>OX388347.1:91044856-93444856 GCA_947579665.1 Sympetrum striolatum | reverse complement strand
TTAGAACCAAAAGCGGCAGGAATCGCGACTCAACGAAGGAAAATTTAGGCCCAGTAATTGGTGTTAAGGTTATATTGGTTATGGCAAGAACATTGGTATACATAAAATAGTGCAGTAGTTTTCTTAGGGGGTTCAGTGAACCAGTGAACCCAATGGACCCGCCGCCACTGCCGATGAGTTTGCTCATTTTGGTTCAGGATTGGCTTGAAGTTGAAGAATATTGCAAATATTCGAAGACAAGCATTTTTCGTAAAATTTGGTCAACTTTGACCCCCTGTAGAATCGTAATACGGAGGAAACGCAAATGATGTCCCAGTTATACGCAGAATTTATTCAAGAATGACTATGCGAAGTTTTAAAGTCCGCCCTAAAAAAAACACCTAATTTTTGGCCAACTTTTTTCGATTCTAGCCCACTGTGTGTCGTTCTGATTATAATCATGATAATTATCAATTTACGGAAATATTTCCGGATATTATATTCGTTTTTCGTGATTGATGCCACTTGAGCCACATCCCTATCACCAGTTCCGTGAAGATTCTATGATTATTTGGTTTTAATTCTAATTCGTATTCTTCGATTTTATTGGTTATTTTGAAATATTCGTGTAAAATATTGAAAGGAAAATGTAGATTACCTGCGGCCATTTTCAGATATAATTTAATTACTTAGCGTCACATTATGCATATTATAATATAAACATATTATCTTTACATATACATATTACGTATAAACACCAAAAAGAAGGAAAGGAAGCCTATTATGAGTACTTTTGTTCGGTGCACATGTGCTTCTTGTCTTCTGCGAAAACCTAATTTGATTTTCCTTCTTCTCCTTACGATATTTATTCATTTTCGCAAATGATGATGGGCATCATCAATAGAGTTCATAATCTGATAGAAGTCACTGCCTTTTAGGCACCGATCGCCTTGGCATAATATAAAGGGACACAAGGCCATCGTTATCACAAGGTTAATTGACGATTCGTTCAGAGAATAATCTTAAAATGCCTTGCAGACGTCTCGCCATTTTATTGCATAACACATTCACGTTCCTTTATGTCGGAGGAAATGTTTCCGCACGGCATAAGTTATTTATGTTTGTATTTGTGACGGATTCATGCAAAGAAATCTTCGTCCCTCCACTTATGGAGGATCGCTTTGAAAATTTGGTGAACCAATGTTTTCGAGTGATATGAACGTTAAAAACCATGCTAAGTTTAGTTATTTTATGCTGCAGTTAAAAATATTACTTTATTTAAACTTCGCTATGAATTTGAGACTTGAATGGTAACAAACATTAGTACTTCCGCATAAAAATCAAATAAATTGGAGCATTTTTCCAACAAAATGAACGTCTTCGCTTTTTTACGAACTGTTCGTTTTTGGAAATTGTTTCACCGATCGCAATCAATTCTAAATCGGTACACACCGTTTTCAACGGGGATAACTTGTGTATAGTTGCTATGGTCATTATGGTGGTCCCAAATCACAAGAAAAAATAAAATTCAAAAAATTTTCATCTCCACATTGCTGCCCTTGTTCCACTGGGTAAACTGAAATGCCGAAATTGGGATCAATAGGATGATGTCACCATATGATTTGAACGTTTTGAATAAATAAACATTTTTTTAGTAATCGCTTCTAAAAGTTTGCCATGCACAGGTTCCCGTTAGAAAACCACAGGACTATTATTATGTACCAGTGGCGCAGCTTGGAATGTGCCTAACATTAAAAACCTGGGATCTGATGTCAGCAGCAGCCTTTTTATCAAATCCTCATTAGTGGCTATTCTCGAGTGTTTCCTCGCGAATCTTTCCCGATTTTAATAAAACGCTGAATAAGTGCTATTCGCCTGTATTATCGTTGACTAAACGGAGAGGAACGAGAGAGCTCACGAATAAGAACTCGTCCGATTTTCCCTCCTGTTGCCATCCTTCCATCGAAACCATATTTGCATGTTAGAGATCATTTGATTTTACGCTTTGAGGCTTGTACAGTTGATACTGAAGCTACAATTCTTGACTTGCTCCCAGAGAATGCACATTCACTTCGCAAGTCTCTTCCGAAAGGGAAATCGCTTCTGGATATGCAGCACACCTTCGTTTACTTTCTTAACTAGGATAAAACTTATGGCCTTTTTTCTCAGCCGTCATGCGGATTATTATGTACTGACTTTTCGATAATTCCCTGTTTATTATCAGTGATAGGGCCTCGTCCTCTGTAAGCTCAGTTTGAACGGTCTCTTTTCTTTTTCATTTTGCAAGTACTCGCCTAGCTCTTGTTGGGGTCGTTGTTGCTATTTCTTTGATCAGTTTGGAGGCTGCTTGATCTCCTTCGCTCCTCTGATTCATTGAGGTAGCAAAAGAAAGCTCAGCGGAAGAATGGGATGTTCGAATGCTTTCTGTCAATCTCCGCTTTTTTCGCTCACTAACTCAATGAAAATTCTCTCCTAGACTTTCCGGAGTTATCATGAGAATGAAAATATTAATGACACTGGAAAATTAAATAATTTTAGGATAATAAACTCAGATCTGCATATACTTACTTCAGAGTGTAGGTGTAGTAGGTAAGTATCGAAGGAACACTATCAGGAAACTTCATACGAACATTTAACCAATCACGATTATTTCTAATAGAGTATTCGTTATTTCGTTCGCTATCCCTCTATTTCCTGAAGAATGGCTTAAAGAAAAAATAACCAAGGCAGTACCTAAGAAAATCATTGACGTCAGGGTAATCTTCCAACTTCTAGTTGCGAATCAAAAAATTCAGCAGATCATTCTTTCGATCCAAGATTGATTTGGTTTCCTTCACTTTGATAATTACTTGCTGAAGCACTAATCGGGTAATTTCGGAAAAATGCATTTCACAAATGACAATCCTATATTTCAATAAACGTCAAGTAAAAGCCTGTTGAAAAAACGGAAATAAATAAGGTTCCGTTGTTTAATTCTCCATATTGAATGATGAAAAGTATCCAATTCACTACTTAGATACGCAATTTTCGGCATAAAAACATTAAAGATTCCTAACGCTCTTGGTAAAAATATTATCAAATTTTCTAAAAATCTTATTTAGACTCCATTCACCGATGTTTTTCTTATTTTAATAAATTACTTATACCTTATGTGATGGATCAGCTAGAGATTTCCAAATAACAGTCCCAGGACAAACGGATCGACGTTGTATCTCGTTGAGTCTCTTGAAGCCAAAATACTGTGGGAGGATATACGCAGAGCAAAAGCACAAAGAACTAACTTTTCGCCTTCAAAGAAAGACTAAAACTGAAACTTCCAAAATATTTTCTCTTTCCTAAAAATCCTGAAGGCACGTGTCCCTAGCAAAAAGGGGATACGTACACACACACCGGTTTCGCCCGGCCGGCACACCATAGCCGATTTTAAATCCGGGTCACAAGGGTAGTAAGCCATGGAAGTAAATGAAGCCTTTCACACTAGCCGAGAAGGGATTGTATGCCGGGTAATAGCCGGCCCAACGACTGAAGAGGACGGCACCGGGCTGGAACCTTTACGACCGGGTGTGGGTAGTAATGCACATCGGTCAAATGAGCGCTTTCACATTGAACGGTTTTAGCCGGGTGCCTTCCCCCATCCCTTGCTGCTTTCCTGCTTCTTTTGACCTTTTAAAACCATCAGTATCAATATTTTTTTCCTCGGTAACTGCTGAATTTAAACATACATCAGTTAGCATTCACCGATAAGTAAGGTTCATTCTTTTTTTTTGACATGCGGCCGCTGCCGGGTAAAAAAATTGTAGCGTTATGACTGTTTGTAAGATGTTGTTGGTGGGGAGGGAGGGTTTCTTTACACGCCTCAACTTTGACAAATTCTTATTTAAGCGTACTTCCAATTATATATTTTTTAACTACCGACATAGCGTCAATCACTCACTGATATACCGTTTTATCATATGAAGCAATATTTTAAGAATTAATTATATTAAGCAATATGTTAAGAATTTCATATCTGAAAATAATTTGGTGTTAACTAGGGCAGATAAGGAACAAAGTATAGTGATATGTGATAAACAACAATATGTGAACAAGTGCCGTGAATTTATTGATAACAATAACATTCTTAAAAAATCTGATGTGGTGAGCACATTACTTTCTCCATATATAAGATGTAAATATTTATCTACGACAGTAATTTCGAACTCTATATTCCATCTAAACATGGAAGATGAGTGATTAATATATATGGGTCATTCCATGCCAATTCGTCAAGGTGATGTCCCTTGAGGTGACCGATTTTGACCAAATTTGGCAGATCGCTTTGATTTGATAACAAAATGAAAACACCCAAGCCGTTTTGTAATTAACTCAATTGTTTACGAAATATTGCAATGTTTAAAAATTGAAATTTTACAAAAGTGCTTTCGCATTCGAAACCATATCTCCGGTAATATAGAAGCTAAAATACACAACATAGCTTAATTTAAAGGTCTTGTGTTAGAAAAGATAATCATAGGAAGGTTTTATAAAACGTAAACAATTTAATAAAGTTTATAACAATTTAAAATTTTCAAATCGATTTTTGACGGTGTAGCTATGTCTTCGATTTTTCTCATTTTTTTATATGTTGTACATACAACCTTCCTCTGCAATTTAAAAAAAATTGGCGAGGGTAATATTTCATTTAAGAAAGAAAAACATTTTTGAGTATAGGCGTGACGCTCGCCGCGGCTCCGCGCCGTCGGGCTCGCGCGCTGAACGTTCGGAAGTGTGGCCACTCATATCTCAGCACGCTTATTCTTCCATCTGCTTTTCACCAATTTTAGCTGTTCAACCAATATTAACCGACCCTTTAATTCCCTTCACCCTTGCCGACTGATGAAACCAATGGGGGTCATTACACTTCGGAAAAAGAAAGTCGCTTGGGCAGACTGAACGAGACGTTACAATCCCTCGATCAAACACCTATTTCAAGCAAAAAATGCATAGATCAAGGAAATATCCGGCGAGGAAACTGAAAAAAGATACCACAGCTTTGACATTATATCTTCAAAAGGTGATTAATTCATAATGCATTTGACATCCCAATATCTTAATGTTTGACTCTATACTTTAATTAATATTTCAACAGAATAGCAATTGAATGTAAGCATATAAATATTATAAGAAAGATTTGTTTTTCCATATTAATGTTCAATAATATTTTCATTCATTTTTATAGAGCGTTAAAATTAAAATAAACAAACGCAATACTAGTTACAGATGCACAGAACACCTAAAAAAATCAATTTTTCTTCCGTTTTCTCTAATGAGGGACGTCTGTACTGGGAGTTTTAGTTACCGAGGTTATATGCCTCTTAGCTGCGGATCTTAAATATGAAATTTTTGTTTAGCCGCGAGAAAAATGCTATCTAGTTAATCGCGCATATGAAATTCACTTAACTTCTTACTGGACCTTGAAAAATATCCGAACTCTCCTTAAAACGTTGCAAATCAGCACCAGAGAAGCTGAAAGTAGCTCCTTTGGATGAATGGGAAAGACTTTTCAGTAACAGATCTTTCTTTGTTAGTGGAATAGCTGCATGGCATGAACAGATACCTTCCACGGCAGGTGCCTCTCTAAATCTTCTGACCAGCTTCTTCTTTGCCTCGGTCACTTCTTCGTTGGCTTCAAACTCGAACTCCATCCCTTTAATATTTGATTGAGCCCATTCGTACAGTTCCTTAGGAGTCTGAATGTGTTCTCCATACGGGCGCTGCAGACTGGCACGTGAGACTAATCGCTTTAGCATTCCTCCTAGCCGGTCACTTGGACCCTATCCGTGCGATGTAGCATAGAAATGCCATTCAGCATTAACTCCAAAATCCTCTTGGTGATGCAAAAAATTACTCATGTTGTAGCGGTTCTTGTATTGAGACACAGCTTTGTCGGAAAAGTAAATTATTTTTCGTAGATTACGTACCCTTCTTCGAAGAAAGGTTATTAGTTTCCTTTGAAAGGTATTAAATGTTCCTATGTTATGGTCCATGCAATTCGAAATAATAACCATACTGAAAGGTTTGACTTCCTCGCCGGTATTTTTGCTGTAACACGCATATGGATGTATTGTAGCGTTATTACTACACCAGTGGACTCATTGCACAGCATCTTGATGGTGAAAAGAAAAATTCTCCAAAAAGTCTGCCACAGCAACAACTTCACATAATTTCAGATTGTCTCTGACTTTCAAATAGAATACAGTTTGCATGAGGGCAATGTTATCATGCTTCCTTACTTTCATGAAATTCTCAGAGAATGCCTCCAAAAACTATCTATATCCATAATCTGCGTTGTTAAGGTTAAACAATTTTCTTGGATCCTTTGCCTGAAACGAACTTCGTCGGAACAGTTTTCCCGGAAATACTCTGAAATGATTTCAGTCACTCTATATGTGCTCCCACATTTTCTTAGGACATTTTCGGAGTCTTCCCATGGCAGCATTTCACCCATAAAGCACATTTCTGATGGATGGCGGCAAAGTGAGAAATCCAGGCAGTCCCGATAACCACAAGGTACATAATCAGCAACTTCCGGTTTATCAGTATTTCATGAATAACTCCTAAACAATCAGTGATACGAACATATGTTTCAAGTAAAGGTTATATTAAATTATATGTTTGAAAACTTTTATTTATAATAATATATACCTAAATATCATATTTATGGAGATATTATGAAAACCGGAAATGAGCTTTGAAGAATGAAGCTCAACTTCCGGTTAACCGATTTACTCCAAAAACTAATCAACTCTAACGACATCAAGCAAAATACTATTTATGAAATTTGGTTTTGATACAATAAAAAGTTTTCATGTTAGAGCGCCCACAAAGTACATAACAGCTACTTCCGGTTTATCGGTATTTCACGAATAACTCCTAATCAACCGGTGATGCAAAAATATGTTAAATACAAAGTTTATAGTAATTTACATAATCTAAAACTTTTATAAGTAATACAATATACGTATGTATCATATTTATGGAGATATTTTGAAAACCGGAAATGAGCTTTGATGAATGAAGCTCGACTTCCGGTATACCGAATTACTCCAAAAACTAATCAACTCTGACAGCACACACCAAAGTACTATATATGAAGTTTGGTATTGATACGACCCATAGTTTTCACGTTAGAGCGCCCACTATCACACACACACACACACACAAACACGCACATACACACAGACATCATTCCGAAAATGGTTAAAACGTGTTCTAGGGACCCCAAAACATGTATTTCCGTTGAAATCTCGAAGTCGAATTTTTTCATGAAAACAATACTTTCTCTATACTTCGTATATGGAGAAAGTAATAAGATCCAACCATGTCCCATCAAATGTGTGTGAGTGAAGAAAACAAATTTACTCTCGGATAGAGGAAATCGCATCTGATAATATGTATGAAATTTGGTAAAATATATCCTTAAGAAGAAAGTGAAAAAAATGGACTGTAGCAAAAATCTCTCCGAGACTTGCAACCTTGGAAAATCCCAAGATTTCATGGAGCAGAATACCATTCCTTGGGAAGATGTCATACCGATTGGGAAATTCCCTTTCCGAAAATATCAAAGCCTGTTTCTATCAACAATAGTAGGACTCTTGGAGAATTCTAAAGATTAAAGGAACGCGACGGATTGCAGTGGGGTCTACGAACTTTCCTGCGATACCTGTAATGCCCGATACGTGGGGAAAACCGGGAGAATTTTAACGATAAAGAACACAGCCGGGACTTCCGTATTCGGAGGGGGTCTCTAATGTCCAACTCCGCCATCCACCTGCGAGAAGGACACCATAGCGATTTCAGCCCAAAGTGAGAACGTAATGGTCGCCGCCTGGACCTCCTGGAGGAGATGGTGATTGTATGTCACCCAAGGAATAGAAGAGCACTGGTTTCCAAATCCCTTCTTTCTCTCCCCAGCAAAATTTTTACTTTCTAAATCCTCTCAATCTATTCCCCTACCCCTTCCTTGGCTTTACCAATATAATTGAAAATTGTAAATAGAATATTGCCTAATGATGCTAGCTCACTAGCGAAACATGTCGCCTAAATACAAAATCTATGGAAGTGTGCTAAAGTTATCTTTCATTCCTTGTAATGGCCTTTGCCGAATTTGCCTCTGCAACGAATATCAAAGTCGCCGCCTGTGGGAAACGCGATGCTTCCGTTCCCGAGATAGAAGGTGTTAATAAAGGAATAAGTTTTCTATAATCCTCAATCTTTATCTCCAACGTCCTTTTTCAACGTGGTCCCTTGCCATTATCATCTCCTCTTCTATTGCTTTAAAATATGGACGTGCCGAATGACGTAGTGAATGTAGACGAAATTAGCAAGTAATTTTAAAAATTACGGTTTTTTGAGCCAAAAATTCTTACCTTTACCTAGTTTTTCTTTTCAACAATCGAGATAATTTTACAAAAGGTACAATAACCTACGCCTATCGACTCTGTCTACGACGGTAAAACATACACAATACTGCTATTTGCTTCCGATCCCTAATTAAACACCTCGAAAGTGAGAAGAGAGCGAAACGGTGGGCTTGGAATTAACTTCGAGTAGAGAAATTGGTCATCCGATTTCATTTAGACCGTCCTCTGTCCAAACGGAGAGCACATTACGGAGTAGCGTAATCATGAGGTAGGTTGGAAGACAAAAAGAATTAATTTTTCATCAACGCCGGAGAAGCAACCGGGCCTGTTTCTGGCTGGCCCGGTTCTTGTGTGTGAAACCATCCCTAGCCCGGTTTCACGACCATTTTATTACCGACCGGACGAGCGAAACCGGCGTGTGTGTAACTAGTTAGCATTGCACTAGAGTGCCATAAACCGTACTTAACTAAGGGCCCATAAAATAATATCGACATATGTCACTAATATACCAAAATTTCTCAATTCTGCATTTATTATTTTAAGTAAAGGTTTCAAATTCATATCTTAAAGGGTATTCAAATAATTTTTTAATATGGTTTGCTAGAATGTAACATAAAAGAAGCCAAATTTTCGACTCAGCATAACCAAAAAGACACCTAAACTGGATTAGGGGATTCTACGGCGCCCAGCCGGACCTCGCAGCGCTTACGAAAAATTCACTGCAATCACAAGGTAGGATGGTAGGTAGGCCTTGTAGATTGATGGTATAAGAGACTTGATTGTCCATCGCTCTTTATCTAGTTGATTTTCTTACTTTATCTCGAAATTTATCCGAAAAAGGTGTCCGCCATTTTGTTGCTTTAAATGAGCAAAGAATCATCTTAGAGCATGAAACATTCAGCGAATTGAAATGCAAAGAGTTGGGCCGGATGGCCACTGAATTCGAAGCGGCGCTGAGCTGAGCTGGACAGAATGACACGGAGCGATGTGTAGCTAAGTTTAGTCTCCGAGGGTCGGCAACTGGAATAGAAGCTGAGCGAAGCGATTCGTTTATAAACAAACAAGATGGCGTAATATCTAGCCTTTAGTTGCAGTCTGAGAATGTAATTCTCTGATATTACGGTTAAATCACGGAATTTCCGTAATAGACGGATTCTGTTTTAATAATTATGATGGCACGCTTTAATTAAGGAATTATTTACAGCCATTGGACACACATTTTTCTATTTTGCTAATAGCATATAAGTTTCCTATCGTTCGTACAACACTCGAGTACACTTCTCATTTTGTAATGACGGAACTGATAGTATAAATACATAGATAATCAATACATAGATAAATTATTCTGTAAGGAGCATCACAAAAAATAATCACTTTACTCACGTAAGCACGGCAATTCAATTTCTCTTCACTCTTCATCCAATGTCTAATTTTTGCTGACGGGTAAATATCGCGGAGAGGAGCGCAAGCCATTTTTTAAAACCTACTTCAAATCGTCGTATTTTTATTCTTTTAAATGGTGCATAAATTAATATCCTACTGTTATTGGTTTTAATGCTATGGTTTTTAAGCTGGTGTTCCTCTCCGAGACAATTACCTGTTGAAGATGCCACAGCATTCGTTTTTTATTTTCAAAAACTGACCTGCGTTCAATGATTAAATTTACGAGAAATGTTTTCTCGGCTGTAGTGAACCTTCTGGACGACATTTTCACAATGATTGCGTTCCGCTAAGACGAGTGAATATCTTAAATTGGGACTTAATTGAAGTGTAACCACATTGGAAGTAATTAAATTAGGTGATCCGATCCATAGATTGACTGAAAGCGATTACTTTTTGTTGAATGGAATCGGTCATCAATAATTACATTAGGTAATGTTTCTGATAGAAAGTTATAATTGGGAATTAATCACACCTTTCACGCTTGCGAATGTGAATCTTTCACACACTGATATCAATTCAGTCGAGGAAAGAAGCGGGAGGCTCCCCCATCCACCGCTATCGCGTTGAGAGCTGTGGAGGGGGAAGCTGACTTCGCTTCATCACGAACCAAGCCGTTCGGAAGATGTGCCTTGCGAAGCTGAATGACGTCACAATTACTCAACTCCGCTTCGTATCCGGTGGCCACAGCTGCATTCAAAAATATAGGTTCGTTTGTGAAAGTGTTGTCCGCTCGGCGTAACTTCGCTCAACTTAGCTTCGCTTCGCTTTTGGTGGCCACCCGGCCTTATGCTATATTGTATTGTTGTTTTTTCCAATAGTTTCTCTCCAAAGCAATTATATATCAACGTACTTAAATGTTTCTCCGAAAAATCGGAAAATTGTGAAAATTTCTCAATTTTGACTCCCTGTATCTTTTTGACGCCTAAAAATTAAATATAAACGACGAGGGGGAACATAAAATTCAATCATTTTGCAATAACTATGCTAAGTTTCAATATCCGCACTCACAAAAAATCATTTTTCTCCCCTTGTCCAGGTTTTTTCGATTCTAGCCCACTGTGCTGCGGTGCCTTTCGTTTCCAGTTTCTTTAACACGTGTCATCGATAAAAACGGTTTTACTGTAAAGCGGTGATTCCTAAGACGCAACACAAAACCTGTAAGTATCCTAAATAATATCAGACGGTAACATTATCCGCATAACGTACGCAACATATTTTTTGAGATATTTTGCTTTTACTTTTAGGTAGTAAAGCCTTGAAATATTAAAATATTTCCGCGATTTTTCATTATTACCTTTTAGAGTATTTTTCGATATAAATTTTGTGTAAGGATAAGGAAGACCGCCTCGGAGTCAATACTAAAGGTGGATTCATACTGTCCGTTCAGACACGGAGCGTATCCGTAACGTTTCCGTTCAGACAAAGTTTAGAGCGTTTATACTAACGTAACGTGTACGACAGGGTACATGGCGCATATTTGCTCTCGGAGGTTTTCTTTCTCATGTGCGAGAGAGCACAGAAGTACTTCCGAAGAATTTTAGAAACAGCAAAGACGTTTGTCCTTAAAATATTTATGCGTCATAGCCGTATTATTGGATGAAGATGGAAAGCAAGGAAAACGCAAACGACATCGTCGTTTTAGCGTATATAAGTTTAAAACGAAGAAAAATAGATGGCGAATACTGGACTCTGTTTAAGGAACTGCTGGATGACGAAGAAACGTTTTTCTAATATTTCCGGAAGACGCAGTATCAGTTCAACATTTTGTCATAGAAAATTGAGAAGAGCGTAAGAAAATCTAATACGTACTTCAGGGAGGCAATTTCTCCAAAAGAAAAACTGGCAATATGTTTAAGGTAAAAAAAATATTTATTTTCATTGAATTCTTGGAACAATTGAACAATTACATATATAATTAACATTTTAGTTATAACTGAAAATGCTGGTAAAATGTTGATTTTTTCCAGAAGGATATCTTTCGGGGATATTCAAACATTTTTCGAAGCATTTCCCAGCAAATTAGAGAGTTGCTATTCTAAAGATCGCTGGAAGCCGCGCATATCCAACGAAAACAACAAAGATATTATTGAAGATTGCCTTTGGTTCGCCGCTAGGTCAGGACAAATATTCTCCTATTTAAATTGCATTTTGGCGAATTTTAAGAATTTTAAGATCCCTTCCCGATAAGATGGAAACTTGAAACCCGGCATGTGTACAGCGAGCATATATTAATTTCCTATACGCTATTTAACGTTTCCCTGATGGTCCTGGGTTCGATTCCAGAGTGCCAGTTTCATTACTATATACATTTCAAATGGGAATAACGGAGTCTTATTTTAGGACATTTCCGGTATGGTATTGACTTCAAAATTTGAATCAAATAAGTTTTATTTCCACCAGGGCGTTGTATACATTCATATATTCCGAAAGGTTATGGATTCGACCCCTGGCCAGGCCAGGCCCAATGTTCGTGCCAGTAAAGAGCGAACGAGAGAGGCATCGACGAAGCGTTATAGGGAAGTAATCGCAAGGACGTATAATTACTTTTGGTCTTTTTTACTTTCTCCATATACGAAGTATAGAGAAAGTATTGTTTTCATGAAAAAATTCGACTTCGAGATTTCAACGGAAATACACGTTTTGGGGTCCCTAGAACACGTTTTGACTATTTTCGGAATGATGTCTGTGTGTATGTGTGTGTGTGTGTGTGTGTGTGTGTGTGTGTGTGTGTGTGTCTGTATGTGTGTGTGTGTTAGTGGGCGCTCTATCGTGAAAACTATTGGTCGTATTAATACCAAACTTCGTATATAGTACTGTGGTGTGTGCTGTCAGAGTTGATTAGTTTTTGAAGTAAATCGGTTGACCGGAAGTCGAGCTTCATTCATTAGAGCTCATTTCCGGTTTTCAAAATATCTCCATAAATATGATATATACGTGCATTGTATTACTTATAAAAGTTTTAGATAATGTCATTTACTATAACTTTTGTATTCAACATATTTTTGTATCACCGGTTGATTAGGAGTTATTCGTGAAATACCGATAAACCGGAAGTAGACGTTATGTACTTTGTGGGCGCTCTAACTTAAAAACGATGCATTATATCAACACCAAATTTCGTATATAGTACTTTATTTAGTTTTGTAAGAGTTGATTAGTTTTTGGAGGAAATCGGTTGACCGGAAGTCGAGCTGTATTCTTCAAAGCTCATTTCCGGTTTTCAAAATATCTCCGTAAATATGATATTAAGGTATATACTATTATTTATAAAAGTTTTAGAAAATAAAATTTACTATAACTTTTGGAAGAAACATATTTTTGTATCACTGATTGTGTAGGAGTTATTCATGAAATACTGATAAACCGGAAGTTGCTGATTATGTACTATGTGGGCGCTCTGGGCTCTATGGGCGAAATGCCAATTTCATCGTTTTTCATCTATCATGTCCCGTAAAACATTATTATTCATGTTTTTGGCGTCAAAGATAATAATATATATATATTAATCACTCATATTCCAAGTTTAGATGGAATATAGAGTTCGAAATTACTGCGGTAGATAAATATTTACATCTTATATATATGGAGAAAGTCATGTGCTGGCCACATCAGATTTTTTCCTTAATTTTCGTCATTTTCTTGCATTTTGATGATAAAAAGCATCGAAAACGGAGAATTTTAGGAAAATTTCAATTTTACCCCCCTTTTTTTCCTTAATTTTCGTCATTTTCTTGCATTTTGATCAAAAAAAGCATCTAAAACGGCGAATTTTAGCGAAATTTTAATTTTTATCCCCTTTTTACTTTCTCCATATACGAAGTATAGAGAAAGTATTGTTTTCATGAAAAAATTTGACTTTGAGATTTCAACGGAAATACACGTTTTGGGGTCCCTAGAACACGTTTTGACCATTTTCGGAATGATGTCTTTGTGTATGTGTGTGTGTGTGTATGTGTGTGTGTGTGTGTGTCTGTATGTGTGTGTGTGCTAGTGGGCGCTCTAACGTGAAAACTATTAGTCGTATCAAAACCAAACTTCATATATAGTACTGTTTTGTGTGCTGTCAGAGTTGATTAGTTTTTGGAGTAAATCGGTTGACCGGAAGTCGAGCTTTCTTCATCAAAGCTCATTTCCGGTTTTCAAAATATCTCCATAAATATGATGGATAGGTATATTGTGTACCTTATAAAAGTTTTAGATAATGTGATATACTATAACTTTTGTATTTAACATATTTTTTTATCATCGATTGATTAGGAGTTATTCGTGAATTACTGATAAAACGGAAGTAGCTATTATGTACTTTGTGGGCGATCTAACATGAAAATTAATTGTCGGATCAACACCAAATTTCATATATAGTATTTTGGTTTGTGTCTTTAGAGTTGATTAGATTTTAGAGAAAATCAGTACAACGGAAGTCGAGCTTCATTCTTCAAAGCTCATTTCCGGTTTTCAAAATATCTCAATAAATATGATATTAAGGTATATACTATTAATTATAATAGTTTTAGAAAATAAATTTTGCTATAACATTTGTTTGAAATATATTTTTGTAAAACTGATTTTTTAGGAGATATTCATGAAATACTGATAAACCGGAAGTTGCCGATTTTGTACTTCATGAGCGCTCTGGGCGCTGTGGGCGAATAGCCATTTCATCGTTTTTCATCGAGCATGTCCCAAAAAACATTATTTATAATGATTGTGACGTAAAAGATAATATGATATAAATTAATCACTCATCTTCAAAGTTTAGATGGAATACAGAGTTCGAAAATACTTTCGTAGATAAATATTTACATCTTATATATATGGAGAAAGTCATGTGCTGGCCACATCAGATTTTTCCCCAAGCTATTAGAGATGCTAATAGGGATTGAATGAATAATGGTGTATTACACCCCCTGCCATACGCCTCTGGCGGCTCGCGGGGTATATATCTAAATCTAAAATCTAAACACACATTAAAACCTGCTAAATCAGTGCAAATATTCTCCAGTTTAAAATGCATTGTGGCGATTTTTAAGATTTATTTTTATTATTTAGGCACGCGTACCGTGGAAGACAAAAGGTTTGGAAGTGCTGCAGTAGAGAAACTATTCGCAGTTCATTTTCTCGTTTGGAAGCGTAAGAAAGAGACGATTCGATAGATGTTTAGTGCCGAGCCATTGACCCAAATTGAGTTATAAAGTCCTCCAATGATACGGAAGTATCCCCTAGTTCAAAATGTTGTCTGGAAACCTTCGATGTTTTCTTTCTCCAGAGAAATTCATCATGAAGTATGCGTTTCAGAATCCAAAGATGAGATGCGCAGCATTTTAATTATTTTCCCTGAGGTATCCTTCAGAGAGGAAATTTTAACGAGTTATTTGTAAATAAATCTTTCGTTACGATTCACCTATTTCTTGTGATTGTCTCTAAGCATTTTTAAAAGTTGATTTCTATCAGTCGAATCATTGAGGGTGTCGATACAGAGGAATATTGTTTACTGCAGAATCACCGGGGTTGAGGTGTAAAAAGGTTCTTCAAATCTAAAATCAAGCCAACCATTATTGGCTTACTAAATCGTACAGAAATTAGAGTATCAGAAATACCTCGAAATGCATAACGTTTATAACTTTTGACCGTTTATGTGTATAGGGCTTACATTCTCATCGAATTTTGAGGCTGTTGAGAGTACAAAGCTAAGGTTGAAGTGTTTAGAACCTGCCTCAGCTGGCTATTAAAGGATCCATCAACATATTCTCGTATTCCGATTGAATACATTGGCAGTCGGATTGTCTTCAATCATGATCGACGACGTAATTTCCTGCTGTTTGAAAATTAAACATAATTTCGCGATGGCTATATCTCGTGATAATAAATCAGATTGGAGAGTATTAATTCAGAGGCGTTATTCCGAAAATGCTAAATTGTGTGAATCGCATTTCAATTATCGACTGTTTGGAAAGCGCACCGAAGACATTTGCTATTTCCTTAAAAATACAATTTAAGGAAATAGCCAAGAAGAAATTTTCCAAGAAGAAATGTGTCATAGATTTCATTTATTTTGCCATAGTCGGGAAGTGGTTAAAAAAGATTCTTAAAAATCGTCCCAATGCATTTTAAATAAGAGAATATTTGCTCTGACCTAGCGTAGAACCAAGGAAAACCTTCGAAGATATCTTTGTAGTTTTCGTTGGATATGCAAGACTTTCAGCGATCCATAAAATTGCAACTCCCTAATTTGTCTGGAGCTGCCTCAAAAAAGTTTTCTAATTTCTCACATAAGGAATATAAGGGAAAAGTAGGACGTTGTTTGAGGCAGTTGCAGCAAATGTTTCTGCTTGAATTTTCACACATAGTTAGAGATGTTGATCTTCTATTGTGCTGCATAGTAAGTATCACCAGGAAGACCCGGGTTCGATGCAGGATGGATAAATTGCAGCGAAACTTAAGAATATTTTCTATCTTTATTTTCTTTTGAGGACCCTTTCGATATGAATGTTGAAATTTGTGTTATCAATATGCTTGCAGCATGCAAGTAACATTTTACTCGTATATAATAGATACACAATGGTGATCTCCATTTACGTAATATAAAGAAAGTAATATTTTCTTAAAAATCGACTGCGAGATTTCAACGGGAATACATATTTGTGGTCCATAGAACACGTTTTGGGAATTTTCGGAATGATGTCTGTGTGTGTTTATTATTATTATTTATTGAACGTTATCCACGTACATACATATCTCGGTATGACAGACATTTTTAGTTATTCAAAGCTGCTGTTGTCAGGAGAAGGCGTAGATAATGAAGAAGCAAGTAGAAAATTGGGCTCCACGGGGATAACCGCAAACCGACAGCATGGACTCTCGATGGTCAACCCAGCCACTGAACTGAGTATTTATTTATTCAAATTTCACATACAGCATAACAATGCCATTTTAAATTAGAATGTAACAAATATATACATATAGAAAAGTAATAAACATAAACAGTAAAAAGTGACATAAAATATAAGGAAAAAGGAAAGAAACATAAACGGTAGATTTTACATTTATATGGATCTAGTGTGTGGTAAGCTCAGGTTAAAAAATGTCACTTTAGATAAAGGATCAATAGGAGGAGGAATTGAGTTCATCAGAGAAGTAAGACGAAAGAAAAGGGAAGGCTTGATAAATGAAAGTTAGTACAGTGAAGTAAAGATGTCAGACGAGTAGATCTGTTTGGAACACGATAATTGATAAGTTAAGGGAGGACGTTCAGAAAGAGAGATCAGCAGTGAATGTAAGAAGGATAAATCATGTTTTGATCTAGTGACAGAAAGGGATACCAAGGATAGTGAAGATAAGATTTATATTCTATATATATCTATACGAGTGAAATGTAGCTTGCATACTGCAAGCAGATCGGCAATACCAATTTCATATCGGCATCATATCGGGACGGTCCTCAAAAGAAAAAAAAAAGGAATGAAATTTTTCTTAAAATTCGCTAAAATTTCATCGTCTGGCATCGAACCCGGGTCTTACTGGTGAACTTACTATGGAGCACAATAGAAGATCACCATCTCTAACTATGTGTGAAAATTCAAGCAGAAATATTGGCTGCAACTGCCACAAAGGACGACTTACTTTTCCTTATATTCCTTATGAGAGAAATGTTAATGTGCTCTGGCATCGATCCCAGGAAAAATACGGGCTTATGAAATTTTTTTTCTTAAACAAATTCTTAATATATATCTTCTAACTAAGCGAAAAATTCCATACATTCCGATAAGTGCATTAAAAAAATTAATGAAAAACTATCCCCATGCATTTTAAATGCGGGATTTTTGCATCGTCCTAGCATCGAACCGAGGACGTTCTTATTAGTAGTCATTAATGTTTTTAATAGTTCTTGACCATATCTGTAAGCTCCTTGAATTTCGATTCTCTACCTGTCTGGGAAGTATTTTTTAAAAAAGTTTGAAAATCGCCACCATGTATCCTTATGGAGAAAATCGCGACTTTGGGGCCTTCTGGAATCGAACCCATGACACCGAGGTTCAATGTCAGCTTTTTCCTGGTGGTTACACGTCATGGCCATAACGTCGTAAAAATTTCAAGTCGGTGGCACTTATGGAACATGGTTAGACTTTTGATCCCCAGTGTATATATATATAGGTATATCCGGAGAAGCGTCTATATATAATAGATACGAGTAAAATGTTGCTTGCATACTGCAAGTATATCGATAACACTAATTTCATGTCGGCATCATATCGGGACGGTCCTCAAGAGAAAAAAAAAGGATTGAAAATATTCTTAAAATTCGCAGCAATTTAATCGTCTGGCTTCGAACCCGGCTCTTTCTAGTAATACTTTCTGTGCAGCACAACAGAAGATCGCCATCTCTAACTATGTGTGTAAATTCAAGCAGAAATATTGGCTTCAACTGCCTCAAAGGACGTCCTACTTTCCACATATATTTCTTATGTAAGAAATTGTAATGTGCTCTGGCATCGAACCCAGGAACAGCATGGTCTTATCTAATTTTTTTCTTAAACCAAGTCTTAATATTCATCTTCTATCTAAGCAAGAACTTCCTATCATTTCGATTAGTACATCAAAATAAATAATGAAAACTACCTCAATGTATTTTAAATGGGGGATATATTTACCGTCTGGCTTCGAACCCGGCTCTTTCTGGTAATACTTTCTATGCAGAGCAACAGAATATCACTACCTCTAACTGTGTGTGAAAATTCAAGCAGAAATATTGTGTGCAACTGCCTCAAATAACGTCCTACTTTTCCTTTATATTCCTTATGAGAGAAATTTTAATGTACTCTGGCATCGAACCCTGGAATAGTACGGTCTTATCTAAATTTTTTTCTAAAACCGATACTTAATATACATCTTCTGTTAAAGCACGAACTTCGTATCATTTCGATAAGTGCATAAAAATAAATAATGAAAAACTACCTCTATGTATTTTAAATGACAGATTTTTGCATCGTCCTAGCATCGAACCCAGGATACTTTCTTTAAAATTCATTAATGTTTTCAATAGATGATGAACATATATTTATGCTCCTTGAGTTTAGATTCTCTAACTATCCGAGAAGTATTTTTTTTTAATTCCGGAAAATCAAAGCAATGCATTTAAATGGAAAAAATCGGGACTTAGGGTCCCTCTAGAATCGAACCCATGACATTGAGGTTCAAAATCGCAATTTTTCTGGTGGTTACACGTTATGGCCAATACGTCGTTAAAATTTCAAGTCAATCACGCTTGTGGTTTAGCCTGTCAATTAGTATCCTATCTATCGATCTATCTATCTATATCCCTGAATGAATCCGGAGAAGCATCTATATTTAATAGATACTCATAATTTATTTAAGAGGCTTGACGGTAGGAAGGAACTCTGGCTTTTAAAATTCTGAGAAAGAAGTTAGTATTTCTGTCTAATGAGGAAAGATGAGTTGGAAAAGACATAGACCAGATGGGTAAGATACAGTAGGAAGGAGGAAAGAGTAAAAGTATAGGGAAAGAGCCAGAGGGTCTTTGATATCCGTGAAACGATAGAGGAGGCCTAAGAGAGACATCGCATTATTTTTACTTTCTCCATATACGTAGTATAGAGAAAGTATTGTTTTCATGAAAACAATCGACTTCGAGATTTCAACGGAAATACATGTTTTGGGGTCCCAAGAACACGTTTTGACCATTTTCGGAATGATGTCTGTGTACATGCGTGTGTGTGTGTGTGTTTGTGGGCGCTCAAACGTGAAAACATTTTGCCGTATCAATACTGAACTTCATATATAGCACTGCTGTTGGAGTTGATTTTCTTTATCTTTATTCTTCGAAGCTCATTTCCATTTTTGCAAAATATTACAGTTAATATGATATTAAGGTATATACCATTACATGTAAAAGTTTTAGAAAATGTAATTTGTAGAAAATGTAATTGTAACATTTGTTTGAAACATATTTTTTGTATCACTGATTGTTTAGAAGTTGCTGATTTCGTAGTTTGCAGGCGCTCGCGCTTAAAGTTGATTAGTTTTTGGTGTAAATTGGACTCCGGAAGTGGAGTTTTATTTTTCGAAGTTCGTATCCGTTTTTGCAAAATTTCTCCATTAAGCTGGCATTTAGATATATACGATTTTCTATGTTGAAGGGAGCTATGTCGGTCAGTTACCAGCCAAGCATATCCCCTGTGTTGAAATCCCCCATCTATCCGAAGGTCCGAGATGTCCATAACATTGCCCATCCTCTTTTCGTCGGCCTTCTCCAAATCCTTACCAGTGACTTCATCTCCGCCGCTTCCCTTTTGGACCCTAAACATCACGTAGCACTTGGAGATATTCCCTTACTCGACTATTTTTCGGCCATCCTCATTGTCTAATCTCTGCTGCCCCCTCTATCCCCTCTCTATCCTCATGCTGACCAAGCCTTACTAGATTCGTATAAAAATCCCTAATCCTCGGTGGGCGCGCTGCTCCTGTGCCACCGATTTTAAGTGTTGGGTGAGAGCAGTCGTCTTGCACCCCGTAACGCCCCCCGCAAACTTGGCTGGACGCGACCGACAAAGATTGCATTACTAATGCCATGTTGTGAATAAACGCCTTTTTAAACAGAACTGAGACTTCTTGTGCCAACCTGTTCCCTTATCCGTAGTCGCATCACGACATCTACAAAAGTTTCAAAAAATGTAATTTTCTATAAGTTTTATTAAAAATAATTTTCGATATCAACCACCATTAAGGAGTCGTATCATAATGAACCAATTTTCTGGTTATTGCGACATATTTACGTTAAAATTTTGTTTTCATTTATACCATTTCATAATAATGTTAAATACAACATGATTACTATATTTCTTCAAAGTTTTATTTGGAAGCTGATTTTAAATTTCAAACACGCGTATTTATTTCAAAATAATTATTCAATTATAATGGTTTCGTGCCGCTATTGATCACTCTTTACAATAGCAATAAAATTTGTGGTTAATGGTAGTTAAGCGGGGTTTTTACCGTTACTTTTTTCAGGTAGAAATTTCGAGGGTCACCACCCTAATTCGGACCCTTACCTCCGCTTGAAGCTCGGGAGCGCCCGGCGGTCACAGCATGGGAGACAATAACAAACTGACCGCTTGGAAAACGATTTAAAAAGTTATCAACAATTTATTATCTTCGTCGTCTCACTCGTCCTAAGAGATATACAAGCGTCTTTTGATCGACGTTCTACTATGAAAATTAAGATTTTTCGTGATTTTGCAAGAAATTACCCGTTTACACACGGCAACGTTGTCGTTGAGTTGGGGTAGGGGGGAGGGATTTCTATCAAAAATCTAGAAATCCTCCCCCAAACCCAACCCAACCCCCGTTGAGATATTTAAAACACCCGCCTATCTGACCCCCCGTGTAAACCCATGTGTAAACGGGTAATTTCTTGCAAAATCACGAAAAATCTTAATTTTCATTCCGATTAACTAGTGCAGATGCAGAGCCAGTTATTGTATGAACTAGCGCTTGTTCTGGACATCAAATGTGATTGTGAGAGCGTTTTATTTTCATGTCCTTGTGTTTAATTTGAAATGATTGAAAAAAATGCTTAAAGTCAGTTAGGCCTTAGTGCGATAGTGGAAATTTCGGGGAATTGGTGTCATAGAGCCCCCGTTTAAAGGAGGGGCCCATCATTACAGCATCTCTGTTCTACTCATCTCGGATGGTCATTTTAGCCACGTTTGTAACCCGGAAGAGATTGACTTTGCCAAAAAAAACCATGTGCCTCTTGATTCCTCCTCATTCCTACCACAAATTGCACCCCCAAATAAGACTTTCATGGCGCCTCTGAAAACGTACTACAGCGAGGCATTTCTGTGAGCAACTTTTGATTTGGTATTTATTTTTAATTTTAAAACGTACACGTTGCTCTTTGTACCATAATGTATTGTTTTATCCTATTTTAAAATATTCTTTTTTGGGTAGGGCCCATATTTGCACCCCAATGTTTAAGTTCTGATTTACAATCTTTTTGCGAATCATCGTTTTTGAATAAAAATAATTGAAATGAATTATTGTTTTGCCTCCTATCATTTAGTAAACTTGTTTTAGTTGGTAACTTCTCTAACATAAAGTGCCTTTAAGTCAAAGAGGGAGAAATATGGTGCCCATGTCCATATGCCTTCCCCTCTATTTTTGTTAATGCTGATATAAAATAGCAAAATTATTGTAATTTTAATGTTTAATTTTAGCTTTATTGCACTCAATATGTCCATAATCTTTTATTTGTCTATTTTATTTACTTTCTCACCTGCGTTTAACAAAATGACCATCGGATTCATGTTTTATAATCCTTTTGATCCGTCAAATTCTTACTCCACATTGATTACTTGGAGGGCAATTGAAGATTCTCCAACTCCAAGAGGTCCTCAGAGGTCACATTCACCTGCTTCTAAATTAAGGTTAATTGACCCTTATTCCGATTTCCCAAAGATGGTGTCAAACTCAGGACCATCAATGCACCCGTAATCAGGAAAAGTGTCATTTGCAGAGATCAAAATAAACGAAATTATAGTGTTTCGGATTATTTCTATTCGTTGCGAGTAACTGTTTCTTCCGTGAAAGTGGTCCGACGAATCAAATTGGATGAAAAGCACAGAGAAAGAGACGACTGAAGAGGATTCTCAAATAAAACTAGCAAAAGCTTGAAAAGTCAAGTTATTTATATTTCCATAACCGGACGAATGTTGAAGGGAAGGACACGAATGGGATGGAATTTCCCTTCCTTATGTCGTGGCAGCAGACGTCGAAATGGCCCCAGGACCACTCCTTCGCCTTCTCTTGACCTACCCGAACTCGATCAACTCCTTCTTAAACTTCTCCGCGATTTTCTAATTCCTGAAGCCACATTCCACGACGACCACCCTATCTAAGAACCCTGTGACCACCCATCTTTCCCCACCCTAAGATTCCCTTGACCCCTCACTTTTTCCACCCTAAAACAACCCCTCCTTTTAAATAGGAGCACTTACTTCCCTCCCATGGCTCAGAAGTTGTCCACATTCCCTCTGCTCGCAGAAGACCCGCGTCTGCATCCCGCCAGCCTACACAACCACGGGTAATACGAGTACGTGTTCCTCCTTGTTTACATTTAAACCCTTCAATACGCAAGTGGCACGTGGCAGGGGGTGTAAAACACCGACATCCCTAACTAACCTGGAGAGCTATTGGCTTCTCTAATACTTCGCGGGAAAAACGACCAAAAGTAGTAACTATCTGTCCTGGCAACTACTTCCCTGTATCTTTTTCTCCCGAAGATCCCATAAGTTTGTAACTGGGATAGCAATATCAGTTATCTCCTCCCCGAAATCGGTAGTGATAATACACTTTGTTAATAAACGGATGGAAATCTGGATTTGATTTTAACGACACAAAAGTCAAACATACTTCGTGATATCCATAAAAGAAGCTAAATCGTCAAAGGACTAAATTTATATTTCAAATGACAATCGACATAAGACTTCTTTAGATCCAAATACATCCAATGAAAATGAATCAGATACCCGAGGGCCCCTTAAATCTAAGTTCAAACAAGAGGTTTACAATAGCAGGAGACAACCAAGGTCTCCAAGTGAAAGATTTCCTATAATTTCCTGTATCAAATGTATTTCATTAATCGTCCGAGATTCCCTTTTGGAATCGTTTCGTCTTTTTCCGTGGAAGTTTTCGTTTCAAGTGTATTATATCACGTGATGTATTTTAACGGCTTTAATCGCACTGTTATTTGATCTGTTATATTTTATTCTGATCTTGACGTACCGGATCATGCATCTTGCATCGTCCTCAATTTGAGATCGAAAGAAAGGTTTTCTTTACATAGGTATCCTAAACGTACTCGAAATTATTTGGCTTATTTCTCTTAATTAACATCCTAAGTAAGGCTCTGTACATATTACTTAGACACGTTTTTGAGCTGCGAATTTCGCCATTGAGGTAAATGTCCGAAATCCAGGCGACACATTCGTTTTCGTTGATCGCCGCACATTCGTTCCTCATTCATTCTTTTTTTAGAAATTTAAATTCTAAAACGTTCTCTAACATTATCATATTTCGTAATAGTATCAAAGCCGCAATGTGATCGAAGTGATGCAAATATTGAAATGTATGCAGATGTTTATCCATTATCGTATTCCAACTTTTTCATGACCCCCTTTGTCTCTTAGTTTGCGTCATAGATGCTTTGACTGATTCGTGATTGTGACGACGACGCTAATTTCGTCTGCTAAAGAAAATCATGAATATGATCGGTGACCGTGTTCCTGATTCAAATATGGTTCACGCCAACACGAAAAAAAATGAGGAAGGCATTGCCTTTGAATAGCGCTTTGGGTACAGCAATTGTGCGGCATTCCTTTCTTGCTTTATCCGACTACCGGGAAGTAAGAGGAGGAACGCCGACAAAGACGGCTTTTGGAGATTTTAAACCTCTAATTCATTGACAGCCGTGTTCCAATATTTCTTTCTTTACAGCCTAACCCATATTTCTTTGATATCCCCATTAGTTTAGGCCACTGGCCTCTATCAAAATCTACAAAACATACGCACACATCCTTTTTAAATTCTCGGCTTCGTTCTGCAAGTACTCTCATCACCCCATTTGCATCCCTTTCCCTCTCTGCAATAACCAAACTGGTCTTCTCCGATTTGCCTTTTAATTTTTCCCTCTATCAGTCTATTCAGGACCCTTAGTAGAACTTTTGCCTCCTGAGAGATTAGGCTGATAATCCCGACGTCCAGTAGCGTTATTCTTTTTCTGTAAAGTAATCAAGATAGTGTTGGTAAAATCATGCGTGAATCCCATCTATTGAATCGGTGTACCTTTTTAGCGTAAGATTTTGATAGTCCATACAATCTTCCACACGCTTTCAAACTTACAATACGCGTAAAATTTTCTGCCTTCAATTATTTTTGAACGTCGCTTGCCAATTATAAATATTTACGTTATTATTTGCCTTTAGTTCTTTTCCGTATCATTTCACAAAACGTTCACCCTTTGGCTACACCGTGATTTTCATTTCGTACGCAAAGAGATGGCACAGAGGGTAACCTAAACGATCAGTGATTACCTTGTAAGAATTGCATTACTAAGGATCGTGTAAGACCTCTAAAAAAGTATCGAATGTTATATATTATCATTTTTGAAGTACTCTATTTTCGGAATTGTGACTTTCAAATCCCATCCATCGTTTAACCAATAATAATGAGGTGTCACCTCTTCGTGTTGCCGGTGCCTCGATGAGACGATGCCGCTCAGTCGGACGAAACCACACTTGCCCTTGCGCGCAAACTTCTCTAAACGGCTTCTTAAATTGTTCTGGCCTAGATGGTTTATGCAGCCTCCCGGTTAGAGGAAGATCCCAGGTTTGATTCCCGGCCCTGTCAGACTTTTTTCAAGTCCGTTTTTCCTTGGGAACTAATCTGGCAGATTACGTACGGATGTTGGTGTTACTACACCCCCTGCCATACGCAACTGGCGGCTTGCGGGGTAATATCAAAATGTAAATCTCCGGATGTAACTGATTTGCCAAAAACAATAGTACATTGTTCGTTTCAACGTTTTGTACATTTTTTTTATCACTTAACGCAAGTGTAATAATTGTGAAAAACTCCGTCTAAATCAACGTTCTGCTTGTCTTGTTCACCAGCACTGGATGCTCTTAAATTTGTGATTTACTTTGTAAAGCTCCATTGTTTGTAACCTCAGTCAAGTAACCTTCCCCTACCTTTTTAACAATAGACCCAACTGCCAGTTCTGAATTCTGAAAATATTAATTATCAACTTATTGTTAAATGCCTTACGTTGATCAAATTATCTCTATTTTCACGAATTAAAATAAAAACTATAAAACCAGTTCACTTCCACAAGAAGTCTTACTTTGTAGTCGCAATTGTTTTTGAACTAATTCCTGCTCCCCACTCTTTTCTCCCTCCCTTAATTAACCCCACTGTCTCCGGCAGTGGGCCATCCGTCGAAAGATTAGCTTGTACTTAATTGAAGTCTACGAAGGATTACCTATTCTCTAAAATTCTACACTACAATTCTACACACAAATTACAGCAATAGAGCCAATAGGAACGCCGCGATCGACGAATAACATAATAAATGTACTTTCCGGCATACGAAAAAGTTTTTGTAATCTTCTACCTCCGTCATACTGATTGCACGCAACAAGGCGATGTGCGAATACTGCTTTCGTTTTCATCCGCCTACAACTCTTTACATTCCATGATTTATAATTCTATAATTACAGCTGATCTGCGAGAATCCACAACAAGCGCGCTTAACTGCGACAACAATTGTGCTGATGAGCAATAATATAATTGATCGTGCGAGGTTAAGACGTAATGACATAAGTAACGAAGGGGAATGATGTTATCACAAGTACGTAGCGGCCACTGATCGTCCGCATTTCAGTGATGCGCATTTGGGAGAGAAAAGTACTTCTCGGAGAAAAACGGAAATTGGAATATTTGATCGCGAGAGATCAACGACGATCATCCACGTGCGTCACTTGTCATTCGGAGGAATAATAAATGAAAAACAAGCGAGCATCTCACTTCGGGAGAAAAACCAACGGTGGTTCGCCCCCTCACCTCGTGCTTCGCTTCCCCTCCGGCACATGCGCTCTAGGTGGTGTGACTAAGGTAAGGGAGGGGGAGTCAGTTGCGATCGAGGTGGAGGACCGTACGGTTGTTCCGTCGTTCTATCGTGCACGCAGAAGTGAATCGGCCGGTCTAAGTGGATGTGCCATAGTGGATATCAGTGCAGCTAAGTGACGTTCACGTGGTCTTAGGAGGCATCGAATGGCGTCTGGATTGTCGAGTGCGGGTTTGCAGCCCTTGTTCGCCCTCTGCTCCCTCTTGCTCTTGTTCGTCTCCCAAAACGCCTCGGCGGCCGACAGTGAGTATCAACCCTCTCTCGAGCCATTTCTTTGATGGCGGTTGAATTCTTTTCGATATCGCCGCTTTGATATGCCCTCAGTTTGGAACGCGGTGAGCGAGTTTCAGTGGGTGTTGTTTCGTTCATTTCTCTCGCTTGGTGTGCATTTTCAAACTGCGTATAGATATCCTAGCGAGATATCCTTCATTGGAAAAAACGAATATCGACTTGGATATTCCAGGTTTAAACGATATGTGTAACCCAGATCGCTTCAGGTCAAGAGAATTTAACCATCCATTGTTTAAATCAATGATTTAATTTTTATCTAAATTGTATCCTATCCATTTGTATTGCAATTAGACGATTGCGAAATTTCGAAATTGAGGTCTTCGGAGATGGCAAAAATAATTTTAATTGCGACTAATTTGACGATTCTTACAAAGCGCGCTCTTTACTGATCTGTGACTAATCATGAAGTCGACGGAATTGATATCGAATCGTATTTAACTGTATGAATGGAAGGTTCGGTAGTGCGTTCGCAAATGCTTTTAGTTTTTCCAGCAAACGACGGCTTCGAAATAGACAATGTCGCCTCTAACTTTGCTTCCGATGTTCAAAATTACGATTTTTCGTCAGGAAGTAACCCCATGGATGTGAATGGGAAATTTCCTTGTAAATATTTTGTGATTGTCTTCGGAGACACGCCCCCCCTCACAACTTAGTTTTTTTTATTTTACTCAACGAATGTATACATATTTGGTTTCTGCCAATACACGAGGCACGCTTAATTCGAAGAGAAATCGTCGATATTCAGTAATTTACTCGCAAAAATAATTGCTTTCGTTTCCTAATAACCGTCCGCATCGAGTCGAAGCATCGCTTTCGAGTCTTCCCACTTCCACTAAGTTGATACGTAATTTAACCTTTCATAATGTATTTTATAAAATATCGCTATTCGCTGCAATGAGCTCGCATCTTCGCTAAAAATTAAGAATTCGCTCGCTCGCGTCTATATATATCGCGTATATTCTCGCGATACATTCGCTCGAGTCAAATCCCGTTTTCAGAGGGATGAAAGACGTGCATGAATGGCAGTCACGCCACCCCGTGGGCATTTCGGGAAGGCCGCAACTAGTGTTTCTTTTTTTCTTACGTCCGCTTAACGGAGATTACGTAATTGGCGCATTTGTTTTCGTCTCTCACTCTTCTCGATGCGTTTTTTTTCGTGTGCGCTCATTTGGACGTCGAGATGCTTAATGACGATGAAGCATCTCAGCGGAAAACCAGGAGTCACGACGTTGGGCGTGGATAAGAAGAATTGCATTATTATCGTTAATTTTGTTGAGGAAAGTAGTTAAAGGATACTTATTTTTTCTTTCTGGATTTGAGTAAAAGCCACACGAGAAAGTAGCGCTTGGATTCTTTTTAAAATTCAAATAAATTGCCGTAAATACGCTGAAGACCCACCTCACGGATCTGAATGTTATTGGATTATGTCGAGAATGAATTTGTTTTAATAGCAGATGTTTGGCTCTCGACAACGTCGGATTTAAGACCACGGAAATAAACAGAATAGAATAATCGTACCCGAGAAGTTATTTATAGTGTTAGAACGGAAAAATGTTGAAGAGCTGCGCTTAATTCGTTCCAGGGTTCCTAAATTTTTTGACCCTGGAGGGCCGATGTTAATTCCTTCCGCTGGAATCCGTTTAATATAAATTCCTGAAGCTCATCGACGCATCGAAACAGAAGAATGATGAGATACCAACCGTAGTTACAACCCCTATCGCGTTATTCGATAAAGTTTGTTTCGGCGTTTTTCCAATTTTCTAAGTGTTCTCGAACTTTTGACGTCTTACGCCCCGTCGGTGTGGGTTGATGGTTAGGGCTGCCTGGTTGAGGACCGTCCTTGACTCGTGACCCCTTTGTGTCCATTTTTATCTTTGTATCGTCCTCACGTTGGCGAAAGTATAGATGTTCTATTCTAGTCATTGCAGATAATCAGTGAGAAGATGAAAGATCCAGTCATCGTCATAGGAGGAGATTTAACCCACCGCGTATCAATTGGCAGAATTGTACATGCTCTAGCAGAGAGAAATTTCGCAAAATTTAATTGATAATCTTAGTAATAACCGTCTCGTTGCACCGGGTGAATGTGACTCGGACGGGCGGGCAAAGATTCTTGATTTTCTTCCAACTCATAAATGATAACTAGTCTCGATGTAGTTGACGGTATTTCAGACCACGATGTGATATTCGAAGCGCATAAGTTTAAGGTGAAAATTTTCAACATATTTACGAAGGGGGAAGGTTATTCTTTTAATATCGAATAGGGATATAGTTTTGTTTGTGGAAGAGCCAAGTGTTGATCGAAACATCGAGTTAGTACTTTAAAAATTGCATTGGTTGTGTTGCAAAGGACAAATTTGGTCGGCCTACCGATTAAGTGGCATCGCAACTCGTTTTATACACATTCTATGTTTCTGCTTCGTTAATTTGACTTGCCCACGGTCAATTAGAATAAAAATAATGCTAAATTAATAACTAAGAACTATATACAAAATGTACACTGGAAGAGGATAGTCATAGTTTCCCCTATTTTAGAATTGCGAAGGAGAAGGCTTGAATCACCAATTGCGAGGCGTATTTACAAAACTAGATTGAAGTTAATAACTATGAATACGGTGCAAAATTTGTTGGAGTGAAGGACAGAGATTTCCTCATTGGGGGAAGTTCCCCTCGGATTACTCAGAATTGCAAAAATTAAGTTAAACTATAAATTATCTCTTCTGGCGACTTGTATTTTGCGGAATTTTTCTCATTTGCTCTGCTCTGCGAAGACGGAGGTTATTTACAAGTTATTTTGACACATTCTAATTTATACCGTAAGGAAGTGATGCTGGCAGTTGATCTTTCGAAATAATCGAGTAGTTCATGTGTCCATTTCTTTAAATGGAATTAGTCAATTGGCTAGTGTGATAAGGCGTACGGAATTTTTGTTAAAATAGTTAAATTTTTGTAGAGGAAGTATTGAAAGAGATCGTTGATGCGTGTAATAGGACGAACAATGCAGTGTAAGATTCGTAATTTATCTTTTGTAGAGATCCTCTTGTGTGCCCAATCAGCCGGCTTTTATCATTAATCAGGAAAACATTTTTTGTTTGATTTCATTGGATTTTGCCTCTGATATGGTCCATATGAGATAATCGGATGGAATCGCCCTCTAAAATGCATTCGATTCATTCATTCATGCTAATTGAGCTATTTTGGTGAGATGTCGTTCGAGATCGCATGTCCTCCAAAGATAAAATAGTTTTCCACGGAATTCCTGGTGAACGTTTCTTCGGAATTAAGCTTTTAGTTAAACGTCCTCATCACTGGCACGTCAAACGAGGTTAAATTTTTAAAAACTAAGTCAAGGAAAAAGAATATATGCATATACTCTTATACATCAGCCGTTTTCTAACTGACGTCTGATAAAGGCCTCCCTTTTTTCTCCGTCTCGACATAAAAGCGTCATTATAGTTTGCCATGCCGCGGTAGGGGAGACCGTTTGCTAAGAAATCTGCGTAATTTTTTGTTGTGAAGAGGGCTGTTTTAACCGTTATTGTTTCGGGTTGTAAATAATGCAAATATCCGAGGAATTACCGAACAACCCTCGGTGCAGCGGTTCGCAGTCGAAGTAAATAATCGCGACGTTGGAACAATTAGGAACCGGTCTGTTGCTGGGCCGAGGGCTTTTATTTTCCGTGACACTGAATCTCCGAAATCCACACTTGCCATGGTGTCGACCTTCGAAAGACTTAAGAGAAGTAACAAGATTTGCGCCAATCGATCCAATTCGAGATACTACGACACCATGTTTACGACAGACGTAAACAAAAGATAAATGACCTAGAAAATGGGAATCGCGCGAGATTTTCAGCGACTAGCATTTCTAAGTGGGATTTTCGCTTACGTTTGAGTACGCTTCCGAAGAATCCGAAAAAATATATCATTCTGGAATTATTCCTTCGTTTTAGAAATATTGAAAATCAGTTTAGATGCGCGTGTCTTCGAAAAACTAATATTTTCTTCTCGGAGACGTATTTTCGGAGTGTTTCCGTTGTGATGCCGGTCCTTGTTTCCATTGCGAAAACAAATTCCATTAGATGCGAGTCCTTTTTGGTTTGGGCTTCCGAAAGAGGCCAATATTTTTGGCCGAATCTCAAGGTTGTGAAGTCACACTCATGGGTCCTAAATACTCGGTACTTGCTCGATTTTTTTATATATATCGAATATGTATCTTATGCTTAATTATTGTTTTATCGAGTGCCATCGATGAGATATATCGCTGGAAGATCGATCTCGGTGCGTATCGATGGGTTCGAACCATCATTTTGATGAGTGTTCTTAAACGATTTTTCTTTATTTAGACAAACATTTACTCTCGTTAAAGTTTATGGATCTTTAGTTTGTTTAGCGGTATTTTGTAGCTATACTTGCGATAATACGACATTTATTCCTGGGTAATCCGTTGTATCCCTCGAGAGAATATTTTTCCATCTAACATATTGTATGCCACGACCTTCTCGTTTTATGAACTCACGTGTAATTACGTGCATTATCTTCTCAAGAAAATTTCCACTCTCTCAATCTTTACTTAAAATACCATGAACTTATCTTTCCAGAAATGAGAAAATAGAATATTTGTTCTAGTTCATTGTTAAATTGTTCTCAGTCTCCTTCTTAAAAATAAGGCACCTAATTATCATGATAGGTTACAGATAGCTCGGAATTTTGAAAAGTTCGTCAAAGAAATTTTCGAGATGTTAGCATTCCTAAACGTCACGCTTTCTTCAGAGACGGCAGAATTGCGTAACCGACTCTCTCCGGAAGTGTGGGATTCTTGGGCTGTCGTTGCATATCGAAGGTGCTGTCGACAGGAAATTTTAAAACGGATGTATTTTAATGATATTGGTGAACCGAGTGTGTTCTCCCGATGGCTCCCGTGATACCGTTTGCCATCGACGATCCATTTGCAGGTATTGTGTGAGCTGATCGTAATTGCGTGGCGGCGGAACGCGTGATTCCGGGGAGGGAAAGTGTCCTTGACGTTGATTGGCCGACACAACATCATCCGAGCTGCAGTCGGCCTCATTTTCCCACAGCGATTTCGGCGGTGCCGATCGGAGGAACGCATTTTGCTGTTGTTTTGTTTGTATTCATTCATATGATTCGGAGGCAAAAAATGTTTGTTCTCGAATGTACTACGGAGAGGAGTGATTGTTCATTTTTCCTATCTTAGTCTTTCTAAATTGTACATTTTTATGATTGGACCTTTATTTACAAATGTATACATTTAATTCCGAATCATTTCGATGTTAATCTTCTCCCCCTTAATGATAAATGCCACATTTTGTGGCCGAATTTCGAATCTTTGTGAATCGGCTGAAGAAGGCCCTCGGAGGGCTCTGACTTATTGGTCCGACGACAAAAATGACGGAGGATTAACGATTGAGAAAATCTTATGAACTTCTATGGCTTCAGTTGCTCGACTCCTGCATCGAGGACGACCTTCCCTTCTGTCGGCAAAATTACATTCCGATTAAATTAACTTTTGTATGCATTGAAGATCATTGGATGCTCACTTCCGCTTTCGAAAGCGGCTTTTAATTGCCAGTCGTGATTCCGCCTTTAATGCGATCGCGTGAATAGGTCTTTAAAAATAGTCTTTTTCTTCCTCGATATGTCGTAATAGCGTTTCGCTCGTAATTACAGTCAGATTTCTCAGTCGACTTTTCGAATTCTTACATTTCGTACTAATATAGGATTTATTTTTCTGTTTTCTTTCAATAAGAAAGTGAAGGAGAAAAATGTTTTCACGAATTTTTTGTTGTTGCTCTTTCAGGAATATTGCATTTTTTGAGTGATTGTAATTTAAGGGGGATGCTAATTAAGTTTTAATGAGATCCCAGATGAAGCTGTCATAGGATGGAGAAAAACTCAAGTTGTTGACTTATCCTTTCTCCTTTTCTACGACTTTTTCGTTAAATAATGTGGAGCCATTGAGCTCCTATTAAGTACTCACCTTTGATCCTTCATATTTTCTTACATTTTTAGCATATTTTCGACATAATGACCTTACTTGTCTAATTTATGATAGTCGTCGGTATGAAGACGTATGAATAAAATTTTTTATTAAGCGTTGATATGTTCAAACAGTGAATAGAATTACTGATTTACATTCTACAGCTACAAAAGTCTGTCAGTCAGCGAAAAGTTATTTGTTGTTAATCCTTTCATTTTCTAATTTAGCAATTATTTTTCACATTATGCAATGCATCTATCGCACGGCAATTGCACAAATGATAATAAGGATCCTTCATAGTTACTAATTAATTCGGCATAGAGTTGATTACTATTATTACGTACATACTAGATTTTTTTTAATAGAAGAAAATATATTCATGTAGAATTTCGGAACGAATTCGGTTAATTTATTTTACAGCTAGGCACCAGGTCAGGTGGAAGTCAGTCCTGTGGGGGGAAATGAAATCATATGTATGGTATTCATCCTAGAAAAGGAAGAAAAAACCCCACAACTTCCTGATCAAAATTTCAAAAATATCGGCTTGTGGCAATCGTAAGGAAGTAATTCGTATTCAACCTAGCTCCGAAGAAGTCTAAAACTTATGTTAACAGATACTAAAACTCGGAGCTGTCTTTAAATGCTGTAGTGCGTATTTCTTATGCTATACTGAAAATTTCGTTCAAGCCGATGTAAATTCTACTTACGGAATTTTTTCGGGAAGTTCATCGGTTCAGAACTTAAATACGAAGTAAATGAAATTTTAGTGCCAGTAAGGAACGAACGACATAATGATACAGCTAAGTAATCGCAGAAACAGATATTTACTTTTGGCCGTTTTTCCTCATGCTATGAGAGAGGTTAATAGGTTAGATTAGGTAATGATGGAGTTAATACACCCCCTGCCATAAGCCTCTGAAGGATCGCGGGGTATACATCTAAATATACGTGGTAATCACGTTTAAATATTAACTTCAAACGAGATGTGACGAATTCAATTATCGGAAATCCGTTCTGATTAAATTGCTACATTTCCTTCCTTCACATCTTCTCCTTCCTTTAAAATATGCTCTACTTTTGACCTGATGATGGCCGTTGTTCTCCTGTCGATATAAGAAATACATATTGCGGAAAGTCTCCTCCCTCAGTTGATTACTCGTTGAAATAAGGCACGTGTGGCTCCATCACGTGACTGCGCGCGATTTGACGAGTTGTCGCTAATTAGATCGTCTTTTTTTAGCGTTCCATTCTCCGTACTCCTGGTGAAATGTGATTCTCTCATCAGCGGCATTGTGTTTTAAAGCAGAATATGCCGCTGTCAAAAGCCCTTATACGTTTACGTTTGGGAACCACATATTCATCGCACTAAAGCAAATTTTCAACGCGATGAGAGGGACAGTAACATTTTTATATATATAAAGTGTTTCTATATTTGACTATGTATAATCAATTTATCTCTAAATGAAAATAGATAAAATCTTGCCATTTTGAAAAAGTTTAAATATTTGCGGAGGAATAAATGTTTAAATCTAAAATCTTTCCCTTTTAATTACTCAGTTTCGTAAATAAATTACAAATAATGAATAAAAATATCTCGATTGTGAACTGATTGAACCTTCACTGATTCAGGATTAGGATCCTTGGTTTGACGTGTTTTTCTCTGAGGGTGTGAAATGCGGGGCCTTCGAGAAGGTTTGCCGTTGTAGAGTGCGTTAAATACTCGAGTCTGGGGAAAGTGTTAAGCGATGATACGTGATGGACTGGACCATGAATAGATGATTCAATGTTTTTACCCGATCTTCGAAGAGGGCAATGTTTATTACTAAGTTAGATTGATTTTCCTTCTCTTAAGATGAATAATAGAAGATCTACTGAGCTAGAACGTCTTGAGATCGTTCAGAGTATCGACAGGTTTTGTTTGAAGTCTCAAAATAACTGTTTAAGGTCGTTTTTTTATTTAAAAGAGGATTACCTTCAAGGAATTGATTCATCGTTTTCTTGATTTTTTTGTTTGTATACGAAGGACTTAGAGAAAATTGTGAATATACTCTTATGAAATGAATTTTTAAAAATCGACGATCTCGATCTTGAATCATAATCTTGAATTGATGTCTCCGTTAGTTGGTTGGAAAGTAAACTTCCGTAGGCTATGAAAATATTTGGACTTAATTGCCTATCGAACCGATTGGTTTCATTTCCCGGATCAGATTTTGTAGGAGAAATCGCTTCAATCATTTGTCCATGAATGGCGGCTAATTTTACGAAATTCCTCTTGCTTAACAGTTAAGCTTTTCTCGAACCCAATTCAGTATTTGGAGTTGAAACGTGAAGGACTTGTGAGGAATTTGAAATTTATGTTGAATTTAGTACTTTCTGGAAAATGTTTAGACTCTCGCCTAAAGCATATGTATTAAATTTGTTCTTTGTCTAAATTTCGCAGACATCGTAGTTTCCAGATGGCTCAAATGCTCGAATATCATTCGACAATTATTACTTACTCGAATCCATTTATGCTATTCGTTAAAAAGTGTAAATTATACATTTTCTTTGTGATTTGCTCCTTTCGTGATCTTCGATACCATCGATAAACACGAACGAATTAACGAGAATTTAACGGTGGCCGTAATTAACGGTCTTCCGACATCCAGAGAAAAATGTAAGAACCCTTCAAGCCACCTTTCGGCGTGTGGCAGGGGGTGCAGGCACCTCTATTTTCTTCATCGATTGCTTTCGCGTATCGTTTGCGGAAAAATGAATTCTTGAATCCAATTTTAGTGTCTATTTCCCTGATCTACTTCGCAGTATCAGAACATATAACAGGAAGGTCGTATTATATCGGTTACATTTTCTGAGAACGTAATTTCTCTGAAATTAATTAGTAAGTTTATCCTTTGAATTAGTCTTCCATCATCTAATGATTTCCATGCCGCGTCCTGTATCATCTGAGCGCTGTTTTGAATCAGATGTAATACATCCAACGTAATACATCCAACGTAATACATCCAACGTAATACATCCAATGTAATACGTCTGTAATGTTTTGTTTCAGCCGTGTGTTCGCTTCGTCAGTACCAGTGCGGCAATGGAAGATGCATACCGAAGACGTGGACGTGCGACGGCGAAGATGACTGCGGAGACTTGACGGATGAATCCGCACCGGATTGCAGTGGTGAGTCACAATTCATTTAATTTCGCGCTTTATCTTTTTCCTAACAGCGAACAAGAAATTACAAAAGAAATGTTTAGTTCTTTCTCGGAACAGCCAAGTGAACTTTTCGTGTCCTCCGAATTGTTTGAAGGCTTTCCGATAAAAACTCTGAGGGCGGAAGTCCGACGTGGAAAAATATTTCGCAAAGAGCCGTAAACCGAATTTAAGACCGGTTTAAATATTTTCGAATGTAGTTTTAAATCGATTAATTTTCGTTCCTTCCGAATTCACGAAGCATTGAGACGGAAATTTTACGTCAACACTTAATCGCGATTTAGTTGCAAAATTGCACTTTTTTAGATGGTTGAGATCTCTTTGGTGAACTTTGATCGTCTATAAAATCGCGGTAATTGCGGTGTGATTTTCATAGCTGTATGCGGGATTCATTCAGCAGTGCAAAGTCCTCACTCTAAAAACCATTTTCTTACTATTTCTTCGATTCCACCGTCTCCGATCTGGGATTAATTTTCATGGCTCCGACCGACTAAATCGAGGAATATAATAATCGATTACATCTCCACATGGAATATCGAAAAAGGGGTTAAAAGAGGTTTTCTTAGGCATTTTGCAATATTGACATTTTAACATAATATTTTGCAATATTGTCGCACAAGGGGAGTCCCTCGCTCCTTTTCATAGCTCGTTAACGACCTCACGAAAGGGATGGCAACAACCCTTTCATCCTAGAATGTCGATGGAAAAACGCTGGTACCTGTTTTTATATGACTTATACGACGACAAATTGTTGTCCATTTGAATAGTTTTTAAACTCTAAATTGTATAGCACATGGTCCCTGTTAGTCGTTACTGAGCGAGGCAATACCTCCAAAACTGAGAAGTGCCCCAAAAAACGACCATTTACCGAAAAAGGCTTCCCAGAATCGCCTGTCTTTTGTTCATTTCGCGGGGAATCAGCGTTACTTTATTTAGATATTTGAAAACTAGTTAGCCGGTACTGAATCGGATAATTCCTTTATTCATTTGTCAAAAGGAGGATGACAAAACACCCTCATCCTGCTCGTCCGAATGGCAGAAGTAAAGTGAATTCCTTTCTTTTGGTATCGAATTTCTGGCTGTGACTTCTTAATTCAAGAAACTTGTAGTGCTAGATGAAATGATGATTTTAATTAGGAGTTAATTGTAATAATTTACCTTTATATAATGTACAAATTGCAAGTAATTGTAACGAAATCAGGAAGTTTAGGTAAAAATGTTCATCGTGACGACGCTCTCTCTTACGCCCACCTTTTATCCCTGAAAGGAAAAGCAATTCGTTCGCCTCGAGGAGGAAGGTGCAATGAGGGAATTAGATTCAATCTGGAAACAAGTATTGTGACGATTCCATCGATTCCGAGGCGATTCTTCCTGGGAATTAGATCTGGTTTCTAATTTCTTAATCAGGATCAATGTCGATTTCATTGGTTGCCGTCCGAATGAATTAGGTCTCAATACGTCATTCATTTGTTTTTCCCACCGACCACACCCGGGTCCTGTGATGAGGGAAACGAGCAAAGCGTACTCGAAATAAGTTCAATAAGAAAAATAAGTCTCGAATTTATTCTAACGGATAAAACCAAGTCTAGTTAACATTAGCAAAATTAGTCCTCGTTTATGATGATATTTAAATAAGAGTGACATTGTCAACAACGTGGTAAAGATTGTATGCTTTTGTAGCGATACGTTGAGCTGGAAAGCTTGATTTTTCGCCCGTGAAACTTTTTTCAACTGATATTACCTTTTACCAATCCGATTCTGATTTATTCCTGATTACGTCGTTGTATCGTTAGCACCCATATAAAACATAAGCTGTCTATTTTCAAGCGACCAGAACTTAGTAAAAATATATTGAAGTGAAATGTAAGAAAACGTTGGCCTTGCAGCTTAATTTATATGTCGCCTAAAACTTATTTATTTTTCACGTGACAAAACAATGTCACTAATTAAATTGAGATGAATGTTGAAATTTTCACTCACATTTTAGTTCGAGATGATATCTCTAATAGAACTTAAGTTTTGATTGCTGTTTGTTATATCCGGCAATGAGAATATCCGCGAAGTAGCGACGGTAAACAGAAACGCTTTGTTCTCCGTTGAGAGGTTCGCCAAACGTAATCAACTTCTCATTCGGTGGCCTATTCAGTTGCATCTCGATTGCTCCCTCTTGCGCTAATATTTCCTCTCTCTCGAGTGCTCTAGAAATTAAATAATAATAATAAAGGACTTTATTCAGGGCGAGATTGAGTCAATCAAGTCTCTTCTTACACCTAAACCTTAAATTTCGGAATCCATTCGGAGAAAACCCAAAGACAACGGGTGAACCGGAATAGCTCCTGCCGCTTTCTAAATTAAAAGATATGAGTAGAGAAAATAATGAAAAGTTTCGGTTAATAAAGGTAACTGGGGGGTATACATTACTTTGTTTCAGGTATAAATTTGGAGGGTCGTCGGGACCGGGCGGTCGCCACAGTTGGGGGGGACCATAAAAAACTGACCGCGTGAAATACGATTTAAAAAGTTATAAACAATTCAAATGAGCAAGAATTTATTATCTTCGTCGTCTAACTCGTCCAAAGAGATATACAAGCGTCTTTTGATCGACATTCTACGATGAAAATTAAGATTTTTCTTGATTTTAGAATGTAGAATGACATATGAAAATGATTTTTCAAGAAACTCCATCGAGACAATATTACGTCGAAGTGTATAATAGATCGATCTTTTCACAACCGAAGCTGTTTTAGTTTTCTTTTAAAGTGTGAAGTTTCTCCCTTTTTGTCGTTCTCATGCGCATTGTGCAGTTTCACTATTTCCCAAATATGTTTCTCATCGTTCGTGCGATGCTCTAAAATAATCTTTACTTCATAATAAGGGATGGATGGTCGCTTGAGTTTAACTTATAATTAAAGGAGAACGCCAAAAAGCAACTTACTTTTACCGATCCGTATTTTGGTTTCTTCTAAAGCGCCATAGCATGCTTTCTTGGAAACCGAAATACGTGTCGGCAAATGTACGTAGCTTTTTGATATTCTCCTTTGGTTATATTGTTTACTTCGTTCCCAGGATGTATGAACTTCTTTTATTTTTCCTCTTAATTATCTCGAGGATTACTTTTCGAAAGGCGCCTTCGTTCGCCGAGCGCATTTCGGACCATCGAGGGCTCTTTCGGAATGCCGAGGGTCAACGAGGCCTTGACGTCATCGCTCTGATGAATCCTAAGCATTTCTCGAGCAATTTCGCTGCGGAAATGTTAAAATAATGCGACCGCTCTAACGTGTATTCTATCCACCGCTTTAAGTATTTTCGGCCTATGGCGCTGTCGTCTTAAATATAGTCATCGTGACGGTGTCAAATCTATATGAAGCTCTTCTCGTAACAACTACTTTCTCCGCAAGATTCGATTCGTCCTCACATCGCAGCATCTTCTCAGCAATTGAATGTCCATCTGGAGTGACCTTCCAATTCCTAATTAAAACGGGAGAGCTTTTCCTCGAAAATAGGTCAGCGGACGTGCATTTCGACGCAAAAGAGAAAATATCCGATTTTCGACAAATCCTGGAGCATCGAGCGCTTTTTTCTTCCGAATCGAATTCGACAAATTTGCGTCGACGTTCGAGAGCTTTGAAGGATCGACGTCTTGGAGTTACTGAGAACAGCGGAGTTTGCTAGAATTCCTATCTTTTCATTGACTCGGAGACGCTGTTCTGGACCCCGCGTAACTTTTATTGCGAAAGACCCTGAACTCGAAGCCGAGTTATTTCCAGCTCGAACCGAGTACTTCTGCGGAGAAGGCATCTTCGAAGGGCAGATAATGCCGCCTTCAATCGGTGGCGTCATTTGACCGCTCTCGCAATCTGCCTTTATTACGATTGCAGTTTCTTCCGTGAAACCCGAGTTCGTTGCGGAAATATATATGTAAGACACTTGTAAATACTTTCTTTAAATAATTCTATTTCGGGGTCGTTATTTGAATTATTGAGCAATGATTTTTAAATCGTTCGAGGAGAAATTTGCCCATAAATACCTTGAAACAACAACATTGGACAATGTCATCCTCGAAATGAATCTGCTTTGAATAGAAAGGGAATGGGATGCCTTAGCGGAATTTAATTACCGATTCTCTCTGATTAGAATCGGCAAATTACGAGATCATTTCGTGTTGTTACAATTCGGTAACGCATATCTTTAGACTCGCTTTCGTTCAGTAAAATTTCGGCTGTTTAAGAGTTGAAATGCATCCATGCTGCTCGCATTTCCGTGTTCAGGCAATCAAGGACGAATTTTTGCTACTTCGAAGGACCTTTCTTAAGTCTCTCCTGTTAATTCGCAAAAGAGAACGATTTAGAGTCGCTCTTTGGTGTATTCCTTCTCAAATGCTGGTTCATTGCGTTGTAAAATACTCGAAGTAAAAACGCTCCAGAGCGGACGCTACTTGCAAGTCAGCCGGGCAACTAAAAATAGGCTGTTGGTTCGTCCTCCAATTCGTGAAGGATTGCCAACGACAGTTTCCATGTTGTGGGACAACAGGGAATGCTTTTAGCCAAAACTTCGATATTCTCTGTTACGTCCTTTCCAACGAGACAGCAGATTCCTTTCGGTGATTCTGGCATCCAATTTTAGCCCTGGATTTTCTGTTGTCTCGGCGCTTTTGTCCAGCCGTCATCATCACACCACCGAAAGGGACAGATGTTGCTTGTGGGAATTTCTTGCGTCAGAAACGTGGCTCAGCGGGGTAAATGCTTGGATCCGTAATTCTCTCGGTCGGTCAGGTGCCTTTGAGGGGAGAGTCTCTTGAAGAATGCGTCTGAGAATGGAACGGGAGGTTTAAAGGAGGACATCTCCAATTGGCTCCTTCGCCGTCGTACCACCGACCACGTGTGGGCCCCCGGCCAATGGCGGACCGCAGACGGGTCTTCCGAGGTCACGTGAGCAGTCGGGCCCCTACGTTTCTTTGCTCGAGTTGTGGAGATAAGAGATGCGTGGAACGGTCCCACGTCACTACTACGATTGGCCTTTTTTTGATTCTTTTTCACCGCTAACGAGGGTTGCTTGTGAAATCTCCAGTGGTCTCGCAATTGGAAATGCTTGTATGAGTACGGAAACAATAGTATGCGAATGTTTTTGCTACCTAGTCGTTTCGTAACCTGGTTTGCTATTTTTGGTACGCGTCTTACCGACGTATCTTAACCTTAGGTTTATTGGCGAAGTTTCCTGTACTTCGACATGGACTTTTTCTGTTTGTGGACGAGCAGATGTATTCCTGGATCCTTTGTCTTGTGCACACTGAAATGCCGCTTGGTTTGGCCTCGGTTTTACAAGTTTCTGAATTTGACGAGATCCTCGTAATCAATTCATGGTAATCCTAAACGTATGAAGCAGCAGTGGTAAATGGAATGATGCTAGAATGACAAATATCGAGAATCCCCCGGTATAGTTAATTTATTCCGCCGTATAACCTCGATGAAAAGTGAACCTCCATAGAATCTCCCTAATTTATTAGAGAAAGGAACCTTTTTTAAATTGTTCTCTCTCGGTTGAAGTCTCGTTAGTGGACAGCGAATGATTGAATTCCATCATTCTCCGAATCCAACTGAGTTGAATCACTTGCGATGATATATCTTATCTTAGGAGACCTAGGGAAGGCGTGAAATGCGATTCAGATATGTGAATCATTTTAGTCATCGGCTAAATCAGCTCATTGGATTCTCCCAGTTCTTCGATAAGCAGAGAATCGCTTTCACTTTTCCCTCTTTGCGCAATCCTCGTCGTCTTCGGTCTAAAAGAAGCGGAAGCTCGGAAAGCGCTTCTCCCTAAATTAATTCCGGTTTAGTTGACCCAAAGATCTCTCTACAATGGAAACGTGAATCGTTTTTCCTCTCCGAACGGAAAAGTTTTTTTTCCGTGGTTCCGAGGCATTTTGTTTGTCCGGTTGATGAAAAGGATATATATATGTATTATTAATTGTTTAAGTACGAGCAGAAACTCTCTAATTTGCCCTTTATTCAGTTTGCGGACAGTTTACGTTAGGTTTTTCATCTTCGTCACTTCTGTAAGATTTCGTCGTTCCCTCATTCACAATTTATGGTTTCATTTTAATCTGTTGGTGTTGTTGCGGTTTATACTAGAAGTGGAAATAATGAGAATGATGTATCAAACCATCAAAGTCCCCTAAAAGTTTCTTCGTTTAAAAATAATACGTAATTGGAAAAAAATACAAAATAGGGTAGGAACATGGTCAAATTCAGTATTGTGCATCTATTTCCCCGAATTCCTTATGGCTGCGATCACAGGTTTATGTGTAAAATGTTCATCGCAAATTGGACATTCATCGTAAATTTGCAATACGACAAAACCACTTATGGATCTCGTATGAGGAATATCCTTCACTTTCAATTAATTTGTGTTTGGCTCGATCATGTCGGCATTATAAGTGAACTGTTTACATCCGCCTAATGAAACTTATTGTGAGATTCGGCGGTCGTCATCCCCCTCAAGGCCCCGTCTTTTATTTTTAGCTTCCGGTGGCCGCACATTCGGTGGAAGTAACAAATGCAAGTCGAAATGGTAGAGAGTGGTCGGTGTTTGAAGCGAAAGAAAAAAGCTTTTGAAAAACTTCTCTTAATCCATCTCTCATTTTTTTCTTAAACTGTCATGTTAGTGGTTTCGAAGGTCAAGCTCAAAACTGTTCTGTTTTCTCTCGTTTTTTCTAAATCTATATAAATACCCTCCAAGTTGCGAGTGGCGGGGGGTGTAATCACCAGTCGTTTAAACTACTTTTTTACTCTATTATTATTTTTCGCGAAAAGAAGGAATTTTAAAACAACTGGTTCATCGATTTCTCTTGATTCACGCATCGCTTCGGTCGAATCAGTAAACATTTAGATCGTGTTTCCTCGAACGCGTAAAATAGAAAGAACTGCTGTATTCTTTATTGTACAAGATGCTGCCCAAACTGGGTCTCAGAACTGGTAATTATTATAAAGTGGGAGAATGACGGGATAATAAATGAAAAGGGTCTTGGAGAATTGTTTTAAATCTTATTTAAAGCTCGGTAATAGAAATTTTTTACCTAGGATCCCGTTATATATCACTTATGTATTCGTATTTTTATGTTTGAATAAATATTCTACGTTAATTATAGAAAAGGCGTTTATTTTCCTTATACAACGGCCCGCGGTATGGGAAATCTATCGCTTGGAAAGTAGAATTCGATGACGAGAAATATCTGCTGATTATTTCGTTTGGCACAGTTTTTTCTAGTAAGTGATATTCCAGCGTTACTTCTTCATCTCTACCAAAATGTCAAGAAGTTCTGAAAAGAACTTTTATTTTTCCCGATTTAAGGGAGTTTTCGTAAATAAGAACGTTGAGTACTCATCCACTACGTACTCGAAGTGCCCTCGCAGCCACTGTTTCATACCGACACAAAGCGCTAATTAAAACTGATTTATCGAATGTCCGAGTCATAGGACTTGAATACATGGGGATTGTTCTTCCATTTGAAGTGCGGCTTTCGTTCGGAGTTCAATTCGCTGTTTCATCAAAAGCACCGTCTCTTTGGTGGTGGATGCGCAATTTAGCCTAGAATTAGGTTTAACTAGAACTCGTATAACTTTATCTCAAATGAATATTATTAATAAACGCCTTCGATATCTTTAATAGAACGGTTTGAGTTGCTCGAGAAAAGTAAAACGTGTCGTTAAAAAGATGGCAACCGCATTCGCTAATTGCACCAACAAGCGTTTTCACGACACCGCAAATTCGCACTTCTTAAATGCGAAGTTAAATACGCGTATCTCGGGCCATCGAAGATGTACAACAAGTGGCATCGATTTATATGGACGAATGTAATGAATAACTTTTAGATTGGGGTGTTAAGCTTTATTTACATGTATATTTTTCATGGTTGCCTGTCTTCAAGATTATTTTTACTTACGATTAGCGTAGAGAAAATCAAATTGAAGGTGCGCATCGGTTATTCTTCATGCATTCGAAGGATTTGAATTTCTATTTATTGGAGCACGCTCGTCATGCATTGCTTTCTTTTGCATCCGCGCTTCAAATCGACACTGTTTACTTCTTTGTCCGAGACTTGGCGTCTTCGACTCGCTTACGTAACGCTTCTTGATTCGCTTTATGTCCACGCAGGAGGTTCGTTCTCCACTTACCCAAACAAGAGTGGTCCTTAAATATGGATTAAGAGTTATGATTATTTATTTATTAAGGCCTAGTGTACCGCAAAAATAAATTATATATTCATATGGTTTTATATTTAAAGAGTAAGTCTTCTATTGCTGGATGTTAACTAAATAAGTGAGTTTTCCGTCATCCTCAATGTCGCCTTTCTCTGTTTCGAGTAAATTTGATCGTAGTTTCGTACGAACATTCCTTCCTCGATCTTCCTTTAATTCTCGTTAATCAGATTCCTCGATAAAATGGCGACACTGTCGCTATTATCATCACCTTCGAGTACTTAGCAAAATACCATAAAACTTCAACTTTCTATGACGAAAAACAATAGAAATTCGTATTTTAATATTTAACGAAATTGAATTTTTGTACACGAGTGTTGTACCTATCGCAAGGTCAATTTGCCTCGATATTCCCTAGTCAATAGAACTTCCTCTGTTTCATCCCTCGGTCTTCCTCTGTCTTAATTTAACTCTCAATCGCTTCCTGAAGCACTTCCTCTCCTCTATAAACTTGACCCACCCCTTTCCCATGCCGAAGCTAAATTACTTCAATTAAAACCATCTCCCGTGTTTGATTTCCTATTAACCAACTCACTTTTCCGTTTGTACCTCAACCACATCTCCGAGGCATCTTTTAATTTCCTCTTTTCCTAAGGTCCATGTTTCATACCCACTTATGTAGTAAAACGCTTTTCTTGATTCCTTTTTCGAGTCATCTTTCCTTTCGCTCCACGAAGGCTTCCTTGGTAGAAGCTCTTATTTCACGAATTTCATCTCAGCACCTAAAGAAAGAGTACTTCCTAAATAAGAGAATTCATCCATCTACTCTAGTTCTTCCCCATCTCCCCTAATCGTTAACTTGGCTTTCTTTCCGTTACTAAATATCATTGCTTTCGTTTTGCCAACGTTTATTCCATCCTAAACACTCTTGCTCTATCCATATAATAGAATTTGCAAACCTTTTCGATTTCTCCCCAAGCGTCTTTCGCCCTCCACTGTACATCGTCGGGCGATAAAAGACGTCCCTTCTTAATTCTGTCCATTCCAATTCCCCTTCAACCATCTTAACTTTGATTCAAGTGCAAATTTCGCACCACTCTTCTTTCTCATGTCGACATAAGAATCGATATCTTTCCATCGATACTTTTGATTACTCATTTATAAATCTCGGATTTGCAGCTTCAATAGTATGATCTTTCTACTGTAAAGACTTGTCGAAGGCCATCGAAGCAGTCCAATCGCATCGGTGTCACTCTGTTAGCTTTTTCGTCGGATTGCGATCGTCGCCTTTTCGGTCCATCCAATGGCTGTCGTTTCGACGCTCAGATTCGAATGAATTCGCTTCAGTCAGTTGACGATGCATTTTGGGTATGGTTTACATGTTTTGGAGGAATTCCTTATCATATCGGAATTATTTTATTTTCGTTCTCTTAAAAATAAATTAAAAGCGTACTTCGTGTTTTCCACTCAGTATGCATTTAATTTATTTTTAAATGGCGTCCCACAATATTAGGCCAGAACACTTTGTGTTTATTTCGTTCTTTTTTGAATTCCTTCAAACTTAAGACACGCATTTTCGCACAATTCTGGAGGCGCGTTCCGTCTGTTTTATAATAATGTAATTCCATCGATTGCAAAGAAGAAAAGGTATTCACCTAATGCTTTATCGATGAATTGTTTTTATAATGAGGAGCTGTCTTAAATCAAATTACCGGCGTATAAGTACGTCATCAGGGCGAATTTAAGGAATTTACGATATTTGGTTTTCGCTCTTGCACGCGTCCTAAATCACAGATTTGGAATGTCCCTCAAGATGTAAATAAATTCTCTAAATATTGGATTTAGGCGGATTTAGTTACTCGTCGTGTTTGAGTGTTATTGAATCTGAATAATAAGCAGTTCAAAGACCTTTTGTCTCTATTCCCCGTAAATTAGAAGCGAAATTGTTTATTTTTCTGCGACCGGTAGAGCAAGATCGCACGTGATCGCTTTTTTCGTTCGCACAAATTAACGCTCTTTGTCTCGGAAATATGAGCTGGTTGACAGCGTCGGAAATCGGGAACGCCCCTTCGTCGTGTGAAAACTGTTCGAGAAATTATTGGTCCAAGAAATACAATAAGAATTGCCTACTCTTATCCGGGCTACATTCGCGTCAATTCTTAGCAATGAAGCGTGTAATAATCGCAGTGTCAACGCTTCGTACGCCCGTGACCCAATTTCGATCATTCATTTGCCGCGATATTAGCGCATCGCTCCCACTCGTCCCTTTCGGTGCTTTATCTGAGAATTTCTCCGAAAAGGGATGAAATGGGATGCTCTCGTTTCTTCTCGTTTTCAGAGCCACTCTTTTATGCGTCGATCGCTTCTTCCATCGACTCCTTCCCAAAGCAGCTATATTTTCCCGAATTTATTCAACAACGGCGGAAGATCTTTCTGCGGCGCCAATCGCTGGATTTGCCTGTTTCAGACGTTTGCGTTGACCATCGTGAAGGATTTTGAATCGATCAATTAGTCTGAATTAATTGCTGTCGCTTTGGGAGGCGAAGTGTATCTTCTGACGACGTGGCTGCCGACTTGAAATACATGTTTCCGTAACATTTCCGCCGATAGTTTTAAATGCGCGAGCAAAATGGAATCGACGGATAGAGAATTAGAGTTTCTCCGAAAACTGTGACATCATTCTAAGAAGATGGCGCTGCGATCGCTAAGCGATCGGAGGTAGACTTTCGGAGATTATAGTCGGTATGGATGTGTCGAAGGTGCAAAATGGCCAATCGAAGAAATGCTCAATTCGGTCGTTGACTCCCATTATAATCGCAATATAATCCACCGACTGTATCCTCGGCGTCCCACTTCCGCCCCCGCATCCCCTCTCGCCTACCGAGAGCTCGCCCGATCAATACCAGACGATCCCTGGACCACATCTCCGCTCTCTCGTTCTTCTCTCTCCCTTCTTCTGTTTCGCCTCTTTGCTGCCAGTGGTGCTCTCTCGTATCTTAGTTTGGCCCTTTACGAGTGTTCTTTTTCCTTAATAAGTAATAGACGAAATGTTTTAAATTAACGTCCGATGTCTGGAAATATTTACCATTAAAATTACGCAATACCGCCGCATCAAGGACAGGTGGCGAAGTCAGCTTACGAAACAATGAATTAAAACAATATTTCTATGCATCGACGCAATAAACCAAACTAAACAAACACGCGCATCAATAACAAATAAATTAATACAATAAATAAAAATATACGATACATACGTGAATTATTATAAAAACACAGTGCTGTCTGCCTCTTTTAATTTATCACTTAATTCCTTAAACGCAGGAAATCCCATGAATGACTTATAGTGAACCGATAGTCTCTTCTTCCTGTCTCCTAGACTGTCCCAACCTAGTTCTTTTATCATTTGAGTAACGCTGCTACGTTTCTTATTTCCCTAACACGAACCCAGCCGCCCTTATGAAGTTCTTGCTTTTCTATTTTATATGGGGGATATATTTACCGCCTGCCATCGAACCCGGGTCTTCCTGGTGATACTTACTATGCGGCACAACAGAAAATCACCGTCTTTAACTATTTGTGAAAATTCAAGTAGATATTTGGCTGCAACTGCCTCAAACTACGTCCTACTTTTCCCTTATATTCCTTATTTGAGAAATATTAAAGTGCTCTGGCATCGAGCACAGGAACAGCATGGTCGTATCTAATTTTTTTCTTAAACGGAGGCTTAATACACATTCTCTAGCAGAGCAAGAATATCTTATCATTTCGATAAGTGCATCAAAACAAATTATGAAAAACTACCACTGTGTATTTTAAATCGGAGAGTTTTGCATCGTCCTAGCATCGAACCAAGGACATTTTCTGTAAAAGTCATTAATGTTTCCGATAGATAGTGACCATATCTGTATACTTCTTGAATTTTGATTCTCTACCCATCCGGGAAGTATTTTTTAGAAATTCCCGAAAATCAAAGCAATGCATTTGAATGGGAAAAATCGTGACTTTGGGGCCTTCTGGCATCGAACCCATGACACTGAGTTTCAAAGTCGCCTTTTTCCTGGAGGTTTCACGTTAGGGCCTATACGCTGTAAAAATTTCAAGTCAATGACGCTTGTGGTTTAGCCTGTGAATTAAGATAAAGTGAAGCTTTAGTGAAGAGAGGATATGCTGTTCACACAGAGACTTCGATATCTTGTTAAATTAAGCTGAAAAGCGCTGAATTTCCGTGAAATTTGTTATCCTCTAAAGATTTCTGCTTACCAGCTTACTTGCTTACCTAGTTAATAAGCTTGCCTTTGTATTGCTGAGGACAATGCAGTCTAATTTTAATAATTGCTTATGTATTGCGGTGAAAATCAATAAGAAATTAAAATTGTTTACCAAGGAACCGACGACTGTTTAATGTTGTTATATTTGGTGGAAAATTTTGAAATTTTATTATTAGGGACGGATTAATCCGTCGTGCAGAACGTATTCAATTGGTTAGCCAATTACAAAATGGCAAATTTCAGAGCAAATACTCTGCGTTAGGCCTTTAGGAAGAATGCTTTATTAACTTGTCATTTATATGAAAATCATAAGTGCGTTTTGTGCTTCATCTTTCCACTTTATAATAATCTATCGATGTTAAAAGATCGTCAATAAAATGCCTTAGAAATCTGTTATCGTCATGGGGCGCTTTTACGACACAAGTAGCGGGAAAGCCACGGAAGAGAGTTACAATCCGTCACTTTAAATTTACCTATAAACTTTTAATTTCGATCGTGTGGACCTTTATTCGGTTATTTCATCACATACGCAAGTCGCTTCATCAGCAATATGCGATAAATTGGTAAATTATTAAATTAATAAATGAAAGTGACGACGATTTATTTACACTTATCTTTAATTTGTCGTTATTTAATTTATCGTAGATTAATCGTTGTTACGGCTTATTTCGATATTTATTTGATCGAGTCAGTTTCGCGGTATCTTGGACAGTAGAATTTTGCTCATTTTACCATTGAGGTGTTAAAAAAGAAATTTCCGATTTGTGCTTCGCTCGAGAATAATATAACTTTTAAACGTCTTCGCGTTAAGTTTTGACCTTATATTTAAAATTTTATCCTTCGTGTAAATTCTGTGTATTTGCGAAGATGAATGGGCAACTGTTTCTTCCTGACAACCTCTTTATTTGCTCATTCCACACGAATTAACAAAAGAAGACGAGAAGTCAATCGATGTCCTGTTGGCGCGCTGCCATCGCACATTCATTTATTTTAGAACTCTCTCTCGGGTTGGGGAAGTTTGTTTAGATGCCTTCGAAACAACGGCGAATCGTAATGTTTCATATGAAACAGTTTCTGAAGAATTTAAAACAGCAATTGGATTTGTGCGATTGACGCTGTATTGCTAGCCTCTGTATTTGGAGTGGGTTCGCTCCTTCGTTTTAAGAAAAAGTAAGAACTTTTACTCAGCATGACGCAGAATTCCGTATGAAATATTTCGTATCTGAGTCGTATGTGTTCAATATTTCAGAAACGAATTCCACATTCGCATCTCCGTGGAAATTGCTGTGTTGCAATACCAAAACCTTGTCTTTTTTACTTCAACGCTCTTCACGAAAAAATATCTTTCTTATAGAGATGACAAATTAAGCGAGGGTAATCTAAGGCTCAAATTAATTGACCTGAGAATTTTGACCATTTTACCGCAAAGATTTTTCAGGCTCGTTTATTTTGGATCATTTCCGTCTCCAATGAAAACGATATCAATGGGAATAAAATAAAAACAGGTCAATTGAATGATTCTCCTCAGAATTGATTTTCAGCTTATCGATTCGGCTTTTAAATGTCTTGTCTAAGTCTTACTCCAGCTACTCAATTAGCCTAGCATTGCGAGACGGTGCATTTCATAATTACCAATTTGCCCGTCTTCGAAATTTGGTTGAGCCAGACGTTTGTTACCAGCTGAAGAGTGACATCCGTCGAAGCGTGCTTTATGTTGTGTTTTTAGTTATGGAAGAGGGAAATTCAGTGTCCTCACAGTCCTCGTTTCTCCAAGTTCAAATATTTACAAACTTCTCATTTTTTCTCCTTTGCTCGTTTATCATAGAATTTCTCGGAAAATGTTCCGCGGGGCGATAACTGTTGTACCTATTTGAGGGAATTCAGATTTTCAACTTCTTCGCTTTCTTGCTTGGTGGCAGTTCCCATTTTGCGGAATAGAGAAATGTCGAAGAGCTTTTTTCCTCTTATTGTGCGTCTTATCGTCTCTAATGCGAAGAACTGCGTTTATTTTTTCACAGGAGTGTGTCCTCGACACAATTCAGTCTTTAAGCGACGCTGATGTAAACTTTTGAAACGATTAATCTGAGTCGTTTAAACAATTTGCCTCATCGATGCAATTTATCCTTATAATACGCTTACACTATAATTATAGTCATAATTTGGGAATTAATTATCGTATCTTCGGTTACATTTTTAGTGTTTGAAGTCAGTTGTGCGGCCACGGCTTTTGTAAATTATTATTCGTTAAATTTTCCAAAATATGAAGCTGACGACGGAAGGCAGTCATCAGAAGTAGGTTCTCTAACATTCCTATCAAATCAACGATGTAGATTTTTGCGAAAATTTGCTCTTATGTCCATCGGATGAATTCGCCCCCTGCATCGCCATCGGAAGATCTTTGAAATGGCATCCAGGCAGGGACGTCGCAACGAAATTTTTCATGGGGGGCAAACCCAAATAAGAAAATTTAGAATTGCTAAAAAAAAGAAAATTCATACGAACATTTTGGTATGGGGCAATGAGAATGCACTATATTTAGTGTATTTATATTTTGATTAACAAAACTGACTTCCGATTGGGGGGGCAAAATGAGTATATTTCCCCCCGGTGAAATTTCTGGGGGGGCAGCTGCCCCCGCTGACCCCCCGGCTGCGACGTCCCTGCATCCAGGGTCCGTTTTTATGGGTCGGCAAATCTGGAATGACGGCGATGGGCATTTATACTATGCGAAGGAAGACCTCCAAGTGTGTGTCTCCAAAAGCGCTTCGTTTAGATTCGTAAAAAGAGAATGTTTTCGAAAAGACGCATCGATTCTCGGAAAACCCTTTTATCTGGAGACGTGTGTGACTATTTGTCGCTGTTTTCAGACAATAATTGGGGAAAGAAAAAACGATTATCGCTCCCTTTGCCATCGCTTCACAGACGACATCTGGCGGAATAATTAAAAGTGCGGCAATCTCCGCTTTTCTCTTTATTGGCTCGTTACGGATCAATTAAGCCGATTGAGGATAAATCGGTTCTCGGATTGACCGAAATTTGGAATAGCGTTGTCTGCCATTACGCATTATTATTACAAATTATTATGTAATTTTATGGAGATGCGGCAGAAACGAGCTCCGTTTCCGGGTGAGCATTTCTGCGTGTGGGATTCCGGGTCCATCGGGGGAGAAATCGGCAATAGTAATAAATAATAGCAATCATGGAATCGAACGGTGTCGAACCCGCAATCGAAATTTCCGTTTTACAATTCAACGAGTCAGTTCGCCATTCATTCGCGTAATTTCCTATTTCATCGCCAACTTCGTTAAAGCGCGTTTTGACATTTTTTGTCGCTCCTTCATACCGTTCGACCATATCTTGCGGAAATGAACTCGTATTGTACTTTTACTGCTTCGAGGATAAAAGTTCATTATTCTTTTCTCTAAATCCGCTTAATTTAGTTTCTCGAAAATACGTGGCGAGAGAATTTCAAGAGAATATTTGTACCATTTTTACCAGTTGCTACTGTAACTAGGAATACCAAATGTCATCCTTACAGGCTTCTGTGGATCGCCATCTCGCTCTGTCCTCACCCTGTCTCTGCCTTGCTTATTTTCTTTCGTAACGTCCTTTCTTCTTCAAATACTCTTCTTGGAGTTGCCATTACATCATCTTATGTCCAAACAATCTCATTTTCTTGTGGTAGTTTGATATAAAGAGAATATGCTGGGAATAAGAATTTTCAAAAGGGCCGGTTGCAACCTTCTCCGAGCACGCTCTAGTGGAGCCGGAAATCGGCTCGGGTTTATGAGACGGGAGGTACCGAGGTGTTGGGTGGCAGCGCCGGAGGATGAAAGATGCCTTAGCGCAAATTGGGTGCAAGGGTACCGAGACAAAGAATGCCCACGTTCCAACCGTGGGAAGAGGCAACCAACGTCCGGTGCACCGACGCCGAGACCCTGCGCCAACCACCTCATGGAAGTTCCAAACAGCGGGTGTCCCCCCCAGGCCGTGTCTAGTATTTAAGCTCGCGCAAAACCTGACTCCGCAGCGGTTTTGTCAACATACTGACTCCGCATCACGATACCAAGCGGCAGTTGTGTCAACATACTGACTCCGCGAATCCCCGAAGTTGCGCGACGTCGAGCCAAGGAAGGGACCAATATATACTGGACTAGAAAAAGGTCTCGTTATTTGATTTAAGCCGAAACTCAATGTCACTACGACATTCTCAATCTTTTCTTGGAGCCTTTCTATACCCAAACATTCCCTAATTCTTTCGTTCTTGATTTGTCTCTTCTTGTTTTTCCTGAGGCACTCCTTAAGACTTAATTCCCATCGCTTGGATTCTACTCTCTCCTCGAATAGGAATACCAAATGTAACTCAAATAACTCGGTGATTTGTTCTTTCGAATCGAGTCATTTAATTCTTGAATTCATATTCTGTTGCGCATCGGATCGGACTTATTCGTTCCGCAATTTGGCGATTCTGTTGATTTTGGAGCAATTGAAGAACAGAATTTGCATTAGCTGCATTCAAATGGCTTCTCTAAATTTTCTGTGCCTCTCGATTTGTTATTAAGTTATTTGCAAACTTTTAAGGATCCCAGGTAGGGTAAAAAATAGCAATCATTTTATTAGTATGAGCTCGATTGCTATGTTTCGATTTTAACTTTTTTAGTTACAGCTAGACTTTCTAATTCGGATTTCCTATTAAATTCCGTTGTTTACAATTTTTGTTTGCTGAAACTTACTGGCGCTGGATTACTTCTGCATGGTATTTAGATTAGGTTTAGATATATACCCTGCCAGAGGCGTATGGCAGGGGGTGCAATACACCACCATTATTCATTCATCCCTATTAGCATCTCTAATAGCCTGGGTAAAAAACGACCAAAATTAATTATCCGTCCTTGCGATTACTTCGCTATAACGCTTCGTCGATGCCTCTCGGAGATCGCTCTTTCCTGGCACTAACATTTCACTTACTTCGTCTATAAATTCTGAACGAATTAACTTTTCGAAAAGTTTCCGACGATATTCAGATCTTCTCATCTGTAGTGAATTCCAACCGAGGGAATCTATCATTGCCGTAACGCTGCTATCAAACCTGAAATCCCCGCAAACTAATCTGGCTGCTCTACGCTGGACCATCTTTAAATCTGAGACTAAACCTACTTCGTGTGGGTCCCAAACCACACAGCAGTATTCTAGACTCGGACGAATAAGAGAAAAATGAGCCATTTCCTTGACTCTTGATGATCATCCTCTCAACGTTCTACCAGTTAATCTGTGCATTCTGTTCGCTTTTCCTGGGGGTGTGAGTTTGATAGAGTGTTCTTTGTTTTAGTTTCCATGGTTTCACTTGGAGACGTAACTGAAATAGACGCACCCGTAGTAAGGATGATCACAAAATACGGTGAAGAAAATTTATCCAAAGAAATGCATAAGATGTTTTCAGCAATTTTTCGTATTCTGTTGGTCCGATTCGCGCTATTTTTCTGTTGTTGTGTTGGTAAACCTGCCTGAAAAGTTGCATTATATGTTAGCAGAATTAAATATTTATTTTGTCAGCTGTCAAAAAGAATACGTTGTTTAAATTTCGATTTTGAAAATTGATCAGAGAAATTGTATTAAATTTTGCTATAAAAATGGAATAAAGTGCAGCTAAGTCGTAAAAGTATTAAATATTGCTTTTTGTGAGTCCTCCACGAGTAAAATAAGGATTTACGAGTGCTATTGGCGTTTCTAGGATTACCGCGAAGAAGTTGGAGCTCCCTGGACGCCTCAGCACATCGTAAACAGATGAAAACGTTGAAAAATGATGGAAAAGTTGAGGAAATTGATAACGAATGGTCATTCGGTGAATTAGTAGTTCTATTTAAAAGTTCAATCCGTTCGCGTGAAGAAATCCGAAGAAAAAAGGCCCGAATTCGGGGTGCAACTTCGTGGCTTTTGCACCATAATATTGCACCTGATCACACTTCATTGCTTTTACTTGATCAAAAAGAACACTGCGTTGATGCCTGTATATTCGCATGACTCAGTGTGAATTTTTCTAAAATAAAGAGAAGTGCCGAGGTTTTGGAAGTTAAGATGAAATTAAAAACAGATTACACCAAAGAACGAGTTCCAGAAGTGTTTCGGGGATTGGATTAAGTGTATAATATTTTACGGGGGCTACTTTTAATGGGGTAACATTGTTTTAGGCGAATGATTAAAATTCTTTCCACAATGGAGATATCCCTGTTATTTTTTAATCACCTAGTAATTGCCTTCATTTAATGTACGTAATTGCGTAGACATCTTAGGTCATTTAGCCCCTTGAGTCTTTTATAATGCAATTTACGTCTTCGCGGGGATGCATTCAATCTTCCGTTGAAGTGGTTAGAATGGAGAGCGAGAGATGGCGACACTTGGCCGATTATCGTTGTTCCGTCGAGTGCGAGGCGGGAAAGAGCGAATACTCGGAGGAGCCAAAGGTCAATTCTTCCAGAATATTACGCCAAATTGCTGAATAAAAGCTGGCGTGTGGCATCAAAGTATTACGTAACATATTACTCAATTCTATCGATTCGACTATGGCTCGCATCGAATCCTTTTCCGATTTTCAATGTATCAAGTGAAAGAGTTGCTTAAATTTGCAAAATCCGTTGAGGAAGTGTCCCATTCAATTCTCTGATTTGTGAAATAATAATATTCGTAAGTGTGAATTACAGTGATGCCTTTCTGTTCTAGCTTCTTAATACGTCAGCGTTATCTAGTGAGCTTTTTTAAGTTTCCTCGATTTTATTGCAGTAGTTGGATTTCCCTCTCTTCGTTAAATAACATTATCTTCGTATATTTTTCTAAAAATGGATAAATCGCTGGAAAGTGACCATAATAACACTGCCGGTGAATAGGCTAATAGAGCCAAAAATTGCTTTTAAAACATAAAAAATTGTCAAGTGTCTTCCCTGCGATACCGCGTCATGTTTATCGTTAAGTTGCGTTTATTTATTCCGCAAAATCGAATCACGAAAAATTGTCCCTCGAAACTGAGACTCGCGCCCAAGAAGGGAAACTATACAAAGATTCGTATTTTGATGTTGGAATACTGTTTTAGATTCGAAATTTTGAGAACATTGACGAAAAAATGACATTTTTGCGCAATGCCGTGATTGTAAACAAGCCTCGAAGATTTGTTTAGATAAAATGAGCTGTGCAAAGAAAATTTTGTCGTGTGTTTAGCGTTTGGGTTCATAACAATATTTATACAAAAATTGAGGAATTAAATGTTATAAATAAGCGCGAAACAGCAATGAATTTGCCTCATTTTTCGGTTCCATAGGAGGCATCTCAGCGGCCTCCAGATAAATGGCAAATCGAGGCTTAATTATCAGTTTCCTTTGCAGGTGATATTTTTTACGCAAAAACATGTTCGTTTTAACCGAAAATAAAATTATGACAATTTTGATGTTTTTGTCGAAATTTCGTATCTTCGAGGCAAAAATTCTCACAGAAGATATATTTTTATTTCCAAAAAAAATGATATTTGTAATGTCTACGTGGGTGAGCCACTTTTGCCGGGTATTGCATTTCGACCAGGAATGAAGTGGCCACCCCAGAGCGCACCCCTCCGAGGAGGAAATACGCCAAAATTTCCGCGCCAGGGTCTCTACTACGCGGTACTATTTTCCAAATTTCATTCATAATTCGAATTTCGAATTATGGCGCTGCCTGTAAGCAACGAGGGTATTTTGAATTTATCGTCCAAAGCAATTGCCGCTGTTTGCAAGAACAGTTCTTACAGTCAAGTACACTATTCGTATTTTAAATGCTGCGAAAGAAGAACGCACTTGTGTTCACACCCTTTCTATCGAAAAAGGAGGGGAAAAACAGATCCATAGTGTCTGGCAATGACACATGCAGAAAGCCGGAGTTACCTATTTAAACGGCTTAGTTACTCTCATTGCCGATAATTCTGGTTATTTAATATCGAAATACTTCAAGGCATAAGAATATTGGAGTATAAAAAAGCACTGAAGAATATGCGGAATGGGCCGAAAATCATGGGATGGAATGCACTGCGAAGCATATTGGATTTGTTGGAAGTCAATGCACAATTCCCGAATCTACTAAGGTATCAAACCAAAGACCTCAGCAGTTCAATCTTCTTACATCTTGGGTAATACTCAAATTGACAACAAAAGTTTCAATTTGTCTGTGTGGGCCTTGGTCCAAACTCAGTTTCCAGCGTATAAGTGGATATATGGCAACAGATAGTGTGTTTAAAGGCAGCATTTCTTCAATTTCGCACGTAATGTATGTAATTGAAACTAAAATCGGCATGATTCACTACAATAAGTACCTAGAGTTGGAGGCAAATCAATCACAAGCTGTATAACCACTCCACCGGCCGTGGTGGAGGAGTCGTGCTAGCGCGTTAACACTCCTACCTCACGGCCTCGGGTTCGAATCCCGGCTAATCGAATGTTTCCGGTTAGGGAATGGTTGTCCGTGTATGTTGTGTGTGTGATATTAATAAAATAAAATGCAAAAAAGGAATAAAATTTAAAAAAGGGGTTAATTGGAGGAATAGCCTTCCTAGGCCTAAATTCGCCCAAAAAATAAGACGCCATTAGTATTATTATTGTTGTAACAGTCATGGATCAACTTAAAATCCCTCAGGAAAGGCACACAAGAATAGCATGTTAAAAGACCAATTGTAGGCAGGTATTGCAGCTGTATAACATTTATCTTATACGAGTAATCGTAATATTTGCAACTTACTCGTTTATTCGAAACCATTTTTTTCCAGTCGAGCGAACTCATAACTCAAGCAAATCTTAATCGATTGTTTACAAATTTTACCTCTGTATTGGAAACAATATTTTCTACCCAAGATTTTTTTCATTAGATTGGATAGTTATTTTTTTGTATTAGTATTAATATTCTTCCGATTTTCACGGAATTTTGATATTTTTATTAATTATAATTAGTATTTAAATAATTATTAAAATATTGCTGAAATAAATATATTATAAAACCCTGTGTAGTTCAATAGCTATTCTCATGGATAACAAAAAATTGGTTAATCATCATAAATTCAAAATTTCAGGCCCCAGTTTACCTGGAATAAGAAAGTCACAGGAGAAATGCATTAAGTCGCTATTTTGATAAATATCGCATTGAAATACTTATTTCTTATACTGTATTGCTTGTGTTACAGAGATCTTAATTCAGAATTTCTATTTAATTCATTGTTTTGCTGAAAAAAATCACAACATACCTATGCTTCTTCTGCCTATAGAATGGCAGTGAAAATGAATTTCAGGAGTATATTGGAAAAGATGGAAGAGGCGTTAATGAGGGCCTAAATTACATACGTTATTTATGCACTGTCATTGCGGAATAAATCCTTTCAAGTAACAAATTGTGAAAGCATTATTAACATTCACTCGAATCGAACTCTGTATAGCCCAAAATGTTTTATCCCAAAATATCCTCGATTAATCTTCTCATGCAAAGAATTGCTGATTTATTTAAACAAGCTGAGCCCGCGCAAATATTTGCGCGCATTGAATATTTAAGATTTGACATTAATTCATAAAAAGTGCATAGTTTTTAATCTACTTTCCGCTAGTGTTATTTTAGGTACCGGAAACTAACATATATCTTATAAAACGTCAATTAATAATACTTGAAATTTTAACTTTTCCAAGGGTAAGAAGCCAGAGTACAATAAATTTTCTTCCATAAGGAATATATGGGTAAGGTAGGACTTGAATGGAGGTAGTTACAGGTGAGATTTCAGCTTTAAATCGTACACATAATTACAGATGATCATTCTATTTACCTAGAGAGATTTATTAAATGCCCGATTCCAGGATGGACCCGATTCTTCCATAAGGAATACATAGGACAAATATTAAAAGTAATCCTTTACTCCTATTCGATGAGAATCACGACAATGCACCATGATAATGATCAATTTCTCGCTTATTTACTCAAAATTTTACCTTTTGCTCGCAATAAGTAAGCATATCTTACTCGAATTAACATAGTTGATCGTAATCAACCAAGAAACGGTATTTTACGTAGCAATTAATTTTATATTATTATAAATATTAACATAAGTTTATAATCAACTTATCACTAAACTAATTATAAAATAATAATTTCTGGTGTAACAATGCAAATAATTCCAAAACTGAGTACAATTTTTTTAAATTGAAATAAATATATATATTTATTTTTAATTTTTTCTCCACTTCAGACGGAAACGTTTCCTCAGGAGTGTTTAAATCAGCCAAAGTATAAATAATTCTTTGCTCCTGAATGCAGAATCCTAAGAGGATAATAATGTGCGTCGCAGTAAATGACGTTGTGAAATGCTTTTAGTGGTCGCACAGAGGCTCTGTTGCATGCGACTTACATAAGTAAGACTTACACGAAAAACTAGATTATTAATGAAACTGTCACGGTGAATATTTTTATTTTTTTTTTGGCGTGAAAAACTAATTCTAACTAAGAAATCTGTTATAAATGTTTACGTTGCTATGAATGACCTTTGGTTGCTACAGAAGCTTCAAGAAATCGTATTGATTTGCCTTAAGTAGTCTTACGGCAAAACTCCGGAATCTGAGATCAACAACTGCATTGGTTGTCTTAGGGACTGGTTTATTTCATAAAAATACTCGCGATCTCGAATCTAAATACGATATTTCACGCCAAACATAAGCATCTTTGTTCAATTTTCTTTCTTTTGATGATAGTTTCGACTTTGTACGACTTGTGTTACTAATTTAATTTTGCGAGAGAAACAAAGCCTGCAAGCGATAAAAATGAAGTTTACATGTATTTTAAATGGAAACGAATTATGGGTTCCGGAGTTCGATTCCGGGCGACTCCGGGAATGAAAATAGTTCTCTCTGGGGTTTTCAGCAGGCAGGAATCCAACGCAGTTAACCTCGTATATCTACACCTTACCGTTTCCAAGATAGAGGGGGAGGGGACAGACAGACGGACACTTCGCTATTTATAGATTGATATAGATAGAAGTTTTCCCAAAATAATAAATGTTACAATTTCTTCTCACTCAATCAGATAAATCAATTGAATCGTAGAAAATGCGTTTTAATGTGTGGCGAGTGCAACCTTCAGATGAAGTTCGAATGGCCGCCACATTGCGCGAGATATCACGTGACCAAGAATGATATAAACAAGAGAGACGCTAAGAAACCAGGAATGATATAAACACGAGGGGCATTAAGAAACCAAGAATTAGAGCGATATGTTACTCCGAGAGTAATATCCCGCTAATCTCTTTAACCTTTGTTTTTATTCACTTAATATGTAACCAGATTCTGGCAATAAATTTAGTTCACTTAAGTACTAGTGAGTAAGTTAGTGACTTTTTTCGCCGCGGATCCAAATACCTTCTTGACGCTCGCGAATCAGAAGAATACATCCAAAAATATAATGATTGATTGATCCGTACTAATCTTTTGCTTTTGCAAAAATGTTTTGCAAATACTTGGTTTGCAAATTCCGTGAGAATTCGAAAATTAATATTGTTTGAAATTTTGAATGTAGGTAGTACCTTTTCAGTGTGCCAGTATACCTTTTCCTCCACTAGATGTTGCGGAATTCGCTGTCACTTCGCATACGGTTTATAGACGCACGAGCATTAGTTAAGAAGATAACCAAAATATGGTTATTCCATCCACTGCTTGGGCCGTGACTTCGTGGTAAGTCGCCATTAGGAACAAATGAAAAGATTAACTTTTACACACCCACTTTTACAATAAAATTATCTGTGGTGTGTAAAAGTTAATCTTTTCATTTGTTCCTATGGTTATTCCATTCGGCGCTGGCACGAAGTTTTGGATGAGCTAATGTGTGCATAACTATTGTAAAACTTATTTTGAGCTCTTTTCGCAATAAATTGCTCGTTGGAATTATTCGTACCGTAGATAGCAAATCAAGCTCAATTCTCAATAAATTGAGGCCTATAATTGCTATATGTGCGATAATTTTATCGAAAAAAGTGACTTATTTCCGATTGATTTCAGCGAAAAAACGAAGTTATTTATCAGTTCGAGGCCGCCTTTTGTTTGATAATTTACTAATTGTAAGGTGACGTAAGGATGTATCTAATATAGCAACAGAGAAAATCGTTGTACAAACAGAATTTTACAAAAGTAATTCACCAAAAAGAAGCATAGATTAAAGGTGCAATGTGCATCGATTGTCTCAAGGAAGATGTCTCATGATTGCAGAACCAAATTTCAATAAATAACTTATTCTTACCAGCCTTCAAATGGCGCTTGCATAAGTACAGCTAATTAGCGCTGCTTAATCGCCGTCGGACGTCATGAAAGCCAAATCGAGGTTATTACTTTGACGCTTCATTGAGACCGAATAATTGCCATCGGCACTAAAATTAAGGGGCCAGTGAGCGCTGCAAAAAGAAGTCCGGCTCTAATTTAGGGCTTGCTAATTAGAGACACGATATTACGTCTTTTTTCGAAAGCATTAGATGGAGCGAGCAGTTTTTACGATCTCGCGTTATCTAACTCAAAATTCAAGATCTGGGGTCGTATGCCGAAGGCCTTTTTTCAAACGACATAGATAATCGCGAAAAGCTTCCTTGTTCCAGAAAGTTTCCGAGAAGATATTGGAATAGGGTATTTTCGATATCGAGCTTGTTTCCTGTACTCATGTTGAATGTTTTAGGTTTGTCATTTTACTGCCAACTCTATGCTCGACTTTCGTTGCTCACGACTTCCATTTTCAATCCTTTTTATTAATAAGAGGTCTTGTTAACACTTTCATTCATATTGCGTTTAATTTAATATGTATTACGTAAACATATCAATATTATTGTAAGTATTCTTACTTAGCATGTAAAATCGTTGTACTAATTTCTAATACTTATGAATAATATTGTCACTTTAATGAACTGATTTGTCGAATTGCCTTTACTGGAAACTTACATCAGCTTCTATCGATTGTATTTAATTGTAGTAAAGGTGATTTTAAAGCCACCAAATGATCTGCTCCGAAAGTATTGCAAAAGACTTTATGAAGTCAAGTTTGAGTTCGAGACTTAACCGTAATTTATTCTGAAAAATTAGAATTTAAGGCCGATGAATTTATTTAAACGCAGCTATATCTTCCTTAGCAAATCTTTTTTCGTATTAATCCGCAACAACATGTTTACTTTTTAGCATTTAGGCTGTACACGGAGTAGACGTGTTTTCTTCGATAACGGAAAGTCTGCATGTCATCACAAAACTTATTTTACGAGCTGTAATCAGCGGATCTGACATATTTTGATGCCGCTATTTATTGAGGTCTGGAGACGTTCCTTTTTTGCTTGTCTAGGATGAAATTCTGACGAAAGGCCGCGAATGAGAAACTAATGCGTCCAGTTGCGTAATCCATACATTTCCGTAATCATTGTAGTAATTCTCTGAGCACTGCCGCATCTCGACACACCCTTTGCATTTGTAAGTGTACAACAGAGCGGACTTATTTTTGGTCGCAGAATAGATAACGTAAATCCCTCGTAGCGGTGTCCGATCGCACGCAGATTTGTCGCTTCACGTGTTCATCGATGTCCCGATATTGACTCCAGTTTCTGAAGGTGAGCGTTACTCGAGTTCTCTTTATTTTGAAATAGTCGCATTTCCTCGTAAGTTGCTTTCCGAATGGCGTGAAATGACGACCTCGCAATTTGTTCCATTGATTTATACTAAAGATTTCTGTTTCTTAGTTTGCGAAATTCATCCTTCAAGATGAAAATGATTTCAAAGAACGTAACATTTAAGGCAGATTTTTCTATCAAAGAAATCTATTTGATGTTTGTATTTCTATGTTTACCTTATCTTCAGATCTAAAAGTATGACAGTATTTAATTATTTTTCATTTTTTGTAACGTCGTTTAGATTTTCCATGCAAGGTTATAATCATATTAAATCAGCCTAATGTAATTTTGTCAAAATAATGTATGCTTTAGAGAAGAAATTCTTATTTTCTATGAACACCCAATATGTCGTCATTTCTTCGTTGCATTGAGAAATCAAGAAAAACAATTGAATCCATCACTTATGATTTCACTTAGCAACCCCTAATCTCCTCCTCACCGACGACTTATGCATTTTGGGAACAAAGACGACTGTACACGACAAAGACGATAATTATTTGAGATCGAATCGATCGCTAGCGAATTAATATGAAATATAATATGCGAATATAATTATGAAACTTTTATGCGAACTCTTCCTAAAACGAGCATTACCTGGATGTCAAAATCGTAAGTTGCAACAAAGTGTTGGAGACATCACATCCTTTCGGGAAATATTTACTATTTTCTTAGGTGCATTTAAGCGAAATTACGTTTACCTGGGTTACTCGAGACTTTCGAAGCTGAGTTCAGAAGTGATTAAACGGAGACAGGGAAGCAATTGTCTATTTCGGCGGTGATCATGAACGTGGGTCAGCTATTCTAAGTCTTCTAACAGAAAAGTGTTTTCCGATCTCTCGAGCTCTTCGGCTTCTGAGGACCGCCGCACTGGTTGGAATCGTCGTCTCTTGTGCGCAAAATACGTTGGCTCATCCCTACACTGATTTCGTAATATTTTTTGCGATTGTAGTTTTCCTCGAATATTGGCTATTTTTACGGTTGACAATGTTTTGCAAAATCGTCGCACATTCTAATAAAAGATTAAAAAGATGCGTCTAATTGTATGTTCTCAAAATATCCTAGTTGTAAGATTTGTTTTCAGTTATTCTAGGGACCCTTAATTTGTTGACGGAATTGTTTTCCAGCGAAGGACGTCGTTTTGGGTGTCTCTGATATAATCGACGTTTGAAGACAAAACTTCTAAATACTCGCGAAGAACATTATTATGTAGTTATTTTGATCCAGTATTTCAAATGAAAATGGCAATTATTAGAAATCGTGATTGCTTTCAGTTTAAATGTGAAATTATTTAAATAACTTTGTCTGATGTAATTTTAACTGCTAAGACATGACGTCATTTATACGGATGATGTTTCGGAATTGTTGGTGCCAGTGAACAGCACGAAGAATAAATGAATAAAAGGTCTCATCCAACCCACTACCCTTGTTTAATTATTAAGTGTGCGATCGAATCCACCGATAAATAACGGAATTTTGTCTCCATTGCCTCCAATTAAAGACGCAAACATTTCGATGCGTTACTTCTGAGTTCACCACTTCGATCCAAATCGATACATCAGCCACATCGTCAGTGACGCGTTAAGAAGACCCTATTATGTTTATTACAGAGTTCACTCTTTTTCAAATACTTTTTCTGCCTCGTAAATACGTATATTTTGTACTCGAAAAGGTAGTCGGTCATTGGAAGAGGCGTTGGAGGGGTGTGGGAGGGGAGGCGCATATATCGTGGACTCAAGTTCCTGATTGTCAGTTGATGTTGCGTTCGCTCCATTTCGCATCTTCTGTTTTCGGTTCGAATCGTCCGAGATGCCTGTGGACTGCAGTCGTGTGGCCATCGTCTTCTGGTTGTTGGTTGCCGTTGCCAACGGTCTTCACTTCACCACGGATGAAGGTAAACAAACATCCGATGCCATCCGCTGCTGTTAATTCACCGGTAAGCATTGTACTTTGCTTTGGGAAAAACATTCCAACTCTCAACAAATTTTACGATGATTTGTGCAGAAGAAGACCACGGACGTGTTTGGAGAGGGCGAGGTTCCATGAATGTTTGAGTTGTTTTTAATTCGATATGTTTATCGTCGAATGTGAATGGTGTCTTTACAATTTAGCTCTGACGAACTGAAGGGTTGAATCTCAAACGAATATCGCCGAAACGTGACGATTCAATGGAGAAAATTTCAATCACAAGCACTTGATAATTCGTTTATCTAAAATGATTTTTATTTCATACAGTATCTTTAAAGTGTATTTAATATTTGCAGTACTGTATTTGATTAATGTTTTCTAATTCTTACGGACTATCAGCAGTAAAAACGTTGTTTTGGTAACGAGGCGATTAAAGTGGTTCGAATTTTTTCTTCTTTTTCTCTTAGGATGTCCTTATTTACGCTATTTCATAAAACGTTTTGTTAAGTTGATATATAGGTTTGGAAGTCTCTTCTGATTGCTTTTTTATTTCTCCACTTCTCTACGTAATCTTACGATCCCGCTTCCTCGCTATTTGCATCGTTAAAAATCGATCGAGGCCGAACTTCTGTGATTTTCGCTGGAAACATGCGTTCGTGGATCACTCCTCTGGAGAATGTCACTATTATTTAAACTCGAACCGAAATTCTCCGCTTCTATCCGCTGAAGGGCGACAGTTTTTGGCATTCGTTTAAATAACGTGGTGAATTAATTTCTCCACGATTGGAATCCACCCCGGACATGAAAGCTAAAAAGGTCTGTTTATATCCATACACTTGTTGGAATCGCTCCAGGAGTCATCAAACGATTAAATTTCCTTTATGAACGCTAATTTGTATTCAAAAGTTCTCGGAAAAATTCTTTGCAAGTGGTGGTTTTTTTACGCATGGAGTTCTAGGACAAATATTACCTCTTCTATTGCTTCGAAATAAAACCCTTTTGAATAAAAAGACACGCCTTGGAAGTCCCATTTGTTATGTAATTCACTTTATTTCCGAGACGTGTTGATTCTTAATCTGCTTTCGATCATTTTAAATGCTCAGCTATTCGTAGTAACCAAATCGCGCGATCTGATTTTAGCTTCAAAATCCCCAATGTATCAGCATGAAATGCTCAACAAACTTCGAATTTATTATATTCATTTCATTTACCTATTTAATACCTTCATTTTTATCCTCTCGTTACTATGGGTTCTCAGAGGACACCAGAATTAATTTTTGTGACCCTACTCTTACTATTACAAATTTATTTTTCTTGATTTTTGTATGTATCTCGCATCAATTTAAGATAAAAATATACAATTAGACATGAATAAAACTACTTTATAAAAACTTAACTAAACGACTCTCCCTTGGTGTCTTGGAAGGTTCCCGTTGGCTTTAAAGACCGTTAGCAATGGCAAAATATGAATCCATTTCTTATTCATTTCTATGTCAGGCAAATTATGGTTTTTATTTTATATCGTTCTAGCTGAAGTGCCCTTTGAATCTCAACGGGGAAATTAAAATTGCTAAATGTCGGTGTAACAACCTTGATCGTTACACGTCTCATAATTTCAGAAAGATATCAAATACCAGGTTAAAATTATTTAGAAACCAATAAACAAAGAAAAGAAAGTTATATTAGATCTCATATCCTTTGAATTAACAATTTCTTCGATGAAAACAGCATTCGTTTAAACATTGTAAAAACTACATTCGAAGATCACTTTATGATAAGCAGCACCACATTTAAGGAGCCATTTTCAGAAATGCTCAAAGTGATATCGGAATCGATTAACACGACTGAAATATATATAAAAACAAAAATGCAATTATAATGCAAAAACAGAAACAATGATAAAACACCAATTATAGAAATATAGTAAATGTATCTTGAGTGAAGGTACTTAAAAAAAACAACAAATCAATCACTTTTTGCATTTATAAAATATAAACTTGCTTTACCTTTTTGATTAGGTATACGATGTTGGAGATTTGCCACAACTTCACAACTCACCATTCAACTCCTTAAAGATTAGAATCGCTGAATATAAGAAATATATGCGATCTTCACTTAATCCATGTTCGTCGATCGCTTAATATTTATCGAAGCAAATATATTGAATGTTATACTTAATTCGGAAGATTATATTTAAAACATCCGCAACCTACCAGGTTTTTAATACGCATTCAGTTGAATTGATTAAGAGAAACCAATTTCATGTAACACACTACTACAAAACCCATTTAATTCCACGGAATAATCAGTAATCAATTACGTTGATGTAAATAAAATTTGGTTGCTACAGACGCTTAAAATCTCCCGGATAGTCATGTGGACAGCGCGTTTGCCTTTGGTGAAAGCGGTCCCGGGTTCGATTCCCGGTGGGAGCCAATGTGCGAAATGACCTAAGCTGTCGAAGCACTTTTAACAATACTACTACTACCAGACGCTTAAATTTGAAAAATTTCTTAAATACTCGTATTTTAGTACGCGCGATTCTTCACAACATATCATTCATGACTGCAAATGATGATATCCCATATAATTTCTTCCTCTTCCTCTTTGGTCAAATATATATATTTGACCATGTATATATATATATATATATATATATATATATATATATATATATATATATATATATATATATATATATATATATATATATATATATATATATATATATGGTCAAATTTGGTCAAATTCGGACCAGCAGTTTGGACTTCTATAGCTGTATCATACTGACGGACGCACTGACAAAGGATTTTAGTATTATAGATAACTTTAGAGGTTTAAAAGAGATCTCCTTTGTCGGCGTTCTTATTCCCCGGTGGTTGGAGAAAACAAGAAAGGAAAGCCGTTCTTTTAAGATTCCCGAAGTACTTTTCGAAGACAATGTCATCCCTGAAGAGGAAGACATTGTCTTCGAAAAGTACTTCGGGTATCTTAAAAAAGTTACCTAAATCTTGTATTAATAACCTAATAATGAGATCTTAAATTAGAGGGGTAAATTATTCGTATGATGGAAATCAGAGGATTTAGACTCCTTTTTACTCCCTTTTTTGTCCAATCGTGACGTTTCTTTACTACTCAAAGATTTTTACATTTTCCGCGTTTTAAACGTGTTTTCCATTGCACTTGAAATGTTCGTTTTTTATTTCAGTTATTCTCGCGTGGATCAAATAAAGTCTCAAAGTAAACTCTTATATTTAGCTATGGAATTGCTTCTGTGTTTAGGTTTTTATCGATATTTATCGAGTAAACTTTTCTCTCATACTTAGTTTATTAATCAACTCCATTCAGAATTTTTTTCTCTTTTTCGTAGTTTTTGTTTTACTATCCACTATTATCCCATAGTTTCGTATTTTAATTTTCCATCTAAATGTTTAATATTAATTATTTATGATAATTTGATCGAAAAGTCTCTGTTAGTATTTCTCCAGCGTATGGTTCCAAAATGTACTTAATTTCCATGCGAACTTTACGAAAACATGGATCAGATTCGTTGGTGGAAGAAATCTCTATAAATATATGATGTTTCATTTCTTCCAAGAACGCATTCAATGGACCTATGTTTACACGGGGTAGAATTCTATGTACATATTCGTTTTCGTTAGGGCAATTTATATGAAATTCTTGTCCGTAAAGCCGTGTTTTCAGTGAAGAGTTAAATGATGTGATGTAGGCTTGTTCGTGTCTCACGTTGTAAAAGTGTTCTTTACACCGTCACTGATGCTCATCTTTTCGTCAGCTGTTTGATCGCTCTTCGAGTCCATCCGGAAGAAGATGCCCTCGGGGTATCGACCTCTCTCTTCATTCACCACTCCATAATGACCGGAAAAAGTGACGTAAAAAGGAAACGCTGTTCATTTGTTTGTTTGATGCGCAGTGCTTCTTTCGATCGTCATTTGTTTCTTTTGCGGATTTTTTTCGATATTCTTGTCGATGATGAAACTGGTGGAAGACTCAACATTAAAACCATTGCTCTATTTATGAAGCAGATAAGGAAGAGACTAAACAAATCGATGAATTCCTATTGCGAATATCGCAATTTGTCGATGCCTTTATCGCGATCATTGTTTATCAAAGGAGACCTTCGACAAATTATACGAAATTATTATAGACAGTGTGTTTCCTGCTATTCCGCAATGGCGGAAATTGGACGAATGTTTGATCGTTTGGTCTCAGTTAGTCTACGATGCTAATTGTGCCTCAATGACATGCGAAGGTGCACTATGAAATCGACAACTAAATTTTGGTGATTACTGAACGGAAACTGCCCTCAAGAGATGCAATTTTTAAATTTTCTCCTTTAGGTTTAACGAAGGAGAAACGACATTTACGCAACCGAATTTAAAAACTGCGTATCAAATGATTTTCATATTAACAAGGGTTTAATTCTGGTAACATCAACATTATGATCGAGAATGATGATTAAAACGTTGTGCAAAAATAAATTAAGGTAAACATTGAAACGAATTAAAGTTATAACGTAGCCGTATTTACCCGAATTGTATATTTTTCCTTAATAGTGTTCATAATGAAAATGACTTTGCATTTTAATTCCCAGGAAATACCTATACCTAAGTCGTTTTACCGAATGTCATTAACTTGCACTAAGTTAACTGTTGACTGTAGTAGTTCAAAAATGTTTTTAAGAGTTTGGATTCTTAAATGAAATTGGAGTTCATTCCATTGGTCAATCCGTGGATTGGTCGACTGCAGCTCTCCGTTCCGCTCTATTTAGTTCTACTGCTCCTTGATTTCCTTTAATTACTTGGCAAAATGACGAGTGACCTATTATCACCCAGAATGCATACGTAAGTGCAGTGTTAAAAGTAATACTTATGGAGGAATTTGACGAAGGGCGACCAAAATTAATACCATTAATAATAATAATAATAATAATAATGCCGTCTTATTTTTTGGGCGAATTTTAGCCTAGGAAGGCTATTCCTCCAATTAACCCCTTTTCTTAATTTTATTATTAAGAGCAATGAAAAATATTCCGTTTGACTAGATTTTGTAGCAAAAATCACATTGATGAAATAATTAGCGAATCTGTGTCGAGAAAGAGCGATGGGACTGATGAAAAAACTGCGAATGATATTTTATCCGTCTACGCCATAATTTCAAATTTAATTTTATCGAGGCTAAACAAACCTTGGTTTAACTCGTTCTTTGCAAAATATTGCTCTTATTTATTAAAGCAAATCGTAAGGCCGTCTTCGGAAAAGTTAAGGTTTAACGAAATGGTTTTAGTAGAAGTAAATGTGTATGCATTTTAGTGAACTGTCGTGAATGCTGTGATTTAATTGAAATTTTCCAATCACTAGGCTTACTCAGGAAAATACACCCGAAAATCATACGGTATTTGAATATTAATAATAAAATGATAACAGAAATAGTAAGTATTGGAAGCGTGGTTTCAATTCACTGACTGAAATCTGAAATTCCTTCCGAAATTTCATTAATCCTCCGTTATTAAAACGAAAGTAATTCCCCAGCGATACTACTAAAGTTGAAATAAAAGATACGGCACCCAACGGGGGGACCGAATCTCGAGATCTTTCTCTGACGGAGATGACAGACGAGAAAATAACTTCGTAAATCCTTCCTGCGAAACTTTGTCCACCCAAGAAACTCTCGGAATCGATAAAAACACTTAATTAGACTACCTGGCTCATTGCCTCATCAAAAGTTTTTGCATAACGATTTTTATTTGTCTTCTTTTAAAAACGGGTCTCCAAAAATTGGAAAATACTTTTCACTTGTTTGCGAGGCTAATGTCGATTTTCTTTTCGACAGAGTCCCGCACGTGTTCATCGAAGGAGTTCATGTGCAACAACGGCCGCTGTATTCCAGTCGAGTGGCAGTGCGACAGCGAGAAAGACTGCGCCGATGGATCCGACGAAGACAGGGACACCTGCCGTAAGTGTAAAAAAGGAAGACTTTGTATTACTGTGTATTTTCTTGTTTCGTTCAACGTTTTGACGACTCTGTGGAAAGAGATGACGAATGCTATAGAAAATTTAAAACTTTTTGAATATTTTAACAACATTTGTTGGTTAAATCTGTGTCATTTTGAACTAAGAGCCCCCGCTGGTAGAATCATCTACATAATGGTATAAAATTCTTTGTATGAGGCTTGTTTCATTGGCTGTATATTTTCCTTTCGTCGGCAGTCTCTTGTAAAGTAATTTTAACCCTCGAAGTCCTCCCCGAGAATGTCCTCAAAACACACTGCGAAATCTCTATAAAGTCCAGCGAGGCTAACGTTGAGACGCTTTGGAATATCCGACGAACAAGCAAATAAACAAACGAAAGACGTAAAGATGCGTGTTTTCGTAAACAAGCACTGCGACGACTTTCGTTTCGCCACACGAGCGATTGGTCAAAGTTCTCGGAAAGAATTGGGTCAGAGGACACTTCCTCCGATGCTTCGTTTCTTGTCGATAGCATTTGTTTACATCCGCCGATGTGTTGTCGTTTGGCGGAGATAAGACGAGAAAAACGCCGACCTTTCGCGGAATCTCTTTCGTTTTCCTCGAGCCACTTAATAAACGATTGTCTCTTCGTTTTTGTGACTGCGCGTCTCGGTTTACAATCCCGATCATGAACTTTTTAAATTTTGGATAGTATTTCGTTTTGTAAGAAAGGTCGTTAAACCTTCCTGTGTTTTCGTTTTTATATTATTATACAAATGCCATCTTGTTATTATTGACTGCGATTGATACAATAACAATGAACCAGATGTTTGAGTCAATGTCAATTAAGTGGGACATTCTTCAGATACTAAGACAGGGTCCCTATCCCAAACACTCATAAAACTGACCCTTCCTCGGTGGAGGGACCTAATCTGCTACCTAACCCTCTCTTTGGACGAAGGATACGATGATGACAAGAAATAGTTGCTAATTTAAATTTTTTATAATTTTTAATCGTATTCAATATAGCCAGTGTACCTGCACTGCCCTGACCTGCCAGTGTACCTTCCTGCTGTGAGGTTTAGGTAGCAGATTAGGTCCTTTGGCCGAGGAAGGGTCAGTTTTATGACGGTTTGGGCTAGTTATACCTGTCTTACTACATACCTGCAAAATGCCCCACGTAATCGATATTAACTGAGTTTTGCCTTCCTCGTTGCTTCTCCTGGTACATTCTTTCTGATCAACGGTGTCGAGTATTAAGAGTAAATACTCGAATTTATTTCGTTAGTTTAGTGGTAATTATTTTTCGATGCATCGAAGTCATGACCGATCCGTTGGTCTGTTTATAACAGGGACGGATCCAGGGGGGTGGTCCAGGGGGTCCGGTCCCCCCCCCGAAATATCACTTGTGCCTATTTTTCGAAAATGAAACTCAAATAACGCAAATAAACACACGATTTAATAAGTAATCACTAGCGAAAAAAATCGAGTTTGTCTAACACAATTCTTACGTCGCGTTTTGTGAAAGCCGAAGTATCTTTTATTTTAAAATTTTTCGATCGGACCCCCCCCAAAAAAATTTTCTAGATCTGTCCCTGGTTTATAATAATAATAAAATGTTCTTATTTGGGCGATTGAGTTTTTGAGTCTTGACTTGAGTCTTTCACCCAACCCATCTGGAGGAGCAATGATTAATGCTGAAGTTCTCGCTGTCATTGGCTTTTCTTCCCTCGATGCTTCCTTCCGCAGAAATAAGAGCATGCGGCGCCACGCAGTTCCGCTGTCCCTCCGGCATTTGCATTCCTTTGGCCTGGAGGTGCGACACTCAGGCCGACTGCGACGGCGGATCCGACGAGAAAGTGTGCAGTAAGTGCCAGTGTCTGGACTACGATTCGAGAGCTGTCGCGACTTCTTTGGCGGGGTTTCGAAGCCGCTTTTTCCATGGAATTGATAATCTAGAATTCCACTCAAAACACGAATTCATCACAATTACGAATTGTGTATATTGCTAGTTTGTACGGGGCTCTCGGATGGCCGAGTGGATTGCGTGATCGCCTTAGACGATGGAGGTCCCGGGTTCGATTCCCGTTGGGAACCAAAGAATATGATATGACGTCCGCTGTCAAAGCACTATTAAACACTACGGCTTGTATAAAAATGTACAAGTTTCTCTTTGCTAAGTTTGCTGAGGTTAACTGCAAATCGCAACCTCCGCAAGGTTAACATTTCCAGCAATAAAATGTTCGCCGTTTGCTTTCAAAATTAAAGGTTTCATCTTTTCTTTGAAACTGACTCCACGCGTATGACGAAATAGATACAGAATTTTCTCAGAGATCTTTAATTTTTAATTTTTTTTGTCGTTAAATGAATGAAATCGAGTCATATGCTTTGAATTCCCTTTCTCTTATTTGGTTAAGACTCGGGAAATTTGAGCAGCCAATGAATTTGGCGAATAAGACCCGCATTGTGAACAAGCAAAGATAAAAATAAAGGAAAGATGCCACAAACTAGTTTCAAAGACATTCCAGATATAGGGAACGTGATTCAGTTACTTGACGTTGGTTTTTTGGATGAGCTAGGCCGAGGCCCGTGTCACCCGGTTACACTCGTCTTTACAATAATTGTGACTCACAAGATTATGACGTTTGTTGTTTTTTACAAGAAGGGCATGAACAGTGCATGAAGAATTAACTAAATATTAAAAGAGGATAGCGTTTTGAAAAAAAAAATAAATTCAGAAAATTGATTTAATTGTGGTTGTTGAAAAGGCAATTTGGCACTCTAATTTTCCTACATCTATTTAAACCTAATATTTTGGGGGACCATACGTGAGAAAGAAGAGGGTTGTTGAGAAGGGACATTTTCATTTTGCAATTTTTCGCTAAGTTATGGGTTCTTTCGAGAAGGGGGAGAAGATTATGGTAGTTGAAGATTTCTCTAATAGGAACTAAATTGTTGGTAATAACCCAATCACTAAACTTAATTCATAAAATACTACTGCCCTTACCAAGTCTTAAATGGGGTATAAAAATACCAAATTCTTGTATTTCAGGCGTTATGATAGGAATTGGAAGCCTTTCGCTATGCATGAGATTCCATTCCGCGTATCGCATGCGCGATATTTTGGTTAAATCACTTGCTACTAGATTTAGGGAATTTAGGCATATGAAGAAAATTTGCTGTAGGCATAAATTTCGCCAAAATGCATATTAAACTAGTTAATGTACTAATTACATTGATCATTGCTGGTATCAATACAATTATACCCAAGATTCATAATTAAAACCCTGATGTCGTCTATAAATACCCCAGAGTGGAGGTTGATCGGGGCTTCACTATGGTTCGGAGCGGAGACCCGAAACTGCGCTCCGACCTTCGCTCCGCTTCGAACCTGAGCGCTTCGCACCTCTTTCCGCTCCGCTTCGAACCGCTGTTGAGGTTTGCCATTCGACCCGTTTCCTTTCTGAAGCGGTTCGTTTTTTCATTGGTTCAGCTCCGGTTCGATTCCCTGGTCTAAAGTTAGATTTTCATCGCAGAATTTCTGTTAACTGAGTCTTTTTCCTTCCGAGTAAATTGCCTTGTTGTTTTCTAATAGTGCTTCGACATCTTAGGTCATTTCACACATGAGCTTCCATCGAGAATCGGATCTGGGAGCGCTTTCATCTAAGCATGACCCCCTCCGAAGTTGTCGCGCCATTGCTCCGAATCGTACTCCTCTTCTCTAACTCATCTAACTCATTCTTCTCTTAGGTTTCGCTGCAGAGCGTCGAATCGGCGAGTTCTTTCGATTAAGTCTTTCGTTTCGTTTTAACATCGGGGATTTTTCTTTCTCTCCTAAAGAGAAGAAGGTGTGCAGTCCCGAAGAATTCGCCTGCCGTTCGACCATCGGAGAATGTATTCCGTTGAATTGGATGTGCGACGACAACCCCGACTGCTCAGATGCATCCGATGAGAAGTCTTGCAGTAAGTGAAGGATCCCATCTTTCCTCCTTGTCACACCTCTCCTTTGGCTCCGGCGGGAGTGACTGTATTGCATTGATCAGAGGAATGTTATTTATCGGAAAACAGTTCTCTTTCCAGGGACGAAGAGGTCGATCAAGTTTAAAAGGAAACTCCGCTATGTTGATGAAACTTTAATTCCTAAAAAAATATGTGTAATTGTATATAACTTATTTGAAGAGAGATTTGTTGCTTCATAGTAACCTTTTTCTCATAAGATTGACGAGATATCAATTTTCATCTGATGAAGGAAGATGAACACACAGGAAAAAGTGAGATTTTTGGATAAGAATTTAATTCTTCCATCAAACTGTACTCATATTAATATATTAAAAATTGCATTCGATATAAACTATAAAAAATATTGACAATATTGAAAATAATATAGTTCATTAATAAAATTCATTAATTAGATGTCACATTATGCATATCGATATATTTATCCTCATTAAGAGTATGTATGACCACGATTACCAACATATTATAGAAAATTGTATTTTAGGCGTAAAATTTATGCGTCATCAGACAAATTCCGAAATTTTCATTTACCAGCATCACTGCGCGCCTTTCTCTCATTCCCATGGAAAGTCGTAGTTGTCCGTATTTCCTTAACAAGCACAATCTAAATAAAGGAACGTCCTCTGCCGGAATTAATAAATACGAAAGCCGTTCATTTTCACCGAAGAAATGCATCGAGTCATTCCCGCCGGAGTAGAAACTTCCCTCCTCTCATTATTACTTCCACACCTTCCCTTGTAGTATTTCTGCTTGTGCATGATTTGCATGGTTGTCTCGCACGCCGTCTTGTTTTCATTTTTCCTGTCAAGTAACAGACGTACCCTCGGCTTCTGATTGTCTCAAGGTAAGTTCCTCTTCCGAAAAGGACCAATTTGTTCCAATTCCAAAAGTCAACTTTGGGTTGCGCAGGTAAGAAGACGGATTTCCTTTTCAAAAATCTAAGAACTTAGTAATTAAATTTAATATGTTCGGGCGACGTTGGAAAGTACAGACGTCTTTAATTACATTCACCGCATTCTTGAATAAATTTGAACCCCTCTCGTATTCTCTTATTCTGTTATTACCTTATCTATCCTATTTTTACGAATGAAATCAGTACGAAAATAGAGGTGAAATGGAGCATACTAAGAATTCATTTGACTCGCGATTGCTAATTTATTATATGCTCCTCACCACCACATTAAATATCACATTTGATTTTGCCGTTCGTTTAAATATATTGTTATTCGATTTTTATAAATGACCGATGATTTATTTTACGAATATAAGATAATTAATAATCAAAACTGGAGGATCATCGAACATGTAGAACATGAGCATTATAGAAGACAGAGAGTGAGACAAGTTTTCCAAATTTTCTGTATCAGTACACATATATTGTGTGTGTACGCGGGTTTGTTATTTGAACAGAATATTTCCATCATTTGAAGAGTAAAACCACTTATCTTCTTAATGCTCTTTTTCACTACCAATAATTTTAATTGTCAATATTAACTGCGTCTTGTGTATGCATCATGAAATTGGGTTTATGTTGGTGCTGCATGCTCAAAAGGGAAATTCCGAATTGTGTCGTACTTGGTCCGTAAATTAACTACGTTTGTTATCTTCTTTAAATGAGCAAGAAGAGTTATTCAGAATTTGTCGGTGCTGTTTCAAATCAAATGAATTTTCCTTATCTTTAATTATTTTCAATTTCTTCAGGAGCACATTCACTACTCCCACCGTTAATTACAGTTTCTTGGCTTTTCTTAAAATTTAAAATAAAATTGATCGAATTGAACGTGGTTAATCTGGAAAATATTTTGGCTCCCGTGAGAAGCAAGTTATCGAAAATAACTACAATCTGAGTGATTAGGACAATTCTTTTTTTTGCGTGATTATTTTAATAGAGAGTTTTAGCACAGCGTACACCGCAGATTCTTTAACCATATTGAGGGATGACGTTCACGATCTACCGGACACCATAGACTTAAAGTTTCAGCATATCATCCACCTACGACGGAAACATTTCTTCGGTCAGCTACCTTCATTTGTCCTTTTAGCATCCTAGTAGTTTGAGTCTTCGAGATGTATCAAAACTACTTTATCAAATAAAGGTAAATAAGCATGAGATAGGAATAAAAGTATAACTGATGATATGCATTCTTGGATTTAATGAGAACATCGAGAAAAAATGCAGAAACTCATAACAAGATTGTTAAACTTTTATTAATTATTACATAAGAAAACCATACCCTAAGTGATGTTGCTACTAATGCCTCACAGAAAAACCATCTATCTACATTCTATATACATAAAATCGAAATTCTTTGGGTGCGTTTGTGGGTGGGTGTGTTTGTCCGTATTCTCTGGAATCAGGAAGGAAACAATTTTGCATTTTTAATCAATAATTTTGCAGGATTCGAACCAAGATCGCTCAGATAAATTTCCATAATAATTACATGTAAACTTAATTTTTATCGGTTGCAAGCTTTATTTTGGTAAATTTCTAGAAGGGTAAATTTCTGAATTAAATTAGAAAAAATACTCGTGTAGAGTAGAGACAAGCACCAAAAGAACGGAAACTGTTTTAAGATTTTTACAATGGTCATCAAATATGGTTTTCAAATCGAAATTTCGGGAAAATACGCGTAAATTTTCCAAAACTTTTAGGGGCAATCAGTGCAATTGTTGAATCCAAGCCCATGCATTTTCTGTATAGTAAGAATAGTCTGGGGTTTTAATCGTGTTTCCTGAAGGGTATATACGCATTGCACAACAGACAACTTGAATTTAATCCATTTCTATATTCCCCGTTGATTCTCAACGGGCGCTTCAGCTAGTATATTAATATATTTTAACATTTCCCATAATTTATTTCAAAGCTCTACTTATTTTGCACTGAAGCCTCCATCTTTGGAAGATTACCTTTGGTATAAAATCCTTAAAAACGTTAAAATAAACAGGAAAGGTTGTTGCTGTTAAAAAATAATCCATTCCTTTTCTGATAATAAATTTATTCCGACATCTTATTCTGTTGTAATTGTATAAAAAAATCAATCAATTTTTGCTGCTGCTTCTACCCGGATATCTTTTATGTTCCTCCATCTCCATTTAGATTCATTTTTCTCTCTTTTCTTTTCAAATTGAACTTGTCCCTCTCCGGCAATTACGAACATGCTCTCACAGACACAGTATATTAAAATATTTATTTGTAATCTCACCACTTCTTGGTGCACTTCCTTCCAGCCATTTATACGGGTTCGTATCTATAATTTGACAAAGGAGAACCAAGTCTTCCCAAGCTTAAAATCGTAGGTGCTCCTGGTTAGCCATTTCCTTTGCCATTTTGACCTCACAGTTGCTTTTACAATTGCTTCTTAACGCCGAACTGAGATGTGCCAGAATACATGTGTATGTGTGAGTACACCGTTAAGCGCTTGCTAAAACTCTCTAATCTTAAAACTTGTTCACTCGTCATTAGGGCATAATTTAATTTTGGATATTTATCTTGTGGAATTAGTGAAGTAAATCTTAAGTAGCTGTGCTTTACAATTGTAAACAGCATTTGCAAAATTGCATAGACAATTTTCAAGTTGATACGACACTGTCAGGGTGTAATGGGGGTCCCAGAAGGGTGCATGTGCTGGTTGGGCGAAACAGTTTCTAAACTGCTTCTTGGGTTATTGCAGTAAGGGAGAGGTTAAATCGCTGCTGGGCGTTATTAGAGGTAAGTAACTCAATTGATTGAGGAGTTTTTGTTCCCATCGAGCACTTCTTTGCGATTTTTGTTTTATTTGCACTTTATTCTTCACTCTTATTTTCTTCTCTAGGTCGAAAGTTTCTTTAGATCACTGCCTCCAGCTTATCTCCGCTAACATTGCAGTAATTCCTAATGGCTTTGGTGTTTGCAGTTCTGTAGTGCCTATCTCTTTGAGTAACACTTGCAAAAGTTTATAATCTTCTGATTCTTTTTCCTTATAAATATATCATTTAACAGCTTCAAAGGGATGCAATTATAAGTTTTTGTGACGGATTTATCGTATTTATTATAATTTATTTTTCTTTGAGGGCATTAATGAAATTTTAAGTATTGGAAACTCCAGCTTACAGATTGATGATTTGTAAATTGCATCTACTGTTGAAGCCATTATAGCTGAATAGAAATAGCATTCCCTCGATGTTGAAGTAGTATATATTAGAAGTGTATGTAATTTAATGAAAATAGAGGCTTTGTTATTTAGATAATTAGTCATATGCCTCGAAAGAGTCACATTTGAGCTCATTTTGATGATGCCCCTTTTAATGAATGCTTTTTAATTTTTATTCAAGTTACTTTCTTTAGTATGTATCTCAAAACGAAATGAAAGGGAAAGTATGAAAAATAGAATAAGGTTTAAAAGTAAGATTATTTTATGGAAATTTTATTTTCTGAATTTTCTCTGTTATCTTATTTTGTGGATATTTCAATGTATACTTGTAGATGGACTGCTTTTTATAATAAGGGTGGATTAATCTCTCTTCTTACGAACGGTTTTCCTTCATTCTAGTTATACTTCTAGTTGACAGCGTTCCTCCTTGTATCCTAATTATTTATGGAAGTTTTATTTGACATAAATAATGACAGAAGTTGCAATTAAACCAGTCAAAGTATTGCATGATCTTTTTAGCTCATCTGATACAAACGACACTTGATACTTACGACACGAAAACCAAACACAGAAAAAATTCATGTATATAATTTTCTTAGAGTTTAATATTACGAATAACATAGGCTCTGAAAGTTGAGATTATATTCATCGAATACCGCCACGTTTTTCATTCCCTTTCATTTCGTTTTATTTTCCTGCTTTTGGAAAAGTGAGCTTTAACATTTGTGTATTTCATCCAGATGAAACTTGTCGTGCGGACGAGTTCACATGCGGCAATGGCAAATGCGTTCAAACGCGATGGGTGTGTGACCGAGACGATGACTGCGGAGACGGAAGTGACGAGGCCAACTGTCCAGACACCACTTGTGCTCCTGACACTGAATTTGCGTGTTCCAATTCGTACTGCATCACTGCGAGATGGAGATGCGATGGTGATCAGGATTGTCCCGATGGAGCTGACGAGCAGGTTAGTGCCCTCTCTGATTTTGAAAACATTGAGATTGAGCTGTGCTCTCATTATTTTAATTTTCTATATAAAAATTGAAATTGCTATCATTGCATATCTTTTTCCCTGTGATTGGCTTTTTTCAATATTCACAATCTATTAAATTGTTGTTTAAATCCTGTTTTGTTGTGATTTTTGGAATATCTAGAGGTTTTTAAACCTTGTGAAGTTTTCATTGTTTTTAAAGGAGGGAAAGAGATGATAAATTTTTGTAGAGACTATAGAAATATTTTTCAATTAAACAAAATGATTTGGCAGAATTGAAATTGTGCTCTTAAGCGTAAGCCCGTTAGCGATTGTTGTCTTAATAATTTCCATAGATGCGTTTGATTTGGCCTTATTTGTTATTATTTATAAATATTTGAAATTTGATATGAACCTAATCTTCTTACAAAGTTCCTTATAGCTTGGTAATGGAGAGTGTAATTAAAATGGCAAATGAAAGTATTCACTTTCTCATTTTATGACGTTCGATAATTACTCTCTTGCTATCCTAGATTGCATAAATTTTTCATTTCTGAGACACTGAGTTCTCTTCGATGGCATTATCAATAACAAATAATTGTAAATATATGTTGCTGCTTTATATGCAGTTGTTGCATCTACTATAAATAAATAAGCACACTTTCTTTATGGAAAATGAAGTATTTCTGATTTTCACGTATCATATAGTAATAGAAATAGTCCAAATTTTAAATCATGAAAAGTAGACATTTATGATGATCATTATCGTTGCAGAACTGCTCTGCCCGTGCCACTCCAGTATCACATTGCAACGCTCGTGAGTTCGAATGTAGGGACCGTGTCAACTGTATCCATGGGTCTTGGGTGTGCGATGGAGATCGTGATTGTCCTGATGGCTCTGATGAAGATGCAGAGCGATGCAGAAATGTGACTTGTCGTCCAGATCAGTTTCGGTGCTTGTCAGGAGGAGGGGGATTGAAGCCAGGTGAAAGCACTGCCATTGGTGGGGTGTGCATTCCAGGACATCTGCATTGCTCAGGGAAAGTGGAATGTCCAGATGGCAGTGATGAAGAGAATTGTAGTAAGTAAAATTCTGTACAAGGAATTTTTCATTATTTTTTGAATAACTTAGCACTATCATCTTAAATTCACCTCCTGATTATTTCAACTTATTAGTTGAAAGGTTTAGTGTACCAGGAGTTTTGAAGAAAATTTTGAAATCGACTTTGCATCTTCAACCCAAAACAACTTATACTCTTATCAAAAGGTCTTAAATACACCATTCCTCATGAAAAACCCCCTCTTGAAGCATTGATAACAGATACAGAATCTACTACTAAGTTACAACCAGAGGACATTAAAAACACAATCCATAATTTGTCTTTTTTACAGATAAGAGAAAACAAAAAAAATAATACTGACACAGAAAACCTGAGCAAGAAAAACTATAAAACTGTGAAGACATTAAACAAGTAAGACTGTCTATATCTCATAGCAGACAAAGGAATAAATTAGTGATCATGGACAAACAATATTATTTTAACAAAGCCAAAGACTTGTTAATAGAAGGCTCGTATCAACCAATTCCAGAAAACCCTCTGAACGAAATGATCACTGCATTTGTAACCCCATAGTATTGAGTACATATTGCCTTCCAAAAATATATAAAGATGGCCTCCAACTCATACCAATAATTTTTGCCATCAACTCCTTGACCTTCAATTTAGCTCAGTGACTGAACCAACAATTTAAACAATGGCTTCTCTACCAAAATTTGTCCATGAAAAACACAAGACATTTATTTGAACTATTAAGGAATGTCTCATTGAAAAAAATGATATAAATATTAGTATCTTTTGATGTAAATCCCTCTTCCCTAGCAGCCCTTAAGATATTACCAATCAATTTCTCGTACAATGGCTCTCAGAACAAACTCTCTTACATCAAGAATATTGCAAAACATAATGGCTTTACCAAAAACATTTCTTTAGTTGATAACATATTGAGAAAACATAAACTCAATTAGAGTCAACACACTAAACTCAATTTGAGTCAGCTCACTAATCAAAGAAGAACTCACATTCACAAAACTTTCTTTTGCATCGGGAATCAGCCAAATTAAAACACAATCTTATTTTTAAAATTCAGCTTTACACCAACATTCATCAAAAACATAAACCTACCAAATCTTCTTCTAAATATGAAAGACTCATAGTGATAGAAGACTTGAATATTGACGGAAGCTCTTTGATAAATTTATCACTACTGATTTTGTGGAGGAGTTAGCTGATAATTTTATCCCAGATATATACTTATGCAACCTTCGGGAGAAAAAAGCTATACAGGGAAATAGTTGCCTGGACAGATGGTTACTTTTGGTCATTTTTCCCACGAAATATTAGAGTAGCTAACAGCTTTCCAGTTTAGATAGGGATTTCAGTGTTTTACACCCCCTGCCATGCACCACTGGCAAATTGCAGGGTTTAAATGTAAATGACTCAATTCCAACATCAAACAAATACCCCCTCCCCTACTTTACCACCCTCAGTTCTCTTCATCTCCTGAAGATGGCAACTCAGTTGCCCAATTAAGTATTGAGAATAACACGCTTGCACTATCTCAGTCACAAAGAACCCTAGCCCGCAAGGTTAGAGTACTTCTGAGAAATATACATTTTGGCAATTTTTATAAATTCTCTTTGAATCCCTTCACAATAAAATGGAAACGTTAAACCCAGTAAGTGAAAAGAAGTCATAAATAAATTTCATTGATGCGGTTGCTGATTTCCTTATGATCTTGGTTCGATGTCAGTGCACCATTTACATTTCTCCTTACATTTCAAATATAGTTAACGGACTCTTATTTTAAGACCTTCCCGGTATGATATCGGCATCAAACTTTTAAATAAGTGCTATCTCTACCAGGTGGTAATATTTATTCACATCTTTCATAAAGATTTTGGGTATTACTCCAGGCAGTCTATATTTCCCCCATTGAAATATGTGGCAGATATTTCAAATATTCTATGAAATATTTCCTGAGAGGGTAGATATCCATAACCCAATGAGTGAGCATCAGTATTGAATATGTTATGAACACAGTCATGGACCTTAACCCTTTTCCATGTATTACAAACACAGTTTACATTTCACTGATTGTCCTTATCAATATGCTTATTAAATACGAGCAACTCTTACTCAAGGGCTCCTGGATAGTCATGTGGACAGCATTTTTACCTTTGATGAAAGTGGTCCTGGGTTTGATTCCTGGAGGGAGCCAATGTGCAAAATGACAAGTTGCCAAAGCACTTTAAAAGAATCTGATGTTGCCAGCACATGACTTTCTCCATATATAAGATGTAAATATTTATCTACGACAGTAATTTCGAACTCTATATTCCATCTAAACTTGGAAGATGAGTGATTAATATATATATTATTATCTTTGACGCCAAAAACATTATAAATAATGTTTTTCGGGATATGATCGATGAAAAACGATGGAATTGGCCTTTCGCCCATAGAGCCCAGAGTGCCCACAAAGTACATAATCAGCAACTTCCGGTTTATCAGTATTTCATGAATACCTCCTAAACAATCAGTGATACAAAAATAAGTTTCAAACAAAAATTATAGTAAATATTATTTTGTAAAACTTTTGTAATTAATAGTATATACCTAAATATCATATTTATGGAGATATTTTGAAAACCGGAAATGAGCTTTGAAGAATGAAGCTCGACTTCCGGTTAACCGATTTACCCCAAAAACTAATCAACTCTAACGACACCAACCAAAATACTATATATGAAATTTGGTGTTGATACAATGAATGGCTTTTATGTTAGAGCGCCCACAAAGTACATATCAGCTACTTCCGGTTTATCGGTATTTCACGAATAACTCCTAATCAACCGGTAATACAAAACTATGTTAAATACAAAAGTTATAGTAAATTACATTATCTAAAACTTTTATAAGTAATACAATACACGTATATATCATATTTAGGGAGATATTTTGAAAACCGGAAATGAGCTTTGTGAATGAAGCTCGACTTCCGGTTAACCGATTTACTCCAAAAACTAATCAACTCTGACAGCACACAAAACAGTACTATATATGAAGTTTGGTATTGATACGACCACTAGTTTTCACGTTAGAGCGCCCACTAGCACACACACACATACAGACACACACACACATACAGACACACACACATACAGACACACACACATACAGACACACACACATACAGACACACACACATACAGACACACACACATACAGACACACACACATACACACAGACATCATTCCGAAAATGGTCAAAACGTGTTCTAGGGACCCTAAACGTGTATTTCCATTGAAATCTCGAAGTCGAATTTTTTCATGAAAACAATACTTTCTCTATACTTCGTATATGGAGAAAGTAAAAATCCTAGTACTACTTGACTCGTATATCTACGAGTAAAGTAGTACTAGTATATGTTAACCATTAGCGGCCACACCTCAGCCCAGCCATATTGGGGCCACACGTGGTAACTCTTTACCCCACGCCGAAAAAACCAAGTTGTACAAAGCTTACGGCTATTTTAGGACTTCTAACAGGTGCTTCATGTTTTTTGAACAGTTCTTCAACAATGCTAATGATTTTGATCGGTCAATTTATAGATGGGGCTCTAGGAACTAGTCATATATGTGAGAACTCCGAAAAAACGGCTTTTTACAGAAAAAATTCATTACTCTGCTATTTTTCAATATTTAGGGCTAAAATTTTATGGTTGTACGCTCAAGATATACCACTACCATAAAAATAACAGTATCTGCCGATCTTGCAAAAAGTATATTTATATTGCAAAATTACTGCTGGGAAAAGTGGAAAAAATCACACATCATAAAATTAGCTTCTTTGGGCTTTTATTGACTTCTAAATACATATTTACTTAAAGAAAAGTGAAAAAATATTATTTTCATGATATTTAAACAAAACAAATGAACAAAACGATGATCACAGTAGTGGATTCCCATGCGTCGCCGACTTTTCCACATAATGCGGGAATTGACGGCTGCTTGATTAAGCATCCTGAAGAAAATCCGCATGGAAAGACGTGATTTCATAACGACTAGGATTGAGAATTTTTTTTCACTAAAATATTACAAACTCACCTTTATTTTGTTGATTGACTCCACAAACAAGCTGTTTCGAAAAAAATAAAGATCTGACTTGAGCAACGGTTGCGGCCAAACTGGGGTAACTAGTTACCTCACGCCGATAAATGGAATGCTCAAAGCGCCGGGTTTTTCGGGTTCCTATGTAATGGGATCACAAGTTACACTTGTCTACTACCGACCAATGTAGTTGTATCAATGTACTTGTATCAATTTCAAACGTTTTAGTTTTCTAATTTCACATTTTCTGAGCCTTGGGTAATGAGCTACCCCCTTTGGCTGCTAAGGGTTAAGTTAGTTTATGTTAAGTTAGTACTAGTATATTACAAGTAAAATGCTGCTTGCATACTGAAAGCAAATGGTTTATAATATAAATATACATGCAAAGTGTCAACTATCTGTATTCAAGGTAAAAACTCCGAAAGAATTATGAAAATACAACGAATATGTTTTAAATGGGAGATATGTTTACTCTCCGGCATCGAACCCGAGTATTCCTGGTGATACTTACTATAAAGCATAACAGAAGATCACCATCTCTAACTATGTGTGAAAATTCAAACAGTAATATTGGGTAAAACTGCCTCAAACAACGTCCTACTTTTCCCTTATATTCCTTACGTGAGAAATTTTAATGTGCTCTGGCATCGAACCCAGGAAGATCTTATCTAAATTTTTTCCTTAAACCGAGTCTTAATATATATTTTTTAGCAAAGCAAGAACTTCCTATCATTTCGATAAGTGCTTCAAAAAAATACTGAAAAACTACCCCAATGTATTTTAAATGGGAGATTTTTGCATCCTCCTAGCATCAAACCCAGGACATTTTCTGTAAAAGTCATTTATGTTTTCAATAGCTCATGACCGTATCTGTAGGCTCCTTAAGTTTTTATTTTCTACCTATCCGGGAAGTATTTTATATAAATTCCTGAAAATCAAAGCAATGCATTTAAATGGGAAAAATCAGGATTTTGGGGCCTTCTGGGATCAAAACCATGGTCAGAATTATCAATTTCTCACTTTTCTTGGGGGTTTCACGTTTAGGCCTATATGCTGTAAATGTTTCAAATCAATGACTCTTTTAGTTTAGCCTGTGAATTAGTATCCTATCTATATATATACACATGAATGAACCCGGAGAAGGAATTATATATAATAGATATATACATATACTGTATATGCCGGGGTATAAGTCAATCCAACGTACTAGTCAGCCCCTAAAATTTTGAGGTGAATTTTTGGTTTTAGCTTATGTTCAAAGCATAATTCGACCCAAAAAAAATAAGGCAACACTTTTTCCCAGCTCTATTTTATGGGAAGAAAAACCACCATATCCATAAATGTATGATAGCGTAAGGAATATTTACCGCATAACATTAAGATGCTAGAATTGTTTGTTTAAGCTGAAATGCGCTATGAAACATAAACATAATAATATTAAAACTTTATTATAGAAATAATGGTAAAATAGTGTGTTAATATCAAATCATGACACTGCTAAAACAACTTCCATTAACTCTTAATGCCAAGTCGAATCATAACAATTATATAAACAAAAACCACAAAAAGAAAACATAAAAATACATATCAAATTTTTGTAAAATAAAAATACCTATGAAGAAATTAATATAATTTGCGAAGAATAAATATGTGGCAAATTTATTTTTGGCACCACTGGCTCGCCGATAATTAGTTTGCAGGGTTTTACATTTTAACTTTTGGCTACAATTGTATTTCGTGATATAATTTGTTTTATATGATATCTACATTAATTAGATGCCAACAATTAGTTTAAAAAGTTTGGTAAAAATAATTGTGGTGAGTTGCGAGAGTTTGTGTACATCAAGTGTTAAGGAGGCTATTTTACTTTTTTACCCCTACGTGGTAAAGGGATAAATTTTATTTTCGGAGTATAAGTCAACCCCTTTTTGAGAGATATTTTTAGGCTTTGAAGGTCGACTAAAAAGCCGGCATACATGGTATATGTTTTGTGAAAGTGAACTTTAGACATTTTAATTTATAATCTATTGTTTGTGCACAGCATCTCCTGCTCCTCGTTGTGATGCTAAAACTGAATTTGAATGTGGCGGTGGAATGTGCATACCGTTATCACAAGTGTGTGATAAAAAACCAGACTGTCCTAACTGGGAGGATGAGCCAGGAGAGCGTTGTGGCAAAAATGAATGCAAAGGAGAGACTTTCCCTGGAGGTCCTCCAGGCATTGCAAATGGTGGATGTTCTCAGCTGTGCGTGGACACCCCTGGAGGATATCATTGTGACTGTTTGCCTGGATTCTATCTTGTAGACAATAGAACCTGTGATGGTGAGCATTCATCTATCTAAGTTTTTTTCATAAGCTGGTTAAAAAAATAAATTTATACTGTGGGAGTATCCATGAAAACATTCAACAATTTTCTTAGGCCCATTCTTTATCATGATGACTTTGCTCCCCAAAAATCTTAGTTTCTTCTTCTTAATATAAACTAAATAATATAAGAAGCATAGTGATGCTTCTGTAGGTGTGAAACGAAGAAAAAGTTTCCTTTGGGAGGGGAAAGATAGAGTAAAAGCTATATGTAATGTAAGCTTCAATTTCAAACTACATACATTGTCACTGATAAGCTCATATGGGCAACCAAACCCTTGGCTTTCTTGAAGGGCCATATTATCATTGAATATCAAGAAAGTGTGACTTTCATCTAAATGAACAGCAAGTATCTACACAGTAAATACAATGATATCCTTGAAAGATGTTAGGATATCGTTGTCCTATGTATATGGTGGATTGCTTTTCTTGTGTGAGTTTCTGTGCTTTTTATGATATGCCTATTATGTTTCGTTTTTTCTATTTTAATTACATATAATTATTCTGTCATCCTCTCCAAACAGCATTTAAAATTAAGTTCTTTTTTATGTTTTTTAAATGATTACATAGTACACAATTAGTACCTATTACCTTACGTAATGATAATAAATATTATTCTACAAGGAGTTACGGGAGTAAATCTTCATAAAATTTAAAGTACCTATTGTATATTTATTTAAATATAAATTGAATTGAATGCTATTGAATTTAATTTAAAAATTCTTGATATTATTTTTTTGGCTGCATCCTCAGCCAAGTATTATCAGAAGGATGTTATTTGAGATTCCTCTGATTTTCAAGTTTCATTCCTTGATTGTCGGATTCATCAACATATAATCCAATAGTAGTTTATCTTTCCTTTAACTGTGTAATTCAGGTATGAGTAATGCATCAATTATTCTCCTTTTCATCTTATTATTACATACTAATTTTCTTTGCTTGCATTATGCAAGCACCCATTTACTAATCATATATAAAAACCAAAATCCGTCTGTCCATTCCCCCCTTTATTTCAGAAACGGTTTGATTTAGGGATTCAAAACAAACTGCATTGTGTTTCTACAAATTAGAAACCCCTAAAACTATACCCATTACTGAGAAGGCTCAGGTTCGAACTCAGGAGTCCATTATACATTTCCATAGGGAATGCACATAAAGTTCGTTTTTGTACCTTGCAGGCTTTGTTACTTTTACAGAATGAAATTGGAAATAATGGTCCTTCAAAGTCGAGATAGGTACCAAATGAAGGTAAATTAAATAAAGAATCTTATTTTTGTCGTAAAATAAACATTTTGAATCGAAATTACGAGAACTGTGACAAAAGAAACGAAAATTTTATAAAATTTCAACTTAGTAAACAACCAGTCCCCCTGATGACCAAGGTGAATGTTGAATCCGATACATTCATTTCACACAAGAATATACGGGGATTTTAAGTCCATACCCAATTAATGGTAGGAATTAATGTCATAATTTATGAAGAGGAGGCAAATTACTGAAATTTCAGCGAATGTAAAATATAATATTTATATAGCAGGAACAAAATTATGGCCACTTTGGAGTTTTTCTTCAGCAAACTGATTTACAAAAGGACATTAATATGTTCGTTTGTGGTGATCAAGATGACAAAGAATTATTATGTCAAGGAAGAGGAAGATTTTTGAGAGTTAGTACATATATATATTTAGTGCCTTCTTTGTCACTGCTGCCTCGGTGAAGCACCTCCTGATAAGTTCATCAGAGCTTAGGAGGACTTCACCAGTGCAGCAGTATGTAAGCATGAAAAAAAATTATTTTTAAAAAGTCTAGTCATCTGAACTTTAGTCAAACAAATGTATCGTCTATTTATAGTTTTGCAAACAGCATGCAATACAATCTTCCAATGCACAGAAAATTGTGGTACAGTTTTATTATAGTTTGAAATTACACTTTTCTAAAGATTTTGGCCATAACTCTTGATTTTTATTCAGAAGTTGGTGAGTCGAAGAATGTCTCTATATAAAATACAAGTTGAATTTTGGACTTGGATTATCAACTTATTGTTGATAATTTAGTATGCGTGAATAGTGGTTAGATTTTCTTGTCACATAATGATGAATTTTCTCGATTGATAAAGTGCATCAGTAAATATTGAAACTCTTACACAAATCTTGTAATAATTCTGAAATCTCAATGCTAATTCAACAGATGTAAATGAGTGTGACACTCCAGGAATGTGTTCACAGCTGTGCATCAATGAGAAAGGTAGTTTCAAATGTGAATGTGTAGAAGGCTATCTGCGTGATCCAAGGGACCGCACCAGATGCAAGGCAACAGAGGGGCATGCGTCTTTACTGTTCACCAGAAGGCATGACATCAGGAAAGTTTCTTTGGACCATCATGAGATGACTGCCATTGTCAATGACACCAAGGCAGCTACGGCCATCGACTTTGTTTTCCGCACTGGCATGATCTTTTGGAGTGACATATCAGATCAGAAAATTTACAAGTATGTTGCTTCTCAATGAAGTTTTCAATACTTTGTTTAAATACCCAAAATGTTTTGACTAATATTTTTTAAATAATTCGTAATTATTTTAAGTTTTTAAAATATTTTGTATAGAATTTTGCTTTCTTCTTTTTTAGGGCTCCCATTGATGAAGGGCGTGAACGCTCCGTTGTTATCAAAGATGATATCACTACTGCAGATGGGCTTGCTGTGGATTGGATTTACAATCACATATACTGGACTGATACCGGCAGAAATACCATTGAATTAGCTAATTTTGAAGGCAATATGCGCAAAGTGTTGATCCAAGACAAGATCCATGAACCCAGAGCCATTTCTGTCAATCCTATTGATGGGTAAGTTGCATTAACCCATTCTTCCTCCAATAATACATTATAGTAATTTTTCAACTCTGGTTAACAATTTATCAAATTTTAATTCATTCTATTTTAATCAGCATTGAATTTTGTTTTTATTTTGTGAATTGTTTCTATCTTGAACTATATTGGTGGTTCTAATAGAATTTTAGAGACAAAATTGTACAATTCTGCTAAAGAAATGAAAAAAAATACTTGGAAATATTTTGTCTGAATTCTATTTCTCTCTTTAGCTGGATGTATTGGACAGATTGGGGAGTAGAACCCAAAATTGAGAGAGCTGGTATGGATGGCACTCATAGAAATGTGATTGTGAGCTTTGACGTCAAATGGCCGAATGGACTCACACTTGATTTGGTTGCACGTAAGATTTACTGGGTGGATGCGAAACTGAGCACGCTTTCATCGGCCAATTACGATGGCAGTGGGCGGAAAGTCATACTGTACTCTCCAGATGCTTTGAAACATCCTTTCTCTGTCACAACTTTTGAAGACTGGGTTTACTGGACTGACTGGAACAAACAGACCATATTTCGGGCCGACAAATTCAATGGGAAAGATCTTTCTATGGTCACAGCAGCTCACATGGTAAGTTAATATTGTATTTTGAAATCCATAAACTGAAATAGTAGATATTTGTTGGTAGGATTCTCAAGCATGGTTGATCTCATCTTATCGCCTGTATTATATTTGTATACATTTTCTTGAGCCTTTTCTTCAAATTACAAGGTCTGACTTTAGCATTAGAAGCAATGCTGCCTAGTTATGAGTACCACATTAATCTCCAGCAATGATGTAATTTCATTTTTCGGTTTACTTAAGGTTAGTTTAATATATTTATTCAATAATTATTTAAATAAAAATAGTGGTATTTAAAATTACTGTAGAAGTCAGTGAGAGCTGACAAAATTTGGAAAAGTACTAGTTACAAAGCGTGCTCATTATAGCCAATTTATAATATCTAATGTCCCTCCTCTTGAATCCAAGGGTAGCGAGTGAAGCAGAATGAAACTGTATGGTTTTAAATTCTTACACAAATGTTTCAGAATGCATAAGAAAGTATGTTTGTGTCAAAAATATTATTTCAATTATTCATAAACCATAACCTGATCTGTATAACATAAGCTCACGGACTCAGTCTAATGATAGACAGATGAATGAGCGATGTACATTATGTGGAAAAGGTACCGACCACCACTTTCGTTACATCATTTGTGCAAGTCCTAGAGTGGATACTCTTAACATCGCTTGCTAGCATATTAACATTGCCTTGGTGAAGACCAGAGAGATCTTATCTTGCTCATAAAGCATCCTGGTTACTGAGGTGAGAAGAAAATGGCTTGGTAGTTCAGTGGTTAGAATTAGAGGTGGAAACAATCGAATAATTCAATACTTTGCTTCAATTGAATTATTTGAATAAAGCATTTTGACTTTTCACTGTGTCCTAACCGAGTGAATTTATTTGCGAGTGGAAAAAAATCAAATAGACTTATTATATTGTTCAGAGTGAGTGATTCACTTCTTGACTGGAAGTGAGTGAAAAATCAAATCTTTTAGTTTTTTAAAACTTGTTTACCTTATCAAAAGGAGAGAAAAGAAGTATTGCGTAACATGATCCAATTTAGGTTTTACTCTTGCAGAGATATCTGATGCTGATCAATAACTCTTGAAGAGTACAAAATTGAAATGTATGAAAAAATTGCTCTAATAATTGAATATTATACTAAAACAGTATTCATGTAAATCAAATTTTTAAGTTGAAATTATTTACTTTTTAAATTATGATTATGAAAAATAGTTTGTATGAAGATTATAAAAGAATTGTCAGCTTGATAGTTTACATTTATTTATGTTATAATTTTTCACAATTTCTAAATTTCGAATAATGAAAATTGATTAGAATTTAAGCAAATATTTGAAATCCCCTTATTTTCTGTGCATGTATTTTTTTCTAATCGCATTTTGCTGGGATTTCACTATTTTTCCTTCTTAGCCATCTTTATAATATTTAAAATGGTGGAAATGAAGTGAAAAAACACTTTTTTGGAATTAATAAGAATGAATTCAATTATGTATATATAAGAATAGAATAATTCTAATAAAGCCTTTCGATTTTAAACTTTATCCTTACCAAGTGAATTTATTCTATTATTTTAGTGAGTGAAAAAAATTGAATAGATCAGATAGAAGCGGCATGTTACGTAATCACATTTAGATGAACTGTAGCAGAGCTATGTGATGCTGATGAAATATGAATAAATATCTATTATATGTAATTCCTTCTCCAGATTCATTCATATATGTAGATAGCCAGATAGGATACTAATTCACAGGCTAAACTAAAAGAGTCATTGATTTGAAATATTTACAGCATATAGGCCTTAACGTGAAACCCCCAGGAAAAGTGAGAAATTGATAATTCTGACCATGGTTTTGATCCCAGAAGGCCCCAAAATCTTGATTTTTCCCATTTAAATGCATTGCTTTGATTTTTAGGAATTTATAAAAAATACTTCCCGGATAGGTAGAGAATCAAAATTCAAGGAGCTTACAGATATGGTCATGATCTATCGAAAACATTAATGACTCTCACTGAAAATATCCTGGGTTTGACGCTAGGACGATGCAAAAATCTCCCCTTTAAAATACATTGAGGTAGTTTTTCATTAATTTTTTGATGCACTTATCGAAATGATAGGAAGTTCTTGCTCAGCTAGAAGATGTATATTAAGATTCCGTTTAAGAAAAAAATTTAGTTAAGACCATGATTTTCCTGGGTTTGATACCAGATCACATTAAAATTTCTCACATAAGGAATATAAGGGAAAAGTAGGAAATTGTTTGAGGCAGCTGCACCCAATATTTCTGCTCGAATTTTCACACATAGTTAGAGGTGGTGAACTACTGTTGTGCTGCATAGTAAGTATGACCAGGAAGACCCGGGTTTGATGCTGGACAAATAAATTGCAGCGAATTTTATGAATATTTCAATCTTTTTTTTTCTTTTGAGGACCCTTTCGATATGATGCTGACTTGAAATTAGTGTTATTGATGTGCTTGCAGTATGCAAGCAACATTTTACTTGTATCATATATATGTCTGATCTGATATCCTGCCAGCCAGGAGTACTGCCCCTGCCCCTTACCAGCATTTGTGTCCTGTCCAGCCCATGAAAGTGAATGATTTAATTTGAATGAAAACAATTGAATAGCTATTTGATTGTTTTTTCAATTGATTGTCCCATCTCTAGTTAGAATACCTGCCCATAAATTGAAGGAACTGGGTTCGAGTCCCAGCCAAGTCACTATTTTTCACCTCTGTATAAAATTGTATGCATCTGTTTAAATTGAAATTGTTACAATGGTATGCTGGCAAGAGTAAAAACCTCTCTGAATATCATAAAGCCTTCCTTCTTATAATTCGCTAGTCAAAAGAGAAGGGACTGCATTTCTTGTGTTCTATCAACAATATATTCATCGTTTCAAGTCAGAAAAAAATCTATATAAAACTCTATGTATAATTAGCTGCTATGTATATAATTCCATTCCGCTAGGCCCAAGTGATTAGCTTGTTAGGATGAGAGGAGAAACCTAAATGATTACAAAGCAAGGCTTTCATATGCATTATGTAAAAGAAGAATTCAGTTATTATGATTCATTAAAAGTATAAAAAATGGATAATGAAATGCATAATGAAATGTTACAAAAATGTTTTATATAAGCAGATTATTCATACTTACAATAGGACAAAAATACAATATCCAAAAATATCTAATAAGCTAGAGTTATTTTAACTATCCACCACACTAAGAGGGTTAATTAAAGGAATATTTCTCATTTGGTAGCGGATGAAGAAAAATATTTTACTACCTTTCATATCAGTCTTGTTTGTGGCTACAATTAGTGATGCCTGAGAAGTTGAGGTTCAGATCAGATTGTCTTAGTAAGACCTAAAATACAATTATTTGCTACCTTCCTTTTCAGTTGGAACATCCTATGGTTGTCCATGTGTACCACCCATACCGCCAGCCTGATGGTCCGAATCACTGTCAGATGGTCAATGGTCATTGCTCACATCTTTGCCTCCCTGCTCCACAAATCAATTCTCGCTCACCGAAGATATCGTGCGCTTGTCCTGATGGTCTTCGCTTTTTGGCTGATGGACTTGCTTGCGTAGACGAAGGTAATTAAGAAATTTATCAATTGTTTCCGAAGATATCATGAGATTTTGAGAGTACTTTTTTATTTTTAAGTTAGTTTTCAGAACCTAATTCATCTTTTAATTAGTTAATATTAAATATAACCAATATGTTTTGGCTGGACATTCTGGAATGTCATAATGACATTTTAAAATTAAACTGACTGTCCTTCCTCCAAATGAGAATGATCATCATTTAATCATTGTCTTACTCTGGTCATTCATTATAATGAGGTGGAAGTTTCAAAGGATAGTAAATGTTTGTATACATTTCTGGTACTCTCTATGCTGATTTGTGTCATTAATAACAATGGGAAATCCTAATGAAGGATTGTTTCATCATCTGATTTGTTATTACTAACCTGCCTTGTTCATAAAAAAATCTGTATGACTAAGATTAAGTATGTTGTTCTATGTTTTAAGCTCTCTGGATGCAAATATTTATTATATTAAGAAGCTTCTACATTAAGTGGGGGTTCACATTTGATGCTTGAACTGTGGAATAAAAAGTTTCAGATAGAATTTATAATACAATTCATTAATTAAAAGTTGAAAGATGTGAGATCTTAAATATTACAAAATGCTTGTATGGTGTAATTCTTTCATTCTCTTTAAAGTCAAGCATTCATTTTGCTTATGAATTTATGAACTCCCAATTAATAGCTTCTTTAGAGGGCATGATTGTTTGACTTCTTTTTATTCTATTAATGTGGGTTTGTATTTGAGTCTAATCTGATCATTCATAATATAGCGCTGATAAGGTGAATATTTTTCTTTGCCTAAATGTATTCAGTGGTTTAAATATTTTAATTTGCCTTTAAACTAATCCATGAATATATATCTTAGCATTTTTCAACTCCTCAAATTTAAGCACAAGTGAATGTTGAAAGTCAAGTCTCACAGCAGTTGATAAGTTCCAGAAGTGAGCGCATAATATGATATAATTCATCCTATTTCAAAAAAATATCCTACTTAGAAGTATTTTAATTAAGTGTGGCAGAACTTAGACTTGAATTTAGTTTCCATTATATGTGCAGTCTTAAACCTTACATTTCTATATTTATACTTATAATGCATGAGAAAAAAATCATAAATGAGAGACAATTTTCATCCAGAATTTCCATATTCATACATTTTCTAATTGTGGAATATACAGATATGTTTAGAAATTGTTCTGGAATTTGGAAATATTCATCTTCTTTAGATGTTGGCTGTTACAAAAGTTTTATTTATCCATAAATTCATGCAAATAACTAATAGCATGATTGTGGTGTTGCATGGTTTATTATGTGCAATTAATGAAATGGCTTGCATGTCTGCATGTAATCACTTTGCAGCTGATGCTCCTGAAGGAAATTATACTGATGTGAAACCTGTCTACTTTCCTGATCCAAATTTTGACGGTGATATCACTACAGAGGGCTTAGAGAGTGAGTTGGTTTTCATGGTGCTACTACATTCCTGTCTTACGAATAAAAGTCCTTTTTCATCATTCTCACACCCATATATGAGAAAAACTGCAATATGTTTTTGGGTTTTTCATCTAGAAAATTCTTCAATGCTTGTTATCTTTACGCTTTGAAGATACTGCTGCATGAGTTTGCTTATCAGTTTGTCAGACGTCAAGCCAGAGCTGATATGATTGTCTCGATCTAATGTTTACGAAGCATGTGATTCTATTGTTAATTTAAGAAATTTATTAATTAAATAATGGGAATATGTTAATTGTAGTGTATGAATTCGTAATTGCTTACAGACTGGAAAAAAATTCTTTAATTATGATGCTGTGCTAGTCATTAATGTGTCTAAGATAAGAAAGGTTTTTAGATAAGAATAAGATTGGATGAAGGTAGAAGTTCTCAGAATTGTTCTCATTTGAGAAAAGAGTGTTATAAGAATAATGGTCCAGAAGTTAGAGGGTATTTTAACAACTGCATTTGATATATATATTGTAGCTATTGTTTCACTTTAGATGCAAGTCAATATAATTGTCTATGCTATTTATTTTTTTATATAGATCACAATGATATTTTCATTGTATATATTAGGTAGTTACTAAGTGAATAATTGTTATAAATTCAGTTTGAAATTTTGTTTTTATAAATTATTTTAAAATGGGATGATTGTGATGCCTTGCTTCCAGGAATTTATTATTGATTATATTACATTTATTTCCTTTAGCTTTTATCTCGAACAATACTACGAAGAAAGTGGTCCCTACTCATGGTAATAATGATGGCAATGATGGATCCATGTATGCGCCTGATGAAGCAGACAGCGGAATGGTTGCAGGCATAGCCATTGCAGTTGTCCTCTGTGTTCTTGTTGTAGCTGCTTGGGTGAGTTGAACAAAATTTTAACTTAGCTCCCTTTTGAAGTAGAAAATGATCTTTATACATTTATACAAATATTACACTCTAATTCTAATTAGATTGGATTGGATAAGATGTGATTATGAGTGATAAAAACATAATTGTCTTATTTTTTGTTAATGATGGTTTTTGTCTGAAACTGAAATTAATAACTTCAGTGGTCTTTATTTATTTCACCTGGCTTTTCAGGTTTGAAAAGCCATAATAAATCATTCCAAACATTCTCGATGATTATGCGTTGCGCTTAAAAGTACATAACTAATTTCTTTATTTAATTTCAGATTGCATCCTTATTGTACAAACACTTTTTGCAACGCAATAACACCAGCATGAATTTTGATAATCCTGTGTACCGGAAAACAACTGAAGACCAGTTCTCACTTGAAAAGAATCAGCTACAGCCCCAGAGGATTTATCCGTCCACAGTAGGAGAAGAGGTAAGGGCCTTTGGGATGGATGGCTGTGTTCTTAGATAAGCCTTCCTCTTCATGGAATGCCATTAAGAATCACTTAATGACCATAGGCAGCTTCTTAAGAGGATGGATTTCCACCCTCGACAAGTCAAGAGATTGTGTTTGTCTTCTACATTATAAGTCTACATGTATTTTGCTAAGCAAATATTTTTGAAGCATATAGTATCACTGTATGTACCATGAGAAATAATCATTTTCAAAGTGGGTAATGCAGAGACAAGAAAACAATTTGTTCATGCCTAAGAAAGGAGATGGATATTGCTTGTTCTTCTGTTGTTACCCTGTGAGATTTTTACTTGCAGTTTAGTTTTAATTAGGATTTCGGATGCATCTTAGATGTTTTACTATGATTATTGGTTTTGTAGTGCATACATTATCTTTATCACATCTGCTTTGAATACACATTTCATCATGAATAGAGGAAAGGAAGCTTGCTTTGACTTTTTGATTTACATTTTAGTATATTAATATTTTAATAAAGTTTGACGTGGGAGAGACATTTTAATGATTACTTTGCTCAGCGAATTAGCTTAAATTCTGTGCCATTTATTTGCTTTCATATTCTTCAATATTGCACTTAAAGATGTAAAACAGTTCCCAACTATGATTTACTGGTTTTGATTTGCTGTATATTGTTTAAATTTTGGTAAATGAATGATGCGTAATGAATGTTCTTGAAGTTAGATGTATTTACCGCGAACAGTTCTCATACAAACAAATTATTCTGATCATTGCTATCATTATTATCATCCATCAAAACAAGTGTATCTAGCTTTTCCTTTCCAAGATATAAGAAAACATAAATGAGACATTGTTCTGTTGTAAGCAATAGGAATCCATATTCATCATCTATTTCATTTAAGTTGTCAAGAATTTATTGAATTTCTATTTTGGGAAAATTTTTGGTGAAGATTAACTGTTCTATTGCTGAAAATCTCCAACAACCCTCTTTGTGAGAGTGGTAATATTTTTACCTAACTTTGTTGATACCCACATTGAGCTATGTAGTAGAAACACAATGTGAAAAATGATTGCTTTTTACCATTCATGTCTGCCATTTTTCATGCCGGTCCAAATGAATATGGGAGATAATTGATAACAGGGAAATGTTCTGTGAACTCATGGTGAGTAGTGCATGAAAACTTTTATTGAGTAAAGTCAATGAATGTGTTTAGGTTGATAAATTTTTGAGTTTCTTGTGCAAAAGTAAACATTTGATTTTAAGACACAAAGGCATAACATTTCAGCACCATCTACATTCTTCTGAAGAAAATTAAACTATGAAATTTATCCTTTGAATAGTTTTTCCTGTCTGTAGCTACTTACTATATAGTCACTTCAACATAAGAAAGCATATTCAAGAGGGATGCAAAATCTTCATCATACAACTAGTTCTCCAAGGCATCAGAAGTTTTTGTACCCCTGATGTATAACTCGTAGTGAATCAAGTTCATTGTGATAAATGCTACTTCAGGGTACTTGCATTGAAGTATATTTAATTTCTATATAACTCATTCGTAAACCTATCATATTAATTAACAACTATGTATTAAAAAGGTCATCAGATTTGCTGTCAGAGCCTTACTATATATGCATGCATGTATCATACATAGATTTAAAAGGCTGCATACTTTTCTTCTTTGTTATACCTATTTCAAATGCATCAAAAATGGCCTTACTATTTACTCCATACAAGTCCTTATTTAATTCAGTCCTCCTTTTAAAGGAGTAAAACATATCTCATCTCAAAAAAGATCATCAAAATTTTTCCATTACAACTTCTTATTGAATAGGACCATTGTTTTGTTTTCACATGTTTTGCCATTTGTCCTCAATAATTTCACACTTTATATTTAAATTAGATAGATTTCCACTAACCACAAAAGAAATTGCTAAAAGTATCATATTTATTGGTGTGTAACATGCACTTTTTTCTGAAAATTTAGGCCTGAAATTCACACTGTATATGTTAACATGTATATGATACATTTTTATTTAAACTCAGTTTGATAAAAATAATCATCAGTTTTATTCAACTTGGTGTTTAAAACAGCTTTTCTTGATATTTTATGGTATTTCATTTTGAAAATGTCTTGTCTGAGCAACTAGTTGCTATAAACCTGAAAACAACTACATAGTTGCTATAATATTCAAAATCAGCTGATCAACATTCATTCATGTGTTCTAGTCTTCACATCCCAAACATCTTATTTTCTTGATTATGTGCAACTAATAATTTTAATGATGAAATATCTAATAATTCCAGTCAATTGTGGAAACAGGAGGTATAGAGAAGCAAACATCTAACTACCTACTAATTAAATTTGAATTAATGTATTTACAATTGACCAGGTGTAAACTCCATCAATGCACCAGCTGAAATCATTCTTTGCTATAAAAAGTACTCGAAAACGAGATTTTTTACTTTACTGATCACCTTAGCCAATTTTCATGATAGACTAGCTTTTGTGATCATTGGCATCTGCTCTGCAGAGTTCAATGATCCCTGACCATCCCAAGCCTTTAATTATACTTTTTAAATTCAAATTTCCCTCTTAATGTTATGGTCCATGTTATTTGACAATTGTTTCACACATTCATAAATATGGTAATTCATTGAGGAACTATCAAATGCATATAGGATTTTGATACCTTTTAATTACTGCAATGAATATAGGTATTCCCCAAGGAATGTTTTTACTAATGCAGAATTATTTAATACCTTCATCAAGAATAGTCATAAAAATGAAGTTTTATCGAATAAGTAGATATTTGAAATAATTTAATTCGATGAAAATGTGTTTTACCGAAGTAAAAATAATGCATTCTTCAATACCATGTTATTGGATATACATATCTTGGCCTTACACTGACTGCTTTGTTAATTTTTCAGTCCATCGGTATATATATATATATATCAATACCATTGACCTCAGAATATTTCAACTTTACCTAATTGACTTTGAAATTCATTATTTTACTTTATTTTTTAATGGTGTACTTTCCAAATTCTTTTTCTGATTTCATTCTTGACTCAATTTATTATTGTGATATTATTAAGTTGTATACAAACAATAGCAGAGGTCCACCATTAGTTATAAAAGCTTTATCTTGAACAATGTAATTTCAGTAACAGATTCATATTTAATGCCTTACTACTATATTCAAGCAATGCACATCTGACTCTGTTTTATTTGTTGTAATAATATTTAATGTTCTGAGCTTGACGAGGCATCTAGATTCTGGATTATTGTACTAATGTTTGCTGTATATGTTTTAGAGATAGTTTAATTGTATAGGTGTCTGAAAGGAATTTCATTCTTGCACGAATGTAGTATGTTATTAAGTAGAAGTTACTGTATGTGGTGATAATTCAAGAAAAATTTCTGTTGATTTTATTGATTGCTACGTGATAGTATATCTTGCATTCTTATTTGGTTTGAAAATGGTACATAATTGACTTATAACCATATTCAGTAGTATTTCAAAGCAAAATACTTGAAAGTTTTAAAAGAGCTTCATTTTTTAAATTATCTGCTACTCAATTTTATTTCACCTTGGTCTCAGGGAAATTTTGACTTTTAATTTTAAATATAAAATTGCTGTACTTCCAATTTTTTAGTTACAAGGAAACGGCTTCCAAGTAGCCAAGTTGGTATCCCATTCGGCTTTGGTGAAACTTGTTGTAGTAGTAATAGTATTGTACTTCAACAGCTTAGATCATTTGAACATGAAACTTGTGCTGAGTTCTATTCCCAGTGGAAGCCCATATGCTAAATGACATAAGAGGTTGAAGCATTTTTAAGAATACTACTACACTGTTCAGTAGATGTGTTTTTTCTGTTTGACAATTCTAGATATTCTCATAGGTATAGGATTATGCAAATATCCCTAGATAGTTGTCCTCAACCTTTTCCATCTTGACTATCTTATGTGAATCATTGGTTTGTCCCTAAACATTCTGTTAGCTTGTGTTACGGCATTTAGATAGTATACCTGGAAAGTGAGAAAAGTTTCACTTTTTGAGCTATTTCTGAAATATTAATTTCTAGTATTCCATTAAGATAAAAATTTTTGGCAGTATATATTTTAAAAAGGTTCAACATTGAGTTATAAACGAACTGATTTACATATCCAACGAGTATTGTATCAGTCAAATATCTGTTTATTAAGAAGTTTTTAAAGAAGTGCTGTATAGGGATAACCTGATTTATGTATTTTAATAAGGCCATTTATGCTGGAAGTTATAAGAAAAATATTTATCTTGTTATGATTAAAAATTAAAAGTCATTATTGCAACATATAGTTTGTGTGTCAAAGATCAGTTGTCTTAAAAATTGAACAAATTTAATTTATAATATCTCTATATAATCTTTTCCCTATCTTAAATCGCACTAACTTTCAATTGTAGATCATTTTACCTCTTCATGCTGTATGGAATACTGATGGATGAGGTCAGTAGCTCTCAAGTATGTGATCAAGGGTTCATCTTTTGTTACTTACTTGTACCAAGAAACTATTGGGATAAAAATATTTCTGAGCCAGAATATGCTGAATGTCACGCTTTGAAGAAATAAATTCCTTTTCCTCTTGAAATTAGATTCTTCCTCACCAATTTTAATATTTAGGTTATATAAGTTGATCTAATAGAGCTGAATTTATGAATAAGTTTTAGTACTTTGGTATAAGCTGTGCATGGTGCAATATATGCTGTCGTAGAACATTCCTGCAGATTTGCGGATGATGCTGTATGCCTTATTGTGATAAGCATAGAATACTTATTTTATAATTTTGCCTGTGTATAGTTAGAACTAATATTGGTCCTATAGCATAGAGCCTCATGTTCATGATGTTATGAGGCAAATTATTTTCAGTACCAAATTTATTTTAATTTGTAATAGGTAGTACTACATATCCCTAATATTTTCGAAAACAAAAATTATTTTAATATATGATTGTTTTGATCATATACTTGGTGTATTTAAACCTTTATAGTCATACCATTCAAGTTGCATAAAATTCATACGTTTCTATTGCTAAAAAGTGATCAGTCTTTCATCCAATCAAAATTGAATTCTCTTTTTAATTTTTTTATGACAATTACGATCAGAAGCAATCATAAAACTACTCAGCAATTTTGTCAAAATAATTGAGAAGCAAAAGTTATTAGTAAAAGAATCTTACAGTTGATGGTAATATAATACTTCATAGTAATTTTCTTTGATTTCAGGCAAGAGAGCCATTGAACACTCCTGGGACAAACGATTATGTTTAAAATAGGCTGGAGTTGTAAATAAATCGTTAAAATGTTTTTGGAGGTGTTGTGAATAGCCAAAAGGACTAAGCGTACAAGAAGAGTGGTGTAACAATGCAGCTCTTGCTTCCCTGCCTACAATGAAACTATCTGTTCCATGAGCCACGTTGTGGAGACTTGGTATAGGTTTACTGATGCATCAACACCATAATTTAGATAATTTGCTTTCTAGCAGAAACTATATCCAAGTTTTTTGGGGTTGTGCATCTGAAATACAAGTTTTAGTATCATTTGGAGTTGCCAGTGTTGGGAATCACTGCACAAGCTCTGGAAGCTTATGCCCACAAGATTGTTTCAGAGCCCAGAACATGCGGAATTCCCATTTCCATTGCATTAGCTAGTGACTGGATCAAAAGACCAGGTAATGTTTTGAGCAAGGAAAGGTATGAGTTTGAAAAAAAGAGTGGAGTGTGTGGATGATCTCAATGCCTTAGCAGCAGTACCTTCTGTGATGTGTCCTCTGTGATCTGCCAAAAGAATGTATCTGCTGCCCCCTGTGCAACTTATGAAAAAGGCAAGAGAAAAAAGGCACTACGTTATTTGTCTCTTGGATTGCTGCCAAAGATGCATAGTTTCATGCCTGCAGTAAAAGTGCAGTAAGACTTCCAGGAAATCCTCTTGCTATACATCCTTTGTGTTTGTTGTCCCATTTCATCATCCTCGTATTCACTAAGCATTTATAAAAAGAATGCATTGAGATTCTTAACCAAAGCCCTACATATATTGATATTTTGCAGAGATAAAGAAACAAAAAAATCTTTTAAAAGTTGTTTGTTCATCATTCAATTTTCAAGTGCCAAATTTAATTGGCTTTATATCAATTATATGGTTAGTAATAAGACCATGTCATGAATCATGTAATATGTGTATGCATTTCTAAGGGAAGAGAAGATGATTTGTCATGGATCAATTTGACTGTTGTTGTAGATAACCTTTGTCTGTGTGTGCACACATGTTTGTGCATTCATTTGTTTTTTGAGTACCTGTGAGAGAAAGTTGAGCATGAATGTATGTATGCATGAATGTATGTATATCGTATGAATGTATATAATGAATGAGTGTTAAGAAAGGATTGGCAAGTTGGTTGAATGCAAGTTCTAAATTCATATTTTATTTTACCTTAAATACCAAGCCTTTAAAAAACATATGAGATTTCTCTGCTATCATTGTTAAATTATGTAGAAATGTTACATTCCCTCTTTTTTCTTTGTAGCTTTGTGTTGCTAAAATATTTATTTTCAAAAGTCAATTTGCTGCCTGGAAGATCACTTCCTAATTTTTTGAAACTGTATTATGAATCTCCAATTTATTCTTTTGTACATAACGGATGATTATTTCACTAAAATTGATTGATGTTTTGTAACCAGTCTCCACAGATTGATTGCCTATACATTTTTTAATTATGTGAAATAATTAGCTCCTATTTTGCTCCTCTGAGGTGTCTTGGGGTTAAGAATTGAGTTTTTGTTTGGATGCATGAATGTTATGGCAGCATCTGTTATCTTCTTGTTTGAGAAGCTACTTATATATGCGAAGCTGTGAAAATGCCTCACATTCTTAAGAAGTGCTAAAAACTGATGACTCTCCTTATTTCTGTACAATTCCTTGGAATTTGTGGTTATATTCTTAACCATCATTATACTCGCATGCAAGTAATGATTTCTTCCATGTGTCAGTTGCTCTTCCAGCTTTGCAACATATTTTGTAAAAAACTTATATATCAATTTCATTATCACATGAATCGATCAGTTGACTTTGTTGTTGTACATGTTTATTTCAACGTCTTTATGAGACAGAACTGCTATACATGCTCAAGTATCTCATTAAGTTCCTGGGAGAGGGATGTAAATTTGATTATTGCTTTATAAACAGTCCCAGGAAAATGCTGTTTTGGTAAAGCATACTGTGTTATTTTTTTATAATTCGAAGTGTGAGAAATGTGATTATTATTTCGTTTTAATTTATGTCAACATTAAAGGTTATTCTGATACAGTTTTGGTGTGTTTTATTTTTTTCCTTTTTAAATGCCCTTTACCCTGATAACAAAATCAATTACTGAATGAAAAATTATTTACCTAAATTAAAACTATTCACTTTGGAGTGAGGTCATTCAAGTTTTCAACATGTGATTTACTCAAATTCGTTGGAGAATTGAAGCATGAAATATGCAAGATGTTGGCTTTGGAGTTGAAAAAATCTCAGGGGAAAACCTATCTCTAGGCTCATAAGCTATAGAAACTTCAAAAGTATTAAAATTTTGAAATAAGACCTTAAAATTAATTAATATTGAGGGTTACTAAAGATCTTGAAACATCTGCATCAGAGAATCTCTTGTAACATCATAAGGCTTCACAGCCGTAAGTACATAGCTGGGTAAATATCTAGAATCACACAGTTTGCATTTTTTTCTCAATTTACCCGGAAGGTAAATTAAACTAGAAATTTACCCGGAATTTCACCTAATCAAGGCTACTTCGATTATATTAATTGACAAAACACTTTCCCATGGCTGGTTCAACTACTTTCCAATGAATACTCATGATGGAATTCTTATTTGTACTTTATCACACCATTTATAAAATTTACGAACATGATTGGAGAAGACGTCAAGTCTGGACTTATTTAAAACTATTGGTAAATTTCCCGTTTCAAATTTACCCTTCTATTTTGTGAGGCAAGTATCGCTGTTATTATGGCGTCTGCTCTGACGTTTTATAAATAATGATATAACGCTTTATTTATCGGAAATAAAATATTTGCTTAAATATTTATTAAAAAAATATTGGAGGAAAAAGCAATCTCTAATGTAATATGTTTTTATGCATATGTGTTAGGTTAACCTTCGTGTCCGGAAGCGCTTGCGAACTGGAGCATTCGCGAAAAAGAAATAACATTAACCAGCTTCGCGTTCGTGGATCAAATTGTACATTCAGATTGTATCTCGAATCCTTCAGTATTAGATAACATGTTCGAAGGCAAGAACATCGATCAGAAACACACGAAATTAAGAAAATTAGATTAAAGTTGAGCTGAAAAGATTTATGTAATTCATCGAAGTAGGACAACACTAAATGACTTAAGCTCTATTTACATGTTAAAAAAATCCTAATATATGAATACAGTTAACAAAAATTCTCACAAAGAACTTGACCGAAAACAGAGATTTGTTATTTCGGCACATAAAAACGCCACGCCAAACGGGATGAATGAAAGCGGTGGTACACTCTCCCGTTAAACAAGATCCTACTCATCCTACCTACGTTGCACACAAAATACTAACGACATTAGCGAAACGAATATCGCTGAAGAAGAAAAGATGTCAATTGTTCGTAGGGATGACTTCTGACTGTGGAGTAGATGTTATTCGAGCCAGAGATTTTATGATAACCAAATTGTGTAGTTTGTTGTTAGATTAATTGTAATTTTATGAAATTATCCTATTATATTCACGGTTATGCAAATCAGAGCATCATCTTTGTATGTTATGTTTCGTTCGTTCACGGTGATGTTTTGGTAAATCCTACATTCTCGTTGGACATTTCACCTCCTTATTTCTATAAATGGGCGCGTTAAAGTAACGCGGTAAGTTTATTATATCGTATTTTTGGCAATTGACTTAGTTCATTATTTAGGTTGTCAAAATTAAATCACTTCTTTTTTTCAGGTGTTCGTGGTAAAAGAGACGAGATGTATTTTCCTATAGGATGGCCTAAAGTCTTGCGGATTCCCCAGCTAGGACTATGTTCTATTCGTCAAGTAGTATGCAACAGAGATAAACTTCTCCTTGCCGTACTAACAGATGATTCGTTATCAATATGGTATTGCAAGGTAGGTTGATCATTTAACTCATGCATACTAATTTATCAATGAAAATGGGCAATGCCATATGTGTAGTTGATATTGGCGTAATATTAGTTTTATTGTAGCATTGCCTCGAGTATGATAATGCTCTGTGATTGATTGTGACTTGTTCATGACTAGAAACGTACCTAAGTAGCTCAGATTATCCAATCTTTGTTCTTCCAAAATTGATCGAGTGAATTGTCTTTGCAGCCTTGTGTCCCGATCGTGTTATACCGTCGATCTCCAGAGTCTGTCGATGATGTTGGTATGAACGAACTTGTTGAATGGAGACCTGATTCTTCCATGCTAGTCGTTGCTGTGAGTAAATCCTGCTTGACGTATATCTGCAAATATAATATTCTATTATCATATTTTAATATATAAGTCAAAACTAAAAGTATTCCAACTCTTTACCTTAACTCCTCATTAACAATGAAATCATTGTAATTTGTTTGATGTCTTTGGAACTTTTAATCAAAGCTGTTCCATATACCATGTTCATTCATATTAAGTATTTATTTACTTAGTTTGCTACTTAATATATTAAAAATATATCGGATTAGAGATCAACGCCCCAGGTTCCATGATGGAAGTGGGGAATCAGTTATCCATAGTTTCATCAAGTTTTTTCAGAATTGGATAACTTTACAGTTAACATTTTGCTTAAGTCCTATCCCCATAGCTATCAGATTCACTGCAGCAGATTAGTTTAAATTTCCTTCATATCTTTGCTCATTGTACTATCATATAAGTTAAATTTCTTCCTCTGACTTATTTACAATTATTTCATTGCATCTTATTGCTCCTGTGGAAGTAGTGTTTGTCTTCATTTTAAAGTGAAGAATAGTAATTCTTACTACAGTACTGTTGCTCACTCCACTGAAATAATGCATCATAGTGAATTTGGAATTGACAAGTTATATATGATTTTTCTATGAAGTTACCTCCATTACAATTCTGATTTCTGTGTGAGTATCCTTGTATACTGATATTCAGCTTCTTTTTTTTGGGATGAAAATTTATTATCCATCATTGATTATGCCACTTTCAAATAATTATTTGAAAGTAAAACCTAATATGAAGAGAGAATGAATCAAGTGATATTTTTCCATGCAAGTAATTGAAAAGAAGACTTAAATTTGGAAAGCCACTTAATACAGATGGAACAAAAAAAAGTTACCCCCTAAAACGCAACACACGCAAAAGACTTGGTTCTCAACAAGATTCTATGAGCCACTCTGTTTTGAGTGCACTTTTCTTCTTCCTTTTGATGCCTGGCATGTTTTGAAGGCTTTCTTGGCATTATTATTTTTATAAATACTTGTTATAACTCATTGCTTTTGATGCTGTAGAATCAGTATATTATTATGAAAGAATTAAATTCATATTTCCTTAAATTGGCTTGAATCTCATGTGTAATTCACTCTTCTTCATAATTATTGAAAAAGAATTACTTAGGTTGCCCATTAGAGTGTCCCAAAAAAATCAAAGTAAATTTTTTCATATGCATACCCTCCCATTTTCTTCTATTTGGCCTTATTAACTTACTTAATAAATATTATTGCGATTGAATTATGGTAACCTGTGCCGACTTGATGCCAAACAATTTCCAAAATGAAAATTTGTACCTACTAGTGGAACACCAGGTAAGTGGGAAATTAATTAACGGATTCGAATGAATCTTTCAGGGGACTTTCTTTCAGTAAAAATAGTGGACACGTGTCCGACTGTTTAACTCAATGACCTTATGTTTATATAAAAATAGCTACTGAATATCGGAGCTAAGCAACCATACCATACATGTGCATACATACATTCCTATTTAGATATGGAGTTAATAGGAAATTATTTTCTTCCATTTCTTTTACTAATAACTTATATTTTTGCAATTACGTTACATCTTGTTACCTTCCAAGCATTGTTTCATTTTATTTAGCATTTATTCTGATATACATATCTTCGTACAGTGGGCTGGAATCGAAAATAGCTGACCAAAAATACAAAAGTGGATTTTGTTTGTGCAAACTTTGAAACTTTTCATAGTTACTGCTGAATAAATTCCGTATACAGCCATTTGGTGTCAATTTCTTAGATATAAAGTAAGAGCAGTATGTTTTCCGTGACCCTTATGATTTTGTATTCCCTATCCTACTAGGATGTAGCTTAAAATATTTTCGAAACCGAATCATAAATGATTGGAAATTCCCACCATATGTTTCAAATAGTAGAGATGCCTGGTGTCGAATCCAGGACCTTTTGGAAGATGTGAATACATATAATGCCCAGATAGAAATAAAACTTATTTGATTCCAATTTTGAATTGGCTATCGTAACGGGAAGGTCCAAAATTAAGACTGCATTATCCTCATCTGAAATGCATAGGGTAATCTAAATGGCTCTCTGGGATTGAATCAAGGGAATTAGGGAAACCTTAAACAGAGTATATGAAATATATTTATGATCTCTATTCACATGTCTAGTTTTAAGTTTCTATGTTATGGGGAAGGGGTTATTAAAAATCGTAGCAATTTCTAATTTTAGAGATGCCTGGTTTCAAACCCAGGACCAATGGGCAGCTGTGAATACAAATTATGACTTGTTAGGACTTCATCTTATTTAATGCAAAGTTTGAACTCAATATCATACCGGGAAAGTCCTGAAATAAGACTTCATTATACCCATCTGAAATACATATGGCAATGCAAATGGCCCTCTGGGATCGAACCAAGGACCATCAGTGAATTGCGAAAATTTGATTATGAAATATATTTATAATCTCCATCCACGTACTGAGTTTTAAGTTTCCATGTCATCGAAAAGGGATCCAAAAAAATCATAAAAATCACCACAATACATTTTAAATGCAAGATTTTTGCCCTGACCTAGCATCAAACCAAGGATAATCCTCAAAGATGTCTTTTTGATCTTCGTTGGATATGCACGGCTTCTAGCCATCCCTCGAATTTCAACTTTTTACTTTGCCGGAAAGTGCCTCAAAAAAAATTTTGAAAATCTCCACCATGTATCTCTATGGGGAAAAGGGCTCCCGGATGGTCATGTGGACAGCAGGTTTGCCTTTGGTGAAAGCGGTCCTGGGTTCGAATCCCAGTGGGAGCCAATGTGCGAAATGACCTAAGCTGTTGAAGCACTTTTAACAATACTACTACTACTACTACTCTATGGGGAAAATCAGGACTTTGGGGCTTTCTGGAATCGAACCCATGACACTGAGGGTCAAAGTCGGCTTTTTTTTGGAGATTTTTATTCACCGTTATGGCCACCAAATAGTAAAAATTTCAAGTCTTGCGGAACATGGTTAGAAATTTGATCCCCTATGAATGAATGAATGAGTGTATATATATACGAGTAAAATGTTGCTTGCATACTGCAGGCATATCAAAAACACTAATTTCAAGTTGGCATCATATCAAGAGGGTTTTCATAAGAAAAAAATGGAATGAAAATATTCATAAAATTTCTCCGTCCGGCATCGAACCAGGGTCTTCCTGGTGATACTTACTATGCAGCACAACAGAAGATCACAGTCTCTAACTATGTGTGAAAACTCAAGCAGAAATATTGGCTGCAACTAACCCAAACGACATCCTACTTTTCACATATATTCCTTATGTGAGAAATTGTAATGTGCTCTGTTATCAAACCCAGGAAATGCATGGTTGTATTATAATTTTCTTAAGCCGAGTCTTAGTATATATCTTCAATCTAAGCAAGTCTTAGTATACATCCCTATCATTTCGGTAAGTGCATGAAAAAAATGATGAAAAACTATCCCAATGTGTTTTATATGGGTGATATATTTACTGCCCGACATCAAACCCGGGTCTTACTTATGCAGCTTCCTATGCAGCACAATTTTGTTTTGAGTTTAAATGTTATTGGGAAGGGATTAAAAACAATTATAAAAATCGTAGCAATCTCTAATTTTTGTAGACGCCTGGTATCAAACCCAGGACCTAGTAGCAAATGCGAATGTGCTGTTATAATTTGTAAGGACCTGATCTTAATTACTGCAAATTTTGAAGTCCATATCTTACCAGGAAGGTCCTGACATGACTCCATTATCCCCATCTGAAATGCATAGGGCAACGTAAATGGCTTTCTGGGATCGAACCAAGGACAATCAAGGAATCCTAAATTAGGTGTTTGAAATGTATCTTTGTTCTTAATTTACATGCCTAGTTTTAAGTTTCTATACTATCGGGAAGTGGTTGTTCAAAAAAATTCTTAAACATCGTAACAGTTATTAATTTTAGAGACCCCTGGTGCCAAACCCAGGACCTATTGGCAGCTATGAATAGACCATAAGACTTGTTAGGACTTGATCTTATTTAATACAAAGTTTGAGGTCGATACCATGCTGGGAAGTACCTAACATTTGTTTCCGTTATCTCCATAAGAAATGCATTGAGGATTGTAAATGGCTTTCTAGAATGCAACCAAGGGCAATTAGCAGAATGTTCAACAACATACATAAAAGATATTTATGATCTCTATCTACATGCTGAGTTTCAAGTTTCCATCTTATCGGGAAGTGATTAAAAAAAAACCTTAAAAATCGCAATGTAAATTAAACGGGGGAATATTTGCCTTGACCTAAGGTCGAACGAAGGATGATTTTCGATGATGTCTTAATGGTTTTCTTTGGATACGCACGTTTTCCAGGGATACTTCGAATTTCAACTCTCTACTTTGCCGGAAAGTGCCTCAAAACAATTTTCGAAAATCCCCCCATGTATCTTTATGGAGAAAATCGCGACTCTGGGGCCTTCTGAAATCGAACCCATGACACTGAGGTTCTATGTTGGCTTTTTCTGGAGATTACACATTTTTGCCCCCATGTCGTAAAATTAATTAGTGGCACTTGTGGAACATGGTTAGAATTTTGATCCCCTATATATAGGTACGAGTAAAATGTAGCTTGCATACTGCAAGCAGATCGACAACAATAATTTCATGTCGGCATCATATTGGGACGGCCCTCAAAAGAAAAAAAAAAGGTATTGAAAATATTCTTAAAATTCACTGCAATTTAATTGTCTGGCATCGAACCCGGGTCTTCCCGGTAAGCTTACTATGTAGCACAACAGAAAATCACCATCTCTTACTATGTGTGAAAATTCAAGCAGAAATATTGGCTACAACTGCCTCAAACGACGTTCTACTTTTCAGGAATGTAAATGGCGCTCTGGATTCGAACCAAGGACGATCTTGGAAATCTAAAACATGTTCATGAAAGTTATTTATGATCTCTATCTATTTGCCGAATTTCAAGTTTCTATATTATTGGGATAGGGCTCAAAATAATTATTAAAAATCGGATCAACTACTGATATAAGATACGCCTGGTGTCGAACCCAGGAAATATATTTACGCTGTGAATGCACAGTATGATTATAAAGGACTTGATCTTATTTTGTGCAAAGGTTTAAATCGATATCATGCCGGGAAGTACCTAAAATTTGTCTCCGTTATCTCCATAAGAAATGCATTGAGGAATGTAAATGGCCCTCTGGGATCGAACCAAGGACCATCAGCGAATACAAAAAATTTGATTATGAAATAAATTTATGATCTCCAACCTCATGCCGAATTTCAAGTATCCATGCCATCGGGAAAGGGTCCAAAAAAAATCATAAAAATCGCCACAATGCTTTTTAAACGGCCGATTTTTGCCTCGACCTAGCATCGAACTTAGAATATTTTCCGTAAAACTCATTTATGATTTCGATAGATCATTACCATATATATAGGCTCCTTGAGTTTTATTTCTCTACCTATCCGGAAAGTATTTTTTTTTATTCCCGAAAATCACGGTAATGCATTTAAACGGGAAAAATCGGGACTTTGGGCCCCTCTGGAATCGAACCTATGACACTGAGGATCAAAGTCGCTTTTTTCCTGGGGTTTCACGTTATGGCCAATACGTGGTAAAAATTTCGAGTCAATGACGCCAGTAGTTTAGCCTGTGAATTAGTATCCTATCTGGGTATCTGGGTATATCATGAATGAATCCGGAGAAGCATCTATATATAATAGATATCCGGAGAAATGTTTATTTATAAAAGATAATTCTTTCTCCGGATTCATTAAAATACAAGTAAAATGTTGCTTGCATACTGCAAGAAGATTGATAATACAAATTTCATATCGACATCACATCGAGAAGGTCCTGAAAAGATAGAAAAAACTATAAAATATTCTTAAAAATCATTGCAATTTAATTTAAATAGGAGAAATTTGCACAAAAAACTCACGCTTATTTGGTGTCAGATTTATAGATATAATAAAGAAGAGCGTATTTCCCATGACCCACTATGATTTTGTATTCCCTATCATACCAGGATGTAGCTTAAAATATTTTCGAAACCGAATCATAATTAATTGGAAATTCCTGCCATAAATTTCAAATAGTAGAGAAACCTGGTGCCAAACTCAGGTTCTTTTGTAAGATATGAATACATATAATGACCTGATAGATATAAAATTAATTTTGATTCAAATTTTGAAGGCGATATAATACTGGGAAGGTACAAAATTAAGACTGTTATCCCCTTCTGAAATGCATACAGTAATGTAAATGGCTCTCTGGGATCGTACAGGGACGATTAAGGAAACCTTAAACAGCGTATATGAAATGTATCTATGATCTATATTCACATGCCAAGTTTTAAGTTTCTATGTTATCTGGAAGAGTTACAAAAAAATCTTTAAAATCGTATCAGTTTCTGAGTTTAGAGGTGCCAGGTGTTGAACCCAGGACTTGTTGGCAACTGTGAATACACATAATGACTTGTTAGGACTTGATCTCATTTAATGCAAAGTTTAAAGTTGATATCCTCCTGGGGAGTACCTAATATTGGTTTCCGTTTTCTCCACAAGAAATTCATTGACGTAGGTAAATGGCTCTCTGGGATCGAACAAAGGACCATCATTGGAATTTTCAACAGCATACATAAAATATATCCATAAAATCTATCCACATGCTGAGTTTCAATTTTCCATCTTATTGGGAAAGTGTTCAAACAAATCTTAAAAATAGCTGCAATCTCTAATTTTTGTATATACCTGGTGTTGAACCCAGGACCTATTGGCAGATGTGAGTAGACATTATAACTTGTTAGCACCTGATCATATTTAATGCAAAGTTTGAATTCCATATCATAACGGGGAAGTCCTGAAATAAGACTCCATTTTCCCCATCTGAAATGAATACGGAAAGGTGAATAGTTCTTTGGGATCAAACCAAGGAAGATCAAGGAATCCTATAAAAGAGTATTTGAAATGTATTATCATCTCTATCTACGTAATGAATTTCAAGTTTCTATGCTATTGGGAAAGGGAAAGAAAATAATTCTTAAAAATCGTATCAGTTACTGATTTTAGAGACGCCTGGAGCCGAACCCAGGACATATTGGCAGCTTTGAATACACAATATGACTTGTTAGGACTTGATCTAATTTAATGCAAAGTTTGAAGTCATGTTGGTAAATACCTTAAATTTGTTTCCGTTATCTCGATAAAATATGCATTGAGAAATTGAAAATGGCTCTCTGGGATCGAACCAAGGACCATCAGCAAATTGCTAAAATTTGATTATAAAATATATGCATTTTCTCAATCCACGTGCTGAGTTTTAAGTGTCCATGTCATCGAAAAGAGATCCAAATATATCATAAAAATCACCACAATACATTTTAAATGCAAGATTTTTGCCCTGACCTAGCATCGAACCAAGGATAATCCTTGAGGATGCCTTTTTGATTTTCGTCGGATATGCATGGCTTCTAGCCATCCCTCAAATTTCAACTCTTTACTTTGCTGGAAAGTGCCTCAAAATATTTTTGGAAATCCCCACCAAGTATCTTTATGGAGAAATAGGGACTTTGTGGCCTTTTGCATCGAACCCATGACACTGAGGTTCAAAGTCGTCTTTTTTCTGGAAGTTACACCTTATGGCCAGTATATCATAAAAATTTCAAATCAGTGGCACTTATGGAACATGGTTAGAATTTTGATCCCGAGTGTGTATACATATAAATACGAGTAAAACGTAGCTTGCATACTGCAAGCAGATTGACAACAGTAAATTCATATCCGCATCATGCCAGGACGGTCCTCAAAAGAAAAAAAGGATTGAAAATATTCTTAAATCCGCAGAAATTTAATCGTCTGGCATTGAACCCGGGTCTTCCTGGTGAACTAACTATGCAGCACAACAGTAGATCACCATCTCTATCTATGTGTGAAAATTCAAGCAGAAATATTGGCTGCAACTGCCTCAAACGAAGTCCTACTTTTCTCTTATATTCCTTATTAGAGAAGTTTTAAAGTGCCCTGGCATCGAACCCAGGCACAGTATGTTCTTATCTAAATTTTTTTCAAAACCCTAGGCTTAATATACATCTTCCATATAAGCAAGAACGTCCTATCACTTCGATAAGTTCATCAAAAAAAAATAATATAAAACTACCTCAATATATTGTAAAGGGCAGATTTTTGCATTGTCCTAGCATCGAACCAAGAATAATTTCCATAAAAGTCACTAATGTTTTCGATAGATCATTGCTATATATATAGGCTCCTTGAGTTTTGATTCTCTACCTATCCAAAAAGTATTTTTTTTTATTCCCGAAAATCAAGGCAATGCATTTAAACAGGAAAAATCGGGACTTTGGGGCCCTCTGGAATCGAACCAATGACACTGAGGTTCAAAATCGCAATTTTTCTGGCAGTTACACGTTATGGCCAATATGACGTAAAAATTTCAAGTCAATGACACTTGTAGTTAAGCCTGTGAATTTGTATCCTCTCTATCTATGTATTTATATACATGAATGAATCCGGAGAAGCATCTATATATAATATCTGGAGAAATGTCTATATGCAAGTAAAATGTTGCTTGCATTCTGCAAGCATGTTGATAAAACAAATTTCAAGTTGACATAATCAGAGGGACCTCAAAAGTAGAAAAAGCATTGAAAGTATTCTTACAATTTGCTACAATTTATCTGTCTGGCATCGAACCCTGGTCTTTGTGGTGATACCTTATATGCAGCACAACAGAAGATCACCAGCTCTAACAATGTGTGAAAACTCAAGCAGAAAAATTGGGTGCAACTGCCTCAAACGACATCCTACTTTTCCCCTATATTCTTAGTGTGAGAAATTTTAAGAAGCTCTGGCATCAAACCCAGGAACAGTATGGGCTTATCTAATTTTTTTTATTAAGCTGATTTTTAATGTAGGGGAGACCTGGGCTGGTTGTCCGAGTTTTGTTTTCGGAATTCCTGTACTCATTTTGGTTTGGCTTTTTGAAAAACGGTTTGCTCTATCATTAAGATACAACCCTTGAGCATATATGTGAATTTTTTCATCCATGACAAAAAATCAGGGAAAAAGTTATAAACAATCAAATGCGGCACCAAAAATCGGCCAACCAACCCCAGGGCCGGGGTAGGTTGGCCGAGTTTTGTAAAATAAGGGAAAGACATCAAATACATCAATGGAAAGTATTTATTAGTGAAAAAAAGTTAGTGTACATAGTTTTGTAATATGTAGGTATGTAAAAAAACTCAGCTCTTTATTTTTTAATCCTTTTAACACATTTAGACTTATTGTTAGTTTCGGCAGCTTTAGTGAAGTTTTTCATAGCTCTCGCGGCTTTCTTTTCCTCTGCCAACGTACGCTTACGTTTGTTTTCATTTTTCTCATTCTCCAATGCTGCTTTAATTGGGGAATCGGTCAAAATTTCGGTCGTTCGGCGTTTACGACCTTGAGGATTCTTCAAATCAGTTGGTGCACTCGCCTTGGGGAGAGGTCTGACGTCTTCAGGGAGGCTTACATCTGCAGCAGATTCTATGCTGATGGACGAGTTTTTTTCAGGGTTGGGTCGATCTGTGACAAATCCTGCCAGGAACTCCTCAGGAGGAAAAATTTCAGGATTGAAAGGGCACACGCCAGAGACTCTGAAACCAGCTCGAATATTGTTCGGTGTGCAGGCGATTTGAAATGCACTGGCTACGATTCCCGGAATGTCGTATATGGTCATTGTTTTGCCAGGGTTGTTCGTCATCCACGCATCAGAGTAGTATTTACGAATTTTTTAAATGGACCTAGATTTTTTAAATTTACAACTCGGCCAACCAGCCCCACACAAAACTCGGCCAACCTACCCCAATGAATGTTTTCGAGAACAATCACGGTTTACAAAAACAAAAGTGAGGTTACCCTGGAATTCAATATACCATTTTTTAGGGTTTTGAATACCCTTTCCAGCGGTACCACGTTTTTTGAAATCGGATGGAAATTGACTCGTGTTACGAAGATTACTTTACAAGAACAGAAATTTACTCACCAGTGTCGAAAAAAGAAAAAACCTGCTCCTGTGAAAACGGCAACACGAAAGCACCTGAAATTACGTCGGTACATGGACGAACTAACACCCCACCAAAATCACTATAGATGTCGCAACTGTGCCCAAAAGTCGTTTTAAAAAAGACACTCGGCCAACCTGCCCCTTCGGCCAACCAGCCCCGGTTTCCCCTACATCTTCTAGCTAAGCAAGAACTTGCTTTCGTTTCGTGAGTGCATGAAAAAAATAACTAAAAACTACCCCAATTTGCGTTATATGGGAGATGAATTAACCGCCCAGCATCAAACCCAGGCAGTGGCGCTGCCAGGATTTGCCAATGGGGGGAGTCCAAGGCTGCCGATAAAACGAAAAAAAAAATGCCTACCGTACATGGTCTAGTATATTCATGCCTGCTACTTACTACAAAAATTGTCAATTCTTTCAAATACTAAATACATTGATAACTAGAGGAGTCTAACGTTTATGTAGCCAACTGATTACACTTTCGGATATAGTAGTTTACAATTGGAAACTTATCATTAGTGTTGTTTGGACTTCTAGTTCGTATATGTCCAATATCCAATAAATACTCATATTTCTCTATGCTGAAGTTTTTTAGTGTTGTAGATATAAACTTCCCGAATCTTAGAGAGTTCTTTCTTCCAAGAGGCTGCCAAGCCTGAGGAGGAAAAAATTAGTTACGATTATTTGGCAAGCGATATAATACGTAACATCCACTCATTAGATCCCCCACATTGGCATGCCCATGCTTATTTGAATAGCTTTCCTTATTAGACTATATTGTCAGCAGAATTTGGAATGAAATTGAAATTTCCCCTACCCATAAAACACCCCATCAATGTATAGAAATAATGATATGAAGTATATATACAGCTTATTGCACAAAGTTTATATGCGCCATGCCAGAATTTCGCTGCAAGAATCTTAAGTTAATTAGATTTGATAACTAAGATATTTTATCAAAAAGAATCTTTCAATTTGGTAAATAATATTAAAGAGTTCTCAAAAACTATGATTTTTATTTCAAAACCAAGAATGAAAAATTTTTAAATAAGAAAATCACAAAATCACAGAAAACGTTTCCATGGATTGCTCAGAAAGTCCATTTTAGTTGTGTAATCAATCTAGGACATTAAAATGAAGAATGAAATCGAATGCGTAAAACATAATTTTCTTCGTTCTTTTTCCATTATTGCAGGAATAATAGAATGTGCTCGTGTCCTTCAATATGCTTCTGAGAATTCGGAATTTTATCTATTATCAAATGAATAATCCAATATCCAAGCCAGATGACTGACTCGAGTGAGACTGGTTAGCTCCATTGAACGAATAATTCACTCGAGCTTTCTTAGGAGTGACCTCATCCGTTGTTTTTCAAATTACCTCCTTTTGTAAGGAACAGAAAATCATTTATATCAGATGATATTTTCTGGTAGGTATAAAATTAAGCCTGACTACGTTATTTATGTATTAGCTAATTATTCAACTAAATATGCCCCATTCCGAACATTAAAAACTCGGCTGCTTTAAAAAATACAGTAGACTCTTACTTACAGTTGATATTATAATTGAATTTGCAGGATTAAAGTTACATACCAAGGTGAAAAAAATTAAGACGTCGACTAACTATTATTTAGACTAAGTAATAGTAGTTGACCGGTGGAGAGCTGACGCAAACCCAATCCAACGCATTAAGTGTTCAAAGAAAACAAAAGTTTTCCATGAATTGAAATTTTCAATGGGCATTGCATGTCCACGCGGTTGACAGGATAAGTCATGAGATTCATGGGATTCTATCACCAGAGAAAAAATTAGCTACATTGAAAAGGAAGCTAAAGAATGTAAGTCACAGTTTTAACAGTTTATCAAATTTATTTCAAGTCATCAAGTCACAGTTCCGATAAATCTGTGCGTAACTTACGCGCACAATACCTTTCAGCTGACTGATTTGCTTCAAAATGGTATATTATTTGTAATATAATCGCAAATTCATTTGTACTGGTATCTTGTATTGCTCTAATACTTTTTAAATTTCTACGGGAATTCAGTTATCGAATAATTGTCGCAATTATACATCAAATTAATAGGTAATCATAAAATAAAGTCAGTATATTTTCTATCATTCCGAGTAATGAAGAGTCTACTGTGCAGACTTTTAATCGTCCAGAATGCTTAATAAAGGATCCAGTACCTTTTGAATTGCCGCTAAACTCATCTTGTGGTGTACCCTCCGATAGCAGCCCCAAAATAAGACAATCCTAATTTATGTATCTACTAATGGTCATTTCACAAAAAACCACGTAGGCATTAACTTACGTTTCTCTGATATAGGCCTCAAGCTATTAGCAGACTGTGAAAAGAATTTTCGGATGTCCATCTGTACCTTATGAAATCCAAACTAAACTCTCCTTTGAACTGTTCACTGTGAATTTCTCAAAAGCACTACTCACGAGCACAGGCAGAATATCTAACTGAGTGTTTTATCAATCTGTTTGTCTCTCAAACGTCATCTTTATCTCTGATTTCATGGTGTAAGTTTCAGGTTACTTCTCGAATGATCCCTTGTATTTTTGCGAGGAGTAAACAAATTCTGCTACCGAAAACATCACCTTAGCTGAAATCTGAGCCATATTAATGGGCTTGCAGAGCTTTCGCTGAATTTATCAAGCAAACACACGACTAGAAGTGTATCTCTAAGACTTGCGTGATGATTGGGGTTTTGTTCTCTTCAGCAGAAAAAGAAAGCACTGAGCTAGTCGTAGGACTTGACTCTTGGGGGGGGGTTTTGAGCCCTAAAACCCCCCCTCGCTGTGCCTTTGAACCCAGGTCTTTCTGGTGATAGTTCCTAATTTCCTAACCTCAGTGCCATGGGTTCAATTCCAGAAGGCCCCAAAGTCAGAGATTTGGTAAGCAGAAATCTTTAGAGGATATTACATTTCACGGAAATTCAGCGCTCTTCAGCTTAATTTAACAAGATATCAAAGTCTCTGTGTGAACAGCATATCCTCTCTTCACCAAAGCTACACTGTATCTTAATTCACAGGCTAAACCACAAGTTTCATTGACCTGAAATTTTTACAGTGTATAGGCCCTAACGTGAAACCTCCAGGAAAAAGGCGACTTTGAATCTCAGTGTCATGGGTTCGATGCCAGAAGCCCCAAATTCACGATTTTTCCCATTTAAATGCATTGCTTCGATTTTTTTGATTTTCTAAAAAATACTTGACAGATAGGTTGAGAATCAAAACTCAAGGAACCTACAGAAATGGTCATGATCTATCAAAACATTTATGACTTTTACAGAAAATGTTCTGGGTTCGATGCTAGGACTATGCAAAAATCTCTCATTTAGAATATATTGGGGTAGTTTTTCATTATTTTTTTTGATGCACTTATCGAAATGGTAGGAAGTTCTTGTTTTGCTATAAAATGTATATTAAGACTCGGTAAAAAAAAAAATTAGATAAGACCATGCTGTTACTGGGTTCGATGCCAGAGCACATTAAAATTTCTCACATAAGGAATAAATGTGAAAAGTAGGATGTCGTTTGAGGCAGTTTCAGCCAATATTTCTGCTTGAATTTTCACACATAGTTTGAGATGGCGATCTTCTATTGTGCTGCATAGTTTTTATGACCAGGAAGACCCGGGTTCGATCCCGGGCAGACAAATTGCAGCAAATTTTAAGATTATTTTCAATCCTTTTTTTCTTTTGAGGACCCTCTCGATATGATGCCGACTTGAAATTTGTGTTATCAATATGCTTGCAGTATGCAAGCAACATTTTACTTGTATATATAGATAGCCAGAAAGATAGATAGATAGGATAATAATTATTATTATAGAATAGTGTATTTTCTGGGACCTCAGTTATTTTGAATTCTCTATCCTACTGGGAAGTGTCTTAAAAATATTTTGAAAAAACTTAAAAATGATTGTAATTACATAATTAGAACATAGTTAGAAATTGTATCCTATATGTATATCTGGCGAATCAGCTATATATAATAGATACAGGTAAAATGTAGCATGCACACTGCAAGCAGATCGACAACACAAATTTCTTGTCGGCATCCTATCAGGACGGTCTTCAAAAGAAAAAAAAATTGAAAATATCTTAATATCTCTCTACAATTTTATCGTCTGGCATCGAACCCGGGTCTTCCAGGTGAACTTACTATGAAGCAAAACAGAAGATCACTCTCTATAACTAAGTGTGAAAATTCAAACAGAAATATTTGCTAAAACTGCCTCAAAAGTCGTTTTACTTTTCACCAATGTAAATGGCTCTCTGAATTCGAACCAAGGACTATCTAGGAAATCTAAAACATATATTTTAAATGTATCTATGATCTCTATCCATATGCCAAATTCCAAGTTTCTATATCATAGGGAAAGGGTTCAAAATAATTATTGAAAATAGGATCAGTTATTGATTGTAGAGACGCCTGGCGTCGAACCCAGGACACATTGGTAGCTGTGCATGCACAGTTTGATTTGCAAGGACTTGATCTTATATTATGCAAAGTTTGAAGTCGATATCTTGCCGGGAAGTACCTAAAACCTTTTTCTGTTATCTCCATAAGAAATGTCTTGAGGAATGTAAATGGCTCTCTGGAATCGAACCAAGGACCATCAGCGAATATGTAAAATTTGATTACGAAATATATTTATGATCTCCAACTCCATGCCGAATTTCAAGTTTCCATGCAATCGGGAAAGGGTCGAAAAAAAATCTTAAAAATCGCCACAATGCATTTTAAACGGCCGATTTTTGCCTTGACCTAGCATCGAACCCAGGTTATTTTCTATAAAACCCATTTATGTTTTCGATAGATCATGACCATATATAAAGGCTCCTAGAGTTTCGATTTTCTACCTATCCGGGAAGTATTTTTTAAAAATTTCCGAAAATCTAAGCAATGCATTTAAACGGGAAAAATCGGGACTTTGGGGCCCTCTGGAATCGAACCCATGACACTGAGAATCAAAATCACAATTTTTCTGGCGGTTAATTTTTATGGCCAATACGCAGTAAAAATTTGAACTCAATCACGCTTGTGGTTTAGGCTGTGAATTTGTATCCTATCTATCTATATACCTATCTATATACGAGTAAAATGTAGCTTGCATACTGCAAGCAGATCGGCAATACTAATTTCATATCGGCATCATATCGGGACGGTCCTCAAAAGAAAAAAAAAAAGGAATTAAATTTTTCTTAAAATTCGCTGAAATTTCATCGTCTGGCATCGAACCCGGGTCTTCCTGGTGAAATTACTATGCAGCACAACAGAAGATCACCATCTCTAACTATGTGTGAAAATTCAAGCGGAAATATTGGCTACAATTGCCTCAAAAGACGTTCTAATTTTCACGAATGTAAATGGCTCTCTGGATTCGAACCAAGGACGATCTTGGAAATCTAAAATTTGTTTCTGAAACCTATATATGATATCTATCTATATACCGAATTTCAAGTTTCTATATTATTGGAAAAGGTTTCAAAATAATTCCTAAAAATCGGATCAATTTCTGATTGCAGAGACACCTGGTGTCGAAGCCAGGAAATATTGTAAGCTGTGAATGCAAAGTTTGATTTGTAAGGACTGGCTTTTCTATCATGCAAAGTTTGATGTCGATAGCATGCCGGGAAGTACCTTAATTTTGTTTCCGTTATCTCCGTAAGAAATGCATTGAGAAGTGCAAATGGCCCTCTGGGATCAAACCAAGGACCATCAGCGAACTTCTAAAATTTTATTATGAAACATATTCATGATATCTATTTACGTGCCGAGTTTCAAGGATCCTTCTTATCGGAAAAGGACCAAAAAAAATCTTAAAAATCGCTGCAATGCATTTTAAACGGCCGATTTTTGCACTGACCTAGCATCGAACCATGGAAAAAATGCGAAGATGTCTTTTTGATTTTCGTTGGATATGCACGGCTTCTAGCGGTCCCTCGAATTTCAATTCTCTCCTTTTCTGGGAAGGGCCTCAAAAAAATTTTGGAAAATCCCCGCCGTGTATTCTTATGTAGAAAATCACGACCTTGGGGCCTTCTGGAATCGAACCCATGGCACCGAGGTTCAAAATCACATTTTTTCTGGCGGTCACACGTTATGGCCAATACGTCGTAATAATTTCAAGTCAATCACGTTTGTGGTTTAGGCTGTGAATTAGTATCCTATCTATCTATCTATCTAGGTATATACATGAATGAATCCGGAGAAGCATCTATCTTTTATACGAGTAAAATGTAGCTTGCATACTGCAAGCAGATCGACAACACTAATTTCATAACAGCATTATATCGGGACGGTCCCGGAAAGGAAAAAAAGGATTGAAAATATTCTTAAAATTCGCTTCAATTTAATCGTCTGGCATCGAACCCGGGTCTTTTTGGTGAAATTTCTATGCAGCACATCAGAAGATCATCTTCTCTAAATACGTGTGAAAATTCAAGAAGAAATATTGGCTGCAACTGCCTCAAACGAAGACCTACTTTTCACGAATGTTAATAGCTCTCTGGATTCGAACCAAGGACGATGTAGGAAATATAAAATATGTTTTCGAAATTGTATCTATAAGTTCTATATATATGCCGAATATCAAGTTTTAATATTATTGGGAAGGGGTTCAAAATAATTCTTAAACATCGGATCGGTGACTGATTGTAGAGACGCCTGGTGTCGAACCCTGGACGTGTTGGAAGCTGTAAATGCACAAAATGACTTGCTAGGACTTGATCTAATTTCATACAAAGTTTGAAGTCGATATCATACCGGGAAGTACCTAAAATGTGTTTCCGTAATCCCCATAAGAAATGCATTGTGGAGTGCAAATGGCCCTCTGGGATCAAACCAAGGAACATCAGCGAATATATAAAATTTTATTATGAAATATATTTATGATTTCTAACCCCATGCCAAATTTCAAGTTTCCATGCATTCGGAAAGGGGTCCAAAAAAAATCTTAAAAATCGCCACAATGCATTTTAAACGGCCGATTTTTGCCCCGACCTAGCATCGAACCCAGGATATTTTTCGTAAAACTCATTTATGTTTCCGATAGATCATGACCATATATATAGGCTCCTTGAGTTTTGATTCTCTACCTATCCGGAAAGTATTTTTTTTTAATTCCCGAAAATCAAAGCAATGCATTTAAACGGGAAAAATCGGGACTTTGGGGCCCTCTGGAATCGAACCCATGACCCTGAGGATCAGAATCGCAATTTTTCTGGCGGTTACACGTTATGGCCAATACGTCGTAAAAATTTCAAGCCAAGGATGCTTGTGGTTTAGGCTGTGAATTAGTATCCTATCTATCTATCTATCTATCTATATAGATATATCCATGAATGAATCCGGAGAAGCATCTATATATAATAGATATTTGTTGTTACTTGAAGACAAACGTGCATAGCTGACCTACCAATTCTTGAATAATGAGCAATCTCGAGTGGTATGTTGCATTTGTGGTCTCAGATGTTGGGTATAGCTTCTTCACTCATTACATTGAACTAGGACTCCCAGATGGGCATTGCTTTGGTTGAGTGGTTTGATTCCTAGTGAGAGCCCATAAGAAAAATGACCAAAGCACTTTAAACAATCCTGTCCTATATATAATAGATATATTTGTTGTTACTTGAAGACAAACGTGCATAGCTGACCTACCAATTCTTGAATAATGAGCAATCTCGAGTGGTATGTTGCATTTGTGGTCTCAGATGTTGGGTATAGCTTCTTCACTCATTACATTGAACTAGGACTCCCAGATGGGCATTGCTTTGGTTGAGTGGTTTGATTCCTAGTGAGAGCCCATAAGAAAAATGACCAAAGCACTTTAAACAATCCTGTCCTATATATAATAGATATATTTGTTGTTACTTGAAGACAAACGTGCATAGCTGACCTACCAATTCTTGAATAATGAGCAATCTCGAGTGGTATGTTGCATTTGTGGTCTCAGATGTTGGGTATAGCTTCTTCACTCATTACATTGAACTAGGACTCCCAGATGGGCATTGCTTTGGTTGAGTGGTTTGATTCCTAGTGAGAGCCCATAAGAAAAATGACCAAAGCACTTTAAACAATCCTGTCCTATATATAATAGATATATTTGTTGTTACTTGAAGACAAACGTGCATAGCTGACCTACCAATTCTTGAATAATGAGCAATCTCGAGTGGTATGTTGCATTTGTGGTCTCAGATGTTGGGTATAGCTTCTTCACTCATTACATTGAACTAGGACTCCCAGATGGGCATTGCTTTGGTTGAGTGGTTTGATTCCTAGTGAGAGCCCATAAGAAAAATGACCAAAGCACTTTAAACAATCCTGTCCTATATATAATAGATATATTTGTTGTTACTTGAAGACAAACGTGCATAGCTGACCTACCAATTCTTGAATAATGAGCAATCTCGAGTGGTATGTTGCATTTGTGGTCTCAGATGTTGGGTATAGCTTCTTCACTCATTACATTGAACTAGGACTCCCAGATGGGCATTGCTTTGGTTGAGTGGTTTGATTCCTAGTGAGAGCCCATAAGAAAAATGACCAAAGCACTTTAAACAATCCTGTCCTATATATAATAGATATATTTGTTGTTACTTGAAGACAAACGTGCATAGCTGACCTACCAATTCTTGAATAATGAGCAATCTCGAGTGGTATGTTGCATTTGTGGTCTCAGATGTTGGGTATAGCTTCTTCACTCATTACATTGAACTAGGACTCCCAGATGGGCATTGCTTTGGTTGAGTGGTTTGATTCCTAGTGAGAGCCCATAAGAAAAATGACCAAAGCACTTTAAACAATTCTGTCCTATATTGAACAAAGATTATGTTGTGGAAATGTCTTAAGCGCAAGTATAGTGAATGTTGTTTGATTGAAGTTATGATAAGTAGAATTATTTTCAGATGTTGCATAATAGTTTGAGAGAAAGTATGGTATCACTTCATACTTAACCAAATAAATTTTGTTTTATAATTTTTTGAAAATCATCTATAATTGTTGAATTTTATTTTGTAGACTTCCGTTGGGCATCTGCTGTTTTATCATCTATCGAGAGACAAGAGTTTGGGAAAGAAAAATGGACTGTATGAACAGAGGGATTCACCAAGGCAGATCTTGAAAAGGGATAGTGCTGAACTCTTCATTCAGGAGACTATACCTGCTCTCACCTTAACTTCGGTGAGTCTATATCTAATTGTGCTAGGAGCTTTTCTCTGTAACATTTGCTCCACTTTGATTAATGTATTAATGCATTTTTTATGTTTTGAAATTGTTTATGTAATATTAGCTTCATGTTACAACATTATTTTAATTATAGCATAGTTTACTTTTTGATAGCTCAAATTACTTCTAGCCAAGTTGCTATGCCTATAGTAACTTGAACTGATTTGATATTTTAATATGTGGAAACCTTTTTAATAAGTTTAAGTACAAGATGTGTTAAAAAGTTAATGGCTAAATGTTTTGGCCTTTGCCTTGGTGAGGTTGAGAGTGTTGCTTAGTTGGATGATGCCCTCCCAACCCTCGTGTTTCAGGTTGCTCAATGCGATTGGGAGACCCCTACTGCTTTCAGTCCTGTCAAACATCTTTCATATCTTTTCGGGATTACTGTCTCTACATGTTCTCTACTCAGTACTCTACCCGTACTCATTTCACTCTTTACCTTGAATTATTGTATCATTATTAATTTTCTACTGTTGTTCATGATTCAACCGAACTAATACTTTGTTTAGTTTACTTTGTCTACATAAATAAAACACCTCCATCATGAATCTAGTTACTCCTCTGTAAGTCTTTATTGTCATAACTGTTAATATTTAAGCTCTCATTATGAATGTTATTTTTAGGAAAGAACAACCCACAAATTGCAAAGATTGATTTTTGAATTTAATCTCAGTGATTGTAAAAACAAATAATAAGAAAAATAAAATCAAAAATCCTTCGTTTCAAATACTTTAAACAGCAGTACTTATTGATCAAACTGTGCAGTTTGTAGAATTAGACTTGACTTTGCACATATGGACAAAGTTCCCAAAAATCGACTTGTTAAAATGTTCTGGCTGGGAAGCCTATATGGTTAAGGCAGCCTCCCGGATAGAGGAGATCCCGGGTTCAATTCCCGGCCCTGTCAGACTTTTTTCAAGTCCATTTTTCCTCGGGATATTGAATTATCATTGACAAAAATTGACTGTATGCCATATGTGCTTGATTAATATCATGGCAGAATGTCCTGTCTAAAGTTTAATGGTACAAGTATGGAGTAGGTTCTTTGATTAATCTGCTGTGTCAGAAAGCTATCAGGAAATTCCCACTTATATTTGATTTGTTTACATATTTTCTGGTGAAAATCTTGCATGGAGCTGAACTTAAGTAATATCATGAATATTTTTAAATCTTGCTTTAAATGTTACTAATAAAGCAATTTCACCATACTCATAATTGAATTGAGCAAGAAAGTTGGTTGAACCAATCACAATTGAAGAAATGCATGAATATGGGTTACACAGACTAATAATGAAACAATTTAGTTCTAAAATAGTTGTTCAACTGCCTGAACCCAGTATTATAGCTATAATTTTGGAATGTGGATCATTGAAAGGGAAATTTGAGAAGACAGATAAAAGTATAAAGAATGAGGAAAATATACTGGTAACAGACAGAAAGAGAATCTTGTAAGAATGAAGATAATTGAAATTAAATTATATCAATCAATGAAAAATGTGGAGAAAAATCAGTCCTGAATTCTGATCATTTAAAACCAGTGGCAAATAATTCAAAAGATATGAAGTTTTTTTTTTTCATCAAAAAAGGTACAAAATTTTACTTGGTTATATGTGATAACCTGTTCATTTTCTATTAACCCCCATGGTAGGCCAATTAGTAACGATACAAATAAATTCATGGAGGGGGATTTTAGCCCAGAACTTTGCTTGACTACTTGCCAAACTTAGGTCGACGAGGACAAGAGCTTATACAAAAATATCACATTATATTACTAGTGTTATGTTTTCATGGTGGTATTCTTTGCAAAGTCTTGACAATATTATGATCATAGTTTTTTTACACCAAAATTTTATCATTTTTATAATATTCTCATTTTCAACAGGGAAAAGTATCCGTGGGTGTGGGTGGGGGAGGAGTTACATCTCTGGTGTGCATCCGAGACGAACTTATGGTAGCAACAACTCGAGGCACTGTTTTACGATATGGTTGGGATGGACACTTGCATCGAGATCACTGTCTTGACCTTCGTAGAATTCCCTTCTGTAATGACCAGCAAGTTTCAAAAGGTGAATTATTTTCTTCTATCTGCTTGATAGATTTTTCTGTGTTTTTCTCCTTTTAATGGATTAAAAATCACTTCTTTAATTGTTAATAAATGGCATATTATATCTCTAGATTTTATTGGTAAATTTTTCTTTTTGTAACTTTTCATTGTTTTTCCTGCTGGGTGCTTTGTTGATCATTTGCTAGATTTCACTGTAAAATTGTCTCTAACTTGTTGTATTTAAAATGATCTTATTTGTGAAAATATTACTGTATTTTTAAGTTTACCTCTTGTGAAGAATTAAAACTGCTCTGTTAGGGATTATATTAAGACTAGGAAACATGCAAAATATTTTGTTTAGTCAAATGAGGGATGAGATAATTTTTTCTCTTGATACATTATTTCATAGATTAGAATTATGAGATTCATGAAATTCTGTGTACAGTTTTTTTTCATGGCTAGCTACTGTTGGCCTTCACTGGTGAAGTCCTCCTAAGCTCTGATGAACTTATCAGGAGGTACTTCACTGAGGCAACAGTAACAACAAAAACACACAATCATCCCTGATCGGAAAAATCCGATCAGCTGGGATTCGATCCAGGGAACTTGGGGTAGGAGTGATAGCTTAGGTGGCATTAAAATGATTTTTTCTTGGCATCAGGCACATAAAACTATTGTATTTTATCAGGTATTTTTAAAAATGTTGAAGTCAAAGCCAAAAAAAAATTTTTGTTAATACAGTAGAAGTCTGTTATAAGGAGAGCTGATAAAAATCGAAAAGTACTTGTTATAGAACGATTTTACTCGAAAATAACACACACCCGCAACCTTTTTTTTTCGGCTAAAAAATTGGGGTGATCGTTAGAATCAACTGCACATCTTTTGAGGAGGTTAAACAAATTTATGAAATGCAAGAGAACCCTGCCACCTCTAAAAAATAAATTTTTATTTTACATGTATATTTCAAAATCTGCCTATATTATTTTATTTATTGGCTGAATAGATGAGTGTGCTCTCTTAACCTTTCAATGAACGCTAATACTTCGTAGCACTGCTCCCTACACGATCCCTACTTCTCCCAAGTAACAGAAAAGTCTTCATTTAGCTCACTTCTAGACCACTGAGTGCTTCACCTCACTTATTCTTCTCACTTTTTCTTGGCCATCCCTTTGAGCCTCGAGCTCACCTTATGGTAGAAGGTGTAGTAGTTATAATGCTATCACACACACACTCGTTTTTTCACAGGTACAATCAGGCTCCGTAACCTATTTCAAAAAAGCATATGGAATGATAGTTTGAGCAGTCTTATTACAGATCAAAACATTAAAATCAGATATTTTAAAATTGTAGATTCATTGTTTTTCCAGTTCTTTTCAGCAGGACTCACTTTCCCGTATGTTTTGCGTTCCATCCAAATTTTGGCTCCCTTCCAAATGTTTTGAGGGTGCCATGGCAACCACTATATGCATGCATATGAGGTCACCCCGAAGCTTAATTCCAATCCTTTCATCTCAGATTTAAAAGAAAATTATGGAAAGAAGAATAATTAGATTTAATTTTAGTATTTTATATTTTTGTTGGTCTTAGCTTTTTCATAGCTGGATTTTCTTCTATACTGGGAACCTAGTATTTCTAAGTAAAAGTTGGTCTTGAAGCCCCAATCTCTCTGCTCTTTCAGTTGGTTGAGTAACCATAGTTGCTTTTATGCTGGAAATAAGCTTCACACGGACCTTGAAATGTATATAATTTTTCTCACACAATCACAATTTAAAAAAATAAGGATAATATAATATAGGTGTGTTCATTGAAGATCAATAGTATTTCAATTATCATGTAGAGGTAATGATTTGAATTACTGAAAAAAAATCATGATATTCAGCATAAGGGTCTTCCATGTCAATTCAACAAGGTGATGTCTCGGCCTCTGCGCTGGTGTGCATATTGTTGCCTCCGCTATTGAAAATTGTGTCGCTTATCCTGGATACCAAAGCGGGGGTTACTTCAGTGGGAAGCAAATGGCGAATGGTAAGGGTAAAGAGAATTAAAGGGTCGGTAAAGAGTAAAAATAGGTGAAAAGCAGATGGAAGAATAAGCATTCTGAGACTTGAGGAAACAGACTACCGAACCTTCGGCGCCGCGGCGAGAGCCATGCCTATACTCAAAAATGTTTTTCTTTTTTAAATGAAATATTACCCTCACCAATTTTTTTTATTTGTAGAGGAGGGTTGTATGTACAACATATAAAATAATGAGAAAAATCAAAGGGGTAGGTACACTGTCAAAAATCGATTTGAAAATTTTAAATTGTTATAAACTTTATTAAATTGTTTAAATTTTATAAAAATTGCCTATTTTTAGCTTCTATATTACCGGAGATGTGGATTTGAATGCAAAGGCACTTTCATAAAATTTTAATTTTTAAACATTGCAATATTTCGTAAACAACCGCGTATTTTATAAAACGGTTCGGGGGTTTTCATTTTTTTATCAAATTAAAGCGATATGCCAAATTTGGTTAAAATCGGTCACCTCAAGGATCAATTTTGCCAATTTTCTTGTCGAATTGGCGTGTAATGACCCATAAAGAAAATAGAAGTTGGTAGAATACATATGAGGCATTTAGTAGATATGATTAATTTATTATATGAAGAGTAAAAAATGGAAGATGTAGACATTAACGCCATAGATCATTTTCATTTGATGTTGAATGCTGTGGCTGCATTGAGAGCCCAGCATGAGATTATGTAGTTCGGATAGCTGCATTTATAGTAAGATGTCAGGAGGTGAGACCAAGCTTGGTTTTGGGGAAGGTATACACAATGCTCATTGCTCACATATTGTTACTTAAAACGCACCAGTCGTCATGCCAGTAGAAACACCACAGCAACCATTTGCACTCACGACCATTTTTAAGTCGCAATGGTTACTGGTAAGGTAAACAACATTTTTCCAAGGATGAAGTTGGGTTTTCTACCAGGTCAGGGAACTTCATCCATATCACCCACCACATCATATAAATCTTTCATAACTTTTTCTAAGTTTTCCTCATATAAGTAAATCTATACACCAATGTAATGGTGTTAATTATAGCTGTACCATTAGGTCATCATAAATCATCATACTTAATATAACTAGATAGCTAGATTAACAAACCTCGTGATCCAAACAATTACATTCCATGCACTCATTTATCTTTAGCAAGGGGTGTAATATTTAGCATGCGAACGGAGGAAGTGAACGAGTGCTTTTCACATAACTGAGTATTCCAATTTTCTAGGAGTTTTAGTAGCAACAAATGCCATGCAAGGCAATAACAAATGACAGTAGATATGGTATTTATTTTACTGTCAGTGAAGAAAAAAAAGAAATCCTAGTAATGGCTACATTCTCACCATCTGTTGATCCAATACAAAGTTTTGTGTAAGTCCAATTTTTCTCCTCTCTCACAAAGAAAAGCCTATACATGACAGTATACCAGAATAAGAAATAGAGTCAATATGGTCTTGTTTCTAGTATCCTAGGAGGAAAAGGTTGTAAAAAATATATATATAATACTGTCAGTCTAAGCATTACCTTTTTAGATTTAGGCCCATGATTTAATATCATTCCTATTTGCCTGCTATTTAGATTTCCTTTTCCCTACTGTGTGGTAGGAGGTAGGCAATGCAAAGAAGAAATATGTTAAGTTTATTCATTTTTTATTTTGGCTAATGTGATAACTTTTTTACAACATTATTTAAGCTACTACAATAGTTGGCTGCCAATAGTAATACTGCAATGAACTAAGCGAAAAAGTCTTTCAGCCGCCAAGGTGGGCCAGTGAAACCTTTAGAGGTTGTGTTGTAACTAAAACATAGCGATGGAGCAAAAGACACATGAGGCAGGCTTAATTAATCTGCCTGAGCATACCACCCTATCTATTATATATAGACGCTTCTCCGGATATACCTATAAGCTATATATATATAGGGGATCAAAATTCTAACCATGTTCCACAAGCGCCACCGACTTGAAATTTTTACGACGTTATGGCCATAACGTGTAACCTCCAGGAAAAAGCCGACTTTGAACCTCGGTGTCATGGGTTCGATTCCAGAAGGCCCCAAAGTCGCGATTTTCCCCTTAAGATTACATGGCGGGGATTTTCGAAATTTTTTTTGAGGCACTTCCCGGAAACGGAGAGATTTGAAACTCGAGGGATCGCTAGAAGCGGTGCATATCCAACGAAAATCAAAAAGACATCTTCGAATATTGTCCATGGTTTGATGCTAGGCCGGGGCTAAAATCGGCCATTTAAAATGCATTGCGGCAATTTTGAGGATTTTTTTGGACCCTTTCCCGATAGCATAGAAACTTGAAATTTGGCATGATGTTCTATATCATAAATATATTTCATAATCAAATTTTTCCTATTCGCTGATGGTCCTTGGTTCGATCCCAGAGGGCCATTTAAATTCCTCAATGCATTTCTCACGGAGATAATGGAAAATAAATTTAGGTTCATACCGGCATGCTATCGACTTCAAACTTTGCATGATACAAGAGCAAGTCCTCTCAAATCAAACTATGCATTCACAGCTTACAATATTTCCTGGGTTCGACACCAGGTGTCTCTGAAATCAGAAGTTGATCTGATTTTTAGGAATTATTTTGAAACCTTTCCCAATTATATAGAAATTTCAAATTCGGCATATAGATAGAGATCATACATACTTTAGATGAACTTATTTTAGATTTGCTAGATAGTCCTTGGTTCGAATCCAGAGAGCCATTTTCATTCATGAAAAGTAGAACGTCGTTTGAAGCAGTTTCAGCCAATATTTCTGCTTGAATTTTCACACATAGTTAGTGATGGTGATCTTCTGTTGTGCTGCATAATAGGTTAACCAGGAAGACCTGGATCCGGACCCGGATGCCAGACGATTAAAATTGCAGCGAATTTTAAGATTATTTTCAATTTTTTTTTCTTTTTAGGAGTGTCCCAAAAGGTTGCCGACATTAAATTGGTGTTGTCGATCCGCTTGCAGCATGCAAGCAACAATTTACTCGTATATATATACAAGTAAAAGTTGATTGCATTCTGCAAGAATTTTGATGATATATTTCTAACTGCCCAGACAAGCTGTTAAAAGAAATGGACTTTGCAAAGGCAAATCATTTTTGAAAAACTGTGTAAACATGCCCCAGTCTCCCCTGATGATGTTATACACTTTAAAAAAACAATCCTTATCACCTAAACAGTCATGTAAAAATATTGAATGCTCATAAGCAGCAGGAAGTGTGTTACATGGACGACTACTCGGAAATACTGTGATATTTTCTTAATTGGATAGAATGGGAATAGCTGAGCAAATATTCTACATAAACATTTAAGTTTGAAACCAGATTAAACCTTTATGTGGAATTTGCTCAGTTATTTCAATCCTACTATGGAGCTCCAAATGAGGGCTTCCTTCATTGATTTCATTTTCTCACTTGTTAGAAAGTTGATATGAATGGAGATTTCCTCATTCTCCTTGTAAATGAACTAAGTCCCTCTTAATTAAAAGGTCAGTTGCCTATTCTATTTCTAATCAATGTATGCTTTCTGTAATCTTCTCTCCTTCATCAGAAATTTATATTTTTTCAGCTATTCCAATTTTGGAACCAAACACATATGTCGTTGATATCGAGTACTCTCCACTTGTTGGTGGATTTGCTGTTGTTCTGAGTGATGGACGAGCTGCATTCCTGACTGCATCTTCTCTCAAATTTGATCCTAATGTGAGTCATTCCAGTTAAGACAACAAGAAAACTGTTTGAAAAACACATTTTGGGTCACACTTTTTATCTCATCTTGTCACTCTGATTTTATGTTTGTGTATTCAATGTTTAGTCTTAAAATTACTTTTCTTTGGTATATGTTTATTTATGCTTGGTTTTGGTGTGACTCATTTTAAACAAGTAAGTTTTATTTGAATGGAAATATGCCTCTTGCTGTAGAAAGGCTTCATTGAAAGTATTTTTTACTTGTTTCTATATTGTTCACTTGGAAATTAATCCTATGTGGAAAATTGTTATCATTAGCAAACATCCATGGTTTGCAATTTGCATGTAATAATTGACTATGGGTTAGCTTCTCTTGCCTTCTTTGCTTAAGAAAACTTTTTATATATATTCTTTCAGTTTTGTGTAAGAAAAGGTTTTTATTATATGATTTAATCTTAGTTTGTACTCCTGGTTTTCTGATTATCACTATTTTTTGGGACACAATGTATTTCTATTATATATAGATGCTTCTCCGGATTCATTCATGGATATATATATGTATAAATAGATAGATAGGATACTAATTCACAGGCTAAACTACAAGCATCATTGATTTGAAATTTTTATGACGTATTTGCCATAACTTGTAAACACCAGAAATATTGCGATTTTGAACCTCAGTGTCAGAGGTTCGATTCCAGAAGGCCCCAAAGATCTATATTAAAGTTTGGTTTAAAAAGAATTTTTGATAGGACCATACTGTTCCTGGGTTCGATGCCAGAGCACCTTAAAATTTCTCACATATGGAATATAAGGGAAAAGTAAGACGTCATTTGAGGCAGTTGCAACCAATATTTCTGCTTGAATTTTCACACATAGTTTGAGATGGTGATATTCTGTTGTGTAGCATAATAAGTATGACCAGGAAGACCCGGGTTCGATGCAGGATGGATAAATTGCAGCGAAATTTAAGAATACTTTCAATACTTTATTTTTTTGAGGACCCTCTCAATATGATGCCGACTTGAAATTTGTGTTATCAATGTGCTTGCTGTTTGCAATCAACATTTTACTCATATATGTATGGATTATGTATAAATTAATCTTTATCTTAATCTGCTAGTTACATTGTTCGCTTGGATGAATTAAAAATGACTTAGGTCTACAAAACTAATCAATATCATTGTTATGTGATTAATTGATTAGTTTTTTAACTTCAAATTGTTACATTTATATAGTTAGTTATGATTTCTAACAGCATGATTGAAATGAAATGATGTGTAATGACAGATTTTTAATCTGTATTAATAGTCACTCATTGCCATCTTAGAGGATTGAGTTTATTGCATGTGTAATTTTATAGAGATGAGACTGCCTCATTTACATGTCATATTAGTTCACTTTTTGGTAATTATTTCCATACTTCACTAATGTTTGCATGCAAGCACAGTTTTCCTGATTGGATTTTCTATGTTTTTCCTTCAACTATTCTCTGCTGCTTGTTCAGAACTTGTACAAGGATATAGAGGAGGCGATGGTAAGAATTTGATTCCACATATTAAGGTTTTATCTTCTGCATACATATTTGCTAGTAAATCATGAATTGATGCTTATTGCTTGGAATAATGAAAATTGTCTGCTTTTCTTATTATTATAATTGCTCTATTCAGTGTTTAATTATCTGATCCTTATGCCAGTTTCTTTCTGAAAACAGAAGTAAAGTTGCCATCATTTTTAAAGCCCATAAAGTTTCTCAAAACATTATCTCTGAGCAATACTTAAGTTTTATACTTCACTTTCACTCAAATGAGAGGAATATTTTTGCTCATTTGTGATTCACGATTTCTCAATTTGAATATGAGACTAGAATATTTATGAATAATAATTATCCGAGTGCATAAGTATACCACTTTATGAAAGCCTGTATTGGTAAATTCTTTTTCTGCAAAATCATAATATTATGCTTTGAAAATTTTTCAAATTTATGAATCAAATGAAACTTTTAAAAATAATGAAAATTTTTTATTCTAAAAAAGTTAATATTCATAATTATTTCATTCCTTTCATTTGGTTGTTTATATCCATTCCAATTTTGCCTAAGATCCCCATGTTACTCATTTGGTTACTATAAACAAGGTGATTCTCAAGGTATTAGAAATAATATGGTAGCATGCTTTCATTTGAAAATTATTATCATGCTTATTACCTTGCCTCTATCCCTCAGCAATCGTTCTTGCAAGTTGCATTTGTTGTTAATTTAATCCATTCTAATTTTTCATACGAGTGCTTTAGTCTATTAATCATTTATTTCTCTTTCAGTAATCAGGCATTTTTCATTCTATTCTAATCTTCAATTAATGGATATACATTTTGAAGCCTTTTATTAGCAATATTTCATTGGGAATTTTTCATCAGAATATTACTTCCTCAATGCATAGTTTGTTCATTTACATAAAACCTAAAGAGACACAGCCTTGAGCAAATGTTGTCTTAAAAAGTAGTATACCTGCTATTTGTTTTGGAATGAAATCCAGGAGAGGTTATCACATTCACTGCCTAATTTATTTCTTTCTGAATTTGTTCAGTTCTACTAATCAATACTATAAGGATTTTTTTATTTAGGTATTTATTATTATCAAAAAAAGAATATGATTTAATTTTATAGTCGGAGGAAGTTGATTTAAGGGAAATTTAGGCTAAAACAAGTGTACAAGTGGGAAATCCGAGTCCCGCACTTTGAGCACTTACCTTCTTCATTTCTTCTCTAAATGCATTCTCATGAATGACAAAAGCCCCTTTATAAAATGATTAGAATTAAATGAAAATATAAGTGAAGAAAAATAAATAAACATGCTTTGCAATTAAGATGATTTATTTTTGGTCACATGTATTTCATTACTCCCTCATTACTGAAAAGAATTTTCTTGTAAAGGTCTTTTGCATGCAATATGCTCAGTATTATGAAACTGGCCCAAAGTTTGTGGTGGTGCCACTTTCTTTGGTTACAGTTTTTTCTTGTGTATATACTACTATACAATGCTTGATTGATTTAGATTTTTATGGAGGGGTGACTCTCCTGACTGCTTTCTGTTCAATGGCTTAAATGTAAAGTATTCTCGTAGATTTGGTATACCGTGTTTATTCTATAACCTTTTTCCAAGAATTTAGGCCTGAAATTCACCCTGTGTGTGATATGCACGTAAATATTTAAATTTAATCAAGTAGAGAGGTCATATTCATTTTTAATTCAGTTTCAAACATCCTTTTATTGGTATTTAAGGTATTTTATTTGGAAATTCCCTAAGAACTTTTTACAATACTTCTCAATGTCAGCCGATCAACGCTAAAATGAGTACTAATCTTCACTACCGAGACATAATATTTTTTTACAATTATCTAAATACATACATTGGTAATTTAAATGATTAATTAACTTACAATTACAGTCAATTACTGAAAAACCGATATAGAGAAGCAAACATCTGAGTTCCTACTAATAACATACTAATAACACTCAACCATTTGCTCAGTACAAATATGTTACCATTTGATATCAATCTTTGTTATAGAAAAACAACTTGAAAGCAAGATTGTCCATCTACTAATCATCTTTGCTTATCAAGTCATGACAATAGAGCATCTTTCATAGTTGTTGGCAACTTCTATGCAAAATATGTTGCATCCTAAGTTTTTATTTTCTATTTATTTTTTAATTAAAATTTATTTATTCCTAAAATCAGGGTGCATATTATATGGTTATGTGTCATGCACCAATAAATACAATTTATATATAAATAATTAATTATTTTCATTTAAAATTAATTTTTTCTGTATTTTCTGTATCTGTGTGCTGTATTTGTGCTGTGGGCCGTGCTGATACTGCCCGAAAGATTAGGGAAATAGATGCTAAAACGAATCGTTTCAAAAATTCATTTTTTCCGCGAAGTATACGCGAAAGCAACCGTTTAGGAAAATAGAGTCAAGGTGCTTGCACCCCCTGCCACACGCCGAAAGGCGGCTTGCAGGGTTCTTACATAGACATAGACATAGACATAGACATTTGTTTTGTTTATCTTTAATTTGATGTGTTTAATCACATAAATGCGTAGTATTTTCATTATATTGTTGACAATACCGGTTTATTTAGCCTAATTATAAGTAAATTTAATTCTTAATTTGCCAATTACAATTTGAAAAACTTTTGATGACCTTTATTTCATTATCTTGCATTTTTGGAGGTATTAACTTTGACAGTGATAAATTTCATCCTCTCAACTTGTGTAGTTTTATATATTCATTTTAAAATGATTCTTTAATTAGTCTCCTGAATATTATTTTGTTGACCATTTGGATTGTTAACTTTGAATAATCAGAATAAATGCCTTAAAGAGAAATGATTTAAGAAATTAAATCTTACGATTAAAAGAATTAGTTTATGAATTTCTTTAATTAGTTTTTGGAGTGATTACTTTTTATATTTTTTTAGTGTTTTACGGTTTTGGGTATTCTTATTGTTGGAAAATCAATAGGAATTACATCTGTTAACCCTTTCCTTTCATAGCAAGTGCAAGGGATATGGGCACAGAATATAGACGATGCAACCTGTGCAGCTGTTAATCACAAGTATCGCCTTATTGCCTTTGGAAGGAAAAAGTAAGTAGCAGTTAATCTAAGTGAATATTTTATTAATTTGGTATTTGATAATTGCGTACATGTCTTATGATGTCTGCATTTTACATTTCTTTTAAACTCGGAGATACAGTCCCTTCGTAAGTAGTATTTTTCTCAATTCAGTTTTTGGTAAAATTGTTTAAATATATTGAAATTATTTCTTATTTCAGGTGATTCAATTGTAACTGTAACATTATGGAGGTAAAGGGTTATCTGTTTATATTTGCTAGGTTTAATATTCCTGTAAAACTTTCATGCAGATATTTTATTGAAATATCAATGAGATCTTCCATTTTCATGTATATAATCTTTGATGATCATTCAGCTCTTTCTTTTTTGTTTTAGTTTAGTTTATTGCTTTCAAACAGAAATAAAATCTTACAAAAAATTTACAAAAAAGGCTTAAGATAGCATTAGGTTGGAGGTATGGAGACAACCATCGCACAAAAAGAGTGCATTCATGCATTGCAAAAAAATTCAACTGACAGCACATAATTTGTAATTTGTCTTATCAATATACAAAAAAAAGGAAGTGAACCCAAAAGAAAAATGCATAATAAAATTTAAGAGAAAGAAACTTGTGGAACTTAAGAAAGACTTGGAATTTCCTCATTTAACGAAAACCAAAACTCAGTAAGTCTAAAAAATTTGTTTGTGCACTTGGCACTTCTAATATCATTTGGTAACAAATGAAAAATTTTTGGCCCTAAATAAACAAAACATTTCTTGAAAAAAGTAAAATTTGGCTTAATTCAAAACATTTCTTTTTCTCAAATTGTATTTGGAATCAGTAATAGATGGCATGTTGCCCCTCATGTTATAAAATAATTTAACACTTTAAATAATAATGTCTCAAGGGAAGTATAGACAAGGATAAAAATAATGGGAACAAATGTTCATAATTATTTTTTAAACAAATACATCTGATAATTCTTTTCTGCAAAATAATTACAGGTTTTAGCATATTGTTGTATGCTGCTCCCCAAAATTCTATGCCATAACTTAATTTAGACTGCACTAATGCATGGTAAATAAATTTTTTAAAACATAAAGTACATCTGTTACGTAGAAAATAAAATTTTGACAATCAATTCCTTAATAAGAAGTAACAGAGGTAAAATGATGATCCCAGAGACTGATCTAAAGTTACACTTAAATAACTTACATTGCTAATTCTTCCTATTTTAATGTAGTTACATAAAATTGTTGAACAATGAGGATACACTAAATTTAAATCATCAGGACAAGGCACATTACCAATATTATAAATTATATACTTAGTCTTTGAGCTTAATTCTAGACCATTGTGATTAAAGCAATTACTTAGTTCTTTTAGATCCTCTTGTATTTTAACTCCAGTACTCTTCCACTTTAATACTTCATGACAAAGAGCAATGTCATCAGCAAAAGCCGTTAAATGGCCATTAAATTTATGGTTACATAAATCAGTAGCGAAAGTGAAACCAACTTTTATCAGACCTAGAGGTGGCTGAGGATGACTCCATGAGTCAAAACCATGGTCGTATCCAAATAAAATATTCTGTGGTCTATTAAAAGTTGGTTTCACTTTCGCTCCTGATGGATCCATACCACGAAGTCACGGCCCAAGCAATTGATTCTGTCACACAAATTATTCATATACAAAAGAAACAACAATGGGCAAGAACAGAACCTTGTGGAATACCAGTATCTATCTATCTATTATATATAGACGCTTCTCCGGATATCTTACCTATATATACATTCATTCGTTCATTCATTCATAGGGGATCAAAATTTTAACCATGTTCCATAAGTGCCACTGACTTGAAATTTTTACAACGTATTGGCCATAACATATAACCTCCAGGAAAAAGCCGACTTTGAACCTCGGTGTCATGGGTTCGATTCCAGAAGTCCCCAAAGTCCCGATTTTCCCCATAAGGATACATGGCAGGGATTTTCGGAAATTTGTTAGAGGCACTTCCCGGAAAAGGAGAGATTTGAAATTCAAGGGATCGCTAGATGCCGTGCATATCTAAAGGAAACCATAAAGACATCTACGAATATTATCCTTGGTTCAATGCTAGGTTGGGGCAAAAATCGGCCGTTTAAAATGTATTGTGGCATTTGTAAGATTTTTTTTGGAACTCTTTCCAACGGCATGGAAACTTGAAATTTGGCATGAGGTTACAGATCATAAATATATTTCATAATCGAATTTTACATATTCGCTGATGGTCCTTGGTTCGATCCCAGAGAGCCATTTACAATCCTCAATGCATTTCTTATGGAGATAACGGAAACAAATTTTAGGTCCTTCCCGGCATGATATCAACCTCAAACTTTGTATGAAATATGTTCAAGTCCTAATCAGTCATACTGTGCATTCACAGCTACCAATATGTCCTGGGTTCGACACCAGGCATTTCTACAATAAGTAAATTATCCTATTTTTAAGAATTATTTTAAACCCTATCCCAATAATTTTAAAACTTGAAATTAGGCATATAGATAGAGATCATAGATACATTTCAAAAACATGTTTTAGATTTCCTAGATTGTCTAGGTTAAGTTCTTGCTTATATGGAAGATGTATATTAAACCTAGGGTTTTGAAATATATTTATTACTGTTCCTGAGTTCGATGCCGGGGCACATTAAAATTTGTCTCAAAAGGAATACATGGGAAAAGTAGGATGTCGTTTGAAGCAGTTGCAACTAATATTTCTGCCTGAATTTTCATACGTAGTTAGAGATGGTGATATTCTGTTGTGCTGCATAGGAAGTATCACCAGAAAGACCCGGGCTCGATGCCAGGTGGTAAATATATCTGCCATATAAAACACATTGGGGTAGTTTTTCATAATTTTTTGATGCACTTATTGAAATGATAGGAACTTCTTCCTTTGCAAGAAGATGAATATTAAGACACAGTTTAAGAAAAAAAATTATATAAGACCATGGTTTTCCTGGGTCCGATGCCAGAACACATTACAATTTCTCACATAAGGAATATAAGGGAAAAGTTGGATGTCGTTTGAGGCAGTTGCAACCAATATTTCTGCTTGAATTTTTGCACATAGTTAGAGATGGCGATCTTCTTTTGTGCTGCACTGTAAGTATCATCACAAGGACCCGGGTTCAATGCCAGACGATTAAATTGCAGCAAATTTTAAGAATATTTTTAATCCTTTTTTTTTTTCTCTTTTGAGGACCGTCCCGATATGATGCCAACATGAAATTAGTGTTGTTGATCTGCTTGCAGTATGCAAGCTACATTTTACTCGTAATTTTATATTTACTGTAACTATTACCAACCTTCACACACTGAGACTGCAAAGATAAGTAACTCTTTAGTCAACTATATGGAACTCCTAACAGTTGTATTTTATCTAATTTATTGTGATCTTAAGTTTCAAAGGCTTTTTTAAAATCATTGTATAGCCCTGCATTACAAAATCTTAAATTTGGTGATTTATAGATAACAGATAAATGACTCTCAGGAGCAAATCCAGTCTCCATTCCACACGGAAGTGTGTGTTTTAAGTCTTCTTTTGAAATGTTTTTCCAAAACTTTAGAAAATATTGATAAAAGCGAAATACAGTAGAGGATCGTTTATCCGAACTTTTGGGACTGAGGTCGATTTGCATAAAGGAAATGTTTTGGATTATAGGTATTTTAACCCGCACGAGGAAAGGAACTGAAAGAAAGGCTTTGAGAGGATACAGTATGTAATAAATGTTGATATTGTTGCACATGTTATTGTTCTATGTTATTGAAAACTTTTATTTAAAGAAAAGTATACATGACTGTCACGTTGCAAAAACTCGAGAAAAGATTTTTATCATCTCAACACTACAGGAAAAGTTGTTCTATTAAATATGTTATATAATGTCCATCACCAACCTCACAAGAAATACATCAAATTGTCAAGATTGGACAACTAACTTAATGTTATAGGAAAACGAGAAAAAATTTTCACCACATAATACTTCTTAATATATTGTTGTGTATTTACTGCTGCTTATGGCTTGGTATGACAGAATCCTCCAGAATTTGAAAGGTTGGATGATGCAGATGCTCTTTTAAGCATATCCATCAGTGTTAACTGCTTTGTTTTCTTACGTCTTTCCTTTTCAAATTTATCTTTAAGCTTATATATCTGCAATATTTCCTGTTTTTTGGTAAATGATTTTTCTTCCATGAAACGTATAAGTTTATCACAACAGGAAATAACCTCTGCAATTGTGATTATCTCATGATCAACAACAACAACATCACTGTCATCACTATCTTTGCTTAATTTTGGTCATAGCACAGCATTGACAATTTCAGAGTCAGTTAATGTTTGAAAAATTGGATCTCCTTTATCAGATTTGACCCATTCCTTTAATTCGCTCTCACCTAGACTCAGAGCATCACTTCGTAACTTCAAAAATCTTATCATTTCAGCATCACAATCCTTCGATGTATCAAATCCGCAAAATGCAGTTTTTCGTCATCTGTACATGGTAAAATAACATGAAAACATTGTTTCAGAACTGCAGATGTAACGTCACTCCATGCCTCTGAGCGACACCAAACAGCTCCTTTCAGAGTTACTGTTTTCTTAAAATTATCAAAGTTGAATGGTCCATCTAAGTTCACAATCTATTGCATAATCTCGCTTCAATAATGGCACTAAATGCTTCTAATTATGCCTTGATCCATAGGCTGGATCAAAGAGGTGCAGTTCGGGGTCAGATACAAAACAAACACATTTAGTTTGGGTTTCTACTGGTGGATGAGCTGAGTGTTATCCAGCAATAACAAGATTTTTGCATCATCTGGCAATCCAACCCTTTTTGCCTTACTTCAGAAACAAAATTATTTGAAAACCAATCTTTTAATATTTCTTGCTTTTAATATTTTTTCCGATCACCATTAACTTACATTTATGTGTCCCTGCAGCATTGGCACAAACCTAAACAGTTAGTCTTTAGATTCTTTCTTTAGATTCCTTGACTTCCAGTGCCGATTTTTCATCACAAACAAAACTTTGTTGAGGAAGAGAAGGCCAAAACAAACTGCCTTGTCGGTGTTGTATATCTACCTTACTTTCAGATTCCCTTTTATTCGCTGTAGTCACCATATCAGAATGAAGACTCCTCCAATGCGCATCACAGCCCTTCCACATTTGCTTACTATTCCCTCGATATCTTCCTTATTGGGAGGATTTTCGAGGCAATGCCCATGGAAATTCCTGCGGCATCCAGAACAGGCAATATAGACAATGTTGCAAGTTGTCTTACGGCATACAAAGCACTGACTCATGATGTAATAATAATTTACACAAATATCACTTCTCAAAAACAACACAATTTCGTTAACTATCAAATCACCTCACTTTATGAAAGTAGCAAACTAGGATTCTATGCGTAACTACCAACGGCAATGCATGACCCAGAGAGAGTCTCAGCGAGAGAAAATACATCCGCACTCGATGAGAGCTCAAGGCTGACGAGTTTGTTTTCTGTTGATCATCTTCCTTTTGTGGTTACTTTTTTTTATCCATTTTGGGGTGATTTTCACTTATCCATGCTGTTGTTAATTAAAAGTTTCAATGCATTTATGTTACTCAAGTAAGACCATGTGTTTAGTTCACAGGGTGTTGTGTTTGGAGTAGATGAGAGGACAGGTGGTTTGGAAGAGACCCACCGCTTGGTGTTGTCTGGAAGAGACTCTCCCGGACAAGAAGTGGGTCCAGTGAGATGCATGAGATGGACTCCGGATGGCCGTGCATTGGCTCTTGCATGGGGGCATGTTCCTACAGATTCACCTCTAATCTCTCCCTCTGGAGGGAGGCCTCCAGCCGGTGCAGGTCTCTCAGTTTGGAGCACATTTGGTGCATTGCTAATGTGCACCCTCGGATGGAGCAACCAAACTACGAGACTGAATAAATTTCCTGATGGACCTTTCGCTGATAGAGGATGCAATGGCAGGAAGATTGAGGATTACTCATTAAATATTCACAGTTTGGTGAGTTTAATGCATTTTTCATGAGATGATAGATATTGTTTAATGATCTATGTAAGTACCAACTCCCAAAACAGTATCTCTCATAAGAAATTATGCATTGGGTAAGGGGATAGGTGCGAGCTTAGAACAAAGAAACGAGCTCATATTTGCATAAGTAAACAGGAACTTGCCTCTGCCAATTCAATGTTTTATAAGAGAAGAAGCCCCATTTTAAAGAGCAATGTGAGAAATTTAAAAATCATACTAGTGAATTGCAGAAGTATACGTAAAAAGCAGACTGAATTCCTTAATATTACAAGAAGCACTAGTGCGTATATGGTGATAGGAACCAAAAGTTAGTTTCATGAGGTGAGATATTTCCTCCAGATTATATTATTTATCGTAAAGATCGACTCTGTAGAATAGGTGGTGGGGTCTTTATCGCTGGATGAACATAATTAACATAAAATAAATACTTGATAAACATACAATTCCCATAGAAAGATTTCATACATACATTTACATGACAATTTAATAATGAAATTATAATAAAATTTATAACTGTTTTACTGTTTCTTTTTCGGGGTTCATGGCAGGCCTTCCCGGCTACCGTAGTGGTCATGGGGTAGAACCCCTTCGTACATCACCCTGTCAAGCAATCCCTTACTTTTCCAGAAGTCCCTAAATTACTACTACACATTGCACAGCATTACAAAACAGTATATTCTCAAATAGGATAAAGTCGCACTTTTATAACCAACACATTCTAGTTTTAACATTATCTTAAACAAAACATCCAAAACACCTTTCTTACTATGCATTTTTATATTATTTTAAAACATCTAAGTTTAAAATCTTTAATTGATTTAGGTAAGGGCTTGAAGGCCTCTTCAGGTAACATGTTCCATTCCCTTACTCCCCTATTAAGAAATGAGTACTTAACCACATCTGTCCTTTGTTTTCCTAATTTTAACTTCTCATTATGATCACCGGGTGCAAAATAATTAGGTTTTTCTAATCTGCAATTAAAATCCCTCCATGCTTCGCCAGCATTTTTTACTTGAAAAATCCCTACTAATCTGTTCAGCTTCCTCCTCTTTTCTTAAGTTTCCCACCCAAGAAATTTTAAGATTTGCATAACGCTTTCTGCCCTATTATGTTGATTTAAAATGTACCTAGCTGCTTTCCATTGCAACTTTTCAATTTTCTTTGTATTTTATTTGCTGTGCAGATCCCATACATTTGTTAGATATTCCAAAATAGACCATACTATTGTTTATATCCTATGTATTTCGCTTCCCTACTTGCTCCCTTTAAGGTCCTCATCACGTAATGGAGATTCTTAAATGCTTTAGAGACTATCTTATCTATGTGAATACCCTAATCTAAATTTTTTGTAAATGTAACCCCTAAGTACTTGCATTCTTTCACCCTGGGAACTTTTTCTCCGTTAATCTCGTATGTGACTTCTCTTTCCCTCCTCCTATTTGTGAATGTAATTTTTTTGTTCTTTTTTTGCATTTATTTCCATTCTGTTGGCCAATTTTCAACTGCTTTAATGTCCCTCTGCAATATTCGAATATCATCCTCACCATTAGTTTCCCTATAACTTATACAATCATCAGTATATAGACGGATTTTGGACTTTATGAGCTTTGATAAGTCGTTTATGTAAATTAAAAACAGTAATGGGCCGATCACACTTCGCTGAGGTACCCCTGACGTGATTTCAATTTTTTTCTGATATATTTTTGCCAACTTTTACTCTCTGAGACCTACCCGTTAAAACATTTTGTAACCATCTCTTAACCCTTGTATCTAAGCCTATTTTTTCTACTTTTGCTAACAACAAATGATGCGGAACCTTATCAAATGCCGTACAAAAATCCATGATGATTCCATCGACGTCCTTTTGTCTGTCTAACGAGTCTGAAATATCCTTACATAATCCTTATAGCTGCGATTCGCAAGAATATCCTTTCCTGAACCCATGTTGATAAATACTTAGCCACCTAGTTTCCTTCCAGAATTTCCTAAGATAATCTGCGACTAACTTTTCCATTAGCTTACATCGACCGAAGTTAAGCTGACCGGTCTATAGTTTTCTACGTCCGTCTTTACCCCACCTTTATAAATTGGTATGACCGTTGCCTTTTTCCAATCTTCTGGAGTAGAACCATTATTTAAGATCGCTTGAAATAAAACTTTAACACTTTGAACGCTAAGGTAAAATTTTGAATTCTTGCCGGTGACTGAAAATTTTTCTTCTAGTTATAGTTTTTATTTATACGTAGGATCATGAATTGACAAAGAAAAAAGTTTAAACATTTTTTTTGTTAGATTTTTTTAAATTTATAATTTGGCGACGATTGTCTTCAGCCGTCACCTGATAGCACCTTTTTTTGCTGCAATGCGTGGTTGCATAACCTCCCACTATCTTTCTTAAAATATGCCTGAATGTTTCTTTACGTTTTTCAATGTGAATTCTTTCACAAAATTAAAATGTTATTATAATTTACCTTCATTCTCTATGAATTTACTTATTAGTTGAAATGGCTCTGCGCTCTTTGAATTTTTTTTCCAACCTAGATTGAAAAAACATAATTTTTTGAGATTCTATATTTCACGCAGAAGAATTGTTTATAATATTTAAAGTCGATCTCTTCCTTAAGTATATCTGCCTAAAGTATAGTTAAAAATGCACAGTTATCGGTAATATATTGGCACTAAATGGATCAAATTCGAGTTGTTACCTTTATTAGATCTCTCTATCTCTCTTAGCTGTGAATCGTTTTACAAATTTATACCACAACTCTGGAATCATAAAATGCATTTACGAAAACTGAAAGCTGCAAATCAATCATTTCATAAGCTACAGAATATTAGGCAATCATTAGCTATTATCTATAGTACATGATCCTTTATTTCATTCACTTAGGAATGTTTGAAATGATAACAGGCGGCTGCTTTTCCACATAACATAATTTATTATACACAATACATACAAATCAGAATAAAAATGAAGTATTTACAACAAAAGATCCAAAGTAAACAATAACTAAATAATTTCACTAAATCAACATGTTATATTACAATGAAACTCCACAAAATATGGGAATAAGCAGAGTGGGGCAATCCATCGCAGGCAGGGCAAAAAAACATAGCATCTTTCCTGAACCCCCTAGTTATCATATAGCGTATAGTATACATTGTTTTTGGGGCACACGTTTCTGTTTTTCTCAGAAGTCATACTTCTGCTGAAAATGCCTCGATAATCCAAGAGACCTGGAGTACAGACTATGGAGGTAACGGGTTCAGAATAGGATGGAAGGAGGGGTTTAATTATGGAAGGGCGGAATTAGTACAGAGGAATGTTGGGATAGGTTTTTCGGTAGAGGAAATAACTATTGACTAAAAGGAGGTGAAAGATGTGGATACCCAGTTTCTTACTCCACTTTGGAGTCTTGCATTCAATGGGCTAATATGCCATCATCTGATCGAAATGATCGATGCCACTCATTGACTCATTGTATCTAGTAATGGCCTCTGGCTTTAAGGTGATACTAACCCCCCTCCGGCGGCGAAAATCGACCATATTGCTTCCAAATTCGGAGCTGATCATCAGAACATCCCTTTAATCTTTCCACTTCATAATGGAGACTCCTTCAGTGCTGAAAATATCCACAACCTCACTCCGACTTAGTTTTCTAGTTATCACTGCAGGAGGGTTCCACTTACGATTAGCTCTTAGAGTTCCAGTACAATGAGTCCTTTGCTCTAGCAAACGGTGAGACAAATCGTTAACAACTAATAGTTGTCCATGAAAAGATACCTTCCACTGTTCAATCTTCCTTCCATCAACTTCCATACAACATTGCTGACATGGCCCAACCCGCCTACATCAGAATCAGAAGATCCAGTATACACAATAAATCATAAAACAATCCGGAAGGTTCTCCAGGGTTTGGATATTTTGCAAAAAAAAAGCCTGAAGAATCAGGATTTGCAAAATTTCCCTATTGCTAAATATTTCTGAGCGTATAACTCTTCACTCCCTCCTACACAAATATAAAATTAAAATTAGAAGACGGAAAATTCTCTCAGATATAGCATTGTGGTTGTCAACAAGGCTCAGTGGTATTAGACACTAAATTGAAAATGAAATATATATAAATATTATAATTACCTTGCTCTCAAAGCAGACGGAATTCCTCTTGTTATGGAAAATAACTACTTTATTTCCTCTTCTGCTTCAAAACTTTCAAAAGAAGCACATCAATCAGTGATAAACGAAAAATGAAGACTCGTAAAAAATTCCCATAGTAATATTACTAAACGAAAGTAAATCTACAACACGTTTTATTTATCAAGTTACTTGAAATGATAAACATTAGAGAGAAAATGCACGTAGAACAGCAATAAAATAAAACATTAAAAAAATATAATTGCAACAATCAGGGAGGGGGGAGGCGGATTCCCATGGTAATATTACTAAACCAAAGTAAATCTATAACACATGTTTGTATTATCAAGTTATTTAAAATGATAGATATTAGAGAGGGACGCACATAGAGCAGCGATAAAATAAAACTTTAAAGTAAAAAAAAAATATAATTGCGACAATCATGGAGAGGGGAATAGGCGAATTTGCCTGGTAATATTATAATACGAAAAAGGTTGAACATACATGTATATTTTTGACAAGTAACTTAAGATAATAATAAACATTAGCATGAAATAAAATGATTAGGTTTCTCAAAAGAAAGTAAGGAACATGAAAAATATGCTTAATTACCACTAGAAAAAAATTCAACAAAAAAAATATCGGTCACACAGCGAAACTACCAGAGTTATTTTCTCAGAAGAGCCTTGCCAATGACTGAAAAGGATAACGGAAGCGCTACGGGGTGGCGCTGCTCGAAAACGGCCTTTGAAAAGCAAAGCAAATTTTGGCGTCGATCATTGTCAGCCGCCACTGGATAGCACCCAGTGGACGACGATCGTTGTCCCTCAGCGTTCAAAGTGTTAATATATGGGACAATTTCAGTCGATCCTAGTTTTAATAAATCTCCTGATATATTGTATGGGCCTATATACTATAACATAAATTTTACATTGATATTACGACTTTGAAAATCTTCTTGAGCTATTCAATAATAATACTCAAAAATACTGTACAATAAAACGAAAATTTGACTCGTATACCATATAGATGAAATGTCTTTGTAGTAATCAACGTATTCGTTGTAAGCAGACATTTTACAACAATTACAGAGAAAATTTAAACCAGATTAATGCAATTTAACGTAAAATTTAATCATTTTTCTCTAATTGTTTTGTGAGGCGCACCGGTGACGCTGAAACAGGAAGGAAAATCTCCAAGTTTGAATGAATAAGTAAAGGAAAATCTTTTGAATTATTTATTGATATTTGTCAAACATTCTTCATACATCTGGACAAAGTGTTTTGCACAGATGCGTCTTTCACAATATTTGCAATATAGTTTTAATATCTTTGTTTCTCAGACAGATAACACATCTCATGCTACTCCCTTTATTAATTTTTACGCGAGTTTCTTGAGATGTGTTTAGTTTGCCAAATTTTTCAAGTTTCCCTTTTTAACCCTGTTGACAAATCTTTTGTGAGCTCCTCCTTTTGATAAACGATTTGGTCAACCTCTTAGCTATCTCAGGAAGGAACGTTCTGTTATTTTCTTATCAGGATGTATGCTTCTGTAAATAACGGAAGCATTTATACATGTTTTATTTAGTAAGTAGTAAAAAATCCCCACAGACCATCTTCTTGTATTTCTTGCTACACTATACGTTCCACACATTTCATCCACCATGTCAATCCACCTTTGGTCAAATTATGGAGTGTTATCATCTTTGGCTTTTTTTCCGTACGTGTCAATGGCCATCTATTTGTACATACTTGAAGTCTAATCGATATGAGAAGGCGTGACTTCGAGGAAAGCAATTTCCAGAATGAAAACACTTCGTACTTTTCCACAGAAAATTTATTTTGTGACCGGTTTCATAAGCGAGCTTACATCTTACACAGAGAAAATATTTGTCACAGCATATATAGGATAGTGGAAGGTGTGAAGGGTTATAAATGGGGGGAGGTGTGGGTGCATCGTGGGAATAACTTGCTTGGTAGAGATAGCAAGGGTGAGGGGTTCAGGAATAAATGGTCGTTGGCCAGCATACCATCCTTATCTCTACTTCCTCCAGGAGGTCTAGGTGGCAGGAATTCTCCTCCTGATGTAGGCATTTTGGTTTGAAATCGCTGGTATGTCTATTGTCTAGGAGGTGAATGGCAAAGCTCGAGAAAGGTTGTCCTCTCTTCAGGCGGAAGTCTCTTTGGTGCTCTGACGCACAGGTTTCTCCCAGTCCTTCCGATATATTTGGTGGGGCAGTTAGTTCATGAATTTCACATATTTAGTGTCTCAATAATTGATGTACGCTGGAAGTGTCGTGCTCCGATTTTTCTGCTGAAGCTTCTGAAATTTCACTATTGGAATTGTAAAACTGCTCTTCATCTGAGAGTCCTCCAGAAAGCAGAGCAAACGTTTCTGTGTCATTTTCAGAATGCAAATCACTCACCTAAAGCTAAAAAAGGAAACAAATAGATATCTCTAACTTGTCGCTGTGATAAGCGTAATTTTCCATTCACATTTTGTTTGAAATAGTACAAACACATACCTTGCAGAATCGAAGTTGGTACGATGATTTGCGGCGATATTACTTCACAGGGTACATAATGTGGTGATATAAAGATAAATCCTTACTACGTGACCAATAACCTTCATAAAATATATGCAATTCTGTGTTTAGCGAATAGTTTCACTTATAAGAAGATGGAAAATGAACAAGATCCTTTCGGATACATAGAGAAACCAATTAGTTATACGTATTACAAACATCACACGTGGGATTATTTTATGAAAACGCAATTACCAACGACAACCACTAATTTTTACACTTCCTTGATTATCTTAGATGATGGAGCACAGGAATGAGAACGGAAAACTTTCAACAGTTAGTCGTTCAAAAGTTACAAATATGGGAACTTATGAAATTTTATATAAAAAAAAGAGTGCATGGTCTTAGAGTCTTACTTCAAGAAAACCTATCTGAAAACTGACAATTTTTTCAGAAAACATTGGAAACATCATAAACTGAAGCTACGGAGAAGAAGGGGTAATAAAAAATGGTCACTTTAAAGAGCTATCGTTTTTAAATGCACTTTCCCTTTCCAGGAATGGTCTGCTGAAGGATATCAACTCTGGATGGTACAACATCCTAGTGAGCCAGATGTCCGGGGAGGAATGCCTGCCAAATCTAATATGGACACTGTCATTGTTCTCGATTTCGTTAAAAGTGCCCTCACTGTTAACCCAACCATGGTGTGTATGTTCTTTCACAAATGTCAATCTGCTTTCTTATTGTTGTTTTCTTTTGTTTTATCCTCATATACACAAGGATATACACTATATATTAGTCCCAGATAGGTTTTATTTACTTTAATTAATAGTTACTAATGATTTCAGATTTGGAACAATTTTTGTTTTCTGCTCTTTTATCTGTTCACATTTCATCCTTTTGTGTACCATGATTTCATTGAATAGGCTCCACACTTTTTAAATGCAAAAGTCAATTTTGTGTTGCATTTTGTTTATTTTTCATTGGAACTATTTTCTAAGTTTAAGTTGCCTATTTTGTCACCAAAAGTTGAAAATCATTATACAGTAATAAAAAATGTATATTGCTATATTTTCTAACATTTGCTAATAATTATCCTGAATCAGACGGTATAACGAATTTAAGGAAACAGAGGAGCCCACTTCTTTTGCCAATCTCATGTGAGAGGTTTTTATTTTCTTCTTATATTTTGCATTTCTATTCGAAATTTGGCAAAATAAGACATCATTTTCCCTGATTCAAATGCACTAGATCATTAATTTTAAGCAACATACAAGCAATATATGTATTTCTTTGCCATTAAATCACTTTGTAAACATTGAGAAACCATCACCAAAAAATGCAAAAATTTGACATTTTTCATGAAAATTTAAAATTGACTAAAAATCGCAGCCTCAGGATATAATCCAATCGAGTTTTTTTATATATTATATGGACCACCAACTACAAACTTTAAGTACTAGCCATTGACAGATTTCGAAAAAAACATTTTTTTTATCCACCCTACTGCCTTCTCTGCAAGAAGAAATATAAAGGGTGCAGAAGAAGGTTACATAGAAGAGGCTGTCATGATTTAATGAAATGTTTTACTGTAAGACTGGAAAGAAAATCAAAGAAATCATGTTAGGAAAGATTGGTGAAGGTTGAGACATGGGATGCTTCAAAGAAAGGAAGCACATTGATAGAGGAAGGCATAATGATGAATATAGAAAAAGATATCAATTGTCTAGATTGAGGGGAAGAAAGAATGGAAGGAAAGGTGTGGTTAGGCAATCGATGCCTCTCTTAACAGGTGCTCCATCATATGAAGTGTGAAGTTTTCCTTTCCTACATCCTCTATTAGGGTGTGGAACTATATAATTCTGCACTCAACTGCCGAGTCTTCCATTGTTCAATTCTCCCTTCCTCCACTCTTATGGAAATTATTTTCTTGGACAAATATGCAAACTGGAACCTGACGATGGTGATAATTCAATGAAACCAGTCACTTGCAATAGATTTTCAGGAGAAAATAAAAATACTCTTATTCCTTCCAAATGAATATTTATGCTGTGTATTGCACAAATATCTTGTTCTCCTTTTATCTTATAAAGTAATCTTACATCAGAACAGTATTTGAAGCAATTGGTAGGGTTTATAATTTATAAAATTATACTTATTGACGGTGATAGATGTTGGTAATTGTTTTCAACAGGAATGTGGAATTAATCATTGATTTTCCATTGCAGAGTAACCAGGGTCACATCTGCCTGCAAGGAGATGACAGGCTGTACATCAACTTGGGTGGGAGAGTGGGAGGCAGTAGAGGGAAGCGCAAGGGGCCTTCCTCACCACACCACTCGTCCTCCTCCCGTTCCTCCTCCACCACCTCTTCTTCTTTCTCATCCCCTCTCCCCATTCTGCCCAACCACTTTAGCGCTCGTGCCGTTGGGAGGTCCAATGATCGAACTGAGGAAGACGATGAGGATGAGGAAGATGAAGAAGCAGGTGGAGGATTTGGTGGAGTTAGAGATGGAGGGAAGATGGAGGGTGCAGCAGATGCGTTCATGGGAAGCAAGCAGTGGATCGTGGTCCCAATACCATCTTCTTATCTCGGGACCAACTGGCCTATTAGGGTAACCACTTACTTCTCTTACATATTTTCTGCTATAAAATTTAATTAACATGGAATGGAGGGGACTAGGAAGTTTCTTTTGCCACTTTTTTCTTGGAGCAAAAATGTGGTACCTGGCAAGAGTGGCACATTACATGTGACAGTGACAGTATTACATAAATAAATTGCATAGATATATCAATCAATTGGTAATTCAATTACATAAATAATCTGAATCAAAGAACATCTTCTGTGAGAATTTATGCCACAAAATTTTGAAATGTTGACATTTATCACCACAATTGTCATCAATTTTAGTTTTGTTAATGCAAAGTTTTTTTTTATAAGGATTTAATTAATTATAATGAAAACTGATATTCAAGCTTCAAATTGCCAGTTATATGAACTGGAAGGTGGAGAAGATACCTCCTATGGGACCAGAAAAGGAGATAAATTCAGTAAAATTAAGATGTTTTGTAGCTCCTTCTGTCCTTGTCTATTCCTTCACCTTTTTGCTCGTAGGGGAAATAGAGCATTTTTAATGCGTTATATATGACGCACCCAATTTTAAAGGAAGAAAATCTAGAAAAAAAAAGATTCTGAACCAAATACTATAGTAAAATATTTTATATCAACTGTATAAAGTTAACAGCAGTTTAAGAACAATTTTATGTCAACCATGAAACATATTAAGAACTAAAGACTGTGGTGGCATTGCGCTCTGTGGATTCTCGTTCCATTTCCGGTTAATCCGTTCAGGTCGTGGATCGCTGAGGCAAACTGTCTATTCGTCGTATAAGATGCACCAACTTCCCCCCCCCCTCCCAGTTTTGGGGAAGAAAAAGTGCATCTTATAAGGCAAATACGGTAATCGGTATTTCCAAAGAGTTTAGGAGTTGTGTTCCCCAAAGTCAAATTAGAGGGCTAAGAATGAATTAATACCCCCGATTCTAGGGATACAGGGTATTTAAATTATCTTCTGCAGCAGATATTTAAAACTCAGCTGCGCTAGGGGATGAAAGGTAGTTTTCCTCTTTTGTTACAGTATGCTGCTGTGGTTGGCGATGGGCAAGGCGTTGCTGTTGCTGGTCGCACAGGACTGGCACATGTGACTTTATCCACATGTCGATGGCGTCTGTTTGGAAATGAGACGCAGGAGCGTGATTTCGCAGTGACTGGTGGCCTCCTTTGGTGGAAACCTTATTCTCAAGGAAAAGCTGCTGTACTTTCACCTAGTGAAATCAATGAAAATGGGTATGAATTTACAAAAGTTTATTCTGTTCTCTTTTACTCCAAAGAACAGTTTAAGTTAGTTAATTTATTGTTATCAGAAAATAATCAAGCAAAATTCTTCTGCTTTCTGTATTTAACAGTCTATAGATTATACAAGTAAAAGTTGATGGCATTCTGCAAGCACGTTGGTGATACCTACCCCAACAAACTGTTTAAAAGTATTGGACTTTGCCAAGGTCTATATTGTTTGATATTTTAGGACATAATACACATTATGCTCTGATGTCAAACCAAGGATCATAAGGTTAAACTGTATTTATCAAATATATTCATACCTCTATTCATATGCCTGGTCATAGATTTCTACCTTCTCGGTAAATTTATCATAAAAAAGTTTGAAATTCCCACCATACATTTCAAATGGTGGAGCCACCTAGTGTCGAATCCAGGACCTTTTTTAAGATGAGTTGGCCAGCAACTATTTGGTAGGGGCAACTTTGATCTTTTCTAAAATTTCAAATTGATATATCAGGAATGCCCTCAACTTAAATTCAGTATTCCCCTTTATTTAAATGTAGAATGGAATAAATAAGTTGGGTTGATAGGAAAATAATCATGGAGGTTCTGGAGATGGCTGAGAGGGCTTAATTTGAAGTGATTAAGTATTGACAGAGAAATGGTCAAATATTGAGGAGAATGTTGAGATTGGTTAAGACTGTAATTGAAGCTAGAATTCAGGAGAAAAAATAGAGGGGAAGACAAAAGATGTTGGATTACATAAGGGGTAGACTATCATAAATAAAGTACATAATTCCTCTTAAAGACATAATTAATGATGTGGTGCTGCTTTAATGTCTAGCTTCTTTTAAAGTTTGAAATTATTTGAAAAAACTCTTTTCAAATATTGCCATTAAATAACCCATAAATCCGTACACAAATTTCCCACAAATCCAGATTTTTAAAGAAATATTCAGCTAAAATTAACTAAAAATTAACAGTATTCTTTTCAACTACTGTCATCTGCAATTCTTATGAAAGAAAATTTGTAGTACCCTAGAGTCAAACCCAGGACTTTTCTAGAAAAATCTACCTACTATATATAAATAAACTAAATAAAATTGTCATACGAAGTGTCATACTTTTTACTTTCTCTATGTATGTAGTATAGTGAAAGTATTGTTTTCATAAAAAAATCGACTTCAAGATTTCAATGGAAATACATGTTTTGGGGTCCCTAGAACACGTTTTGACCATTTTCAGAAGTATGTCTGTGTGTATGTGTGTGTGTATGTATGTGTGTGTTTGTGGGCGCTCTAACGTAAAAACTATTAGTCATATCAATACCAAACTTCATATATAGCACTATGGTGGGTGCTGTCAGGGTTGATCAGTTTTAGAATAAATCAATTTACTGGAAGTCGAGCTTTATTCTTCAAAACAAATTTCCGTTTTTGCAATATATCTCCATAAATATGATATTTAGATATATTCTATCATTAATATAAGTTTTAGGAAATGTAATTTACTATAACTTTTTTATGAAACATTTTTTTATAACTGATTGCTTGGGAGTTATTCATGAAATACTGATAAACCGTAAGTAGCTGTTATGTACTTAGTGGGTGCTCTAACATGAAAACTATTTGTCGTATCAGCACCAAATTTCATGTATAGCACTTTGGTTGGTGTCGTTAGAGTTGATTAGTTTTTGGAGTAAATCGGTCAACCGGAAGTCGAGCTTTATTTTTTGAAGGTCGTTTCCGTTTTTGAAATTCCTCCATTAATCTGATATTTAGGTATATACAGTTATCTACAATATGTATTTTTCTATAAGTTTTATTTGAAAAAATTATCGACATCAACCACCGTTTAGGAGTCATATCATAATTAACCAATTTTCTGGTTATTGCGACATATTTACATTAAAATGTCATTTTCATTTATACCATTTCATAATAATGTTATATTTAACATGCTTACTATATTTCTTCAAAGTTTTATTTGGAAGTTGATTTGGAATTTAAAATACGTGTATTTATTAAAAGATAATTATTCGGTTATAATGGTTTCTTGTTGTTATTGATTACTCTTCACAATATCAATAAAGTTCATTACTATGGGTTTTTTTTACATGGCAATGCGTCTATCGCTCAGTCTCTTGATATAGATTGGGCTCTGGCTGATTGATAATAATTAAAAGGTTTTTTCTGTGATATTTTACTCCATTTGTCTTCTTTATTAGCTTTCTTTTATGTATATTAATAATTTTTGTCATTCACTGTTACTTTTTAAATTTCCACTGTTTAAATATGTAGTATTTATTTTTGTTAATAGTTTGTGTCACTCGTGCGTTGATTTGCTCTTCGTTCGTATTTTGATTTTGTTTCCATCGCCTATTGTAATCAGTTTTGTGATTCATCCTATAGTGGTTCTTGGAGTAGACTCAAAAGGCCAATTATACCGTTTTCTCCATCTCCAATCTCCATTGTAAAGGTGATATTAGGGTGTCTGCCGTTCAGATGGTTGAGGAAATCTCCCAGTTTTTCTCGTCCATGTTGCCATATCACAAACGTGTGACACCCTAATATCACCTTTACAATGGAGATTGAAGAAAACGGCCAACTCCCATTCCTGGACGTCCTCATAGGAAGAAAATCGGATGGCACCCTAAGGCATAGCGTATATCGTAAGCCTACGCACACGGACCTTTATTTGAATGGCAGCAGTCACCATCATCCGGCTCAATTAAATTCCGTCCTCAAAACCTTATTCCACAGAGCATATACCATTTTGGACCAGGAAAGCCTTCCCGGAGAATTAAAACATCTAAGGACGACGTTTCTACAAAATGGATACCCACAGAGGGAAATAAACCGGGCCCTTAAAAAGGCCGTTTGCGGTCCAGGAAGTAAAGAACTGGAGGAGAAACCAACAGCCACTGCCTACCTCCCGTACACAGCCCCAGTGTCCAGAATTATTGCGAGGATACTGGCCAAACATAACATCAGGTCCATCCACATGCCCCCTAGAAAATTGGGCAGCCAACTGACAAGAGTAAGGACAAACTTGGACTAAAGACCCCTGGAGTGTATCGTGTTCCATGCGAGTGCGGGGCTGCTTACATTGGAGAATCTGGCCGGACCATCGAAACCAGAATAGCAGAACACTCCCGCCACATTCGTCTTCAACAACCGGAAAAATCGGCCATCGCAGAACACTCCCTTGAAGAAGGGCACAACATCAACTTCAGCCAGAGGAAAGTACTGTGGAAAGCCCCTTCGTTCTGGGATCGGAAAATTAAAGAATCGATTGAGATTCAATTAGAAGAGAACAACTTTAATAGAGACGAAGGATTCAGCCTACACAAAACGTGGCAGCCGATCATCGGACAGATTGCCGAGAGACGACGCGTTGGCGCCAGCCAGTCACAGAAGTGGAGGGGAACTGAGTCCCCCCTATATAAGCGGACCAACTTCGAGCACTTGCACTTTGTTCCTGAAGATGGCCACGAAGGATGTGGCCGAAACGTCGCTTTTATCCGAAGCCTGCACCCGGCTGGAGACCCGAGAACTATTCCTTCATCCAAAAACATGTTCCTGAGAGACATTCCTGTCGAGGAGTTTCAGGGTGCCTTCCAGGCCTGGCAGAAACATCTCCATCGTCTATTTCGAAGGATTTTAATCATTTGTGCAAGAACAATCAATAAATCTATATTTCCCAGAGAATGAACATTACTTTCATAATGGACCCTTTTTAGTTCAGTAAAAATTCTCTGAGAGGAAAAACCGTTTTGATAACAGTTTTGTCGTGATCAATTTAAAGCTTATAATGCATAACCATGCTCTTTCGTTCTATATAATTGTATAACATTTTGGATATATTGCAAATACGCAGCATGGGATCGTAAGGAGTCGCAGTTTCCAAGAGGTATCCTAATTCTGTTTAGGAGTGATAAACAGTGAATAGAGCATGATAGAATTTGTTATCAACTTAAGTGATTTTGATCATTAGCTGGCATTATAGTTTGTACTTATACTTTCTAAGTGGATTTCCGACGTTATCGTCATTGAACATGTTGGTATGAACAGAAATGGATGGATGTTAAAAAGTTTATTCGTTGAGAAATCCTTTCCTGAAGTTTCATGTAGCCCACTAGTATTGTGCCAGGGAATCGTATCCACGAGTAGTGGTTCGCCACTTGCACCTGAGTAACACCAAACCTGTTACTCTCACCTGTTGTGCTATTTGTAAAGGGTTATATTTTTGTTCTTATTTCCTTCTTTAAGAAGGACCCGAAGTCCCAATTTTTTCCATAAGGATGCATTGCGGAGATTTTTGAAATTTTTTTTTGCGGGAACTTCCTGGCAAATTAGAGTTGAAATTAGAGGGATTGCTGGAAGCTGTGCATGTCCAACGAAAACAACAAAGATATCTTTGAAGATTATGTGACAGTTGGTGCCCTTCGACCCCTGGAGGCTCCCCCTTTCTGTCTTGTTATTCTTTTGTTTCGGTTCCGTTTCATGATGAGTTGGAGGAGCTTAGGTAAAAACGCCTGGCGGACGCAGCCTCGTGCTGGAATTTTTGCTTTTCCTCTGTTAAGATATTGAGGTAATTTTCGTGTCGAGAAAGTCTCTGTTTTGTTGCGTTCTTTTGATTTCATAGTTATTCTTCATTTTATATTTTTTGTTGCATTCGGCATTTTCCATTCTTTTGTTAAATTTATTTTTCCCTCCGAGTACGGGCGGAGGTTTCATTGTGACCCCTTCTACTTATCTTTTACCCGTACTGGCGCCCAATACCAATTTTTCTGGACCCACGCCGGAGCCATCCCCGGGACTCTAGATCCTCATAATTATCCTTGGTTCAACGCTAGGTCAGGGCAAATATTCTCCTATTTAAAAAGCACTTCGGCGATTTTAAAGATTTTTTAAAAAATCCCTTCCGATAAAATGGAAACTTAAAACCTGACATGTGAGTAGAGATCATAAATACATTTCGTATACACTGTTAAATTTTCCCTGATGGTCCTTGGTTCAATTCCAGAGTGCCATTTACATTCCTCTATGCATTTCAAATTGGGATAACGGAGTCTTATTTAAGGACCTTCCCGGTATGATATGGACTTCAAAATTTGAATCAAATAAGTTTTATTTCTACCAGGGCGTTATATGCATTCACATCTTCCAGAAGGTCCTGGGTACAACTCCAGGGGGCATTTGAAATATAGGGCAGGAGTTACAAATGTTGTATGATTCATTTACAGAGAAGGTGGAAGTGTATGACCAGGCATGTGAACAGAAACAGTAAATTTTACTTAATAACAGTTTATTTTTTATCGTAAGATCATTGATTTGACGCCAGGGCACCATTTACATTCTAGAATTCAATTAAACACAAAGATGGAATTTTGTTTGAAGATATTTCTGATTATTAACTTGGAACTTCAGAAACCGTCAGATTATCCCAAAGCAAATAGTCTAATGCAATCTCATTGTAAGAAAGTCCTGGGTTCGAGACCAGGTCACTTGGATACAGAATCAGTTTTTACATAGAGATATTTGGGTTCTCATGTCCTAAATTTTCCAACCAAATAGAACTTTGCAAAGTACAGTGCTTTATACATATGCTTGCAGTATACAAGCTACTTTGTCTCGTAGCTAATAGAGTTGGCAACATTTTTTATCAGCAAACAAATATTGTTATTTTTTTCAATTTTTCTAGGATTGGAAAATAATTGTCAACTTTCTGTCATTGAAGCAGTATAAAGTGAAATGTTTATCACTTACTTGCTGAAAAGAAAATTTTTTAGTCAAATGCCAGCCATCTATTTATTTTTCCTTAACTGATCATCATCTTAATGTGTTCATACAGGTCGCCATACTGTGAGAATCACCAAGTTAAAGACAGTGGCCCAGTAGTAATTGTAGCAGGAGTGTATAATGTAGCAAGGGATCGTGATGAAATCAGAGTGTATCCAAGGGAAGGACGCCTGGAAGATTCAACAGCTGGAGTAGCTAAAGTGGGTGCCCAGGTGTTGTTATTGGATGCTCTTGGGCCTATTCTCCTGGCTTTTACAGCCGATGCCAGGCTTTGTTTGATTCGAGCTGCTCCACCAGCTAACCTGCCTAGCAATGGGCTTCTTACCTCTTCTACTACTTCTCTGTCTTCAAGTTCTGGAAAGCCTGTTTCTTCAGCTGCTACTGGTATGTAATTATTCTTTTGATACTGTTATCTCAAGGGATTGACTGAGAATGGGAGGGGAAGAAAGGACTCCCATTGAAGGGTGTTGAAGATATCCCTTTGGATATTTTTCCTGAACAATTAGGGTCTGAATCATTTTTTCATTGATACTGTGATTTGTTATATCATGACAGAATGAAAGAGGAAATTAGAAAGGAAATGTACCTTATATATGTAGAGGAATAAAAGTATAACTATCTTGAAAAAAAACAATAATTGCAATATGAGTTCAGGAAGGAAAATAAACAACAGAATTGAAATGCTTGATTCATAAATTGAAAAATATGAAATATTGAATTTAAATCCACAAAATAGATGATTCTATAGTAAATAAATAAATGAATTTAAAATTGGATAAGCCAACTAATATCATTAAATCTATGGTATGAAGAAAGCAATCTTAGTGAAATTACATGCATACACCCCTTAAAAATTCATTAGTCTTGTCATATATTGCAAGAGCATCATCACTAATAAAGTGGCTGATCTGGAGCATTAGAACCAAAATAATGATTCGGACTTTTCACGATGAAGTCCTTCAGATGGAAAATCTCCAGTTGATGAAAACACAGAGAATATTAACTGTCTCTAAAGCAGGGAATGGAAGAATAATTGAAATATCTTGGAGTTAAAGAACATGAGCTACCAGAATCCTAAACAGACATTTATGGATTGACTCATGAGAAATTTGGCCTCATCAGGAAAATCGCCAGTTTGTATAAATTCCATTAAGATTGTTGCTTCGCAGTACACCGTCTTGAGTGAGGTTGACGAAGTGCAGCAAGTGATGTCTTCTAAGTCTGCAGATCTGAAAGCTGTATTTGGCTGTCAGGGAAAAATGAAGAACTAAAGTATTCCTTGAATGGTGTGCTTTCATCTATCCCAGACAACTTGCCAAGCACTTCCCAAACCCAATGCACCTGTGGTATTAAGCCTTGCAGAGTTTGGTTGCAAAGTTCTTATCCATGCTCTGGAAGATTCATCTTGGAGAGTTCATTCATGTTTAATGTAGGACTATTTTCCACATTACAGAGAGTCTGGAGAATTTGCAAGACTGGAATTGTCCTTCTCAAAACTGTCACCCCTTCCGTTTATCTGTTTTGGTCACAGAATACTCATCCTGCTTTATTAATATGCAGAATATTTCAATCTCAATAAATAATTTCTAAAGATCCGCACATGGCATTTTCATAAGTGCAAACCTTCAGAGGGATCTATGTTTGGGTTAATAATACTTCCAATCAAAAATTACTCAGGCTACATCATCACCCCCAAAGTTATGTTTAATGTTTTATAAGACTTAAATAAATTAATAATAATTTAACTAATATAAATTCCTGTACAAATTTTTTTACTCTTACATTTTGTTACCAATTAAATTTGTAGACAGCTCTTGTTTTCAGTTTGTGAAAATGCAGTCAGAATTCATATTCTTTTAGTGTTTGTGCACCCCAAAACTTTTGGAGTGACCCCAAACCCAGTATTGAGGTGTCTCTTTTCCTACTAATGTGTGAGCCACAATGTTTGCTCAGAGTTTTACTATTAGTTTTGCTTCAAGATGGAGAATAAAAATATTATTCATTCACACACTTCATAAGCAATGACTCTGTTGTGAGGGCGGGAGAGAAGTTACCCTGAGAATCTGAATCAGCACTGCGTTTCACTCTTAAATTCCCACCCATCCTGGATCAGACGATTTTATGTATGAAAACAAATCCCACAGGTGGATGTGAATATGATTGGAATTTGGTTAAAAATCCCAGTGCCTGACTAGAGGGTCCACAACCGTAAAGGGACAAGGGGATACGGAGGGTCAAAGTGGACAGTATAATTTGAGAATATAAAATCAGTAGGCATTCACTCTAGTAAATAAATTTTGTAGCAGCATTGTTTTTGCAGAATTTCAGTAAAATTTTAATTATAAATATGTGAATATAGTTTATATATTAGCAACTTTATTTTTAATTTATTTAGTCTCCACCAAACTCTTTGGGTAATTTTTGAGAGATACCTGCAAAATATGACATGGATGCCCTCTGAAATTCCTCATGATCAATTTATTTCTAAGCAAGGTTATTATTTAATAGTTAATAATATTTTTGGATTATCATCAAAACTAAGATCAAAAGCTTTTTATTGTGCCATGATGTTTGGTCAGGAGAGATGAAGTCAAACTATACGAGTCTGCTGACATATTGATAATGATGCCCATATGTAAGAGCTGGCTGTGAAATAAAAAATCCTGTATGATAGTCTGCAAAATTAGTATTTCTCATTTCAATGTATTTTATGATGTCTCTAGTTTTCAGCTATTGGAAGGTAAAGTAGTTCATTAAAATTTGTACAATTCCTCAGTGGTCATAATTATCCTGACTCCCTTTCTTGTAAAAATCTTATCTTATTTCACATGCATTGGTTTACAGCTTCACAAGGAGCGTGTTTAGAGCTTGTCAGGCTCCAGGAAATAGACATCTCTGCTCTCTGTGTTCATGCTGCATGTGTGGTCTCCGTATCTCTGACATCTCTCAGAGCAGAAACGAGCCGACCTCCACCTTCAAGCGCTCGCCTTACGTGCTGGAAGCGGCATCGGAAAAAAAGTCGAGTAGAGGAAGAGGAAGAGGAAATGCTTGGAGAAGAGGAGGAGAATGAGTCTGAAGAAGATGGAGAAGAAGAAGATGGTGAGCTAGAGAGTATAGTTCTGAATGTGAGTGGAAGACTGATGATGGTGCAACGTGACCGAGGAGTGGAGGTAGATGAAGAGGAATTCCCTCCAAGTTATTTGCCACCGTTCCGATGGGTTGGTGCCCAGCAAGGAGCAGGAAGCAGTAGTGTTGATGGAGAACTGGTTGGTGCAACAGTCCTTGCTTCTGGAGTGGAGGGCGTTTGGGCTCCGAGAGGTTGTGGGAGACGGAAACCCCAGCTGAGGCAAGCATTGTGGCTATATTGCGGTGCTGCAGGAGCCAGAGTGTGGCTTCCTTTACTTCCGAGACCAGGTAGAAGGTCAGGTCACGAGGGTGCACATTCATTCATGGCCAAAAGGATAATGCTCCCATTCCAGCTACGAATTTATCCCCTTGGTGAGTTCACTAGATTTAGTATTTTCTTATTTATCTATTTGGATTTTACTCTGAATGGTAAAAAGATTTCTTACGTTTTTCAAGAGTTTATGAATCGATCCTAATAAGTATTAATTTTTTGTTTCTTTGTGGTGGACATTTCAAATTCAAGCCAAGCTTGTTGCATCATGAGCTCCAAAAATGTCTGTCCTGAAATGGGGAGACCTGGGTTCAAGTCCTAGTCATGTTGCTTTTTCTCACTTCTTTAACCTGTTGATAAGGCGTGCACATTTGTTTCTTCATGTTTAGTAAAATTTAATTTCCTTCAAAGTTGGTTGAATTGTTTCTTGTTAATTATTTGCTCCTCTTAGAAAATTAAAGACAAATTGTCCCTTAAAGTAGTGGTTTAACTTCTCAGTTTTTGAGACTCCCTAAATTCTCAAAGTTTGCTCTCTAAACCCTTTTAAAATATTACATTTTTATTGACTATGGAGAGTAAAAAGTAATGGCTCACTGTACTGTAAAATTTTAAATGAGAGCTGAACAATTGAAATAAATTCGTAAAAAATAATCTTTTGCTTGTTTGCCACTGCAACTATGGAAGAAGCAACTCCATTTGTCATAAAATATCTCTCCCCTTGTGTAGTACCTCTAGATAAGAATCGCTGCCTTCTTGAGATTTGGTACGTGGCATGTACTATGTAGTAGTCGTAAGATTATTTAGAATGAAATTATATAAAATGATAAGATGGAAACTTGAAACTCGGCATGTGGATATAGATCATTGGTATATTTTATGTACACTGTTGAACATTCCGATTATGGTCCTTGGTTTGATCCCAGAGAGCCATTTACCTTCTTCAATGCATTTCTTATGGAGATAACGGAAACCAATAATAGGTATTTCCCGGCATGATATCGACTTCAAACTTTGCACTAAATAGGATCAAGTCCTAACAAGTCATAACGTATATCCACAGCTGCCAATAGGTCCTGGGTTCGACACCAGGTGTCTCTAAAATTATAAATTACTACGATTCTTAAGATTTTTTTTAACTCTTTCCCGATATCATGGAAACTTAAATTTGGCACGTGAATAGAGATCATAGTTACATTTCATATGCGTTATTTAAGGTTTCCCTGTTGGTCCTTGGTTCAATCCCATAGAGCCATTTGCATTACGCTGTGCATTGCAGATGGGGATAACGGAGTCTTGATTTTGGACCTTCCCAGTATGATATCGATTTCAAATTTTGAATAAAATTAGTTATATTTCTATCAGGGAGATTCACATCTTCCAAAAGATCCTGTGTTCGACCCCAGGTGTCTTTACAATTTAAAAACATATGGCAGGAATTTCTAATTATTTTTGATCTGGTTTCAAAAATATTTTAAGCAACATCCTGGTAGGATAGGGAATACAAAATCATAGAGGTCATGGGAAATATGCTCTTCTTTATTATATCTATGAAACTGAAACCAAATGTGCATGAGTTAGTCGCCAGGTGGGTGCAAATTTCTCCAATTTACATAAATTGCGTTGATTTTTAAGAATGCTTTCAATCCCTTTTGTTTTATTTTGAGGACCTTCTCGAATTTATGTCAACTTGAAATTTGTATTACCAATATGCTTGCAGAATGCAAGCAGCATTTTACTCATAATAGATATATAGGTATATCTGTAGAGTTAGTAATATATAATAGATAATTTTTACAGATTTTATTACTTGAGGAGTTTAATTTTCTGAAGTTTGCAAATATAATTTATTCTTTGTTATATATTATATGTAAAGGAACTTATGGTTTGTTTCTTTATGAGTTATGTATAGGATGGAAAAGATGAACGTGAAATAATTTTGGTGTTAGCCTATCCAGCAAATTACTCAGTACAGAAATAGACTTCTACAAGGTTTCATTTAGTCTTTATCATATTCGTATCAGGATGAGGTGAATACATCCAAATTTGAATAATAAGAATCTTCTTTCCATATTCTTTTTTAAATAACGTAGTATTTTCACCAGGATCTGAAAATTCCATCCCATACAATTCAACATGTTGCTTTGTTTCTTATTAAACCTTTGCATATTTTTTTTAAATTTCTCTTAGATGATAAGGTTCTCTGTGCCAATGCCAGTATATATTTAGTAATTTTGTTACGTATATTTTTTAATCTACAATATTTGCTGCCTGAATTAGCCATCCTATTTGAAGATGCGATACTACTTGGTGCCGAAAGTGATACAACGATGTACTCAGCTGATCCATCTTTGCCTTTCTCCCTACCTTTTTGCGTGGTTGAGCGAACGGTATGTATTACAATGAACAATGAATACAAATTATAATCTTTGTAATGTTCTGCAACATTTTAATATAATCAATATCTCAATACATACTCCTGTGGAAATAAAATGTTGAATCATTTATGATCATGTGAGACAGTATCTTGTGAGTTGTACAATGTGTTATAGAATTAAAAAGCAAAATATTTGTATTTTTAAAGTAAGATGCTGGAAAAAGTTTCTTGAAATGTTATTAAAATAATTGTATCCTCCTGCATTCTTTCTGTGAAGGAGATAAGTACTTAAATTCTATCTTGAAAGCCTTATATTAAGTGAATAGGATACAATAGTGTAATCTATTGAAGGCTTTATTCGTGGAGTGCTATTTTCATCATTAATTGGCATTCATCTTTTGTTAGCTCAAGAACTTTTGGTTTACCTTAAAACACTGATGGCTTTGAAGCTAGCTAAATGTATTACATGGCTAACTTTCACAGAAAGCCATAAATATTTTTTGGCAGTATTTTAGTAGAATAATATAGATTATTCAGAAGGTGATATCTGAAAACCTCTTACTTCAAACAAGCAAAGAGATTGATAATGTATGGATCAATTTGGTTATCATTTGACGATCTTTCTTGATGAGCAATTGTAAGTTATTTATCCTGCCTTCTCTATCTCTCTCCAACTTTCTTCAATCCACTATAGAATGTGATTTATAAATATTAGCGGGGTAACCAGTATTTCATTAATGGGTCTAAAGCCATTTAATGTGCAATTGTATTAACCTTTCATCAGTCGCGCCTATGATCATAATATGAAAAGCCGTGCTTTGTATTCCATACAACAGATCGATTTTCGGCCAAAATTGTAATATTAATTGAACTAATTATTATTTCTGAGTTATAAACTTTAGGTAATAATACAATTTAACAGAAATAATGTAAGAACCAAACAACTTTTTGTAAAAAATATTATTATTGACCTTTATTTATTTACATGCGTTCAGAGAATACCTCAAAAGCTAGATGTCTATTAGTTCCATAATTGAAATGCGTTTAATAAAGTTTAAGGCACGTTTTTAAATTGCAAGAAGTTGAATAAAATATTGAACATATTTTAAATTTTTAATTCAATATATTTTTTTAATAATAATAAGAAAATTAACAAAAAAATCTTAAATAATAGATATCTCATCATCTCCTTGATATGAGCATTTTATAAAAGAATAAATTTGTTGCGCATGATTCTTCCATATGAAATAGTGACATACATCACAAGTCAATGTTGTGGATGTGTTTTTTTGCCAACCACGTGGGACAAGTACCATGTCTTCTTTTATTAGGTAGTTGACCACTTCCTGATGCACAGCATTGAGGATATTCCCTTTTCAGGAAAGATCGTGTATCTGGCAGTAGGGAAGGTATCAAAGTCCCAACCATACATCACCTTACCAGGTGATCCCTTACTTGAGTCACATTTCATTATCGGCAGGCTCACTCATCAAGTTATTTATTTTGCTATTACGCTTAATTTAACATTGGGAAATGTTCAAAGACTTTTGAAGGTAGACTGTTTTGTTCGTCAATAGTTCTATTTAGAAAAGAGTAGTTACTATTATCGGTGTTTTGCTCTATACATGTGGCTTTGTATTTTTGATTGTGCCTGCCCAAATAAGCTGCCTCCTTTACTCTATAATATAATTTGTTAAATACAGGAAATCCTACGAATGTCCTATAGAAGACTGATCATCTCTTTTTCTTCCTCCTGTTTTCTAGTTCCCATTCCAATTCTTTCATCATTTGAGTAACATTCCTACGTTTGACATATCTCTCTGCCATGAACTACCTTTCTTTGCACCTTTTCTAATTCCTTTTTAAGGAATTGATTGAGGTCCCATAAACATTCACCATATTCTAGCAGAGACCTAACTAACGATTGGTTAGACCTCTGTTTCCTAGTTATTTTCTTGTTTAAGTTTTAAGTTAATGTATCAAAAAATTTAATTGCCTATTATTGCCTATGTGCACTTCCATTTTAAATTTCTACTGAAAGTAATTCCGAAGTATTTTACCTTATTTTCCTTTGCTAAAACATTACCACAAATATTATAATGACCCTGAAATTTGTTCTTATCATGGCTTATGACTTTACATTTACCAGCATTGATGGTATATATATTATCTCTTAAGGAATTCCTGGAGGGTAAATAAAATATTTCTTTATCCTGAAAGCTTCTATAAACCAGCTGTAAATGTAATTATTAGAAAGTTTTGAGTCTCTAATTATATTCTAAGTTTAAAATTTGAAAGATTAGAAATCAGTTGAAGCTGTAAAGGCTCAAGCAGAAGAATCTGTATCTAATTCTGTGATATAAAATAAGTTCATTTCCATTTATTTGGTCAATATCAATCAAATTATGAAATTTTTGTTATTAAGATAAATTTTAAAGAATTTTCAGTAATCATACTACTCAGCATATGATTTATATTAAATTTTAGTGTGACTGTTTTGAAATCTCATGTAATAAAACTTGATTACTGAGAAAGTAATATGTCAAAGAGGTAGTTGGTGTTGTGAAGATAAGTTTTGAATTTGGTATTTTTGATATTACTAAGTGATATTACTTGAGTGATATTTGGAAATATTTATGAATTTATGTAATGAACCTTTTGATTTTGGCAGAGCCAAGTGTACTTGCATCAGATACTTCGACAGCTGTTACGTCGCAATCTGGGCTTCCATGCTTGGGAGATCGCACGATCATGCACTGCACTCCCATACTTCCCACACTCGCTTGAGCTCTTGCTCCATGAGGTGAGCGTTAAAGGACTTGCGTGATACTAATATATGGTGGTGGTTTCATCCTCTCCTGCATACAACAATTCATAAGCACTAATATTTCTTTTTTGTGATAGCTTTTTGATTTAGTTCCATTTTTAAATATGATTAAAACATGCTGCTCTTTCGGTATTGAAAGTATTCATTCAAGAAGAACATTCATCTCTTCATCGCCGATCATGATAACTGTGTTTTAGTAAAATGTTCAGTCTGATGTGTGGATTGCAGCTTTTTAAAGATATTGATTCTATTATTTCCTAATACTCAAATAATAGAAAATAGGATAAATTTCCAAAATCTGAAAAGTATCATCTTGATAAATGTAAATAATTTATAAAATTTGAAGCAAGATTATTTTACTGTCATTTTTCAAAAGTTAGTGATGTGTGCTTAGAAAGTAGCAAATTGCTGAGAATATTCCTTGAGCATTGATGATATCCTGAGCATTGCTATACATTACACCATGTTAGTTTATGAATATCTCTTACTATGCTTTAGTTATTGTAGTACTCATTGCTTTCAGATTTATTTCTTATATTTTTGGCTGGTTGCAAAATACTTTTAATGTAAACATTGTCTGATTTTCAGGATGTGAAATGTTTTTTTATGTTTCTACATATGTATCTCGCTAAACTTATTTGATTAGCAGAGCCAGATAGGTCTCAGACTTTTGACGATCCTCTTACACAAGCTTTCTGTTGGCCATACTGACATTTCTTATAGGTTCTGTATTATTCTTGACTATTTAGAAATTTTACAGTACATTTTCTGATTGTTAGTTTAATTTTTCCAGAAGCATAGAAATCATTTAATCTTGTTAATCTTGTTTAATGAAAAATATTGCTTCTAAATCTATCTCTTACCCCTGAAATAACTGTATGTCATGCTTTTTAAGTAAATACTGTCAAGCTGCACTTAAATTGACATACTGCACAAGCTTGTGTTTTTGCTTTCTAGCTGTTGCACTTTTCCATGAACTACTTTTGCATATATTATTTAACATAATACCAGTATACTGCTCAAATGCTGGTTAAGAATTTACAGGAGAAAGGATAGTAATATTATTTGTTAGAATTATCTAAACACATAATATAGCAGAAATTTTATAATGAATAAATCACAATTAAGGATTGATCAGTGATCAAGCTGATCAGATCAGCTATTGAGTTTTAAGGATTGAATTTGGGCCATCCATCACTTAACTATTATTCTGATCAAAAGAATTTGAATTTGACAACAGAGATATGTGACCATTACTTTCTTTGAAGCTGTTCTAAAGTTGCGTGTTTATAAGCAGATTTAGCTAAACATTTTGGAGCTTAAATGAAGTCCATTGTTTGATTTTTTAGTGCATCAGAAGTTGCAATGTTTTAATGAAGTTAGGTAATTGAAAATGAAAAGGATATGGCCTATAGAATATGGTATTCTTAATTTGAAATTCATTTTCTAGGTGGAAGGTAAGTTTTCTAATTGGTTATCAATTAAGATAAAATGTCCCAATTTCTTGGAAAAATCCTAATTTGACTTTTTAGGATGGTAGTACTAAAATTTAAAGATCTTATTTGGCATGACCCAGAATCACAAAATAAATAATTTTTGCCCCAAATCACTTGAAATGGTTTATTTTTCATTGAATCATTTTTGTCATTACTTCCTGCATGCCTCCGGAAGTCTTGAAATACTGTCCCCTCAGAACTTTCCTGATGATAGCTGGCGGATCAAAGATAAACCTAATTTCATCACCAGTGAGCAATGTGTATGTAACGTTCAGTGCACCTCCTCAGCAATTATTTTGGCCGTGTTGTTTTGTTCTTCAGTCAGCCAATGAGGGACCCACCTTTAAAGCATTCTTTTGTAAATTTTCTCTGATGTCTCCCAGATAGTCATGTGGCAGTGGGGTTGGCTTTGGAGAAAGCACTTTGATTTTCGCTTGCAGCCTTTATGCAAAATGACCTTTCAATTTTTTTTAACATTACTATGACTATTACCAATTTTAATGACAGTTTTTATCGCATTTCCTTGCCAATCCTTAAAGATAGCTTCTGTCGAATAGCAATTTCTTCCTCATTACAGTATGAAAGTTTTATCTCGTTTTCTTCCATGGTACTTCGGATAGTTATTGCTGAATAGAAATCTTATATCTAAGTCACAAAACGTGATTATAACTATATTAAAACTAAATAAAATAGGCTGTAAGACATTACTCCTTAACTAATACTATCCTATGAAATTTCTTTCCCAATTATTTATTTATTTATTCCATTTCCAAAAACTTTAAACAGGTTTTTGTTGAAATAATGTTTTCAAAATTGTGTACATGGTAACTCAATCCAGTATTGTCCAATTAGCATGGGATTTACCATCATATTGTGGGGAGATTTTTAATAATTACAGCAAGATATTTACAAAATACAGATGTGTATATGTATGTGGGTATATAAATATATTTGTATGTACACATTCACACAATGTCTTGTTCAGTTTTTTAATACCTCTAAATTTATGATTTAATTAACCTTATCAACTGATTGAATCCTTATGCACAAATTTCTGTATCTCTGTAACCAATTATTTTATCAAAACTGGGGATTTAACTGTTTTGAATGAAGGATTGATAAATTTCAGCATTTTAGCTATTGAATCATAAAAATTGTTACTAATCATACGTGTGTTCAATTCACTGCTTCAGCCTCATAATTAAAATATTTTGTAGGGAATTCATCTTCCACTAAGTCATATAATTAATCAGGAGCCATTCTCATATTTGATTACAAGATTAAAAAGTAATTCTTGGCGATGGTAGAGATATATTGAAATAAAAATTATTTGTCTTATACATAAATTTATGCATATTATTATAAATTTGTGATAGTGAGGGTAATTCTGGAATTGTTTTCTCTTGTGTAGATTCATGATGCTTGCTTTTCACATAGTAAAGTATTTCAGAAGATTAATCAGAAAATAGTATTGAATTATTGTAAGTATTTTAGTAAACTTAACTTTAATTTTATATTTTGGTTCTTATCTCTTAATTATCTAAAAAATTTATAGTTGAAAATGTTTAAGGCATTGATTGATTGATTCATGATTATCATGTAATATTTCATTTAAAGGTCCTGGAAGAGGAAGCCACAAGCAAAGATCCTTTACCAGATGCATTATTGCCGGGAGTGGTAGAGTTTATTGGGGAGTTTCCTCGTGAACGACCTCGTTGTATTGTTCAATGTGCTCGGAAGACAGAAGTGGCGCTGTGGCCTTGCCTTTTTGCAGCTGTTGGCAGGCCAAGGATTCTTTTTGAACGTTGTCTAGCAGCTGGTCAACTTCGTACTGCTGCTTCCTACCTCATTATTCTCCAGGTACTAATATCATTCATCCATTGACGTGGACACCAGTTGCATGATAAAATCAAGCATAATTTAATTGTTAAGTATATCCACTTACAGAATTCCTAACCCCTGTCCTCAAAACAGAGATAAGCATTGAATGTTTTCTCTTAAATTTTTAATTAATCTTGTACTGCCTTACTCTTGTCATGTAGTAACCATTTCCCTTAAATCTATTCTACTTTATTCAATCAAAGGATTATTTATGGAGTTGGTGTGAACAATCATGAACTGCTTTGATATAATAATGTATTCAAATTACATTAAGAATCTTTCTCTAACTGCCTACCATATCAAACCATACTATATATTCAACCAAATATTTTTCGACTCCCATTTCATGTTTGTGCATTGAATCTGAAAGTTTGTATTCATGTTGTAGTCACATTGGGAAATTATACTAACAGTTGGCCGAAGTTATTTATTATCGGAACATGGAATACAAATTACTTATCTAGGAGGCAATCATGGCCGACCGATTGAGGATCCATCGAATGAGCATGTGTATTAGTTGCTATAGGTGGGCTGAAAACCTCTAACCCAAGTTGGCCCTCCCCTTAAGAAGTTCCAAAGGGCACCAGCAAAACATAAGAGGGAGAGAGATGCCAGTGCAAGACAACGCATCAATCTTAAGACTCATCTGCGACTGACTCTGAATCAATCGTTGCCCTCTGTCCTTCCAACTTTCATAATTTTGAAGAAAAGTAAATTTATCTTATCAAAAACTATTAGAAAGCTCAATGCTTCATTTTTGAAATCTTAAAGTTCTTTATTAAGAAAACCTTAACTATGTTGTGTCTAAAAAATGTTGTTTTCAATTGCATATTAGAATTTTTTGTTTCATTTTAGTTTCTATGTATATATAGAATATTTGTAAGAAAAATCAACATTTGTAGGTTTTCTCGGATTAAAATATATCCATAATATAGTCCGTCCAATGTTACGATATACAGTGAAATCTCGTTCTAACATTCTCGTTCCGAACGTTTTCCCGGATCTTAGGTTAAAATTTTGAGGTCCCGAGTACAGCAGCATCATTTCTATTGTATATTTTTCCACTTTTAAAGTTTTTCATTTGTAAAGTTTTTCCGTGTCTTAAGTATCCTATTTTCAGTCCCCGCCTAGAATTACTTTCACTTATAATGTATCGACATATGAGAATAAAAGTTACGATTACCGAAAAGGAACATAAAAGCAACGCTGCTTCTATTAAGTCTCTCTGTGCTATACATTGTGTGGATTAAATCACTAAATCCAGTAAATTTGTATTTTTTTCCAATGTGCCATACTAAGTTGCATTCCCAGAAAGATGCTGCTATGTAGAGCCCACCAGATATCACTCTCTTTACATTACCATTACACTCCTTTCGCTTTATAAGCTTTGTCTTCATCATCTGAAGGAGCGGCACACTCCGCCTCGAACATTAACTGCGGCATTTCTTTATCAGCCATTATCTTCAGTGCACATCAAATTCACCTTTGGGACTTTCCTCATCTAAGTGACGTTATGCAATTAGTGCATTCCTTCTCATTTCTTTTTTCATTGAGAGTTGCACCTCATAAACTGAAAGCTATAAACCTATTCTTTCGCTAATATTATGCAGCTTCGAATATAGTATTTTTGAATTTTACTGTTAGTGCTTTCAAATGTTTTAAGTGTTCCATCCCAAAACCTTCTGATTACATAAAAAAGAAAGGTCATTACTCTTGAGGAAAAAAGATTAACGATCAAAGAAGTAGATAGAAATCCACATGTGAAATGTGTTGAAAAGGCAAGGTGAATATAGCTTGCGGTAACATCGCTGAACACATTTATGTCTCATCTAACATCAATCCTCAAAGCTGTAAATGACTGCGGAGTGGCTGCGAAAAGGAGGAAGAGCTCACAAGCATCACCTTATGAAAGAATGGAATCATTGTTACTTGAATGGTTCCAGCTGGCTCGATCTTCCAACTTACCAATCAGTGGTGTTATACTGCGAGAAAAAGCAATGCGTATTGCAAATAAACGGGGATTTCCTAATTTTTCAGCATCCAATGGATGGATCGATAGGTTAAAGAGCCGTTATGGCATTGTTTATAAAGTTGTTGCAGGAGAAAGTGCCAACATAGATCTGGTATCAGTGAATCATTGGAAGAGTTACCCGAGAAAATAAAGGACTATGCACCATATGATGTATTCAACGCTGATGAAACAGGATTATTTTTTAATTTATTACCAGACAGAACCTTAACTTTTCATAGAGAAGCTTGCCATGGTGGAAAGAAAAGTAATGGACAACAGATAATTTTGCTATGCTGTAATGTGGACGGAAGTGAGAAACTGCAACCATTAGTGATTGGAAAGTTTGCCAAGCCGCAGTGTTTCAAGAATGTGAGGACATTCCAATGTAAGTATAAAAACAATTCGAAACCATGGATGACATCAAAATTATTCATGGAGTATTTGCAAAAGTTTGATGCAAAAATGGGCTCTGCCTCAAGAAAAGTGTTGTTTGTGGATCGTTGTGCAGCTCATTCACAAGACACTGCTGGTCTTTGGAATGTTCAAATTGTTTTCTTTCCAGCTAATACCACCAGTATGGAAAGACATTCTATCCAAAGCAGTAACAATTATGGATTCCAATAAAGGTGCCCTTAAATTGACATTTCTAGAAACCATGCATTTTTTTTGGCATCAGCTTGGAAAGATGTTAAGAATGAAACAATAAAGAATTGTTTTGGAAAAGCTGGGTCTCACCATGATACCACCACTGTGCATATAGAAAAAAAAGCTGTTCAGGAAGCAGATAATGAAGACGAAGCTGTTGCAGTCTGAAATGACTTTTGATCTGTTTGTAACCAATGATGATGATAATGTTGCTACTTGTGGTGCACTAACAGTAAATGAAATTTGTGGTTTACAAAATGATGACTTTCCTGAAAGGAACTGATAAATTTGAAAAGGATCTCTATGATATTCACTCAAAGGATAGAAAAAACAAAGCAAAATATCTAATCATTACAAAAACACTAAATGTAATAACTTATTTCATCTTTTAATGTCTTTCAAAACTAGTCGTGATATCTTTTCCTCAAATTATTTATTCTAAGTAGATGAATATTACCTACTATGAACTTGTTTCAAAATTATGTGAATCCTTTTCAATAAATAGTAATTTTTGATAAAACACATGTTATAAAATTTCATGACTTTGTTTGCCTTTTCTTAAAATATGGCCCATCCGGAGGAAATATCTAATCCAATTGATGCATTAACTCAAGACTTGCATCCAACACTGAGGATTCACCTTTTGGTTCTGATCATGGATATTCAGAAGTCTATATGTATGTATACGCTAATTGTGTTCCTGTTTAATGTGATACGATGCTATTCTACTAAAAATATATTGGAAAAAGCACACCATTTTAGGAATGGAGAGAAGAACCGCACTAAGAGGCACTTATTCATAACTATATGGAGCGGAATGCAGTGACACTTGAATATGAAAAGAGCAAGAGTATAGAAGAGATCAAAGATATGTGCGAACTGGGCAGACAAGTATGGATGAGATGATTACCCCCTGCCATACGTAGGGTATACCGTATATAAGTCGACCCCTAAAATTTTGAGGTTTATTTCAGGTTTTAGCCTATGTGCAGTGTATAAGCCAACCCAAAATATAGGACAAAACCACCTCCCCAGCTCTATTTCATGGAAATAAAAAATACATTATCCATAAATATATACGATAGCTTAAGAAATATTTACCGCATAAGATTAAGACGCTAGAATTGTTTCTTTCAGCTGTCATGTCAACTTCTCGCCTCTGCTTAACTATTACAGAAGTATCTTTCGTTGGTATCACTCAGGATGCACAAATAAAAATGTGTTGCAAAATAGAAACACAATGGTATTAAAAATTTATTATAGAAATTATGGTAATATATTAATATCAAATCACGGCACTGCTAAAACAACTTCCATCAACTCTTAACACTAAGTCAAATCATAACAATTATATAAACAAATACAAACCATGATGTGCTTGATCTTCATTTGTAAAAAGAAAACATCTAAATATATATTACATTTTTGTAAATAAAAATACATGTGAAGAAATTAATATAATTTGCTAAGGATATATATGCGTCAAATATATTTGACTTGCCGATAATTAGTTTGCTGGGCTTTACATTTTTACTTTTGGCCACAATTGTATTTCGTGATGAAATTTGTTTTACAAGATATCTATGTTAATAAGACTTGCCAGAAATTAGTTTCAGTCAGAAATAATTGTGATGAGTTGTGAGAGTTTGTTTACAACGAGTGTTAAGCTGACAGTTTCACTTATTTACCCCTCATTGGTAAAGGGTTACATTTTATGTTATTATTGTTTTTTTTTTAATTTCCTTATAGTACTGCTTTTGTAATTTCCAAGTCATACATAGCTTTCTTTTATATCTTTTAGCTTGTTCTATCAGTAGGCTTGTGCAGGTTTTTATCACCCCCCCTTCTTTGCGGGTGTTTTCCTGATGTGGATATTTTTTCCAAAGATATCACCTTAGTTTTTTTACATCCACTCCTTCTAAAGTTTTCCTCTATTTCTATTTACCTACAAAAAACCTTTTATGGACATAATATCATTGACGAAAGGTTAGATGGTAGTAGAGACTTTTCGGTCTCAATCTCACCTTAATAAAGACCTTATGAGGGACTTCTACTGTATTTGCATATGATTGTGTTTTAATTCTGTATAAGACTGTATTTTATTTTTGTATATTTTTATTTGGTAACCATTTATGTCGATTTATATATTAGTATATTTTATAATTATTATAGATTTGTATTTTATTTTGTTATGTCATTAGTATTTTAATATTTTTATGTGAATTTCTGGGTTAAATGGAAGATGGGACTCAAAAGTCACAATTTTGCCTAATAAAGTCCCTTAATAATAATAATAATAATAATAATAATAATAATAATAATAATAATGATATGTAATAGATATACTAACATACCGGAAAGAAAAATAAGAAATTGATGCTTTCAATAAAATTAAGAATTATTTGGGATTTTCATTTAGCCAATGATTTTGGGACTATCTTTTGAGTTACAAATTAGTATCTGGTATCAAAATGTAGCTTATTTCATGTTCTTTCTTACTTTGTTATATCAATCTTGCTGTTGAAAATTTTGTAGACATAAGTCTATGGGAAATATATGGGAATGTCGACAGTTTTTGGTAAAATTCCTTGAGAAATGTATTCGCCTGCTACTTTTCATTCTATTTTGGTAGAAAAAATCTTCCTGCAAGAAAGTTTCTGAGGAAATGCCTAATTTATTTTATGTGAAAATTAAAATCCCTTAAGTTTATTGATGTTGTCAAAAAACAAATGTACATACATTATGGAGGTAATGTGGCCCTCGGACTTGAGCAACTGATTTTTGGGTCAGCCTGCTGTGCCTTAGTTTGGAGCCATCTTATAGATCCTTCCATTAACTTATGGAAAAATTACATTGCATTCTAGTTATCTTGATTGTATGTTATCCAATTAGCATGAAAGTTTACCAACATGTTTCTTACATCATTCTCTATCATATCTTGGGGAGATTTTTAATTTAAGACTTAATTTCTTAATAATTAATCAAAGAATACCAAAAGAGAAGAGTCATTTTAAATACTCATGTTTTCCTTAATGTCATTCTAGTGCATGTTTTCACATCACTAGAATTATATATTGATTACTATATTAATCTTAACATTTTTTATTACGATGTAGCCAGAGTTATGATATTTGTGTGGACCCTATTTTTAAAGCCTATTTTTTGTGATTTTCTTTACAGAACTTGGAGTGTTCATCAGTGAGTCGACAGCATGCTACGCAGTTGCTTGATGCTGCTCTCGAGCAGGGCCGATGGGAGCTCTCGAGGGATTTAGTGCGTTTTCTTCGTGCTATCGGTCAGTCAGAACTCAGCTACACATAGTATCTATCTCTTGATATTAGATTTTAAAATTTACATATTATGCATGATTTAATGTATATCGCCAATATATATTATATCACCATGGTAATAAATTTAATGGAGGTCTCATTTTCACAGTGCAGTTTTCCCTTTACTAGACCAGGGTTATATGAAGAAGAAAATGCTTAGTAACTGAGAATAATATTAAAAGAGAAATTATTTTATAACGATGTATAATATATATAATATCTGCTACCTTGTTCTTTGTTTTTAAGAAATCAAATATTTCCCACTTGCATTTAAGGCTGCTGTAGCGCTCGGGGATTTATGATTTTAAAGGTCGAACCGTAGAGCATACGAAGTGGAGACTTTCAGATCTAACGAAGCGGTGGGGAAGAACATTCATTTCGCTGGAGCTGTTGGCACTCAGTGGCTGCTGAGTCGAACCTCTCTTTAGGTGGGGTTACGGGTTTGCTTCTTCACTTATCGCAGTAGAGACTGAAATTGATACAATGTTAGGCATCGAGTTACCGTCACCGCTCATTTGCTCTCAAAGACGGGTAGACCAGAATGCTCTCTCACTTAGGTTTAGAAATTGTGATGAGATTCCCAACATTGTCCGCGCGACTTTGATAATAATAATCTTTATTAGGGGCAAAATTGCCCTCTTTCTTTTACAACAAGTAAATTACATAATTTTTCATTGAAAGTTTTACGATTAGGTACATTAGTAAAAGGATAATAATAATACAAATAATAAGGATATATACATAGTTTAAATTAAAATATATGCATAGCGACTAATATTGTTAGGTATATCTGATTATAAAGTAATAGAATTTAAGAAATCAAAAAATATCATTCCTATTACACAGTTAAGTATTTTAGTGAACAGAAAAAATATTAGCAACAATTAAAATAAAATTAATAATAAAACACAATATTGTAAAAATTGCAAAGGAAAAATTAATATAATTTACAATAATAGAGATACATAATTTAAATTGAAATATATGATATTAAAAATACATAATGTTAAGCAACATTAAGTAATGTAGTATTTATCACATTAAAAACAAAATAAGAGATATCAGAAATTTGGGATGCTAAAATATCAGTATTGAGTTGTGATTTAAGTAATTTTCCACAATATAAGTTAAAAAAAGTACATACGAATACACATATGATATGGTGAAAGAAAGAATTTTTAACAGCTATTATCTCTGAACAAATACCTGCTTTCGAAAGTAAGAATAATTTATCATTGAATTATTCTACCTTTCTGTAATTTTCTATGCACTGTATAATTATTCTTCCCAATAAAATTTTCGTAATAATTAGCTTTGCAAGAAGAAGTAATTATTTTTACACATAAAATAATGTATAAAAATTATAAGCTGTGGAATAGGTAAAGGAGATTTGTATCATCCATAATTCTAGTCACAAGAATCCCTAATGTGCGAAATTGCTGTGAAAATCCTCACCACATTTGTTACAATAGTTAGTTCATAAAATCGTGCGACCTCTCCCTAATGAGAAAAAAACAAAATCTGTGCTGTAAATCACGAATCTTTAGCAGATTGCTGCAAATTTTGCATTGTATAGAAACGGTGACCTTTGTGGTTTGCCTTTGTTTATAACACTGAAAGAATCAGAAGCAAAGAAAAAACCAACAGACTAATTTCTATAAAAAGTCTCCAGGCATGAAAGTTTGTCCGCTTCCTAACGCATAAACATCATATGAAAAAGAACTAGTCTTGTAAAGATATATAGGATCTATAGGACGTTCTTTGCGAGGAATGATCCGTACCTTGAGGTTCATGGGAGAAATTATCATCAGTTTGCGATGAACACCCTTCGTCACGAGGAGCATCAAAGCCAGATGGCTCACCAGGAATCACTTTCCTAATTTGGAGGAATCATGTGTGAAACCATGGTATTAAAGAAATATCAATGGGTATAGAAATTTATTATGACTAACTTAAATTTTCATTTACATTAATTAACTTTGCAAGGAGGATTTTTAACTAAACGATATCAAAGTTTTGCTTTATTACAACTCATTACACATTCTGTCAAATACCTGTTCATTCTCCATTCTTTCAGAAACTTCCCTTTATTTTTTTCTTGTTTGCACTTAGTCGAAGATGTCCACTTTTCGTATATCTACGCATGGTCACTCAACAAAAGCAGCAATACTCAGTAATCAACTCCTACCTCTGCAGTCTCAGTGACAAAAGATCTATGCAAGTAATCCCTACGCCCGCTGCGAAAAAATATAAGAGCAAGGCAGCCACCATGATCACTTTATTCAGCCGTCTCGCGAAGAACTTCCCCTCCAAGTCCCTTCCCTACTTCCCAGCTGTTTAGAGGGCGCATGATCTGCTACCTTGATAGGCAAAAACAGAAGTGTTTTAATTCCCAGTTTACAGCAAATTTTGATCTGTGACCCCCTCATATTTCTACACATACCTGAAGAGCAAAGTTTGAAGATCTGCTTTTAGTTTTTAATTTTTTGAATATGCTCAAAATAAGCGAGTAAATATGGCTGAAAAAGTAGCTATTTTTAATGAAATCAAACATCTTTGGAAGGATTCCTATGACTTAACTTTAAATTTAAAAAATAAATGCACATCTTCAATCTTTTTTCTTGCAATTGCTGAAAACTGCAAATCTCTGCAATGAAATTCAATGTCTTAAAAAAGAGAAATAAAACAGGCTTGAATCGGCCGTTTTGGACGAGCGCTACAGCAGCCTTAAGCTAGGATTGTTTGAAACATACTGTAGGTGAAAGTCTCTATTAATTTGTATATTTTTGCATTATATTAGGTAAAGCTTATACTGCTTGCAATAAAATTAAGCTTTGGTCAAACTGAATTGTAACCTGTGCCCTCCGATAATCTTCCAAGAGTTGATTTGAACTGGAGGTAAAAATTTTGAACATATTCTTTGATGCACGGTAATTTTTGTAATTCATTGTATGCATGAATTTTTGTTTTGGGAAGTAGTATTTGAATACATATATGTTACTACAGCTTGTTAAAAAAAAGTTACCCTTAGGATGCAATGTGCACAACAGTCATTAAGTTTCGAGCAAGCAAGCCTTGAGAAGAAAGAGAGAAAAAATAAAAATGGAGGGCATAGTCTGCTACAAAAGCCCACATTTGGCTTTAGGATGGATTTTTTTATTATTGTTGTTACAATCATTTACTACTATCCATTATTTAGTGGCATAAACATGGCTGCATAATAACAGAAACAGAGGTTGGAATGCATAAAATCAGTGGTTTAAAAGTGGTTTCTATGATACAGTAATTTGTCAAGAGTCCCATTGTACAAGGTTATCATCTTCCTCTAGGATTTGGTGTTATTCCTGTGGAAGCAAGTCTAATGACTTTTCTGGAAGATTCTTAGAGGATAGGAAGGGAAGAAGGACAATTTTCACCAACTATGAATTACCAGCCAGATTAAAAATGTTTCTTCATGGTGAATAAATATAACTAAATATTTTGGTTTTCACGACAAAGTTTTAATTTAATCTGATTACTAGTTTCAAAGCAATAGCATCATTCTCAAGTCACAAAAAATCTTCACTAAGCATGACTTATGAACCTCTGGAACAAAAGGGGGAAAGGAGTTGAAGGGGAGGGTGATAAGAGTGCAGGGAATGGAACTAATGGTTGGTGGCCAAATTTTATCTCTATACATAAGATTGACCAATAAAAATGTATAATTTAAGTATTATTATAATACAGTAGAAGTCTGTTGTAACTAGAGTTGACAAAAAATGGAAAAGTACTTGTTATACAGCGTACTCATTATAGCCAATTTCTAAAACTAAATGTCCGTCGTCTTGAATCCAAGGGCAGCAAGTGTGGCAGAATGAAAGTGTATGTGTTAATACAAATGCAAATGATGTAATAATGACTAATGTAATGAGTAATGATGACTGAGGAAAGAGCAATTTACATCACGTGGAAAAGGTACCTCTGATTCATATCAAATTGCTTTCTCAAGATATTTTTCATTAACACACTTCATAAGCAATGACTTGGATAGGTTATCCTGGGAATCCGAATTGGCACTGCTTTTATATCCTATAATCCCACCCATCTTGGATCAGACGATTTATCCCCATGGGTTAATATGATGAAAACTTAATTGAAATTCCTACACTGACAAGTGGAGTCATTGGCAAAAAGGACAAGATGATAAAATGTACCAAGGGACAAGGGGTAGAGTGAAGCTCGTGAAAAGTCTCCGATCAAAGTTCCCTGAAGTATTTTTGCCAAGGAAGAGTGGTGGGAAGTTGTGGGAAGCATTTGCATGAAATAGGAGACGATAATTTTTGTATTTAATTTATTTCTGTTCTTTGAAGAGATAACATGCCTCAGATTACAGTTTGCTTGTCGGATTTCATCTCCCATGTCAATTGACGATTCTGAGGTATGCTTCCGATAAGTCAAATATAGAAACATGACACTCGTTATAACGATACTTCAGAAATTAACTCTCGTTATAAAGGACGTAACTCCCAATCCTTTTTGCTATGAGACAGACTAGAGTAAAAAATCACTGTAATCACCATAATACAACTCTCGTTATGTGCCATACTCGTTATAACAGATTTCTTCTGTACGTATTTATAAAACTCTTTCGTAAATTATTCTTCATTTATCTTACTGTTATTAGTCTCAAACTCAGCACTCTCTGTTTCTGAAAATGCCATCACTTGTTGGATTTCGAAGAATAATATTCTTAAATGTGAGTCGAGGTTGCCCTGGATATTACTTCTCTGAAAGTTTCCTAAATTTCCCTCATTTGTTAATCCATCAGATCCAAATGATGTTGAGTCTCCTCGTTCCTCATTCTCCATGTTGCCGTCCAAGTTTACAGTTGGATCTCCTCATCCTCAAACACCTGCTGTTTGTCCAAATGAAGAAGATCTCTCTTTGCTGTTGGGCACTATACAGGTAAAAAAATAGATTTTATTAAAATAAAATCAATGGTAGTTGGCTTGGCTATGTGGAATTCCTAAGAAATAAATTGAAGAAATAAAATTTTCACTTGTACTATTTTCCTGCATATATTTTTTTGGTTTTGCCTATTTCGCTTTGGTAAAATTGCTTTTTGGTTTGACTCAAAATTTTGCGCATAATGTTGACCTTGCTTAGTGAAGTAATTGGATAGCTGTAGGATATAATTGGCAGGAGATCAAAGTACAGTTTAAAAATATTTAATGTGAGACACTGTTAGGTTGATGCACTGACTGCATATTATTCATGGTCCATGCTGTCTGCTCAGACCTAGTCATGACCAAGAGCATGTTGAGCTCATAGGGCTATTGTGCCGTAGATTTTTTATTTTTAAGATGAATGTATTTGATGCTTAACTTGCTGGCAAACATTTCCCCTCTCTGATTTCCTTTGTTTCTGCTCCATTATTAGGTTCAGTGGACTAAGTATACAGTTGTCCCAACAATGAGCTCACTTGTCTTTTATGAAGAGGGGGCGTAAGGCCTTTGCGTAGTGAGCTCTAAACATTACTGCTTTACTTGCTTGAAAGCCTAATCTAATGACACAAGAGTACATTCTGTTGATTCTGCCGCTATGGGTTTGTCACAGGAAGCCCCAAAATCCTGATTTTCCTCATAAGAATGCTTTGCAAGGATTTTTGGGAATTTATAAGGCACATCTTGCAAACATGGAGATTGAAAGTCAAGAAATCGATGTATTTCCTGCATCTGTAGTGAAAACTAGAAAGATATTTTCTAATATTATCCTGGTGTTGACGCTAGGTTACAGCAAATATTCCCCACAATGAATATTCTGTAGAAATTTTCTTATTTTATCCTGAGCACTTCCAAATAAGACAGATAACTCAAGCTCAGGATTTCGATAAGACTCCAGAAGGTTTACTACAGTTGCAAAGTGCATAGGAAACAATACAGAGCATATCAATTTGAATAAAGAAACTGAAATGTACCTGGAATCAGCGTATATACTTTACTTTGGCTGGCCATTTTGCAGTGGCTTGTAATCCCTGACCTAAACATCCTCATCTATCATCTAATATAACCTGTCAAGTGTTAGCAAAAGAAGTTTTGACAAAGTCAGGAAACTTGAGTTTCTGGGAGAAGATAAGAATAAAATTTTGTCATATGCAGTAAATATTGTTTAAAGAATTTACAGTAACCATTAATTTATTAATATTACCAAAATAAAAGGAGGATATTCTTAACATATAACCGTTAATTAAAATAATGTATTAATACTATTTAAGGATCTATCTAACAAACTTGGCTATAACTCTACCTGCAAATACACTAGTACAATAAATATTTATTTATTTATTTATTTAAGTTCACGTTGCAAGTTGGCCTTCAGGACAGGTGGCAACATTAGAAGGGAATATAATTAATATGTTCTATCCTCACTTGGTGGAATTCAGTATAAACCATCGTAATCAAACACTTAGTAACTTCCACAATTTTGTTAAAATTGTGGAAGTTACTAAGTGTTTGATTACAATGATTAGAAGGGAACATAAAAATGATTTTAAGCCTGGCATTCGTCCAAAGACGGGAGGGAAACCCCTCCAAAAACCTCCCGTAGGCTGTACAATTAAACTATAATACATACGTATATTACAAGTACAAAAAAAATTTCATAAACCATTAATAAGGACTCTCATACATAAATATGTATGAGATCTGTCAATATAAAATAATACAGTACATGGTAGAATATCCATATAGTCACATTCATAAACATAGATTGATGAAATATAAAAATACAACTCGATATAATAGTAATAATACAGCGGAGGTAGCCGTGAACTTGATTGAAGCTTATTTTTGAAAACTTTTACATTTTTAGGCATTGGCATGAGAAATTCACCAGGTAAAGAGTTCGCTAAAAACGGTTCTTCTTATTCTTCAGGTTCTTCTTAAAAGATGGTATTAAAACATTTCTCAGGTTAGAAGTCAAGGATCTTTCTCTTTAAGAAATCAATGGCTATCTTTACCTTTAATATAATGTGGTCTTATTTTTGTGATTTGTTCCTCGAATTGATGCCATTAAAACAAATTCCCTCTTAAGGAATTATTCAGAAGCTTGGAACCCTTCTAAGCAACTTTTTGAATGAATAAAATTCTGAAATTCTCTGCACAACTTGAAATCTCATTTACATTTATACAATTAGTGGGAAGAATAATATATTAAATAATGATAATGTTAAATGTGAAAAAGAGTATATGTAATGATATCATTTTTCCTTGTTTTTTGTTAGAATTGGTTTGTATTCTGTTATTTTAATATTCATTAAAGGTCTCTAGGGGCCGCAGTTTCAGTACTACAACCGCTGCAAAAGTACCTGGATGGGGAGCGGGTGAATCTAAAACAGCAGGGACTGGAGGACCAGAACCACTGCCTCAGATACCAATTCCCCAAGTTGCAGGAAGCAAAAGTGCTCACAAGGAGATCATTCGTTCAAACAGTGAAAGTCGCTCCGTCGGAGGCAGTTCTGGTAGCGGATTGACTGAAAGAATCCGAAAGAAATCTGAACCAGGAGGAGCCTGCGCGGAAAGGGCTGAAGAAGAGCCTTACCTTGATCTTGTACTTCAAAGACATGCACGCAAACTCTTGAAAGCAGGGAGGCTGGGAGATTTGGGACGACTCTCAGCATGGCATGCACCGTACTTTGGTCTGGTTAGTTGGTTGCGCACTGAAGGAGCTGCTCGTTTGCCTCTCCCACCCGAAGTTGCGCTGAGGTCTCTTCATGCCAATTTGAGGTGGCCCTTCCCCAATCCTCCATCGGAACTCTCTCGTCAAATTGTACCAACTACAACAACCAAATTAACTGGAGATTCACGTAAGTATATATTTATCTTAACACATTGAGAACCAATGCTGAAATATGTAATCTTTTAATAATCTTGTGGTCTTTGTGTATGTTTTGAGCTAAAATATTCTTAAATCTTGATAGCAAGTCATCGTGTGGCTATTCCGAGGATAGCCTAATGTCCAAACCAAACTGAATGCTTGGAAAGTCCTTTGCTTTTGCTACTGTTGATTGTTTTTTTCCTCATAATTTATCATATCCTACCCGTCATTCACGTTTTGCCTTTCACAGAATTTTCAAGAATGTAACCCTTACAGAAAAGAGGCAGTGTTTATGCATATCATTGTTTTTGTATCTCCCTCATAGTATGCATGTTTTCTTATTTTTCACCTTTGTTATTAAAAATTACTCTTTAAGTATCAGTGAGAGATTTTGGAAGAAGTTGATACACTTATATTTTTCTTCAATCCAGATTTAAATGGTACTCATATTTTGTGTAAATTATTCCTTTTAGGTTCTTCATCTTCAGGTATCCATTCCCTGCCAACTCCAACAGATGAAGCTATTGGAGTAGGATTCGAAAACAAGAGAGGGTCATTATCTGATGGAAAGCATTCTCAAGCTGCTCAGCCTGTTTCTACAGAAATTTATCCTCCAAGGCTAGGGCAGATTCTGGAGGCCCAGCTAATGCCTCATGTTATTTCAGCTCAGGGTAAATAAAATATCCATTAGCATTGAACCGAAAGCTTTAAGGACAAAAATTGTTTGCTTTAGAAAGAGTTGGTGTTATCTTTGTATTTTCATGTTGTGTATTTGTTAATATTTCAATATGTATTAAATTAAATTCCTGTATGTTAACAGATTACATTATCATTTTAATTCTACTTTCTTAAGAATGGTTCAATGGATCTAACCGAGTAATTCATCATACACTATTCAATAACATAGATGTTATAATGAAATCCTATCCTTTAAAGTTCTGAATCATGATGTATTCTTTAAAGGGCACTTCCAAATATGTTCTGAATTATTTTTTTATATTTTTGATTTAAGGAAAACTATCAGGGAAGAAATGTAATAATTACAAAATAAAGATTCATTTAAATTTTCTTTTAAATCAAATCCTGAATCACATTGACTTTTTCTATTGCTATTTGAACAGAATTCAAATCATAATGAAATGGCAGAATTTTAAAAAATTGCAAAATGGCTAAATTATGCTTTTACTTCTCTAATACATTCTAATTGATAGTATATATACCTTGCATTAATTTCTGGTTAATAACATAATAATATATGCTTCTTTTAGGTTTGATGATTTTCAATTAATGACGTGGTATTATTTTTGATAATTCAGTGGAAATGGGTCGCCTGTGAAATTCCTTTTCTCCTCTACTCCTGCCATATTTATTGTATATTTTTACCAGTAGATGATTATTATATGTCAAAGCAGACTTATTCAGCTCAATTTATCGGCAGTAAAAGAATGATCTTTGTATTAAAACATGTCTGATTCAAATGTTATTAAAAATGTGGATCATCTTAATCACTCATTTTCCACTGTAACTTCTCTAATTATGTCAATATTCCTAAAGTAAATTTTGGTTTTTTAGCTGAGGAAGTTAGAACTAAGATAGTATTCCTTAATGCCTCAGGAGTGGAGCTTCTATATTCATTTGTCCAAAGATATTCTCCTTTATGTCAATTATTCTTTCTTAATACTTACAAGGGGAGACTCACTTTTGTCCTGAGATTTTGATGAACATTTTTGTGGTGTTGCAGGAAGTAGAGCAATCGGAGAGCCTTGCTGAAAGTATGATGAATAATGGTCTGTTCCTTCCTCAAGCATTGGGTATTTGTTTATTTATTCCATATTCCCCACAAACATCCAATTTGTGGACCCTTACAGTGGCAGGTAATCAACAATAACATTCTCGTTCCATAATCAGAAAAATCTGACTAGCCAGGATTCGACCGTGAGATCTGAGCGAATACGAGCAACCACTCGGCCACCACTGCCAAACTGGTTGGTTGTATGCAAATGTTGGTACTAATTACATTAGCTGTCCTCTTCTACTTGGTAGTGCTCCCATACAAAAGCATTTCAAGCGTTTGCAAGTTGTAAGAATAACGGATGTTCGAGAAAGCTACTTTACAAACCATCATTCATCATACTTTTAGCGTGGCTCTCTGTTATCAAAGTCCATTTGTTTGAAATAAGGTTATTTGATCGGATATAGGTGCAAGAAAGAAAACATTGCCCTTAAGTCTATCAGCGAGTAAGAAGGAAAAGATATAACAAAAGAAATGAAAACATAATTAGAGAATTTCTCGCAAACAGTTTATTCCCTACAGAGTTGGACTAGCGCGGCTGTGTAATGCAGGGCTGCCTAAACTCTGTTTATAAATTTTCAATTAATTATTGCAAAAAAACTAAGGCCCATTCAGACAAACGCTAATACACTTTTACATTACTCCACTTCCTGCATCACCAAAAAAATTTTCATCAAAAACCCAGAACAAAAGTGAGTCTCTCCCCTTGTTAGTTCATGTGACACAAGATAATAATAATAATATCAGGGCAAGTTTTCCTAATTTTGTTCTCCTTTCCTATTTTTTCTTCTTAATTCCCTTTGGCCTGTCATTATTCCAAATTTTGTTGTAGAACGTCACCCGGTAAAATCTGAAAGAATAAACTTCAACTCTTTTCTTTTTTATAGGAGAGGACAGAAGTTACCGCAGCGAAGAGAGTGCATGGTGGGATGATGAGACTGGAGAAGAAGGTGGTTGGGGAAGAGAAGTTGGGGGAGTGGGAGATGAAAGTGGTAACAGAATGGAGGATCAAGAAATGATCGAGGATGTGGAAGGTGAGAATGGAGCAGTTAGTGATAAGATCTGCAGAAATGAACCAACCAAAGATTCAGTGTGTAGTGTTGATGCTAAGGGTATGTTAGAAAGTGGAGAAAATCATGTTGCAAGTAGAGCTGAGGTGCAGCTGAGATATCTTCACCAAATCTTTGTTGAGGCCCACAGTTTAGAATGGGCCTTAATTGTAGCTGTTGCGTTGCGGGATCTTGGAGCTTTGGCACACACAGTGAGAGCAGCCCTGAGACCACGATCTCCATTGTCTCCATCACCAGCGGTTGAAGCCAATCGTCTCAAGGAAATACTTACATCCCTCTACCAGTGGAGTTCTTCACAATGGTATTGTAATGCTTCATATATATATATATATTCATACTTATATTATTACTCACTGAAGCGCCCGTTGATTCTCAACGGGGAATATAGAAGTAGATTAAATTCAAGTTGCCAGTCGTGCAATGTGTAGATTCCCTTTAGAATGCAGTCTAAAATCCCAAGCTATTCTTACTATACAGGAAAATTAATCTCAAAAATGGCATTGATCGTCAGGAGGATTGGCTGTTTACAAACTCAACAATTTTGGAAAATTCACGCTTATTTTGTCAAAATTTCGATTCGGAAACAATATTCCATGATCAAAATTAGAATATTCATTTAATTTCCGTTCTTTTGCTTCTTGTCTCGACTCTGCATGACTATTTTTCTAATCTATTTCTTCATAAGAAATATGGCCTGCTACCAATAAAAGTGAAGATTAGATTTATTCTTTATGGAAACCCATCTGAGCGATCTTGATTCAAACCCAGCAAAATTATCGAATAAAATTGAGACAGTGGTCCTTCCTGGTCTCAGAAAACACGTACACAAAGTTTGAAGCGAATCTGGCAAACGGTTTGTACTAAAATCGAAGACACACAACATACAAACAAACGTACAAACCCACAGAATTTTTGCTTTATGTCTTACAAGACATCTAACTTCCCTCATCCATGAGCTGGTAATCTCCCAACTGTAATTACGTACCTACAATTGCTGGTTACCTTCTTACAGAAAATTTCTCGTTATCCATGTAGTATATCGTGCTCTTCAATCATCAGCTTTATGGACCTAAAGTCCACGAGTATTTTTACGGGATAAAACATGAGCTCGGATTCAACAATGGGATTGGTCGTCAGGGGGATGAGTTGTTTATAGCCTCGAATTTTCACATAATTTTTGTATAATTTACCGATATTCTCGCAAATTCTAAACGAAAGATAGATTCCACGACCAAAATAAGAATCTTCCTTTGATTTTCTTTCTTTCGGTGTTTGTCTCGACTCAGTACAAATATTCCTTTATAATTTAATTCTTCAAAAGAAATAAAGCCTTTAACCGATAAAAGTGAAGCTTACGTGTATTCCTTATGAAAATCTATCTCAGCGATCTTGGTTAGAATCCAGCAAAATTCTTGAATAAAAATGCGACAGTACTTCCTTCCTGATATTAGAAGACACATATGCAAAACTTGAGACAAATTGGGCAAACGTTGTGGACTCCAGTGCAAGACAAACAAACAAACCCACAGAATTTCTGCTTTATATATATAGATTAAACTGCTGGTAGGCTGTAAGTCTGGAGGGAGTTTTTTTCTTCCTACATACATATGCAAGTTATAAATAAACACAATAAATATACTATACATATGTGATAAATAGACAATTATCCTAAAATTATTATACCCTTGCATAATTATATAATATCTCTCTAGCAGCTAAATAATGTATGCAAAATATTACATGTAACTGTTTTTACTGAATTGTTGGGGGTTCATGAAAGGCCTTCTCGGCCATCGTAGCAGTCATGAACCTCACAATATATATCGAGCATTTTCTTACTTCACCAGAACATCACTACAACACATTGAAACATTTTTCTTTGAAAGATTTTGTATTTTCAGGCCAGGGGTCTTTAGAGTGATCTAGATAAATTATTCAATTCAGAAATACCTCTGTTGAGAAAAGAATACTTTGCTATGTCCCTTCTTTGCCATCGAGGCTTAATTTTAATTCATGATTATCTTTCCCGTGGTATTCTGGTTTCTCAGTTGAATTTTTTAAATCATCCCACCTTTCAACACCTGCAATAGTATGTTACATGCAACCTAGTTATGTATAGATCACAGACTAAAATCTCTCGTCTAACAAGTTGAGGTTCTGAAATGGAATTGCAGTTTTGAAAAAATACCAGTTCTATGTGATAGAGAATCAAATTGTGTTGGTTTTTGTCGTAGTGTGTTTTCCATTTTTTTTTGCTGTTTGATTGCTGTCACCACTACCTGGTGAAGTCCTCCTAAGTTCTATGGAACGAAAAAAGGCTACACCAACAATAGATGAACCCATTCCCTGATCAGAAAAATCTGAACAGCCAGGATTCAAACCTTTGGACCTTTGGGTAGGAGAGATAGCGTAGATTGAATGCTATCCATTCGACCACCAAGGCTGGTATATTTTTATCGATATATTTCCAATTAATTTTCAAGGTATGATTGCATTAAGGCACTATCTAAAGTAACATATAGAATATTAACTGCTAAGCCACTTAGATGTTGATTAGCAGATAAGACTTTATCAGCAGTAGCAGTGACAGAATTGGTCCCCAATCATTTTGGCTACTCATAATATTCTCAGGCAGTTTTTTCCATATTGATAATGAAATCGACTTCTGGTTTTATGAACAGTGTTTGTCTTAAAAATTCTTGAATGATATCTTAATCTTTTCTACTGGTGGATTGTTTATTTCTAAAAGGTAGTTTTATATTTCTATAAACTTCTTAACACTAGGAGATGAAAACTGTGCTGCAACTTGTATCACCAAACCCTGGAACTTTAAAAAGAAAAATTACCCAGTTGAAGCATCATACACTGTTGCAGCATCCTCATAGTTTGAAGCCCCTCTGGCCGAAGTTATCATGGACCCATTTCTTTATAAATTTCCTTTTCACCCCTTATTGCCATTTCATGATACTTGCTTCTTTCTTTGCTGCCAAAAGTCACATGAAGACCTTTTCAAAGCATTTCTCAAAAGTTTTTTGAAAAACCATCTGGGCTGTAACAATGTATCCTTGGTTTGATAGGCATTAAGAATGTGTGTGAAAGAGGTGAGATTGAATTCTTCTATTAAGGTAATAAAACTTCACTGAATTAGGTATGGGATATGTAAAGGTGCTAAACTGGTCTCAAATTCATAACTCCACCTGAGAACCTCTCCTTGTAAGTCCTTTAGAGGGATAAGTTAAAATAAATTATAGATGTGTTGGAATTATTCTTATACTAGCTGAAGTGTCCATTGATTCACCTCATCCACCATCTTTATTCTTCTTCTTCCTCTCTTATTCCTTCCTTCCACTGCGCCTTCTAATTCCACTTGCAGTATGCTATTTCCTCTAATTATGTGGCCCAACCAGTTAGCTTTTCTTATTTCCGACACCATCCTTCTTTCTTCTTTCACTTTATTTAGGAACTCCTTGTTTCTCACCATATCCATGCATCTCACCTTCTCCATCCTTTTTCTCACCCTCTTTTCAAACACCTCAATTCTCTCCTTCCTTTCCAACTTCCTTAATGTCCATGCCTCACATCCATACATTGCTATGCTCCATACATAACACTTTGCTAACCTTTTTCTCAGCTCCATATCTAGGCTCTTACAGCATAGCAAGTTTCTCTTTCGGCTGAAGGCCTCTTTTTGCCATTGCTATTCTTGCTTTTATTTCTGCAACACTTCTCCAATCATCTGTTATCATTGTTCCTAGGTACCTATAGCTTTAAACCTTTTCTATTTGTATGATTTTCACAGTTTACTAGCATCATCTTTGTCTTTCCCATGTTTATCTTCATCCTGTATTCCTTCATTCAGATCCTTTAGCAGCCTTTGCAGTGCATCTCATCAGCTAAGATTACTAAATCATCAGCAAATCTTATATTTCTTATCTTCCTCCCTCCAATAGTAACTCCTTTCTCTCTCCCATCAAATAATTTTTGGATCATTTCTTCAACGTATACATTAAACAAGGTTGGTGACAGACAGCATCCCTGCCTTACTCCTGTACCAAGATCCACCCATTTTGTCAAATCCTCATTTCTTTGTGAAGGAGCTTTTTGTTTCAAATACAATTCTCTAATAAGTTTTGTTTCCTTTGTGCCACTTTGGAGAATTCAGAACTTGAAAAGAAACTGAAAACCATTCGGTGACTCAATAACTACTCTGAACAGCAACCAGCTCGGGATATTGACAGCGAAAAATCAATCAGAAAATAAGTTTCAACACTAAATATAATAAGTAATAGTATTCAGGTCACAAAAAATATCGCACAACAAAATATCACTCAAATTGAACTTCTCATTGAAAATTAATACAAATAATCACTCAATACGAATGTCAATTCAGGAAGACTCCGAAGTTACAAGATGCCGCAAACTCTCTCAAACCACCGTCACCTTCGATGTCCTCTCGTAGAATGTTCAGTCCTAACCCAAAACTTCACGAATCTCTTCCTCTAGACTTGCCCTTGAGCTCACGGTCACACAGTTGAGCGGAAAGCAGACATTGACGGCTGGCACGCCTTTCAGAGGCGAGGGCGGACGATGCTCTCCTGAAATTCAAACTGTTCACAGAGATTTTGTATTCTTCCACCATTTGGTATAAAAAGCAATCAAGAGTTGAAGGCGTCACCCAAGTCACCACAAGTCAAGCCACTCCTGCCATTCACGCCACAATTGTCACGTCGGCACGGGATTATCGTAAAAATTGCCACACCTTCCATACTAACCCCTTTTCCTTTAGAATTTCCAACATTTTCTCCCATTTAACCCGATCAATAGCCTTTATCGTAGTAGATATTTAGATTCATTTATGCAATAAGTCAAAGATAAAGCAGAATTGGATTTTATTTTTATTAATATAAGTAATCTGCCTTCTTATAGCGTAAACTTGATGCATGTTGTTTAATTTGCCTCTCTTACAGCTTAGTCTACAAACCATACTTGTCAATGGCTTGTGGACATGCACAGGCCCTGTCAAAGTATGCTGGGGGAATCACCAGTTCACTTTCAGCTGAGGAAGCGAGAAGTAATCATCCCATGCCACTGGCCTCCATTAACTTACCAAGTCGTCAAGGTTTTAGCAACTCTTCTCTGAATCTCACCCCTAGCTGTGGCTCGTTAGATGTTATAGCAGATAAAGTGGACAATGGAGTTAGTGAAGAAGTGAGCTGTGGGGCCGTAGAAGAGGACCACCACAATGCAGCGAGGGTGGGTGCGAATGAAGAGCAATGTGACGATGATGAAGAAAGTTTCACTGATGATGATGATGCGGATTTCGTGGAAGAGGAAAATGGATCTCAAGGAATGGTATGTGTCCTCTCTTAGGCTGTATGGTTGTTGAAAGTGGCTAGAGGAACCTGTTTGCCAATAGCTGTACCATTGTTTACTCATGTCTATTGATCGGTGTCTGAATTATGCCGCATCTCTTTCATAATGTTATGGCCTAATCTCGTGCATTTTGCAAGGCCTGAGAGTTGTTTTTATAATGATTGAAAAGTATAAGCAGCAATAATATTAAATTTCTTTGTATTCAAATGGGTTAATTTAAATTGAGAAGTCTTCCCCAATTATCATGTTAGTTCCTATTGCTTGTTTTGATTTTCAATGATGTCTGTGGTTAATTATATGTTGACTTCCACTACAATGAAATCTCGTTATGAAACTCTTGATTGATATAGAGCATAAACTAAATGTTGATGAGATGAAGTATTTCAAAGATTGATTTTTTATGCAATCACCGAAAATTTTTTTAATATGAGAAGAAATTTTCATTCATGTATTCTGAATGCTCGAGGAAAATAATTTAACCAACTATTCAGACCTGCTGTCATTTTTTTATATTTGCAAATAAAACTGGCCCTTGTTTAACTTTTGGCAGCTTTTTGGTGTAGTACATGTGGGACTGAGTATGATAGAGAAATATTAATTTACAATTTATTTGGGGTAATTAATCCATACTCATCCAGATAAGTTTCTCATAGCCTATGTAATGAAATTAAATGAATTGAAATAGCATAATTGAAATTTGTCTGTGCCAATTTAAAATGAAGTTGCTGCAAATATTAAAATATAAATATGCTTGTTTGGGAGAAAGTTTTGTGCAGAAGATATGTAATGTAAGACTTCTAATACCTTTGGCATTTCCATGTTGTTATATGATTAGATTTGTAAAGATGTGTTGTTATTTGGGAATGTATGACTTCTTATTCAATGCAATTTTTCTAGAACTTCATAACACTATGTGTGTCTGTGTAGCTGTTGTGATTATAATTGACAATGGAATTTAGCTAAGTTAATGGAGCTCTATAGGCATTTTAAAAGTCAATTATTTAGGTATTTTTGTTATTGTTCAATCTCATGTTTGTAAATGGGGTGGAAGAGGGAGAATGATAGAATCTGGAAAGTGTTTTTAACGAGATTTCAATGTATAAATAGTTCTTAATGGTCGTATGTTATCATATTGATAGTTACAGTGGTGCGTTCTGTTGATTTGTTAACCATGCTCTTCTTGATGAATGACAAATTACTGAAGAGATCTTAAGGAACTAAAGAGCTACTTTTCCATTACCACTGCCATATAATGATGTCGGTCCATTTTGTGATCTGGAAGGAGATACTCTTGGATCCACAGCAACTTTTCATAATGAGCTAGATGTGATGCAAATTTTGGTAGCATTAGCTTTCAAGATATCCATATTATAGGTGACTCAGGAATGACACACTCAAGGCTACCAAATAGTGAAAAAACAGATTTAATTCATTTTTAAGCTGGTATATATTTTTCCTTATCAAGCTAGGTAAGCTGCTGGATGTATTGTACCTTATTTATCTTCAATTGAGTATATAGCTTATTATCAATTTTACCTTGTTGCATCAAAATTTGTTGTTGTGTAAACCTATTGCAGAAATCCACCTTCCCCATAATCATTGCTAATTGGAGTATCCTTGTTTAATTTGCTTTCATAACTTTGAAACCTTCATTATTGTAACTTTTAAAATTTACATTAGTTTCATGAATGAATTGGTAAAATGTGTGGAATTGGAGACAGTGATAGTATTGGAAGGCAAAACTGGATGAAAAACATTTATCATCTATTTTAAAATATTTAAAGTTTAATCAAAGTTTTCATTTATTTATTTATTTCTTTATTTATGTGCTATACATTTATCTTGCACGTGGAGGTCTTCAATGGGGTTTTTAAGTTTACACTTTACCTGGTAGAGCTGTTTTCTTTCAAATATAAAAGAAACTCTGTGACCATGTTGAGAAAGATTTCTGTTTATTTTTTATACCAATTGTATGATTAGAATTTTCAGATGATTCTTTCTTTTAGTAGGGTTCTCTCTTAGCTTATTTTATACTAAGATTCATTGAACTAATGTAGAGTTACAGTTTTATCTTAATATGTATTGATTATTCCAATTTTTTTAACATATATTATTTATACACATATCCATTTATTTTGACCACAAAATGTGGAGTAACAGAGTAACCCAATTAACCGCAAAAAGTTGGAAGTCATGACATATTTGCTTATGCTCATTGTGTCTCAGTTAGTTGTTTGTCATTGTTTCTTCCTAAAGTTGACCTTTAAAAGCATATTTATTATCATCGAGTGCAAGATGTGTATCAAATTTTGTGTTCCAAGAGTTATTTTTTTACAAAATTTGGGTTAACCTCACAGTGTGATTAAACAATTTATGTGAGTCTTAAATGTTAGTTAATTGTAAAAAGAATTGAACCATTGAGCATATAGATGTAAAAACAGTGACCTGAAATTTTGGGCTGAAATAATGGTTAACATATTTTTCGTTAAATAGGTTTATTGATTTGAGCAGTTGATTTTCAACTAAAAACCTTAATTTTTGGGTGTGGTAAAGGTTGAATTGTCTAATCAACAGTATCTCTGGTAAATGTACAGTTTTACATAACTTTTTAATCTTGCCTGCTTGAAATTGTACAGTAATTTTGCTAAGCAATTTTTATTAACTTGACTTTATACAAGTAACAGCTATGGAAAGAAATACATGTACTATGGCTGTGCCCCAATATAAAAGGACAATGACCTCCCAAGTTCAACCACTGTTATTATGCAGTTTAGGATAAGGAAATATTCGAAAGAAGTGTGATTAATGTGTAACCATTTGGTGTAAAATGGAATTTTGCTTTGAAGGCAATAATGTACCTTTCTGATGAATATTTATTTATCTTTCAGTTTCAGACTCTTTATGATGATTTTCTTGTAATTTTTGAGTATATATAATAATGAAAAATATGAAATTTTCTATAAATATTTATATATTAAAATCGGTCAAGTTATCCTATGAAATTTAGCCCTTTCTGTATCTTTGTTGTGGTTGTTGATAGTAATTGGTTATCTCTGAGAAAGTTGCTGGCAATTGTTACATTCCACTGCAAATTAAGGGCCTGCAGTGACACTTGTTAAAGAAGATACTTTTCTTATGGATTCATAAGTAATTAAATGGTCGTACTTTGTAAAATTAACATATCAATCAGCCATTATATGGTTTAATCAGGTGAAGTGTCCTACAATTGTCCAGAGGTATGAACTTGTTGCTGTAAACACTTCATCTAATATTCCCTTCCAATGATATTCATCCATACAATAATGCTCAGTGAACTGCTATATTTTTATGTAGAAAGATGAATAAAAGTATTTTTACAGCAATCTTTATTCATTGTTTTACAAAGATCCATACTCCATTGATTTAACATGTGGTGAAATTAAACCCAAAAGAAATAGCCTAAGTTCCTTCACTTCATACGGCCACATTTTCTCAAATACAGGGTTATGATTTAAATTAGATACTTTGACAGCATGCACCTCTGGGATGTCTGTTACTTTCATAATGTATCCTATAACCGAACAGTAAGTACCTGGAAATTGGAAGCAAAATTTGTTTACATCACAGAGAAAATATTATTATACTCTAAGAAATAATCTATCGCTCAGAAATGCGTTAACCTTTCGTTATTAACTGTTCTGGTGATTCAGATATTTCAACATTGGTCACTAAAACTGAGCCAGTCCCATCATTAAGAAGCACAGAAACTTTATCCGTATTATCGATAACGGCACCAACTTTTCCTTGAATCCACACCATATGCATCTTCAAGTTCCTAGTAACTTTATCTCCTATATTTACTCTCAAGTTCCAATAATCTTTACCCTCTGTTCTTCTACATTTCGATATATCTTCTGCCAAGAGTTTATAGGGAGTTTGTTCACACATGGTGAGATGCTTTTATGAGTGGGCATTGGATGTAATTAAATTGTAACTAGGACTGTCAAATGAATATTTCAAGTTTCCAATAAAAATACAAAGTACAGGATCGCAAATACATGTCAAACCGACCAAACAAACGCTACCAACTACTTGAACCAGCTGGACGAGCTCAGGGCCATGACAAGCGTTCATTTGTCATAGTTCTGTCCTCCGCAGCCTTTTCCCGCACCGAGGGAAGGACGCCACTGGAGCCAATAGTAGCAATGAAGAGGTGTTTAGGCCTCTCGAAAAACAGCAAATTTTGTATTTCCACTGTGCATGATGTTTGTCTACGGTCGTTAGAACGTAGTTAAGTGATTTCAAATAGCAGCGTTCATTTGTGAGACTGCGTTGAAAATATTCCCGTCGACGAATAATTTTTCTACCCGAAAGATTATATGTATTATTCAGCAAAATGAAATGAAAAGTAAAACCAGCAGATAGTTATTCCTGACTGTGGCATTGATATTGATAAAGTATTTACTAAAAACAGTAATTTTGTGACCGAAAAAGAGATGCGAAAAAATTGATTTAATCTGGGATCGAACCAGACAAATTCTCATTTGTTGGTAATTGTGTTATCCGTCATTCAAATTTGTCTGCGTCGAGCTAGGGAGATGTTTCGCAATTAATTGAAATTTTAAATTGACGCTGATTTTTAAATTCATTTTACAAAGAAACCAGGAAGTGTTTGTTTAAACGGTTTAAACTGTAATAGAGTAGTTAAAATATGCCAAATACAATATTTAGTATATAATAGTATATTCGCCTAGTACAATATACAGGCCATCTGTTAAACTTCGGCAAAAAGAATCCGTCCCACCCCACCTTATGGAGAGTCGCTCCCGTGAACGAGCTCAACTAGCTATAAGAGTGTAACTTGAAAAGCGATACCCGCATTGAGGGAGCAGTGCTGGTAACTTGAAACCTTAAAATATATTTTGAATACTTGACCTGTGATAGAAGATAGTCCAACTTAAAGCAATGGAACAATAATCCTTCTTCCATGGTTAAAACCTTGTAAAATAGAACGGTTGACCGTACTTGACCAAAGATGATAATACCAAAAAGAACTATTGCCGGAATTCATTTCTTTGAAGAAGACAAATATATTTATATTTGTGACAATGAGACTAACCACAGAACATTTGTCATTCAATGCGTAGCATTCTCAAATATTTCAAGTCGCTATTTGGATTTATTTATCCTTGCCTTTCCAAGGAATACACTACTAAGATGATTTAATATCATAATTCAAATCTTGAAATGTCTACCTTAACAATACCAAATGAAAGCATAAGGTAGACATTTCCCTGACGGTATTCGCGTAGTCTTTCATGGGTCATTGTTTTGTCGAGAAGAGATATAAATAATACTTCCTATAGATCTTCCATAACTAATCGCTGGCTTTCAAATACCCTCCTTAAAATAACATAGTAGCATGGGAGAAAAAGTACTTCCATGATAGTAGTTCTACCTTGTTTTGGTATTCTCTTGCCCAAAATTAGAAGCGTAAAAAGCTCCTAGGATATTTTTTATGGAATAAAATGTTTAAAATGACTTGATTTGCATTCCAATGTTACTGGTCGCCTTCTAAGATTAGTTTCACGGATCGTAAAACAATGATCCTGATCGATTAATTGTAAAACACGGAATCTAGAAACGAAATTGAATAATCTTAATTTTTCACTACCATGAAATCGGACATACTCAGGAAATGAGAAGGTATCGTAGAAATATCTATAAGGTTAAGTTCATAACCCTAAATTTTTGAAGAATCAAATGCTGATTTAAATAGATTCCATATGTATTTACAGCCAATTAATTTCCTACTAATTGTCGAATGAAACCTGCGGCCTCACTGTTAGTTATAATATTCGGTTGGTACTCTTATTTCAAGATGGAAACCTTCGTGATCAAAAGAAATGGGCGTCATGTTTTGATATCAGCTGGGTTAATCGTCAAGTAATTTCAACACTTCTATTTAGTCAAGACACATGAAAAGGCGTAGGAGTATCTGTCAATGGCCGTATTTGAGAAGAAAATTCCGAGAAAAGTGACTCTAGATGACACCGAAGTGTTGACGTGTAATATTGAGAATACTCAGAATATACATGGGCACACTGTGAGTTAAACCGTAATTTGAAAGCAGTTTCTCTGATTGGCACTCTTGGTTCAATTTAATTTTCAGAAAATAATATAAAGTGTTTCATTTCTCGAGTACTTTTTTATTTAAATGAAACTTCTATAACATTTCTTAGGAATATGTCATCCGAGTTCAACGGGGACCATCGCCTGATAAATCGTGGCAAATTTACAAACGGTATAAAGATTTTGTCGCACTCCACGAAATTCTTTCTTCTTCTGGTATTAATTTACCTCTACCACCTAAAAAGTTTTTGGGCAACATGAATAGAGAATTTATTGCAGAAAGAAAAGCTGCCTTGCAGGTAAGGCTTGCAGCCGTATTTTTGCGTAATTTTTTTAGTATGCCTGAAGAAATTAATTTTAAATCTTACTTCCCGTAATTTTTATTTCAGTTATACCTTAATGTTATTCTTCAGAATCGATATTTACCTATGGCAGTTTCACTGAAGAAATTTTTAGATCCCGAGCATTACTCACTACCATTCGAAGGTACAATATTCGACCTATTATAGATATCATAGATATACGGCATTCTCTTTTAGTTTTGTATTATATCACAATTTTTCTTTTAGATGTGGCGCTGCAACATGTTTCAATGGTTCTTAGAGGTGAAATCCATTGTCAGATAATAAAAGCATTACCCTGTATTGGAACTCGCCTTCGAAAGCACTACTTTTTAGTTGGGAGTGGATCTGACACTGCTGAACACGCATTACTTTCTTGGTCTGAACATGGACCTGACAAATTTCTTGATGATAAAACCATGAGAGCTGTTTTCAAAGCTATAGCTTCAATCCAGGTAATGCAATACTCAACACATACTTGTTTTATTATTAATACATAACATATTGCTTTCACGCATTTACATTCCCTAAATTTTATCCACCGGCCTTGGTGCCCGAGTGGATAGCATGCCATCTAACCTATCGCTCCTACCCCGAAGTCCCGGGTTCGAATGCCGGTTGATCAGATTTTTCAGAGAGAGATAGAACTCAGGGAGGCTTCACCGGTGAAGGGCAACAGTAGCTAGGCATGAAAAAAATATGAATTGTATGCAGAAATATGGCTTATATATTCCTTGATACATGAATGAAATCCAAAAATGCTTCCATGATATTATCCCACAAGACAAAACCCTGAAAATACCGTACAGAATAAATATCATGGAGAAAATACTTATATTGATATATTCCCATATGGGCAAATACCTGCATAGAGAAATCTTTCAAGGCCGATTTTATGCATGTTAGTGGACATCAAGTATTAAAATGCTATTCTTGCTAAACTAAGTATTATTGCAAAACTATTGTGCATGAATAATTTTTTAGTAATTTTTCATAATGGAATGTTTATTTAAATATATTGAAATATAACATAATAATAACATAGAAGTATCAAAATTAAATGGCTGTCCTGCCTGAGATCGGCTTACAATTTTTTTATAAATAATATAATTGTTGTTTATTTTATACCAAAAAAATAAGCAAAAGAATTTTTTCAAATAAAAACGTGATACAGTTCGAGAAAAAATGCAAAAAGAAAAACAAGAATATCAAAGAAGATAGATTATAATCCAATACCGCAACTGCTGATAAATGGCTTAGAAAACAAAATCTTGGTACATTCAAGTCCCCCTGAGCTAATTCTAGCTCATCAGGGGGTGCTCCAAATGAATAAATGTGTTCACCTATTTATTGTAAACTAGTGATTGCCCAGTGTTTGAAATTCGACCATAATTCATTGAATTTTTAAGTCTGAATGTTATTGAGGTTCTTTTGTCAAAAATTATACCTATATCATCATTGCTTATAATTTGTTTCATTATTTTTCTATTACGTCATCTGTGAGCGTATACAAATACGTCATTAGGGTGTGTTGTTTGCACTCAATAAATGACTTTTTTGCTCGCTGATAATATTCATTCACTTTAAATGTTGTAATACCTTATGTAATATATACATGCTTTATCTATACAATGTAATTTTTGAGAAAAAAGGTTTTTTACGTTATTTTTTGAAGCCTTGCTAATCTGGAAACCCCGCTAATCCGGACGCCTACATGCCTGAATTCGTCCGGATTACCAGGGTTCTACTGTACATTAGTTCATTCATTCATTTTTAATTTTTTTTTGGTATCATCTTTAATAGATCTGTACTTTGTATAAGGATGTATTATATTAGTATTCTTTTTCATTTTGTTATATAGATTTATATAGTTGTATTTTTAAATATTTTTTTGTGGACTTGTATTTTATTTTGTTATATGATTTGAATTTTTTTATATACTGTGTCATATGTTTTGTAAATGTTTTTGGTTAAATGGAAAATGGGACTAAAAAGTCCCAAAGAAGTGGAAATAGGGCTTCGTGAAACAGTTGTATTCTTTAGCCTGTGTTGTGAAGAGACCATGTATTTCTTATGGTCTACTGTATTGCACATGGGAAAATGGTTCACTCCGTTTCAACTTCTGCATATAAAAGTAAAGTTGGCAAAAATTGATTTTGAAATCTTTCAGCATGATTGTATCTAGATTACTTATTCCATTGTTATATAAACTGATCAAATAAATAATTTTCATCAAAGGAAAAATAAGAATGTGTTAATTTCAATAAAATTGAGAATGAGTTGGGATCTTCTTTAAACCAATAATTTGGCTCTACCTTTCAAGATATATGATAGTTATTGTTATCAAAATCTATCTCATTTCATGGAATGTACTAACATATTATTAATTTTTCTGTTGAAAATTTCGGAAACAAATGTTTCTAGGGAAATCTGTGGGAATGTTGGGAGTTTTTGACATGATGCAAACAAGATATGTGAGGAATATAGCTGTCTGCTACTTTTCACTCTAGTTCTGTGGATATAATTTCCACAAAGAAAGTTTATGAGAACATGCTAAATTTATTTCCTGTCTAACTAATAATCCGTTAAGTTTATTGATAATGTCAAAAAAGAATCTATGTACAGATCCCAGAATCTATAACATAGATCTCAGCACTCTCATGAACAACATTCAAATGTTGTTCATTATTGTTTTCTTATGTAACATTTGTATATCTGGCTTCCACAGCATCCATATATTCAGTCAATTGATTTGGCTGGCGTCAATGACACAGGAGGATACATTGTAAGAAGACCTAATCCTGCTGGCAGCTTACGTGATTTGTTAGTGGCGTCCAGTCAGTTTCCTGCAGGAAGCTCACCAAAATGGCAGCAACATTTTTTGACTAAATACTGTTGTAGAAATTTGACCAAAGTTAATTATAAGGAAGATTTGGTTGGGTTGCCAGAAGATGAAATAGCAGTTTATGGAGCTCAGATATTAGATGCTCTCATATTTTTACAAGAAAGAGGCTTGCCACATTGTGGTAAGTATCTTTAACCATTTGTCAATTCTATATCATTTCTTTGTTTTGAAAAAAAATTGGTTATGGAGTATTTAGAGGTTAGTGATAAAAATGTGAAATTTCCAGAATGGGCTTTTGTTAGTTCATTATTACAAATTTCTGTACTTCCTTGTATCTTAAAGAACATTGCTACTATTTTTCATTCAGTATTTCAATCACTTAGAGTGATACTTTTAGAAATGTTAATAACAAAGAATTATACCAATTTTGCTGTTTTTCATGGAGAATCAGTTTTTGTTTTTTTGTTAATGATTTATTATGGTTAGTATAGGTTGTGTCATATATGTAGTTGTTTTGAAAAATTGAAGCAAACTACCTCAGAATTTTATAATTCTATCCTCTTTACTGAATTTTTCACAGTCACGGAAAAAATTGTTTGATTGATGCAGAAAATGCAGGATGAACAAAAAATATGCTTGATGAGAGGTTGAAAATGCTTGGCCATCTCTCCCCTTGCTATCTTCTTACAAAAGGCAAGAAAAGGACTGTTATTGCTGACATGGTCCTGTGAGACCCACTGCCTTATGCAAATGAAATTCAAAAGTGTTTCAGTTACAGACAGTTAGGAAAATAAATTCTACTCCAACATTGATGCTTTGGTTTCAACTCTCTCCAATATCGCTACAGCCCTAGTTGAACCATCATCAATTTCCTGTCTCTATCCATCTTGGTCTCTTGACTGTTCTCTTCAGTTCCTGATCCCTAGTAGGTTGTATCCTTGCTTATGTTATCTTGCCCTGGGCTTGCCCATTGGTCTCTTTACACCCATACTCTCAATGGAGACTTTTTCCCTGTATCTCTTGGATCCACTGGGCATGACCAGCCCACCAGAGCCTCATTAACTTAATGTGTGTGAAAATTTTGGGTTCTTTCTACAGTTAATATACTTCATGTTTCCAATTCTTCCAAACTTACAATCTCTATAGTTTCTCTAAAATATTTGAGTTTGTTTTTAGCACTAGACTTGTTGAATTTCTAGACAAGTTTAACATTATAGCTAGTTCTCAATTTGGCTTCCGTAAGGGTAAATCAACTAATCATGCACTCTATCATGCTATTAGCTATTTAACGGAACAATTAAATGTGAGTAAGAGTACTCTTGATGTTTTTTTAATCTCAGCCTTTTGATTCAGTTAATCATGATCTCTTATTGTTGAAATGTAATATGCTCGGTATAAGGGGTGTTGCTAATAAATGGCTTCAGTCCTATTTATCTAACAGACAACGAATTGTCTCCATCAATAAAAATGGGAAAAAAACATGTCTAATCCTCAATCGGTGTCTTCTGGCGCCAGTGCCTTAAGGCTCTATTCTCTTTTTAATTTTTATTAATGATCTTCCTGGCCGCTTAATGTTAAATAATACCATCAAGCTTGTAATGTATGCTGATAATGTTATCGTTTTAATGTCTGATTCAAGAGTCACTAATCTTATCAATAGCAAGGATGAAGACGCAACTAATGCTTTTCTCTGCTTCACAGAAAAAAATACCAGGATTCTTATCTAGGTATTGACCGTAATTTGTTCAGCAGAGAGACAAAGTTGTTAGGTGTTCATATTGACCCCCAAATGAAGCGGTCGGTTCATATTGGTCACTTATGTAGAAAATTAAATTCTGTGCATTACATTATGTCTGTCTTGAAACACTCTCTCAGTAATGAAGTATTAAACATTGTTTATATTTCAAATTTTTATTCGTTAGTATCCTATGGTTTAGCATTTATTCGCTTCCTTGTTTCCTCGTTCTCATTGCTCTCTGAGGACTCATTGGAACCCAAATAGGCAAAGTTGTTTATACCTACGAAGTTGTAGTTCCCAATAGTGATTTTACCAACGCTATGCTTTTCTTATTTGAAATTAGTTTTATGTTCTTAATTGTTCATCAGCGAGCATGGCAACCAAAACGGGTGTGCGATATAACAGAAGCCATTGCTGACAAAAAACAAGATCCTTAATATACTTACCTATGTTGGTACAGATGGTGAGAACACAAATATTGGAAAAAATAATGGTGTTATTAGGTGCCAGAAACTTTTAAGGTCTATTTTTTTTTCAGCGATGACCATATTGCTTCTGTTATAGCCATAAAGCGTTTTGGTTGCCATGCTCTCTGATAAGTGACCTGAAATTAGAACTCTGGCAGAAAAACGAATCATCAACCCACCAGCAGTTGCGCCCCATGGCATAATAGGAGCAGTGAGCACTGCGTGCGCCAGTGATCATATTTTAAATATTTTCTTCAAATCAGATGATCTCCGTAAATTTAGAATTTATAGCCATTATACAATAGATAAGCTTTGAAAATTGATTGATCGCATTTATTTTTTTAAAGATTTTTAATGATAAACGGAATAAATCACGCTCTAACATTTTTAAACGCTTGAAACCTTCAAGGGAATAACTTCTGTATAAAGTTGTGCACAGTTGTGCTTCACAGTTCACATTCATTTATTATTATACAGAAATGGTCTTATTATCCCAAAAATATTACTCTTTGCAGTGAAATATTCAGTTGAAGCTGGGCACGGGGTGCGACATGAGCTTCAAAAGAGTTTCTTTGTTGCCGTAAATTGAACCCAATTTATGCGAAACTCGGGTGGTAAATAGAAAACATTATTATAGGAAGACTTAAGGGACACAGAATGATTACAAGGAAATATAAAAAAGTTAGAAATGAAACACTGGCCCACTCAGTGCACCTGTGTGCGCATTTTTCATCACTAGCTTGGTGATTTCTAGTTCTTTAGTGGTAGCCCTCAGAGATACATTGTCCTAATTTACAGATAGTGATGGGAAAAGTACTGAAAAAATGTAATTGGGCTCAATTACAATTACTCTGTTAAATTTGTAATCAGTTATAATCAAAATTACTTTTTATTTAGCTCCTGTAGATTATGCAATATCAGTCAACATTTTTTTCAAACATGGAGTACTAACATGGAATCTAGCATTTGAATTTAATGCCATAGCATTTAAGTTTAATTCAAATTATGATTACTACAGTAATTACAGTGCCCAACTATTTATCTTCTACTAAAATTAACACCTATCGATGAAAATTGATTCTAAAATCAACGGCATGCAAATAAATAGAAAGCTCTCAAAATATCAGAAATACATTTAAGAAAGTATCAATTAAATATGCGAATTCAATTTGCAATGCAATTGCATTTTAAAATTTTCGTTGGGTGGCAAAATATCTTTGCTTATGCTTAACAGCTGCTACATTGGATGGTAGGGAAGTGTTTGATATAAGGAATGCTTTTTTTATAATCGGGAATTGGTAAATTGACTCAATTTCCTTTGAGGTACAGAGCAAGTACTTATTCACTTCATCAGAAGCTGGGGAAACTTCCCCTCTTTTCACAATATTTAAAAGTATAGCTTCCTCATTGCTCGTATCACACGAGTCATATTTTTGTACAGGAGACTTTTCATTTGACACGATTTCTTCTTTAAAAATACGTAAAGCCTCTTCTTTTTCCTCTCCCTCAAGCCACATGAACTTTAAAGAAGGTAGCAGCCCTGCTACAATGGTTAGTTTATTTTCCTTTAGTACGTTGCAAAATCTTGTTTCAACTCCCTGAAGCAATGCTCTTGCCAGTGGCCTACAGTGCAGAAGGGCATTGTCAAGTGCTCTCTTATTGAGTTCCTGTAATCCTTTGATGGTTGGCTGAAGAAACCCAATAAACATATTCTTCGCTGCTTGCAAAATTGTTAGGGCAATAACTAATGGCTTCATTACCTGGGTACAATAATCTTTTCGGCCAGCTTAGCCTGGAGACCGTTTAAGTTATTATCTGTAGTTATTCTTCTTAAGAAGGACCTACCGCATTCAATCCTCGTAGGAAATTCATTCATACCTCCAGCGCAGCACAAATATTTCAACAATACTTTGTTTCCCTCCTTTCCTTCGCCCCTTCCCTCCCAAGAGAAGAAAAGTTCGGTTTCAGGGTGGACTATGTAGTTAAAACTGCCTCTCGATGCGATCAGTGCGCGAGGAATTCAAATATTCACTTTCCATTACTCAAATGTAATGATTACTCGCACGGCCTTTGTAGTAGAGTACAAGTAAAAATTGCTTTTATAAAAATGTAACGATTGCTCAGATATAATGATTACTCGCACGGCCTTTGAAGTACAATAGAATACAAGTAAAAATTACTTTAAAAAAATGTAACGATTACAAGTAAAAATTACCAAAAATGTAATCGTTACAAGTACTCTGATTACTTTTACTTCGTTATATCCCATCACTGTTTACAGATTATATTGCAAGTAAATATTTTTCAGGCCATGTTCACAGTGGAAATGTGGTGATTTGTGGAGGTGTGGCTAAGTTGCTTGAGGTGGAAAACGGAATCTTGGGACTGCCATCAATGAACAGGCCCTTCCTCATCCGCCTGCCCAAACCAAGACAATCAAGCCCATTGCCTCAATGTGAGAGTGTAGCTCAGCCTTGTGTTACAAGAGGACCATTAGAGATAGCAGATAGTTATTGTTTTGGCAGATTACTCTATGAAATGGCTGTGGGGGAAGACCTTCCTGACCCCACCATGGATGTAATACCTCCTGTATCACCATCTTTGAGTGAGTAATATTATATTTCAAAATGAAGCTATGTAAGAAAGAGAAGTGTACTTTACAAGCTTGCCTTTAAGGGAATTTCATTTTACTCATCAATTATTGATCAATAATTTTAACATATTCGCTACAACTACCAATGTTTTATCACTCCCGTATGGCAAGCATTATTTAAAAGTTTCTGAGATGGATCATTTATCAAAAGGATTTCCACCATATTTTGGCCTCCTCCATGAATTTGATCATTTATTGTCATTAGTACCAACAAAAGTATTATTCATATGTTGAATGAATATTAAACAAAGGATGCAGTGGTGCCTCCTCTATATTCTACCTGAATACTAACAGATGTATGCTACCAAAAACATTACAATATTTTCCTCTATTAATTCTGACGTTTCCCATTTTTTAATTATAATTTTGATTTAGGCACTTCAGCAGAAATACTGAAATAAGCATGTTAACATAGTTATAGGCATAGTTAACCCCTTACATGGTGGATGTATTTCATCTCCCATTGTACTTCAATCCACTTAAACCAATCATACTCCTAACTTGATAGACCACAAATTGTTTACAGCACCCTCCACTCCCCTCTCATGCTTTGCCTTTTCACTCCTTCATTTTGACCGACATTTATTGTACTGGAACACCTCGAGAAGTGGTCCATCTCTCTGACTGCCAATTGCAGCTGTGATACTAAGGCACAAAAACAAGTTCCCACCCCTGACTCAATTTGACAAACAGACTTCAAATTTCTAGTGGGCTGGCCTCACACTCAAGAAGAGAGAGAGAGAAAATAAAGATGGAGGACATGGTCTGTGTGCTAGCCTGGATTTTCGTTATATTTATTACAGTCATTTACTATCATCCATTGTTAAGTGACTTAAACATGACTGAGTACTATTATAACAATACATAGGTCATAATCCATATATACCGTTGTTAAATGGTTGATGTATGAAATGGTGAATGTTTGCGTATTCTACAGCCCCGGCATTATTTTTGTTGAGTTGAATGACCTTTTCACAAAAATTAAGGTTTGAGCAAGGGACAGAACAGAGGTGACCTACTCTTTTCACAAAGGGATCCTGCCTCCCGATGAGTTTAAAATCTTAGAAGACAGGAAGAGAAGAAGGAATATTTCCACAAAGTATAACGAAGGTCATATCAACAATATGTAGACTTAGATACGTTCCATGATGATTTTCTATTACGAAAGGGTATATTGCTTATTATTCGGAAGAACTTATTGATAATATTGGACGTAAGGAGTCAAAACTGAATTCCCAGCTTAATCTAAGTGTGTGTAAATCAAATCATCACAGTATATTCCTGCAAATTGGCCAATCTTGTGATTCTTACCTAAATTGTATTATATCGATCAAAATTTACTACATCTTCAACCAAAACTTTCACTTTTTTAATGTAAAAATGAAATATTTTCAATAATATTTATTCCTTTGAAAAAAATTCCTGAGATTTTCATCAAAATATTATTATATCGAGCCAAATTTGCCTCATTTTTAACCTAAAATATGTATTTCTTCATTCAAAATTGATAATTTTCGTCAATATTTATTCATTTTTAATGAAAAAATACTGCGACTATCACCAAAATATTCATTGCATCGATAAAATTTTGTCCCATTTTTAACCAATAATCTCAATCTTCTGATTCAAAAAGTAATTTCCTTTTATTGGCGAGGTTAGGCCCAGGTGGGCCTCTCTTCCACCTAACCTCGTATGTCGATTACATACAGTACTAATTTTCTTCTAAATTTTTTCATAAAAAAAATGCTGCGATTATCACCCAGAGATTAATTATATTGATAAAATTTCGCCCCATTTTTAACCAATACCGTATTTGACTGCATATAAGACGCACCTTTTTACCTAAATTATGTCTCGAAGAATTTCCCTGCGTCTTATATGTGACGGTTCAACCTCAACAGGTTAACTTTCAATACTGAAAGCTATTTTTAGCCCAGATGGTCTATACTACCTATTTCATAATTGCATTCAATGATTGTGTTAATATTTGGCTTTTACGAAACGTGACAGCTAAAAGAAAATACATTTTAAGTTATTGTGGTACCGCGCTTTCGCACGGACTATTAAAACCTTTTTTCCTTTTGAGTGGCCAACTCAATGAGGGTGCGTCTTATATGCCGTCAAATACGGTAATCTCAATTTCCTGGTTCAAAAAGTAATCATTTTCTTCAATATTTATTCATTTTTAAAGAAAAAATGCTGCGACTCTCACCCAAAAGTTTATTATATTCAATTGAATTTTGCTTCATATTTCCACCAATAATCTCAATTTCCTGATTCAAAAAGTAGTAATTTTCTTCGAAATATTTTCATTTTCAAAGATAAAATGCTCACCCAGAATTTTATTAATTTTATTTTGCTGAAATTAAATGGTTTATAAGGAAAGAATGCTGCAATTCTCATAGAATATCTTATTATTATATCGATCTAAATTTGCATCATGTTTAACCCGCCGATACTCAAACCCTATTTAGTTATGCGGTTACTTGTGCGGGGTGTTTCTACACCCCACCGGACTCTTTCAGTTATCACGATTATCTTCGAAAACTTTCTTGATTATTATTATCTATTATCATTAAAATATTTGGGTATGATAACTAAATTTTACATTGATATTACGACTTTTAAAATTTGTATGAGCTATTCAATAATAATACTCAAAAATATTGTACAATAAAAGGAAAACTTGACTCGTATACCATATAGATGAAATGTCTTTGTAGTAATCTACGTATTTGTTATAAGCATACATTTTACAAGAATTACAGTGATAATTTAAACCAGATTGATGCAATTTAAAGTTAAATTTAATAATGTTCTCTAATTGTTTTGTGAGGTGTACTGGTGATGCTGAAACAGGAAGGAAAATCTCCAAGTTCAAATGAATAAGTAAAGGAAAATCTTTTGAATTATTTATTGATATTTGTCAAACATTCTTTTAAATAAAACACTGGACATTTATATTAATTTTGTGTAAGAGGCACCTGAATTTTGAAGGCAAATTTTTAAAGAAAAAAGTGTCTTATAGTTACTAAAATACGGTATTTGTTCTAAGCATCACATTTAGTTGAATTTAGTTCCTTTACCTACTTTTTTCACTTTCTGACAATATTTCCAATTTCCTCCTTATTTATATGCATTTCTAACATTTATTTTGAGTTTAAATATTATTGATGTAAATAATAGCTGTGTGAAGTAAAATACTTGCCACTTAAATCCTGGTATGAATGGTAAATATTTGATAAAAATTGATGGTTGGTTGACAAATGTGAGGACATTGTAATAATGTGGTAAATTATCTGTGTGTGGACGCTGGTTATAAATTTCATTGGGTTGATATTGTTCTAGGGTCTCTGCTGGAAATAACCTTGACTGCTGAGGCTTGTCGCCAAGGGCTTCCATCATTAAATGAGCTTAGGTCAAGAGATTTTTTTTGTAGAGTAAAAAGAGAAAATCAGGGATATCTGAAACTATCTCATTCACTGCACGAGGCGATTAGAGCAGCTAGAATTAAGGCTGAAGGTCGATTTCGAGAGGACCAGAAGATGGTAAGTTTGATATTTTTATTTTATTTATAGATATATATGTTATTGTGGCTGGATTTATATTTCATGTATTCTTATCCATTTTTCTATACAATAGTTTCAAAATATACACTGCGCAACTATATCTCACTGTCAGTAATAAGGAATCTATGCTTTATATCTGTTAGCAGTACACATGACTCACTTATATTTTCATTTCCCAATTCTCTTATTATGAAACATTCTTAAAATATTCTGCATTAATTAAGTTAGTGTGTATATTAAGGTGATCCAAATTTATAAGGGAAAATTATTTTCAGGAATTCCTTTCAGATCTCCTCCTAAAGTTGTTTCATTTGGTTAGAAAATAAATTGTGTAAAATATGATTTAAATCAGGTAACGGAAAGATATGCATCGTGCATAAGCATGAATAACAGTAATTTTTTATATGTATGTAATGTAAATAACAATAATTTTTTCCTCAAAAATATTGAATGATGTTGTATTCTGAAAATTATCATCAGTATTCAGTAGAGGTGGGCACAATCGATTGAAAACAATCGAATAATTCGATTGTTTGCTTCAATCGAATTATTCGAATAAAGCGTTTCGATTTTTCACTCGATCCTAACCGAGTGAATTTATTCGATTGTTTTTAGTGAGTGAAAAAAAATCGAATAAATCTATTCGATTGTTTTTAGTGAGTGAAAAAAAATCGAATAAATCTATTCGATTGTTTTTAGTGAGTGAAAAAAAAATCGAATAAATCTATTCGATTGTTTTTAGTGAGTGAAAAAAATCGAATAAATCTATTAGATTGTTTTTTGTGAGTGAAAAAAAATCGAATAAATCTATTCGATTGTTTTTAGTGAGTGAAAAAAAATCGAATAAATCTATTCGATTGTTTTTAGTGAGTGAAAAAAAAAATCGAATAAATCTATTCGATTGTTTTTTGTGAGTGAAAAAAAATCGAATAAATCTATTCGATTGTTTTTAGTGAGTGAAAAAAAAATCGAATAAATCTATTCGATTGTTCCAAGTGAGTGATTCATTGAATAAATTCACTCGGTTTATTCGATTTTTCACTTGTTTACTTGATACTCGTTGAAGAGGATAGAAGTGGCTCGTAACGTGATCCAATTTAGTGGAAGTATTGTAGAGATATATGATACTGATATAATATTAATATAGATATCATATATATGTGTGTGTATGTATATCTGATCCGATGTCCCGGCTGCCAGTTGTTACTGCCCCTGACCAGCTATTGCATCCTGTCCAGCCTACGAAAGCGAGTGAATTCATTCGAATGAAAACAATCGAATAAATGCCAAAACAATTGAATAACTATTCGATTGTTTTTTTCAATCGATTGTCCCATCTCTAGTATTCAGTCACGAGTTTAACATATTGTTTTTGAGCTTGATTTTTTGTTAATTTTAGGTTAATTCCCCCATCAACTTTATTACTTTTTCTGCAGTTGTTGACAACATTAAATTGTTCCACAACAACAAGCGCTTGTTTGTATCTGTGGTCATTTTTCCACATTAGTGGATACATGGACAGAAATGATACAGAACATATCTATCTTTTGAAGTCTAAGTTTAAGATTCACTAAAACTTAAATATTTATGTCCCTTCTCTAAAAATTGCTCAATATTTTTTGGGTTTACGGAAGCTCTCATGGTTGAATCATCTGTTGAAGCTCAATTTTAAGGCTTTTACCATTAGTTTTTATATTTACGGACAACTTCTTATTGAAGAACTTGCACCAGAAACTTCTAAAGCCGCAGTTTCTGGTGCAAGATTCCACAGACCGTTGCATAATTTGTTCATTGTAACCAGACAAAGAACATGTCCCATTTTACTGCTGTCACATAAATTTATTAAATATCAAGTCTCATTTAAGGACCCTACTGGAATTCAGCGCGGTAATCCAACTCTCCTCACACAGGCTCAATTTGCTCAAATTGCATATTACATCTCCTTCTTTGGTAGATAAAGGGAAATTGCAAAAAAGAAAGAAAAATCTTCTGGAAGTAATGCTTTTCAAATCCACCTTGCATGGAGCAACATGTCGGGAATGCTAAACTTTATGCTCAAGGAGGACTAAACTTTATGCTCTTATTGTTAAAATTAGCAGTATGCTCAATATGCTCTCAATAATCTTCTAAGGGATGATTCTTCTGTAGATGCTACTGTATAAAATCTAAAATTTATCCCACTTTCTTGAGCACTTTTTATGCTTACCATTGAAATCATTTGGTGTCATTTCTATGATTTTAACACAGAAGAGTGCATCTCAGTAATTTTGGATTCTCTATCCTACTGGAAAGTGCCCTAAAAATTGTTTTTCTTTGCCATTTATCCTTATGGGAAAAGTCGTTTGTTTGGGATCTTCCGGCATTGAACCCATACAAGCTAGGATCAAATTTAATTAATTCTGCTATTGACAGTGTGTCATAAACATTTGAGCTCAGTCACACTTGTGGATCATGGAGCCAGTCGTCAGAAGAATAGGTTGTTTATAACTGCAAAATAAGTATATTTTCCATTTTTCTCTAAGTTCTTGTAGTTTAAAATCCAAAACCATATTACACAGCCAAAATAAGAATCTTTAATTAATTTCCCGCCTTTTGATACTTGACTTGATTTCATAGCAGCATTATTTATTATTTAATTTTGCCAATGAAATTAATTCTGCAAAAAGTAAAAAAAGAATTTGCATGTATTTCTTATGGAGAACTTTTCCAGTCCTAGGATCAACCCCTCATCATACTAAACCAAACCATGATGGATTTCAAATATGAGAATTTTGCATCCACGTGGCTTCTAACTCATGCAAATTTGGCTACATTTCTAGAATAAAATTTTAGAAATTAGGTAAAATGAATGAAAATTTTCTAATATTTGCATGTAGTAATCAACTGCTTACCCCGATGACCAAAGGGATTGTAGAATCTGCGTTCATGCATTTTCTCATTAGAATTTAAGAGGATTTTAATTTCATTCCAAATCGAGGAGGTCTCTCATGTCAATTATACATAAATACCAGGGATAACATTTTGGCCGTTTGGAGTGTTTCTTAACCTAACTGATTTACAAAAATATGAATAGTCTTCTTATTTTGGTCATGTTGTATCGTTTTTGATTCTAAATTACAAGAATTGAGAGAAAAAAGAAATAAATAAAACGTTTGCTTAATGATCCCTGGTTTGATGCCAGAATACTGTTTGCATACATGTGAAACAGGAATAATGGATGAAGTTCTCCCAGGTCTCCATCCTGGTGAGTTTCAACGCCGGTCGATGTTTCGACTCCTCTCTCCGGAGTCATCTTTAGGACTGAAGTGATGCAGAGATTCTCATTTAGGTTTATATAGGAGGTGAATTTGCTTCCTTTCACTTTCAAGATCATCTTTCACTGCAAAATCCAAAAGATCTTGGAGTAAAATAACCGGATTGGCAACCATAATGGCCAGTCACCGGAGGGGAGGGGGAAGGTTGGGCAGAAAAGAGCATCCCCCATTGGCTGCACACACCAGCCAACGGTCGCAGTGAAAGGAAGCGAATTCTCCTCCTATGAATGAAATATCTGCATCACTTCAGTTCTGAGGATGACTCCAGAGAGAGGAGTCGAAACGTCGACCAGTGTCGAAACAGTCACCCGGATGGGAACCCGAGAGAACTTCACTCATACGATTCTCCAGGAAAGCACCAGATGCTTCAGGAATAATGGAATTTATGTATTATTTAGTACTTATTTTGGGACCCTTCATTATGATATCAACTTCAAACTTTGGATTAAATAATTGTTATTTTTTATATGTATCAGCATATTGCAAAGAGGTCTTAATTTTCTCTTATGAATGTATGAAAGAGATTTAAAATATTTCCATAGAAGATAGAAATCCATGCATGTTAACAGCAGTCATGTTTTACATATTCAATGTTTCCCTGATGGTCATTATCTATATGCTTCCAGAATGCAAGCAACTTTTACTTGTATTAGTAGTAGCTATATTTAATGGATACTAGTAAAATGTTGCTTATATACTGCAAGCTTAATAAAAAAACCTTCAAAACATTAAGTATTGCTGAAAATGGTACGCCTCTCAATTCCAGAGAACATGTTTAGTTTCTTAAGTTATCACTGAAATAAAGACTGAGGATCAAACCCAGGGCCTCTTTGGCATGATTCCTATGGATATATATTTATAGATAAAATGACCGTTATCTGTCACACCAGGTAACAATTCCCCTTAGGAAGTGCCTAAAATGTTGACTACCATGTATTTATGACTGTAGAATTCTGATAGACTGGCATCGAACCCGGTGCTATTTCAGGGGATTTCCATCCAATATCTGTGACGTAAACGTGATGTCAGCCCATGCATGGCTGACATCACGTTTACATCACATCAAATTTAGTTGGTATTCGTTCGGAAGTTCCATTATAGATCGTAATTAAATTAGTAATTTATTATTTGAAATTTCATTCAGATATTATAATCTAAAGCCATCTATGGTATAGGAAGTTATTAATTAATTAATAGATTCATTTGGTAGCTTTATGATATCTGTCACTACTAGTTAAACAATTTGAAATTCTTCTCAGCAAAGTTATATGCACCTGTCATTCTTATAATTCTGTTTTAATTTAGTTAAGGCATCAGAAAAGACTGGCAAAGGTACGAGAAATATTGAATTCTTCTGATGAGAAGAAGTTGAGGAAGCTGAAGCAGGTGAGCATTTCTTCATCTTGTAAATTTATTTTATCTGTAAAATTTGAAGAATTAATGGGTTTTATCTATTGTGCTTTTGTAAATAAATTCAAAAAGTATTCTTTCAGTTATTCAAATATATTTTGACCTCATTGGCAGAATGGTTTTCTGCAAAAATATGAGAATTTTAATAAAAATATGGTAAATAACAGTTTGTGGCAATTATTACTAAATGTCAAGTTATTTGAAATTAATACTTCTTTTCTCTAACTTGATTTAGTTTTTACATTGCAATCTTTTTTTCAATATGATTTTAGTGATATTTTTCAAAAAGAGCATCTTTATTATTATGCTTTGATAGAATATCCTGTTTTTGGTATTTAAAAGATATTTTAAAATCCTCGGTGTGTAGTATTTACAAATAAAGCTTTTATTTATTTAGTTAATTATTGTATAATTTTTGCACAGATACCTTAATTAGAAATATCCTTTAATGTATTTAAGACAGTTAGTTATGGACGTGAAAATTATCCGCAATTTGAAACTCCCAGGAATTCATTTGCGATATTAATGTTCATTTAATAATTCATGGCATTCACTCGATGCATACAATGCGGCAGGATTTATGAATTTTTAACTAATCCAATGGATGTTAATTTCTGTATAATTTTGTGAATGCAGACTGCAACTGAGGTGTGGGAGCGATAAAAATCACATCTTTGGGAGCTCACCAACTATACTCTAAAAGATTCACCTGATAAGTGTTGTCCCTCAAATGCAAGGAGCAGCTCAAGAGAAAAGGGTTGTATTTACTAACTGCTGATTATCCAAGGCCTGTAGCCTAGACTTAGAAGAGAATTTAGTTGAAATATTTTCCGTTTCACACTTTTGATTATTTAATGTAGAAAAAACTGCTAAACATATATTGGATACTAAAGTGTTGGCCTGTAAATGCTTTCAGAAGTGTTAGCCATGGCTTTATGCTGTATGCTTCAATGCTTATATTGTTATAGAAATATATTATATTTGAAATAGAAATCGTTTTGCTTGGAAATATATTTTAAGGAATCAGTAATTTTCAGCCGTACGTAAGCTTTCAAAAACTATTATATTTCTAATTAGTTCAGAACAGGGTTGTCCAAAATGCATCAACTTGCCTGCTTATATTCCTGAAATATTTTGTATCAATTAGAATTCATGTTAGAAGAATCAATTCGCATTAGAAACATTCATCTTAAGCAGGAGCAGTAGGTACCACTTATGAAACACATTTATTGGAAAGTGAGGTTATTTTTGGTTTAGCAAAAAGTCCTATTGTTTGGTGGTATCATCGATCATTTTATTTGCATGGATAATTTTGATTTATTCATTTAGAATGTGTTTACATACAAATCTTTTGGTATTATCTATGGTAAAGTAATTATTATAAATAACTGAATAGTTATACAAACATTGTTTTACCCTTGTTATATATAAGGGGTTGCCTAATTTAGTTGTCCTTGTACATCAAAAAATTTTAAATTAAATGAAGTTTTGGAAACAACACGAGTAACTTTTACTGATCCACATAAAGTTTCATTGGCAAAATACCTCCCTCCAATGCAAAATTAGTGTCTTTCGATATTGTTAACCTCTTTGCAGTTGTAACGACAGACAAATCAGTGAAATCATCCAAAGGACTGTTACTCTCTGCCTATATATGGACCCTTTACTTATTAATGATTTAATGTCTTTGTTAGGTGAAATTTCAACTATATCCTCTTCCATAAACATTTTACAACCAAATGATTGGTTTGGTAATAGGGTCTCTGATTTCCTGCCTATAAAATATAATCCCACCAACTCTCCCACCCTCCAACTATACACTGCCCCTTTCCCCTTTTTTTCCAATAAAGCCAATTCCTTCTTATTTCATTAGCTTGAAGATGACTATCATTAGTCAAAACTAGTATCCCATGAAACTTTATATGGATTAAGGAAAGTTAATTGTGATGTTTCTAAAACTTTGTTTTATTTGACAATTTGTTGTTATGATGGAATGAAGTTTTAACATAGCACAGAAAAGCGTGTGACTTAACCCAGGTCTTCCACTTTCCGGGCAGGTGTTCTTACCTACTAAACTAACTTCAGTTGTTAAGAACACCTGCCTGGAGACCTGGGCTCGAGTCCCAGCCAAGTCACTATTTTTCTCTTCTTGTATAACCATTTGTTGTTATGTTAGAATTCTACAAAGCTACAGTCTCCTCAGTGAATTTGTCCTTGCATGTGCATAACTTTAATGTTGTTGCAGAAAATGTAGGTTGTGTCCACAGCAAAACAACACAGCTTTAGAAGGTTTGCAGTTTTTGAGCTGAATTTTATCTTTCACAGTTGAATTATTTTACAATTTGCAAATTATGTAATTTAATTGCCTCTGAAAACATAATTTTTTCATTTATTTTAAGTTTGTAGTATCCATTCCCTTTCCACATTCTTTTTACAATTATCTAACATCAGTCGGATTTCTTTGATGAATTTCTTATGTAATTGTAGGTTGTTGCATTGAATTATTTGTTGTGATTTTTAAATTATTTCTTCTTTTATATTACTCTTGGAATTAGTTTTAAGTCTAATTATGTATTCCCCATTCATTTTCCTGACTATCATCATTTTAATAGATATGTGATGTATATGTTGCATTATTCACTGAATTCTGTTTGACCAGTCAAACATTACATACTTCCGACTGTCATTGTTTTAATAAATTGATGATTTGAAGCATTCATTTCCATTTGGTGATAAATTTCTCTATTTCTTACTATTTAATGCAGCTTGAGCTGGGCTTTATCTTTTTATTGTAACATTCTGTAAGCATTCTCCACTCTTTCTATTTCATGATATTATCTTTTTTCATAATTATTCTGAGCTTAATGCTTTGATCATTTATTTCTTCTTGTTTAGAAAAATTCCTTGAAAATAGAATGATGCTAGTTGGTTTTTCATGGAGTTATTTTTGGTCTGTTTGTGCATTATTTCATTGTACATGAGGAATGTTAAGGGTCCTGCATATTATATATATATATATATATATATTAATGATAATTTCATTGGTAATTGGTGTTATGAAAAAAGGAATCCAGAAACTGTCTGAATTAATGAAATTTATTTTTCAATCGTCAAGTTTTATGGGATTCTTGGCTGTGAACCCTGTAAAGGCACAGTCATCTGAAAATATTTGTTAAGGTTTGTGTTTTTTATTTGGATTCTAACGATAGTTTCTAAATGAGGATCAAAATTATTATATTTAATAATTATATGTTTATTATTAATTCAATAACAGCCATGTAAAATTGCATTGTCTTGATATTTGCCATATAACAGTTTTTACTGTTTGTCTGTTGCTCTTTCCTTGTATGTCCTCTAAATGCATTTTCACTATCCCATTGTCCTCAATCACTTAGTTAAGTCTACCTTAACTTGTATTTATTTATTTTAAGATTTTGCTTCCGTTAGGTGAAAGTCTGATGGCATCTAAATACACTAACACACACAATTCTTCAATCAACAATAGAATCAATGGATAACTAAAATAACAGCAAAAATCAGTCATTTATCTTTAAAAATATCAATTATTCATAATCACAAAATAAAATCAACGCAGGTCATCCAAGATTTTTCAGGGTTCCTGGTAGGCCTTCGTTGGCTGTCTTGGGGCACATCCTCACTGTACATAACCCTACCAGTCATTCCTCCCACATTTTGTCAGCAAAGTTATACACCAATTCCACAATTATCTGAACATACAGCAACTAGCATCTTCACATTACAACAATACTGCACATTTCTTCTTAAATGACAGTGGACATTTGGGAACATACAGAGCAATCCAGGTAACTTATTCCATTCTGCTAAGTCTCTATTCAAGGAAGAGTATTTAGCTATATTAGGTCTTTGCAGACTGAGTGTGATTATGGCATCTTCCCAAAAAGTTTGGTATTTCTATTAAAGTTGTAAAACTTTCCCATCCTTTATTACCTGCAACTATCTGGTAAACAGCCTAGCCTGTTGTAGCGTAATCACGATCAGCCTAACCAAGGTTAGCTACTCCAATTCCTCAGCTTTCTTACTGCTATCTTTTTAAGTATCTCATGATGTGATGTAATGTCCTGTATACTTTTGCTACCAAATGATTTCTGTATTTTTCCAATGCAAGTTTCTGCTAATTGTAATTCCCAAATATTTACTGTGATCAGATTTTGGTATAATTTTTCCATTTAAATAATATTCTTGGGATGAAATTGTTTTCTTACTTGACAATATGACAAAAATGACTGAATTTAAATTAAACATAGTTACCAAAAATATAAGTAATTCCGATGTGGGCTACGACGCATCTCAATTAACCGCTGAAGACATTGTTAGTGGTTTAGGGCTGGTTGCACCATCTCCGGTTACAAGTGCTCGCTACGTAGCCATCAGGTTCGGCGTAACCAAAGGCTACTAGTGACAACCGTTGCACAAAGGAAATTCAGGCTCCGGTCAACAAACCAAACGGCTACCTCTGTTTTTGAACACCCGATCAGTTTCTCATACATTCGTTCCGCAAAAATTAGGCTTTTGGGCTGTTTCATCTTTCACTTGTTAGTGAAAATTGGCGGAGGCAGCGCGCTGCTTGAATCGTTTGAAGACACACATTGGCCACATTTTCAACAAATTTGTGTAAATCTCTGCTAAATTTACACTTCTATGGAGATGATCTTATTTAATAATCACCGATGAGTGTATTCATCCGATGTCAGTAATTCCCATAAGAAAAGGGAAATATTTTCGTGCACTTCTTCACGTGATAGGATTATAAATTTTTGGGAGTCATTGAAGAGTCAAGCGAGCATTACATATTGATATTTGTTTCTCCAAATTATCCTTGGTTCGACTGTGGACAACTCGAATCATTTCTCATATAAAATGCACATGTCTTTCATTTTGATTGATTGCAGACAATTTTTCTTTTGCAGAATTAAATCAGAAATAATGGCCGTACAAAATCGAGAAAAGAAAAACGAAAAGTAAGGAAATTGAATTTAGGTTCTTATTTTTATCGTATAATACTGTATTCGAGTCTAAATTGAGAGAATTCGAAAAAATAACGAAAATGTTGTGTAATTTTGTGGGAATAAACAATTTCCCAACAACAAAGGTGATTGTTGAACTCAACTCTCATACGAAATATAGCCTCAAAAGGAATGTAGGAAGAAGAAGAGCCGACATTTTATGGCAATAAAACCATTAACTAACTTTTGAACATATTTCTAAGAAACAATCCAATATCGTATCCAATTTAATATTAATTCTGTCATTTTTGACAGGAGAATCCACTTGTCTTAGTATAATAATAACTGTCGTATAGGTTTGTGTGCGTGTGTGTATATATATCTGATGTCAGTATCATAGCTTAAGAAATGCGTTGAGGCAAAAGCTGAAAATTAATTTATCACTCTACGCGATGAGATAGAAGTATGAAATTTGGGGATTCATTAAACACATCGATATTATTTCACCAAAGATAAGGTTCGACTACAAGGGGCTACAAATGCTTTCATAAGGATAACATGTGATGTTCATTTTTTTATGGTATAACTAAGAAAGAAAATTGAGCATGGTTATTCTTATCATTAGTTGTTTCCGGATCGAAATCGGGAGAAATTTGACTACAGTGATGCAATAATTGTTTCAGTATGGGTATTGCCTATTTGAAGTAATTATGTTTCTGTTCTAAGTCGGAGTTAATTTATTTCATCATTTTGTTGGTCATTTAGTTTATGGTATCGACTCATATTGTAGAATAATTGTGAAGACAAAACAGTACGAGTTTGGATGCACAGGAAAAAAATTTTGTAATTTATATATTATTTTTTTTTGCTACAAAATAAATTGTTGAGCTATACCAAAAATGTTGAATTTGATTTGATGAAATAATAATTTTATAGGATGATTCTACACTATTCTTTTCAAGTTGATATCTCCGATACATTTCATGTAAAAATTAAAAACTGTTTTTTCACTAAAGAGTTCATCAACCTACGGCTACCATGTAACTGATGGATCTACCAGGGGTTTCGGTTTGAGCTCCTTTAGCCGAGACCCACGGTGAAACTATAGGTGGTGCAACGTAAAACTGCCTGTCACCTTGACATTTACTAGGAGTGTAGCCGGAGGTGGTGGAACCGGCCCTCAATCTGCAAATTTGCTTTCCTATGGAAAAATATGTTAGTTTTCAATAAGGGAACAGTGCCATTGGAGACACTTTCTGTTGATGTTTTGGCACAGTGCTTTTAGTACCTTGGCTAAATGAGGCACTGGGGCTCTTATTTGTTCTTTGGCAGTATCTGTAAGCATTGCCCTTCTGGAGCAGTTTGCGTTTTGGATAGGGATAATAACAAAGTGAAAGGAAGAACCATGATGTCGCTCATAGTTATCAATCCTATTATTTGTTTGACACGGCTTTAAACTCTATGCTTCTATCGGCTAGCCTCTTCACCTTTGATTTCTTTGTTTTCTCATCATTCGCTATTTTCTCCATGTTTTTCATCCAAGGTTCTGATGTTCTTCCCATGTACTGTTCCTTCAAAGACTTGTCTTCATTGGACCCGTCTTAAAATATGCCCAATTAGATTGTCCCTCATTTTCTTCTATAATATCACCAGATTTCATTATTCTCTTATTTTTCTGTACCTCTTTGCTAATTGATCAATAAATCCACTTGCAAGTCCAAGTGTATATCCTTCAATTTATCAATTCCTTGGGTATGATTTTTGAACAGCTTATAAGCAACTATTAATTTGTTTGAAATTCTAAGAGTGGTTCTCATCATTCATTCTATTCTCCTAATCCATATTTACCCTTAGCTCTTCCTTTCTTACCTTTTATCACAATGACATTCCATTTTCCAAGCATTATTCAGTTTCCTTTTCATTTCACATTTTTTTTAATTCCAAGATATTTTTCACAGACTACTTCGATTTTTTTATAATCAATCACAGGCATGTAGACTTGTACAGCTATTGTGTCTATCAGATTAGTTGGTATCTTAGTAATGACTATCCTTTTTTTAAATTGAAGGAAGCTTTTAAAATCCATTCTAATGCTCTTCCTAAGCAGCACCCCTTCATGCTTATATATCCTAATTTGTATGATCATGTTGCTTTCTCTCCAAAAGTCTTCAGGTCACTTAGTCCCACTGATCTCCGAATATCAAGGCCCATCCTCCACTTTCCTGTTTTCAGAATTTCCAGTCTTCCAGAGGTGAACATTCCATGTTCTTAAATTTATCATCAGATTTGGTTGATGTGCTCTCTTGAGTACTCCCCGTCTGGTTATCTGACAGAGGAACTCTTTTTTTCTATAGAATATTTTATTCCTGGAGGTTCCATGAGCATTTTACTTGATAAAAATTTAAAATAAGAAGTGTTGGTTATTGGCAGTTTCTTAGGATTGTAATGTGGTGATTCTCCTTGCCTTCCACATGGCAAAGAACAATGTTTACTGGCAAGGGTAAAATAAATTGTTTCCACTCCTGTAGAGGAGTGAGTGCTGCTCCACTGTGGTGTCCACATTCACTCACGTGAGGAAGGGCCCTTTTTATTCCCACTAGTCGTGGGAATTTTGGTAATTCAATTATACAGAGACATGAAATATGCAATCTATTAGAGTTGTGAGAGTAACAAGGATATAGTTAATTAAAACAATCAAATGAGCTGTTACTTTGTGGAACTCTATAGACAACTAAAGGCAAGGAAATGAAATAACTTTGTCGAAGTTCCACTACATTTTGTGTGAAAGTTCTGGAACTTTAATGAAGTTATTTTATTTCCCGGTTAATAGTATGATTTTCATTTGGGAGACAATTTGAACATAAAATAAAATTGAAAATAAAAACAAATTGCAGTAATCCACCAAATTTTGTACATATATTCTAATAGAATATTTATGAAGCCGAAGAAGTTGATTGTAATTCCGTGGTGAAGGAGAAGGAGTAATGGCATCATTACAGACCCCTCTTCTCCTTATGACTTAAGAAAAATTATTGAATGGGTAGATGATGAAAATGTCAACTGTATGGAATGAAATTCATAAGGTGCAATTGATTTTTTATTAATATATTTATCAAAGGTAAATACCTCTGCAATACACCTCAGGTGGCTTTATTTATGAAGTCACTGAACCTTGATCTACTTTTCAGTGTAGTTATCAAGGCTTTTATTGTCGTGTGGGACCAGTTTTTCGATGCCGATCTTCTACCTCCAAAGTTCTTAGCCAGGATGTTACTGCATCTTAGATGTCTTCATCGTTTCCGAAATGTTTTCCACCAAGAAACCTCCTTTAGTTTTGGAAAGAGATTAAAATCACTGGATGTCAGGTCAGGGTGGTAGGGAGGATGTCCAAAAAATTCCCACTTAAGATGTTTAAGCTCTTATGTTTGTGTCAATGCATGCATGTGCATTATCATGAATCAAAAACACTTTCGATGACAACATGTCTTTTGTTTTGAATGGAACGTTAAATCGCTGAAGGGTTTCACAATATGATGTTGAGTTGATTGTTGTTCCTCTTGACATAAACTCCAAATGGATTAAACCCTTTCGGTCCCAAAAAACTGTTGCCATGACTTTTCTCGTGTGCAAATTTGGTTTTTCTTCTCCTGTGTTTTGAGGGTGTTTGTGTGATGCGACTCCATACTCTGGCTCTTACTTTCCACTATTTTTTAAGAAACCCAAGTTTCATCTCCTGTTGCAATCCAGTCCAGAAATCTATCTCCATCATTGTTGTGTTGGATCAAACATTCAAAGGCCATCTGTTTCATCATGTGGATTTAGTCGACACCTTAGCTACCCATCGAGCACACATTTTTTATAGCCGAAGTTTTGTGTGTCTATTTCATGTAGGAGAGATGTTTAAATTTGAGGGAAAAAACATGAATTATGCTCAAAGTGAAATGCTTGTCTTCCTGAATATTTTCTTCAATTTTTGCCTGCAACTCCTCCGTAACGAGTGATGACCTCCCACTCCATTCTTTGTCATGCATACTGGTTCTTCCTTGATTAAACGTAATGCACCATTTCCTCTCTGGATATTCGTTCATTGTATTTTCTCCACAAGCATGCTCTATTTGCCTATAAATTTTGATTGGCCAAAAATTTTGTGCTTTCAGGAAACAAATGACACTACGCACTTCATATCTTGCAGGATTTTCTATACGCACAGCCATTTTGAAAGGTCACAGAAAAGATACGCGTGTCCAAACAGATACTGAATCTCAGCTAACTGTGAGAAGGGAGATAGAGCCAACTGATGATTGGGCAATTTTGTTGTTAGGGGATCGGCATGATAACATTCTTTACTTTCTGGACGACCCTCATACTAAAAGTTAAGTTTTCCTGTTACACTTGTTTGCTGTTTCTCTATGGTTTAAACAGCCATTTTGCGGGAATAAACTGTATTGATTAGAATTACACAGATTAAGCTGGGAATCACTTCTGATTCCTTATTTCTGACATCATAGGCAAGAAATTGTTCTTTTAAACAATATGCAACTTATCTTAACTCAAAAGCCAGCCTAGTGTAACAGACCATGTACTCCATCTTTATTTTCTCTCTTCCCGAGAGAGAGGCCCACCCACCAGAATCTTGGACTGTTTGATGAGTCGAGCTGTGCATAATATGACCAATAATTGTCTCTGGAACAAGAGAATTAGCCTCCAAAGAGTAAGCTAGTATCTGCTTTCTGAAGGAATATTGGAAAAATGCATTACCTAGTAAAATTGAGCCCGATAGGAAAAAAACTGAATTCATTTTTGGATTCAGCGTCATTGAATTAGCTTAGAACTTTTCTTGTAACAAAAATGTTGTTGGCCAGTATTTTTGTCATCTTTTCCTTATTGTTTTATTTTGAGTCATTCCAATCTATCTTTATGCATTTTTGAACTAGATACTTCTAAAATCACTATTTCTATTGCAAAAATTTCTACTTCTAAAATTAAAATATTTTCCCTAAAATGAGATTTAGGTAATTAAAACTGTTTGTAAACAGTTGTAATTATCAATAGAAAATGAATAATTGCTCTTTCATTAGGCAGTTGTAGGACATAACCGTGGCATCATCATATGACGTGGCCAGCATTAAGAGGAATTATTTGCCATCTCTTGTCTGTATACATGAGTTTTCATCATCATTATCTTTGCTTTTGTTGTTATCTTGTGCTGCAGATTGTATTTTATTACATCATGAAGTTTTCATCATGTCATGCCATTGTTACATATTTTTACTTTCTCCTTATACGTAGTATAGAGAAAGTATTGTATTCGCAAAAAAATTCGACCTCCAGATTTCGACGGAAATAGATGTTTTGGGGCCCATAGAGCATGTTTTAGCTATTTTCCCGAACATGTCTGTCTGTGTGTCTGTCTGTCTGTCTGTTGTTAAAAAGTTTGTGTGCGCTCTATCTTAAAAAGTAATTATCCGATCATTTTCAAAATTCATATTTAGTATTTCCCTAACAATGCCAAGAGTTGATTAGTTTTTGGAGAATATCGCTTAACCGGAAGTTACGGTTTATCCGGAACAAATTTTTGTTTCTTAAATATCTCTGTAAGAATGCAATATAGGTATATACAATTACATACAAAAGTTATAGATAGTGTACTTTACTACAACTTTTGTAAAAAAAATTTTGTCGTAACACTGATTGTTTAGGAGTTATTCTTCAATAATGGTTAACTGGAAGTTGTTGTTTACCCAGAAAAGGAAGTTTTTCATACATATCTCTGTCAGAATGCAATATAGGTATATACATTTACACACAAAAATTGTACATTATGTATTTTACTACAACTTTTGTGCAAAACATTTTTTCGTAACACTGATTGTTTAGGAGTTATTCTTCAATAATGGTTAACCGGAAGCTGTTGTTTACCCAGAAATGGAAGTTTTTCATACACATCTCTGTCAGAATGCAATATAGGTATATACATTTACACACAAAAATTGTAGATTTTGTATTTTACTACAACTTTTGTATAAAACATTTTTTCGTAACACTGATTGTTTAGGAGTTATTCCCCAATAATGGTTAACCGGAAGTTGTTGTTAATCAAGAAATGGAAGTTTTTCATACATATCTCTGTCAAAATGCAATGTAGGTATATAAAATTATTTACAAAATTTATAGATAATTTACTTTGGTACAACTTTTGTATGAAACATTTTTTCGTAACACTGATTGTTTAGGAGTTATTCTTCAATAATGGTTAACCGGAAGTTGTTGTTTATCCAGAAATGGAAGATTTTCATACATATCTCTGTCAGAATGCAATTTAGGTATATACAATTATGTACCAAAGTTGTAGATAATGTTTTTTACTACAAAGCTTGTATGAAACATTTTCTGTAACACTAATTGTTTTAGAGTTATTTATATATTACCGGCATAGGCTTATGTTTTCAATAAATACGGAGAAAGTCATGTGTTGGCCACATCAGATTTTTTACTATGGATTAACGTCATTAAAATATGAAAGGGAATGGATTAGACCTTTAAATGACTTTTTAATTAAATTATCAATCTGATCAATTCACTTTCATTAATTCAAGTCTTTGTGTCAAACAGGGACAGTCGATTCAAGAAAAGTCTCCTCAGCCATCAGTGAGAAGCGCAGAGAATGCTGCTCCCTCTGGCCTCGAGGGAAGCGATTTGTTGACTTCTAATGGTCGCTCTCCGGAAGATCTACGCTCGGACAGTCCCAACAGCATGAGCACTGTTACTTCTGCTGGAACTGTAACCCCATCTCCCCCTCCATCATTACCTGGGGGCTCAGCTTGCCGCGGTGCTCTTTTAGGCTCCATTTGCAATTTTGATCGAACTGCTTTGAGACACGTCTCTGCAAATTCAGTGGATGGAAATAGTCGATGATTGAACACAGTGCTGTTTGAAATTATTGCTAACTTCATGGGGTTGAAGTGTAACATTTTGTACATAACAAATTTATTACCAAGTTCACTTTTGGGTTTCAGTTGATGAGGGCCTATCTTCAATACCATTCATATAGCCTTACTGAAAACAAGCATCACTTACTTGTATATATTTGCAAGCAGATGCTTCAGGTCCCTTGGTTGCCTGTGAATTGCCGAGTGATTTGTGCAAATATTCACGGATGCTTGGTAGAAAAGAATGATCAAACCGCTTGCAATACTTAACAAAAGATATGAAATCCTCACTAATTACTCTCCTAGTCATCATGTTTTTGAAATGAAGTACACAAATTTCCCATAAAAAGCTTTCATGCACATGTCATGACTTTTTCCAAGTTCACGAATATGCCCAAGTAAAACTAATGATTCCTCCTATGCATCCCAAAGATATTTTCTGTGATTTGGTCTGAATGGAATTCAGGCTTTGATTTGTGTTAACTTGAAGTTGATTTTTCATTAACTGCGGTAATGAAACAGCATTCCTCTTAGGCTATAGTTAGTTGCAATGCTTATTTCCTTGCAAATGTTCAGATTACCTTATTATTTGGAAGTTAAATCTTTATTTATTTACTAGGCCTGAAAATAATAGCTTTGCAGAAAGTTTATTTTTTATGGAGAAGTTTGGGTTTTTAGAGAATTGCTTCATAACTTTGTAACAAAGTTTTTTATGTAGCAAATTCTGATTTTATTTTGTGTGATAAGATTGAATAGGGCTTTCTTTGAAGTTTAGTTATAAATTTATTAATTTGGCCCATCCAATATTGAAGGTTACCTAAATGTTTCATGCTTGGATTTAAAAATCAAACTTATTGGAGCATTCCGTTGCTAAGTACCAACCAAATGAAATGGAATGTCCAAATCTGGCTGTGAGAAAATTAGAAATAAATTTATTTGTAAATCACTGTGGAACATTTTCATGTACATGTAGCATAAAGTATTACTACCCATTATCATTATTTCAAATTCTCATCATTAATGGTTTATAGTTATAAAGGTCATTACAAAAAAGAGTAAGTTACTATCACAAAGATGTTTATATGTATATTTTATCAGTTAAATTTTGGCATCTATATTAATGTTGTCTTTATTGTTGTTAATTGTGTAACTTAACTGTATAATGTTGATAGTAAAATTAATTTTAAATTGTGATAATATTTGCTTTTGTTGTTTGAAATATTTTTTGAAGCCCTATAGGAAAATTTTCTATTAAGATTGAAGTATTTATTTAAAGCACAAACAAGTTTAGTGTAAGTAAACTGCTCTTTATACACAATTTTCATCAAATGTCATTATATTTGGGTGCTTCTCTGGATATATGAGACTTGTCCCAAAAGTAAGGTCTTCACCTTAAAAAAATGGAAAAATATCTTTATTCGAACAAATCTTTACATAGGTATATTGTGTATATATGTATTATTTTTCAACATAGTCGCCATTCATTTGGATGCACTTTTAACCCTGCAGTGGAAGCTTTTTATTCCCTCTTTTCCAGGTGCTCAGTGACTGATGTTTTCACTTCTTCGTCTGTACCCATCCTATTTCCTCCAAAATGTTTCTTCAGAGTCAAGAACAAGTGGAAGTTGGATGAGACAAGGCCTGAGCTATATGGGGGATTGATTAAGATGTCCCAATCTAACTGATGTAAAACGGCTTTAGTTGTCACAGGCAAAATGCGACCAAGTGTTGTCATGCAGAAGGCAAATTCAGTTTATCAGCATGCCTCATCTTCGATTCTGAGTTGCTCTGCATACTTTTTTAGGTGTCTCACAGTTAGAGGCTGGGTATATGGTTCAGGTAGGAATAAAATCGACAAGAAGAACCCCTTTTGGGTGCCAAAAAATTGTTTCCGTGATATTTCGAGCAGATTGCGTCACTTGGTTCATCATGAACTTCCGTCTAACCTTCAGAAAAATCTCCACACCGCTTCTTCACATTCTTTGCAGACAGACATCTTGTTCCATACATCTCCTTCGTTTTTTAATGAATGGGAATTAGCGTTTCATCCCTTGAATTGAAGAAACAAATATAGAGATCGAGTTTACACTGAGCGTATACAAGAAAGGAGGTGGTGAAGGCCGACATGAAAGTAGCCATCGCAAATGAGTGTCAGACGTAAACAAAGTATCTCATCTGGTCGGCTTGGGTACCCACAGAAAGAGGAAGATCCAGCCTACGTAGTAGTACAGTCTAATTTGGAGACAAATATTTCCGTCAGGCCATAATTTTGCCTTTGGGAAGCCTTAATTGCCATAGTTTTCCTTTTTTCATATTTTATTCCATAACAAATGTCTTTGTATTCATTTGGCATAAAGTAATCAGCTTAAAATGAACCAAAAAGTTTTACATTTTGAAATTAATGCTAATTTGACAACTAAAATGGTATCTAATCAACCATTATGATTAAAAAATATTTAGTCCACTAATGTAGCGTAAGAGTACAGTTTGATCACAAAGTTCTTATATAAGTAGCTTCTACCAACTAGAATTCTACCAACTAAGCAATGCTTAGCAACACTATCCCCCAACCACCATTCCATGAGGCATGTGCATATGTGTTTTATTGCACATTGTTACTGTACCTTATTTCGTCCTTCCTGTTCAAATTTTTGGTGAATTTGGCAGTCTCTAATGCTTTATCATGCCCATCCATGCCTGCTTTCCGCACTGCACACGGATTTTGAAGCAACTATTTGCATCATCCTTTCCACTGCTTTGGCAGGGCAAGGGAGGAACCCCTTCCTCCAGAAAGTCTCCCAAACCTTCACTTATAATGCTAACCGTTAAAATTGGTTCAGTTACTTCTGCTATTACCTAGTAAAATAAGTTGACGTTGTCCTGTGCATCAAAATTCACAGTAGGGAGTTCCTCAAATCTTTCTTTTAATATTTGATTTTCATATTGATTCAATGGCACAGGTTGGCCTTTGCTCATAAGCCAGCATTGCTAGAAGGATATTCTCTGGGAGAGAAAAAAGTATTTCCCTGAGTGATTGATTGAAGATATAATTTGATGTTTTCATGAATCAGATGTTTCATGAAATATATTCATGAAATGCTTTCAGCTTTCTGTGCATACTGGCCTCAATATTATTGCAAACCACACAGGAACATATGCAGACAAGGTTGGCAGTTCTTATGAAAGGTTATCTATTGAAACATATAATGATATATTATAATATGTATATATTCTCACTGAAGGGCTCTTGGGGCTTTCTCCTGAAACAGCATGTGTCATACCATTAAGGTATTTTTGGTCGCTGCTCAAGTACAATATAATGTTAGCAGGAATCTAATTTAACTGCTGACTTGCTGCCACATTTGCTCAGAGTTTACAAAATTTGGCCGGAGTAAGCTTTACGGCCTATAGTTGGACCATCTAGTTATAAAGCAAGTCCCTCAATTGAAGTTCAATGCTATTTAGTATGATCCATTGCAATGCCATTTAAGTGCTTCTGATTACTCCAGTATGCCTCTGCCAGTATTTACTGTTGTTCCATCACACCCTATAGCTTGGAGTCCATTGATCTCTATTCTGCGAGAAATGTTATAATTGTATCCTTTAGTTCCACTGCTTTACTTTTACTAGGAATGACATCCTAAGTAATGAGAACCGGAATCTTCAACAACTGTTACTGGTTTCTCTACTACTCTTTTTCGTTTTGATGAATTGCATGTAATCTTTTATTCCGTACATCTCCCACATTCTTCTGAAGAGAGGAGTACATTTTTTCCTGTTCCCTTTTCACTTTGTGCTTTTCTATGAAAAGTGTCTTCTTGGGAAACAATCCCGATATCTACTAGTAGAGCAGTAACTATTTCTGTAGCAAAGTAAATCTCGGCAAATTTAAAATCTTCAGAGGTATGCCCACCATTTTTGCCATAAAATTTTTGGCATCATCAGGGTCATGCTATTCATCATCTGCTGATATTTCTCCATGTGTGTCTGTTTTTCATTTGCACCTGAATTACTGCAAAATTTTAAAATTTGGAGTTCGTTCCCAAGGAAAAACAGACTTGAAAAAAGTCTGATGGGGCAGCAGTGGTTAATATTATCCTATTTCAAAAATGTTTTGTATGCAAGATCCTCATACCAGATATAGTAAATGAATATAAATATAAAATTAAACAAAATCATGCATTAAAGTCTGCTTATGGTTTGTTTTATGTTACATAATATTTATTATTTTAATTATAGCAATGTTTAAAATTCCTTATTCATGAACAAAATTATAAATTAATCATTCAATTATTATTTCCCTTTGGCAAAGAAATGCTCACAAGTAAAACACATTGTTGCAACCTTTCCATCCTTGTATAATTAGCAAAAAAAACAGTGAGGCCTTATCGGTCTTTTGGCCTCGACTTCTCTGTTTATATCCAATGTGGTTATAGAATGTTGTGTACAGTATACACATTAAGGTGTCCCAAGATATAAGGGAAAATATTTTTTTTGCAAAATCAAATTGCATATCCTCCATTTTTTTCTATTTGGCCTTAATTACTAAACAATTGGCCCTAATTATTAAACTTACTTGATAAATATTATTGCGATTGAATTATGGTAACCCTTGCCGACTTGATGCCAAACAATTTCGAGAAATGAAAATTTGTACCAACTAGGCGAACACCAGGTAAGTGGGAAATTGACGGATTTGTATGAATCTTTTAGGACACGTTCTTTTCTTTAAAATAGTTTAAGGTGTCCGACCGTTTAACTCAATGGCCTTTTGTTCATAAAACATTAGCAACTGAATATCGGAGTTAAGCAACCACGCCATGCACATGCATAACTATATAGATCTCTAGTTAATAGGAAATTATTTTCTTCCATTTCTTTCACTGATAACTTATATTTTTCGATTATCTTTCATCTTGTTACCTTCCACTCATTCTTTAATTTTAGTTAGCATTTATTCTAATATGCATAACTTCGTACAATGGTCTAGAATCGAAGGAAGCTGGCCAAAAATACAAAAGCTGATTTTGTTTGTGTGAACTTAGACATTCTGCATTGATATCTGCTGAGTAAATTCCGTATACAGCCATTAATATTATTATTATTAAGTACATTAATTTGATATCTGCTCATTAAAATTAGCTATTAACTATTAAAAAGTTGTCAGTGGAATTGCTTTAGTACTAAAAGGTTATATTTTTTAATGTTGGCGAAAAACATCAACTTATAGATAAGGAAAGGTTTGAGGCGACTTTGCACATAAGGGCATGCACCCAGGAAAATTCCCAAGGAAAAACAGGTTCAAAACTGTCTTCTAATAGACAAGTTCTGACTGTTAGCTGGAGGGGACAAACAAATTGGCTAATAAAAAGAAAGGAGAATTTTCAAACTTTAACCCAGTGTGCTTTTCTAAAGAACATCTACACGACGAATTTCACTGTAACTTAGCAAGTTTTTTATGCTGTAAATCATGTCAGAAATGTTTTTGTTAAATATCACCCTAATTAGTGTGAAAAATAAATATTTAATTAAAGTATATTTATGCAATGAATAACAAATATAATAATATAATATTTTATGCAATGAAATTTCCTGCATTGTGAGTAAAAATTATGGGGAACTGGAATTAAATTATTCTCCAATTGAAGTCAGGGATTCCAGTATTACCACAGTTTATAGCTACCGGAGCAGATGTCAGGAATAAAATGTCCTTTGGTGAAGGTACTCTTTGGCCTCTCCATCCTGACTTCCTAGAAGCCACTCATACGTTCGTGTGTTTGGGAAGAACACACTTGAACTTTGAAAATTTAAAAGAAAGCTATGAGCAGATTCTCATGGGAGATCAAACCAGTGATACTTAAGTATCACTGGTAAGTAAACTGGACCTATAGTAAACAATAAAATAGTGGTCCAAGGTACTACAACATCTTCTCCTACATCACAGCATCGGCAATTCCAGAATTTCTCAATAGCACTTTTCCGTAAATAATTAGCCATATTTTATTCGGACGTGACTGCATGATCGCACGTTTGATTAAATCGTTCTTCACCCCCACGCCAAGGAGAATCGAATTCGAATCGAATCGAGGAACAATCGAAACAGTAAAGACTAAAAATTGGGAAAAATTGAGGTCGTACTCCCAAAGTGTTTGCAAGATGGTGACTTTTATTAGCATTCATTGATAATACGAAATTAATGAGAGATTAAGCGAGGTGAACTAACAAAAATGTAAGAAAAATCTTTCTGTATCTTAAGAACCTGCTTTTAATGAGATTACTTTTTTAATCTGAATATTTTCATAACTGTCACCGCTGTTTTTCTCAACGTAAGGTACTTCTTCTTTCTACTGGTGCTCATTGGGGTAGAATCGAAAAAAGCTTAAACTATGAAAACGCTTTTTTACATATCACTTGATTTCAGAAGATGTCGTTACTATCATGTCATACTACGATGCCAACGTACGAGATATATGTTTTCAATTCATACGAATGTGCGTATTTACATACAAATGTTATCGACGTAAAATAACATTATGAAAAGGTTCAATTGTCAATAATCGCACAGTTTTATTAAAAACAGTGACTAACATATTGCGTAAATATATATTTAGGTGTAAAACATATTGCAATATACATATACATATAGCAATACATATGCCATATACATATAGCAATATACATATGTATATTGCTATCAGCGCTTTATCAATGCGTGGATTACTGTAATTTATGTAAACTATTCATTTGTGAGTGTTCGTCCTAATACAAAGACACGAAGCAAAAACAGGTGTCACGAGACCCTCTTTTCTGTTGCAATTTACAATCCACGTAAATATGTAAAAATATGTCTTTGAAGAATTTATTTTCGGTTATTGTAATTTGAAAATTGGCATTTGACAAAAGTTGTGTGTAGATGATGTAAAGTAGAAATTGTCGACTTCTCGAACTTCGACTCCTTTGAGTCTGAAATGCATTTCTAAGTTCTTTTTACGAAGACGGAAAATATTATCAACCCTTCTCGAAGAGTCTTTGCTGTAGTATCGGTAATGCTGAGCGATAGCTTTCACTGTCGGCACTTTTTATGGAATGAAATTGCCTCCTTGTGCTTCACTTTTTTCATTCGGCGCCATTTTTGAATTAAAGCGGAGAGCAGTTATTGCTTATCTCTTCTGACATAGCAATGTCATTATTCTGCCGGAGATGACTTTTTCGGTGAAACACAAACATTGTACTGCTGTTATACACAGAAGTAACCGGTTTCGGAATGGCAATCACCTCGATTGGAATTCATCCTTGGAATAATTCTTCCAAGTGTCACTCGCGATGGTTGAGAGGGACTCGGAAAGAGGGTGGGAACACCTTTCTTTTCTCTCGACCCAACGCGTTTTTATTTAATTTAATCTCTGCAGTTTTGTGTGAATACCAGGTGGCAACGGTCAAAGGGGAAATATTAAGATCTGTCGGGCATTCACCGAAGGACGGGAACTCCCCTGGTATTCATACAAAAGTATTCCACTCGTAAACGAAATGGAATCGTAGCGAAAAAATCAATTTCCAAGTCGAACTATTCGATTCCATGCAATACATCACAATATAAGTGCGATTTTAGGATGGCACTATTCGTCGACCGTACGCCTTTTAAACATTTCGACCCAAGTAAGATGTTTTGCCGAATGTTTTGCTTTACCGGATTATCCGATGGGTGTGATCGGACACTCTTTGAGTGACGTCGTGTGAACACGAGGTATCCACGAGACAAAGAGTTGCGTCGATTGAATAGGCGCGTGTCAGGGGGAGACGAATCATGCCACGGACATGTCATTGGACCAATCAAAGAATGCTGCATCCGAGATACGTCACATGCATTAAGTTCCTTCTCATATATCCTTCCGCCTCCCAACATTTTCGTGAGGCATCTGACTTTCCTTTTATTAAGGCGACTTACCGCGAATCAGAGTCGCAGATCGCATCTACACTTTTGATGCGAGAATTTCATTTATGTTTTATTCGAATTTCGGCACGTGGCAGTACGTGATATAAGATTTGAGTCTTTCCTAGCGTACGATTTGAATAAATTCTTCTCCACCAGGCCATTTGACGCGGCGACAGCTACCGTTAGCACAAAATCAATTTGCGAAGCGATTAACAGCGGATGTTGGATTTCGTCGTTCTTCAAGAACCTTGTCATTTCTGAATGACATTTTAACCTTATTTCTTCTAATTATGTAAACAATACATTGGTAACGGTTTCCTTAAAGCTTGTTGGTGTAACCCCTTGCGTGGAATACGTTTAAAAGAGTTAATTTACAAGAAAAAGACTTGAGTTGAAACAGGCAAAGAGACTGACTTGTCACTTACGTAAGCTCGGAAACGAATCTGTAAAATTTATTTGTCGACAAACGAATGCTCGGCCTAGAGTTGCATAGGTTTTAAACAGCCAAAATAGGAAGAACACAATGTCATAGTGGTCATATGTTGAGTGTGTTTAGTTCGAGGACTCCTGGTGTATGCAACTGCAAATGATGTCGTTAATCCAAATTACACATCGAACCTGAAGTGAGAATCCGAAATCTGTATTTCATTTTCATCCGACGTAATTGACGAGACTGAAAACGATTTAAATATTTGGAAGTGAGGAAGTAGTCGCGTCTGTTTTCCATCTTTCTCCAGAGGCTGATTCAATCGCCGTCTAACATAATTTTGGATTAGTGTGGCCTCTATTTAAATCTATTATCCCCTCGAAGGGCTGTCTTTGGATATGTCATCTTTCACGCAGATAATGGGAATCACTATACTACAGAGATATCAGCAACATCTTTCCTAAGGACTGGGTTCGAGTCCTGGCTGCGGCAGATTTTTTTCTCCTTTATTTCTTCTCAACATCTTTTCCCCCAAATTATTGGTAAATGGGATCTCTTTCCTCATTATTTTGCTCGGATGACGAATTCAAGAGATGATCTTGGAGAATCTATTTCAATCGATAATTTTTCATGAGTTTCACCAAATACTTTGTCCATCTGAAAATTTCTTGGAAGTAAAGCCATGGAATATTTTAAAACTATCCTTCAACTAAATTCTCAGTGATGCAATTGAGTTATGCAAATCTAAAAACAAAAATGCTTTTGGATAGGAGGCTTTTTTCACAATGAATGTGATAAGGTATTTTAGCATCCATTTTTTTTAAGGTATTTCAAGACCAACTAATATGAATATTGGAACTAAAATATCTTTGCTTGAAATATTTATTTTAAAAGTACCGTTTTAGAAGCCGATTATTTTAAGAAGTTGATTGATTTTAGTGAATACCAAAGGAATTTAACCAAAGACTTGTTAAATGTTTGTTTTGCTCAAAGTGTGCGTACAGACGCCAACAATTAAAATGTAACTTCAAAGGAGGTTTTGCAGATTGACTTTTCAAATTAGCAATTATAATCATTTTCTATAAAATGGCGTTAGGCCTATTGAACCTCGAATGGCTGAGATCTCTTGAAACGTAACATGTTTGACTATTAAGGAAAATGGTATCTCGTTTCAACGACAGAAAACTTAAAATTATTAAAAAGGATTAATTGATGTGGAAGCAGCTTTAGATTAAATACTAGTAATGGCGATTTTCCTCACTCAGATTGTCGATTCCACGATAGCAAACACTTTCGTTTAAATTGAAATCTGTTGCTTATCGCTTTCAGCCGATTGCAGTTACGCAATTTTGTTTCTAAGAGCGCGGAAATATCTCGTTTTGTTGCATTATGTTGGCGCTCGTGAATGAGCCTCCCGAGTTACGCCCGAAAGTATTTAACAGCAGTTCTATATGTTAATAAGACGGAAGCGCCGCTTCGTAATTGGCACGCATCCGATACCCTTCACAATGCCTGGATTAAAGAGCGCCTTTCTTTGACGCATGTTTGACACCGGCAGCCAATCCGACGGAGGGAAAAACCTTTATGTGGTGTCCGCAACACCCCCTGCGCGGTTAGGAAAGCCCTTGGGCAAACACTCAGTCCCCTCTCGGCTTCTTTTATTTTAGCGGGGTTTTGTCGAAAAAGAGCGCAAGGCATTAGGGAGTGCCCGTGTTATAAATCTAATACTCTCGACTCGGAAGAATGGTGCCATACTTCAGAAGTGCGCTTTCCGCAGGAAAACCGCGCTTAGCGATGTTACTCGGGTTTCGTCCTCAATACTCTGTCGTAGAATCGAGAATTACATTTCGGTGTTCAAAATTCGAATCGAATTTTTAAACTTCTGGAGGTCGCCACGAGAATTCTCGAAGAAATAAAATAAAAAGGGGAAAAACAGACGAAATATGAGGGTGAGGTAAACTACAAAGAATGGCGTTGGAGGGGGATTTCTGGATTAGTTTAATGCACGTTAATCTACCGAACTCATGCGCGTATGACGAGGATTCTAAAAAAACCATAAATGCACCCGTCCAATGAGAAATACAGAAGAAGTATTTGTCTACGCTACGTCATAGTTTCCTATTCTTTGGGCTAACATTCTCTTATTCGAGGCAAAAATTAATTAACAGAATAATAATCATATGTCCATTGAAAGCTACATTAGTAAAACGGTCGACCACAAATTGTCACATTTTTTACGTCATAATTTGGTTTTGGAATTAATTTGAAGTTACATAAAGATTTGAGATCATTTACAGATTTTATCTATTTTTTCATCTTTCGTCATTTGCTTGTCAAGATTACAACATGCGTGGTAGTCATAGATTGGGAAATAGAAACCTTGCCATTCACCCTAAATTCACTATCTTATTAAACCTAACAAAGGCGTAATACAACATTTACAGATTCGATGTACAATTTAATAAGTTTTATGGCGAGAGAATATAAAAATAAATGTGATTATACATTATTTATGTAATTGTACATTATTTAGGTGGGGATCCGGGATAAGATTTATAGTCGATATATATATTCATAGTCGAGCCGGGAAAACATTTCAGTACAGTTGGTAGAAAATCCCGACAATTTGGGCATTTCGTACTGTATATACTTATAGGTTGGAGAGTTACATGTTTCAATGAACGGGGAAATGAAAAATGTCCATGTAGTTGATATCGCTCAGTAAAATATGAAAAAATACGCATACAACGGTGGGATATTATATTATACTTACTATAATATGTAATACTATATTATATCTAAAAGACCAATTTTTTATTTTCTTGCGACGGATTCTAACATGTAGACCCGAAAATTGTGAAATTTAAGTTTTAACGCCAATTTGTGCCGACTTTTTCTTCTTTCCAAGATTAAATCCATGGCAACGACCGTTGTTGACATCGAATATAATGTTTTTACTAACAGAATAATATGCTTATTTTATTTCGCTTAATAAGCTATACGGCTTATTTTAAACCGAATATTTCCAGAAAAAATGTTATTTGAGTGTCTGCTGATTTAAAGTTTAATTCCTCGAGTGGATTCTTCAACTTATAACGAATATCACATAAATTATTCGCCTCTTATCATATTACTGCATTTTCTTTACGTGCAATAAGAAAGTGCAACAGAACTGATTCAAGTTTGATGTATTCGAAATATTTTCAATGTTTCTTTTGTCTATATTATCCATTTCATCATCCATTCATCAGAAAATTCAACTCTCATCAAAACCTGCTTATAAGATATGCTAACAAGCATGCGACATTCGGATTACATTGTTCTTCGTGTTCGCTGGATAAAAACAACTTTTGATGGTATCATCGTATGCTCATGATGTTTGCACTTTTCTATTGTATTTATCTCATATTATTTTCCCATCTTCTGAAAACGAGCTTTAGAAGATCTTATTCTGCGTTCTTCAAAATTATTTACATAGTTTCGTTGTCTATTGTCTGTTTCTTTCATTAGAAACGTAGTAAATTATCGCCGAAGACGCCTAAGAATGACCAATGCAATTGCGGTATGTCTAGCCCTGAACCGAGTACGTAACGAATCGTCTTTCGATTTTTTGCCAATTTATCTTGTACTAATTTTTATTCTAACTTTACTTTGTTCTGCGTATTTCCTTAATGTATTTTCACAAGTGATTATACATTAAGGATTCAAAAATATACTCTTGTACAAAATAAGTGCCTTAAATAAATAAGCATGGCCTTCGAAATCCTAACGGTAACAAACTTCTTTTTGACGAGAGCCGAACAGCGAAATATCGCTGAAAAAAATGCGTGACAGAACTGTGAAGGGATTCAGGATTATAAAATGTTTTACACAAGGCATTCAAATATTCCCACAATTTGATAATCCAATCCAACTCTGACTTAGGCTCTTCTAAATATAAGTGATGAGGTCAGGCTTAGCTTTGTGGTAGTGCGATATAATAATAATAAAAACTCTTTATTTGGCGAGGTTTATAACTTTTACTGAACCACAGAATAATATACAGCGACCATGGTTTTCATCATCTGATTGACGATGCAGCTATACTGCAAAGCCATGGTCGCTGTGTTCTGTGGTTAAGTAAAATTTATTCAACAGTGAGTCTCTTCTAGATATCTTCGCATCCCTTTTTCAATTCCATTTCCGAGGAAAATTCACATTTTCATTCATTTTAAAAAGGAACCCATTCATATCCGCCCCACTTAAGCCTCGCCATGAGGAGATTTTATGGAAACGCTTTGATTGAAGAAATCAAAGGGAAATTTGTGTGCGGCCGAAGTGTCTTGAGGGGTGCCTCCCCTCTGATCCTTTTCTCTAATGTCGGATATCTGATGAAACACCATCCGTGTCTTCTGAAAAACCGAGAGAATTGATTCCTTCATTTCATATCCCGGTGCCTTACTTAAATTCGAAGAAAAGACTGGAAATAGTTCGTTTATTTAAAAGAATTACAAGATGAGAAAACAATAATAATAGAAGCACGCAAGATGTTGTTACGTAATCCCAAATCTAATTTGATTTGATGTAGTCAGATCGAGAATCTATATAATTGTATCAAATGTTTATCACAATATCACTGCTATAAGGTAAAGGCAATTTAAATTCAGAAAAAGTGAATGAATAAGCAAATTGCACTGATTCCATGTTACACCGAAATCGGAAGCACAGCGTCCAATTTGTCGTCCGTCCTTCGAATTTCATTTTCGGGTTTTGTTAAATGAAACTGATTTCAGAGATTTGCGATGTGATCAGGAATTGGTAGAATGTGGTGATTTTGGTCAAATGAGTAACTGCTGCATTCATTGCGTTGTGTGAGTGCGACATTTGCCGGAGTGCGATTTAGAAATTGAAAATAATTTGGACAAATCTTACTTTTTATTTGTCTGAAATAATTCCTGATCTGAGAATTCTGCTCTCCCTAAAGTTTAAAAGTTCGTTCATTCGATCTTGTCCTCCGGTGTAAACCCTTTCTAATCACAATGGAGTACTCCGATCCAATCCTGGATGACTCATTTTGGCGGGCCTGCGTTGGCCTTTGGGTTCGAGAATAAACGAGAGTTCCCGGACAGTATTAGAAGTAGGATGTGTATCCACTTTTTTATCCTTTGGCTAGCATAAGAAACGAGTAGAATTGATTTATGTATGAGTCTAAACATTTTCCTTTAAAATCCAAATTACAAAAACATTTCAGACTCTTCAAAATTAATTAATTAATACCCTTCTTCGCTAATACATTTCGTTTTAACAGGAAATGAGTCAATGTAATTAATGTGTTTTATATAATGAAAAATTGCGTTAGAAAAACTTCATTAACAAGACTGAAATACAAACTGAGAAATACTCTCACAATAATGGTAATAAAATCCACGGAGGTCCGAGATGTCGTGGAAATTGAGCTTCGTAATGAAGGACAAGAGATGTACACTTTTCCACAAGAACTTTATTCGGAGATTACCGACTTCAAGCCATCATCTGATATCCAAGAAAACATCAATCAATCGATAGCGAAGGAGGGGAGTGGAATAGAAGAGGAGGGGGTGGCAGCAGGTACAGAGGTCGGGGTGTCAGTGGGAGGCAAGAGCAGCTTGTAAGATGGGAGATATTACCTCTCACTGACACCCTAACCTCTGTACCTGCTGCCACCCCCTCCTCTTCTATTCCACTCCCCTCCTTCGCTATCCATTGCTTGATGTTTTCTTGGATATCAGATGATGGCTTGAAGTCGAAACCGGTAATCTCCGAATAAAGTTCTTGTGGAAAAGTGTACATCTCATGCCCTTCATTATGAATAACGGTAATAATATTTTCCGGTAGAATACAATTCCTTAAAATTTTTCTCTTTGCGTTTATCCTTTTTCGTCCGTTTAGATTCATGTTTTTGCACTCCTCTCTTTAAAAGGTTTTGGAAACTTCGAAAGTTGAAATGTCGACTAGTATTTCATTAATGCTTAGTTTCCTCCATAATATATATATATCAATCAATAATGACTGTTTAAAGAACAACCTTTGGTAACGAATGCGAGGAAACCATAAAATCCAGTCAATATCTTTTCGAAAACGTGTTTTGTTCGAGGCGTTGTCCCTCCGCTGTTGTCCCTGCGGATTATCGAGCTCTTCATAATTTGCTTGAACGACCTTTTTGGCGAGTGGGATTAAAAGCCCCCCATCGAGTGAACATCCCGAGCGCTCTCCAGAGATTCTAATAATTAAAATGTTCTAATTATTCCAAAACTTGCTTCCCTTATTATTATTAACTCTACTCGTTCCACTGTTGGTTCTTTCGCTAGTTAATTACGCTTTTTTCAGATTTCCGATGAATATCCACGAACCCTTTTCCTTATTTTAATTGATGAATTTCCGCCTAAAATTCGCTGAAAATTAATGACACGAAAAGGATATTATTTAACACGCATTACTTAAGATATTAAAAAATTAATATCGTAATAAATCCTATAAATCGGCCGTAATTTATTAATTCTTGCATCTAAATTCATTTCGGTTTTAGCAGTCTTCGAATGCTGTGGTCTCACAATCAGTGTTGGACGAGAGTATACAACGTGGTCCCACCGGAAGGCGCGGTAACATATAAGGTACGCTAAAAACGAACTGAAATTTCCCCATTTGACCAAGTGCGAGACATTATTTGTGTAGATGGGTTAGCCGATATCTTTATTAGAAGCTGTTAAGCCATTTTGCATGACGATTTGCGGATGCACCACATCTGCCAGCACTAAGCAGGAGTAGGAGGGGATACTGTTGTCCGATCCTTCTGGACAGACTGACCACAGGTGACGAAACAGCAAAACGCTCAACCTCACGCTGCTCAAACTGCGACATTCTTCATATGTGGCGCTATCTACCGCCAAAATTTGAAATTTCTCCGGCATTTTCGCGGGTAAAAATAAGTTCGGGAAAACGTACCTCATATTACTTATTGTGAGACGAAATATGCGCAATATGTGATATTCAGAATAAATGACTTTCTACCTGTAGCGTTTCGGGCGTGCTGAAAGCGTAAGGCACAATGCATGTTCAGCCCCTCTGGCATATTATTCTGGAATGAAATTCGAGCTGCGCGAATCATTGGGATTTCGGAAATGCAAAATGTTGCGGTGTTTCAATTTCCAATAGAAGCCGAAGGCGTTTTGAGTGACACCCCATTGATGGGATCGGCAGATGGCACGCGCCGGGATTTGCATAATTTAGGACGAATGGAGGAAAGAAGGCGTCAGTTCGAACCGGGGCGTGTTGAATTCCATTAAGCAATACGTTGATTTCCTCAAAACTTCAGCCAATATCACGCAAAGACTGCGTGTGATACTTCAATCTCTTTTTCCACGGCTTCCCAAGTTCATCCCTATCCACCGACTCCCTGAACATACGAGGAGATTATCAACTAGTATCTGGTTAACGTATTCTGTCTGTTCGCATAACTAAATTCAATGGCCTCCTCCGATCTATTTCAACCTAATTTCGCCTTCGCGTCGTTTTCACGCAACATTGCTTGCTACGACTGCAGATCGCTCTAACAAGTAAGTGGATTTAAAATTTACGTCGTTTTCATCTCTGGCTTCGTTTCTTTTGCGAAATATTATCAGAAATAATGGGGAATCGAAATCGATACATGCATCAAACGGAACTAGATCGAATAAACATTCCTATATTGGCGGCGGAATGCCGTTTTTGATAATAAATCCTTCAGGTTTGTTAAAACAGCAGAGCATTTCCTTAAATCTCGTAATAATAAACGAACCGCCCCCAGAACAGCAACGCGACCGAGTTCCGAGTTCCCGTAAGAATATGTTGGGAATTTATGCCCATTCAAAGTAATGGTAAGAATTAAAAATACTATTTTGAATAGCCAATTTCCCCTGATCCCAGAATCTACAATTAAAATTAACAAATCTTAGACTTTTGTTATATTATGTTATGTGTTATTGCGTTAAGGATAATTGAGTTTTCGTCAAAAGAAAATAACCCGAAAAGAAAACTCGGAAGTTCCTTTCTGATATCGTGCTCGACGAAAAGTAAAGCGCTGTTGGCGCCAACTGATTCCCCCGCAGTGCGCTCTGTCGGTGGCCGCACGAAATTGGTGCTTATAGAATTTATAGGGAGGAAAACTCAATTTTGATGCTTGAAATATCGTTCCTTTAGTCTGTCATAAATCTGACATATGTAACCTTCTCTAGCAATAAAATTCACAGTCTATGGCGATGTCGTGTGGAAATACGCCATGATGAAGAAGGACAATTTGTACTTTTTCCACAGTATTTTATTAAATACTATAAAAGAAAACAAAATAATTTATGTCAATGAATCTTTTCAGAGATTGATCTCCATCAAGTGACGATGGGGATCGATCTCTGAAATTAGTCGTTTTGTTTCCTTTTATTGTTTTTAATAAAATACTGTGGAAAAAGTACAAATTGTTCTTATTAATCACTTCTCTAGTAAAATATCATACAATTTTCTTAATTTGTCCATGTTTTGGCTAAGAAATACATTCGGTGGGAAACATGTTTTTGAAGTCTCCTTACGTATGAGAGCGAAAATAGAACTGTGGAAATCGCAAAATGAATCTCACGTCGGTCTGTTTCATTCTAAATTGCAATACTCGTTTTAACCGAGAAATAATTGAATTGAAAGTTTACGGAATGGGCGGAAATGGAAGACGAAAAGGGGGGAAGAGTCAATTGCGCAAGTACTAAGGGAACACCAATTGTGGACATTAAATATCATTATGAAGGGAAGGAAGTCATACTTATTGAAGTATTTCCTTCAGAACTATTCATTGACATCAATTGCGGTCTGCATCGTCATCATTGCCATCGACGATCTCGCTCGTTTATGTAAAATGAATGATGAAGAATTACTGATGAAAGTTAAAATTTGCTTTTCTATCATGGGTTTCCTAGCCTTATTCTCACAAATTAATTTCAACTTCTCTCTGATATTCACAAACATCTAGATTAATTTACAAAATAACTTGGTCTTCCCTATACCCAAAAGTCATAAAAATGTGAATATTGTTTCAGCTTGAAGCGTCCAGATTCTTATTTAAGCAATCATCGGAAAATGAAGTGAAAAGTGGAAGAGAGTAAAAGTGGGTGTCCACCTGAGAGTAATTATCTCGAGTTACTCTCTGATTGTATTATCACACCTACGTCCATCTGAGAGTACTTTTGTGAGATAAAAACTGCCGGAGAGTAACTCTCTCTCCATGTCCATCTGAGTTAACGAGAGAGTGAACCGATCGCCCAAACGAGTCTCATCAAAGACTAGCGTCCTACATTGTTGCGTACTTCACTTTGAATGTGACGAACGGAGTTGGGTGGCGCTTTTATAGAACTACGAATCGAATATCCAATCCAATTTCGAAAATTCGTGCGTGTGAGCGCCCAACAGTTTCAATTCATGGTTGAATAGTTAAGACCAATAACTGGAAAAAAAGACACCACTCATGATGGCGATGTTACGATTTTAAACTTCAGGTTTATAATTCCATTCTTTGATTTGTAATAAGCAAAACTATAAGATATAATTGATAATTTTTCTTCTGATCAGGATCCTGATGAGAATCTCGGGAATCTTACTACAGTCTGCAAATTATTTTTCGCACACCTGGATGCACCATTGGTAGGATGGCAGAGGAAGTGAACAAGGCAATTTTTAACGTTCTGAAAGACAGAATTTTAAATGCTTTTAATTTATAATGTCTCTGAATCTATACGAAAACCGAATTTTTTCTACGTGTTACTAAGTTTTTTTATTGGCATTGGAAAAATATACATTTCTACTTTAAATAATACTTTAATATAAATTACTATAATGAAATATTTGAATACTTTTAAACTAATAAATACATATATAATATTCTTTACAAATGTATGTACAACTGAGCTAGAGGTCACATTAATATAATGGGAGAAACAGAACAATTTGATGAGGGAGAATAAAATGATGCAAATCCCCCGTCATCTACATCCACAATCCGTGCTACTACTGTCCGAATCTCACTTTTTAGCCACCTTTTATGTCTGATTTTAAATTTCTTAAATCGTAAGCAATATATTGTCAGAAAATATGGCCAATTGACATCGACAATTATTGAGATACTTAAGTATCATTCCATACTATGAAAACAAATATGAAATGAATTTAAGTAATGCTATTCTACCTAAAATAAAATTAATTTGGTCAATCCCAACTCGGTGGAATTTTGTAGAAACCTTAAAAGAAAAAAATATCCGTGTTCAATGAAATACGTCGACAGAAATATGAATAGTGGAAGTTAATGAGTGTTTTTCTTTTAAAATGGTTGCTATTCTATATTGTACATATCTTCTATTGCATAAACAAATGTATTTTGGTTACCTGGTTCCTAAAATCGTGTCATTCCCTTTGAGCTTCAGCACCCGAGCAGTCGCATGTGATTTCATCTATTACCATTTGATCCTCGATTAGGATATTCCAAGGTACTCCGTAGTGCATCATTTTCTTCATAAAAAGCAATCAGCTGGAACACTTCTTCCTCCGACCACTCTTTACGAGTCATATTCTCATACCGAGAATGACTATCGGAGAGACGCTATACGAACGAGTTTCGTGCAGTGGATAGTTATGTCTGACAGTGAAGCGCTCCACTTGCGAGAAAGTTCCTACAGCCTCGCTGTCTGATAGCTCAGCCATTGCTATCTGATAGTTACTCTCAGTCGTACGTCCATATGCGAGTTTCGCTGTCGATAGTTACTTAATCTCTGGTGGACACGAACCGTTGCGAAATGGATTTTGATAACGAGTAAATGATTTCCAAACAATTCATCTAATATACTCCAAAATCGACGTTGGTGTGATACATATTTCCATTTCCTATGTTCCTGGGATAGTTTACAGATGTGTTGCATTAATTAGATAGAAAAAGTAACTCTACAATCAATTTCACTCAAAAATAATATTATTCCGCTAAAAATATGATAATTATCCAACCCAAAAGTATAGTCATTGGTTAGCAGCCAGTTGGCTTGTTTGCAGTAGTTTCCCATTCTTCCCTGTTCTGAGCTCTCCTGTTGATAGTCAGTTGGTACATTTATTTCTTTCATTATCTGTTTCGAGTATTCTAAGAATACTCGAATAGGGCGCTTCCAATGTCTGCTGCTTTTCACTGTTTTTATATTCTTTCCCATACCATTATATAATCTATTTCTGCTCTCCTTATGTCTCCTAGTGCTCTCCACGTATACATTTTTCATTTGTGTTGCTTTTAGTACGCTAATATAAGTTCATAACTTACACAGAATACAATCAAAAGCATAATAAACAGGGAAATAGCAGTTTACTAATCTTTTGATTAGTAAAAGATCGAAAGGCGTCCATAGCTATTAAATCAATTTGCTCGGCAGCAGATTCGACTTCAGTTGAGTGAGTATGTGGTCGTCAGATAACTGAAGAGAGGTACGCAATTAGAAGGTTTTCAGGTTCGAATCCTGGACATACAAGTTTGCTCGTCATTATAAGGCAGGAAGTAACATACATATTGTGAAAATAATAGCTCAAATCATCATCAGTTGTTATGTATCGCATTACGTTCTCTGTGAGGGGCAAAGGTAGAATAAATCAATCGCCTTTCTAAATGTTTTGTTATTAATTGACATGTAATTCCGTTAACGCTCGTAGTACTACATCTTCGTGAGGCGGATATTTGTGAAATTTAGAGAAAGAACGATTTCGAAAGCCCTAATAGATAAAATACGGACTCAAAATGCATTCGTTCGCTAATCGTAAATGGCAAGAGTACAGCAATCGTTTTTGAAATACTTCTTCTCCACGAGCGGCGTTGTATCGCTGGGATTGCAGTTGATCGCAGGCAATTGAAGTTCCGTCAGATCATCCGCTCAACCAATCTGAATGATTCGCATCGATTAAGAATTCAGAGGAACAATGGCATTCGGTCATTCATTCACGCACTCAATTGTGCACCACTAAATGTCCTCCCGCTGACCGATATAGGGGGTCGCAGGTGACGTTTCCCCCATTCGCCTCTGTCCGCTTTCTTTTGTTTTCTGTTTCTATTAAGATATTTATTTCTTATTCTGTTGAAATTTCGTACTTTACCCAAGAATTAAAAAAAAATAATTATATCTGCCAAAGGAAGGTACTCGAAAATGGAAAAAATCCTTTCAAAATAGGTTCAGAGTTAAATGTAAGACTGTTTTATATATTTTTCTTTTAGAATTTCGTATTTATTCCCGAAAATCAAGAAATCTCTCATTTTTGAACGACAAAATAATTCTTTTTGCCAAAACAGACGCAATAATGTAAATTCCAGTCACAATTTAATTAATTTTAAAGCTTACACAGTAGAACCCCGGTAATCCGGACGAATTGAGGCACATAGGCGTCCGGATTAGCGGGGTTTCCGGATTAGCGAGGTTTTAAAAAAATTACGTAAAAAACATTTTTCTCAAAAATTACATTGTACGGATAATGCATGTGTACATTACATAAGGTATTACAACATATAAAGTGAATGAATGCTATCAGCGAGCAAAAAAGTCGGTTATTTTCTTTTGCGTGACCGTTCTTATTTTTAAATCAAGTGCGCGGTTTCTAAAACGTCTAAAGAGCATAATTTCATGTGCTTCAAAATTTTGCTCCACGGCCCACTTTAATGATGTATAGAGTGCCGCCAAAGCCTCAGAATGAGAAATTTAGACAGGGTGGTCGTCGTCGTCATCATCATCATCTTCTGTCCTTACTGTTCTGATAATTTCATCATCTGTTTAAGCTTCGTTTCGTGCCAAACTGTCGTCAGCCTCAGCAGCCCAACGGAGAGCTTCGGGGTTAGATATCGGGTTCGAATTTTTTAACTGATTAATGAGTGGCGCAAGCTGAATTTCTTCAGTTTGCACATTTTCTAAAACTTCCGAACCAATAAAATTTGGGAGTAAATTTTTCCACGACTTGCTGATCAATAATTTAGACACAGATGCCAAACAGTTAGCTAGATTGAACACGACATCTTTTAAATTTACCTTTTTCAGTGCATTTTCCAAATTTTCATTGTTCACAGGATCATAAAGAATATTTGTAAGAAGCAACTTATGATATCCTAACTTAATGCTTTGAATAACATTTTGATCCATGGGTTGGATCAGCGCAGTCGTTTTAGGGGGTAAAAAAATTGCGGAAATTTCACCGTCATCAGTGCGCAGTTCTTCTGCAGAAGGATGGCCAGGACAATTATCAAGCAATAATAAAGCACGTTGAGGTAAATTGACGGATTTCATATGTTGTCGAACTGCTGGAACGAATTCTGTTTTAAACCAATTCAAAAATAATTCTCGTGTGACCCAAGTGTTTTTTTGCCCTCGATCTCTATAGCCCATGCATGGTCATCCTCATTGGACGTCTATTAAAGGGAAGGATTGTTTTTTACGCCTCTTCTCTCATAGCTTTATAATGAAAGTGATTTTTGAGAAGTGATATCCTGCTGCAACTGAAAATTTATTGTCTTTCGAAATTGTTTAGTCTCGCACATACTAAGCATTCCTCTAATGGAAAAATGCTGTCTCAGAAAAGTATCACCACTTAGATGTGTTATCACAATAAACGAAATACTTCGCTCTCCATCACATCATTGCAGCCTATGGAGAAAATTTTCAAATAGTCTGTCCACCTCTCGTTTCTTGTTACTATGTAATTTGCGTCTAATGTAATTTAAGTCTACTTCTTATTTCCCTAAAGTCCACGGTTCGAACCCAGACGGGTCACAACCTTTTCATAAGGAATACACGTAAAGGTAATTTTTTCGTTGCAGAGTTCATTACTTTTGCAAAATTAAATTATAAATAATGGTCCTAGGAAGTCGAATCAAGCACCAAAAGGAGGAACATAGAATAATAATTCTTAATTTGGTCGTAGTATAACGTCTGCGATTTGAAATTGCGCACATTTTGATAAAATTGGAGTATAATTTAACGAAATTTTGAGTTTGTAAACAACTAATTCCCTTGACGATGAAGGCGATTATTGAGTCCCCAGCTCATGTATTTATCCGTAAGAACACATTGAGAAAATATGCCGTCTTCAAATTAATGCTAAGAATAAGTGATAGATTATATGAAGAGGGAGAAATTTAAGGAGATATTAGTAACTGCAGCTATGAACGATATACTGTGAAGAATCGAGCATACAAACAAACGAACACCAGTATTTAAGAAATATTTTAAATTTTATGGAAGCGTCTGTAGCAACCAAGTTTTATTTATATCAACGTAATTGTTTACTGACTATTCCGACCAATACAACTGAATGCGCATAAAAACCTGGTAAGTTTCGGATGTTTTTTAATATAATCTTCTGTATTAAGTATTATAACTCATCAATTTACATCGAAAAATATTTAGTCATCGCTATAAGATCGCTAGAATCCATGAGTATCCGTCGACAAATATTTAGCGATTAAGGAAAATGGATTTGGTGCATATCGTAAAGATTTCCCAGACTCAGGCCCGGTATTATAATGTGCAGTTATCTATAGGATAGCTTTAACCTCCAGGCTTACTCAAAAATTGAGTATTATAATCGACGGTTAAGCCTTATTTGGTAGTTAAAGTGTTTGTTATCTTATCAAACAGATTGGGTTGTGATCAAGTCCTTAACTGATTGATAGCGCAACGCATCATGGGAGTAAACCAGTGTAAACACTCAATATGGCAGACAAGCTTTAGTGCTAACTTATCACCTCAGTTGGTTTTCTGATGAAAATTAAGTTTATACTCCACAGTTTCAGGAAAATATTTGTTTGGATATTTTATTTAAGTTGGTATGACTCCTATTATACGTATATGTAATATTTTAAGGTCGTTGTTTCGGTCACATTCATTACACGTAGATATATGTTGGTTCCGGTGAAGTGTACAATAAGTTATTACATATTTAACAAATATGACAAGTAATTTGAGGATAATTTAAGCATTTAAGATAATATTCCATGATTTAACAAGCTCTCCAAATTCTGACGTGGAAACTTCTTTTACTGGTCAGAAAAAGCAAATATCGTGTAACTTATAAGAACATTGAAAATTGAATGGAATTCGTGTGAAAGTAAAATAAGGAACTGAGAATAACATGAAACAATTATCTAAACTAATAGTAGGCATGTCCGTTAACGTGTATGGTCTCAAGTCTTGCTTCCAAGGCTTCATTGAAGGGATTTTCCGCGAAGGTGCATAATGTTGGCCGTACTACTTGACGCAAGTTACTTTTTATACTTACTTGTAGATGAATAGTATTGAAAATGGGGAAACACATCCAACGAAATAACTTATTAGAAAGATTTAGAGCAGAGTGATATAAAACAAAAGCCACTATTGAACTATAATGTATAGACCAAACTATTTTGAACAATTCTTCTCTGAAGAATAAGTTGGAAAATAAATACTTTGGAAACGCGGTTTTGCCATGAGATTTGGACTATAAGCTGGATAATTATCTGATGACACGAATTAGTAGGTCAAAATTGATTACTATACACATTTTGCGATAATTTACAGCATCAATATCAGCAACTCTAAAATGAAAGTCGCATAAAGACTAAAAATATAATAGAAAGAATTTTTGGGGTGTGGAAGCGAAACTTTCCCATCCTGTAAATAGTGTTAATATTTGTTTAGATACAGTAATGGGAGTTGTAGTAGCATATGCAGTGCTGCACAATGTGGCAATTATCGCAAAAAACAAGGAACAACCTCATGACATAACAAAACCAGCGGATATTTCTGTGACCTGATATTATAACTTTTATCATTACACAGACAGAATGCAAGCATTGCAAAATTTTTTCGCATTTTAGTATTGGTTTACAAGTCAGCTGCATTATACCGTCACTTTCTGTAAAGAATATTCATCGGTGGTTCTCGAGTGATATATATTTCTGTTATTTGTGTCCAATTTTTTGTTTCCTTTATCCTTTTGGGCCTTCCTAAAAATGTCTATTTAAATACGGTTCTGCTTATCCTAACGTGATCTTAGAATACATGTTTATATTTTTAAACGAATGTTGGATGTAAAGTGTAAGAATTATTCTTTCAAAAGATATGAGTTGAAATATTGAATTAATATGGTTTTGTAGACATTATTATACCATTTTTTGTTATGTTGCTTTGAAAATTATTATAGCCTGGAAATAGCAATCTTCCTACTATTATGAAGCGTGTGTTACGATAAAAAAATAGCCTGGTATTTATCATTGTTAATTTCTCCGTTGAGAATCAACGGGCACTTTAGCTAGTTCGCGTATAAAAGGGGAGGTTTTGTTAAACATGTGAAAGTTCTCGCTGAATTCTTCAAAACTAATCCAAATTCGATTTGTTTTTCTCAAATTTTAGGCCAAATGCAGAAAAAATCTTGACAATTATGAACATTTTGCCCATTTTCGCCTTTTTCTCAGTAATTTTTCCACAAAAGTGGAATTTATGCTAAAAATATGGAAATATCATGCTTAGATCTAAAAAAAAATCAAATTTTGAAACGTTTTTCTCAAATTATAAGCAAAATACGGACAAAAATGCCGATTTGCCGATTTCTGGGTAATTTTCTTAGAAATATGACAATTTCGTTCAGGATATGGAAAGATGTCACTTAGACGATCAGAACGAGTCCAACTTCGAGTAGGTTTTCCCGAATAATAGCCAAAATAAGGCCAGAATACTAAAAATTGTCCATTTTTCGCCAAATTTTCCGTAATTATCTTACAAAAAGGAATTTTGATAGAAAATCAGTCATCGACCTGAGTTCATCGACCCGAAGTCATCGACCCGAGGTCTTCGACCCGAGGTCATCGACCAGAGGTGATCGACCCGAGGTCATCGACCCGAGGTCATCGACCCGAGGTCATCGACCCGAGGTCATCGACCCGAGGTCATCGACCCGAGGTCATCGACCCGAGGTCATCGACCCGAGGTCATCGACCCGAGGTCATCGACCCGAGGTCATCGACCCGAGGTCATCGACCCGAGGTCATCGACCCGAGGTCATCGACCCGAGGTCATCGACCCGAGGTCATCGACCCGAGGTCATCGACCCGAGGTCATCGACCCGAGGTCATCGACCCGAGGTCATCGACCCGAGGTCATCGACCCGAGGTCATCGACCCGAGGTCATCGACCCGAGGTCATCGACCCGAGGTCATCGACCCGAGGTCATTGACCTTAGGTAATTGACCCGAGTCCATTGACATTAGGTCATTGACCCAAGGCCATTGACCCGAGGCTATCGACCCGAGTCCATTGACATTAGGTCATTGACCCAAGGCCATTGACCCGAGGTCGTTGACGTGTGTTTGCATAGTGATGAGACACGCTGAGTAATGAGACAACTTTGTGATGAGTCCGCATTGTGATGAGTCCGTTTAGTGATGATTTCGCTTTGCGTTTAGTCCGCTTAGTGATGAGTCCGCTTTGTGATAAGTCCGCTTAATGATGAGACAAGTTAGTGATGAGTACGGAAAGTGATGAGTCCGTTTTGCGATGAGCGCGTTTAGTGATGAGTCCGCTTTGCTATGAGTCCGTTTAGTGATGAGTTCGCTTAGCGATTAGTCCGCTTAGTGATGAATTCGCTACGTGATGAGTCCGCTTACTGATGCATCCGCTATGCGATGAGTCCGCTTAGTGATGAGTCCGCCGAGTGATGAGTTCGCTTAGTGATTAGTCCGCTTAGTGATGAGTCCGCTTAGTGATGAGTTCGCTTAGCGATTAGTCCTCTTTGTGATGAGTCCGCTTAGTGATGAGTCGCTCAGTGATGAGTTATATTTGCCAAATCACTGAAAAAGTATTAAAGTTCGCTGATTTTATTTTATTTTTTCGTAAATTGTTAGAGAAAATGATCTGTAAGCACATAATGAAGAAATATTCGCCGAAATCTTCCATAAAAGATCATTTTATGGTAGGTGTAGCCTAATTTTAAATAAAGCAGATTAAACTAATATATTCCAAATATGTCGACTTATTAGTCGAATTATTCAGTTTATTGCCAATAAAATTGAATATTTGTTCCTGATTTGCACTATTCTTAATACGAATTTTAAAACAAGACCTAAATCGACTACGCTCAAATGAATTTCAATAAAAGAGGATTAAATTCTGCAATAATGCGAAGTTTTGGTTGTATGTTTCGTAAAATACCGGATAGAATTAAATTTTAGTATATTATTTTCATATATCTCCTTGCGAACTTTAGAATGTGTACAGATTGGACTGTGTTTACTTAAAATTCAAGATAAATTGATTTAAAAAAATGAAAGCTTTGCAATAACGCCAAATTATCGCTGATCTTTTAAATAACTCCTAGAAAAATTTAATTATCGTTTTATATTTTGAAGGATCCCGTTAAGATCTTTAAAATGAGGTTAGATTCGACTAGAATTTCTTGAGTGAAAGGAAAAATACTGCAATAGTAATCGAAAAATTCCGAATTTTTTTAGATGTTTTCCGTAAATTGCTACATTCTTAGATTTTCTTTTCAAGATATTGAAGGATCCTGTTTAAATCTTCCAGAAGAGTTCTAATTTGTATATGTTATCTAAATTTAAAACAAAATAGAGAGAGACGAATGGAAAAATGTCGAAGAAATGCCCATTTATTACCGATTTATCCTTAATAAACTGAGGATAGCTTCTTTCGGGATGAAAATAAGGTATGATCTCGCTCAAAACTAAAGGATGTCTCCAAGTTCATCTACGTTTTCCGGAATTTTAGGAATATATAAATAAAAAACTGAAAATAAAACTCAAAATTTGTTCAAAATATTGAATGATCTTGATTAGACCCTCAGAAGGAGTTGAAAATCGACTAGTTTTTCTCGAATATTAGGCAAAATACAGCAGGAATACTAATAAATGTGCCCAATTTTCTCCTATATTTCAGTAATTTTCTCATAAAAGTGGAATTTGTGTTCAAAATATGGGAATATCGTGCTTAGATCTTTAAAACGAGTCTATTATTTACAAGTTTATGTCGAATTTTAGGCAAAATTCAGACAAAAATCATAAATATTTTCAGAAAACGACATTTTCCCGTAATTTTGTATCAGAAGTGACTTTTTCGTTCAGAATATAGAAGTAGCTTGCGTAGATCTTCAGAACGAGTCCAGGGAAACTACAGCCAAAAATTGAAAAATGCCAATTTTTCGCGGATTTCTTTGTAAATTTCCTTTAGAATGGAATTTTGGTAGCAAATTTGAAACGATCTCGCTTAATTCTTCAGTACACGTCCAATATTGACTAGGTTGTATCGAATTTCTTGCAAAATACAGCCTATAAACAGAAAAAAATGCCCATTTTTTCCGATTTTTCCGAAATTTGCAATTAAGAGTGTTTTTTTTTGTTCGAAATTTCAAAATATCTTGCTTATATCTTCAAAACGAGTCCAAATTCAACTAGGTTTTCTCACATTTTAAGCAAAATACAGCCAAAATATAATAACATTAAAAAAATACCCGTTTCTCCTTGATTGCTTTCGCCATTCGCTTATAAATGTGGAGATTTTGTACAAAATATGGAAAGAGATTTTAGAAACGAGTAAAATTCTTCTAGGTTCTCCTGAATTTTAGGAGAAAAAAGCCGGAAAACTCATTAAAGAAAAAATGACCATTTATTGCCGAATTTTCCTTAATATGGTAATAAAACTGATATTTATGTTCAATATATAGAAAGATTTCGATAAGATCTTAAAACCCAGGTCAATATCAACTAGGTCTTCCCAAATTTTAGGCATATAATACAAAAAAAAATGAAAATTTTCGAAAGAAATGCCCATTTTTTGCTGATTTCTCTGTAATTTTCTCATAAAAGTGGAATTTTTGCTCAAAATATTGGAATATCAAATTAGATCTTTTAAACGGGTCTAATTATGACATGTCCAAATTCAATCAGGTTTCCTCAAATTTTTGTAAAAATATAGCCAAAGAATTCCCATCTTTCCCTGATTTCTCCGTAATTTGCTATTACAATAGTATTTCTGTTCGAGATTTGGAACGATCACGCTTAGCTCTTCAAAAACTATCCAAATTTGACTTGGTTTTTTAGAAAATTAGGCTATGTAAAACCAAAAATCTTAAAAGTTTCGTAAAAATGCCATTTAAACGCTGATTTTTCAGTAATTTTCTTATAAAAGTAGCATCGTGCTGTGAAATATGAAACAATCTCTTTCAATTCTTTAAAAAATCTCCAAATAGGACTAGGTTTTCTCGATTTTTTGGTTAAATACAGCCTAAAAAACGGAAAGATAAAAAAACCATTTTGTATCCGTTTTTTTCCGAAACATGCAACTAAAAGTGATCATTTAATTAAAAATTGGAAATATATTGCTTAAATCTACAATAAAATTCGGAATTCAACAAGAATCCCTCATATTTTATGCAAAATGCTGCCAAAATCTAATAAATAAAACAAAAAATGAATGTTTCACGCCGATTTTTCGGTAATCCGCTTTTAGAAGTAAAGATTTTTTAAAAATATGGAAGGATTACGCTCAAATCTCCAAGACAACACCAAACTCAACTAGTTCTTCTTGAATTTTAGGAGAAGAAAATGCCGGAAAACTGAATATTTTCGAGAAAACCACATTTTTCGCCGATGTTTCTTAATATGCTAATAAATCTGTTATATTTTCAACATATGGAATGATCTCGCTTAGATCTTTAAAACGGCATCAAAATCTTCTATGTCTCCTTGAAATTCAGGCGAAATACACACAGAATAATATCAAATTACAATTTCTAAAGAATTTATCCGTAAACGGCTGAAAAATGTTTAGCTTCGGTTAAAAATTTGGAAATATCTCGTTTAAAACTAAAAGACGAGTCCAAATTCGACTATGTTTTCTTAAAATCTAATATGAGACTAAGGTCATCCAACCGAGGATTAGGACCACAGGTCAACAACCCGAAGTCAATGACTCAAGGTCAGGTTAACGACCCGAACTTATTGGATCGAGGTGAACGAATTTAGTTCACTTACCCGAGGCCATTGAACGAGGTCATTGACCCAGGGTCATTGGCCCGAAAAAATTCACCCGAGGTCATTGACCCGAGGTAATTGAGCATAGGTCATCGACCCTTGGCCATCGACCCGAGGTCATTGACCCGAGGTCATTGACCCGAGGTCATTGACCCGAGGCCAAGGACCCGATGTAATTGACCCATGGCCATTCTACCGAGGTCAATGACCCGAGTCCATCGACCCGAAGTCATCGACCCGAGGTCATTGACCCGAGTTCATCGACCCGAGGTCATCGACCCGAGGTCATCGACCCGAGGTCATCGACCCGAGGTCATCGACCCGAGGTCATCGACCCGAGGTCATCGACCCGAGTTCATTGACCCTAGGCAATTGACCCGAGGCCATGGCCCCGAGGTCATTGATCAGAGGCCATCTACCCGAGGCCATCGACGAAAGGTTATGGACCCGAGGTTATCGACCCGTTGCCTTCGACCCGAGGTCATCGAGCCGAGGTCATCGAGACGAGGTCATCGAGCCGAGGTCATCGACCCGAGGCCATCGAGCCGAGGTCATCGAGACGAGGTCATCGAGCCGAGGTCATCGAGCCGAGGTCATTGACCCGAGGTCATTGACCCCAGGCCATGGCTCCGAGTTCATTGACCGAGGCCATCGACCCGAGGCCATTGACCCGTGGCCATCGACCCGAGGCCATTGACCCAAGTCCATTAAGATAAGGTCATTGACCCAAGGCGATTGACCCCAGTAATGAGAAATTTTTGTGATGAGTTCGCTTTGCGTTTAGTCCGATTAGTGATGAGTCCGCTTAGTGATGAGCCCACTTTGTGATGTGTCCGTTAATGATGAGTCTGCAATGCGATGAGTCCGCTTAGTGATGAGTCCACCGAGTGATGAGTTGGCTTAGCGATTACTCCGCTTAGTGATGAGTCCGCTAAGTGATGAGTTCGGATAGCAATTAGTCCGCTTTGTGTTGTGTCCGCTTAGTGATTAGTCCGCCGAGTGATGCGTCTTCCGAGTGATGTGTTCGCTTAGCGATTAGTCCCTTAGTGATGAGTCCGCTAGGTGAGAAACGAAAACGGATATTTAAGCGTAATTTCAATTTTTTTCCTCTATTTTGATATAATTTTCGTCATTTTATGGAGATATAATCAAAAAAAGCAACGACAACGGATATTTTAGCGAAATTTCTATTTTTTTCCTCGTTTGCCTTAATATTCGTCATTTTATCGAGATATAAACGAAAAAAGCAAGTAAACGGATAATGTTAGTGAAATTTCAATTTTTCCCCTATTTTGACTTAATTTTCGTCATTTTATCAAGATATGAATGAAAAAAGCAACGAAAACGGATAGTTTAAGCGAAATAACATTTTTTTCCATAAGTTTGCTTTAATTTTCGATATTTTACTAGGATATGAACGAAAAAAGCCACATAAACGGATAATGTAGGCGAAATTTCATTGTTTTTCCTCTATTTGGCCTTTTTCTTCTCATTTGATCAAGATATGATGAAAAATTACAACGGAAACGGATAGTTTTAGCGAAATATCAATGTTTTTCCTCTATTTGGATATATTTTTCAAAACTTTATCGAGATTTGACCGAAAAAAACAACGAAAACGGATAATTTCACCTAAATCTCAATTTCTTTCCTCTAAAGAGCTTTAATTTTCGTAATTTTATTGAGATATGATCAAAAGAAGCAATGAAAACGGATTATTTAAGCGAAATTTCAATTCTTTTCCTCTATTACGCCTTAATTTTCGTCATTTTATCGAAATATGATCAAATAAATCAACGAAAACAGATAATTTTAGGTAAATTTAAATTTTGTCCCTCTTTTCTGCCTTAATTTTTCCAATTTTATTGAGATATTATGGATAAAAGCAACGATAAAGGATAATGTTTGCGAAATTTCAATGTTTATCCTCTATTTGGCCTTAATTTTCGTCATTTTATCGAGATATGATCGGGAAAAGCAACGAAAACGGATAATTTTACCGATAATTCAATTTGATTCCTCTATTTTGCCCTTCTTATCGTCATTTTTTCCAGAAATGACCGAAAAAAGCAAACAAACAGGATAAGTTTAAAAGAATTTCAATATTTTTCCTCTATTTAGCATAAATCTTCGTAATTTTATCGAAATATGATCGAAAAGAGCAACAAAAACGGATAATTTTTGCATAATTTCAATTATATTCCTCTATTTGGCCTTAATTTTTGAAATTGTATCGAGATATGATCGAAAAAAGCAACGAAGACGGATAATTTTAGCGAAATTTCAATGTTTTTCCTCTATTATATATATTCTCGAAATTTTATCGAGATATTACCCAAAAAAGCAAAGAAAACGTATAATTTTACTGAAATTTATTAAGTTTATTCCTTTATTTTACACTTCTTATCGTCATTTTATCGAGATATGATCGGGAAAAGCAACGAAAACGGATAATTTTACCGATAATTCAATTTGATTCCTCTATTTTGCCCTTCTTATCGTCATTTTTTCCAGAAATGACCGAAAAAAGCAAACAAACAGGATAAGTTTAAAAGAATTTCAATATTTTTCCTCTATTTAGCATAAATCTTCGTAATTTTATCGAAATATGATCGAAAAGAGCAACAAAAACGGATAATTTTTGCATAATTTCAATTATATTCCTCTATTTGGCCTTAATTTTTGAAATTGTATCGAGATATGATCGAAAAAAGCAACGAAGACGGATAATTTTAGCGAAATTTCAATGTTTTTCCTCTATTATATATATTCTCGAAATTTTATCGAGATATTACCCAAAAAAGCAAAGAAAACGTATAATTTTACTGAAATTTATTAAGTTTATTCCTTTATTTTACACTTCTTATCGTCATTTTATCGAGATATGATCGGGAAAAGCAACGAAAACGGATAATTTTACCGATAATTCAATTTGATTCCTCTATTTTGCCCTTCTTATCGTCATTTTTTCCAGAAATGACCGAAAAAAGCAAACAAACAGGATAAGTTTAAAAGAATTTCAATATTTTTCCTCTATTTAGCATAAATCTTCGTAATTTTATCGAAAAGAGCAACAAAAACGGATAATTTTTGCATAATTTCAATTATATTCCTCTATTTGGCCTTAATTTTTGAAATTGTATCGAGATATGATCGAAAAAAGCAACGAAGACGGATAATTTTAGCGAAATTTCAATGTTTTTCCTCTATATATATTCTCGAAATTTTATCGAAATATTACCCAAAAAAGCAAAGAAAACGTATAATTTTACTGAAATTTATTAAGTTTATTCCTTTATTTTACACTTCTTATCGTAATTTTTTCGAGATATGATCGAAAAAAGCAACCAAAACGGATAATTTTAGCAGAATTTCAATTTATTTACTCTATTTTTCCTTAATTTTCGTAGTTTTATCGAGATATATATTCAAGAAAAGCAACAATAACGGATAATTTTAGCGAATAATCAATTTTTCCCCTTTATTTTGTCTTAATTTTCGTCATTTCATCGTGACATGGTCGAAAAAAGAATCGAAAACGGATAAGTTTAGAGAAATTTGAATTTTATTCCTCTATTTTGCATAAATTTTTCTAATTGTATTGAGATATGATCGAAAAAAGCAACGAAGATGGATAATTTTAGCGAAATTTAAATGTTTTTCCTCTATATGGCCATAATTCTCGAAATTTTATCGAGATATTACCCAAAAAAGCAAAGAAAACCTATAATTTTACTAAAATTCTAAGTTTATTCCTTTATTTTTCACTTCTTATCGTCATTTTTTTCGAGATATGATCGAAAAAAGCAACCAAAACGGATAATTTTAGCAGAATTTCAATTTATTTACTCTATTTTTCCTTAATTTTCGTAGTTTTATCGAGATATATATTCAAGAAAAGCAACAATAACGGATAATTTTAGCGAATAATCAATTTTTCCCCTTTATTTTGTCTTAATTTTCGTCATTTCATCGTGACATGGTCGAAAAAAGAATCGAAAACGGATACGTTTAGAGAAATTTGAATTTTATTCCTCTATTTTGCATAAATTTTTCTAATTGTATTGAGATATGATCGAAAAAAGCAACGAAGATGGATAATTTTAGCGAAATTTAAATGTTTTTCCTCTATATGGCCATAATTCTCGAAATTTTATCGAGATATTACCCAAAAAAGCAAAGAAAACCTATAATTTTACTGAAATTCTAAGTTTATTCCTTTATTTTTCACTTCTTATCGTCATTTTTTTCGAGATATGATCGAAAAAAGCAACAATAACGGATAATTTTTAGCGAATTTTCAATTTTTTCCCTTTATTTTGTCTTAATTTTCGTCATTTCATCGAGACATGGTCGAAAAAAGAATCGAAAACGGATAAGTTTAGAGAAATTTGAATTTTATTCCTCTATTTTGCATAAATTTTTCTAATTTTATCGAGATATGATCGTAAAAAGCAACGAAAGTGGATAATTTCATCGAAATTTCCATTTTCTTCGTCTGTTTTGCCTTTATTTTCGTCATTATATCGAGATATGCTCGAAAAAAGCAACAAAAACGGTGAATGTCACTAAAAGTTTAATTTTTTTCCTCTATGTTTCCTCAGTTTTAGTCATTTAAAGAGATATGATCGAAAAAAGCAATCAAAACTTATAAATTATGAAAAATTTCAATTTTATTCCTATATTTAGCCTTTATTTTTGTAATTTTAACGAAATATGATTTTAAAAAATTAATGAAAATGGATAATTTTAGCGAAATTTCTATTTTATTTCTCTATTTAGCCTTAATTTTCGTCATTTTATCTTGATATTATCAAAAAAAACTACGAAAACGGATAATGTTAGCAAAATTTCCTTTTTTTTCATCTATTTTACGTTAATTTTCGTCATTTTATCTAGATATGATCGACAAAAGCCACGAAAACGGATAATTTTATAAAATTTCATTTTTTTCCTCTATTTTGACTTAATTTTGGTCATTTAATCGAGTTATGATCGAAAAAAGCAACGAAAAAGGATAGGTTTAGGGAATTTTCAATCTTATTCCTCTATTTTGCCTTAATTTTCGTCATTTTATCGAGATATGATCGATAAAAGCAAGGAAAACGAATAATGGTATCAAAATTTCAATTTCATTCCTCTATTTTGCACTAAGCTTCGCAATTTTATCGAGATTAGATCGATAAAATCATCGGAAACTGATAATTTCACCGATATTTCAATTTGTTTCTTCTATTTTGCCCTACTTATCGTCCACGAAAAAGGATAATTTTAGCGAAATATCTATTTTTTCCTCTATTTTGCCATAATTTTTCTAATTTTTTCTAGATTTGATCGAAAAACACAAGGAAAATGGATAATTTCAGGGAAATTTGAATTTTTTTCCTTTATCTTGCCTTAATTATCAGCAATTCATCAGAATATTATCGGAAAAAGGAACGAAAACGGATAATTTCACCAAAATTTCATTTTTTTTCATCTATTTTAACGGATAATTTTAGCAAAAGTTTATTTTTTTCATTTATTTTGGTTAAATATTCGTCATTTTATCAAGATATGATTGAAAAAACGCAGGAAAACGGATAATTTTTCTGAAATAACGATATTTTTCCTCTATTTGGCTTTATTTTTCTAATTTTATCGAGATGTATGCGAAAGAAGCAACGAAAATGGATAAAATCAGCGAAATTAATTTTTTTTCTTGTATTATTCCTTAAATTTTGTCAATTCATCGAGATTTCATCGAAAAAAAGCAATGAAAACCGAGAAATTTAGCAAAATTACAGTTTTAATCCTCTATTTTGCCTTAATTTTTGTAAAATTTTTCCAGATAAGATCAAAAAAAGCCACTAAAACGGATAATTTTTGCGAATTGTGAATTATTTCACTATAATTTAATTTAATTCTCTTCATTTTATTAAATATGGTCGAAAAAAGCAACGAAAATGGATAATTTCGGCGAATTTTCAATTTTTTTCCCTGTAATTTGACTTAATTTTCATCAATTCATCAAAATATTAACGAAAAAAGCTACGAAAACGGATAATTTTAGCAAAATATTATTTTTTTTCAACTATTTAGGCTAAATTTTTGTCACTTTATCCAGATAAGATCGAAAAATGGCAGGAAAAAGGGTTATTTTTGCGAAATATTGATATTTCTCCTCTATTTGGCCTTAATTTTTCTAATTTTATCGAGATATGATCGAAGAAATCAATAAAAACCGATAAATTTAGCAAAATTTCAATTTTGTCCCCTATTTTGCCTAAAGTTTTGTAATATTATCGAGAAATGATCGAAAAAATCAACGAAAACGGATAATTTTTGCGAATTGTGAATTTTTCATTCTAATCGAATTTAATTCTCTTCATTTTATTGAAATATGATCGAAAGATAAACGAGAATGGATAATTTCAGCGAAATTTCATTTTTTTCACCTATTTTGCCTAAATTTTCGTGATTTTATCCCGATAATATCGAAAAAAGCCACGAAAACGGATGATTTTTGCGAACCTGAATTTTTTCCACCTAAATTAATTTAATTCTATTAGTTTTATTGAAATATGATCGAAAAAAGCAACGTAAAAGGAATTTTCAGCGAAATTTCAATTTTTTCTCTGTATTCTGCCTTAATTTTCAGCAATTCATCAGGATATTATCGAAAAAAGGAACGAACACTAATAATTTCACCATAATTTCATTTTTTTTCATCTATTTTGCCTAAATTTTCGTCATTTTATCCAGAAATGATCAAAAAAGCCACGAAAACGGATAATTTTTTTTCGAATTGTGAATTTTTTTCCTCTAATTTAACTTAAATATCTTCATTTTATTGAGATATGATTGAAAAAAGCAACGAAAATGGATAATTTAAACGAAATTTCAAATTTTTACTCTATTTTGCCTTAATGTTTCTAATTTTATCGAGATATGCCCGAAAAATTCAACGAAAAAGGATAATTTCAACGAAATTTCAATTTTTTTCCCTGTAAGTTGTCCTAATTTTCGTCAATTCATCAAGATATTATCGAATAAATGAATGAAAACGGATAATTTTAGCAAAATTTCATTTTTTTCATCTATTTTGCCTAAATTTTCGTCATTTTATCCAGATAAGGTCGAAAAAAGCCACGAAAACGGATAATTTTTGTGAATTGTGAATTTTTTTCCCCTAATTTAATTTAATTCTCTTCGTTTTATTGAAAATGATCGAAAAAAGCAACGAAAATGGACAATTTCAGCGAAATTTCAATTTCTTTCCCTGTAATATGCCTTAATTTTCGTCAATTCATCAAAATATTATCGAAAAAAGCTACGAAAACGGATAATTTTAGCAAAATTTAATTTTTTTTTAAATCTATTTAGGCAAAATTTTCGTCATTTTATCCAGATATGATCAAAAAAGGGCAGGAAAACGGGTAATTTTTGCGAAATAACGATATTTTTAATCTATTTTGCCTTAATTTTTCTAATTTTTTCGAAATATGAGTGACAAAAGCAACGAAAATGGATAATTTCAGCGAAATTAAAATTTTTTTCCTTGTATTTTTCCTCAAATTTCGTCAATTCATCGAGATACTATCGATAAATGGCAATAAAAACCAATAATTTTAGCAAAATTTCAATTTTATTCCTCCAATTTACCTTATTTTTTGTAATATTATCGAGATATGATCGAAAAAGCAACAAAAACGGATAATTTTCGCGAAATTACGATTTCTTTTCAACTATTTTGAATTATTTTCGTTATTTTATAGGATGTGATAAAGAAAAAGCAACGAAAACGGATAATTTAAGCGAAATATCTTTTTTTCCTCTATTTTGCCTTAATTTTCGTCATTTTGCCACAAAATTCAACGAAAACAGATAATTTTAGCTTAATTTCATTTTTTTCCTCAATTTGGCTTTAATTTTTGAAATTTTATCTAGATATGATCGTAAAAAGCTACGAAAATAAATAATTTAATAGAAATTTCAATTTTTTACCTTTTTTTAGTTTTGTCATTTAACCGAGATTTGCTCAAAAAATGAAGAAGAATGGACAATTTCAGCGAAATTTCATTTTTTTCCTCTATTTTGCATTATTTTTTCTAATTTTATCGAGATACGGGCGACAGAAGCAACTAAAATGGATAATTTCAACTAAATTTTAATTTTTTTCCCTGTATTTTGCCTTAATTTACGTCAATTCATCAAGATATTATACAAAAAAGCGACGATAACGGTTAATTTTTGGGAAATTTCAATTTTTTTTTCTCTATTTTGGCTTGATTTTTCTCATTTAATCGAGATATTAGCGAAAAAAGCAACGAAAATGGATAATTTTAGCGAAATTTCAATTTTTTTCCCTGTATGTTGCCTAAATTTTCGTCAATTCATCAAGATATTATCGAAAAAAGTAACGAAAACGGATAATTTTAGCAAAATTTCATTTTCTTATTATCTGCTTATCCTAAATTTTCGTCATTTTATCCAGATATGATCGGAAAAAGCCACGAAAACGGATAATTTTAGCGAAATATCTATTTTTTCCTCAATTTTGCCTTAATTTTTCTAATTTTATCGAGATATGAGCGAAAGAAGCAACAAAAATGGATAATTTCAGCGAAATTATATTTTTTCTTGTATTGTTCCTTAAATTTTGTCAATTCATCGATATTTTATCGAAAAAAAAGCGATAAAAACCGATAAATTTAGCAAAATTACAATTTTATTCCTCTACTTTGCATTAATTTTTGTAAAATTTTTCCAGATATGATCGAAAAAAGCCACTAAAACGGATAATTTTGCGAATTGTGAATTTTTCCCCCTAATTTAATTTAATTCTCTTCGTTTTATTGAAATATGATTGAAAAAAGCAACGGAAATGGATAATTTCAGCGAAATTTCAATTTTTTCCCCTGTAATTTGACGTAATTTTCGTCAATTCATCAAGATATTATCGAAAGAAGCAACGATAACGATTAAGTTTTGTGAAATTTCAATTTTTTCCCTCTATTTTGCCTTAAATCTTCTAATTTAATCGAGATATGAGCGAAAAAAATAACGAAAATGGATAATTTCAGCGAAATTACCATTTTTTTCCCTGTATGTTGCCTTAATTTTCGTCAATTCATCAAGATATTATCGAAGAAAGACACGAAAACGGATAATTTTAGCAAAATATCATTTTTTTTATCTATTAATCCTAAATTTTCGTCATTTTATCCAGATATGATCGAAAAAGCCACGAAAACGGATAATTTTAGCGAAATATCTATTTTTTTTCCTCTATTTTTGCCTTAATTTTTCAAATTTTGTCGAGATTTGATCGAAAAACGCAAGGAAAATGGATAATTTCAGGGAAATTTCAATTTTTTCCCAGTATTTTGCCTTAATTTTCAGCAATTCATCAGGATATTATCGAAAATGGAACGAAAACGTATAATTTCACCAAAATTTCATTTTTTTTATCTATTTAGCCTAATTTTTCTAATTTTATCGAGATATGATCGAAAAAAGGGAGGAAAACAGGAAATTTTGGCGAAATAACGATATTTTTCCTCTATTTTGCCTTAATTTTTCTAATTTTATCGAGATATGAGCGAAAAAAGCAACGAAAATGGATAATTTTTGCGAAATTTCAATTTTTTTCAACTATTTTGATTTATTTTCGTTATTTATTAGGGATATGATAAAGAAAAAGCAGCGAAAACGGATAATTTTTGCTAAATATCTTTTTTATTCCTCTATTTTGCCCTAATTTTCGTCATTTTACGAAAAAATTCAACGGAAACAGATAATTTTTGCTTAATTTTATTTTTTTCCTCAATTTGCCTTTAATTTTCGAAATTTTATCTAGATATTATCGTTAAAAATTGCGAAAATGGATAATTTTATAGAAATTTCAATTTTTTACCTCTTTTTAGCTTTAATTTTTGTCATTTTACCGAGATTTGCTCAAAAAAAGCAACAAGAATTGATAATTTCACCGAAATTTCAGTTTTAATCCTCTATCTTGCATTTATTTTTCTAATTTTATTGAGATACGAGCGAAAAAAGCAACGAAAATGGAAAATTTCAACTAAATTTCAATTATTATCCCTGTATTTTTCCTTAATATTCGTCAATTCATCAAGATATTATCGAAAAAAGCAACGATAACGGTTAATTTTTGTGAAATTACAATTTTATTCCTCTATTTTGCCTTAATTTTTCTAATTTAATCGAGATATGAGAGAAAAAAGCAACGAAAATGGATAATTTCAGCGAAATTTCAATTATTTTCCCTGTATTTTGCCTTAATTTTCGTCAATTCATCAAGATATTATCGAAAAAAGAAACGAAAACGGATAATTTTAGCAAAATTTCATTTTTTTTTCATCTATTTATCCTATATTTTCGTCATTTTATCCGGAAATGATCGATAAAAGCCACGAAAACGGATAATTTTAGCGAAATATCTATTTTTTTCCTCTATTTTGCCTTAATTTTTCAAATTTTATCGAGATTTGATCGATAAACGCAAGGAAAATGGATAATTCAAGGTAAAATTTCAATTTTTTCCCTGTATTTTGCCTTACTTTTTAGCAATTCATGAGAATATTATCGAAAAAAGGAACGAAAACGGATAATTTCACCAAAATTTCATTTTTTTCCTCTATTTCGCCTTAATTTTTCTAATTTTATCGAGATATGAGCGAAAAAAGCAACGAAAATGTATAATTTCAACGAAATTTCAATTTTTTTCCCTGTATGGTGCCCTAATTTTCGTCAATTCATCAAGATATTATCGAAACAAGCAATAAAAACCGATAAATTTACCAAAATTACAATTTTTTTTCCTCTATTTTGCCTTAATTTTTGTAAAATTTTACTGGATAAGATCGAAAAAAGCCACGAATACGGATAATTTTTGAGAATTGTGAATATTTTCCATCTAATTTAATTTAATGCTCTTCATTTTATTGAAATATGATCGAAAAAAGCAACGAAAACGGATAATTTTAGCAAAATTTAATTTTTTTTTCATCTATTTAGGTTAAATTTTCGTCAATTTATCCAGATATGATCGAAAAAAGGCAGGAAAACGGGTAATTCTTGCGAAATAACGATATTTCTCCTCTATTTTGGCTTAATTTTTCTAATTTAATCGAGATATGAGCAAAAAAAGCAACGAAAATGGATAATTTCAGCGAAATTTCAATTATTATCCCTAAATTTTGCCTCAATTTTCGTCAATTCATCAAGATATTATCGAAAAAAGAAACGAAAACGGATAACTTTTGGCAAAATTTCATTTTTTTTCTCTATTTTGCCTTAATTTTTCTAATTTTATCGAGATTTGATCGATAAACGCAAGGAAAATGGATAATTCCAGGTAAAATTTAATTTTTTTCCCTGTATTTTGCCTTACTTTTCAGCAATTCATCAGGGTAATTTCGAAAAAAGGAACGAAAACGGATAATTTCACCAAAATTTCATTTTTTTCCTCTATTTTGCCTAAATTTTTGCCATTTAATCCAGATGAGATCGAAAAAAGCCACGAAAACGATTAATTTTTTCGAATTGTGAATTTTTCCCCCTAATTTAATTTAATTCTCTTCGTTTTTTTGAAATATGATCGAAAAAATCAACGGAAATGTATAATTTCAGCGAAATTTCAATTTTTTTCCCTGTAATTTGCCTTAATTTTCGTCAATTCATCAAGATATTATCGAAAAAAGTTACGAAAACGGATAATTTTAGCAAAAGTTTATTTTTTTCATATATTTAGGTTAAATTTTCGTCATTTTATCAAGATATGATCGAAAAAAGCAACGAAAAGTGATAATTTAAGCGAAATTTCAAATTTTTGCTCTATTTTGCCTTAATTTTTATAATTTTATCGAGATATGAGTGAAAAATTCAACAAAAAAGGATAATTTCAACGAAATTTTAATTTTTTTCCCTGTATTTTCCCTTAATTTTCGTCGATTCATCAAGATATCATCGAAAAAAGCGACGATAACGGTTGAATTTTGAGAAATTTCAATTTTATTCCTCTATTTGGCCTTAATTTTCGTCATCTTACCACAAAATTCAACGGAAACAGATAATTTTAGCTTAATTTCATTTTTTTCCTCAATTTGGCTTTAATTTTCGAAATTTTATCTAGATATGATCGTAAAAAGCTACGAAAATGGATAATTTAATTGAAATTTCAATTTTTTACCTCTTTTTAGCCTTATATTTTGTCATTTTACTGAGATTTGCTCAAAAAAAGCAACAAGAATTGATAATTTCAGCGAAATTTCAATTTTTTCCTCTATTTTGCATTAATTTTTCTAATTTTATCGAGATACGGGCGAAAAAAGCAACGAAAATGGATAATTTCAACTAAATTTTAATTTTTTTCCCTGTATTTATCCTAAATTTTCGTCATTTAATCCAGATGAGATCGAAAAAAGCCACGAAAACGGATAATTTTTCGAATTGTGAATTTTTCCCCCTAATTTAATTTAATTCTCTTCGTTTTATTGAAATATGATCGAAAAAATCAACGGAAATGGATTGTTTCAGCGAAATTTCAATTTTTTTCCCTGTAATTTGCCTTAATTTTCGTCCATTCATCAAAATATTATCAAAAAAAGCTACGAAAAGGGATAATTTTAGCAAAATTTTATTTTTCTTTCATCTATTTAGGCTTAATTTGCGTCAATTTTTCCAGATATGATCGAAAAAAGGCAGGAAAACGGGTAATTTTTGCGATATATTGATATTTCTCCTCTATTTGGCCTTAATTTTTCTAATTTTTTCGAGACATGAGCGAAAAAAGCAACAAAAATGTATAATTTCAGCGAAATTAAAATTTTTCTTCTTGTATTTTTACTTAAATTTTTTCAATTCATCGAGATATTATCTAAAAAAAGCAATGAAAACCAATAAATTTAATTTAATGGATAATTTCAGCCAAATTTCAATTTCTTTCCCTGTAATATGCCTTAATTTTCGTCAATTCATCAGGATATTATCGAAAAAAGGAACGAAAACAGATTATTTCACCAAAATTTCATTTTTTCCCTCTAATTTAACTTAATTTACTTCATTTTATTGAGATATGATCGAAAAGAGCAATGAAAAAGGATAATTTCAACAAAATTTCAATTTTTTTCCCTGTATGTTGCCCTAATTTTCGTCAATTCATCGAGATATTATCGACACAAGCAATGAAAACCGATAAATTTACCAAAATTACAATTTTTTTCCTCTATTTTGCCTTAATTTTTGTAAAATTTTACCGGATATGATCGAAAAAAGGAAGGAATACGGGTAATTTTTGCGAAATAACGATATTTCTCCTCTATTTTGGCTTAATTTTTCTAATTTTATCGAGATATGAGCAAAAAAAGCAACGAAAATGGATAATTTCAGCGAAATTTCAATTATTTTCCCTAAATTTTGCCTCAATTTTCGTCAATTCATCAAGATATTATCGAAAAAAGAAACGGAAACGGATAATTTTAGCAAAATTTCATTTTTTTTCATCTATTTATCCTATATTTTCGTCATTTTATCCGGATATGATCGAAAAAAGCCACGAAAACGGATAATTTTAGCGAAATATCTATTTTTTTTCTCTATTTTGCCTTAATTTTTCTAATTTTATCGAGATTTGATCGATAAACGCAAGGAAAATGGATAATTCCAGGTAAAATTTAATTTTTTTCCCTGCATTTTGCCTTACATTTCAGCAATTCATCAGGGTATTTTCGAAAAAAGGAACGAAAACGGATAATTTCACCAAAATTTCATTTTTTTCCTCTATTTTGCCTAAATTTTTGCCATTTAATCCAGATGAGATCGAAAAAAGCCACGAAAACGATTAATTTTTTCGAATTGTGAATTTTTCCCCATAATTTATTTTAATTCTCTTCGTTTTATTGAAATATGATCGAAAAAATCTACGGAAATGTATAATTTCAGCGAAATTTCAATTTTTTTCCCTGTAATTTGCCTTAATTTTCGTCAATTCATCAAGATATTATCGAAAAAAGTTACGAAAACGGATAATTTTAGCAAAAGTTTATTTTTTTCATATATTTAGGTTAAATTTTCGTCTTTTTATCAAGATATGATCGAAAAAAGCAACGAAAAGTGATAATTTAAGCGAAATTTCAAATTTTTGCTCTATTTTGCCTTAATTTTTATAATTTTATCGAGATATGAGTGAAAAATTCAACAAAAAAGGATAATTTCAACGAAATTTTAATTTTTTTCCCTGTATTTTCCCTTAATTTTCGTCGATTCATCAAGATATCATCGAAAAAAGCGACGATAACGGTTGAATTTTGAGAAATTTCAATTTTATTCCTCTATTTGGCCTTAATTTTCGTCATCTTACCACAAAATTCAACGGAAACAGATAATTTTAGCTTAATTTCATTTTTTTCCTCAATTTGGCTTTAATTTTCGAAATTTTATCTAGATATGATCGTAAAAAGCTACGAAAATGGATAATTTAATTGAAATTTCAATTTTTTACCTCTTTTTAGCCTTATATTTTGTCATTTTACTGAGATGTGCTCAAAAAAAGCAACAAAAATTGATAATTTCAGCGAAATTTCAATTTTTTCCTCTATTTTGCATTAATTTTTCTAATTTTATCGAGATACGGGCGAAAAAAGCAACGAAAATGGATAATTTCAACTAAATTTTAATTTTTTTCCCTGTATTTTCCTTAATTTTCGTCAATTCATCAAGATATTATCGAAAAAAGTGACGATAACGGTTAATTTTTGGGAAAATTTCATTTTTTTCATCTATTTATCCTAAATTTTCGTCATTTAATCCAGATGAGATCGAAAAAAGCCACGAAAACGGATAATTTTTCGAATTGTGAATTTTTCCCCCTAATTTAATTTAATTCTCTTCGTTTTATTGAAATATGATCGAAAAAATCAACGGAAATGGATTGTTTCAGCGAAATTTCAATTTTTTTCCCTGTAATTTGCCTTAATTTTCGTCCATTCATCAAAATATTATCAAAAAAAGCTACGAAAAGGGATAATTTTAGCAAAATTTATTTTTCATTCATCTATTTAGGCTAAATTTGCGTCAATTTTTCCAGATATGATCGAAAAAAGGCAGGAAAATGGGTAATTTTTGCGATATATTGATATTTCTCCTCTATTTGGCCTTAATTTTTCTAATTTTTTCGAGACATGAGAGAAAAAAGGAACAAAAATGTATAATTTCAGCGAAATTAAAATTTTTCTTCTTGTATTTTTACTTAAATTTTTTCAATTCATCGAGATATTATCTAAAAAAAGCAATGAAAACCAATAAATTTAATTTAATGGATAATTTCAGCCAAATTTCAATTTCTTTCCCTGTAATATGCCTTAATTTTCGTCAATTCATCAGGATATTATCGAAAAAAGGAACGAAAACAGATTATTTCACCAAAATTTCATTTTTTCCCTCTAATTTAACTTAATTTACTTCATTTTATTTAGATATGATCGAAAAGAGCAATGAAAAAGGATAATTTCAACGAAATTTCAATTTTTTTCCCTGTATGTTGCCCTAATTTTCGTCAATTCATCGAGATATTATCGACACAAGCAATGAAAACCGATAAATTTACCAAAATTACAATTTTTTTCCTCTATTTTGCCTTAATTTTTGTAAAATTTTACCGGATATGATCGAAAAAAGGAAGGAATACGGGTAATTTTTGCGAAATAACGATATTTCTCCTCTATTTTGGCTTAATTTTTCTAATTTTATCGAGATATGAGCAAAAAAAGCAACGAAAATGGATAATTTCAGCGAAATTTCAATTATTTTCCCTAAATTTTGCCTCAATTTTCGTCAATTCATCAAGATATTATCGAAAAAAGAAACGAAAACGGATAATTTTAGCAAAATTTCATTTTTTTTCATCTATTTATCCTATATTTTCGTCATTTTATCCGGATATGATCGAAAAAAGCCACGAAAACGGATAATTTTAGCGAAATATCTATTTTTTTTCTCTATTTTGCCTTAATTTTTCTAATTTTATCGAGATTTGATCGATAAACGCAAGGAAAATGGATAATTCCAGGTAAAATTTAATTTTTTTCCCTGTATTTTGCCTTACTTTTCAGCAATTCATCAGGGTATTTTCGAAAAAAGGAACGAAAACGGATAATTTCACCAAAATTTCATTTTTTTCCTCTATTTTGCCTAAATTTTTGCCATTTAATCCAGATGAGATCGAAAAAAGCCACGAAAACGATTAATTTTTTCGAATTGTGAATTTTCCCCCTAATTTAATTTAATTCTCTTCGTTTTATTGAAATATGATCGAAAAAATCAACGGAAATGTATAATTTCAGCGAAATTTCAATTTTTTTCCCTGTAATTTGCCTTAATTTTCGTCAATTCATCAAGATATTATCGAAAAAAGTTACGAAAACGGATAATTTTAGCAAAAGTTTATTTTTTTCATATATTTAGGTTAAATTTTCGTCATTTTATCAAGATATGATCGAAAAAAGCAACGAAAAGTGATAATTTAAGCGAAATTTCAAATTTTTGCTCTATTTTGCCTTAATTTTTATAATTTTATCGAGATATGAGTGAAAAATTCAACAAAAAAGGATAATTTCAACGAAATTTTAATTTTTTTCCCTGTATTTTCCCTTAATTTTCGTCGATTCATCAAGATATCATCGAAAAAAGCGACGATAACGGTTGAATTTTGAGAAATTTCAATTTTATTCCTCTATTTGGCCTTAATTTTCGTCATCTTACCACAAAATTCAACGGAAACAGATAATTTTAGCTTAATTTCATTTTTTTCCTCAATTTGGCTTTAATTTTCGAAATTTTATCTAGATATGATCGTAAAAAGCTACGAAAATGGATAATTTAATTGAAATTTCAATTTTTTACCTCTTTTTAGCCTTATATTTTGTCATTTTACTGAGATGTGCTCAAAAAAAGCAACAAAAATTGATAATTTTAGCGAAATTTCAATTTTTTCCTCTATTTTGCATTAATTTTTCTAATTTTATCGAGATACGGGCGAAAAAAGCAACGAAAATGGATAATTTCAACTAAATTTTAATTTTTTTCCCTGTATTTTCCTTAATTTTCGTCAATTCATCAAGATATTATCGAAAAAAGTGACGATAACGGTTAAATTTTGGGAAAATTTCATTTTTTTCATCTATTTATCCTAAATTTTCGTCATTTAATCCAGATGAGATCGAAAAAAGCCACGAAAACGGATAATTTTTCGAATTGTGAATTTTTCCCCCTAATTTAATTTAATTCTCTTCGTTTTATTGAAATATGATCGAAAAAATCAACGGAAATGGATTGTTTCAGCGAAATTTCAATTTTTTTCCCTGTAATTTGCCTTAATTTTCGTCCATTCATCAAAATATTATCAAAAAAAGCTACGAAAAGGGATAATTTTAGCAAAATTTTATTTTTCTTTCATCTATTTAGGCTAAATTTGCGTCAATTTTTCCAGATATGATCGAAAAAAGGCAGGAAAACGGGTAATTTTTGCGATATATTGATATTTCTCCTCTATTTGGCCTTAATTTTTCTAATTTTTTCGAGACATGAGCGAAAAAAGCAACAAAAATGTATAATTTCAGCGAAATTAAAATTTTTCTTCTTGTATTTTTACTTAAATTTTTTCAATTCATCGAGATATTATCTAAAAAAAGCAATGAAAACCAATAAATTTAATTTAATGGATAATTTCAGCCAAATTTCAATTTCTTTCCCTGTAATATGCCTTAATTTTCGTCAATTCATCAGGATATTATCGAAAAAAGGAACGAAAACAGATTATTTCACCAAAATTTCATTTTTTCCCTCTAATTTAACTTAATTTACTTCATTTTATTGAGATATGATCGAAAAGAGCAATGAAAAAGGATAATTTCAACGAAATTTCAATTTTTTTCCCTGTATGTTGCCCTAATTTTCGTCAATTCATCGAGATATTATCGACACAAGCAATGAAAACCGATAAATTTACCAAAATTACAATTTTTTTCCTCTATTTTGCCTTAATTTTTGTAAAATTTTACCGGATATGATCGAAAAAAGGAAGGAATACGGGTAATTTTTGCGAAATAACGATATTTCTCCTCTATTTTGGCTTAATTTTTCTAATTTTATCGAGATATGAGCAAAAAAAGCAACGAAAATGGATAATTTCAGCGAAATTTCAATTATTTTCCCTAAATTTTGCCTCAATTTTCGTCAATTCATCAAGATATTATCGAAAAAAGAAACGGAAACGGATAATTTTAGCAAAATTTCATTTTTTTTCATCTATTTATCCTATATTTTCGTCATTTTATCCGGATATGATCGAAAAAAGCCACGAAAACGGATAATTTTAGCGAAATATCTATTTTTTTTTCTCTATTTTGCCTTAATTTTTCTAATTTTATCGAGATTTGATCGATAAACGCAAGGAAAATGGATAATTCCAGGTAAAATTTAATTTTTTTCCCTGCATTTTGCCTTACATTTCAGCAATTCATCAGGGTATTTTCGAAAAAAGGAACGAAAACGGATAATTTCACCAAAATTTCATTTTTTTCCTCTATTTTGCCTAAATTTTTGCCATTTAATCCAGATGAGATCGAAAAAAGCCACGAAAACGATTAATTTTTTCGAATTGTGAATTTTTCCCCATAATTTATTTTAATTCTCTTCGTTTTATTGAAATATGATCGAAAAAATCTACGGAAATGTATAATTTCAGCGAAATTTCAATTTTTTTCCCTGTAATTTGCCTTAATTTTCGTCAATTCATCAAGATATTATCGAAAAAAGTTACGAAAACGGATAATTTTAGCAAAAGTTTATTTTTTTCATATATTTAGGTTAAATTTTCGTCATTTTATCAAGATATGATCGAAAAAAGCAACGAAAAGTGATAATTTAAGCGAAATTTCAAATTTTTGCTCTATTTTGCCTTAATTTTTATAATTTTATCGAGATATGAGTGAAAAATTCAACAAAAAAGGATAATTTCAACGAAATTTTAATTTTTTTCCCTGTATTTTCCCTTAATTTTCGTCGATTCATCAAGATATCATCGAAAAAAGCGACGATAACGGTTGAATTTTGAGAAATTTCAATTTTATTCCTCTATTTGGCCTTAATTTTCGTCATCTTACCACAAAATTCAACGGAAACAGATAATTTTAGCTTAATTTCATTTTTTTCCTCAATTTGGCTTTAATTTTCGAAATTTTATCTAGATATGATCGTAAAAAGCTACGAAAATGGATAATTTAATTGAAATTTCAATTTTTTACCTCTTTTTAGCCTTATATTTTGTCATTTTACTGAGATGTGCTCAAAAAAAGCAACAAAAATTGATAATTTCAGCGAAATTTCAATTTTTTCCTCTATTTTGCATTAATTTTTCTAATTTTATCGAGATACGGGCGAAAAAAGCAACGAAAATGGATAATTTCAACTAAATTTTAATTTTTTTCCCTGTATTTTCCTTAATTTTCGTCAATTCATCAAGATATTATCGAAAAAAGTGACGATAACGGTTAATTTTTGGGAATATTTCATTTTTTTCATCTATTTATCCTAAATTTTCGTCATTTAATCCAGATGAGATCGAAAAAAGCCACGAAAACGGATAATTTTTCGAATTGTGAATTTTTCCCCCTAATTTAATTTAATTCTCTTCGTTTTATTGAAATATGATCGAAAAAATCAACGGAAATGGATTGTTTCAGCGAAATTTCAATTTTTTTCCCTGTAATTTGCCTTAATTTTCGTCCATTCATCAAAATATTATCAAAAAAAGCTACGAAAAGGGATAATTTTAGCAAAATTTATTTTTCATTCATCTATTTAGGCTAAATTTGCGTCAATTTTTCCAGATATGATCGAAAAAAGGCAGGAAAACGGGTAATTTTTGCGATATATTGATATTTCTCCTCTATTTGGCCTTAATTTTTCTAATTTTTTCGAGACATGAGAGAAAAAAGCAACAAAAATGTATAATTTCAGCGAAATTAAAATTTTTCTTCTTGTATTTTTACTTAAATTTTTTCAATTCATCGAGATATTATCTAAAAAAAGCAATGAAAACAAATAAATTTAATTTAATGGATAATTTCAGCCAAATTTCAATTTCTTTCCCTGTAATATGCCTTAATTTTCGTCAATTCATCAGGATATTATCGAAAAAAGGAACGAAAACAGATTATTTCACCAAAATTTCATTTTTTCCCTCTAATTTAACTTAATTTACTTCATTTTATTTAGATATGATCGAAAAGAGCAATGAAAAAGGATAATTTCAACGAAATTTCAATTTTTTTCCCTGTATGTTGCCCTAATTTTCGTCAATTCATCGAGATATTATCGACACAAGCAATGAAAACCGATAAATTTACCAAAATTACAATTTTTTTCCTCTATTTTGCCTTAATTTTTGTAAAATTTTACCGGATATGATCGAAAAAAGGAAGGAATACGGGTAATTTTTGCGAAATAACGATATTTCTCCTCTATTTTGGCTTAATTTTTCTAATTTTATCGAGATATGAGCAAAAAAAGCAACGAAAATGGATAATTTCAGCGAAATTTCAATTATTTTCCCTAAATTTTGCCTCAATTTTCGTCAATTCATCAAGATATTATCGAAAAAAGAAACGAAAACGGATAATTTTAGCAAAATTTCATTTTTTTTCATCTATTTATCCTATATTTTCGTCATTTTATCCGGATATGATCGAAAAAAGCCACGAAAACGGATAATTTTAGCGAAATATCTATTTTTTTTCTCTATTTTGCCTTAATTTTTCTAATTTTATCGAGATTTGATCGATAAACGCAAGGAAAATGGATAATTCCAGGTAAAATTTAATTTTTTTCCCTGTATTTTGCCTTACTTTTCAGCAATTCATCAGGGTTTTTTCGAAAAAAGGAACGAAAACGGATAATTTCACCAAAATTTCATTTTTTTCCTCTATTTTGCCTAAATTTTTGCCATTTAATCCAGATGAGATCGAAAAAAGCCACGAAAACGATTAATTTTTTCGAATTGTGAATTTTCCCCCTAATTTAATTTAATTCTCTTCGTTTTATTGAAATATGATCGAAAAAATCAACGGAAATGTATAATTTCAGCGAAATTTCAATTTTTTCCCTGTAATTTGCCTTAATTTTCGTCAATTCATCAAGATATTATCGAAAAAAGTTACGAAAACGGATAATTTTAGCAAAAGTTTATTTTTTTCATATATTTAGGTTAAATTTTCGTCATTTTATCAAGATATGATCGAAAAAAGCAACGAAAAGTGATAATTTAAGCGAAATTTCAAATTTTTGCTCTATTTTGCCTTAATTTTTATAATTTTATCGAGATATGAGTGAAAAATTCAACAAAAAAGGATAATTTCAACGAAATTTTAATTTTTTTCCCTGTATTTTCCCTTAATTTTCGTCGATTCATCAAGATATCATCGAAAAAAGCGACGATAACGGTTGAATTTTGAGAAATTTCAATTTTATTCCTCTATTTGGCCTTAATTTTCGTCATCTTACCACAAAATTCAACGGAAACAGATAATTTTAGCTTAATTTCATTTTTTTCCTCAATTTGGCTTTAATTTTCGAAATTTTATCTAGATATGATCGTAAAAAGCTACGAAAATGGATAATTTAATTGAAATTTCAATTTTTTACCTCTTTTTAGCCTTATATTTTGTCATTTTACTGAGATGTGCTCAAAAAAAGCAACAAAAATTGATAATTTCAGCGAAATTTCAATTTTTTCCTCTATTTTGCATTAATTTTTCTAATTTTATCGAGATACGGGCGAAAAAAGCAACGAAAATGGATAATTTCAACTAAATTTCAATTATTTTCCCTAAATTTTGCCTCAATTTTCGTCAATTCATCAAGATATTATCGAAAAAAGAAACGAAAACGGATAATTTTATCAAAATTTCATTTTTTTTCATCTATTTATCCTATATTTTCGTAATTTATCCGGATATGATCGAAAAAAGCCACGAAAACGGATAATTTTAGCGAAATATCTATTTTTTTTCTCTATTTTGCTTTAATTTTTCTAATTTTATCGAGATTTGATCGATAAACGCAAGGAAAATGGATAATTCCAGGTAAAATTTAATTTTTTTCCCTGTATTTTGCCTTACTTTTCAGCAATTCATCAGGGTATTTTCGAAAAAAGGAACGAAAACGGATAATTTCACCAAAATTTCATTTTTTTTCTCTATTTTGCCTAAATTTTTGCCATTTAATCCAGATGAGATCGAAAAAAGCCACGAAAACGATTAATTTTTTCGAATTGTGAATTTTTCCCCCTAATTTAATTTAATTCTCTTCGTTTTATTGAAATATGATCGAAAAAATCAACGGAAATGTATAATTTCAGCGAAATTTCAATTTTTTTCCCTGTAATTTGCCTTAATTTTCGTCAATTCATCAAGATATTATCGAAAAAAGTTACGAAAACGGATAATTTTAGCAAAAGTTTATTTTTTTCATATATTTAGGTTAAATTTTCGTCATTTTATCAAGATATGATCGAAAAAAGCAACGAAAAGTGATAATTTAAGCGAAATTTCAAATTTTTGCCTTATTTTGCCTTAATTTTTATAATTTTATCGAGATATGAGTGAAAAATTCAACAAAAAAGGATAATTTCAACGAAATTTTAATTTTTTTCCCTGTATTTTCCCTTAATTTTCGTCGATTCATCAAGATATCATCGAAAAAAGCGACGATAACGGTTGAATTTTGAGAAATTTCAATATTATTCCTCTATTTGGCCTTAATTTTCGTCATCTTACCACAAAATTCAACGGAAACAGATAATTTTAGCTTAATTTCATTTTTTTCCTCAATTTGGCTTTAATTTTCGAAATTTTATCTAGATATGATCGTAAAAAGCTACGAAAATGGATAATTTAATTGAAATTTCAATTTTTTACCTCTTTTTAGCCTTATATTTTGTCATTTTACTGAGATGTGCTCAAAAAAAGCAACAAAAATTGATAATTTCAGCGAAATTTCAATTTTTTCCTCTATTTTGCAATAATTTTTCTAATTTTATCGAGATACGGGCGAAAAAAGCAACGTAAAATGGATAATTTCAACTAAATTTTAATTTTTTTCCCTGTATTTTCCTTAATTTTCGTCAATTCATCAAGATATTATCGAAAAAAGTGACGATAACGGTTAATTTTTGGGAAAATTTCATTTTTTTCATCTATTTATCCTAAATTTTCGTCATTTAATCCAGATGAGATCGAAAAAAGCCACGAAAACGGATAATTTTTCGAATTGTGAATTTTTCCCCCTAATTTAATTTAATTCTCTTCGTTTTATTGAAATATGATCGAAAAAATCAACGGAAATGGATTGTTTCAGCGAAATTTCAATTTTTTTCCCTGTAATTTGCCTTAATTTTCGTCCATTCATCAAAATATTATCAAAAAAAGCTACGAAAAGGGATAATTTAAGCAAAATTTTATTTTTCTTTCATCTATTTAGGCTAAATTTGCGTCAATTTTTCCAGATATGATCGAAAAAAGGCAGGAAAACGGGTAATTTTTGCGATATATTGATATTTCTCCTCTATTTGGCCTTAATTTTTCTAATTTTTTCGAGACATGAGAGAAAAAAGCAACAAAAATGTATAATTTAAGCGAAATTAAAATTTTTCTTCTTGTATTTTTACTTAAATTTTTTCAATTCATCGAGATATTATCTAAAAAAAGCAATGAAAACCAATAAATTTAATTTAATGGATAATTTCAGCCAAATTTCAATTTCTTTCCCTGTAATATGCCTTAATTTTCGTCAATTCATCAGGATATTATCGAAAAAAGGAACGAAAACAGATTATTTCACCAAAATTTCATTTTTTCCCTCAAATTTAACTTAATTTACTTCATTTTATTTAGATATGATCGAAAAGAGCAATGAAAAAGGATAATTTCAACGAAATTTCAATTTTTTTCCCTGTATGTTGCCCTAATTTTCGTCAATTCATCGAGATATTATCGACACAAGCAATGAAAACCGATAAATTTACCAAAATTACAATTTTTTTCCTCTATTTTGCCTTAATTTTTGTAAAATTTTACCGGATATGATCGAAAAAAGGAAGGAATACGGGTAATTTTTGCGAAATAACGATATTTCTCCTCTATTTTGGCTTAATTTTTCTAATTTTATCGAGATATGAGCAAAAAAAGCAACGAAAATGGATAATTTCAGCGAAATTTCAATTATTTACCCTAAATTTTGCCTCAATTTTCGTCAATTCATCAAGATATTATCGAAAAAAGAAACGAAAACGGATAATTTTAGCAAAATTTCATTTTTTTTCATCTATTTATCCTATATTTTCGTCATTTTATCCAGATATGATCGAAAAAAGCCACGAAAACGGATAATTTTAGCGAAATATCTATTTTTTTCCTCTATTTTGCCTTAATTTTTCAAATTTTATCGAGATTTGATCGAAAAACGCAAGTAAAATGGATAATTCCAGGGAAATTTTAATTTTTTCCCTGTATTTTGCCTTACTTTTCAGCAATTCATCAGGGTATTATCGAAAAAAGGAACGAAAACGGATAATTTCACCAAAATTTCATTTTTTTCCTCTATTTTGCCTTAATTTTTCTAATTATATCGAGATATGAGCGAAAAAAGCAACGAAAACGTATAATTTCAACGAAATTTCAATTTTTTTCCCTGTATGTTGCCCTAATTTTCGTCAATTCATCGAGATATTATCGAAACAAGCAATAAAAACCGATAAATATACCAAAATTACAATTTTTTTCCTCTATTTTACCTTAATTTTTGTAAAATTTTACCGGATAAGATCGAAAAAAGCCACGAAAACGGATAATTTTTGAGAATTGTGAATATTTTCCATCTAATTTAATTTAATTCTCTTCATATTATTGAAATATGATCGAAAAAAGCAACGAAAACGGATAATTTTTGCAAAATTTAATTTTTTTTTCATCTATTTAGGTTAAATTTTCGTCAATTTATCCAGATATGATCGAAAAAAGGCAGGAAAACGGGTAATTCTTGCGAAATAACGATATTTCTCCTCTATTTTGGCTTAATTTTTCTAATTTAATCGAGATATGAGCAAAAAAAGCAACGAAAATGGATAATTTCAGCGAAATTTCAATTATTTTCCCTGTATTTTACCTTAATTTTCGTCAATTTATCAAGATATTATCGAAAAAAGAAACGAAAACGGATAATTTTAGCAATATTTCAATTTTTTTCATCTATTTATCCTATATTTTCGTCATTTTATCCGGATATGATCGAAAAAAGCCACGAAAGCGGATAATTTTAGCGAAATATCTATTTTTTTTTCTCTTTTTTGCCTTAATTTTTCTAATTTTATCGAGATTTGATCGATAAACGCAAGGAAAATGGATTATTCAAGGTAAAATTTCGATTTTTTCCCTGTATTTTGCCTTACTTTTCAGCAATTCATCAGGGTATTATCGAAAAAAGTTACGAAAACGGATAATTTTAGCAAACGCTTATTTTTTTATCATCTATTAAGGCTATATTTTCGTCAATTTATCCGGATATGACCGAAAAAAGGCAGGAAAACGGGTAATTCTTGTGAAATAACGATATTTATCCTCTATTTGGCCTTAAGTTTTCTAATTTTATCGAGATAAGAGCGAAAGAAGCAACAAAAATGGATAATTTCAGCGAAATTATATTTTTTTCTTGTTTTGTTATTTAAATTTTGTGAATTCATCGATATTTTATCGAAAAAAAAGCAATGAAAACCGATAAATTTAGCAAAATTACAATTTTATTCCTCTACTTTGCCTTAATTTTTGTAAAATTTTTCCAGATATGATCGAAAAAAGCCACTAAAACGGATAATTTTTGCGAATTGTGAATTTTTTCCCTGTAATTTATATAAGTTTCTTCATTTAATTGAAATATGGTCGAAAAAAGCAACGAAAATGGATAATTTCAGCGTAATATCTATTTTTTTCCCTGTAATTTGCCATAATTTTTTAAATTTTTTCGGGATTTGATCGAAAAACGCAAGGAAAATGGATAATTTCCGTGAAATTATATTTTTTCCCTGTATTTTGCCTTAATTTTCAGCAATTCATCAGGATATTATCGAAAATGGAACGAAAACGTATATTTTCACCAAAATTTCATTTTTTTCATCTATTTATCCTAAATTTTCGTCATTTTATCCAGATGAGATCGAAAAATGCCACGAAAACGGATAATTTTTTCGAATTGTGAATTTTTCCCCCTAATTAAATTTAATTCTCTTCTATTTATTGATATATTATCGAAAAAAGCAACGGAAATGGATAATTTCAGCGAAATTTCAATTTTTTCCCCTATAATTTGACGTAATTTTCGTCATTTCATCAAGATATTATCGAAAAAACCAACTATAACGATTAATTTTTGTGAAATTTCAATTTTTTTCCTCTATTTTGCCTTAAATCTTCTAATTTAATCGAGATATGAGCGAGAAAAATAACGAAAATGGATAATTTCAGCGAAATTACCATTTTTTTCCCTGTATGTTGCCTTAATTTTCGTCTATTCATCAAGATATTATCGAAGAAAGAAACGAAAACGGATAATTTTAGCAAAATATCATTTTTTTTTATCTATTAATCCTAAATTTTCGTCATTTTATCCAGATATGATCGAAAAAAGCCACGAAAACGGATAATTTTAGCGAAATATCTATTTTTTTTCCTCTATTTTGCCTTAATTTTTCAAATTTTGTCAAGATTTGATCGAAAAACGCAAGGAAAATGGATAATTTCAGGGAAATTTCAATTTTTTCCCAGTATTTTGCCTTAATTTTCAGCAATTCATCAGGATATTATCGAAAATGGAACGAAAACGTATAATTTCACCAAAATTTTATTTTTTTCATCTATTTAGCCTAATTTTTCTAATTTTATCGAGATATGAGCGAAAAAAGCAACGAAAATGGATAATTTATGCGAAATTTCAATTTTTTTCAACTATTTTGATTTATTTTCGTTATTTATTAGGGATATGATAAAGAAAAAGCAGCGAAAACGGATAATTTTTGCTAAATATCTTTTTTATTCCTCTATTTTGCCTTAATTTTCGTCATTTTACGAAAAAATTCAACGGAAACAGATAATTTTTGCTTAATTTAATTTTTTTCCTCAATTTGCCTTTAATTTTCGAAATTTTAAGTAGATATTATCGTAAAAAATTACGAAAATGGATAATTTTATAGAAATTTCAATTTTTTACCTCTTTTTAGCTTTAATTTTTGTCATTTTACCGAGATTTGCTCAAAAAAAGCAACAAGAATTGATAATTTCACCGAAATTTCAGTTTTAATCCTCTATTTTGCCTTAAAACTTCTAATTTAATCGAGATATGAGCAAAAAAAGCAACGAAAATGGATAATTTCAGCGAAATTTCAATTATTTTCCCTGTATTTTTCCTTAATTTTCGTCAATTCATCAAGATATTATCGAAAAAAGATACGAAAACGGATAATTTTAGCAAAATTTCATTTTTTTTTCATCTATTTATCCTATATTTTCGTCATTTTATCCAGATATGATCGAAAAAAGCAACGAAAATGTATAATTTCAACGAAATTTCAATTTTTTTCCCTGTATGTTTCCCTAATTTTCGTCAATTCATTGAGATATTATCGAAACAAGCAATAAAAACCGATAAATTTACTAAAATTACAATTTTTTTCCTCTATTTTACCTTAATTTTTGTAAAATTATACCGGATAAGATCGAAAAAAGCCACGAAAACGGATAATTTTTGAGAATTGTGAATATTTTCCATCTAATTTAATTTAATGCTCTTCATTTTATTGAAATATGATCGAAAAAAGCAACGAGAACGGATAATTTTAGCAAAATTTAATTTTTTTTTCATCTATTTAGGCTAAAATTTCCTCAATTTATCCAGATATAATCGAGAAAAGGCAGGAAAACGGGTAATTCATGCGAAATAACGATAATTCTCCTCTATTTTGGCCTAATTTTTCTAATTTAATCGAGATATGAGAAAAAAAAGCAACGAAAATGGATAATTTCAGCGAAATATCTATTTTTTTCCTCTATTTTGCCTTAATTTTTCAAATTTTTTCGGGATTTGATCGAAAAACGCAAGGAAAATGGATAATTTCAAGGAAATTCAATTTTTTCCCTGTATTTTGCCTTAATTTTCAGCAATTCATCAGGATATTATCGAAAATGGAACGAAAACGGATATTTTCACCAAAATTTCATTTTTTTTCATCTATTAATCCTAAATTTTCGTCATTTTATCCAGATATGATCGAAAAAAGCCACGAAAACGGATAATTTTAGCGAAATATCTATTTTTTTCCTCTATTTTGCCTTAATTTTTCAAATTTTGTCGAGATTTGATCGAAAAACGCAAGGAAAATGGATAATTTCAGGGAAATTTCAATTTTTTCCCAGTATTTTGCCTTAATTTTCAGCAATTCATCAGGATAATATCGAAAATGGAACGAAAACGTATAATTTCACCAAAATTTCATTTTTTTCATCTATTTAGCCTAATTTTTCTAATTTTATCGAGATATGAGCGAAAAAAGCAACGAAAATGGATAATTTATGCGAAATTTCAAATTTTTTCAACTATTTTGATTTATTTTCGTTATTTATTAGGGATATGATAAAGAAAAAGCAGCGAAAACGGATAATTTTTGCTAAATATCTTTTTTATTCCTCTATTTTGCCTTAATTTTCGTCATTTTACGAAAAAATTCAACGGAAACAGATAATTTTTGCTTAATTTCATTTTTTTCCTCAATTTGCCTTTAATTTTCGAAATTTTAAGTAGATATTATCGTAAAAAATTACGAAAATGGATAATTTTATAGAAATTTCAATTTTTTACCTCTTTTTAGCTTTAATTTTTGTCATTTTACCGAGATTTGCTCAAAAAAAGCAACAAGAATTGATAATTTCACCGAAATTTCAGTTTTAATCCTCTATTTTGCCTTAAATCTTCTAATTTAATCGAGATATGAGCAAAAAAAGCAACGAAAATGGATAATTTCAGCGAAATTTCAATTATTTTCCCTGTATTTTACCTTAATTTTCGTCAATTCATCAAGATATTATCGAAAAAAGATACGAAAACGGATAATTTTAGCAAAATTTCATTTTTTTTTTCATCTATTTATCCTATATTTTCGTCATTTTATCCGGATATGATCGAAAAAAGCCACGAAAACGGATAATTTTAGCGAAACATCTATTTTTTTTCTCTATTTTGCCTTAATTTTTCTAATTTTATCGTGATTTGATCGATAAACGCAAGGAAAATGGATAATTCCAGGTAAAATTTCAATTTTTTCCCTGTATTTTGCCTTACTTTTCAGCAATTCATCAGGGTATTATCGAAAAAAGGAACGAAAACGGATAATTTCACCAAAATTTCATTTTTTTCCTCTATTTTGCCTAAATTTTCGCCATTTAATCCAGATGAGATCGAAAAAAGCCACGAAAACGATTAATTTTTTCGAATTGTGAATTTTTCCCCTCTAATTTAATTTAATTCTCTTCGTTTTATTGAAATATGATCGAAAATATCAACGGAAATGTATAATTTCAGCGAAATTTCAATTTTTTTCCCTGTAATTTGCCTTAATTTTCGTCAATTCATCAAGATATTATCGAAAAAAGTTACGATAACGGATAATTTTAGCAAAAGTTAATTTTTTTCATATATTTAGGTTAAATTTTCGTCATTTTATCATGATATGATTGAAAAAATGCAGGAAAACGTGTAATGCTTGCGAAATAACGATATTTTTCCTCTATTTGGCCTTAATTTTTCTAATTTTTTCGAGACATGAGAGAAAAAAGGAACAAAAATGTATAATTTCAGCGAAATTAAAATTTTTCTTCTTGTATTTTTACTTAAATTTTTTCAATTCATCGAGATATTATCTAAAAAAAGCAATGAAAACCAATAAATTTAATTTAATGGATAATTTCAGCCAAATTTCAATTTCTTTCCCTGTAATATGCCTTAATTTTCGTCAATTCATCAGGATATTATCGAAAAAAGGAACGAAAACAGATTATTTCACCAAAATTTCATTTTTTCCCTCTAATATAACTTAATTTACTTCATTTTATTTAGATATGATCGAAAAGAGCAATGAAAAAGGATAATTACAACGAAATTTCAATTTTTTTCCCTGTATGTTGCCCTAATTTTCGTCAATTCATCGAGATATTATCGACACAAGCAATGAAAACCGATAAATTTACCAAAATTACAATTTTTTTGCTCTATTTTGCCTTAATTTTTGTAAAATTTTACCGGATATGATCGAAAAAAGGAAGGAATACGGGTAATTTTTGCGAAATAACGATATTTCTCCTCTATTTTGGCTTAATTTTTCTAATTTAATCGAGATATGAGCAAAAAAAGCAACGAAAATGGATAATTTCAGCGAAATTTCAATTATTTACCCTAAATTTTGCCTCAATTTTCGTCAATTCATCAGGATATTATCGAAAAAAGAAACGAAAACGGATAATTTTAGCAAAATTTCATTTTTTTTCATCTATTTATCCTATATTTTCGTCATTTTATCCAGATATGATCGAAAAAAGCCACGAAAACGGATAATTTTAGCGAAATATCTATTTTTTTCCTCTATTTTGCCTTAATTTTTCAAATTTTATCGAGATTTGATCGAAAAACGCAAGTAAAATGGATAATTCCAGGGAAATTTTAATTTTTTCCCTGTATTTTGCCTTACTTTTCAGCAATTCATCAGGGTATAATCGAAAAAAGGAACGAAAACGGATAATTTCACCAAAATTTCATTTTTTTCCTCTATTTTGCCTTAATTTTTCTAATTATATCGAGATATGAGCGAAAAAAACAACGAAAACGTATAATTTCAACGAAATTTCAATTTTTTTCCCTGTATGTTGCCCTAATTTTCGTCAATTCATCGAGATATTATCGAAACAAGCAATAAAAACCGATAAATTTACCAAAATTACAATTTTTTTCCTCTATTTTACCTTAATTTTTGTAAAATTTTACCGGATAAGATCGAAAAAAGCCACGAAAACGGATAATTTTTGAGAATTGTGAATATTTTCCATCTAATTTAATTTAATTCTCTTCATATTATTGAAATATGATCGAAAAAAGCAACGAAAACGGATAATTTTTGCAAAATTTAATTTTTTTTTCATCTATTTAGGTTAAATTTTCGTCAATTTATCCAGATATGATCGAAAAAAGGCAGGAAAACGGGTAATTCTTGCGAAATAACGATATTTCTCCTCTATTTTGGCTTAATTTTTCTAATTTAATCGAGATATGAGCAAAAAAAGCAACGAAAATGGATAATTTCAGCGAAATTTCAATTATTTTCCCTGTATTTTACCTTAATTTTCGTCAATTTATCAAGATATTATCGAAAAAAGAAACGAAAACGGATAATTTTAGCAATATTTCATTTTTTTTCATCTATTTATCCTATATTTTCGTCATTTTATCCGGATATGATCGAAAAAAGCCACGAAAGCGGATAATTTTAGCGAAATATCTATTTTTTTTTCTCTTTTTTGCCTTAATTTTTCTAATTTTATCGAGATTTGATCGATAAACGCAAGGAAAATGGATTATTCAAGGTAAAATTTCGATTTTTTCCCTGTATTTTGCCTTACTTTTCAGCAATTCATCAGGGTATTATCGAAAAAAGTTACGAAAACGGATAATTTTAGCAAACGCTTATTTTTTTATCATCTATTAAGGCTATATTTTCGTCAATTTATCCGGATATGACCGAAAAAAGGCAGGAAAACGGGTAATTCTTGTGAAATAACGATATTTATCCTCTATTTGGCCTTAAGTTCTCTAATTTTATCGAGATAAGAGCGAAAGAAGCAACAAAAATGGATAATTTCAGCGAAATTATATATTTTTCTTGTATTGTTCCTTAAATTTTGTGAATTCATCGATATTTTATCGAAAAAAAAGCAATGAAAACCGATAAATTTAGCAAAATTACAATTTTATTCCTCTACTTTGCCTTACTTTTTGTAAAATTTTTCCAGATATGATCGAAAAAAGCCACTAAAACGGATAATTTTTGCGAATTGTGAATTTTTTCCCTGTAATTTATATAAATTTCTTCATTTAATTGAAATATGGTCGAAAAAAGCAACGAAAATGGATAATTTCAGCGTAATATCTATTTTTTTCCCTGTAATTTGCCATAATTTTTTAAATTTTTTCGGGATTTGATCGAAAAACGCAAGGAAAATGGATAATTTCAGTGAAATTATATTTTTTCCCTGTATTTTGCCTTAATTTTCAGCAATTCATCAGGATATTATCGAAAATGGAACGAAAACGTATATTTTCACCAAAATTTCATTTTTTTCATCTATTTATCCTAAATTTTCGTCATTTTATCCAGATGAGATCGAAAAATGCCACGAAAACGGATAATTTTTTCGAATTGTGAATTTTTCCCCCTAATTAAATTTAATTCTCTTCTTTTTATTGATATATTATCGAAAAAAGCAACGGAAATGGATAATTTCAGCGAAATTTCAATTTTTTCCCCTGTAATTTGACGTAATTTTCGTCATTTCATCAAGATATTATCGAAAAAACCAACTATAACGATTAATTTTTGTGAAATTTCAATTTTTTTCCTCTATTTTGCCTTAAATCTTCTAATTTAATCGAGATATGAGCGAGAAAAATAACGAAAATGGATAATTTCAGCGAAATTACCATTTTTTTCCCTGTATGTTGCCTTAATTTTCGTCTATTCATCAAGATATTATCGAAGAAAGAAACGAAAACGGATAATTTTAGCAAAATATCATTTTTTTTTATCTATTAATCCTAAATTTTCGTCATTTTATCCAGATATGATCGAAAAAAGCCACGAAAACGGATAATTTTAGCGAAATATCTATTTTTTTTCCTCTATTTTGCCTTAATTTTTCAAATTTTGTCAAGATTTGATCGAAAAACGCAAGGAAAATGGATAATTTCAGGGAAATTTCAATTTTTTCCCAGTATTTTGCCTTAATTTTCAGCAATTCATCAGGATATTATCGAAAATGGAACGAAAACGTATAATTTCACCAAAATTTCATTTTTTTTTCATCTATTTAGCCTAATTTTTCTAATTTTATCGAGATATGAGCGAAAAAAGCAACGAATTATGGATAATTTTTGCGAAATTTCAATTTTTCAACTATTTTGATTTATTTTCGTTATTTATTAGGGATATGATAAAGAAAAAGCAGCGAAAACGGATAATTTTTGCTAAATATCTTTTTTATTCCTCTATTTTGCCTTAATTTTCGTCATTTTACGAAAAAATTCAACGGAAACAGATAATTTTTGCTTAATTTCATTTTTTTCCTCAATTTGCCTTTAATTTTCGAAATTTTATCTAGATATTATCGTAAAAAATTACGAAAATGGATAATTTTATAGAAATTTCAATTTTTTACCTCTTTTTAGCTTTAATTTTTGTCATTTTACCGAGATTTGCTCAGAAAAAGCAACAAGAATTGATAATTTCACCAAAATTTCAGTTTTAATCCTCTATCTTGCATTAATTTTTCTAATTTTATTGAGACACGAGCGAAAAAAGCAACGAAAATGGAAAATTTCAACTAAATTTCAATTTTTTTCCCTGTATTTTTCCTTAATATTCGTCAATTCATCAAGATATTATCGAAAAAAGCAACGATAACGGTTAATTTTTGTGGAATTACAATTTTATTCCTCTATTTTGCCTTAATTTTTCTAATTTAATCGAGATATGAGTGAAAAAAGCAACGAAAATGGATAATTTCAGCGAAATTTCAATTATTTTCCCTGTATTTTTCCTTAATTTTCGTTAATTCATCAAGATATTATCGAAAAAAGAAACGAAAACGGATAATTTTAGCAAAGTTTCATTTTTTTTCATCTATTTATCCTATATTTTCGTCATTTTATCCAGATATGATCGAAAAAAGCAACGAAAATGTATAATTTCAACGAAATTTCAATTTTTTTCCCTGTATGTTACCCTAATTTTCGTCAATTTTTCGAGATATAATCGAAACAAGCAATAAAAACCGATAAATTTATCAAAATTACAATTTTTTTCCTCTATTTTGCCTTAATTTTTGTAAAAGTTTACCGGATAAGATCGAAAAAAGCCACGAATACGGATAATTTTTGAGAATTGTGAATATTTTCCATCTAATTTAATTTAATGCTCTTCATTTTATTGAAATATGATCGAAAAAAGCAACGAGAACGGATAATTTTAGCAAAATTTAATTTTTTTTTCATCTATTTAGGCTAAAATTTCGTCAATTTATCCAGATATAATCGAGAAAAGGCAGGAAAACGGGTAATTCATGCGAAATAACGATATTTCTCCTCTATTTTGGCCTAATTTTTCTAATTTAATCGAGATATGAGAAAAAAAAGCAACGAAAATGGATAATTTCAGCGAAATATCTATTTTTTTCCTCTATTTTGCCTTAATTTTTCAAATTTTTTCGCGATTTGATCGAAAAACGCAAGGAAAATGGATAATTTCAGGGAAATTCAATTTTTTCCCTGTATTTTGCCTTAATTTTCAGCAATTCATCAGGATATTATCGAAAATGGAACGAAAACGAATATTTTCACCAAAATTTCATTTTTTTTTCATCTATTTATCCTAAATTTTCGTCATTTTATCGAGATGAGATCGAAAAGTGCCACGAAAACGGATAATTTTAGCAAAATATCATTTTTTTTATCTATTAATCCTAAATTTTCGTCATTTTATCCAGATATGGTCGAAAAAAGCCACGAAAACGGATAATTTTAGCGAAATATCTATTTTTTTCCTCTATTTTGCCTTAATTTTTCAAATTTTGTCGAGATTTGATCGAAAAACGCAAGGAAAATGGATAATTTCAGGGAAATTTCAATTTTTTCCCAGTATTTTGCCTTAATTTTCAGCAATTCATCAGGATAATATCGAAAATGGAACGAAAACGTATAATTTCACCAAAATTTCATTTTTTTCATCTATTTAGCCTAATTTTTCTAATTTTATCGAGATATGAGCGAAAAAAGCAACGAAAATGGATAATTTATGCGAAATTTCAATTTTTTTCAACTATTTTGATTTATTTTCGTTATTTATTAGGGATATGATAAAGAAAAAGCAGCGAAAACGGATAATTTTTGCTAAATATCTTTTTTATTCCTCTATTTTGCCTTAATTTTCGTCATTTTACGAAAAAATTCAACGGAAACAGATAATTTTTGCTTAATTTCATTTTTTTCCTCAATTTGCCTTTAATTTTCGAAATTTTAAGTAGATATTATCGTAAAAAATTACGAAAATGGATAATTTTATAGAAATTTCAATTTTTTACCTCTTTTTAGCTTTAATTTTTGTCATTTTACCGAGATTTGCTCAAAAAAAGCAACAAGAATTGATAATTTCACCGAAATTTCAGTTTTAATCCTCTATTTTGCCTTAAATCTTCTAATTTAATCGAGATATGAGCAAAAAAAGCAACGAAAATGGATAATTTCAGCGAAATTTCAATTATTTTCCCTGTATTTTACCTTAATTTTCGTCAATTCATCAAGATATTATCGAAAAAAGATACGAAAACGGATAATTTTAGCAAAATTTCATTTTTTTTTTCATCTATTTATCCTATATTTTCGTCATTTTATCCGGATATGATCGAAAAAAGCCACGAAAACGGATAATTTTAGCGAAACATCTATTTTTTTTCTCTATTTTGCCTTAATTTTTCTAATTTTATCGTGATTTGATCGATAAACGCAAGGAAAATGGATAATTCCAGGTAAAATTTCAATTTTTTCCCTGTATTTTGCCTTACTTTTCAGCAATTCATCAGGGTATTATCGAAAAAAGGAACGAAAACGGATAATTTCACCAAAATTTCATTTTTTTCCTCTATTTTGCCTAAATTTTCGCCATTTAATCCAGATGAGATCGAAAAAAGCCACGAAAACGATTAATTTTTTCGAATTGTGAATTTTTCCCCTCTAATTTAATTTAATTCTCTTCGTTTTATTGAAATATGATCGAAAATATCAACGGAAATGTATAATTTCAGCGAAATTTCAATTTTTTCCCCTGTAATTTGACGTAATTTTCGTCATTTCATCAAGATATTATCGAAAAAACCAACTATAACGATTAATTTTTGTGAAATTTCAATTTTTTTCCTCTATTTTGCCTTAAATCTTCTAATTTAATCGAGATATGAGCGAGAAAAATAACGAAAATGGATAATTTCAGCGAAATTACCATTTTTTTCCCTGTATGTTGCCTTAATTTTCGTCTATTCATCAAGATATTATCGAAGAAAGAAACGAAAACGGATAATTTTAGCAAAATATCATTTTTTTTTATCTATTAATCCTAAATTTTCGTCATTTTATCCAGATATGATCGAAAAAAGCCACGAAAACGGATAATTTTAGCGAAATATCTATTTTTTTTCCTCTATTTTGCCTTAATTTTTCAAATTTTGTCAAGATTTGATCGAAAAACGCAAGGAAAATGGATAATTTCAGGGAAATTTCAATTTTTTCCCAGTATTTTGCCTTAATTTTCAGCAATTCATCAGGATATTATCGAAAATGGAACGAAAACGTATAATTTCACCAAAATTTCATTTTTTTTTCATCTATTTAGCCTAATTTTTCTAATTTTATCGAGATATGAGCGAAAAAAGCAACGAATTATGGATAATTTTTGCGAAATTTCAATTTTTCAACTATTTTGATTTATTTTCGTTATTTATTAGGGATATGATAAAGAAAAAGCAGCGAAAACGGATAATTTTTGCTAAATATCTTTTTTATTCCTCTATTTTGCCTTAATTTTCGTCATTTTACGAAAAAATTCAACGGAAACAGATAATTTTTGCTTAATTTCATTTTTTTCCTCAATTTGCCTTTAATTTTCGAAATTTTATCTAGATATTATCGTAAAAAATTACGAAAATGGATAATTTTATAGAAATTTCAATTTTTTACCTCTTTTTAGCTTTAATTTTTGTCATTTTACCGAGATTTGCTCAGAAAAAGCAACAAGAATTGATAATTTCACCAAAATTTCAGTTTTAATCCTCTATCTTGCATTAATTTTTCTAATTTTATTGAGACACGAGCGAAAAAAGCAACGAAAATGGAAAATTTCAACTAAATTTCAATTTTTTTCCCTGTATTTTTCCTTAATATTCGTCAATTCATCAAGATATTATCGAAAAAAGCAACGATAACGGTTAATTTTTGTGGAATTACAATTTTATTCCTCTATTTTGCCTTAATTTTTCTAATTTAATCGAGATATGAGTGAAAAAAGCAACGAAAATGGATAATTTCAGCGAAATTTCAATTATTTTCCCTGTATTTTTCCTTAATTTTCGTTAATTCATCAAGATATTATCGAAAAAAGAAACGAAAACGGATAATTTTAGCAAAGTTTCATTTTTTTTCATCTATTTATCCTATATTTTCGTCATTTTATCCAGATATGATCGAAAAAAGCAACGAAAATGTATAATTTCAACGAAATTTCAATTTTTTTCCCTGTATGTTACCCTAATTTTCGTCAATTTTTCGAGATATAATCGAAACAAGCAATAAAAACCGATAAATTTATCAAAATTACAATTTTTTTCCTCTATTTTGCCTTAATTTTTGTAAAAGTTTACCGGATAAGATCGAAAAAAGCCACGAATACGGATAATTTTTGAGAATTGTGAATATTTTCCATCTAATTTAATTTAATGCTCTTCATTTTATTGAAATATGATCGAAAAAAGCAACGAGAACGGATAATTTTAGCAAAATTTAATTTTTTTTTCATCTATTTAGGCTAAAATTTCGTCAATTTATCCAGATATAATCGAGAAAAGGCAGGAAAACGGGTAATTCATGCGAAATAACGATATTTCTCCTCTATTTTGGCCTAATTTTTCTAATTTAATCGAGATATGAGAAAAAAAAGCAACGAAAATGGATAATTTCAGCGAAATATCTATTTTTTTCCTCTATTTTGCCTTAATTTTTCAAATTTTTTCGCGATTTGATCGAAAAACGCAAGGAAAATGGATAATTTCAGGGAAATTCAATTTTTTCCCTGTATTTTGCCTTAATTTTCAGCAATTCATCAGGATATTATCGAAAATGGAACGAAAACGAATATTTTCACCAAAATTTCATTTTTTTTTCATCTATTTATCCTAAATTTTCGTCATTTTATCGAGATGAGATCGAAAAATGCCACGAAAACGGATAATTTTAGCAAAATATCATTTTTTTTATCTATTAATCCTAAATTTTCGTCATTTTATCCAGATATGGTCGAAAAAAGCCACGAAAACGGATAATTTTAGCGAAATATCTATTTTTTTCCTCTATTTTGCCTTAATTTTTCAAATTTTGTCGAGATTTGATCGAAAAACGCAAGGAAAATGGATAATTTCAGGGAAATTTCAATTTTTTCCCAGTATTTTGCCTTAATTTTCAGCAATTCATCAGGATAATATCGAAAATGGAACGAAAACGTATAATTTCACCAAAATTTCATTTTTTTCATCTATTTAGCCTAATTTTTCTAATTTTATCGAGATATGAGCGAAAAAAGCAACGAAAATGGATAATTTATGCGAAATTTCAATTTTTTTCAACTATTTTGATTTATTTTCGTTATTTATTAGGGATATGATAAAGAAAAAGCAGCGAAAACGGATTATTTTTGCTAAATATCTTTTTTATTCCTCTATTTTGCCTTAATTTTCGTCATTTTACGAAAAAATTCAACGGAAACAGATAATTTTTGCTTAATTTCATTTTTTTCCTCAATTTGCCTTTAATTTTCGAAATTTTAAGTAGATATTATCGTAAAAAATTACGAAAATGGATAATTTTATAGAAATTTCAATTTTTTACCTCTTTTTAGCTTTAATTTTTGTCATTTTACCGAGATTTGCTCAAAAAAAGCAACAAGAATTGATAATTTCACCGAAATTTCAGTTTTAATCCTCTATTTTGCCTTAAATCTTCTAATTTAATCGAGATATGAGCAAAAAAAGCAACGAAAATGGATAATTTCAGCGAAATTTCAATTATTTTCCCTGTATTTTACCTTAATTTTCGTCAATTCATCAAGATATTATCGAAAAAAGATACGAAAACGGATAATTTTAGCAAAATTTCATTTTTTTTTTCATCTATTTATCCTATATTTTCGTCATTTTATCCGGATATGATCGAAAAAAGCCACGAAAACGGATAATTTTAGCGAAACATCTATTTTTTTTCTCTATTTTGCCTTAATTTTTCTAATTTTATCGTGATTTGATCGATAAACGCAAGGAAAATGGATAATTCCAGGTAAAATTTCAATTTTTTCCCTGTATTTTGCCTTACTTTTCAGCAATTCATCAGGGTATTATCGAAAAAAGGAACGAAAACGGATAATTTCACCAAAATTTCATTTTTTTCCTCTATTTTGCCTAAATTTTCGCCATTTAATCCAGATGAGATCGAAAAAAGCCACGAAAACGATTAATTTTTTCGAATTGTGAATTTTTCCCCTCTAATTTAATTTAATTCTCTTCGTTTTATTGAAATATGATCGAAAATATCAACGGAAATGTATAATTTCAGCGAAATTTCAATTTTTTTCCCTGTAATTTGCCTTAATTTTCGTCAATTCATCAAGATATTATCGAAAAAAGTTACGATAACGGATAATTTTAGCAAAAGTTAATTTTTTTCATATATTTAGGTTAAATTTTCGTCATTTTATCATGATATGATTGAAAAAATGCAGGAAAACGTGTAATGCTTGCGAAATAACGATATTTTTCCTCTATTTGGCCTTATTTTTTCTAATTTAATCGAGATTTGATCGAAAAACGCAAGGAAAATGGATAATTTCTGCGAAATTAAAATTTTTTTCCTTGAATTTTCCTTTAAATTTTGTCAATTCATTGAGATATTATCGAAAAAAGCAATAAAAACCGTTAAATTTAGCAAAATTTCCATTTTATTCCCCTATTTTGCCTAAATTTTTGTAAATTTATGGAGATATGAGTGAAAAATGCAACAAAAAAGGATAATTTTAAGAAAATTTATAAATTATCGAAACAAGCAATAAAAACCGATAAATTTACCAAAATTACAATTTTTTTCCTCTATTTTACCTTAATTTTTGTAAAATTTTACCGGATAAGATCGAAAAAAGCCACGAAAACGGATAATTTTTGAGAATTGTGAATATTTTCCATCTAATTTCATTTAATGCTCTTCATTTTATTGATATATTATCGAAAAAAGCAACGGAAATGGATAATTTCAGCGAAATTTCAATTTTTTCCCCTGTAATTTGACGTAATTTTCGTCAATTCATCAAGATATTATCGAAAAAAGCAACGATAACGATTAATTTTTGTGAAATTTCAATTTTTTTCCTCTATTTTGCCTTAAATCTTCTAATTTAATCGAGATATGAGCGAAAAAAATAACGAAAATGGATAATTTCAGCAAAATTACCATTTTTTTCCCTGTATGTTGCCTTAATTTTCGTCAATTCATCAAGATATTATCGAAGAAAGAAACGAAAACGGATAATTTTAGCAAAATTTCATTTTTTTTTCATCTATTTATCCTATATTTTCGTCATTTTATCCAGATATGATCGAAAAAAGCCACGAAAACGGATAATTTTAGCGAAATATCTATTTTTTTTCCTCTATTTTGCCTTAATTTTTCAAATTTTGTCAAGATTTGATCGAAAAACGCAAGGAAAATGGATAATTTCAGGGAAATTTCAATTTTTTCCCAGTATTTTGCCTTAATTTTCAGCAATTCATCAGGATATTATCGAAAATGGAACGAAAACGTATAATTTCACCAAAATTTCATTTTTTTTTCATCTATTTAGCCTAATTTTTCTAATTTTATCGAGATATGAGCGAAAAAAGCAACGAATTATGGATAATTTTTGCGAAATTTCAATTTTTCAACTATTTTGATTTATTTTCGTTATTTATTAGGGATATGATAAAGAAAAAGCAGCGAAAACGGATAATTTTTGCTAAATATCTTTTTTATTCCTCTATTTTGCCTTAATTTTCGTCATTTTACGAAAAAATTCAACGGAAACAGATAATTTTTGCTTAATTTCATTTTTTTCCTCAATTTGCCTTTAATTTTCGAAATTTTATCTAGATATTATCGTAAAAAATTACGAAAATGGATAATTTTATAGAAATTTCAATTTTTTACCTCTTTTTAGCTTTAATTTTTGTCATTTTACCGAGATTTGCTCAGAAAAAGCAACAAGAATTGATAATTTCACCAAAATTTCAGTTTTAATCCTCTATCTTGCATTAATTTTTCTAATTTTATTGAGACACGAGCGAAAAAAGCAACGAAAATGGAAAATTTCAACTAAATTTCAATTTTTTTCCCTGTATTTTTCCTTAATATTCGTCAATTCATCAAGATATTATCGAAAAAAGCAACGATAACGGTTAATTTTTGTGGAATTACAATTTTATTCCTCTATTTTGCCTTAATTTTTCTAATTTAATCGAGATATGAGTGAAAAAAGCAACGAAAATGGATAATTTCAGCGAAATTTCAATTATTTTCCCTGTATTTTTCCTTAATTTTCGTTAATTCATCAAGATATTATCGAAAAAAGAAACGAAAACGGATAATTTTAGCAAAGTTTCATTTTTTTTCATCTATTTATCCTATATTTTCGTCATTTTATCCAGATATGATCGAAAAAAGCAACGAAAATGTATAATTTCAACGAAATTTCAATTTTTTTCCCTGTATGTTACCCTAATTTTCGTCAATTTTTCGAGATATAATCGAAACAAGCAATAAAAACCGATAAATTTATCAAAATTACAATTTTTTTCCTCTATTTTGCCTTAATTTTTGTAAAAGTTTACCGGATAAGATCGAAAAAAGCCACGAATACGGATAATTTTTGAGAATTGTGAATATTTTCCATCTAATTTAATTTAATGCTCTTCATTTTATTGAAATATGATCGAAAAAAGCAACGAGAACGGATAATTTTAGCAAAATTTAATTTTTTTTTCATCTATTTAGGCTAAAATTTCGTCAATTTATCCAGATATAATCGAGAAAAGGCAGGAAAACGGGTAATTCATGCGAAATAACGATATTTCTCCTCTATTTTGGCCTAATTTTTCTAATTTAATCGAGATATGAGAAAAAAAAGCAACGAAAATGGATAATTTCAGGGAAATTTCAATTTTTTCCCAGTATTTTGCCTTAATTTTCAGCAATTCATCAGGATAATATCGAAAATGGAACGAAAACGTATAATTTCACCAAAATTTCATTTTTTTCATCTATTTAGCCTAATTTTTCTAATTTTATCGAGATATGAGCGAAAAAAGCAACGAAAATGGATAATTTATGCGAAATTTCAATTTTTTTCAACTATTTTGATTTATTTTCGTTATTTATTAGGGATATGATAAAGAAAAAGCAGCGAAAACGGATTATTTTTGCTAAATATCTTTTTTATTCCTCTATTTTGCCTTAATTTTCGTCATTTTACGAAAAAATTCAACGGAAACAGATAATTTTTGCTTAATTTCATTTTTTTCCTCAATTTGCCTTTAATTTTCGAAATTTTAAGTAGATATTATCGTAAAAAATTACGAAAATGGATAATTTTATAGAAATTTCAATTTTTTACCTCTTTTTAGCTTTAATTTTTGTCATTTTACCGAGATTTGCTCAAAAAAAGCAACAAGAATTGATAATTTCACCGAAATTTCAGTTTTAATCCTCTATTTTGCCTTAAATCTTCTAATTTAATCGAGATATGAGCAAAAAAAGCAACGAAAATGGATAATTTCAGCGAAATTTCAATTATTTTCCCTGTATTTTACCTTAATTTTCGTCAATTCATCAAGATATTATCGAAAAAAGATACGAAAACGGATAATTTTAGCAAAATTTCATTTTTTTTTTCATCTATTTATCCTATATTTTCGTCATTTTATCCGGATATGATCGAAAAAAGCCACGAAAACGGATAATTTTAGCGAAACATCTATTTTTTTTCTCTATTTTGCCTTAATTTTTCTAATTTTATCGTGATTTGATCGATAAACGCAAGGAAAATGGATAATTCCAGGTAAAATTTCAATTTTTTCCCTGTATTTTGCCTTACTTTTCAGCAATTCATCAGGGTATTATCGAAAAAAGGAACGAAAACGGATAATTTCACCAAAATTTCATTTTTTTCCTCTATTTTGCCTAAATTTTCGCCATTTAATCCAGATGAGATCGAAAAAAGCCACGAAAACGATTAATTTTTTCGAATTGTGAATTTTTCCCCTCTAATTTAATTTAATTCTCTTCGTTTTATTGAAATATGATCGAAAATATCAACGGAAATGTATAATTTCAGCGAAATTTCAATTTTTTTCCCTGTAATTTGCCTTAATTTTCGTCAATTCATCAAGATATTATCGAAAAAAGTTACGATAACGGATAATTTTAGCAAAAGTTAATTTTTTTCATATATTTAGGTTAAATTTTCGTCATTTTATCATGATATGATTGAAAAAATGCAGGAAAACGTGTAATGCTTGCGAAATAACGATATTTTTCCTCTATTTGGCCTTATTTTTTCTAATTTAATCGAGATTTGATCGAAAAACGCAAGGAAAATGGATAATTTCTGCGAAATTAAAATTTTTTTCCTTGAATTTTCCTTTAAATTTTGTCAATTCATTGAGATATTATCGAAAAAAGCAATAAAAACCGTTAAATTTAGCAAAATTTCCATTTTATTCCCCTATTTTGCCTAAATTTTTGTAAATTTATGGAGATATGAGTGAAAAATGCAACAAAAAAGGATAATTTTAAGAAAATTTATAAATTATCGAAACAAGCAATAAAAACCGATAAATTTACCAAAATTACAATTTTTTTCCTCTATTTTACCTTAATTTTTGTAAAATTTTACCGGATAAGATCGAAAAAAGCCACGAAAACGGATAATTTTTGAGAATTGTGAATATTTTCCATCTAATTTCATTTAATGCTCTTCATTTTATTGATATATTATCGAAAAAAGCAACGGAAATGGATAATTTCAGCGAAATTTCAATTTTTTCCCCTGTAATTTGACGTAATTTTCGTCAATTCATCAAGATATTATCGAAAAAAGCAACGATAACGATTAATTTTTGTGAAATTTCAATTTTTTTCCTCTATTTTGCCTTAAATCTTCTAATTTAATCGAGATATGAGCGAAAAAAATAACGAAAATGGATAATTTCAGCAAAATTACCATTTTTTTCCCTGTATGTTGCCTTAATTTTCGTCAATTCATCAAGATATTATCGAAGAAAGAAACGAAAACGGATAATTTTAGCAAAATATCATTTTTTTTTATCTATTAATCCTAAATTTTCGTCATTTTATCCAGATATGATCGAAAAAAGCCACGAAAACGGATAATTTTAGAGAAATATCTATTTTTTTTCCTCTATTTTGCCTTAATTTTTCAAATTTTGTCGAGATTTGATCGAAAAACGCAAGGAAAATGGATAATATCAGGGAAATTTCAATTTTTTCCCAGTATTTTGCCTTAATTTTCAGCAATTCATCAGGATATTATCGAAAATGGAACGAAAACGTATAATTTCACCAAAATTTCATTTTTTTTCATCTATTTAGCCTAATTTTTCTAATTTTATCGAGATATGATCGAAAAAAGGCAGGAAAACAGGTAATTTTTTCGAAATAACGATTTATTTCTCTATTTTGCCTTAATTTTTCCAATTTTATCGAGATATGAGATAAAAAAGCAACGAAAATATATAATTTTTGCGAAATTTCAATTTTTCAACTATTTTGATTTATTTTCGTTATTTATTAGGGATATGATAAAGAAAAAGCAGCGAAAACGAATACTTTTTGCTAAATATCTTTTTTATTCCTTTCAAATTTCAATTTTATTCCTCTATTTGGCCTTAATTTTCGTCATTTTACGAAAAAATTCAACGGAAACAGATAATTTTTGCTTAATTTCATTTTTTCCTCAATTTGCCTTTCATTTTCGAAATTTTATCTAGATATTATCGTAAAAAATTACGAAAATGGATAATTTTATAGAAATTTCAATTTTTTACCTCTTTTTAGCTTTAATTTTTGTCATTTTACCGAGATTTGCTCAAAAAAAGCAACAAGAATTGATAATTTCACCGAAATTTCAGTTTTAATCCTCTATCTTGCATTTATTTTTCTAATTTTATTGAGATACGAGCGAAAAAAGCAACGAAAATGGAAAATTTCAACAAAATTTCAATTTTTTTCCTTGTATTCTTCCTTAATATTCGTCAATTCATCAAGATATTATCGAAAAAAGCGACGATAACGGTTAATTTTTGTGAAATAACAATTTTATTCCTCTATTTTGCCTTAATTTTTCTAATTTAATCGAGATATGAGTGAAAAAAGCAACGAAAATGGATAATTTCAGCGAAAATTCAATTATTTTCCCTGTATTTTACCTTAATTCTCGTCAATTCATCAAGATATTATCGAAAAAAGAAACGAAAACGGATTATTTTAGCAAAATTTCATTTTTTTTCATCTATTTTGCCTTAATTTTTCTAATTTTATCGAGATTTGATCCATAAACGCAAGGAAAATGGAAAATTCCAGGTAAAATTTCAATTTTTTCCCTGTATTTTGCCTTACTTTTCAGCAATTCATCAGGGTATTATCGAAAAAAGGAACGAAAACGGATAATTTCACCAAAATTTCATTTTTTTCCTCTATTTTGCCTAAATTTTCGCCATTTAATCCAGATGAGATCGAAAAAAGCCACGAAAACGATTAATTTTTTCGAATTGTGAATTTTTCCCCCTAATTTAATTTAATTCTCTTCGTTTTATTGAAATATGATCGAAAAAATCAACGGAAATGTATTATTTCAGCGAAATTTCAATTTTTTTCCCAGTAATTTACCTTAATTTTCGTCAATTCATCAAGATATTATCGAAAAAAGTTACGAAAACAGATAATTTTAGCAAAAGTTTATTTTTTTCATATATTTAGGTTAAATTTTCGTCATTTTATCAAGATATGATTGAAAAAATGCTGGAAAACGGGTAATGCTTGCGAAATAACGATATTTTTCCTCTATTTGGCCTTAATTTTTCTAATTTAATCGAGATTTGATCGAAAAACGCAAGGAAAATGGATAATTTCTGCGAAATTAAAATTTTTTTCCTTGTATTTTCCCTTAAATTTTGTCAATTCATCGAGATATTATCGAAAAAAAGCAATAAAAACCGTTAAATTTAGCAAAATTTCCATTTTATTCCCCTATTTTGCCTTAATTTTTGTAAATTTATGGAGATATGAGTGAAAAATGCAACAAAAAAGGATAATTTTAAGAAAATTTTAATTTTTTTCCATGTATTTGTCCTTAATTTTCGTCAATCCATCAAGATATTATCGAAAAAAGAAACGATAACTGTAAATTTTTGGGAAATTTCAATTTTTTTTCCTCTATTTTGCCTTACTTTTTCTAATTTAATCGAGATTTGATCGATAAACGCAAGGAAAATGGATAATTTCTGCGAAATTTAATTTTTTTTCCTTGTATATTCCCTTAAATATTGTCAATTCATCGAGATATTATCGAAAAAAAGCAGTAAAAACCCATAAATTTAGAATAATTTCAATTTTAATCCCCTATTTTGCGTTATTTTTGTAATATTATCGAGAACTGATCGAAAAAAGCCACGAAAACTGATAATTTTTGCAAATTGTGAATTTTTTCATTCTAATCTAATTTAATTCTCTTCGTTTTATTGAAATATGATCGAAAAAAGCAACGGAAAAGGATTTTTTCAGCGTAATTTCAATTTTTTCCCTGTTTTTTGCCTTAATTTTCAGCAATTCAACAGATATTATCGAAAAAAGGAACGAACACAGATAATTTCACCTAACTTTCATTTTTTTCATCTATTTTGCCTAATTCTTCGTAATTTTATCCAGATATGATCAAAAAAGCCACGAAAACGGATAATTTTAACGAATTGTTAATTTTTTCCCTCTAATTTAACTGAATTATCCTCATTTTATTGAGATATGATCGAATAAAGCAACGAAAATTGATAATTTAAGCGAAATTTCAAATTTTTGCTCTATTTTGCCTTAATTTTTATAATTTTATCGAGATATGAGTGAAAAATTCAACAAAAAAGGATAATTTCAACAAAATTTTAATTTTTTTCCCTGTATTTTGCCTTAATTTTCGTCGATTCATCAAGATATCATCGAAAAAAGCGACGATAACGGTTGAATTTTGAGAAATTTCAATTTTATTCCTCTATTTGGCCTTAATTTTCGTCATCTTACCACAAAATTCAACGCAAACAGGTAATTTAAGCTTAATTTAATTTTTTTCCTCAATTTGGCTTTAATTTTCGAAATTTTATCTAGATATGATCGTAAAAAGCTACGAAAATGGATAATTTAATTGAAATTTCAATTTTTTACCTCTTTTTAGCCTTATATTTTGTCATTTTACTGAGATTTGCTCAAAAAAAGCAACAAGAATTGATAATTTCAGCGAAATTTCAATTTTTTCCTCTATTTTGCATTAATTTTTCTAATTTTATCGAGATACGGGCGAAAAAAGCAACGAAAATGGATAATTTCAACTAAATTTTAATTTTTTTCCCTGTATTTTCCTTAATTTTCGTCAATTCATCAAGATATTATCGAAAAAAGTGACGATAACGGTTAATTTTTGGGAAAATTTCATTTTTTTCATCTATTTATCCTAAATTTTCGTCATTTAATCCAGATGAGATCGAAAAAAGCCACGAAAACGGATAATTTTTCGAATTGTGAATTTTTCCCCCTAATTTAATTTAATTCTCTTCGTTTTATTGAAATATGATCGAAAAAATCAACGGAAATGGATTATTTCAGCGAAATTTCAATTTTTTTCCCTGTAATTTGCCTTAATTTTCGTCCATTCTTCAAAATATTATCAAAAAAGCTACGAAAAGGGATAATTTTAGCAAAATTTTATTTTTCTTTCATCTATTTAGGCTAAATTTTCGTCAATTTTTCCAGATATGATCGAAAAAAGGCAGGAAAACGGGTAATTTTTGCGATATATTGATATTTCTCCTCTATTTGGCCTTAATTTTTCTAATTTTTTCGAGAAATGAGCGAAAAAAGCAACGAAAATGTATAATTTCAGCGAAATTAAAATGTTTCTTCTTGTATTTTTACTTAAATATTTTCAATTCATCGAGATATTATCTAAAAAAAGCAATGAAAACCAATAAATTTAATTTAATGGATAATTTCAGCCAAATTTCAATTTCTTTCCCTGTAATATGCCTTAATTTTCGTCAATTCATCAGGATATTATCGAAAAAAGGAACGAAAACAGATTATTTCACCAAATTTTCTTTTTTTTCATCTATTTTGCCTAAATTTTCGACATTTTATCCAGATATGATCGAAAAAAACAACGATTACGGATAATTATTGCGATTTGTGAATTTTTCCCTCTAATTTAACTTAATTTTCTTCATTTTATTGAGATATGATCGAAAAGAGCAACGAAAAAGGATAATTTCAACGAAATTTCAAATTTTTTTCACTGTGTGTTGCCCTAATTTTCGTCAATTCATCGAGATATTATCGACACAAGCAATGAAAACCGATAAATTTACCATAATTACAATTTTTTTCCTCTATTTTGACTTAATTTTTGTAAAATTTTACCGGATATGATCGAAAAAAGGAAGGAAAACGGGTAATTTTTGCGAAATAACGATATTTCTCCTCTATTTTGGCTTAATTTTTCTAATTTAATCGAGATATGAGCAAAAAAAGCAACATAAAAGGATAATTTCAGCGAAATTTCAATTATTTTCCCTGTATTTTGCCTTTATTTTCGTCAATTCATCAAGATATTATCGAAAAAAGAAACGAAAACGGATAATTTTAGCAAAATTTCATTTTTTTTTCATCTATTTATCCTATATTTTCGTCATTTTATCCGGATATGATCGAAAAAAGCCACGAAAACGGATAATTTTAGCGAAATATCTATTTTTTTTTCTCTATTTTGCCTTAATTTTTCTAATTTTATCGAGATTTGATCGATAAACGCAAGGAAAATGGATAATTCAAGGTAAAATTTCAATTTTTTCCCTGTATTTCGCCTTACTTTTCAGCAATTCATCAGGGTATTATCGAAAAAAGTTACGAAAACGGATAATTTTAGCAAACGTTTATTTTTTTTTCATCTATTTAGGCTAAATTTTCGTCAATTTATCCGGATATGACCGAAAAAAGGCAGGAAAACGGGTAATTTTTGTGTAATAACGATATTTATCCTCTATTTGGCCTTAAGTTTTCTAATTTTATCGAGATATGAGCGAAAGAAGCAACAAAAATGGATAATTTCAGCGAAATTATATTTTTTTCTTGTATTGTTCATTAAATTTTGTCAATTCATCGATATTTTATCGAAAAAAAAGCAATGAAAACCGATAAATTTAGCAAAATTACAATTTTATTCCTCTACTTTGCCTTAATTTTTGTAAAATTTTTCCAGATATGATCGAAAAAAGCCACTAAAACGGATAATTTTTGCGAATTGTGAATTTTTTCCCTGTAATTTATATAAATTTCTTCATTTAATTGAAATATGGTCGAAAAAAGTAACGAAAATGGATAATTTCAGCGAATTATCTATTTTTATCCCTGTAATTTGCCTTAATTTTTCAAATTTTTTCGAGATTTGATCGAAAAACAAAACGAAAATGGATAATTTCAGGGAAATTCAATTTTTTCCCTGTATTATGCCTTAATTTTCAGCAATTCATCAGGATATTATCGAAAATGGAACGAAAACGGATATTTTCACCAAAATTTCATTTTTTTCATCTATTTATCCTAAATTTTCGTCATTTTATCCAGATGAGATCGAAAAATGCCACGAAAACGGATAATTTTTTCGAATTGTGAATTTTTCCCCATAATTTAATTTAATTCTCTTCTTTTTATTGAAATATGATCGAAAAAAGCAACGGAAATGGATAATTTCAGCGAAATTTCAATTTTTTCCCCTGTAATTTGACGTAATTTTCGTCAATTCATCAAGATATTATCGAAAAAAGCGACGATAACGATTAATTTTTGTGAAGTTACAATTTTTTTCCTCTATTTTGCCTTAAATCTTCTAATTATATCGAGATATGATCGAAAAAAGCAACGAAAATGTATAATTTCAACGAAATTTGATTTTTTTGCCCTGTATGTTGCCCTAATTTTCGTCAATTCATCGAGATATTATCGAAACATGCAATAAAAACCGATAAATTTACCAAAATTACAATTTTTTTCCCCTATTTTGCCTTAATTTTTGTAAAATTTTACCGGATAAAATCGAAAAAAGCCACGAATACGGATAATTTTTGAGAATTGTGAATATTTTCCATCTAATTTAATTTAATGCTCTTCATTTTATTGAAATATGATCGAAAAAAGCAACGAAAACGGATAATTTTAGCAAAATTTAATTTTTTTTTCATCTATTTAGGCTAAATTTTCGTCAATTTATCCAGATATGATCGAAAAAAGGCAGGAAAACGGGTAATTCTTGCGAAATAACGATATTTCTCCTCTATTTTGGCTTAATTTTTCTAATTTAATCGAGATATGAGCAAAAAAAGCAACATAAAAGGATAATTTCAGCGAAATTTCAATTATTTTCCCTGTATTTTGCCTTTATTTTCGTCAATTCATCAAGATATTATCGAAAAAAGAAACGAAAACGGATAATTTTAGCAAAATTTCATTTTTTTTTCTCTATTTTGCCTTAATTTTTCTAATTTTATCGAGATTTGATCGATAAACGCAAGGAAAATGGATAATTCAAGGTAAAATTTCAATTTTTTCCCTGTATTTCGCCTTACTTTTCAGCAATTCATCAGGGTATTATCGAAAAAAGTTACGAAAACGGATAATTTTAGCAAACGTTTATTTTTTTTTCATCTATTTAGGCTAAATTTTCGTCAATTTATCCGGATATGACCGAAAAAAGGCAGGAAAACGGGTAATTTTTGTGTAATAACGATATTTATCCTCTATTTGGCCTTAAGTTTTCTAATTTTATCGAGATATGAGCGAAAGAAGCAACAAAAATGGATAATTTCAGCGAAATTATATTTTTTTTCTTGTATTGTTCATTAAATTTTGTCAATTCATCGATATTTTATCGAAAAAAAAGCAATGAAAACCGATAAATTTAGCAAAATTACAATTTTATTCCTCTACTTTGCCTTAATTTTTGTAAAATTTTTCCAGATATGATCGAAAAAAGCCACTAAAACGGATAATTTTTGCGAATTGTGAATTTTTTCCCTGTAATTTATATAAATTTCTTCATTTAATTGAAATATGGTCGAAAAAAGTAACGAAAATGGATAATTTCAGCGAATTATCTATTTTTATCCCTGTAATTTGCCTTAATTTTTCAAATTTTTTCGAGATTTGATCGAAAAACGCAAGGAAAATGGATAATTTCAGGGAAATTCAATTTTTTCCCTGTATTATGCCTTAATTTTCAGCAATTCATCAGGATATTATCGAAAATGGAACGAAAACGGATATTTTCACCAAAATTTCATTTTGTATCATCTATTTATCCTAAATTTTCGTCATTTTATCCAGATGAGATCGAAAAATGCCACGAAAACGGATAATTTTTTCGAATTGTGAATTTTTCCCCATAATTTAATTTAATTCTCTTCTTTTTATTGAAATATGATCGAAAAAAGCAACGGAAATGGATAATTTCAGCGAAATTTCAATTTTTTCCCCTGTAATTTGACGTAATTTTTGTCAATTCATCAAGATATTATCGAAAAAAGCGACGATAACGATTAATTTTTGTGAAGTTACAATTTTTTTCCTCTATTTTGCCTTAAATCTTCTTATTATATCGAGATATGAGCGAAAAAAGCAACGAAAATGTATAATTTCAACGAAATTTCAATTTTTTTCCCTGTATGTTGCCCTAATTTTCGTCAATTCATCGAGATATAATCGAAACAAGCAATAAAAACCGATAAATTTATCAAAATTACAATTTTTTTCCTCTATTTTGCCTTAATTTTTGTAAAAGTTTACCGGATAAGATCGAAAAAAGCCACGAATACGGATAATTTTTGAGAATTGTGAATATTTTCCATCTAATTTAATTTAATGCTCTTCATTTTATTGAAATATGATCGAAAAAAGCAACGAAAACGGGTAATTTTAGGAAAATTTAATTTTTTTTCATCTATTTAGGCTAAAATTTCGTCAATTTATCCAGATATAATCGAGAAAAGGCAGGAAAACGGGTAATTCTTGCGAAATAACGATATTTCTCCTCTATTTTGGCCTAATTTTTCTAATTTAATCGAGATATGAGAAAAAAAAGCAACGAAAATGGATAATTTCAGCGAAATATCTATTTTTTTCCTCAATTTTGCCTTAATTTTTCAATTTTTTTCGGGATTTGATCGAAAAACGCAAGGAAAATGGATAATTTCAGGGAAATTCAATTTTTTCCCTGTATTTTGCCTTAATTTTCAGCAATTCATCAGGATATTATCGAAAATGGAACGAAAACGGATATTTTCACCAAAATTTCATTTTTTTTCATCTATTTATCCTAAATTTTCGTCATTTTATCGAGATGAGATCGAAAAATGCCACGAAAACGGATAATTTTAGCAAAATATCATTTTTTTTATCTATTAATCCTAAATTTTCGTCATTTTATCCAGATATGATCGAAAAAAGCCACGAAAACGGATAATTTTAGCGAAATATCTATTTTTTTTCCTCTATTTTGCCTTAATTTTTCAAATTTTGTTCGAGATTTGATCGAAAAACGCAAGGAAAATGGATAATTTCAGGGAAATTTCAATTTTTTCCCAGTATTTTGCCTTAATTTTCAGCAATTCATCAGGATATTATCGAAAATGGAACGAAAACGTATAATTTCACCGAAATTTCATTTTTTTTCATCTACTTAGCCTAATTTTTCTAATTTTATCGAGATATGATCGAAAAAAGGCAGGAAAACAGGTAATTTTTTCGAAATAACGATATTTTTCCTCTATTTTGCCTTAATTTTTCTAATTTTATCGAGATATGAGATAAAAAAGCAACGAAAATATATAATTTTTGCGAAATTTCAATTTTTCAACTATTTTGATTTATTTTCGTTATTTATTAGGGATATGATAAAGAAAAAGCAGCGAAAACGGATACTTTTTGCTAAATATCTTTTTTATTCCTCTATTTTGCCTTAATTTTCGTCATTTTACGAAAAAATTCAACGGAAACAGATAATTTTTGCTTAATTTCATTTTTTCCTCAATTTGCCTTTCATTTTCGAAATTTTATCTAGATATTATCGTAAAAAATTACGAAAATGGATAATTTTATAGAAATTTCAATTTTTACCTCTTTTTAGCTTTAATTTTTGTCATTTTACCGAGATTTGCTCAAAAAAAGCAACAAGAATTGATAATTTCACGGAAATTTCAGTTTTAATCCTCTATCTTGCATTTATTTTTCTAATTTTATTGAGATACGAGCGAAAAAAGCAACGAAAATGGAAAATTTCAACTAAATTTCAATTTTTTTCCCTGTATTTTACCTTAATTTTCGTCAATTCATCAAGATATTATCGAAAAAAGCAACGATAACGGTTAATTTTTGTGGAATTACAATTTTATTCCTCTATTTTGCCTTAATTTTTCTAATTTAATCGAGATATGAGTGAAAAAAGCAACGAAAATGGATAATTTCAGCGAAATTTCAATTATTTTCCCTGTATTTTACCTTAATTTTCGTCAATTCATCAAGATATTATCGAAAAAAGAAACGAAAACGGATTATTTTAGCAAAATTTCATTTTTTTTCATCTATTTTGCCTTAATTTTTCTAATTTTATCGAGATTTGATCCATAAACGCAAGGAAAATGGATAATTCCAGGTAAAATTTCAATTTTTTCCCTGTATTTTGCCTTACTTTTCAGCATTTCATCAGGGTTTTATCGAAAAAAGGAACGAAAACGGATAATTTCACCAAAATTTCATTTTTTTCCTCTATTTTGCCTAAATTTTCGCCATTTAATCCAGATGAGATCGAAAAAAGCCACGAAAACGATTAATTTTTTCGAATTGTGAATTTTTCCCCCTAATTTAATTTAATTCTCTTCGTTTTATTGAAATATGATCGAAAAAATCAACGGAAATGTATTATTTCAGCGAAATTTCAATTTTTTTCCCAGTAATTTACCTTAATTTTCGTCAATTCATCAAGATATTATCGAAAAAAGTTACGAAAACGGATAATTTTAGCAAAAGTTTATTTTTTTCATATATTTAGGTTAAATTTTCGTCATTTTATCAAGATATGATTGAAAAAATGCTGGAAAACGGGTAATGCTTGCGAAATAACGATATTTTTCCTCTATTTGGCCTTAATTTTTCTAATTTAATCGAGATTTGATCGAAAAACGCTAGGAAAATGGATAATTTCTGCGAAATTAAATTTTTTTTTCCTTGTATTTTCCTTTAAATTTTGTCAATTCATCGAGATATTATCGAAAAAAAGCAATAAAAACCGTTAAATTTAGCAAAATTTCCATTTTATTCCCCTATTTTGCCTTAATTTTTGTAAATTTATGGAGATATGAGTGAAAAATGCAAAAAAAAGGATAATTTTAAGAAAATTTTAATTTTTTTCCATGTATTTGTCCTTAATTTTCGTCAATCCATCAAGATATTATCGAAAAAAGAGACGATAACTGTAAATTTTTAGGAAATTTCAATTTTTTTTCCTCTATTTTGCCTTACTTTTTCTAATTTAATCGAGATTTGATCGATAAACGCAAGGAAAATGGATAATTTCTGCGAAATTTAATTTTTTTTTCCTTGTATTTTCCCTTAAATATTGTCAATTCATCGAGATATTATCGAAAAAATGCAGTAAAAACCCATAAATTTAGAAAAATTTCAATTTTATTCCCCTATTTTGCCTTATTTTTGTAATATTATCGAGAACTGATCGAAAAAAGCCATGAAAACTGATAATTTTTGCAAATTGTGAATTTTTTCATTCTAATCTAATTTAATTCTCTTCGTTTTATTGAAATATGATCGAAAAAAGCAACGGAAAAGGATTTTTTCAGCGTAATTTCAATTTTTTCCCTGTTTTTTGCCTTAATTTTCAGCAATTCAACAGATATTATCGTAAAAAGGAACGAACACAGATAATTTCACCTAACTTTCATTTTTTTCATCTATTTTGCCTAATTCTTCGTCATTTTATCCAGATATGATCAAAAAAGCCACGAAAACGGATAATTTTAACGAATTGTTAATTTTTTCCCTCTAATTTAACTGAATTATCCTCATTTTATTGAGATATGATCGAAAAAAGCAACGAAAATTGATAATTTAAGCGAAATTTCAAATTTTTGCTCTATTTTGCCTTAATTTTTATAATTTTATCGAGATATGAGTGAAAAATTCAACAAAAAAGGATAATTTCAACGAAATTTTAATTTTTTTCCCTGTATTTTGCCTTAATTTTCGTCGATTCATCAAGATATCATCGAAAAAAGTGACGATAACGGTTGAATTTTGAGAAATTTCAATTTTATTCCTCTATTTGGCCTTAATTTTCGTCATCTTACCACAAAATTCAACGGAAACAGGTAATTTAAGCTTAATTTCATTTTTTTCCTCAATTTGGCTTTAATTTTCGAAATTTTATCTAGATATGATCGTAAAAAGCTACGAAAATGGATAATTTAATTGAAATTACAATTTTTTACCTCTTTTTAGACTTATATTTTGTCATTTTACTGAGATTTGCTCAAAAAAAGCAACAAGAATTGATAATTTCAGCGAAATTTCAATTTTTTCCTCTATTTTGCATTAATTCTTCTAATTTTATCGAGATACGGGCGAAAAAAGCAACGAAAATGGATAATTTCAACTAAATTTTATTTTTTTCCCTGTATTTTCCTTAATTTTCGTCAATTCATCAAGATATTATCGAAAAAAGTGACGATAACGGTTAATTTTTAGGAAAATTTCATTTTTTTCATCTATTTATCCTAAATTTTCGTCATTTAATCCAGATGAGATCGAAAAAAGCCACGAAAACGGATAATTTTTCGAATTGTGAATTTTTCCCCCTAATTTAATTTAATTCTCTTCGTTTTATTGAAATATGATCGAAAAAATCAACGGAAATGGATTATTTCAGCGAAATTTCAATTTTTTTCCCTGTAATTTGCCTTAATTTTCGTCCATTCTTCAAAATATTATCAAAAAAGCTACGAAAAGGGGTAATTTTAGCAAAATTTTATTTTTCTTTCATCTATTTAGGCTAAATTTTCGTCAATTTTTCCAGATATGATCGAAAAAAGGCAGGAAAACGGGTAATTTTTGCGATATATTGATATTTCTCCTCTATTTGGCCTTAATTTTTCTAATTTTTTCGAGATATGAGCGAAAAAAGCAACGTAAATGTATAATTTCAGCGAAATTAAAATTTTTCTTCTTGTATTTTTTTAAATATTTTCAATTCATCGAGATATTATCTAAAAAAAGCAATGAAAACCAATAAATTTAATTTAATGGATAATTTCAGCCAAATTTATATTTCTCTCCCTGTAATATGCCTTAACTTTCGTCAATTCATCAGGATATTATCGAAAAAAGGAACGAAAACAGATTATTTCACCAAAATTTCATTTTTTTCATCTATTTTGCCTAAATTTTCAACATTTTATCCAGATATGATCGAAAAAAACAACGATTACGGATAATTATTGCGATTTGTGAATTTTTCCCTCTAATTTAACTTAATTTTCTTCATTTTATTGAGATATGATCGAAAAGAGCAACGAAAAAGGATAATTTCAACGAAATTTCAATTATTTTTCCAGTATGTTGCCCTAATTTTCGTCAATTCATCGAGATATTATTGACACAAGCAATGAAAACCGATAAATTTACCAAAATTACAATTTTTTTCCTCTATTTTGCCTTAATTTTTGAAAAATTTTACCGGATATGATCGAAAAAAGGAAGGAAAACGGGTAATTTTTGCGAAATAACGATATTTCTCCTCTATTTTGGCTTAATTTTTCTAATTTTATCGAGATATGAGCAAAAAAAGCAACGAAAATGGATAATTTCAGCGAAATTTCAATTATTTTCCCTAAATTTTGCCTTAATTTTCGTCAATTCATCAAGATATTATCGAAAAAAGAAACGTAAACGGATAATTTTAGAGAATTGTGAATATTTTCCATCTAATTTAATTTAATGCTCTTCATTTTATTGAAAAATGATCAAAAAAAGCAACGAAAACGGACAATTTTAGCAAAATTTAATTTTTTTTTCATCTATTTAGGCTAAATTTTCGTCAATTTATCCAGATATGATCGAAAAAAGGCAGGAAAACGGGTAATTCTTGCGAAATAACAATATTTCTCCTCTATTTTGGCTTAATTTTTCTAATTTAATCGAGATATGAGCAAAAAGAGCAACGAAAATGGATAATTTCAGCGAAATTACCATTTTTTTCCCTGTATGTTGCCTTAATTTTCGTCAATTTATCAAGATATGATCGAAAAAAGAAACGAAAACGGATAATTTTAGCAAAATTTCATTTTTTTCCTCTATTTTGCCTTAAATCTTCTAATTAAATCGAGATATGATCGAAAAAATAACGAAAATGGATAATTTCAGCGAAATTACCATTTTTTTCCCTGTATGTTGCCTTAATTTTCGTCAATTCATCAAGATATTATCGAAGAAAGAAACGAAAACGGTTAATTTTAGCAAAATATCATTTTTTAAAATCTATTTATCCTAAATTTTCGTCATTCTATCCAGATATGATCGAAAAAAGCCACGAAAACCGATAAATTTAGCGAAATATCTATTTTTTTTTCCTCTATTTTGCCTTAATTTTTCGAATTTTTTCGGGATTTGATCGAAAAACGCAAGGAAAATGGATAATTTCAAGGAAATTCAATTTTTTCCCTGTATTTTGCCTTAATTTTCAGCAGTTCATCAGGATATTATCGAAAATGGAACGAAAACGGATATTTTCACCAAAATTTCATTTTTTTCATCTATTTATCCTAAATTTTCGTCATTTTATCCAGATGAGATCGAAAAATGCCACTAAAACGGATAATTTTTCGAATTGTGAATTTTTCCCCCTAATTTAATTTAATTCTCTTCTTTTTATTGAAATATGATCGAAAAAAGCAACGGAAATGGATAATTTTAGCAAAATATCATTTTTTTAATCTATTAATCCTAAATTTTCGTCATTTTATCCAGATATGATCGAAAAAAGCCACGAATACGGATAATTTTTGAGAATTGTGAATATTTACCATCTAATTTAATTTAATGCTCTTCTTTTTATTGATTTATGATCGAAAAAAGCAACGGAAATGGATAATTTCAGCGAAATTTCAATTTTTTCCCCTGTAATTTGACGTAATTTTCGTCAATTCATCAAGATATTATCGAAAAAAGCAACGATAACGATTAATTTTTGTGAAATTTCAATTTTTTTCCTCTATTTTGCCTTAAATCTTCTAATTTAATCGAGAAATGAGCGAAAAAAATAACGAAAATGGATAATTTCAGCGAAATTACCATTTTTTTCCCTGTATGTTGCCTTAATTTTCGTCAATTCATCAAGATATTATCGAAGAAAGAAACGAAAACGGATAATTTTAGCAAAATATCATTTTTTTTCATCTATTTATCCTATATTTTCGTCATTTTATCCAGATATGATCGAAAAAAGGCAGGAAAACGGGTAATTCTTGCGAAATAACAATATTTCTCCTCTATTTTGGCTTAATTTTTCTAATTTAATCGAGATATGAGCAAAAAAAGCAACGAAAATGGATAATTTCAGCGAAATTTAAATTTTTTTTTTCCTGTATTTTACCTTAATTTTCGTCAATTTATCAAGATATTATCGAAAAAAGAAACGAAAACGGATAATTTTAGCAAAATTTCATTTTTTTTCCTCTATTTTGCCTTAAATTTTCTAATTTAATCGAGATATGAGCGAAAAAATAACGAAAATGGATAATTTCAGCGAAATTACCATTTTTTTCCTGTATTTTACCTTAATTTTCGTCAATTTATCAAGATATTATCGAAGAAAGAAACGAAAACCGATAAATTTAGCGAAATATCTATTTTTTTTCCTCTATTTTGCCTTAATTTTTCAAATTATGTCGAGATTTTATCGAAAAACGCAAGGAAAATGGATAATTTCAGGGAAATTTCAATTTTTTCCCAGTATTTTGCCTTAATTTTCAGCAATTCATCAGGATGTTATCGAAAATGGAACAAAAAAGGAAAAATTTCACCAAAATTTCATTTTTTTTATCTATTTAGCCTAATTTTTCTAATTTTATCGAGATGAGACCGAAAAAAGGCAGGAAAACAGGTAATTTTTGCGAAATAACGATATTTTTCCTCTATTTTGCCTTAATTTTTCTAATTTAATCGAGATATGAGCGAAAAAATAACGAAAATGGATAATTTCAGCGAAATTACCATTTTTTTCCTGTATTTTACCTTAATTTTCGTCAATTTATCAAGATATTATCGAAGAAAGAAACGAAAACCGATAAATTTAGCGAAATATCTATTTTTTTTTCCTCTATTTTGCCATAATTTTTCAAATTTTGTCGAGATTTTATCGAAAAACGCAAGGAAAATGGATAATTTCAGGGAAATTTCAATTTTTTCCCAGTATTTTGCCTTAATTTTCAGCAATTCATCAGGATATTATCGAAAATGGAACGAAAACGTATAATTTCACCAAAATTTCATTTTTTTTATCTATTTAGCCTAATTTTTCTAATTTTATCGAGATATGATCGAAAAAATGCAGGAAAACAGGTAATTTTTGCGAAATAACGATATTTTTCCTCTATTTTGCCTTAATTTTTCTAATTTTATCGAGATATGAGCGAAAAAAGCAACGAAAATGGATAATTTTTGCGAAATTTCAATTTTTTCCTCAATTTGCCTTTAATTTTCGAAGTTTTATCTAGATATTATAGTAAAAAATTACGAAAATGGATAATTTTATAGAAATTTCAATTTTTTACCTCTTTTTAGCTTTAATTTTTGTCATTTTACCGAGATTTGCTCAAAAAAAGCAACAAGAATTGATAATTTCACCGAAATTTCAGTTTTAATCCTCTATCTTCCATTTATTTTTCTAATTTTATTGAGATACGAGCGAAAAAAGCAACGAAAATGGAAAATTTCAACTAATTTTCAATTTTTTTCCCTGTATTTTTCCTTAATATTCGTCAATTCATCCAGATATTATCGAAAAAAGCGACGATAACGGTTAATTTTTGTGAAATAACAATTTTATTCCTCTATTTTGCCTTAATTTTTCTAATTTAATCGAGAAATGAGTGAAAAAAGCAACGAAAATGGATAATTTCAGCGAAATTTCAATTATTTTCCCTGTATTTTACCTTAATTTTCGTCAATTCATCAAGATATTATCGAAAAAAGAAACAAAAAACGATAATTTTAGCAAAATTTCATTTTTATCATCTATTTATCCTATATTTTCGTCATTTTATCCAGATATGATCGAAAAAAGCCACGAAAACGGATAATTTTAGCGAAATAACTATTTTTTTATCTATTTTTCCTTAATTTTTCTAATTTTATCGATATTTGATCAAAAAACGCAAGGAAAATGGATAATTCCAGGGAAATTTTAATTTTTCCCTCTATTTTGCCTTACTTTTCAGCAATTTTACAGGGTATTATCGAAAAAAGGAACGAAAACGGATAATTTCACCAAAATTTCATTTTTTTCCTCTATTTTGCCTTAATTTTCGTCATTTTACAAAAAATTCAACGGAAACAGATAATTTTTGCTTAATTTCATTTTTTTCCTCAATTTGGCTATAATTTTCGCTATTTAATCTAGATATTATCGTAAAAAATTACAAAAATGGATAATTTTATAGAAATTTCAATTTTTTACTTCTTTTTAGCTTTAATTTTTGTCATTTTACCGAGATTTGCTCATAAAAAGCAACAAGAATTGATAATTTCACCAAAATTTCAGTTTTTATATCCTCTATCTTCCTTTTTTTTTTCTAATTTTATTGAGATACGAGCGAAAAAAGCAACGAAAATGGAAAATTTCAACTAAATTTCAATTTTTTTCCCTGCATTTTTCCTTAATATTCGTCAATTCATAAAGATATTATCGAAAAAAGCGACGATAACGGTTAATTTTTGTGAAATTACAATTTTATTCCTCAATTTTGCCTTAATTTTTCTAATTTAATCTAGATATGAGCGAAAAAATCAACGAAAATGGATAATTTCAGCGAAATTTCAATTTTTTTCCCTGTATGTTGCCTTAATTTTCGTCAATTCATCAAGATATTATCGAAAAAAGAAACAAAAAACGATAATTTTAGCAAAATTTCATTTTTTTTCATCTATTTATCCTATATTTTCGTCATTTTATCCAGATATGATCGAAAAAAGCCACGAAAACGGATAATTTTAGCGAAATAACAATTTTTTTATCTATTTTGCCTTAATTTTTCTAATTTTATCGATATTTGATCAAAAAACGCAAGGAAAATGGATAATTCCAGGGAAATTTTAATTTTTCCCTCTATTTTGCCTTACTTTTCAGCAATTTTACAGGGTATTATCGAAAAAAGGAACGAAAACGGATAATTTCACCAAAATTTCATTTTTTTCCTCTATTTTGCCTTAATATTTCTAATTTTATCGAGATATGAGCGAAAAAAGCAACGAAAATGTATAATTTCAACGAAATTTCAATTTTTTTCCCTGTATGTTTCCCTAATTTTCGTCAATTCATAGAAATATTATCGAAAAAAGCAATAAAAACCGATAAATTTACCAAAATTGCAATTTGTTTCCTATATTTTGCCTTAATTGTTGTAAAATTTTACCAGATAAGATCGAAAAAAGCCACGAATACGGATAATTTTTGAGAATTGTGAATATTTGCCATCAAATTTAATTTAATGCTCTTCATTTTATTGAAATATGATCGAAAAAAGCAACGAAAACGGATAATTTTAGCAAAATTTCAATTTTTTCCCCTGTAATTTGACGTAATTTTCGTCAATTCATCAAGATATTATCGAAAAAAGCAACGATAACGATTAATTTTTGTGAAATTTCAATTTTTTTCCTCTATTTTCCTTAAATCTTCTAATTTAACCGAGATATGAGCGAAAAAAATAACGAAAATGGATTATTTCAGCGAAATTACCATTTTTTTCCCTGTATGTTGCCTTAATTTTCGTCAATTCATCAAGATATTATCGAAGAAAGAAACGAAAACGGATAATTTTAGCAAAATATCATTTTTTTTATCTATTAATCCTAAATTTACGTCATTTTATTCAGATATGATCGAAAAAAGCCACGAAAACGGATAATTTTAGCGAAATATCTATTTTTTTTCCTCTACTTTGCCTTAATTTTTCAAATTTTGTCGAGATTTGATCGAAAAACGCAAGGATAATGGATAATTTTAGGGAAATTTCAATTTTTTCCCAGTATTTTGCCTTAATTTTCAGCAATTCATCAGGATGTTATCGAAAATGGAACAAAAAAGGAAAAATTTCACCAAAATTTCATTTTTTTTATCTATTTAGCCTAATTTTTCTAATTTTATCGAGATGAGACCGAAAAAAGGCAGGAACACAGGTAATTTTTGCGAAATAACGATATTTTTCCTCTATTTTGCCTTAATTTTTCTAATTTTATCGAGATATGAGCGAAAAAAGCAACGAAAATGGATAATTTTTGCGAAATTTCAATTTTTTCCTCAATTTGCCTTTAATTTTCGAAATTTTATCTAGATATTATCGTAAAAAATTACGAAAATGGATAATTTTATAGAAATTTCAATTTTTTACCTCTTTTTAGCTTTAATTTTTGTCATTTTACCGAGATTTGCTCAAAAAAAGCAACAAGAATTGATAATTTCACCGAAATTTCAGTTTTAATCCTCTATCTTCCATTTATTTTTCTAATTTTATTGAGATACGAGCGAAAAAAGCAACGAAAATGGAAAATTTCAACTAAATTTCAATTTTTTTCCCTGTATTTTTCCTTAATATTCGTCAATTCATCCAGATATTATCGAAAAAAGCGACGATAACGGTTAATTTTTGTGAAATAACAATTTTATTATCTATTTTTCCTTAATTTTTCTAATTTTATCGATATTTGATCAAAAAACGCAAGGAAAATGGATAATTCCAGGGAAATTTTAATTTTTCTCTCTATTTTGCCTTACTTTTCAGCAATTTTACAGGGTATTATCGAAAAAAGGAACGAAAACGGATAATTTCACCAAAATTTCAGTTTAAATCCTCTATCTTCCTTTTTTTTTTCTAATTTTATTGAGATACTAGCGAAAAAAGCAACGAAAATGGAAAATTTCAACTAAATTTCAATTTTTTTCCCTGCATTTTTCCTTAATATTCGTCAATTCATCCAGATATTATCGAAAAAAGCGACGATAACGGTTAATTTTTGTGAAATAACAATTTTTTTCTCAATTTTGCCTTAATTTTTCTAATTTTATCGAGATTTGATCGATAAACGCAAGGAAAATGGATAATTCCAGGTAAAATTTCAATTTTTTCCCTGTATTTTGCCTTACTTTTCAGCAATTCATCAGGGTATTATCGAAAAAAGTTACGATAACGGATAATTTTAGCAAACGTTTATTTTTTTTCATCTATTAAGGCTAAATTTTCGTCAATTTATCCGGATATGATCGAAAAAAGGCAGGAAAACGGGTAATTCTTTTGAAATAACGATATTTCTCCTCTATTTGGCCATAATTTTTCTTATTTTATCGAGATATGATCGAAGAAAGCCACTAAAACGGATAATTTTGCGAATTGTGAATTTTTTCCCTCTAATTTATTTAATTCTCTTCATTTAATTGAAATATGGTCGAAAAAAGCAACGAAAATGGATAATTTCAGCGAAATTTCTATTTTTTCCCTGTATTTTGCCTTAATTTTCAGCAATTCATCAGGATATTATCGAAAATTGAACGAAAACGGATATTTTCACCAAAATTTCATTTCTTTTCATCTATTTATCCTAAATTTTCGTCATTTTATCCAGATGAGATTGAAAAATGCCACGAAAACGGATAATTTTTTCGAATTGTGAATTTTTCCCCCTAATTTAATTTAATTCTCTTCGTTTTATTGAAATATGATCGAAAAAAGCAACGGAAATGGATAATTTCAGCGAAATTTCTATTTTTTCCCTGTATTTTGCCTTAATTTTCAGCAATTCATCAGGATATTATCGAAAATTGAACGAAAACGGATATTTTCACCAAAATTTCATTTTTTTTCATCTATTTATCCTACATTTTCGTCATTTTATCCAGATATGATCGAAAAAAGCCACGAATACGGATAATTTTAGCGAAATATATATTTTTTTCCTCTATTTTGCCTTAATTTTTCAAATTTTGTCGAGATTTGATGGAAAAACGCAAGGAAAATGGATAATTTCAGGGAAATTTCAATTTTTTCCCAGTATTTTGCCTTAATTTTCAGCAATTCATCAGGATATTATCGAAAATGGAACGAAAAGGTATAATTTCACCAAAATTTCATTTTTTTTCATCTATTTAGCCTAATTTTTCTAATTTTTTCGAGATATGATCGAAAAAAGGCAGGAAAACAGCTAGTTTTTGCGAAATAACGATATGTTTCCTCTATTTTGCCTTAATTTTTCTAATTTTATCGAGATATGAGCGAAAAAAGCAACGAAAATGGATAATTTTTGCGAACTTTCAATTTTTTTCAACTATTTTGATATATTTTCGTTATTTATTAGGGATATGATAAAGAAAAAGCAGCGAAAACGGATAATTTTTGCTAAATATCTTTTTATTCCTCTATTTTGCCTTAATTTTCGTCATTTTACGAAAAAATTCAACGGAAACAGATAATTTTTGCTTAATTTCATTTTTTTCCTCAATTTGGCTATAATTTTCGCTATTTAATCTAGATATTATCGTAAAAAATTACGAAAATGGACAATTTTATAGAAATTTCAATTTTTTACCTCTTTTTAGCTTTAATTTTTGTCATTTTACCGAGATTTGCTCAAAAAAAGCAACAAGAATTGATAATTTCACCGAAATTTCAGTTTAAATCCTCTATCTTGCATTTATTTTTCTAATTTTATTGAGATACGAGCGAAAAAAGCAACGAAAATGGAAAATTTCAACTAAATTTCAATTTTTTCCCTGTATTTTTCATTACTATTCGTCAATTCATCAAGATATTATCGAAAAAAGCGACGATATCGGTTAATTTGTGTGAAATTACAATTTTAATCCTCTATTTTGCCTTAATTTTTCTAATTTAATCGAGATATGAGTGAAAAAAGCAACGAAAATGGATAATTCCAGCGATATTTCAATTATTTTCCCTGCATTTTGCCTTAATTTTCGTCAATTCATCAAGATATTATCGAAAAAAGAAACAAAAAACGATAATTTTAGCAAAATTTCATTTTTTTTCATCTATTTATCCTATATTTTCGTCATTTTATCCAGATATGATCGAAAAAAGCCACGAAAACGGATAATTTTAGCGAAATAACAATTTTTTTATCTATTTTGCCTTAATTTTTCTAATTTTATCGACATTTGATCAAAAAACGCAAGGAAAATGGATAATTCCAGGGAAATTTTAATTTTTCCCTCTATTTTGCCTTACTTTTCAGCAATTTTACAGGGTATTATCGAAAAAAGGAACGAAAACGGATAATTTCACCAAAATTTCATTTTCTTCCTCTATTTTGCCTTAATATTTCTAATTTTATCGAGATATGAGCGAAAAAAGCAACGAAAATGTATAATTTCAACGAAATTTCAATTTTTTTCCCTGTATGTTTCCCTAATTTTCGTCAATTCATAGAAATATTATCGAAAAAAGCAATAAAAACCGATAAATTTACCAAAATTGCAATTTGTTTCCTATATTTTGCCTTAATTGTTGTAAAATTTTACCAGATAAGATCGAAAAAAGCCACGAATACGGATAATTTTTGAGAATTGTGAATATTTGCCATCTAATTTAATTTAATGCTCTTCATTTTATTGAAATATGATCGAAAAAAGCAACGAAAACGGATAATTTTAGCAAAATTTCAATTTTTTCCCCTGTAATTTGACGTAATTTTCGTCAATTCATCAAGATATTATCGAAAAAAGCAACGATAACGATTAATTTTTGTGAAATTTCAATTTTTTTCCTCTATTTTCCTTAAATCTTCTAATTTAACCGAGATATGAGCGAAAAAAATAACGAAAATGGATTATTTCAGCGAAATTACCATTTTTTTTCCCTGCATGTTGCCTTAATTTTCGTCAATTCATCAAGATATTATCGAAGAAAGAAACGAAAACGGATAATTTTAGCAAAATATCATTTTTTTTATCTATTAAACCTAAATTTACGTCATTTTATTCAGATATGATCGAAAAAAGCCACGAAAACGGATAATTTTAGCGAAATATCTATTTTTTTTCCTCTACTTTGCCTTAATTTTTCAAATTTTGTCGAGATTTGATCGAAAAACGCAAGGATAATGGATAATTTTAGGGAAATTTCAATTTTTTCCCAGTATTTTGCCTTAATTTTCAGCAATTCATCAGGATATTATCGAAAATGGAACGAAAACGTATAATTTCACCAAAATTTTATTTTTTTTCATCTATTTAGCCTAATTTTTCTAATTTTATCGAGATATGATCGAAAAAAGGCAGGAACACAGGTAATTTTTGCGAAATAACGATATTTTTCCTCTATTTTGCCTTAATTTTTCTAATTTTATCGAGATATGAGCGAAAAAAGCAACGAAAATGGATAATTTTTGCGAAATTTCAATTTTTTCCTCAATTTGCCTTTAATTTTCGAAATTTTATCTAGATATTATCGTAAAAAATTACGAAAATGGATAATTTTATAGAAATTTCAATTTTTTACCTCTTTTTAGCTTTAATTTTTGTCATTTTACCGAGATTTGCTCAAAAAAAGCAACAAGAATTGATAATTTCACCGAAATTTCAGTTTTAATCCTCTATCTTCCATTTATTTTTCTAATTTTATTGAGATACGAGCGAAAAAAGCAACGAAAATGGAAAATTTCAACTAATTTTCAATTTTTTCCCTGTATTTTTCCTTAATATTCGTCAATTCATCCAGATATTATCGAAAAAAGCGACGATAACGGTTAATTTTTGTGAAATAACAATTTTATTCCTCTATTTTGCCTTAATTTTACTAATTTAATCGAGAAATGAGTGAAAAAAGCAACGAAAATGGATAATTTCAGCGAAATTTCAATTATTTTCCCTGTATTTTACCTTAATTTTCGTCAATTCATCAAGATATTATCGAAAAAAGAAACAAAAAACGATAATTTTAGCAAAATTTCATTTTTATCATCTATTTATCCTATATTTTCGTCATTTTATCCAGATATGATCGAAAAAAGCCACGAAAACGGATAATTTTAGCGAAATAACTATTTTTTTATCTATTTTTCCTTAATTTTTCTAATTTTATCGATATTTGATCAAAAAACGCAAGGAAAATGGATAATTCCAGGGAAATTTTAATTTTTCCCTCTATTTTGCCTTACTTTTCAGCAATTTTACAGGGTATTATCGAAAAAAGGAACGAAAACGGATAATTTCACCAAAATTTCATTTTTTTCCTCTATTTTGCCATAATTTTCGTCATTTTACAAAAAATTCAACGGAAACAGATAATTTTTGCTTAATTTCATTTTTTTCCTCAATTTGGCTATAATTTTCGCTATTTAATCTAGATATTATCGTAAAAAATTACAAAAATGGATAATTTTATAGAAATTTCAATTTTTTACTTCTTTTTAGCTTTAATTTTTGTCATTTTACCGAGATTTGCTCAAAAAAAGCAACAAGAATTGATAATTTCACCAAAATTTCAGTTTAAATCCTCTATCTTCCTTTTTTATTTCTAATTTTATTGAGATACGAGCGAAAAAAGCAACGAAAATGGAAAATTTCAACTAAATTTCAATTTTTTTCCCTGCATTTTTCCTTAATATTCGTCAATTCATAAAGATATTATCGAAAAAAGCGACGATAACGGTTAATTTTTGTGAAATTACAATTTTATTCCTCAATTTTGCCTTAATTTTTCTAATTTAATCTAGATATGAGCGAAAAAATCAACGAAAATGGATAATTTCAGCGAAATTTCAATTTTTTTCCCTGTATGTTGCCTTAATTTTCGTCAATTCATCAAGATATTATCGAAAAAAGAAACAAAAAACGATAATTTTAGCAAAATTTCATTTTTTTTCATCTATTTATCCTATATTTTCGTCATTTTATCCAGATATGATCAAAAAAGCCACGAAAACGGATAATTTTAGCGAAATAACAATTTTTTTATCTATTTTGCCTTAATTTTTCTAATTTTATCGATATTTGATCAAAAAACGCAAGGAAAATGGATAATTCCAGGGAAATTTTAATTTTTCCCTCTATTTTGCCTTACTTTTCAGCAATTTTACAGGGTATTATCGAAAAAAGGAACGAAAACGGATAATTTCACCAAAATTTCATTTTTTTCCTCTATTTTGCCTTAATATTTCTAATTTTATCGAGATATGAGCGAAAAAAGCAACGAAAATGTATAATTTCAACGAAATTTCAATTTTTTTCCCTGTATGTTTCCCTAATTTTCGTCAATTCATAGAAATATTATCGAAAAAAGCAATAAAAACCGATAAATTTACCAAAATTGCAATTTGTTTCCTATATTTTGCCTTAATTGTTGTAAAATTTTACCAGATAAGATCGAAACAAGCCACGAATACGGATAATTTTTGAGAATTGTGAATATTTGCCATCAAATTTAATTTAATGCTCTTCATTTTATTGAAATATGATCGAAAAAAGCAACGAAAACGGATAATTTTAGCAAAATTTCAATTTTTTCCCCTGTAATTTGACGTAATTTTCGTCAATTCATCAAGATATTATCGAAAAAAGCAACGATAACGATTAATTTTTGTGAAATTTCAATTTTTTTCCTCTATTTTCCTTAAATCTTCTAATTTAACCGAGATATGAGCGAAAAAAATAACGAAAATGGATTATTTCAGCGAAATTACCATTTTTTTCCCTGTTTGTTGCCTTAATTTTCGTCAATTCATCAAGATATTATCGAAGAAAGAAACGAAAACGGATAATTTTAGCAAAATATCATTTTTTTTATCTATTAATCCTAAATTTACGTCATTTTATTCAGATATGATCGAAAAAAGCCACGAAAACGGATAATTTTAGCGAAATATCTATTTTTTTTCCTCTACTTTGCCTTAATTTTTCAAATTTTGTCGAGATTTGATCGAAAAACGCAAGGATAATGGATAATTTTAGGGAAATTTCAATTTTTTCCCAGTATTTTGCCTTAATTTTCAGCAATTCATCAGGATATTATCGAAAATGGAACGAAAACGTATAATTTCACCAAAATTTCATTTTTTTTCATCTATTTAGCCTAATTTTTCTAATTTTATCGAGATATGATCGAAAAAAGGCAGGAACACAGGTAATTTTTGCGAAATAACGATATTTTTCCTCTATTTTGCCTTAATTTTTCTAATTTTATCGAGATATGAGCGAAAAAAGCAACGAAAATGGATAATTTTTGCGAAATTTCAATTTTTTCCTCAATTTGCCTTTAATTTTCGAAATTTTATCTAGATATTATCGTAAAAAATTACGAAAATGGATAATTTTATAGAAATTTCAATTTTTTACCTCTTTTTAGCTTTAATTTTTGTCATTTTACCGAGATTTGCTCAAAAAAAGCAACAAGAATTGATAATTTCACCGAAATTTCAGTTTTAATCCTCTATCTTCCATTTATTTTTCTAATTTTATTGAGATACGAGCGAAAAAAGCAACGAAAATGGAAAATTTCAACTAAATTTCAATTTTTTTCCCTGTATTTTTCCTTAATATTCGTCAATTCATCCAGATATTATCGAAAAAAGCGACGATAACGGTTAATTTTTGTGAAATAACAATTTTACTATCTATTTTTCTTTAATTTTTCTAATTTTATCGATATTTGATCAAAAAACGCAAGGAAAATGGATAATTCCAGGGAAATTTTAATTTTTCTCTCTATTTTGCCTTACTTTTCAGCAATTTTACAGGGTATTATCGAAAAAAGGAACGAAAACGGATAATTTCACCAAAATTTCAGTTTAAATCCTCTATCTTCCTTTTTTTTTTCTAATTTTATTGAGATACGAGCGAAAAAAGCAACGAAAATGGAAAATTTCAACTAAATTTCAATTTTTTTCCCTGCATTTTTCCTTAATATTCGTCAATTCATAAAGATATTATCGAAAAAAGAAACGAAAACGGATAATTTTAGCAAAATTTCATTTTTTTTCTCAATTTTGCCTTAATTTTTCTAATTTTATCGAGATTTGATCGATAAACGCAAGGAAAATGGATAATTCCAGGTAAAATTTCAATTTTTTCCCTGTATTTTGCCTTACTTTTCAGCAATTCATCAGGGTATTATCGAAAAAAGTTACGAAAACGGATAATTTTAGCAAACGTTTATTTTTTTTCATCTATTAAGGCTAAATTTTCGTCAATTTATCCGGATATGATCGAAAAAAGGCAGGAAAACGGGTAATTCTTTTGAAATAACGATATTTCTCCTCTATTTGGCCATAATTTTTCTTATTTTATCGAGATATGATCGAAGAAAGCCACTAAAACGGATAATTTTGCGAATTGTGAATTTTTTCCCTCTAATTTATTTAATTCTCTTCATTTAATTGAAATATGGTCGAAAAAAGCAACGAAAATGGATAATTTCAGCGAAATTTCTATTTTTTCTCTGTATTTTGCCTTAATTTTCAGCAATTCATCAGGATATTATCGAAAATTGAACGAAAACGGATATTTTCACCAAAATTTCATTTCTTTTCATCTATTTATCCTAAATTTTCGTCATTTTATCCAGATGAGATTGAAAAATGCCACGAAAACGGATAATTTTTTCAAATTGTGAATTTTTCCCCCTAATTTAATTTAATTCTCTTCGTTTTATTGAAATATGATCGAAAAAAGCAACGGAAATGGATAATTTCAGCGAAATTTCTATTTTTTCCCTGTATTTTGCCTTAATTTTCAGCAATTCATCAGGATATTATCGAAAATTGAACGAAAACGGATATTTTCACCAAAATTTCATTTTTTTTCATCTATTTATCCTACATTTTCGTCATTTTATCCAGATATGATCGAAAAAAGCCACGAAAACGGATAATTTTAGCGAAATATATATTTTTTTCCTCTATTTTGCCTTAATTTTTCAAATTTTGTCGAGATTTGATGGAAAAACGCAAGGAAAATGGATAATTTCAGGGAAATTTCAATTTTTTCCCAGTATTTTGCCTTAATTTTCAGCAATTCATCAGGATATTATCGAAAATGGAACGAAAAGGTATAATTTCACCAAAATTTCATTTTTTTTCATCTATTTAGCCTAATTTTTCTAATTTTTTCGAGATATGATCGAAAAAAGGCAGGAAAACAGCTAATTTTTGCGAAATAACGATATGTTTCCTCTATTTTGCCTTAATTTTGCTAATTTTATCGAGATATGAGCGAAAAAAGCAACGAAAATGGATAATTTTTGCGAACTTTCAATTTTTTTCAACTATTTTGATATATTTTCGTTATTTATTAGGGATATGATAAAGAAAAAGCAGCGAAAACGGATAATTTTTGCTAAATATCTTTTTATTCCTCTATTTTGCCTTAATTTTCGTCATTTTACGAAAACATTCAACGGAAACAGATAATTTTTGCTTAATTTCATTTTTTTCCTCAATTTGCCTTTAATTTTCGAAATTTTATCTAGATATTATCGTAAAAAATTACGAAAATGGATAATTTTATAGAAATTTCAATTTTTTACCTCTTTTTAGCTTTAATTTTTGTCATTTTACCGAGATTTGCTTAAAAAAAGCAACAAGAATTGATAATTTCACCAAAATTTCAGTTTAAATCCTCTATCTTGCATTTATTTTTCTAATTTTATCGAGATGTGTGCGAAAGAAGCAACGTAAATGGATAATATCAGCAAAATTAAATTTTTTTCTTGTATTATTCCTTAAATTTTGTCAATTCATCGAGATTTTATCGAAAAAAAGCAATGAAAACCGATAAATTTAGCAAAATTACAATTTTATTCCTCTATTTTGCCTTAATTTTTGTAAAATTTTTCCAGATAAGATCAAAAAAAGCCACTAAAACAGATAATTTTTGCAAATTGTGAATTTTTTCCCTCTAATATAATTTAATTCTCTTCGTTTTATTGAAATATGGTCGAAAAATGCAACGAAAATGGATAATTTCGGCGAAATTTCAATTTTTTTCCCTGTAATTTGCCTTAATTTTCATCAATTCATCAAAATATTATCGAAAAATGCTACGAAAACGGATAATTTTAGCAAAATTTTATTTTTTTTCATCTATTTAGGCTAAATTTTCGTCATTTTATCCAGATATGATCGAAAAAAGCCACGAAAACGGATAATTTTAGCGAAATATATATTTTTTTCCTCTATTTTGCCTTAATTTTTCAAATTTTGTCGAGATTTGATGGAAAAACGCAAGGAAAATGGATAATTTCAGGGAAATTTCAATTTTTTCCCAGTATTTTGCCTTAATTTTCAGCAATTCATCAGGATATTATCGAAAATGGAACGAAAAGGTATAATTTCACCAAAATTTCATTTTTTTTCATCTATTTAGCCTAATTTTTCTAATTTTTTCGAGATATGATCGAAAAAAGGCAGGAAAACAGCTAATTTTTGCGAAATAACGATATGTTTCCTCTATTTTGCCTTAATTTTTCTAATTTTATCGAGATATGAGCGAAAAAGCAACGAAAATGGATAATTTTTGCGAACTTTCAATTTTTTCAACTATTTTGATATATTTTCGTTATTTATTAGGGATATGATAAAGAAAAAGCAGCGAAAACGGATAATTTTTGCTAAATATCTTTTATTCCTCTATTTTGCCTTATTAATTTTCGTCATTTTACGAAAAAATTCAACGGAAACAGATAATTTTTGCTTAATTTCATTTTTTTCCTCAATTTGGCTATAATTTTCGCTATTTAATCTAGATATTATCGTAAAAAATTACGAAAATGGACAATTTTATAGAAATTTCAATTTTTTACCTCTTTTTAGCTTTAATTTTTGTCATTTTACCGAGATTTGCTCAAAAAAAGCAACAAGAATTGATAATTTCACCGAAATTTCAGTTTAAATCCTCTATCTTGCATTTATTTTTCTAATTTTATTGAGATACGAGCGAAAAAAGCAACGAAAATGGAAAATTTCAACTAAATTTCAATTTTTTCCCTGTATTTTTCATTACTATTCGTCAATTCATCAAGATATTATCGAAAAAAGCGACGATATCGGTTAATTTGTGTGAAATTACAATTTTAATCCTCTATTTTGCCTTAATTTTTCTAATTTAATCGGGATATGAGTGAAAAAAGCAACGAAAACGGATAATTTCACCAAAATTTCAGTTTAAATCCTCTATCTTCCTTTTTTTTTCTAATTTTATTGAGATACGAGCGAAAAAAGCAACGAAAATGGAAAATTTCAACTAAATTTCAATTTTTTTCCCTGCATTTTTCCTTAATATTCGTCAATTCATAAAGATATTATCGAAAAAAGAAACGAAAACGGATAATTTTAGCAAAATTTCATTTTTTTTCTCAATTTTGCCTTAATTTTTCTAATTTTATCGAGATTTGATCGATAAACGCAAGGAAAATGGATAATTCCAGGTAAAATTTCAATTTTTTCCCTGTATTTTGCCTTACTTTTCAGCAATTCATCAGGGTATTATCGAAAAAAGTTACGAAAACGGATAATTTTAGCAAACGTTTATTTTTTTTCATCTATTAAGGCTAAATTTTCGTCAATTTATCCGGATATGATCGAAAAAAGGCAGGAAAACGGGTAATTCTTTTGAAATAACGATATTTCTCCTCTATTTGGCCATAATTTTTCTTATTTTATCGAGATATGATCGAAGAAAGCCACTAAAACGGATAATTTTGCGAATTGTGAATTTTTTCCCTCTAATTTATTTAATTCTCTTCATTTAATTGAAATATGGTCGAAAAAAGCAACGAAAATGGATAATTTCAGCGAAATTTCTATTTTTTCTCTGTATTTTGCCTTAATTTTCAGCAATTCATCAGGATATTATCGAAAATTGAACGAAAACGGATATTTTCACCAAAATTTCATTTCTTTTCATCTATTTATCCTAAATTTTCGTCATTTTATCCAGATGAGATTGAAAAATGCCACGAAAACGGATAATTTTTTCAAATTGTGAATTTTTCCCCCTAATTTAATTTAATTCTCTTCGTTTTATTGAAATATGATCGAAAAAAGCAACGGAAATGGATAATTTCAGCGAAATTTCTATTTTTTCCCTGTATTTTGCCTTAATTTTCAGCAATTCATCAGGATATTATCGAAAATTGAACGAAAACGGATATTTTCACCAAAATTTCATTTTTTTTCATCTATTTATCCTACATTTTCGTCATTTTATCCAGATATGATCGAAAAAAGCCACGAAAACGGATAATTTTAGCGAAATATATATTTTTTTCCTCTATTTTGCCTTAATTTTTCAAATTTTGTCGAGATTTGATGGAAAAACGCAAGGAAAATGGATAATTTCAGGGAAATTTCAATTTTTTCCCAGTATTTTGCCTTAATTTTCAGCAATTCATCAGGATATTATCGAAAATGGAACGAAAAGGTATAATTTCACCAAAATTTCATTTTTTTTCATCTATTTAGCCTAATTTTTCTAATTTTTTCGAGATATGATCGAAAAAAGGCAGGAAAACAGCTAATTTTTGCGAAATAACGATATGTTTCCTCTATTTTGCCTTAATTTTGCTAATTTTATCGAGATATGAGCGAAAAAAGCAACGAAAATGGATAATTTTTGCGAACTTTCAATTTTTTTCAACTATTTTGATATATTTTCGTTGTTATTTATTAGGGATATGATAAAGAAAAAGCAGCGAAAACGGATAATTTTTGCTAAATATCTTTTTATTCCTCTATTTTGCCTTAATTTTCGTCATTTTACGAAAAAATTCAACGGAAACAGATAATTTTTGCTTAATTTCATTTTTTTCCTCAATTTGCCTTTAATTTTCGAAATTTTATCTAGATATTATCGTAAAAAATTACGAAAATGGATAATTTTATAGAAATTTCAATTTTTTACCTCTTTTTAGCTTTAATTTTTGTCATTTTACCGAGATTTGCTTAAAAAAAGCAACAAGAATTGATAATTTCACCAAAATTTCAGTTTAAATCCTCTATCTTGCATTTATTTTTCTAATTTTATCGAGATGTGTGCGAAAGAAGCAACGTAAATGGATAATATCAGCAAAATTAAATTTTTTTCTTGTATTATTCCTTAAATTTTGTCAATTCATCGAGATTTTATCGAAAAAAAGCAATGAAAACCGATAAATTTAGCAAAATTACAATTTTATTCCTCTATTTTGCCTTAATTTTTGTAAAATTTTTCCAGATAAGATCAAAAAAAAGCCACTAAAACAGATAATTTTTGCAAATTGTGAATTTTTTCCCTCTAATATAATTTAATTCTCTTCGTTTTATTGAAATATGGTCGAAAAATGCAACGAAAATGGATAATTTCGGCGAAATTTCAATTTTTTTCCCTGTAATTTGCCTTAATTTTCATCAATTCATCAAAATATTATCGAAAAATGCTACGAAAACGGATAATTTTAGCAAAATTTTATTTTTTTTCATCTATTTAGGCTAAATTTTCGTCATTTTATCCAGATATGATCGAAAAAAGCCACGAAAACGGATAATTTTAGCGAAATATATATTTTTTTCCTCTATTTTGCCTTAATTTTTCAAATTTTGTCGAGATTTGATGGAAAAATGCAACGAAAATGGATAATTTCGGCGAAATTTCAATTTTTTTCCCTGTAATTTGCCTTAATTTTCATCAATTCATCAAAATATTATCGAAAAATGCTACGAAAACGGATAATTTTAGCAAAATTTTATTTTTTTTCATCTATTTAGGCTAAATTTTCGTCACTTTATCCAGATATGATCAAAAAAAGGCAGGAAAACGGGCAATTTTTGCGAAAAATTGATATTTCTCCTCTATTTGGCCTTAATTTTTCTTATTTTATCGAGATATGATCGAAGAAAGCAACTAAAACGGATAATTTTGCGAATTGTGAATTTTTTCCCTCTAATTTATTTAATTCTCTTCATTAAATTGAAATATGGTCGAAAAAAGCAACGAAAATGGATAATTTCAGCGAAATTTCTATTTTTTCCCTGTATTTTGCCTTAATTTTCAGCAATTCATCAGGATATTATCGAAAATTGAACAAAAACGGATATTTTCACCAAAATTTCATTTTTTTTCATCTATTTATCCTACATTTTCGTCATTTTATCCAGATATGATCGAAAAAAGCCACGAAAACGGATAATTTTAGCGAAATATATATTTTTTTCCTCTATTTTGCCTTAATTTTTCAAATTTTGTCGAGATTTGATGGAAAAACGCAAGGAAAATGGATAATTTCAGGGAAATTTCAATTTTTTCCCAGTATTTTGCCTTAATTTTCAGCAATTCATCAGGATATTATCGAAAATGGAACGAAAAGGTATAATTTCACCAAAATTTCATTTTTTTTCATCTATTTAGCCTAATTTTTCTAATTTTTTCGAGATATGATCGAAAAAAGGCAGGAAAACAGCTAATTTTTGCGAAATAACGATATGTTTCCTCTATTTTGCCTTAATTTTTCTAATTTTATCGAGATATGAGCGAAAAAAAGCAACGAAAATGGATAATTTTTGCGAACTTTCAATTTTTTTCAACTATTTTGATATATTTTCGTTATTTATTAGGGATATGATAAAGAAAAAGCAGCGAAAACGGATAATTTTTGCTAAATATCTTTTTATTCCTCTATTTTGCCTTAATTTTCGTCATTTTACGAAAAAATTCAACGGAAACAGATAATTTTTGCTTAATTTCATTTTTTTCCTCAATTTGGCTATAATTTTCGCTATTTAATCTAGATATTATCGTAAAAAATTACGAAAATGGACAATTTTATAGAAATTTCAATTTTTTACCTCTTTTTAGCTTTAATTTTTGTCATTTTACCGAGATTTGCTCAAAAAAAGCAACAAGAATTGATAATTTCACCGAAATTTCAGTTTAAATCCTCTATCTTGCATTTATTTTTCTAATTTTATTGAGATACGAGCGAAAAAAGCAACGAAAATGGAAAATTTCAACTAAATTTCAATTTTTTCCCTGTATTTTTCATTACTATTCGTCAATTCATCAAGATATTATCGAAAAAAGCGACGATATCGGTTAATTTGTGTGAAATTACAATTTTAATCCTCTATTTTGCCTTAATTTTTCTAATTTAATCGAGATATGAGTGAAAAAAGCAACGAAAATGGATAATTCCAGCGATATTTCAATTTTTTTCCCTACATTTTGCCTTAATTTTCGTCAATTCATCAAGATATTATCGAAAAAAGAAACAAAAAACGATAATTTTAGCAAAATTTCATTTTTTTTCATCTATTTATCCTATATTTTCGTCATTTTATCCAGATATGATCGAAAAAAGCCACGAAAACGGATAATTTTAGCGAAATAACAATTTTTTTATCTATTTTGCCTTAATTTTTCTAATTTTATCGATATTTGATCAAAATCGCAAGGAAAATGGATAATTCCAGGGAAATTTTAATTTTTCCCTCTATTTTGCCTTACTTTTCAGCAATTTTACAGGGTATTATCGAAAAAAGGAACGAAAACGGATAATTTCACCAAAATTTCATTTTCTTCCTCTATTTTGCCTTAATATTTCTAATTTTTTCGAGATATGAGCGAAAAAAGCAACGAAAATGTATAATTTCAACGAAATTTCAATTTTTTTCCCTGTATGTTTCCCTAATTTTCGTCAATTCATAGAAATATTATCGAAAAAAGCAATAAAAACCGATAAATTTACCAAAATTGCAATTTGTTTCCTATATTTTGCCTTAATTGTTGTAAAATTTTACCAGATAAGATCGAAAAAAGCCACGAATACGGATAATTTTTGAGAATTGTGAATATTTGCCATCTAATTTAATTTAATGCTCTTCATTTTATTGAAATATGATCGAAAAAAGCAACGAAAACGGATAATTTTAGCAAAATTTCAATTTTTTCCCCTGTAATTTGACGTAATTTTCGTCAATTCATCAAGATATTATCGAAAAAAGCAACGATAACGATTAATTTTTGTGAAATTTCAATTTTTTTCCTCTATTTTCCTTAAATCTTCTAATTTAACCGAGATATGAGCGAAAAAAATAACGAAAATGGATTATTTCAGCGAAATTACCATTTTTTTTCCCTGCATGTTGCCTTAATTTTCGTCAATTCATCAAGATATTATCGAAGAAAGAAACGAAAACGGATAATTTTAGCAAAATATCATTTTTTTTATCTATTAAACCTAAATTTACGTCATTTTATTCAGATATGATCGAAAAAAGCCACGAAAAAGGATAATTTTAGCGAAATATCTATTTTTTTTCCTCTACTTTGCCTTAATTTTTCAAATTTTGTCGAGATTTGATCGAAAAACGCAAGGATAATGGATAATTTTAGGGAAATTTCAATTTTTTCCCAGTATTTTGCCTTAATTTTCAGCAATTCATCAGGATATTATCGAAAATGGAACGAAAACGTATAATTTCACCAAAATTTCATTTTTTTTCATCTATTTAGCCTAATTTTTCTAATTTTATCGAGATATGATCGAAAAAAGGCAGGAACACAGGTAATTTTTGCGAAATAACGATATTTTTCCTCTATTTTGCCTTAATTTTTCTAATTTTATCGAGATATGAGCGAAAAAAGCAACGAAAATGGATAATTTTTGCGAAATTTCAATTTTTTCCTCAATTTGCCTTTAATTTTCGAAATTTTATCTAGATATTATCGTAAAAAATTACGAAAATGGATAATTTTATAGAAATTTCAATTTTTTACCTCTTTTTAGCCTTAATTTTTGTCATTTTACCGAGATTTGCTCAAAAAAAGCAACAAGAATTGATAATTTCACCGAAATTTCAGTTTTAATCCTCTATCTTCCATTTATTTTTCTAATTTTATTGAGATACGAGCGAAAAAAGCAACGAAAATGGAAAATTTCAACTAATTTTCAATTTTTTTCCCTGTATTTTTCCTTAATATTCGTCAATTCATCCAGATATTATCGAAAAAAGCGACGATAACGGTTAATTTTTGTGAAATAACAATTTTATTCCTCTATTTTGCCTTAATTTTTCTAATTTAATCGAGAAATGAGTGAAAAAAGCAACGAAAATGGATAATTTCAGCGAAATTTCAATTATTTTCCCTGTATTTTACCTTAATTTTCGTCAATTCATCAAGATATTATCGAAAAAAGAAACAAAAAACGATAATTTTAGCAAAATTTCATTTTTATCATCTATTTATCCTATATTTTCGTCATTTTATCCAGATATGATCGAAAAAAGCCACGAAAACGGATAATTTTAGCGAAATAACTATTTTTTTATCTATTTTTCCTTAATTTTTCTAATTTTATCGATATTTGATCAAAAAACGCAAGGAAAATGGATAATTCCAGGGAAATTTTAATTTTTCCCTCTATTTTGCCTTACTTTTCAGCAATTTTACAGGGTATTATCGAAAAAAGGAACGAAAACGGATAATTTCACCAAAATTTCATTTTTTTCCTCTATTTTGCCTTAATTTTCGTCATTTTACAAAAAATTCAACGGAAACAGATAATTTTTGCTTAATTTCATTTTTTTCCTCAATTTGGCTATAATTTTCGCTATTTAATCTAGATATTATCGTAAAAAATTACAAAAATGGATAATTTTATAGAAATTTCAATTTTTTACTTCTTTTTAGCTTTAATTTTTGTCATTTTACCGAGATTTGCTCAAAAAAAGCAACAAGAATTGATAATTTCACCAAAATTTCAGTTTAAATCCTCTATCTTCCTTTTTTTTTCTAATTTTATTGAGATACGAGCGAAAAAAGCAACGAAAATGGAAAATTTCAACTAAATTTCAATTTTTTTCCCTGCATTTTTCCTTAATATTCGTCAATTCATAAAGATATTATCGAAAAAAGCGACGATAACGGTTAATTTTTGTGAAATTACAATTTTATTCCTCAATTTTGCCTTAATTTTTCTAATTTAATCTAGATATGAGCGAAAAAATCAACGAAAATGGATAATTTCAGCGAAATTTCAATTTTTTTCCCTGTATGTTGCCTTAATTTTCGTCAATTCATCAAGATATTATCGAAAAAAGAAACAAAAAACGATAATTTTAGCAAAATTTCATTTTTTTTCATCTATTTATCCTATATTTTCGTCATTTTATCCAGATATGATCGAAAAAAGCCACGAAAACGGATAATTTTAGCGAAATAACAATTTTTTTATCTATTTTGCCTTAATTTTTCTAATTTTATCGATATTTGATCAAAAAACGCAAGGAAAATGGATAATTCCAGGGAAATTTTAATTTTTCCCTCTATTTTGCCTTACTTTTCAGCAATTTTACAGGGTATTATCGAAAAAAGGAACGAAAACGGATAATTTCACCAAAATTTCATTTTTTTCCTCTATTTTGCCTTAATATTTCTAATTTTATCGAGATATGAGCGAAAAAAGCAACGAAAATGTATAATTTCAACGAAATTTCAATTTTATTCCCTGTATGTTTCCCTAATTTTCGTCAATTCATAGAAATATTATCGAAAAAAGCAATAAAAACCGATAAATTTACCAAAATTGCAATTTGTTTCCTATATTTTGCCTTAATTGTTGTAAAATTTTACCAGATAAGATCGAAACAAGCCACGAATACGGATAATTTTTGAGAATTGTGAATATTTGCCATCAAATTTAATTTAATGCTCTTCATTTTATTGAAATATGATCGAAAAAAGCAACGAAAACGGATAATTTTAGCAAAATTTCAATTTTTTCCCCTGTAATTTGACGTAATTTTCGTCAATTCATCAAGATATTATCGAAAAAAGCAACGATAACGATTAATTTTTGTGAAATTTCAATTTTTTTCCTCTATTTTCCTTAAATCTTCTAATTTAACCGAGATATGAGCGAAAAAAATAACGAAAATGGATTATTTCAGCGAAATTACCATTTTTTTCCCTGTATGTTGCCTTAATTTTCGTCAATTCATCAAGATATTATCGAAGAAAGAAACGAAAACGGATAATTTTAGCAAAATATCATTTTTTTTATCTATTAATCCTAAATTTACGTCATTTTATTCAGATATGATCGAAAAAAGCCACGAAAACGGATAATTTTAGCGAAATATCTATTTTTTTTCCTCTACTTTGCCTTAATTTTTCAAATTTTGTCGAGATTTGATCGAAAAACGCAAGGATAATGGATAATTTTAGGGAAATTTCAAATTTTTCCCAGTATTTTGCCTTAATTTTCAGCAATTCATCAGGATATTATCGAAAATGGAACGAAAACGTATAATTTCACCAAAATTTCATTTTTTTTCATCTATTTAGCCTAATTTTTCTAATTTTATCGAGATATGATCGAAAAAAGGCAGGAACACAGGTAATTTTTGCGAAATAACGATATTTTTCCTCTATTTTGCCTTAATTTTTCTAATTTTATCGAGATATGAGCGAAAAAAGCAACGAAAATGGATAATTTTTGCGAAATTTCAATTTTTTCCTCAATTTGCCTTTAATTTTCGAAATTTTATCTAGATATTATCGTAAAAAATTACGAAAATGGATAATTTTATAGAAATTTCAATTTTTTACCTCTTTTTAGCTTTAATTTTTGTCATTTTACCGAGATTTGCTCAAAAAAAGCAACAAGAATTGATAATTTCACCGAAATTTCAGTTTTAATCCTCTATCTTCCATTTATTTTTCTAATTTTATTGAGATACGAGCGAAAAAAGCAACGAAAATGGAAAATTTCAACTAAATTTCAATTTTTTTCCCTGTATTTTTCCTTAATATTCGTCAATTCATCCAGATATTATCGAAAAAAGCGACGATAACGGTTAATTTTTGTGAAATAACAATTTTACTATCTATTTTTCTTTAATTTTTCTAATTTTATCGATATTTGATCAAAAAACGCAAGGAAAATGGATAATTCCAGGGAAATTTTAATTTTTCTCTCTATTTTGCCTTACTTTTCAGCAATTTTACAGGGTATTATCGAAAAAAGGAACGAAAACGGATAATTTCACCAAAATTTCAGTTTAAATCCTCTATCTTCCTTTTTTTTTTCTAATTTTATTGAGATACGAGCGAAAAAAGCAACGAAAATGGAAAATTTCAACTAAATTTCAATTTTTTTCCCTGCATTTTTCCTTAATATTCGTCAATTCATCAGGGTATTATCGAAAAAAGAAACGAAAACGGATAATTTTAGCAAAATTTCATTTTTTTTCTCAATTTTGCCTTAATTTTTCTAATTTTATCGAGATTTGATCGATAAACGCAAGGAAAATGGATAATTCCAGGTAAAATTTCAATTTTTTCCCTGTATTTTGCCTTACTTTTCAGCAATTCATCAGGGTATTATCGAAAAATGTTACGAAAACGGATAATTTTAGCAAACGTTTATTTTTTTTCATCTATTAAGGCTAAATTTTCGTCAATTTATCCGGATATGATCGAAAAAAGGCAGGAAAACGGGTAATTCTTTTGAAATAACGATATTTCTCCTCTATTTGGCCATAATTTTTCTTATTTTATCGAGATATGATCGAAAAAAGCAACGAAAATGGATAATTTCAGCGAAATTTCTATTTTTTCCCTGTATTTTGCCTTAATTTTCAGCAATTCATCAGGATATTATCGAAAATTGAACGAAAACGGATATTTTCACCAAAATTTCATTTCTTATCATCTATTTATCCTAAATTTTCGTCATTTTATCCAGATGAGATTGAAAAATGCCACGAAAACGGATAATTTTTTCGAATTGTGAATTTTTCCCCCTAATTTAATTTAATTCTCTTCGTTTTATTGAAATATGATCGAAAAAAGCAACGGAAATGGATAATTTCAGCGAAATTTCTATTTTTTCCCTGTATTTTGCCTTAATTTTCAGCAATTCATCAGGATATTATCGAAAATTGAACGAAAACGGATATTTTCACCAAAATTTCATTTTTTTTCATATATTTATCCTACATTTTCGTCATTTTATCCAGATATGATCGAAAAAAGCCACGAAAACGGATAATTTTAGCGAAATATATATTTTTTTCCTCTATTTTGCCTTAATTTTTCAAATTTTGTCGAGATTTGATGGAAAAACGCAAGGAAAATGGATAATTTCAGGGAAATTTCAATTTTTTCCCAGTATTTTGCCTTAATTTTCAGCAATTCATCAGGATATTATCGAAAATGGAACGAAAAGGTATAATTTCACCAAAATTTCATTTTTTTTCATCTATTTAGCCTAATTTTTCTAATTTTTTCGAGATATGATCGAAAAAAGGCAGGAAAACAGCTAATTTTTGCGAAATAACGATATGTTTCCTCTATTTTGCCTTAATTTTGCTAATTTTATCGAGATATGAGCGAAAAAAGCAACGAAAATGGATAATTTTTGCGAACTTTCAATTTTTTTCAACTATTTTGATATATTTTCGTTATTTATTAGGGATATGATAAAGAAAAAGCAGCGAAAACGGATAATTTTTGCTAAATATCTTTTTATTCCTCTATTTTGCCTTAATTTTCGTCATTTTACGAAAAAATTCAACGGAAACAGATAATTTTTGCTTAATTTCATTTTTTTCCTCAATTTGCCTTTAATTTTCGAAATTTTATCTAGATATTATCGTAAAAAATTACGAAAATGGATAATTTTATAGAAATTTCAATTTTTTACCTCTTTTTAGCTTTAATTTTTGTCATTTTACCGAGATTTGCTCAAAAAAAGCAACAAGAATTGATAATTTCACCAAAATTTCAGTTTAAATCCTCTATCTTGCATTTATTTTTCTAATTTTATTGAGATACGAGCGAAAAAAGCAACGAAAATGGAAAATTTCAACTAAATTTCAATTTTTTTCCCTGTATTTTTCCTTAAAACGGATACTTTTAGCGAAATATCTATTTTTTCCTCTATTTTGTCTTAGTTTTTCTAAATTTTTCTAGATTTGATCGAAAAACACAAGGAAAATGGATAATTTCAGGGAAATTTGAATTTTTTCCCTGTATTTTTCCTTAATTATCAGCAATTCATCAGATATTATCGGAAAAAGGAACGAAAACGGATAATTTCTCCAAAATTTCATTTTTTTTTCATCTATTTTAACGGATAATTTTAGCAAAAGTTTATTTTTTTTCATATATTTTGGTTAAATTTTCGTCATTTTATCAAGATATGATTGAAAAAACGCAGGAAAACGGATAATTTTTGCGAAATAACGATATTTTTCCTCTATTTGGCCTTAATTTTTCTAATTTTATCGAGATGTGTGCGAAAGAAGCAACGTAAATGGATAATATCAGCAAAATTAAATTTTTTTCTTGTATTATTCCTTAAATTTTGTCAATTCATCGAGATTTTATCGAAAAAAAGCAATGAAAACCGATAAATTTAGCAAAATTACAATTTTATTCCTCTATTTTGCCTTAATTTTTGTAAAATTTTCCCAGATAAGATCAAAAAAAGCCACTAAAACAGATAATTTTTGCGAATTGTGAATTTTTTCCCTCTAATATAATTTAATTCTCTTCGTTTTATTGAAATATGGTCGAAAAATGCAACGAAAATGGATAATTTCGGCGAAATTTCAATTTTTTTCCCTGTAATTTGCCTTAATTTTCATCAATTCATCAAAATATTATCGAAAAATGCTACGAAAACGGATAATTTTAGCAAAATTTTATTTTTTTTCATCTATTTAGGCTAAATTTTCGTCACTTTATCCTGATATGATCAAAAAAAGGCAGGAAAACGGGCAATTTTTGCGAAAAATTGATATTTCTCCTCTATTTGGCCTTAATTTTTCTTATTTTATCGAGATATGATCGAAGAAAGCAACTAAAACGGATAATTTTGCGAATTGTGAATTTTTTCCCTCTAATTTATTTAATTCTCTTCATTTAATTGAAATATGGTCGAAAAAAGCAACGAAAATGGATAATTTCAGCGAAATTTCTATTTTTTCCCTGTATTTTGCCTTAATTTTCAGCAATTCATCAGGATATTATCGAAAATTGAACGAAAACGGATATTTTCACCAAAATTTCATTTCTTTTCATCTATTTATCCTAAATTTTCGTCATTTTATCCAGATGAGATTGAAAAATGCCACGAAAACGGATAATTTTTTCGAATTGTGAATTTTTCCCCCTAATTTAATTTAATTCTCTTCGTTTTATTGAATCTGATCGAAAAAAGCAACGGAAATGGATAATTTCAGCGAAATTTCTATTTTTTCCCTGTATTTTGCCTTAATTTTCAGCAATTCATCAGGATATTATCGAAAATTGAACGAAAACGGATATTTTCACCAAAATTTCATTTTTTTTCATCTATTTATCCTACATTTTCGTCATTTTAACCAGATATGATCGAAAAAAGCCACGAAAACGGATAATTTTAGCGAAATATATATTTTTTTCCTCTATTTTGCCTTAATTTTTCAAATTTTGTCGAGATTTGATGGAAAAACGCAAGGAAAATGGATAATTTCAGGGAAATTTCAATTTTTTCCCAGTAGTTTGCCTTAATTTTCAGCAATTCATCAGGATATTATCGAAAATGGAACGAAAAGGTATAATTTCACCAAAATTTCATTTTTTTTCATCTTTTTAGCCTAATTTTTCTAATTTTTTCGAGATATGATCGAAAAAAGGCAGGAAAACAGCTAATTTTTGCGAAATAACGATATGTTTCCTCTATTTTGCCTTAATTTTGCTAATTTTATCGAGATATGAGCGAAAAAAGCAACGAAAATGGATAATTTTTGCGAACTTTCAATTTTTTTCAACTATTTTGATATATTTTCGTTATTTATTAGGGATATGATAAAGAAAAAGCAGCGAAAACGGATAATTTTTGCTAAATATCTTTTTATTCCTCTATTTTGCCTTAATTTTCGTCATTTTACGAAAAAATTCAACGGAAACAGATAATTTTTGCTTAATTTCATTTTTTTCCTCAATTTGCCTTTAATTTTCGAAATTTTATCTAGATATTATCGTAAAAAATTACGAAAATGGATAATTTTATAGAAATTTCAATTTTTTACCTCTTTTTAGCTTTAATTTTTGTCATTTTACCGGGATTTGCTCAAAAAAAGCAACAACAATTGATAATTTCACCAAAATTTCAGTTTAAATCCTCTATCTTGCATTTATTTTTCTAATTTTATTGAGATACGAGCGAAAAAAGCAACGAAAATGGAAAATTTCAACTAAATTTCAATTTTTTTCCCTGTATTTTTCCTTAAATTGGATACTTTTAGCGAAATATCTATTTTTTCCTCTATTTTGTCTTAGTTTTTCTAAATTTTTCTAGATTTGATCGAAAAACACAAGGAAAATGGATAATTTCAGGGAAATTTGAATTTTTTCCCTGTATTTTTCCTTAATTATCAGCAATTCATCAGATATTATCGGAAAAAGGAACGAAAACGGATAATTTCTCCAAAATTTCATTTTTTTTTCATCTATTTTAACGGATAATTTTAGCAAAAGTTTATTTTTTTTCATATATTTTGGTTAAATTTTCGTCATTTTATCAAGATATGATTGAAAAAACGCAGGAAAACGGATAATTTTTGCGAAATAACGATATTTTTCCTCTATTTGGCCTTAATCTTTCTAATTTTATCGAGATGTGTGCGAAAGAAGCAACGTAAATGGATAATATCAGCAAAATTAAATTTTTTTCTTGTATTATTCCTTAAATTTTGTCAATTCATCGAGATTTTATCGAAAAAAAGCAATGAAAACCGATAAATTTAGCAAAATTACAATTTTATTCCTCTATTTTGCCTTAATTTTTGTAAAATTTTTCCAGATAAGATCAAAAAAAGCCACTAAAACAGATAATTTTTGCGAATTGTGAATTTTTTCCCTCTAATATAATTTAATTCTCTTCGTTTTATTGAAATATGGTCGAAAAATGCAACGAAAATGGATAATTTCGGCGAAATTTCAATTTTTTTCCCTGTAATTTGCCTTAATTTTCATCAATTCATCAAAATATTATCGAAAAATGCTACGAAAACGGATAATTTTAGCAAAATTTTATTTTTTTTCATCTATTTAGGCTAAATTTTCGTCACTTTATCCAGATATGATCAAAAAAAGGCAGGAAAACGGGCAATTTTTGCGAAAAATTGATATTTCTCCTCTATTTGGCATTAATTTTTCTAATTTTATCGAGATATGAGCGAAAAATGCTACGAAAATGTATAATTTCAGCGAAATTAAAATTTTTCTTCTTGTATTTTTACTTCAATTTTTTTAATTCATCGAGATATTATCTAAAAAAAGCAATGAAAACCAATAAATTTAATTTAATGGATAATTTCAGCCAAATTTCAATTTCTTTCCCTGTAATATGCCTTAATTTTCGTCAATTCATCAAAATATTATCGAAAAAAGGAACGAAAATAGATTATTTCACCAAAATTTCATTTTTTTCTTCTATTTTGCCTAAATTTTCGACATTTTATCCAGATATGATAAAAAAAACAACGATTACGGATATATTTGCGATTTGTGAATTTTTTCTCTCTAATTTAACTTAATTTTCTTCATTTTATTGAGATATGATCGAAAAGAGCAACGAAAATGGATAATTTAAGCGAAATTTCAAATTATTTGCTCTATTTTGCCTTAATTTTTCTAATTTTATCGAGATATGAGCGAAAAATGCAACGAAAAAGGATAATTTCAACGAATTTTCAATTTTTTTCCCTGTATGTTGCCCTAATATTCGTCAATTCATCGAGATATTATCGACACAAGCAATGAAACCCGATAAATTTACCAAAATTACAATTTTTTTCCTCTATTTTGCCTTAATTTTTGTAAAATTTTACCGGATAAGATCGAAAAAAGTCACGAAAACGGATAATTTTTGCGAATTGTGAATTTTTTCCATCTAATTTAATTTAATGCTCTTCATTTTATTGAAATATGATCGAAAAAAGCAACGAAAACGGATAATTTTAGCAAAATCTTATTTTTTTCATCTATTTAGGCTAAATTTTCGTCAATTTATTCAGATATGATCGAAAAAAGGCAGGAAAACAGGTAATTTTTGCGAAATAACGATATTTCTCCTCTATTTTGGCTTAATTCTTCTAATTTAATCGAGATATGAGCAAAAAAAGCAACGAAAATGGATAATTTTAGGGAAATTTCAATTATTTTCCCTGTATTTTGTCTTAATTTTCGTCAATTCATCAAGACATTATCGAAAAAAGAAACGAAAACGGATAATTTTAGCAAAATTTCATTTTTTTTCATCTATTTATCCTATATTTTCGTCATTTTATCCAGATATGATCGAAAAAATCCACGAAAACGGATAATTTTAGCGAAATATCTATTTTTTTCCCCTATTTTGCCTTAATTTTTCTAATTTTATCGAGATTTCATCGAAAAACGCAAGGAAAATGGATAATTCCAGGGAAATTTTAATTTTTTCCCTGTATTTTGCCTTACTTTTCAGCAATTCATCAGGGTATTATCGAAAAAAGGAAGGAAAACGGTTACTTTCACCAAAATTTCATTTTTTTCCTCTATTTTGCCTTAATTTTTCTAATTTTATCGAGATATGAGCGAAAAAAGCAACAAAAATGGATAATTTCAGCGAAATTATATTTTTTTCTTGAATTGTTCCTTAAATTTTGTCAATTCATCGATATTTTATCGAAAAAAAAACAATGAAAACCGATAAATTTAGCAAAATTACAATTTTATTCCTCTACTATGCCTTAATTTTTGTAAAATTTTTCCAGATATGATCGAAAAAAGCCACTAAAACGGATAATTTTTGCGAATTCTGAATTTTTTCCCTCTAATTTATTTAAATTTCTTCATTTAATTGAAATATGGTCGAAAAAAGCAACGAAAACGGATACTTTTAGCGTAATATCTATTTTTTTCCCTGTAATTTGCCTTAATTTTTCAAATTTTTTCGGGATTTGATCGAAAAACGCAAGGAAAATGGATAATTTCAGGGAAATTATATTTTTTCCCTGTATTTTGCCTTAATTTTCAGCAATTCATCTGGATATTATAGAAAATTGAACGAAACGGATATTTTCACCAAAATTTCATTTTTTTTTCATCTATTTATCCTAAATTTTCGTCATTTTATCCAGATGAGATCGAAAAATGCCACGAAAACGGATAATTTTTTCGAATTGTGAATTTTTCCCCCTAATTATTTTAATTCTCTTCGTTTTATTGAAATATGATCGAAAAAAGCAACGGAAATGGATAATTCCAGCGAAATTTCAATTTTTTCCCCTGTAATTTGACGTAATTTTCGTCAATTCATCAAGATATTATCGAAAAAAGCAACGAAAACGATTAATTTTTGTGAAATTTCAATTTTTTTCCTCTATTTTGCCTTAATTTTCGTCATTTTACGAAAAAATTCAACGGAAACAGATAATTTTTGCTTAATTTCATTTTTTTCCTCAATTTGCCTTTAATTTTTGAAATTTTATCTAGATATTATCGTAAAAAATTACGAAAATGGATAGTTTTATAGAAATTTCAATTTTTTACCTCTTTTTAGCTTTAATTTTTAACATTTTACCGAGATTTGCTCAAAAAAAGCAACAAGAATTGATAATTTCACCAAAATTTCAGTTTTAATCCTCTATCTTGCATTTATTTTTCTAATTTTATTGAGATACGAGCGAAAAAAGCAACGACAATGGAAAATTTCAACTAAATTTCAATTTTTTTTCCTGCATTTTTCCTTAATATTCGTCAATTCATCAAGATATTATCGAAAAAAGCGACGATAACGGTTAATTTTTTTGAATTTACAATTTTATTCCACTATTTTGCCTTAATTTTTCTAATTTAATCGAGATATGAGCGAAAAAAGCAACGAAAATGGATAATTTCAGCGAAATTTCAATTATTTTCCCTGTATGTTGTCTTAATTTTCGTCAATTCATCAAGATATTATCGAAAAAAGAAACGAAAACGGATTATTTTAGCAAAATTTAATTTTTTTATTATCTATTTATCCTATATTTTCGTCATTTTATCCAGATATGATCGAAAAAAGCCACGAAAACGGATACTTTTAGCGAAATATCTATTTTTCCTCTATTTTGCCTTAATTTTTCTAAATTTTTCTAGATTTGATCGAGAAACACAAGGAAAATGGATAATTCCAGGGAAATTTTTATTTTTTCCCTGTATTTTGCCTTACTTTTCAGCAATTCATCAGGGTATTATCGAAAAAATGAACGAAAACGGATACTTTCACCAAACTTTCATTTCTTTCCTCTATTTTGCCTTAATTTTTCTAATTTTATCGAGATTTGAGCGAAAAAAGCAACAAAAATGGATAATTTCAGCGAAATCATATTTCTTTCTTGTATTGTTCCTTAAATTTTGACAATTAATCGAATTTTATCGAAAAAAAAGCAATGAAAACCGATAAATTTAGCAAAATTACAATTTAATTCCTCTACTTTGCCTTAATTTTTGTAAAATTTTTCCAGATATGATCCAAAAAGCCACTAAAACGGATAATTTTTGTGAATTGTGAATTTTTTCCCTCTAATTTATTTAAATTTCTTTTTTAATTGAAATATGGTCGAAAAAAGAAACGAAAATGGATAATTTCAGCGAAATATCTATTTTTTTCCCTGTAATTTGCCTTAATTTTTCAAATTTTTTCGGGATTTGATCGAAAAACGCAAGGAAAATTGATAATTTCAGGGAAATTCAATTTTTTCCCTGTATTTTGCCTTAATTTTCAGCAATTCATCAGGATATTATCGAAAATTGAACGAAAACGGATATTTTATTTTTTTTCACCTATTTATCCTAAATTTTCGTCATTTTATCCAGATGAAATCGAAAAATGCCACGAAAACGGGTAATTTTTGCGAAATAACGATATTTTTCTTCTATTTTGCCTTAATTTTTCTAATTTTATCGAGATATGAGCGAAAAAAGCAACGAAAATGGATAATTTTTGCGAACTTTCAATTTTTTTCAACTATTTTGATTTATTTTCGTTATTTATTAGGGATATGATAAAGAAAAAGCAGCGAAAACGGATAATTTTTCCTAAATTTCTTTTTATTCCTCTATTTTGCCTTAATTTTCGTCATTTTACGAAAAAATTCAACGGAAACAGTTAATTTTTGCTTAATTTCATTTTTTTCCTCAATTTGGCTATAATTTTCGAAATTTTATATAGATATTGTCGTAAAAAATTACGAAAATGGATAATTTTATAGAAATTTCAATTTTTTACCTCTTTTTAGCTTTAATTTTTGCCATTTTACCGAGATTTGCTCAAAAAAAGCAACAAGAATTGATAATTTCACCAAAATTTCAGGTTAAATCCTCTATCTTGCATTCATTTTTCTAATTTTATTGAGATACGAGCGAAAAAAGCAACGAAAATGGAAAATTTCAACTAAATTTCAATTTTTTTCCCTGTATTTTTCCTTAATATTCGTCAATTCATCAAGATATTATCGAAAAAAGCGACGATAACGGTTAATTTTTGTGAAATTACAATTTTTTTCCTCTATTTTGCCTTAATTTTTCTAATTTAATCTGGATATGAGCGAAAAAAGCAACGAAAATGGATAATTTCAGCGAAATTTCAATTTTTTTCCCTGTATGTTTCCTTAATTTTCGTCAATTCATCAAGATATTATCGAAAAAAGAAACGAAAACGGATTATTTTAGCAAAATTTCATTTTTTTATTATCTATTTATCCTAAATTTTCGTCATTTTATCCAGATATGATCGAAAAAAGCCACGAAAACGGATACTTTTAGCGAAATATCTATTTTTTCCTCTATTTTGCCTTAATTTTTCTAAATTTTTCTAGATTTGATCGAAAAACACAAGGAAAATGGATAATTTCAGGGAAATTTGAATTTTTTCCCTGTATTTTTCCTTAATTATCAGCAATTCATCAGATATTATCGGAAAAAGGAACGAAAACGGATAATTTCACCAAAATTTCATTTTTTTTCATCTATTTTAACGGATAATTTTAGCAAAAGTTTATTTTTTTTCATATATTTTGGTTAAATTTTCGTCATTTTATCAAGATATGATTGAAAAAACGCAGGAAAACGGATAATTTTTGCGAAATAACGATATTTTTCCTCTATTTGGCCTTAATTTTTCTAATTTTATCGAGATGTGTGCGAAAGAAGCAACGTAAATGGATAATATCAGCAAAATTAAATTTTTTTCTTGTATTATTCCTTAAATTTTGTCAATTCATCGAGATTTTATCGAAAAAAAGCAATGAAAACCGATAAATTTAGCAAAATTACAATTTTATTCCTCTATTTTGCCTTAATTTTTTTAAAATTTTTCCAGATAATATCAAAAAAAGCCACTAATACGGATAATTTTTGCGAATTGTGAATTTTTTCCCTCTAATATAATTTAATTCTCTTCGTTTTATTGAAATATGGTCAAAAATGCAACGAAAATGGATAATTTCGGCGAAATTTCAATTTTTTTCCCTGTAATTTGCCTTAATTTTCATCAATTCATCAAAATATTATCGAAAAATGCTACGAAAACGGATAATTTTAGCAAAATTTTATTTTTTTTTCATCTATTTAGGCTAAATTTTCGTCACTTTATCCAGATATGATCAAAAAAAGGCAGGAAAACGGGCAATTTTTGCGAAAAATTCATATTTCTCCTCTATTTGGCCTAATTTTTCTAATTTTATCGAGATATGAGCGAAAAATGCTACGAAAATGTATAATTTCAGCGAAATTAAAATTTTTCTTCTTGTATTTTTACTTCAATTTTTTTAATTCATCGAGATCTTATCTAAAAAAAGCAATGAAAACCAATAAATTTAATTTAATGGATAATTTCAGCCAAATTTCAATTTCTTTCCCTGTAATATGCCTTAATTTTCGTCAATTCATCAAGATATTATCGAAAAAAGGAACGAAAATAGATTATTTCACCAAAATTTCATTTTTTTCTTCTATTTTGCCTAAATTTTCGACATTTTATCCAGATATGATAAAAAAAAAACAACGATTACGGATATATTTGCGATTTGTGAATTTTTTCTCTCTAATTTAACTTAATTTTCTTCATTTTATTGAGATATGATCGAAAAGAGCAACGAAAATGGATAATTTAAGCGAAATTTCAAATTATTTGCTCTATTTTGCCTTAATTTTTCTAATTTTATCAAGATATGAGCGAAAAATGCAACGAAAAAGGATAATTTCAACGAATTTTCAATTTTTTTCCCTGTATGTTGCCCTAATATTCGTCAATTCATCGAGATATTATCGACACAAGCAATGAAACCCGATAAATTTACCAAAATTACAATTTTTTTCCTCTATTTTGCCTTAATTTTTGTAAAATTTTACCGGATAAGATCGAAAAAAGTCACGAAAACGGATAATTTTTGCGAATTGTGAATTTTTTCTATCTAATTTAATTTAATGCTCTTCATTTTATTGAAATATGATCGAAAAAAGCAACGAAAACGGATAATTTTAGCAAAATCTTATTTTTTTCATCTATTTAGGCTAAATTTTCGTCAATTTATTCAGATATGATCGAAAAAAGGCAGGAAAACTGGTAATTTTTGCGAAATAACGATATTTCTCCTCTATTTTCGCTTAATTCTTCTAATTTAATCGAGATATGAGCAATAAAAGCAACGAAAATGGATAATTTTAGGGAAATTTCAATTATTTTCCCTGTATTTTGTCTTAATTTTCGTCAATTCATCGAGACATTATCGAAAAAAGAAACGAAAACGGATAATTTTAGCAAAATTTCATTTTTTTTCATCTATTTATCCTATATTTTCGTCATTTTATCCAGATATGATCGAAAAAATCCACGAAAACGGATAATTTTAGCGAAATATCTATTTTTTTTCCCTATTTTGCCTTAATTTTTCTAATTTTATCGAGATTTCATCGAAAAACGCAAGGAAAATGGATAATTCCAGGGAAATTTTAATTTTTTCCCTGTATTTTGCCTTACTTTTCAGCAATTCATCAGGGTATTATCGAAAAAAGGAAGGAAAACGGTTACTTTCACCAAAATTTCATTTTTTTCCTCTATTTTGCCTTAATTTTTCTAATTTTATCGAGATATGAGCGAAAAAAGCAACAAAAATGGATAATTTCAACGAAATTATATTTTTTTCTTGTATTGTTCCTTAAATTTTGTCAATTCATCGATATTTTATCGAAAAAAAAACAATGAAAACCGATAAATTTAGCAAAATTACAATTTTATTCCTCTACTATGCCTTAATTTTTGTAAAATTTTTCCAGATATGATCGAAAAAAGCCACTAAAACGGATAATTTTTGCGAATTCTGAATTTTTTCCCTCTAATTTATTTAAATTTCTTCATTTAATTGAAATATGGTCGAAAAAAGCAACGAAAACGGATACTTTTAGCGAAATATATATTTTTTTCCCTGTAATTTGCCTTAATTTTTCAAATTTTTTCGGGATTTGATCGAAAAACGCAAGGAAAATGGATAATTTCAGGGAAATTATATTTTTTCCCTGTATATTGCCTTAATTTTCAGCAATTCATCTGGATATTATCGAAAATTGAACGAAAACGGATATTTTCACCAAAATTTCATTTTTTTTCATCTATTTATCCTAAATTTTCGTCATTTTATCCAGATGAGATCGAAAAATGCCACGAAAACGGATAATTTTTTCGAATTGTGAATTTTTCCCCCTAATTATTTTAATTCTCTTCGTTTTATTGAAATATGATCGAAAAAAGCAACGGAAATGGATAATTCCAGCGAAATTTCAATTTTTTCCCCTGTAATTTGACGTAATTTTCGTCAATTCATCAAGATATTATCGAAAAAGGAACGATAACGGTTAATTTTTTTGAATTTACAATTTTATTCCTCTATTTTGCCTTAATTTTTCTAATTTAATCGAGATATGAGCGAAAAAAGCAACGAAAATGGATAATTTCAGCGAAATTTCAATTATTTTCCCTGTATGTTGTCTTAATTTTCGTCAATTCATCAAGATATTATCGAAAAAAGAAACGAAAACGGATTATTTTAGCAAAATTTAATTTTTTTATTATCTATTTATCCTAAATTTTCGTCATTTTATCCAGATATGATCGAAAAAAGCCACGAAAACGGATACTTTTAGCGAAATATCTATTTTTCCTCTATTTTGCCTTAATTTTTCTAAATTTTTCTAGATTTGATCGAGAAACACAAGGAAAATGGATAATTCCAGGGAAATTTTTATTTTTTCCCTGTATTTTGCCTTACTTTTCAGCAATTCATCAGGGTATTATCGAAAAAATGAACGAAAACGGATACTTTCACCAAACTTTCATTTCTTTCCTCTATGTTGCCTTAATTTTTCTAATTTTATCGAGATTTGAGCGAAAAAAGCAACAAAAATGGATAATTTCAGCGAAATTATATTTCTTTCTTGTATTGTTCCTTAAATTTTGACAATTAATCGAATTTTATCGAAAAAAAAGCAATGAAAACCGATAAATTTAGCAAAATTACAATTTAATTCCTCTACTTTGCCTTAATTTTTGTAAAAGTTTTCCAGATATGATCCAAAAAGCCACTAAAACGGATAATTTTTGTGAATTGTGAATTTTTTCCCTCTAATTTATTTAAATTTCTTTTTTAATTGAAATATGGTCGAAAAAAGAAACGAAAATGGTTAATTTCAGCGAAATATCTATTTTTTTCCCTGTAATTTGCCTTAATTTTTCAAATTTTTTCGGGATTTGATCGAAAAACGCAAGGAAAATTGATAATTTCAGGGAAATTCAATTTTTTCCCTGTATTTTGCCTTAATTTTCAGCAATTCATCAGGATATTATCGAAAATTGAACGAAAACGGATATTTTATTTTTTTTCACCTATTTATCCTAAATTTTCGTCATTTTATCCAGATGAAATCGAAAAATGCCACAAAAACGGGTAATTTTTGCGAAATAACGATATTTTTCTTCTATTTTGCCTTAATTTTTCTAATTTTATCGAGATATGAGCGAAAAAAGCAACGAAAATGGATAATTTTTGCGAACTTTCTATTTTTTTCAACTATTTTGATTTATTTTCGTTATTTATTAGGGATATGATAAAGAAAAAGCAGCGAAAACGGATAATTTTTCCTAAATTTCTTTTTATTCCTCTATTTTGCCTTAATTTTCGTCATTTTACGAAAAAATTCAACGGAAACAGTTAATTTTTGCTTAATTTCATTTTTTTCCTCAATTTGGCTATAATTTTCGAAATTTTATATAGATATTGTCGTAAAAAATTACGAAAATGGATAATTTTATAGAAATTTCAATTTTTTACCTCTTTTTAGCTTTAATTTTTGCCATTTTACCGAGATTTGCTCAAAAAAAGCAACAAGAATTGATAATTTCACCAAAATTTCAGGTTAAATCCTCTATCTTGCATTCATTTTTCTAATTTTATTGAGATACGAGCGAAAAAAGCAACGAAAATGGAAAATTTCAACTAAATTTCAATTTTTTTCCCTGTATTTTTCCTTAATATTCGTCAATTCATCAAGATATTATCGAAAAAAGCGACGATAACGGTTAATTTTTGTGAAATTACAATTTTTTTCCTCTATTTTGCCTTAATTTTTCTAATTTAATCTGGATATGAGCGAAAAAAGCAACGAAAATGGATAATTTCAGCGAAATTTCAATTTTTTTCCCTGTATGTTGCCTTAATTTTCGTCAATTCATCAAGATATTATCGAAAAAAGAAACGAAAACGGATTATTTTAGCAAAATTTCATTTTTTTATTATCTATTTATCCTAAATTTTCGTCATTTTATCCAGATATGATCGAAAAAAGCCACGAAAACGGATACTTTTAGCGAAATATCTATTTTTTCCTCTATTTTGCCTTAATTTTTCTAAATTTTTCTAGATTTGATCGAAAAACACAAGGAAAATGGATAATTTCAGGGAAATTTGAATTTTTTCCCTGTATTTTTCCTTAATTATCAGCAATTCATCAGATATTATCGGAAAAAGGAACGAAAACGGATAATTTCACCAAAATTTCATTTTTTTTTCATCTATTTTAACGGATAATTTTAGCAAAAGTTTATTTTTTTTCATATATTTTGGTTAAATTTTCGTCATTTTATCAAGATATGATTGAAAAAACGCAGGAAAACGGATAATTTTTGCGAAATAACGATATTTTTCCTCTATTTGTCCTTAATTTTTCTAATTTTATCGAGATGTGTGCGAAAGAAGCAACGTAAATGGATAATATCAGCAAAATTAAATTTTTTTCTTGTATTATTCCTTAAATTTTGTCAATTCATCGAGATTTTATCGAAAAAAAGCAATGAAAACCGATAAATTTAGCAAAATTACAATTTTATTCCTCTATTTTGCCTTAATTTTTTAAAAATTTTTCCAGATAAGATCAAAAAAAGCCACTAAAACGGATAATTTTTGCGAATTGTGAATTTTTTCCCTCTAATATAATTTAATTCTCTTCGTTTTATTGAAATATGGTCAAAAATGCAACGAAAATGGATAATTTCGGCGAAATTTCAATTTTTTTCCCTGTAATTTGCCTTAATTTTCATCAATTCATCAAAATATTATCGAAAAATGCTACGAAAACGGATAATTTTAGCAAAATTTTATTTTTTTTTCATCTATTTAGGCTAAATTTTCGTCACTTTATCCAGATATGATCAAAAAAATCCACGAAAACGGATAATGTTAGCGAAATATCTATTTTTTTTCTCTATTTTGCCTTAATTTTTCTAATTTTATCGAGATTTCATCGAAAAACGCAAGGAAAATGGATAATTCCAGGGAATTTTTAATTTTTTCCCTGTATTTTGCCTTACTTTTCAGCAATTCATCAGGGTATTATCGAAAAAAGGAAGGAAAACGGTTACTTTCACCAAAATTTCATTTTTTTTCTCTATTTTGCCTTAATTTTTCTAATTTTATCGAGATATGAGCGAAAAAAGCAACAAAAATGGATAATTTCAGCGAAATTATATTTTTTTCTTGTATTGTTCCTTAAATTTTGTCAATTCATCGATATTTTATCGAAAAAAAAACAATGAAAACCGATAAATTTAGCAAAATTACAATTTTATTCCTCTACTATGCCTTAATTTTTGTAAAATTTTTCCAGATATGATCGAAAAAAGCCACTAAAACGGATAATTTTTGCGAATTCTGAATTTTTTCCCTCTAATTTATTTAAATTTCTTCATTTAATTGAAATATGGTCGAAAAAAGCAACGAAAACGGATACTTTTAGCGAAATATCTATTTTTTTCCCTGTAATTTGCCTTAATTTTTCAAATTGTTTCGGGATTTGATCGAAAAACGCAAGGAAAATGGATAATTTCAGGGAAATTATATTTTTTCCCTGTATTTTGCCTTAATTTTCAGCAATTCATCTGGATATTATCGAAAATTGAACGAAAACGGATATTTTCACCCAAATTTCATTTTTTTTCATCTATTTATCCTAAATTTTCGTCATTTTATCCAGATGAGATCGAAAAATGCCACGAAAACGGATAATTTTTTCGAATTGTGAATTTTTCCCCCTAATTATTTTAATTCTCTTCGTTTTATTGAAATATGATCGAAAAAAGCAACGGAAATGGATAATTCCAGCGAAATTTCAATTTTTTCCCCTGTAATTTGACGTAATTTTCGTCAATTCATCAGGGTATTATCGAAAAAATGAACGAAAACGGATACTTTCACCAAAATTTCATTTCTTTCCTCTATTTTGCCTTAATTTTTCTAATTTTATCGAGATTTGAGCGAAAAAAGCAACAAAAATGGATAATTTCAGCGAAATTATATTTTTTTCTTGTATTGTTCCTTAAATTTTGTCAATTAATCGATATTTTATCGAAAAAAAAGCAATGAAAACCGATAAATTTAGCAAAATTACAATTTTATTCCTCTACTTTGCCTTAATTTTTGTAAAATATTTCCAGATATGATCCAAAAAGCCACTAAAACGGATAATTTTTGTGAATTGTGAATTTTTTCCCTCTAATTTATTTAAATTTTTACTTGACTTGACTTGATTCGAGCGTACACCGGCGACCGGCGACTGATCCCATTGAAATGGGATCCGTCGCTCGTAGTCGCCGCTAAGCAGTGCATGACTTAAAATGATTATACGCACTGAGGAGTATTTCACGAACAAAATACCATTGCAAATGTGTTATGAGTTTTCAATTCTCTTCTCTTGAGAATATTATAGACAAATTCCTCAAAGATTTAATTACTTTGATACAGAATTGGAATCAGTCGCTCGTAAGCAGAAGTGCGTAGTGAATGGCTAGGAAAGATATGCTCACTGAAATTTTTAAACAGTACAAAATATTACACAAATTGTATTTTTAAGTATTAATAACTCTTATTTTGAGTGTTTCATTGACAAATTACAGTCATTTCAAATATCTACTGCATACATCACTGTCAAAAAGTTATACTTTTGGCACTGATTGAAATATGAATAGAATTGAACGGAAAAAAATATATTGAAACCTAAGGTTTACGAAACATTTTTAAATAAACGAAGGACAATTACGAGCATTAACGGAGCATTAGAAGAAAATATAAAGTATCTTTTGAGGGCTACAAGTAAACGAACTTTAGTAATGCTCTATCGACAACGTTATCAATAACTTTGTAAAATAAAGAAATTTGTTGATAAAAGAAAATAAACAATATTACTTCCTCACCTATTGCAATTATAGGTTAATGCTAGGAAGACAATAATCACAATGATACAACGGCTACATTGGGCGAGAACAATTGTGTTTTTTCATCAATAAATCAAGACTGAACTCGTATGAAAATTGATCGTCGATATGAATATAATGGTAAAAAGAAATGAAAACTTAACTCATTCATAAATGTTGTATCTTAGATATTTATCTTATATTTAAGTCTTGATAAAATTGTTTCTTTCTTTTGCCATTCCAAAACCCTTCGTTATTTTCGTCCAAGAAATTCTCCCAATTTCGAGGTTCAAGAGAAGGGATGTCTTTAGTAAGAACCATATGAATAGACTGGGAAATCCAGGTGAAAGCAAGGGTTCAGTTTCTAGGAAAAAGAAACTTGTTTGAAGAGAAGCAATAGAGGAGCTCCACGACACTGCGTGCAAAGTGCTATTAGTAGAAGGTTTGCTATTGAATTGAGTGTTGGAATTTCTTCTTCTTAAAACGTTTTCGTTTCCTAAGCGTTCCCGCAAAAATTGTGTGATCTCCTTGGTTAGCCCTGAGGTTAAAGGAAACCCCATTGTCTCCACGAGTTCCACCTTTCTTCATTTGGACCCCTTGCGGAGTCTTGCTGCGAAGGGCTAAAATCCTCCTCGTCCATGAGGTGATTAACGAAGGCCGAGGTGGAATTTCCCACCCCGAAGTATCTCTGATGTTCTGCTGCACTCTTTCCTATCATTGTTCTCCCTCTCAGAACTCGGAGAAAATTGAGAAATTCCTAACCAAAGATTTAAGAAACTTTATGACCTACCATGTTGAAAATGGTCTCCGATGGACCAAATTACAGGAAATACTTGATTTTCATTTTGCTGAGTATACCTGCATTATATGTATTCTACAGAGTATCTGTTGGCGTATAGCAGGGGTTGCATTTCCAGCTAATCCAATTTCCTATTCGATTACTTCGATTATATTTCACTTACGTAAATAAAAATAATACACGTGACGTTGCCTACTATTTTAAATTGCTATGAAATTATTGCGTTTAAACCTCTAGTTTCACCTTGTTGAGAATCATCGGGCGCTTCTGCTAATTTAATATACAATACTCGGATTTTCTATTATGGATACCCGAGTTTGGAGCTGAATAAAAACTAAAGTAGAGATCCCACAGGAAAACTAATTACACCAAAATTTTGCGTGTTTTATTTTGCGGTGTTCTACACGGTCCAAATATTTTTATTACTATTGCTTTTGTTACTAATTGAAGGATGAACGAAAAATGTGCCTGTTTTTTCGCTCTCTTTCACGGATTGCTTACTTTGTGCTTTTTTTTCTCATAAAGTATCACTTCAATCATAATAAAACCTTTAGATGACATTAAGAAACATATTATAAACTAAAATTAAAATTGTCAGTGTCTTCTTGTTGTTAGATAAAAAGTTGTTATCGATATTATAAAACAACTTTTTTTCAGTTATTGGTGGACGTAAAAGTGTAAAAATGGTCTTGTTACAAAGCTCTCGAAAAAAGTTTTCAAATGGTATCATCAACGATATCTACAAATCAGCGATTTTTTTAATGCGAATTAAAATTTGTCGTTGAGGAAATCGTCCCGAAATCAGGCACTGGAGCTAGAATACCGTTAGAGCGACCGAGGAGCGGGTAGTCGCTCGCAGTGAAAGACCCCCATCGCCTGTAGGTCGCCCAAACTGACGTCGCCCGAATACGCTGGTCGCTCGGTCGCTCGTAGTCGCTTCCAAAGGAAGACCGGCCTAATGTAACTTAAATATCTTCATTTTATTGAGATATGATCGAAAAAAGCAACGAATATGGATAATTTAAACGAAATTTCAAATTTTTTGCTTTATTTTGCCTTAATTTTTCTAATTTTATCGAGATATGAGCGAAAAATTCAACGAAAAAGGATAATTTCAACAAAATTTCAATTTTTTTCCCTGTAAGTCGTCCTAATTTTCATCAATTCATCAAGATATTATCGAAGAAATGAACGAAAACAAATAATTTTAGCAAAATTTCATTTTTTTTCATCTATTTTGCCTAAATTTTCGTCATTTTATCCAGATAAGATCGAAAAAAGCCACTAAAACGGATAATTTTTGTGAGTTGTGAATTTTTTTTCCCCTAATTTAATTTAATTCTCTTCGTTTTATTGGAAATGATCGAAAAAAGCAACGAAAATGGATAATTTCAGCCAAATTTCAATTTCTTTCCCTGTAATATGCCTTAATTTTCGTCAATTCATCAGGATATTATCGAATAAAGGAACGAAAACGGATTATTTCACCAAAATTTCATTTTTTTTCATCTATTTTGCCTAAATTTTCGTTATTTAATCGAGATGGGATCGAAAAAAGGCACGAAAACGGATAATTTTTGTGAATTGTGAAATTTTTCCCTCTAATTTAATTTAATTCTCTTCATTTTATTGAAATATGGTCGAAAAAAGCTACGAAGACGGATAATTTTAGCAAAATTTTATATTTTAAAATCTATTTAGGCAAAATTTTCATCATTTTATCCAGATATGATCAAAAAAGGGCAGGAAAACGGGTAATTTTTGCGAAATAACAATATTTTTCATCTATTTTGCCTTAATTTTTCTAATTTTATAGAGATATGAGTGAAAAAAGCAACGAAAAAGGATAATTTCAGCGAAATTAAAATTATTTTCCTTGTATTTTTCCTCAAATTTCGTCAATTCATCGAGATATTATCGATAAATTGCAATAAAAAACAATAAATTTAGCAAAATTTCAATTTTATTCCTCCAATTTACCTTAATTTTTGTAATATTATCGAGATAGAATAGAAAAAAGCAACAAAAACGGATAATTTTCGAAAAATTTCGATTTTTTTCAATTATTTTGAATTATTTTCGTTATTTTATAGGAATATGATAAAGAAAAAGCAACGAAAACGGATAATTTTAGCGAAATATCTTTTTTATTCCTCTATTTTGCCTTAATTTTTGTCATTTTACAACAACATTCAACGAAAACAGATAATTTTAGCTCAATTTCATTTTTTTCCTCAATTTGGCTTTAATTTTTGAAATTTTATCTAGATATGATCGTAAAAAGCTACGAAAATGGATAATTTAATAAAACTTTCAATTTTTTACCTCTTTTTAGCCTTAATTTTTGTCATTTAACCGAGATTTGCTCAAAAAATGCATCAAGAATTGATAATTTCAGCGAAATTTCAATTTTTTTCCTCTATTTTGCATTAATTTTTCTAATTTTATCGAGATACGGGCGAAAAAAGCAACGAAAATGGATAATTTCAACTAAATTTTAATTTTTTTCCCTGTATTTTGCCTTAATTTACGTCAATTCATCAAGATATTTTACAAAAAAGCGACGATAACGGTTAATTTTTGGGAAATTTAATTTTTTTTCCTCTATTTTGGCTTAATTTTTCTAATTTAATCGAGATATTAGCGAAAAAAGCAACGAAAATGGATAATTTCAGCGAAATTTCTATTTTTTTCCCTGTAATTTGCCACAATTTTCGTCAATTCATCACAATATTATCGAAAATAGCTACGAAAACGGATAATTTTAGCAAAATTTTATTTTTTTTAAATAACTATAGGCTAAATTTTCGTCATTTTATCCAGATATGATCGGAAAAAGGCAGGAAAAGTGGTAATTTTTGCGAAATAACGATATTTTTCCTAAATTTTTCCTTAATTTTTCTAATTTTATCGAGATAAGAGCGAAAAAAGCAAAGAAAATGGATAATTTCAGCGAAATTAAAATTTTTTTCCTTGTATTTTTCCTCAAATTTCGTCAATTCATCGAGATATTATCGAAAAAATGCAAATAAATTTAGCAAAATTTCAATTTTATTCCTCCATTTTGCCTTAATTATTGTAATATTATCGAGATATGATCAAAAACAGCAACAAAAACGGATAATGTTTGGGAAATTTCGATTTTTTTTCAACATTTTTGATTTATTTTCGTTATTTTATAGGGATATGATAAAAAAAGCAACGAAAAGGGATAATTTTAGCGAAAAATCTTTTTTATTCCACTATTTTGCCATAATTTTCGTCACTTTACCACAAAATTCAACGGAAACAGATAATTTTAGCTTAATTTCATTTTTTTCTCAATTTTGCTTTAATTTTCGAAATTTTATCGAGATTTGCTCAAAAATAGCAACAAGAATTGATAATTTCAGCGAAATATCTATTTTTTCCTCTATTTTGCCTTAATCTATTATATTATATAGAAATATCTATTTTAACGGATAATTTTAGCAAAAGTTTATTTTTTTTCATATATTTAGGTTAAATTTTCGTCAATTTATCAAGATATGATTGAAAAAACTTAGGAAAACAGGTAATTTTTGCGAATTAAGGATATTTTTCCTCTATTTGGCCTTAATTTTTCTAATTTTATCGAGATATGAGTGAAAGAAGCAACGAAAATGGATAAATCAGCGAAATTAATTTTTTTTTCTTGTATTGTTCCTTAAAGTTTGTCAATTCATCGAGATTTTATCGAAAAAAAGCAATGAAAACCGATAAATTTAGCAAAATTACAATTTTATTCCTATATTTTGCCTTAATATTTGTAAAATTTTTCCAGATAAGATCAAAAAAAGCCACTAAAACGAATATATTTTACGAATTGTGAATTTTTTCCCTCTAATTTAATTTAATTCTCTTCATTTTATTGAAATATGGTCGAAAAAAACAACCAAAATGGATGATTTCGGCGAAATTTCAATTTTTTTCCCTGTAATTTGCCTTAATTTTCATCAATTCATCACAATATTATCGAAAAAAGCTACGAAAACGGATAATTTTGGCAAAATTTTATTTTTTTTTCATCTATTTCGGCTAAATTTTCGTCACCTTATCCAGATATGATCGAAAAAAGGCATGAAAACGGGTAATTTTTGCGAAATATTGATACTTCTCTTCTATTTTGCCTTAATTTTTCTAATTTTATCGAGATATGAGGGAAAAAAGCAACGAAGATGATAATTTCAGCGAAATTAAATTTTTTTTCCTTATATTTCGTCAATTCATCGAGATATTATCGAAAAAAAGCAACAAAAACCGATAAATTTAGCAAAATCTCAATTTTATTCCTACATTTTGCCTTAATTTTTGAAATATTATCGAGATATGATCGAAAATATCAATAAAACCGATAAATTTAGCAAAATTACAATTTTATTCCCCTATTTTGCCTTAATTTTTGTAATATTATTGAGAAATGATCGAAAAAAGCCACAAAAACGGATAATTTTTGCGAACTGTGAATTATTTCATTCTAATCTAATTTAATTCTCTTCATTTTATTGAAATATGATCGAAAAAAGCAACGAAAATGGATAATTTCTGCAAAATTAAAATTTTCTTTTCTTGTGTTTCTCCTTAAATTTTGTCAATTCATCAAGATATTATCGAAAAAATGCAATAAAAACCGATAAATTTAGCAAAATTTCAATTTTATTCCTCACTTTTGCCTTAATTATTGTAATGTTATCGAGATATGATCAAAAAAAGCAACAAAAACGGATAATTTTTGGGAAATTTCGATTTTTTTTCAACATTTTTGATTTATTTTCGTTATTTCATAGGGATATGATAAAGAAAAAGCAACGGAAAAGGATAATTTTAGCGAAAAATCTTTTTTATTCCACTATTTTGCCTTAATTTTCGTCTCTTTACCACAAAATTTAACAGAAACAGATAATTTTTGCTTAATTTCATTTTTTTCCTCAATTTGGCTTTAATTTTCGAAATTTTATCTAGATATGATAGTAAAAAGTAACGAAAATGGATAATTTAATAGAAATTTCAATTTTTACCTCTATTTAGCCTTAATTTTTGTCATTTTACCTAGATTTGCCCAAAAAAAGCAACAAGAATTGATAATTTCAGCGAAATTTCAATTTTACCCCTCTATTTTGCATTAATTTTTCTAATTTTATCGAGATACCAGCGAAAAAAGCAACGAAAATGGATAATTTCAACTAAATTTTAATTTTTTTCCCAGTATTTTGCCTTAATTTTCGTCAATTTATCAAGATGTTATCGAAAAAAGCAACGATAACGGTTGATTTTTGGGAAATTTCATTTTTTATCATCTATTTTGGCTTAATTTTTCCAATTTTATCGAGATATGAGAATAAAAAGCAACAAAAATGGATAATTTCAGCGAAATTTCAATTCTTTTCCCCTTATGTTGCCTAAATTTTCGTAAATTCATCAAGATATTATCGAAAAAAGGAACGAAAACGGATAATTTTAGCAAAATTTCATTTTTTTTCATCTATTTATCCTACATTTTCGTCATTTTATCCAGATATGATCGAAAAAAGCCACGAAAACGGATAATTTTAGCGAAATATCTATTTTTTTCCTCTATTTTGCCTTAATTCTACTAACTTTTTCGAGATTTGATCGAAAAACGCAAGGAAAATGTATAATTCCATTGAAATTTCAATTTTTTCCCTGTATTTTGCCTTAATGTTCAGCAATTCATCAGGATATTATCGAAAAAAGGAACGAACACGGATTATTTCACCTAACTTTCATTTTTTTCATCTATTTTGCCTAAATTTTCGTCATTTTATCCAGATATGATAAAAAAGCCACGAAAACAGATAATATAAGCGAATTTTCAAATTTTTTGCTCTATTTTGTGAATTTTTTCCCTCTAATTTAACTTAATTATCTTCATTTTATTGAGATATGATCGAAAAAAGCAACGAAAATTGATAATATAAGCGAATTTTCAAATTTTTTGCTCTATTTTGCCTTAATTTTTATAATTTAATCGAGATATGAGCGAAAAATGCAACAAAAAAGGATAATTTCAACGAAATTTTAATTTTTTTCCCTGTATTTTGCCTTAATTTTCGTCGATTTATCAAGATATCATCGAAAAAAGCGACGATAACGGTTAAATATTGAGAAATTTAAATTTTATTCCTCTATTTTGCCTTAATTTTCGTCATTTTACAACAAAATTCAACGGAAACAGATAATTTTAGCTTAATTTCATTTTTTTCTCAATTTTGATTTAATTTTCGAAATTTTATCTAGATATGATCATAAAAAGCTACGAAAATGGATAATTTAATAGAAATTTCAATTTTTTACCTTTTTTTATCCTTAATTTTTGTCACTTTATCGAGATTTGCTCAAAAAAAGCAACAAGAATTGATAATTTCAGCGAAATTTCAATTTTTTTCCTCTATTTTGCATTAATTTTTCTAATTTTATCGAGATACGGGCGAAAAAAGCAACGAAAATGGATAATTTCAACTAAATTTTAAATTTTTCCCTGTATTTTTCCTTAATTTTCATCAATTCATCAACATATTATAGAAAAAAGCGACGATAACGGTTAATTTTTGGGAAATTTCAATTTTCTTCCTCTATTTTGGCTTAATTTTTCTAATTTAATCGAGATATGAGCTACAAAAGCAAAAAAAATGGATAATTTAAGCGAAATTTCAATTTTTTTCCCTGTATGTTGCCTAAATTTTCGTCAATTCATCAAGATATTATCGATAAAAGAAACAAAAACGGATTAAATTTTCGTCAATTTATCCTGATATGATCGAAGAAAGGCAGGAAAACAAGTAATATTTGCGAAATATTGATATTTCTCCTCTTTTTGGCCTTATTTTTTCTAATATTATCGAGATATGAGCGAAAAAAGCAACTAAAATGGATAATTTCAGCGAAATTAATTTTTTTTCCTTGTATTTTTCCTTAAATTTCGTCAATTCATCAAGATATTATCGAAAAAAAAGCATCAAAAACCGATAAATTTAACAAAATCTCAATTTTATTCCTCCATTTTGCCTTAATTATTGTAATATTATCGAGATATGATCGAAAAAGCAACAAACACGGATAATTTTTGCGAAATTTCGATTTTTTTCAACTATTTTGATTTATTTTCGTTATAAATAGGGATATGATTAAGAAAAAGCAACGAAAAAGGATAATTTTAGCGAAATATCTATTTTATTCCTCTATTTTGCCTTAATTTTCGTCACTTTTCCACAAAATTCAACGCAAACAGATGATTTTAGCTGAATTTCATTTTTTTCTCAATATGGCTTTAATTTTCGAAATTTTATCTAGATATGATCGTTAGAGGCTACGAAAATGGATAATTTAATAGAAATTTCAATTTTTTACCTCTTTTTAGCCTTAATTTTTGTCATTTTACCAAGATTTGCTCATAAAAGCAACAAGAATTGATGATTTCAGCGAAATTTCGATTTTCATGCTCTATCTTAAATTAATTTTTCTAATTTTATCGAGATACGAGCGAAAAAAGCAACGAAAATGGATAATTTCAACTAAATTTCAATTTTTTTCCCTGTATTTTGCCTTAATTTTCGTCAATTCATCAAGATATTATCGATAAAAGAAACAAAAACGGATAATCTTAGCAATAATTTATTTTTTTTTCATCTATTTATCCTAAATTTGTCTAATTTTATCCAGATATGATTGAAAAAAGCCGCGAAAACGGATAAGTTTTGCGAAATATCTATTTTTTTCCTCTATTTTGCCTTAATTTTTCTAATTTTTTCGAGATTTGATCGAAAAACGCAAGGAAAATGGATAATTTCAGGTAATTTTCAATTTTTTCCCTGTATTTTGCCTTAATTTTCAGCAATTCATTAGGATATTATCGAAAAAAGGAACGAAAACAGATAATTTCACCAAAATTTCATTTTTTTTCACTTATTTTGCCTTAATTTTGGTAATTTTATCCAGATATCATCGAATAAAGCCACGAAGACAATTAATTTTTGCAAATTGTGAATTTTTTACCTCTAATTTAACTTAATTTTCTTCATTCTATTGAGATATGAGCCAAAAAACCAACGTAAATGGATAATTTCGGCGAAATTTCTATTTTTTTCCCTGTATGTTGCCTTAATTTTCGTCAATTCATCAACATATTATCGAAAAAAGAAACGAAAACGGATAATTTTAGCAAAATTTCATTTTTTTTTCATCTATTTATCCTATATTTTCGTCATTTTATCCAGATATGATCGAAAAAAGCCACGAATACGGATAATTTTAGCGAAATATCTATTTTTTCTCTATTTTGCATTAAATTTTCTAATTTTATCGAGATTTGATCGAAAAACGCAAGGAAAATTGATAATTCCATTGAAATTTCAATTTTTTCCCTGTATTTTGCCTTCATGTTCAGCAATTTATCAGGATATTATCGAAAAAAGGAACGAACACGGATAATTTCACCTAACTTTCATATTTTTTCATCTATTTTGCCTAAATTTACGTCATTTTATCCAGATATGATCAAAAAAGCCACGATAATGGACAATTATTGCGAATTGTGAATTTCTTCCCTCTAATTTAACTTAATTATCTTCATTTTATTGAGATATGATCGAAAAAAGCAACGAAAATTGATAATTTAGCGAAATTTCAAATTTTTTGCTCTATTTCGCCTTAATTTTTATAATTTTATCGAAATATGAGCGAAAAATGCAACAATAAAGAATAATTTCAACAAAATTCTCATTTTTTTCCTGTATTTTGCCTTAATTTTCGTCGATTCATCAAGATATCATCGTTAAAAGCGACGATAACGGTTATATTTTGAGAAATTTCAATTTTATTCCTCTATTTTGCCTTAATCTTCGTTATTTTAACTCAAAATTCAACGGAAACAGACAATTTTAGCTTAATTTCATTTTTTTTATCAATTTGGCGTTAATTTTAGTCATTTTACCGAGATTTGCTCAATAAAAGCAACAAGAATTGATAATTTCAGCGAAATTTCAATTTTATTCTTCTATTTTGCATTAGTATTTCTAATTTTATCTAGATACGAGCGAAAAAAGCAACGAAAATGGAAAATTTCAACTAAATTTTAATTTTTTTCCCTGTATTTTGCCTTAATTTTCGCCAATTCATCAAGATATAATCGAAAAAAGAGACGATAACTGTTAATTTTTATCGAAATTTCAATTTTTTCCTCTATTTTGCCTTAATTTTTCTAATTTAATCGAGATTTGATCGAAAAACGCAAGGAAAATGGATAATTTCAGGGAAATTTCATTTTTTCCCTGTATTTTGCCTTAATTTTCAGCAATTCATTAGTATATTATCGAAGAAAGGAACAAACACGGATAATTTCACCAAAATTTCATTTTTTTAATCTATTTTGGCTAAATTTTCGTAATTTTTTCCAGATTAGATGGAAAAAAGAGACGAAAACAAATAATTTTCGCGAATTGAGAATTTTTTCCCTCTAATTTAATTTAATACCCTTCATTTTATTGAAATATGATCGAAAACAGCAACGAAAATGGTTAATTTCAGCAATATTTCAATTTTTTCCCTGTAATTTGCCTTAATTTTCGTCAATTCATCAAGATATTATCGAAAAAAGTTAAGAAACCGGATAATTTTAGCAAAAGTTTATTTTTTTCATATATTTAGGTTAAATTTTCGTCATTTTATCAAGATATGATTGAAAAAATGCAGGAAAACGGGTAATGTTTGCGAAATAACGATATTTTTCCTCTATTTGGCCTTAATTTTTCTAATTTAATCGAGATTTGATCGAAAAACGCAAGGAATATGGATAATTTCTGCGAAATTAAAATTTTTTTTCCTTGTATTTTCACTTAAATTTTGTCAATTCATCGACATATTAACGAAAAAAAGCAATAAAAACCGATAAATTTAGCAAAATTACAATTTTATTCCCCTATTTGGCTTAATTTTTGTAATTTTATCGAGATATGAGTGAAAAATGCAACAAAAAAGGATAATTTCAAGGAAACTTTTAATTTTTTTCTCTGTATTTTGTCTTAATTTTCGTCAATTCATCAAGATATTATCGAAAAAAGAGACGATAACTGTAAATTTTTGGGAAATTTCAATTTTTTTCCTCTATTTTGCCTTAATTTTTCTAATTTAATCGAGATTTGATCGAAAAACGCAAGGAAAATGGATAATTTCTGCGAAATTAAAATTTTTTTTACTTGTATTTTCCCTTAAATTTTGTCAATTCATCGAGATATTATCGAAAAAAGCAATGAAAACCGATAAATTTAGCAAATTTACAATTTTATTCCCCTATTTTGCCTTAATTTTTGTAATAATATCGAGAACTGATCGAAAAAAGCCTGAAAACAGATAATTTTTGCAAATTGTGAATTTTTTCATTCTTATCTAATTTAATTCTCTTCGTTTTATTGAAATATGATCGAAAAAAGCCACGGAAAAGGATTTTTCAGCGAAATTTCAATTTTTTCCCTTTATTTTGCCTTAATTTTCAGCAATTCAACAGGATATTATCGAAAAAAGGAACGAACACGGATAATTTCACATAACTTTCATTTTTTTTCATCTATTTTGCCTAATTCTTCGTCATTTTATCCAGATATGATCAAAAAAGCCATGAAAACGGATAATTTTAACGAATTGTGAATTTTTTCCCTCTAATTTAACTTAATTATCCTCATTTTATTGAGATATGATCGAAAAAAGCAACGACAATTGATAATTTAAGCGAAATTTCAAATTTTTTGCTCTATTTTGCCTTAATTTTTATAATTTTATCGAGATATGAGTGAAAAATGCAACAAAAAAGGATAATTTCAACGAAATTTTAATTTTTTTCACTGTATTTTGCCATAATTTTCGTAGATTCATCAAGATATCATCGTTAAAAGCGACGATAACGGTTATATTTTGAGAAATTTCAATTTTATTCCTCTATTTTGCCTTAATTTTCGTAATTTTAACTCAAAATTCAACGGAAACAGACAATTTTAGCTTAATTTCATTTTTTTTTATCAATTTGGCTTTAATTTTCGAAATTTTATCCAGATATGATCGTAAAAGCTACGAAAATGGATAATTTAATAGAAATTTCAATTTTTTACCTCTTTTTAGCGTTAATTTAGTCATTTTACCGAGATTTGCTCAAAAAAAGCAACAAGAATTGATAATTTCAGCAAAATCTCAATTTTATTCTTCTATTTTGCATTAGTATTTCTAATTTTATCTAGATACGAGCGAAAAAAGCATCGAAAATGGAAAATTTCAACTAAATTTTAATTTTTTTCCCTGTATTTTGCCTTAATTTTCGCCAATTCATCAAGATATAATCGAAAAAAGAGACGATAACTGTTAATTTTTATGGAAATTTCAATTTTTTTCCTCTATTTTGCCTTAATTTTTCTAATTTAATCGAGATTGATCGAAAAACGCAAGTAAAATGGATAATTTCAGGGAAATTTCATTTTTTCCCTGTATTTTGCCTTAATTTTCAGCAATTCATTAGTATATTATCGAAGAAAGGAACGAACACGGATAATTTCACCAAAATTTCATTTTTTTTATCTATTTTGGCTAAATTTTCGTAATTTTTTCCAGATTAGATGGAAAAAAGAGACGAAAACAAATAATTTTCGCGAATTGAGAATTTTTTCCCTCTAATTTAATTTAATACCCTTCATTTTATTGAAATATGATCGAAAAAAGCAACGAAAATGGTTAATTTCAGCAATATTTCAATTTTTTCCCTGTAATTTGCCTTAATTTTCGTCAATTCATCAAGATATTATCGGAAAAAGTTAAGAAACCGGATAATTTTAGCAAAAGTTTATTTTTTTCATATATTTAGGTTAAATTTTCGTCATTTTATCAAGATATGATTGAAAAAATACAGGAAAACGGGTAATGTTTGCGAAATAACGATATTTTTCCTCTATTTGGCCTTAATTTTTCTAATTTAATCGAGATTTGATCGAAAAACGCAAGGAAAATGGATAATTTCTGCGGAATTAAAATTTTTTTTCCTTGTATTTTCCCTTTAATTTTGTCAATTCATCGACATATTAACGAAAAAAAGCAATAAAAACCGATATATTTAGCAAAATTACAATTTTATTACCCTATTTTGCCTTAGTTTTTGTAATTTTATCGAGATATGAGTGAAAAATGCAACAAAAAAGGATAATTTCAACTAAATTTTAATTTTTTTCCCTTTATTTTGCCTTAATTTTCATCAATTCATCAAGTTATTATCGAAAAAAGCGACGATAACGGTTAATTTTTGGGAAATATCAATTTTTTTCCTCTATTTTGCCTTAATTTTTCTAATTTAATCGAGATTTGATCGAAAAAAGCCACGGAATCGTATAATTTTTTCGAATTGAGAATTTTTCCCCCTAATTTAATTTAATTCTCTTCGTTTTATTGAAATATGATCGAAAAATCAACGGAAATGGATAATTTCAGCGAAATTTCAATGTTTTTCCCTGTAATTTGCCTTAATTTTCGTCAATTCATCAAGATATTATCGAAAATAGTTACGAAAACGGATAATTTTAGCAAAAGCTTATTTTTTTTCAAATATTTAGGTTAAATTTTCGTCATTTTATCAAGATATGATTGAAAAATGCAGGAATTCTTGTGAAATAACGATATTTTTCCTCTATGTGGCCTTAATTTTTCTAATTTTATCGAGATATGAGCGAAAGAAGCAACAAAAATGGATAGTTTCAGCGAAATTAAATTTTTTTCTTGTATTGTTCCTTAAATTTTGTCAATTCATCGATATTTTATCGAAAAAAAGCAATGAAAACTGATAAATTTAGCAAAATTACAATTTTATTCCTATATTTTGCCTTAATTTTTGTAAAATTTTTCCAGATAAGATCGAAAAATGCCACTAAAACGCATAATTTTTGCCAATTGTGAATTTTTCTCCCTAATTTAATTTAATTCTCTTCGTTATATTGAAATATGATCGAAAAAAGCAACGGAAATGGATAATTTCAGCGAAATTTTAATTTTTTTCCCTGTATGTTACCTTGATATACGTCAATTCATCAAGATATTATTGGAAAAAGCGACGATAACGGTTAATTTTTGTGAAATTACTATTTTATTCCTCTATTTTGCCTTATTTTTTCTAATTTAATCAAGATATGAGCGAAAAAAGCAACGAAAATAGATAATTTCAGCGAAATTTTAATTTTTTTCCCTGTATGTTACCTTAATTTTCGTCAATTCATCAAGATATTTTCGAATAAAGGATTGAAAACGGATAATTTTAGCAAAATTTCATTTTTTTTCATCTATTTATCCTAAATTTTTCTCATTTTACCAAGACATGATTGAAAAAAGCCACGAAAACGGATAATTTCAGCGAAATATCTATTTTTTTCCTCTATTTTGCCTTACTTTTTCTAATACGAGATTTGATCGAAAAACGCAAGGAAAATGGATAATTTCAGGTAATTTTCAATTTTTTTCCCTGTATTTTGCCTTGATTTTCAGTTATTCATCAGGATATTATCGAAAAAAGGAACGAAAACGGATAATTTTACCAAAAAATCATTTTTTTTCATATATTTTGCCTAAATTTTCGTCATTTTATCCAGATATGATCGAAAAAAGCCACGAAAACAATTCATTTTTGCAAATTGTGAATTTTTTCCCTCTAATTTAACTTAATTTTCTTCATTTTATTGAGATATGATCGAAAAAAGCAAAGAACATGGATAATTTCAGCGAATTGCGAATTTTATTCCTCTAGTTTGCCTTAATTGTTGTAATATTATCGAGATATGAGCCAAAAAAAGCATCGAAAATGGATAATTTCAGCGAAATTTCAATTTTTTTCCCTGTATGTTGCCTTAATTTTCGTCAATTGATGAAGATATTATCGAAAATAGCCACGAAAACGGATAATTTTTGCGAATTGTGAATTTTTTCCCAGTAATTTAATTTATTTCTCTTCGTTTTATTGAAATATGATCGAAAAAAGTTGTTTTTTTTTCATCTATTTAGGTTAAATTTTCGTCATTTTATCAGGATATTATCGAAAAAAGGCAGGAAAACGGAAAATGTTTGCGAAATAACGATATTTATCCTCTATTTTGCCTTAATTTTTCTAATTTTATCGAGATTTGATCGAAAAAAGCCACGGAATCGTATAATTTTTTCGAATTGAGAATTTTTCCCCCTAATTTAATTTAATTCTCTTCGTTTTATTGAAATATGATCGAAAAATCAACGGAAATGGATAATTTCAGCGAAATTTCAATGTTTTTCCCTGTAATTTGCCTTAATTTTCGTCAATTCATCAAGATATTATCGAAAATAGTTACGAAAACGGATAATTTTAGCAAAAGCTTATTTTTTTTCAAATATTTAGGTTAAATTTTCGTCATTTTATCAAGATATGATTGAAAAATGCAGGAATTCTTGTGAAATAACGATATTTTTCCTCTATGTGGCCTTAATTTTTCTAATTTTATCGAGATATGAGCGAAAGAAGCAACAAAAATGGATAGTTTCAGCGAAATTAAATTTTTTTCTTGTATTGTTCCTTAAATTTTGTCAATTCATCGATATTTTATCGAAAAAAAGCAATGAAAACTGATAAATTTAGCAAAATTACAATTTTATTCCTATATTTTGCCTTAATTTTTGTAAAATTTTTCCAGATAAGATCGAAAAATGCCACTAAAACGCATAATTTTTGCCAATTGTGAATTTTTCTCCCTAATTTAATTTAATTCTCTTCGTTATATTGAAATATGATCGAAAAAAGCAACGGAAATGGATAATTTCAGCGAAATTTTAATTTTTTTCCCTGTATGTTACCTTGATATACGTCAATTCATCAAGATATTATTGGAAAAAGCGACGATAACGGTTAATTTTTGTGAAATTACTATTTTATTCCTCTATTTTGCCTTATTTTTTCTAATTTAATCAAGATATGAGCGAAAAAAGCAACGAAAATAGATAATTTCAGCGAAATTTTAATTTTTTTCCCTGTATGTTACCTTAATTTTCGTCAATTCATCAAGATATTTTCGAATAAAGGATTGAAAACGGATAATTTTAGCAAAATTTCATTTTTTTTCATCTATTTATCCTAAATTTTTCTCATTTTACCAAGACATGATTGAAAAAAGCCACGAAAACGGATAATTTCAGCGAAATATCTATTTTTTTCCTCTATTTTGCCTTACTTTTTCTAATACGAGATTTGATCGAAAAACGCAAGGAAAATGGATAATTTCAGGTAATTTTCAATTTTTTTCCCTGTATTTTGCCTTGATTTTCAGTTATTCATCAGGATATTATCGAAAAAAGGAACGAAAACGGATAATTTTACCAAAAAATCATTTTTTTTCATATATTTTGCCTAAATTTTCGTCATTTTATCCAGATATGATCGAAAAAAGCCACGAAAACAATTCATTTTTGCAAATTGTGAATTTTTTCCCTCTAATTTAACTTAATTTTCTTCATTTTATTGAGATATGATCGAAAAAAGCAAAGAACATGGATAATTTCAGCGAATTGCGAATTTTATTCCTCTAGTTTGCCTTAATTGTTGTAATATTATCGAGATATGAGCCAAAAAAAGCATCGAAAATGGATAATTTCAGCGAAATTTCAATTTTTTTCCCTGTATGTTGCCTTAATTTTCGTCAATTGATGAAGATATTATCGAAAATAGCCACGAAAACGGATAATTTTTGCGAATTGTGAATTTTTTCCCAGTAATTTAATTTATTTCTCTTCGTTTTATTGAAATATGATCGAAAAAAGTTGTTTTTTTTTCATCTATTTAGGTTAAATTTTCGTCATTTTATCAGGATATTATCGAAAAAAGGCAGGAAAACGGAAAATGTTTGCGAAATAACGATATTTATCCTCTATTTTGCCTTAATTTTTCTAATTTTATCGAGATATGAGCGAAGAAAGCAACGAAACTGGATAATTTCAGCGAAATTATAATTATTTTCCTTGTATTTTTCTTAAATTTCGTCAATTCATCGAGATTTTATCGAAAAAAGCAATAAAAATCGATAAATTTGGCAAAATTTTAATTTTATTCCCCTATTTTGCCTTCATTTTGTAATATTATCGAGAAATGATCGAAAAAAGCCACGAAGACGGATAATATTTACGAATTGTGAATCTTTTCTTTCTAATCTAATTTAATTCTCTTCATTTTATTGAAATATGATCGAATAAAGCAACGAAAATGGATAATTTCAGCGAAATTTCTATTTTTTTCCCTTTAATTTGCCTTAATTTTCGTCAATTCATCAAGATATTATCGAAAAAAGCTAAGAAAACGGATAATTTTAGCAAAATTACATTTTTTTACCTATTTACGCAAAATTTTCGTTAATTTTTCCAGACGTAATCGAAAAAAGGCAGGAAAACGGGTAAATTTGCGAAATAACGATATTTTTCCTCCTTTTTCCTTAATTTTTGTCAATTCATCAAGATATTATCGAAAAAAGCGACGATAACGGTTAATTTTTGTGAAATTTCAATTTTATTCCTCTTTATTGGCCTAATCTTTCTAATTTTATGGAGATATGATCGAAAAAAGCAACAAAAACGGATAATTTTTGCGAAATTTTAATTTTTTCCACTATTTTGATTTATTTTCGTTATTTTATAGCGATATCATCAAGAAAAAGCAACGAAAACGGATAATTTTAGCGAAATATCTATTTTATTCCTCTATTTTGCCTTACTTTTTGTAATTTTACCACAATATTCAACGGAATTGGATAATTTTAGCTTAATTTTAATGTTTTTCCTAAATTTGGCTTTAATTTTCGAAACTTTATCTAGATAAAATCGTAAAAAGCAACGAAAATGGATAATTTATTCGAAATTTCCAATTTTTACCTCTTTTTAGTCTTTATTTTCGTGATTTTATCGAGATATGGGCGAAAAGAGCAACGAAAATGGATAATTTAACGAAATTTCAATTTTTTCCGTGTATTTTGCATACATTTCGTCAATTCATCAAGATATTATCGAAAAAAGCGACGATAACGGTTAATTTTTGAGAAATTTCAATTTTATACCTCTAGTTTGCCTTAATTTTTCTAATTTTATATAGATATGAGCCAAAAAATACCAACGATAATGGATAATTTCAGCGAAATTTCAATTTTTTTTCCTGTATGTTGCCTTAATTTTCGTCAATTCATCAAGATATTATCGAAAAAATAAAGGGAAACGGATAATTTTAGCAAAATTTTATTTTAGCCACGAAAACGCATAATTTTTGCGAATTGTGAATTTTTCCTCCTAATTTAATTTCATTCTCTTCATTTTATTGAAATATGATCGAAAAAAGCAACGATAATGGATAATTTCAGCCAAATTTCAATTTTTTCCCTGTAATTTGGCTTAATTTTCGTCAATTCATCAAGATATTATCGAAAAAAGCGACGAAAACGGATAATTTTAGCAAAATATTATTTTTTTTTTCATCTCTTTAGGCTAAATTTTCGTCATTTTATCCAGATATGATCTAAAAAAGGCAGGAAAACGGATAATTTTAGCGAAATATCTATTTTATTCCTCTATTTTGCCTTGCTTTTTGTCATTTTACCACAAAATTCAACGGAAACGGACAATTTTTGCTTAAATTCAATGTTTTTCCTAAAATTGGCTTAAATTTTCGAAATTGTATCTAGATAAGATCGTAAAAAGCAACGAAAATGGATAATTTATTCGAAATTTCAATTTTTTACCTCTTTTTAATCTTTATTTTCGTGATTTTATCGAGATATGAGCGAAAAGAGCAACGAAAATGGATAATTTCAACGAAATTTTTTTTTTCCCTGTATTTTGCCTTAAATTTCGTCAATTTATTAAGATATTATCAATAAAAGCGACGATAACGGTTAATGTTTGAGAAATTTCAATTTTACTCCACTATTTTGCTTTAATTTTTCTAATTTTATCGAGATATGAGCGAAAAATGCATCGAAAATGGATAATTTCAGCAAAATTTTAATTTTTTACCTTTTTTGCCTATATTTTAGTCATTGTATCGTAATATGATCAAAAAAGCAACAAACAGGGATAATTTTAGCGTAATATCAATGTTTTCCTTCAATTTGGCTTTAATTTTCAAAATTTTATGTAGATATGATCGTAAAAAGCAACGAAAACGGATAATTTTAGGGAACTTTCATTTTATTTCCTTTTTTTGACTTAATTTAGGTCATGTTTTCAAGATAGAATTGAAAAAACCAATGAAAACAGTTAATTTTAGCAAAATCTCATTTTTTCCCTCTATATTAACTTAATTTTGGTCTTTTTATCGAGATATACTCGAAAAAAGCAACGAAAATTGATACTATTAGCGAAATTTCAATTATTTCCTCTAATTGGCCTTAATTTTCTTCATTTTATGGAGATATGGACGAAAATAACAACGATAACGGTTAATTGTAGAGAAATTTCAATATTATTACTCTATTTTGCCTTAATTTTTCTAATTTTATCGAGATATGATCGAAAAAAGCAACGAAAATGGATAATTTCAGCGAAATTTCAATTTTTTTCCTAAAATTTGCCTTAATATTCGTATATTTACCAGGAATAATCCCAAAAAGCAATGAAAACGGAAAATTTTAGCGAATTTTGAATTTTTTCCTCCATTTGGCCTTCATTTTAGAAATTTTATTGAGATGTGATCGAAAAAAGCAACATAAATGGATAGTTATAGCAAAATTTCAATATTTTCTCTCTATTTTGATTTAATTTTCGTTATTTTATTTTGATATGATCAAAAAAAAGCAACGCTAACGCATAATATTAGCTAAATTTCAATTTTTTTCCCCAATTTTGATTTAATTTTCGTATTTTTATCGAGATGTGATCAAAAAAGAGCAACGAAAATGGATAATTTTAGAGAAATTTTAATTTTATTCCTCTATTTTGCCTTAATTTTTCGAATTTTCTTCAAGATATAATTGAAAAAAGCAACGAAGAATAATAATTTCATCGAAATTCCAATGTTTTTTCTCTATTCGGCCGTAATTTTCGTAATTTTATCGAGATATGATCGATAAAAGCAACAAAAACGGATAATTTCACCAACATTTTAATTTTTTCCCTTTTTTGCCTATATTTTAGTTATTGTATCGGAATATGATCAAAAAAGCAACAAACAGGGATAATTTTAGCGTAATATCAATTTTTTCCTCTTATTGCCTTAAATTTCGTCATTTTATTGAGATATGATCGAAAGATGAAATGAAAACCATCTTTAAAACGACTTCAAAATAAAATAATTCCAAATTACAATTTCTAAAGAATTTATCCGTAAACAGCTGAAAAATGTTTAGCTTCGGTTCAAAATTTGGAAAAATCTCGTTTCAAACTAAAAGACTAAGTCGACTATGTTTTCTTTAAATTTAAGAATATGAGAACCCAAAACCTAGGGCATCCAATCGAGGATTACGACTTCAGGTCAACAACCTGAAGTCAATGACTCAAGGTCAGGTAAACGACCCGAACTCATTGAAACAAGGTCAACGAACTTAGTTCATTTACAGGAGGCCAATGACAGAGGTCATGGACCCAAGGCAATTGATACGAAGTCATTGACCCGAGGCAATTCACACAAGGAAATAAATCCAAGGTCATCGAACCAAGGTCATTGACCCGAGGTCATGGACCCGAGGTACTTTACCATAGGTCATTAACCCTAGGTCGTTGACCCTAGGTAATTGTTCCTAGGCCTTTGACCTGATTGCATCGACCAAAGGTCAGTCACCCAAGGCCATTGACCCAAGGTCATTGACCCGAGGTCATTGACCCGAGGCTATTGACCTGAGGCCATTAACCGGGGTCCATTGACCCGAGTCCATTGACCAGCGTCCATTGACCCGAGGTCATCGACCCGAGGCCATCCACCCAAGGTCAGTGATCCGGGGACATCGACCCGAGCTCATCGACCCGAGGTCATCGACCCGAGCTCATCGAACCAAGGTCATGGACCTGAGGTCATGGACCCGAGGTACTTTACCATAGGTCATTAACCCTAGGTCGTTGACCCTAGGTAATTGTTCCTAGGCCTTTGACCTGATTTCATCGACCAAAGGTCAGTCACCCAAGGCCATTGACCCAAGGTCATTGACCCGAGGTCATTGACCCGAGGCTATTGACCTGAGGCCATTAACGGGGGTCCATTGACCAGCGTCCATTGACCCGAGGTCATCGACCCGGGGCCATCCACCCAAGGTCAGTGATCCGGGGACATCGACCCGAGGCAATTCACACAAGGAAATCAATCCAAGGTCATCGAACCAAGGTCATTGACCCGAGGTCATGGACCCGAGGTACTTAACCATAGGTCATTAACCCTAGGTCGTTGACCCTAGGTAATTGTTCCTAGGCCTTTGACCTGATTGCATCGACCAAAGGTCAGTCACCCAAGGTCATTGACCCAAGGTCATTGACCCGAGGTCATTGACCCGAGGTCATTGACCCGAGGTCATTGACCCGAGGCTATTGACCTGAGGCCATTAACCGGGTCCATTGACCCGAGTCCATTGACCAGCGTCCATTGACCCGAGGTCATCGACCCGAGACCATCCACCCAAGGTCAGTGATCCGGGGACATCGACCCGAGCTCATCGACCCGAGGTCATCGACCCGAGCTCATCGAACCAAGGTCATGGACCTGAGGTGATTGACCCGAGGTGATTGACACTAAGCCATTTACACGAGGCCATTGACCCAAGATCACTGACCCGAGGTGATTGACCCGAGGTGATTGACCTGAGATGATTAACCCGAGGTCACTGACCCGAGGTAATTGACCCGAGGCTATCGACCCAAGGTCATTGACCCGAGGTAATTCACATGAAGCCATTTTCCCGAGGCCATCCACCCAAGGTCATTGATCCGAGGTCATTGACCCGAGGTCATTGACTCGAGGTCATTGACCCGAGGTTATTGAACTGAGGTAATTGACCATAGGTCATTGAACCGAGGTAATTGAACCGAGGTTATTGACCATAGGTCATTGAACCGAGGTTACTGACCATAGGTCATTGAACGAGGCAATTGACCCGAGGCCATCGACCCAAGGTCATTGACCCGAGGTCATCGACCCGAGGCTATTGACCTGAGGCCATTGACCCGAGGTCAACGACCCTTGGTCATCGACCCAAGGCAATTGACCAAAGGCCATCGACCCAAAGTCATTGACCCGAATTCATCGACCCGAGGTCATTGACCCGAGGCCATCGACCCAATCTTTTTGACCCGAGGTCATTGCACCGAGGTAATTGACCATAGGTCATTGAACCGAGGTAATTGACCATAGGTCATTGACCCGAGCGCAATGACCCGAGGCTATTCACCCAAGGCCATTGACCTGAGTTAATCGACCGGTTGTCATCGACACGAGGCCATCGACCCGAGGTCATTGAACCGAGGCTATTGACCTGAGGCCATTGACCCGCGGCCATCAACCCGAGGTCATGGACCTGAGGTGATTGACCCGAGGTGATTGACACGAAGCCATTTACACGAGGCCATTAACCCAAGATCATTGACCCAAGGTGATTGACCCGAGATTATTAACCCGAGGTAATTGACCCGAGACCATCGACCCAAGGTCATCGACCCAAGGTCATTGACCCGAGTTAATTAACAGGAAGCCATTTTCCCGAGGCCATCGACCCAAGGTCATTGACCCGAGGTTATTGACCCGAGGTGATTGACCCGAGATGATTAACCCGAGGTCATTGACCCAAGGTAATAAACCCGGAGTCATTTTCCCGAGGCCATCGACCCAAGGTCATTGACCCGAGGTCATCGACTCGAGGTCATTGACCCGAGGTTATTGAACCGAGGTCATTGACCCTAGGTCATTGACCCGAGCGCATTGACCCGAGGCCATTCACGAAAGGGCATTGACCTGAGTTGATCGACCGGTTGTCATCGACACGAGGCCATCGACCCGAGGTAATTGAACCGAGGCTATTGACCTGAGGCGATTGACCCGAGGTCATCGACCCGAGGTCATCGACCCGAGGTCATCGACCCGAGGTCATCGACCCGAGGTCATCGATCAAAGGTCATTAACCCTTGGTCATCGACCCAAGGCCATTGACCAAAGGCCATCGACCCGAGGTCATTGACCCGAGGTCATCGACCCGAGGTCATTGACTTGAGGTCATAAAACCGAAGTAATTGACCCTAGGTCATTAACCCGAGCGCATTGACCCGAGGCCATTCACCCAAGGCCATTGACCAGACTTCATCGACCGGTTGTCATCGACACGAGGCCATCGACCCGAGGACATTGAACCGAGGCTATTGACCTGAGGTCATTGACCCTAGGTCATTGACCCGAGCGCATTGACCCGAGGCCATTCACGAAAGGGCATTGACCTGAGTTGATCGACCGGTTGTCATCGACACGAGGCCATCGACCCGAGGTAATTGAACCGAGGCTATTGACCTGAGGCGATTGACCTGAGGTCATCGACCCGAGGTCATCGACCCGAGGTCATCGACCCGAGGTCATCGACCCGAGGTCATCGATCAAAGGTCATTAACCCTTGGTCATCGACCCAAGGCCATTGACCAAAGGCCATCGACCCGAGGTCATTGACCCGAGGTCATCGACCCGAGGTCATTGACTTGAGGTCATAAAACCGAAGTAATTGACCCTAGGTCATTGACCCGAGCGCATTGACCCGAGGCCATTCACCCAAGGCCATTGACCAGACTTCATCGACCGGTTGTCATCGACACGAGGCCATCGACCCGAGGACATTGAACCGAGGCTATTGACCTGAGGCCATTGACCCGAGGTCATCGACCCTACGTCATTGACCCGAGGTCATCGACCCTACGTCATTGACCCGAGGTCATCGACCCTAGGTCATTGACCCGAGGTCATCGACCCTAGGTCATTGACCCGAGGTCATCGACCCTAGGTCATTGACCCGAGGTCATCGACCCTAGGTCATTGACCCGAGGTCATCGACCCGAGGTCATCGACCCGAGGTCATCGACCCGAGGTCATCGCCCCGAGGTCATCGACCCGAGGTCATCGACCCGAGGTCATCGACCCAAGGTCATTGACCCGAGGTCATTGAACCGAGGCCATTGACCCTTTGGCCATTGACCCTTTGGCCATTGACCCCAGGTCGTTGACTTGAGTTTGCTTAGTGGTGAGTCCGCTTGGTATTGATACTCCTTTGTGATGAGTCTGCTTTGCGATGGGTGGGTTTAGTGATGAGTCCGCTTTGCGATTAGTCCGTTTAGTGATGAGTCCGCTTAGCTATCAGTCTGCTTAATGATGAATCCACTTAGTGACGAGTCAGCTTACTGATGCATCCGCTATGCGATGAGTCCGCTTAGTGAATAGTCCGCCGAGCGATGAGTTCGCTTAGCGATTAGTCCGCTTTGTGATGAGTCCACTAAGTGATAAGTTATTTTTGCCATAACACTGAAAATGTATTAAATTTCCCTGATTTTATTTTATTTTTTCGTAAATTTTTCGAGAAAATTATGTGAAAACACGTAATTAAGAAATATCTCGCCGCAATCTTCCTTAAAAGTTCATTTTATACTAGGTGTACCCTTTTTTAAACAAAGTAGATTTAACTAAAATTTTCCAAAGATGTCGAATTTTTTCTAATTATTCAGTTTATTGTCAATTGAATATATGTTCCTGATTTTCACTATTCTAAATACGAATTTCAAAACAAGACCTAAATCGACTACGTTCACATGAATTTCAATGCAAGAGGAGAAAAATTTGCAATAATGCGTAGTTTTGGTTGTATGTTTCGTAAAGTACCGGAAGAATTAAATTTTAGTATATTGTTTTGATATATCTCCTTACGAACTTTAGAATGTGTACAGATTGGACTGTGTTTACTTGAAATTCAAGATAAATTGAACCAAAAAAATGAAAACTTTGCAATTACGCAAAATTATCGCTAATTTTTTAAATAACTCCTAGAAAAATTTAAATTATCGTTATAAATTTTGAAGGATCCCGTTAAGATCTTTAAAATGAGGTTAGATTCGACTAGAATTTCTTGAGTGAAAGGAAAAATACTGCAATAGTAATCGAAAAATTCCGAATTTTCGAGACTATTTCCGTAAATTGCTACAGTCTTAGACTATATTTTCAAGATATTGAAGGATCCTGTTTAAATCTTCCAGAAGAGTTCAAATTCGTATATTTTATCTAGGTTTAAAACAAAATAGAGAGAGATAAATGGAAAAATGTCGAAGAAATGCGCATTTATTACCGATTTATCCTTAATAAATTGAAGAAAGCTCATTTCGGGATGAAAATAAGGTAAGATCTCCCTCAAAATTAAAGGATGTGTCCAAGTTCATCTAGGATTTCCGAAAGTTTAGAAATATACAAAGAAAAAACTAAAAATAAAAAAAAAAATTAAAAATTTGTTTAAAATAATGAATGATCTTGTTTAGACCTTCAGAAAGCGTTGAAATTCATTTAGGTTTTTTCGAATATTAGGCCAAATACAGCAGGAATACTAATAAATGTGACCAATTTTCTCCTATATTTCAGTAATTTTCTCATAAAAGTGGAATTTGTGTTCAAAATATGGGAATATCATGCTTAGATCTTTAGAACGAGTCTATTATTTACAAGTTTATGTCGAATTTTAGGCAAAATTCAGACAAAAATCTTAAATATTTCCAGAAAACGACATTTTCCCGTAATTTTCAATCAGAAGTGACTTTTTAGTTCAGAATATATAAGTAGATTAGATCTTCAGAACGAGTCCAGGGAAACTACAGCCAAAAATTGAAAAATGCCAATTTTTCGCGGATTTCTTTGTAAATTTCCTTTAGAATGGAATTTTGGTAGCAAATTTGAAACGATCTCGCTTAATTCTTCACTACATGTCCAATATTGACTAGGTTGTATCGAATTTCTTGCAGAATACAGCCTATGAACAGAAACAAATGCCCATTTTTTCCGATTTTTCCGAAATTTGCAATTAAAAGTTGTTTTTTTGTTCGAAATTTCAAAATATCTTGCTTATATCTTCAAAGCGAGTCCAAATTAGTTTGGTTTTCTCATATTTTATGCAAAATACAGCCAAAATCTAATAACATTAAAAAAAAACCCGTTTCTCCTTGATTGCTTTCGCCATTCGCTTATAAATGTGGAGATTTTATTCAAAATATGGAAAGAGATTTTAGAAACGAGTAAAATTCTTCTAGGTTTTCCTGAGTTTTAGGAGAAAAAGCCGGAAAACTCATTAAATTTCGAAAAAATGACTATTTATTGCCGAATTTTCCTTAATATGGTAATAAAACTGGTATTTATGTTCAATATATGGAAAGTTTTCGATAAGATCTTAAAACCCAGGTTAACATCAACTAGGTCTTCCCAAATTTTAGGCAAATTATACTCAAAAAAATGAAAATTATCGAAAGTATCCCTTTTATCGCTTATTTCTCTGTAATTTTCTCATAAGAGTGGAATTTTTGCTCAAAATATGGAAATATCGCACTTTGATCTTTTAAACGGGTCTAACTAAGACAAGGTTTACATTATGGGTCTAATTATGACAATGTTTTCCCAAAATCTAAGAATATGAGAACCGAATAACTATGGTCATCCACCCGAGGATTAGGACCTCAGGTCAACAACCCGAAGTCAATGTCACAAGGTCAGGTAAACGACCCGAACTCATTGGAACGAGGTCAACGAACTTAGTTCATTTACCCGAAGCCATTGACCCGAGGTCATGGACAAGAGCTTATTGTCCCGAGGTCATTGACCAGAGGTCATTGACCCGGGTTCATGGCCTGGGGTCATTGACCTTATGATATTTGCTTGAGTTCGGGTAGTGATGAGTCCACTTAATGTTGAACCACTAAGGCTGGAAACACATTCACCAGTTTCGCTCGTCCGGTCGGTCATAAAATGGTCGTGAAACCGGGGTAGGGATACTTTCACTCACAAAACCGGGCTAGCTATAAACTGTCCCGGTTGCTTCTCCGGTGTTGATGAAAAATCAATTCTCTTTGGAATTTTCGGTTAGAATAACTTTAATTTTCAAAATTACTTGCTAATTCCGTCTTCATTTACTATGTCATTCGGCACGTCCATATTTTAAAACAATAGTAGAGGAGAGGGTAATGGGAAGGGACCACGTTAGAAAAGGATGTTGGAGATAAAGATTGAGGATTATAGAAAAAATTAAAATCGTCGCCTCGAAGGGAAAGTCCAAGTTTAGTTTTATTTCCGTGGTTTTTATCGTTTGTTTATTTAGTTAACAAACTTTGTCAACATTTCTAATAAACTGTAACCAAATTTCGAGTGAAAATCTTCCTGCCCACCTATTGCCTATTTTATGCTGAAAAGAATCGCTATCAAGCAGGCATAACAAGGAATAAATAAAAGTCCTTCATAATTTTTGTCTTTTTTCTTATTAACGCCTTCGGAGAAAGAAAACATTCCGTTTCCTACAGGCGGCGACTTTTATATCCGCGTCAGAGGCAAATTCGGCAAAGGAAATTATAAGGAATGAAAGATTAATTTAGTTCACTTCCATAGAATTTTTATTTAGGCGACATGTTTCGCTAGTGAGCTAACATCATTAGGCAATTACGAATTTTTAGTTATATTGGTAAATCCAAGGAAGGTGCACAGTTAGAAGTGTATTTTGAAAGTAAAAAACTTTGCTGGGGATAGAAAGTAGGGATTTGGAAACCAGTGCAAATCACGGCATTTGTCCACATATTGTTGTTTATCACATATCACTACACTCTGTTCCTTACCTGCCCTAGTTAACAGCAAATTATTTTCGGAAAGTACATTCTTTACATATTGCTTTATATAATTAATTCTTAAAATATTGCTTCATATGATAAAACGATATATCAGTGAGTGATTGGTGCATTGCCGGTAGTTAAAAATATATATAATTGGAAGTACGCTTAAATAAGAATTTGTCAAAGTGGAGGCGTATAACAAACCCTCCCTCCCCACCAACAACATCTTATAAACATTCATATCACAACAATGTTTTTACCCGGCAGCGGCCGCATGTCAAAAAAAAAGAATGAACCTTACTTCTCGGTGAATGATAAGTGATGTATTTTTCGATGAAAGCAGTTTCCGATGAAAAAATAATTAATACTGGTGGCTTTAAAAGGCCAAAATAAGCAGCAAGGGATGGGGGAAGGCACCCGGCAACAACCGTTCAATGTGAAAGCGCTCGATTGACCGACGTGCATTACTATCCACACCCACACCTGTCCTCTTCAGTCACTGGGTCGGCTGTTATCCGGCGACCCCGAGGTCTATAATCTATTCTCGGCTACTGTGAAAGGCTCCATTTACTTCTACTGCTTACTACCCTTGTAACCCAGCTTAAAAACCGGGCACCTTGACTCTATTTTCCTAAACGGTTGCTTTCGCGTATACTTCGCGGAAGAAATGAATTCTTGAAACGATTCGTTCTAGCATCTATTTCCATAATCTTTTGGGCAGTATCAGCATGGCCCATATAACAGGGGGGTCGCATTATATCGGTTACATCAACTGAAAACGTAATTTCTCTGAACTTATTTAATAAAATTATCCTTTGAATTAGTCTTCTATCTTCAAATGATTGCCATCCCGCGTCCTGTAACATCTGAGTGACACTCGCTGTTTTATCGCAGCAATTCTTTACAAATCGTATCGCCTTTCGTTGTACTTTCTCTAAATCCCAAATAGGACATTTCTCGGCAGGGTCCCATACATAATTTAAGAATTTAAAATTTTATTTTGACTAAACGGTACAAGTAAGGGTAAGAAATATTCTTTTATCAGTTACAACAACTATTTAGCATTTTTATAAAAAAAAATTCAACAATGTATCTCAAATACTTACGTCACCATGACCAAAAATGTCTGGAAAGTCATGGTTTTCCCAGAAAATACGAAAAAATTCGTAACTCGAAAACAAAAGAAGATCGGACACCAAGAGGTACTGCAAACCTGTAGCCCAGGTGATGTTCCTCTGTGTTTCGTTTGGGCCATGACTTTCGGGACACCTGTATAGATGCTTCTCCGGATTTATCTATCTATTATATAGGTATAGATGCTTCTCCGGATTCATTCATGTACATACCCAGATACCCAGATAGGATACATATTCACAGGCAAACCAGAAGCGTCATTGACTTGAAATTTTTAAGACGTATTGGCCATTACGTGTAACCGCCAGAAAAATTGCGATTTTGAACCTCAGTGTCATGGGTTCGACTCCAGAGGGCCCCAAAGTCCCGATATTTCCCGTTTAAAAGCATTGCTTTGATTTTCGGGAATTTGAAAAAATACTTTCTGGATAGGTAGAGAATCAAAACTCAAGGAGCCTATATATGTGGTCATGATCTATCGAAAACGTAAATGAGTTTTACGGAAAATATCCTGGGTTCGATGCCAGGACGATGCAAAAATCTGCCCTTAAAATACATTGAGGTAATTTTTCATTATTTATTTTGATGCACTTATCCAAATGATTGGAAGTTCTTGCTTTGCTAGAAGATGTATATTAAGAATCGGTTTAAGAAAAAAATTTAGATAAGACCGTACTGTTCCTTGGTTCGTTGCCAGAGCATATTGAAATTTCTCACATAAGGAATATAAGGGAAAAGTAGGACATGGTTTGAGGCAGTTGCACCCAATATTTCTGCTTGAATTTTCACACTTAGTTAGAGGTGGTGACCTTCTGTTGTGCTGCATAAAAATTATTACCAGAAAAACTTGGGTTCGAAGCAAGACGGTAAATATATCCCCCATTAAAAATACTCTGAGTTAGTTTTCATTATTTATTTTGATGTACTTATCGAAATAATAGGAAGTTATATATTAAGATTCGACTTAAGAAAAATATTTAGATAACACTGTTCCTGGGTTCAATGCTAGAGCACATTAAAATTTCTCTCATAAGGAATATAAGGGAAAAGTAGGACGTTGTTTGAGGCAGTTGCAGCAAATATTTCTACTTACCAAGTACTTGTATGACCCAAGGTACGTATACAATAGTGATTTGAAATGTTTATTATTTGAAATTGATAATTTACATCTAAGAAACGAACCATCGGACTTAAATTAAATTCATTTTGGTAGACGCAAGAGGACGGCCGGAAGTAGATTTCCATTTTTCAAGTGACAGATCGAAACGAAGGAAAACAGAAACAATTAGATCCACACTCTCCACAGCTGAACTGTCTTATGCTGCAAGGATGACTCTAAGAGATGAAGGAAATGAAGCTGCTTCGAAGTTGCTGAAAGAAATTACCACAACGACACCTACAAGGGCAAAGAGGGTTCATTCTAGGTGGAAGACAAGGGAACATGTGCAATCTCAGTTGTCAGGAGAAGATGCTTTATAGCTAATTATATCTTCTGAGTTGAGTAAAACTCAATATAAAATTCTCCGTAAAACAGCTAAAAGTCATGCTCATAGGCTGTATCCTAGCTACGAAATAGTAAAGGAAGCCAAATCCACTGAGTATCCGGATGGGATTCGTGTTCCGGAAGATGTGCGCGAAGTCAATTTGCAAGATCTTCTGTTGCACACAGCATCCCGTATTATAGCATCAGTTTCGACTGTTCCATCTTCAAGAAAGAAAATCAATTCCACGATTAAAGGCAAGTACGGCTTTTATTGTAGCTCTGGCCATTCTCAATACAAGCAAATAGATCCAGGATTCTGAGTAGAGAAGTGAAGCAGCTCCTCATCCTGAATGAAGAATCGCGTATATGTAGATGTAGACTCCTCAGACGAGGATTGTATATAAGGAAGAAGGTAAGGTGCAAACTAGAAATTTCTTTAGAGTCATTCTTGACTGCATGATTTTGATGATAAATTAGCGATATAGCGTTATGAAAGAAAATGCGACGTTATAGACGTACGAATAGACCTATGTCTTAAAATACAGCCAAATTGGACATTTTCACCTATCACACGGAATGAAACTGGGGTTTTACATTATTACTTCTCATCTGTAATATTTATAGCGAAAAACTTTGCTTATAAAACATATCATCGAGAAGCGTTGGTACGTTCCTAGTTCCTCTCAAACCGAGATTTTCCTGGAGGGGCGTACTCCGTCGTGCGGATTTTCCATGCAGTGTTGTCGAAAATTCGTTATTATTATCGGGGGAGCAAATTGTTGCAAGGTTTTACTTCAGATTCCACTTTAAAAAGCTTCAAAGAATAACGTGGTATAAATATCTTCATGTCCCTCGGAGTCCCTCTCTACTATTTTCCTCGCTTTAGGTAAAATGTTTCTCTAAAACGAGAGTCCGCCATTTTGTTACATAAAATATGCAATTATTCATTCGCAATCATTAAATTTAAAGTTTGTGAAATATAAAGTACAGGTTTATAGCGTGACGTTATTTTTTATCCGATAACTTACTTTTAATGGGTTCAGCATCGTTTTGAAGTTGAAGAATTTCTCGAAAAATATCTGTGGCATTCTTCGCAAAATTTGGTCAATTTGACCCCCTGTAGAATTGTAACGCGCTGGAATCAAGAGAAATGATTTCGCAGAATATGCAGAACTGATGATAATGATATGCAGAATTTATTCAAAAATTACCATGCGAAGTTTCAGAGTCCGCACTAAAAAAAAACCACTTTCGTATTTTTCGCCAGCTTTTATTCGATTCTAGCCCACTGTGCGTCGTCGCAAAACTTTGAAATTTTCTACATTCTTAAAAGTCGACCCGGTGCAGAGTATACGATAATTCTTATTTCTCTAAAGTCCACGGTTCGAACCCAGACGGGTCAAAACATTTTCATAAGAAATGCACGGAAAGGTAATTTTTTCGTTGCAGAGTTCATTTATTTTACAAACTTAAATTAGAAATAACACACGTAAGAGGTCGAATTAAGCACCAAAAGAAAGAAAATAGAATATGAATTCTTATTGTGGTCGTAGAATATCGTTTGCTGTTAGTAATTGTGCACATTTTGATAAAGAATGATTGAATTTGATTTGAATTTGATTTGAATATTTTATCGAAATTTTGAGGTCGTAAAAAACCCCTTGACGATCTAGGCGATTGTTGAATGAGTTTATCTATAAAAAGAGAATTAATGACCACTTAGAATTAATGTTAAGAATAAGTGATAGATTATATGAAGACGAAGAAATTGCATGAGATGTTAGTATTTGCAGCTACGAATGTCTTGTAATGAAATGTTTCTGTAAAGAATCGCGTATTCAAATATTCAAGTATTCAAATATTCGTATTCAAGTTTACCGAATTTTGATTAAGCAAACAGTAGCAAAGCAGCAAACATGTTTTATTTATATCAACGTAGTTGTTTACCGTAAAATTAAAACGTTGGTCAGAAGTGTGTTGCTACAAATGCTCTCCCTCGATCAATTCAGTTGTATGCGTATAAAAATAGCCTGGTAAGTTGCAATTGCCTTTAATATATTCATTGAGTTAGGTATTGAATCTAATCAATTTGCCTCGACGCATATTTAGCAATTGAGGAAAACAAGAGATACCAAAGTGCGTAAATATTTCCCTTGGTGTATGAAATCATTGAGGAGTTGGGCTGGGAGTTCTAAGTTGTAGGACCGAAAAGGTAAAGACTTTCATTTTCGTGATAGTATTATGTTTATGTTTAGTGCTTATGTAGTGTTTTAGTTACTTTCCGTAAAAAATATTCATCGGTTGCTTTCACAGTAATATTTATTACTATTATTTGCTTATGCGTTTCCGTATTACCTTTGTGCTTTTCTGAAAATCAATCCTTAAAGGTGGTGATGTTTATCCTAATTTTATCTTTATATATATTTTTATAGTTTTTAAATGAATGCTGTCTTTATCGAAGAAATTGTGCATTTAATGAGATTGAACGTTTACTCAAGTAGGCTTTGTAAACTGAGTACTAAGTATAATTTTCATTTCTTGGTTTATTGATTTGTAAAGATAAACCGAAATATCGTTTGCAGGCTCTATTTCATTTGCAACATCAAATTAAGAAGAATCATTGTTATCAACCTGAGATAAGTTTGTAAGAAATGTTATATATATGAAAATTAAATTCTCAGATGACCATATTAATAGATTTCAGGGAATTATGAGAGCGTGAGATATTGGGATTTTCACGGAAAAGTTTCGTTTACGGTAATCTGTCCCATCGAACGAAGCAAAAATGATACATGTTAGATTATCTTCTTTTTTATAAAAGGATTACTGAATTTAATTCTACTTCTATTCTCCCCGTTGAGAATCAACGGGCGCTCCTGCAAGTATAATACAAATTAATCTCTAATACATCGTCCAAGTTTAGATTGAATTAGACAATGCTGTCATAGATCTACATCAGATAAATATACACATGCATATGGAGAATGTGCTGGCCACATCAGATTTTTATAGTTTGTTACGCTGTTTAAATGACTCTTACCTAATTCTCCTTTCAGCTGGAATACCTAGAATTTAATTAACTCACCTAGAATCCAAAGAGGATAATTTCTTGAGGAAGGAAACAGCATTATTTTGAGGAAGGGCTTCCGCAGAATAATCACAATTGGAATTCCAGTACTTATATACACATTTATTTGCAAAATCAATGATAATATCAGATATAATAAGGATATTATAAAAGTGAAAAACTGTACAGTTTGAAAGACTTATTGGGTATAGTGTGGTATGATCACAAGGATCTTTACAAAACGTAGCAAACAAAAAGAGACGAACATTATGGACAAATTATGACACAAAAAATACTCTTCGTCTCAAATGGCTTGTTGTTATGTGTACAAGCCATAAAAATATGAACATTACACTCTTTCAAATTGGTCCTCCCTCAATTAGACAACAAACAATATATCTTTATCCTTTTTACAATGATGGTTCGTATAAAAACATCACGTACAATTGTGATGATTCCGGTAATGTACATTAAACTCTCGCAACCTGATTTGATCTCAAAATGGTTTCTCAAAGAGAACAAAGAAAAACAGGTTTTTTTACAGCATCTCACTCACTCACCCCTGACTAAAGTGAAAGTCGCAATAAAACAAGGAATTATCAGAACCAATTTATTCCGACAAAGAAACTGCTTACATGTGGGCGTTTCTAAGAACATGTTCGGGAGATCACTCGAAAATGCATAATATTGTTACTGAATCACAGTGACGCTTTGATGCGCTACGCCTCAGAGAGGCGAAACCATTCGCGTTCTCCTTAAAATATAATCTATACAATATGAATAAGCATACGTATTTATAATGTTATCATCTATCACTGTATAATTTTAAAAAAGCATATTTACAAAAGACGAGGGCACAGTTGCGATTTGTATAAAACGTGTAAGACTGAAAGAAAGACGCGTTGCAAGCAAGTTCTGGATGATAGGAAATCAAATATTGAGCTTCCAGAATCCACAGGTCCAATGCAACTCTTGAGCAAAGCGTCGGAAGTGACTCAAAAATATTCACGAATGGCTGAACGTTCCATCGGATCACTATAATCATTCACGTAATTTGACTTAAAAAACAAAGGATCGAAGTTGAAAAAGCGGGAGTGAAGCTCAACGGCTGTCGCAAAACAAGTGTAAGCCCGTTCGGTGGAACAAACATAAAGAAAAATAAAAACCATTTTTCAATATTTTTATTGAAAGTGCTGCTGTAAGAAACAACTCATATCCTCTCCGAAAGAAAAACATTCATGCTTGAGAGATTGGTTCATCGGATTGTGCGGCCGGTAACGATGGAAACACAGAAAAATAAAGAGACTAATTAACAGAAACAAACGAAAGTGGCTCTATGAGCAACAATAATACTATAACCAATATCGTTCTACTCTACATTCATGGAGATCATTGGAAAACTTTATATCATACGCGAATTTCCGAAATCTTTTCGGAGATCGCTGTAATCGAGAATCATGAAGAAGGAGCTTCTTCATTCGAATCACAAGACAATGGAAATCACATACACTTCTTCTTTGATTTTCATTGAACTTGACTCTCGATCCTTTCTTTACCTGAGAATCAATGGCGCAAGGGTGTATTCGTCAGGAGAAAGAGGAACTTATTTCTTTGAGGAACTACTCTTATATGCCGAAAATAAGTTCACAGCTGACGGTTGAGCAAAACCCTTCCAACACCCTGTACGCATCAAAGAATATCATACATATCACTTAAGGAAAAAAATGAGATCAATCGTTTGATTATGAGAACTAGAATATTTTTTGGGAAAGTTGCAATCGACTAAAGAGAAACAACTGAAAAATGTCAAAAGTAAACCGAAAGGTCTCGGGAAATGTGGCAATCTTTTTCAGCTTCCAATTGTATTTTCGATTGTACAATAACTCGTGCGTGGCTTCATATCTCACCAATGAATGAAATGATAAAAAATAAAGCCAAGGACGAGAAATGGTAGCATCGTCAATCTTTCGCTGCGAACTGCGGAGCACAGAGAGATTGATAAAAACAACCAATTTTTCACAAATAGGTAACAAAAAATTCCATTAAGCTATTTTTAACACTCCACAAAAGAGAAATTTCACAGTGGACCAAATAAATCTAAATTTGATTACAGAATTTCAGGCGAATGCATAATTGCAGAGTGCGCAATTTTTGAACAGCCAATTCTTCTTTTACCTCAATGAGATCGCAATTCAACATAACGGGCTCTACAACGCGATTAAGGAAAGGTATTTCCCGTATTCTTCATGCAATATTTTTGGGTTAACAGGATCCAACAGCCAATCACAAGGTAGCTTACAATAACTGACGGGCGCCCGCAAAATGTCCAACTGGCGTGCGCCTCCCAAAAACACAATGTCCTTCGCCAACTATTGAAAAAAATCACATTTCAGCTTATAATGAGCGTCTGCCGTCACCACAAGAGTAGTAGATTTTTACCGATTCTAGCACAGCTACCGATTCTGGCACAGCTACCGATTCTAGCACAGCTTAGCTTAGTACATCCTCTATTAAAAGTCGAACCCTGGGGGCCCCAGAGGTGGGGTGGCTCGTCGCACACGCCTTAGGAAGGATGTGATGTTAATGAACCCCCTTCCCAGTGGTCCATACCCCCCAAAAAAGGATATTGTGATTGTTATAGCATTTAGTCTATGTATTTCTACTTGAGCGCCGAAAAGAATCGCGCTCGCCCGTGTTTGAATTCGCGCCACGCCGCGGTGCTGGTAGTTTCCGCGCTGCCCGCTAGATGGCGTACGCCGTTACTCTTGCTTCTCCCGAACAAACTGAGATTCGTAATAAAGATCGCGACATTGAAGTAAACATTCAGTGCATGTACTCTATTGCTATGGCGGTATTTAATCCAAAGTCCTTGTTAGAGTGTTCTAAGAAGAAAACGTTGGACGTTTATTGCAACAATTGGGTCTTTCTGTGGGAAAATCTACCAGAAACTGTTTTCGAAGACTTGAAGACTTTGTTTTGGATAAAGTGCTCTAGTAGGAAATCGTTAGACGTTCATAGGAATGATTGGGCGAATTTGTGGGGAAATCTTTGGAGGTCTAACTTGATTTCAAAAGCATACAGAACTTCTTTTACAAATATCGACTCATGGACTTTTTGTGCTCTTATTTGTATGGTTTCATCGAATGAGTGTACTTTCCCATTATGCATGCGGCAACATTTTTGGTGCATAAATTTAGTGAAATACAATAATTTGAAATGGAGAAAATATAATTTCTGTGGTGCGTGTGTTTCAGCATTAATGAATTCAAACATAATGGCTGATGGTTGGAATAAAATAAATATGCATATTAATGTTAAATATCCTAAAGATATGATATCTGAGATTCAAAGTAAGCAGAACTGGTGTTCACGTTGCCTCATGAGAGCATTATTTGATATTATGCCAACGAGCACCTGTTTAAATTGTTAAGGTTATTAAATAAAGAAAACTCATTTCTTTGTCGGAAAAGTTTATTTTATTTTATTCTATCATTAATTTATTTTTTTTTAATGTTAGATGCAATTGAATTCTTTCATCATCAAATTTCTTTATTTCTTCTTCACTCATGTTTAAATAAGTTGGAAGAAATATCCGTCTCTCCTTCCCCTCATATTGGATGACAGCTAGAGTGCCCATTCCAAATCTCGTCCTTTGATTTTCAATTTTTTTTATGAGGTATTTTTCTCCTTCTTTTAGGTTTCCTTTTTCTAAAAACTGGGCTTCTTCCTGTCTCCTTAGCAGAACAGATTTGATGTCGGCCATCTATAAAAAATGAGATAAACGATTACTTACAATATTGTTCATAACAAAGTTTTTAAAACATAAATAATCTGGCATATCAGCTTCTATGGGGCCAAATAAGGAAATGGTTAATTACATTTGAAAGTATAAAGATAGATTATGAAAATTACTTCTACTTTGTTTCTTGCAAATTGGTGTTTTTTAATAGCGATGTACATTCTACAACCAAAAATTTAAAAAAGAATTAGAAAAAAATCAGCCAAAATCTATCTGTAAAATTAGTTTTATTTGTGCTAATATACTTACTTTTAAGTTTTTCAGCAGCGGCTGGAGGCTTTCTTTGCTGTACGATTTTGTTAGATGCGTTGTCTATCCCCTCAGTAGGCTACGGATGACTATAATTCTGCTAGAAAATGCCGAGAATATATAGTGCTTTTCAGTGAAAAAATTAAGAACAGAAGAATATACACGTGCACAGAGAATGACCGCTCGTTTATGTTGCTAGGCAACTCCCTACTAGGCAGCGCAGAAAAGTGGCTAGGTAATGGGAAAAACCCGCTGCTATTGCATTATTGGGGAACTCCTTCGATGAGAGCAGATTATTCTGTGGCAGATGCAGGTCGTAACACGTCCAAGGCCGCCGTCCATCGCATTTAATACCGTTACTCTTAGCAGAGCTCGTAGTAAAGATCGCGACATTGAATTAAGCATTCAGTGTATGTTCCGCGCCTCGCCACGGCGCTAGTACTTACTACGCTGCCCGCTAGATGGCATATGCTGTTATTCCTGCTTCTAGAGGCGAGAACAAAACGATGAAAGTTATGTCGTTGAAACACGTCCAGGGCCGCCAAGTTTCTCATTCAGACGAAAGAATCTCGATCCACTGCAGCAGCTCGCAACGGGATTATGTATAAAAAGAGAAGAAATCTGGTTAGAACTTCAGACTGCGTTTACGTCTTCCTAGAAATATATTCGTGTGCAAGCAAATTACAGCAGCAAGCATCTCTCATTTTCGTAAGTACTCAAACTTCTTACTAAACATTAATATTTAGGTTGGAATGTAAGAAAACGCAGTATTTGAAATAGTAATTAATTATCTTTTTTCTTTCTTACCACAGAGTAATCGTTTCCAATTTTATTTTCCCATTCCTATCCTCACACCCATTCATTATGACTTCTGTTTCGGAAATTTTGAATAATTTTAAAGCTGGGATATATAACTCCGAGCATGAGTTAGAAACAGCGCTACATAATATTCATGAGCGTATAGTATTCAACGAGGATACCATAGATGATTTAAATTGTTATGAAAAAATCATAGATGCACTTGATAAATTAAAAAAAAGACGTTTCTGCTCATATTGCGAAATTTATTATAGTTTAGTTGATCCTATTATCCACGAAAATACAAATTTGCACAGAAGTCACATTATTTCCCAAAGAGGTCGAGGATTTGTTGAAGTAGAATCTGCAGTAAAATCTAGACTAAAAACATTTTGGATTACGTCCGACAATGAAACGAAAGAAGACTTTATTTCATTTTTAAATAATATTCGCAATCAATTGGTAGATAAAGTAAAGGAGCAGGTCATTGCTAATAATACAATTAAATTTAACGTAGTATTAATATGCAAATTCCGAAAGGGTGAGGATGAAGAGTTGGAGACTTCATTTAAGACGAGCAACAGACGAGTAGTACTTGCCGATCAAGTTAATGAAATCATTGATGAAACTTTTTCCAAACTTTTGAAAGAGAAATCTGAATTTCAGGCGAAAGGGTCCGGTTGGGCTTTGTCAGAGATCTTTGGATTGGAATTACGAATTAACAAGTATACCCCTCTAAGAGGTTCGACATACATTGAGCTACCAAGTAAAATTAAAAACAGAAAGGCAGTAGTAAATATTAAAAACAACGATAAATATTGTTTTAAATATTCTATATGGGCAAAAAATGTTGACAGGAATCCGCAAAGAGTTTCAAAGTACTATACACCATCATGTGACAACGGTTATCTATGGGTTTGCATAGAATACCCCGTCGCTTTAAAAGACATACCAATATTCGAGCGAGCAAACAATATTTCGATAAATGTCTTTGGGTTAGATGAGAAAAGCAACGTTTATCCAATTAAAATTGTAGACATCGAGTTACCTGATCACCGAGATTTATTATATATAACAAATGACAAAACTTCGCATTTCTGTTGGATAAAAAACTTTAGCAGACTTACATCATCGCAGTTTACGAGGTATGGTCACCATCTTCATATTTGCAAACGATGTTTTACCAATTACGTAGATGAAACAAGGTTGGAAAAACACAAGGAACTGTGCAGGGGGACTGGCGAACCGAGTAGAATCATGCTCCCAGAAGAGACTAATAAAATTTTGAAATTTACCAATCTTAATCGCTCTTTTCCAGTCCCCTATGTAATATATGCAGATTTTGAATGCCTTCTTCAAAATATTAGCACCTGCCGTCCATCGTCCCACGCATCCTACACGCACGCCATACAAAAACATGAACCATTCAGCTTTTGTTATATTCTATTAACGCCCGAAGGATGTCAAAAACCGCAATTGTATCGGGGGCCTAATGCCGCTCGTGTTTTTATTCAGAGAATGAAAGATGAAGCGGAGAGGACATTTAAATTGTACAAAAACGTTGTTCCCATGAAGCCGCTAACCTCAGAAGAAGAGACAGATTTTAAAAACGCTGCTAATTGCCACATTTGCGGGAAGGAATTAAATGCGGACCGAGTTAAAGATCACGATCACTTGACAGGTAAATATCGAGGACCCGCACACTCGTTTTGCAATGTACAATACAAAATGCCAAATTTTCTTCCCGTGTTTATTCATAATCTTTCCTCATATGATGGTCATTTTATAGTTCGCGAATTAACCTACGACGAAAGAAATATATTTGTCATACCGAATACTGAAGAAAAGTATATTTCATTCGCAAAGTCGATCGACGATCATTTTACCATTAGATTTGTTGATACATATCGTTTCATGCCCGCTTCATTAGCTTCACTGGTCACAAATTTAAAGAAATTTAAATATACAAATGAAATATTCGGCGAGAAAACGAACCTAGTCGCACGCAAGGGAGTCTACCCTTATGATTATACAAACTCAATCGAAAAACTAGAGGAAACATCACTTCCGGAGAGGAAAAACTTTTACAACCGATTAACGGACGAGGGTGTGTCTGAGGAAGACTACGAACACGCGAAAAATGTGTGGGAATCTTTTGATTGTAGGACACTTGGGGACTATAGCGATGTATATTTAAAAACTGATGTGACGCTTCTTGCAGATGTTTTTGAGAATTTTCGTGATGTCTGTCTCGATGCTTACAAACTCGATCCTGCTTGGTATTTTACTACACCAGGTTTAACTTTCGATGCAATGCTAAAGTACACAGAAATCGAGCTGGAATTATTGACAGATTACGATATGATTCTCATGCTAGAGAATGGTATTCGTGGTGGAATCAGCCAGTGCTGTAAGCGTTATGTTGAGGCTAATAACAAATATTTGGAAAACTATAACCCTGAGATGGATTCCTCTTATATTACTTATTATGATGCTAATAACTTATATGGATGGGCTTTATCTAGACCGATTCCCTACTCTAACTTTAGATGGCTAGACAGCGCTGAAATTGATCAATTAGAAATTACAAATATTGCTGATGATAGTGAAAAGGGTTACATTCTTCAAGTGGATTTAGAATATCCAAAATCTCTGCATGACATGCATTCAGATTTACCTCTTTGCCCAGAAAACAAAAAACCTCCTGGTGGTAAGCATAATAAATTGTTAACGACTCTTGAAAACAAAGAAAAATACGTAATTCACTATGTAAACTTAAAGCAAGCTATTTCTCTTGGTCTAACACTCAAAAAAATACATAGAGTAATTGAATTTAGTCAATCACCATGGTTAAAAAAATACATAGATTCAAATACGGATCGAAGAAAATGTGCTAACAACGAGTTTGAAAAGGATTTTTACAAATTAATGAATAACGCGGTTTTCGGCAAGACAATGGAGAATGTGAGAAAACGAATGAATTTAGAATTAGTCACAGGAGAAAGAAGACTAGAAAAATTAATCAGCAAGTCCACATTTTTGGATAGAACAATTTTTAGCGAGTCATTGGTAGCTGTACATCTAAGAAAATCAATCATCAAAATGAACAAACCGATATACATTGGTTTTTGTGTTCTCGATTTAAGTAAGACTTTAATGTATAATTTCCATTACAAGACGATGTTACTAAAATATGGAGAAAAAATATCTTTGGCGTATACTGATACAGATAGCTTTATTTATTGCATTAAAACCGAAGACATATACGATGATATGTTACAAAATCTTGACACGTTTGACACTTCAAATTACCCCCAAGAACACAAATGCTACTCGGTTAAAAACAAAAAAGTTATTGGTAAGTTCAAGGATGAATTAGATGGAAAATTGATGACGCATTTTATAGGATTGCGAAGTAAATTGTATTCGTATAAATTGGAGGGGGAAAAAGAGAAAAAGAAGGCCAAAGGAATTACTAAAACTGTGATTAATAAAGCACTTCATTTCGATGACTACATCCGCTGTTTGAGGAATAGTTCTACAGAATATCGAAAAATGACAGTAATTCGTAGTAAAAAGCATAAACTGTATACGTTGGAAATGAATAAATTAACGCTAAATGCGAGCGACGATAAGAGATATATTTGTGAAAATGGTGTAGATACATTCGCTTGGGGCCATTACAAAATTCCACGAAAACGGACACATAGCGAAGCATTCCCATCAGATGACGAAACTTAAACGTTATTAATATCGCTATTGAGGCTGAATAGGCTCAGTGTTGACCATGACTTTGGTCTGGCATCATCCTTTTTCTTGTCTAGTTTCTGGACCAAGCTCATCAGGGAAGACCACATTCGTCACTAGGTTCTTGGAAAATCTAGATCATATGGTAGATCAGGAGATAGATGAGATTATTTGGTGTTGTAGTCCGGGAAGCGAACCTAACCTACATTCAACGCGCGTTCGGTTTCAACACGAAATACCGTCGTTCGAATATTCTAATGGTAAATCGTATATCTATATAATAGACGATTTAATGAGCGAGGGAGGTTATAGCAAAGAAGTATGCAAACTCTTTACCAGAGGAAGTCATCATTTTAATATATCTGTTTTTTTGCTCACGCAAAATTTTTTTTATCATTCCCCCCATTCAAGAAGCATATCCCTGAATGCAAAGTACATTGTGTTTTTTAAAAATCCTAGAGATCAACTGCAGTTTGATCAATTAGCTCGACAAGTGTATCCGGAAAATCCGCGAGAGTTAAGGAGAGTATATAAGGAATCGACAAAAGAGCCATATGGCTATTTGGTATTAGACCTTGTACAGGATACGGACGATAGATTTCGTTTCCGAACAAACATTTTCCCCGAAGACGGGGCCACTAGGATATTTATGAACACAGATGATGAAACGATTGAAGAGTAATAAGCATTTGCTTCATGCCTTAAAAAACGCCAAGCCTAAGTTACGATCCGCCATCATCAAGTGCTCAGATGATGAGTTAATTAAGGCTATCAGTGAGTGTTGCTTGAACGCACTCAATGGTAATCATATGATAAATCCGAGTTTGAAACGTAAACTCGCCAAACATCGTAATTGCTTGAGAGCTTTGGCCTCTCAAGGAGTTAGTATTAAGAAGAAACGGACACTGCTCGTACAAAAGGGGGGTTTCCTCCCAATGCTTCTTGGTTCGATTCTGAGCGGTGTTCTCGGTAGTATTTTAGGAAAATGAGTTTGCGGGAAATGTTGATTGTTAGCCCCGAGAATTTCGAGCAAGGACAAATGAAAGGGAGGCTGAGAGCGTTAGATGAGGAAATGAAAGCAATTTTGAGTAAAAGGAACTTGAAGGACATCGAGAAGTTGCACATGTACAGACGTGTCTTAGATAAATACCTGGGCACACTTTCCAATATAAAAGCACCGCTGCAAATTCCCATATTAAATTCTGATAGATCATTGGATCGAGGGCACATTCCCCCCGAGTTAGAATCAAGGAGAAGAACCAATACGCTAAAAAAAGCGCTGGAGGAACTGAAACAAAAAAACGCTGAAATTGATAAAGCATGGGAGCGCATCCTCGAAAGACTAGATCCCATGGAAGAGCTCTTGCCATCACCGCAAATAAAACTCGAGGAAGTCGCCACCACCCCCTCAATACCGAGACGAAGCAAACGCAAAAGGGTAGAAAAAGTTCAGTGGACTCCATTAAGATAATAGAAAGAATCTACAATGATCCGGGACACTGGGGCGGATTTTCCACAGTTGGTAAGTTGCATCGAGCAACTAATATCCCAAAAAACGTTATTAGGAAATGGTTGGAAAGTCAGGATGCTTATACCCGTCACAAACCGGTTAGAAGAAGATTTCAGAGAAATCATTACGATGTATCGTACATTGACGAATGCTGGCAGTGTGATTTAAATGACATGCAAAATTTGAAAAGATTCAACAATGGTTATGCCTATATACTGACGGTGATAGATATATTTTCTAGGTATGCATGGGCAAGGGCTTTACGCAGTAAAAAAGCTGATGAGATCGTGGCAGCTTTTGAGGAGATTTTTCGCGAAAGAAAACCCTTAAAAATTCAAAGTGATAAGGGTAGTGAGTTTGTCAACCGTAAATTTATAAAATTTCTCTCAGGTCACGGAGTTAAATTTTACACTACCAATAACCCAGATGTTAAAGCAAGCATCGTTGAACGCTTCAATCGTACCCTTAAAACGAAAATGTTTAAATATTTTACAAAATATTCCACTTACAATTACATAGATGTTCTTCCGAAATTATTAAGCGGTTACAACAACAGCATACACTCGACAACTAGCATTCAACCTTCGAAAGTGACTGAAAAAAATGCATTCTTCATTGCTAAACGACTGCACATGAAGACGCGCGCAAAGAAAAAGGTCAAATTCAATATTGGTGATCATGTGAGAATTAGTAAAGAACGTCTTCCTTTTGCAAAAGGATACACTCCTAATTACACAAGCGAAATATTTAGCGTGGTTGGTTTAGATCGCGCGAGACAAGTGCCTACATACAAATTGCAGGATATGAATGGCGAGAATATAAAGGGGGGCTTTTACGCGGAGGAGTTAGTGAGGGTGGATGTTTCCCCCGAGACGGAATATAGGATTGAGAGGATTTTAGCACGTAAGGGGCGCGGTCCTAATCTAAAATATTTTGTTAAGTGGTTTGGCTACTCAGATTCGTTTAATTCGTGGATTCCGGCATCCTCTATTCGTAAAATATGAATGAATTTTACGTGACATTACCCAGCGACAGCTCTCGCAATTTTTTCCCCAACAATACAAAATCTCATTTCCGCACAAAATTATCGCAACGTATTCATTTTGGGAATGACGATGAGTGGTATGTGGGGTTGGCAGAAATATCTTTTCCACCAATCGTCAGTGAACAAAGTGCATTGCCATTAGAGGAAAGAAAACCTCCACCTTCGAGTACAGTTAGTGTAAAGCGTGAACGAACTGCTTCGGAAGAGGGGGGAGAGGAAAAAGCATCACCTTCTGATAAAGTTAGTGTAAAGCCGGAACGAAATGCACCGGATGAGGGGGAAGAGGAAAAACCATCACCTTCCGACAAAGTCAATGTAAAATTAGATGATGGGTCTTTCTTTGCAATACCAAAGGCTCGGCACGATAATTTACCAATTGCTTTTATAGCCCCATTCCTTAGTCTGGAGAGCGAACAGAGACAAAAAGTTCTTAGCAGCGTATCAAATTACAGAGCTAATTTAAAAAGTAGTCTGGCAGGGGGTTTAGATTCAATATCGAACAAAAAAAGTGTTCAAATCAGAACGGAAGATGTCATTTACATTTTACCTTTAGGAACATACAATTCATTTAAAGATCTGTTTGATAATGTTATTAGTAAATTTAAGCTTGAAAAGCAGGTGAGAATTGTTGAGCAGATAAGATTACTGTCAAAAGTTTTAAGGGAGATTCTTCCAATTGAAAAGTCGTCATTGTCTCGCGCAATTCAAGTTAGCGAGGAATTTGTACGTGAGTATCGTGAATCACCGAGACTTAAGAGGAGTATAGATAATATGCTAATTAATATATATGTGTATACAAATATAATCAAACCCCAATTCGTAGGTGATACATTGACTAAATGTTTACGCGTACTAAATACAAAATTAGGATTACATCAAACATTCAATCCGATTTATTATTTTCCTGTTGAGAAAAAGAATATTGAAGTCATTGAATGCATGTTAACAAATAAACTTGGAGAGACGGTTCCTTTCGACGATGGAGAGCAATCTTCAATCGCGGTTCTGCATTTCTATAAAAAGAAATAATTTTAGCAAATCCTTCATTTTGCGGTGAGATGGCTTCTGCAGCAGACCGATATCTATTATATTACACTAAGCAAGCAGGTGGCGAACTCGGAACTATTTACCGAGCCTCGTATCGGACGCAGAAAGGTCGTGGAATAGGAAGTTTTCTCGCAGGTTTGTGGCGTTTTGCCAAACCCCTCATATATAGTGGTTTAAAAACCGTTGGAAAAGAGGCAGCATCTTCAGCGTCGAAAGTCATTACAGATTTAGGAACAAAACCGGTTAGAGAGATACTTCGTACCCGATTGAGCGAAGCAGGAGAGAATTTGAAGCGTAAAGCTGAGGAAAAAGTGAAAACCATGAGTGGGAGTGGTATGAGGATTACTAAACGTCCTCGCTTGAATAAAATAAAATCTAGTGCAAAGAAAATGAGAAGGCATTCGGTGAGAAAGAGGGGGAGAGATAGGATCACACAGAGAGATATTTTTTCAGCATAGTAAGTCATGGAGTTTATGTTGAATTCTTTGGACCTATTTCAACCCAATCCCCCGATTCAAAGTAATATTTTGGCAAAACGTACGGTTTCTTACAAACCTATATCTTCGCTAGATAATCGATCGGTTATTGAATTTTTGATAAAAGACTCGGGAGATGCGTACAAAGATTTAAACAGCATTTATCTTAGACTCAAGTTGAAACTTTGCAAAAAAGATTTGTCAGATTTTACTAACAGCGATCAAAAACAACCGGGTGTCGTAAATAATATCCTACATTCCCTTTTTGAACAATGTAACGTTTATTTAAATGGAAACTTGGTAACACCCTCTGAGGATAACTATCATTATAGGAGTTACATCGAAAATTTACTAAACTATGGAAGGGACGCAAGTGAAACGCATTTACGCAATGTCGGATGGGAATTAGATACGGGTTCCGATATTAATAAGACAGATTCATCTAATGATGGTTATGAAGAGAGGAAATCATGGTTCAACAATAGTGCAGAAGTGGAGCTATACGGTAAATTGCACGTGGACATATTCAACCAGGCTCAGCTTTTGTTGGACCGCGTTGATATTGGTATCAGACTGATACTCTCTAACCCTGCATTTTATCTTATGGAATCGGAAGAAGCAATAATGAAAATACTAGATGCAACACTGTACATTCAGCATTTTGATATCAATCCTTCAATTTTGTTGGCGCACAGTAAAATGCTAGAAAGACAAAATGCCAGGTATCACTATAAGCGAAGCGAACTGAAAACTTTCACGGTTCCTTCCGGAGGACGAACTTTAAGCATCGATAATGCTATCGTCGGTAAAATGCCAAACGTTATAATATTCACAATGGTAGATAACGACTCGTATGCCGGTAACATCGCGAAAAATCCATTTACCTTTCAACATAATGAGCTTGAAAATTTTTCACTCTTCGTAAATGGTATTCAAATTCCCTCCGAGGGCTTGGAATGTAGTTTTCATGGCAAAAAGAACTGGACGCGAGCTTACGATACTTTATTTTCTGGCAGTGGGATAAAGCATCACAACAGAGGAAATCAGATAGGTTATGACATGTTTAGTCATGGATATTTTATTCTCGTATTCGATCTAACTCCGGACGATTCTGGAAACGAAGATTATGTCAGTCTCGGTGATAGAGGAGTCATGAGGATAGAAGCGAGATTTAAGCAGGTATTGAAAAAAACAGTAACGTGTCTACTTTACTCAGAATACGATGCTACTTTGGAGATTGATAAAAACAGAAACATCATCACAAATTTTTAGTATTAAGATGGATAGTGTACAGATCGATCTGCTGTTACGAAGAGACCATAGAACAAGTAAAATATTTCAAGGGGTTTATCCCTCTGACAAATTGCCTAAATCGCCCGTTAATGGATTATACATAGTTAATTTGGACCCTTCCCATTTTCCTGGGTCTCATTGGGTAGCGATTTTTATACATGATCGATTTGCCGAATATTTCGACTCTTACGGTCTGCAACCCTTTGTCACGGACATATTGAATTTTTTGAAACCTTTCACTTTTATTAATCATAATAAAATTCAGATTCAAAGCTTTCGATCTGACATTTGCGGGGAATACTCATGTCTTTATGCCCTGAGTAAATCAGTAGGACAATCTCTTCACAAATTCCTTGACCAGTTCCACCATACCATTCCTCACCGCAACGACTGCCTAACTTTGAAACTATTTCATCACAATTTCCCGATGGGGGGGCTGAGAGTGGGGCGGAGGTGTCATCCCAGAGCGCAAAGTTGCTGTTCGAGAATAAATAGAGAATACGCGGAGGGGAGATGATCATTCGAGAAGAAGATGCAAATTGTGGTGGACGTTTGTTTTTCGAAGGAGAGCGTGACGGAACTCGCGGCCGTCGACGTGGACTCCAACCAACTTTTCTGGGGAAGTTTTCGACGACACGGAAAGCTTACTGTTGGGGGAAGAAAGCTCCGGCTTCAAGATCCATTAAACTGCGACGAGGCATCGTTTGATAACGGTTTCATTTCCCACATCGAACTGCAGCCCGCTTTGGAGGCGATCATCGAGAGTGCCACAGCTCTATACGCCTATAACGAGGAAGTCTGTGAATTCCTCAAGAATCTCACCGGGCGCACGTTCATCTCATTAAAAAAGGAATTAAATTGCCCACCGCCCGAGAAATGCTCTTTTCCTACCTTCTCTTGCCTCAATCCTTGCCATAAATTACGCAATAGTATTTGTGCACTCAGAAACGCTCACTCCCTCGCCCAATGGCTCAGATTCCATCAACTCAAGGCTGACGTGGAACCTTGCCAAACACGCGAGTGTGAACCATCATCTATACCACCCCCCTCTTCTTAAAAAGGAAAACCTGCTTGGTAACAACAACAGTATGCTGCGTGAGGGGCAGATGGAGTCATCTCCTCTCATTAAAAAAAGGAAAAGATCTACTGAACGTATTCCGCGGACCTTTACAAGTGGGATCAATCTTTTGCATCAAACTGTGTATTATTTGAATGATGTAAAATCGAAAAGTGTTTGCATAGGATTTGATCCGTCCAGAGACTTTGAAGCAGTAGTGCAGTTTAATCAAACAAATAAAAAAAGTGTTGTGATTGTCAAGTCTGAATGGACTACTATTGTTACTGAAAAACAGTTGGTTAACGACTTTTTTTCAACTGGTGTTAAAAAAACATTACCTTTCTGTGGGATTTCCTTTGCAACTTATTTTAAAAATCGTTATTTATTGTTTAAAAATACGGGGAGTGGGTCAATTAATATTAATTTAGCCGAGTGGGACAACCTTCTAAAGCTTTCGGAATTGATAACTAAATCTCTCGATTTATTAATAAAAGAAAGCAGCAACTTGAAAGGATTTATTGCCGACTCTTTCATCACGCCAAGCAATAGCCAACTCGATTTTCAGAGATTAAAGATCGAATTATCGATTATTCTCTGAGTGTGTGTGTGCAGTAGGTAGACCTCTGGCGCGAAATTAATTTTTCCGCAAGTTAATGCCTACTTTGATTTACTCTCGACCTCTGGCATTGGGCTTAAAAACCTTGTAAGTTGGGAGTTTATCAGTATGAGTGCTATAATCGAGTTTCAAGGTTTTCTTGGGAGTGATGGAAATTATATAATTAAAGAACTGGCAATAATCGATGTGCAGAACAAGTGCTGCAATACGTGGCTTTTTAAATCACCGCCATGCGCGATCGCAACGAGAGATAATGCTTGGTTAAAAAAGAATTACCATGGCCTGCAAGAAGGCCTGGGCGAAATTGAATACACTGAATTGAAGAAAATACTACGGTTATACACGAATCACTTTAAAAATTTATTTACTAAAGGAGCTCAGAAATCCTCCTTTTTAAGTAGTCTATTGTCTAAAGGGGTGAACGTGATAAATCTAGATCTTTATGGTTGTCCTTCGTTAAAAAAACTAGAAACAAGGGAAGGCTGTTTAGTGGAAGCCCACATAAAAGGTAATTTACAATGCGCCAGAAAAAACGCTAGAAAGCTGGCTGATTGGTGTATCAAAAATAATATTTGTTAATGGATGTATTTTTTAAACAATTTCTTTGTTAATAAATGATTTTTGAAAACCAATTTTTCTGTGTGTTTTTATTTAGCAACCTTTCCCCCAAAGTAAAGGATAAATAAAAAAGAAACATTCTGTAATTCATTTATTTTCTCTTAAAATACAGTAATATTTGTTGGTACAACTTTTAGTATAAAGGTATATGATTGAAGAAACCTTTCCTTCTTTTCACGTGTTTGATAATATTTTACTCTTGATATCATTCCATTGGTATATGTGACGGGGGTTGCACAATCTGGTTCATCCACCACACAGCAAACTTTGCGTTTCGTTTTTTTCTCAATTTCGTAGACGTCGCACACGATCGTTGAATCTTGAGTCATGGCTTTTTCCAACAATTCCCCCTCCAGTTTCAAATGTTTCAGTGTGGAGACGTTGAAGGACTCGATTAATTCACCCTCTTCATTTTCGAATCCGGAAAAAATAACCTTCTGCCCCACGAGACTGATACAATGATCGTTATGCTTCACATCCACAATGTATCTCCTGTCGAAGGTTAATTCCAAGGTAAAGTCATTCTCATAACCATTCTTCAGAAGGTTTGAAGGAAAGAGGACTTCAAATACATTAGCCACATTCTCGTTAATCTTTCGGACAATCACATCCGTTTTTCCTCCGAGTTGTGCTCTCGAAGAGATTAACTTGGCCATGGAGTTTGTATTTCCTCCCGATCTAGATGGAATGAACTGGGTCGACGGTCTAGATGGAATGAACTTGGACATATTTCAATACTAAATGATTAATTCGAACATAACATCGCTCTTTAAGAGGACGAAAGATACGGGAGTAACAGCGTACGCCATCTAGCGGGCAGCGCGGAAACTACCAGCACCGCGGCGTGGCGCGAATTCAAACACGGGCGAGCGCGATTCTTTTCGGCGCTCAAGTAGAAATACATAGACTAAATGCTATAACAATCACAATATCCTTTTTTGGGGGGTATGGACCACTGGGAAGGGGGTTCATTAACATCACATCCTTCCTAAGGCGTGTGCGACGAGCCACCCCACCTCTGGGGCCCCCAGGGTTCGACTTTTAATAGAGGATGTACTAAGCTAAGCTGTGCTAGAATCGGTAGCTGTGCCAGAATCGGTAGCTGTGCTAGAATCGGTAAAAATCTACTACTCACAAGCGGCCGAGGACGCGAGCCCCAACGCACACTGCAACGAGGGTCCAAAGGCCCGGCACGACAGAAGGCAAAAGGGGCGAAAGCATAGACGTCAGGGCCCCAGGTGATGCAGTCTTCCTCTCTGCCTGCAAAGAAATGTTGACATTTTTAATTACGGTTCTCACTACATCCATACTACTAATAATAATACCTTAAAAGACTTCCAAGAAGTTGGAAGTTCGTTAATGATGTCGACAAAATCTAAAACAACGATTCCTTCGGAAGTAGAGTTTGTTGCAACTTGACATTCTTGTATACCAACGATAATACTTGGTTTGAAAGATTCCGGGAAACGTCTTAAGGTTCAGCAACTTTCTGAACGGTCCTTACCGACGAATGTTCGGAAGATAAATGAAGCAGCGATTCGGACAGTGTTATAGAGATGGACTGCGTTGATTTATTTCTTCGAGAACGACGCTATTCACGCCCTAATGATAGCCACGGGTTATAAAAGTAAATGGAATGCTATCGAACGTGCGCTGAGGGAGGCACCGATTGCCGATCAATTCTTTATTAGAATTGCAACTCATATTTCGGCGAATTGCTTTATCTTCGAATCCACCAGGATTTAAATTTCCCTTAGCGTTATTGCTCCGACAGCCATTTCCTCGGGTGATTTTAACAGCAGAAACCAATCAAAAGAAAGCATTCTTCCTTGACAGCCAATTCTGTCTCCCGGAAATGAGTGGCTGAGGGAAGGAAGCCGATTATTTAGGTGATGGCAGTAATCGGAGATGGCAATAACCCGAGTTAATAGGACGCAACCAACGCCGAAAAGAAATAGAACGACAGTAAAGTGTCGCGCACTAATTGAGAAGAAAGTAGAAGAGATCTCACTTGTGCTGGAAATTCGATAAATATCGCGCTCCGATTGGCACCTGTTTCCTTAATGATATTGCGGAAACGGAATAAACTCCGGTCACTTAATGAGTCACTCATTAAGGAATTCGATGCGTTCAGGAGATTCAGATTGGCGAGAAATCAATCCCTTTGAGCTATTCCAGGGACATCTCGAGTTCATCTGTTAAATCTCTTATATTTATCGCTGTAAACGTTTTAAAATTTGTAAATCTATTAAAATCGGCAGAAATCGCGTAGAATGAGGAGTTCGAACAAAAGGGAAATGGATCCAATTTTTTTGCGGGAAATTCGAACGAACTTTTGCCGAAAATTAATTTTGGTTGTCTTCGCCGTAGCGGGTGGCGAGCGATTTTAAGAATGATTTTGCGAATAAAAAAGGCGAGAATAGTCGAATTTTCCTAAATTCACGAGCAATTAAGATACAACTTAAATGCCTTTGTAATACCGTAGAATGCGCAGAGGCCATCAATGACGGATGTCGAGGGATGAAGAAGAAACACTGGGAGTGGCGTCGCAATGGATTCGTCGACAAATTGTATTTGCTTGAGACAAACAAGAGTCGTAGCAATGGAAGGTACGTTGTAAATAAAGAGGGGGCGATTGGCTAACTGAGTATTTGGAAACCGGCAATTCGTCGAAGGTTCTAACAATTCACACGATTACGGAATTACTTCCTCGAAAATTGACCCCAAGTGCACAGGATCGCTAAAGACATTTCTTTGGCATCGAAATCTTTGAATAACCGTAAAAAATCACGGCTAACAAATTTGACATTTCGGTACCGTTTTTCGATCCTTTCGGTTTACTGAAATCGATGGTATTGGGTGAACATTTCGTATTATAATATATGATGATTTTCTGCGTATTTGAGATTAGAAAATCACCAACTCATCCCAATCACCAGACTGATTTCAACAGACTTAGGATATAACAGCTAAATCCTTCCCATTAGGAATATTTAATGAAATTAAGTTCTTTGGCGTATCTGAGTAAGCGACGCGCATTGCCCTAAACAAGGACACAAAATAATGTTTCAAAACTTTGGTGGAATGCCCCTTTGATAGATGTGAATACTTGAAATAAACGCTGAAAACAGAATAGGAATAAAAAGTGGAATATATTTTAAGGAGGGGAGATCGAAATGAATCCGAAGCGATTACATTGTGAGGTTTCGAGAAAAGAGGATTTGCTTCTTCCTGTTGATCGTCGTGAGACGCTTTCAAGCAAATTTGAGTCTGCGCAGTGGCCGACAGAGGATGGTTAAGATTGGAAATCGAGTATCAGCAGGTAATGTGACTCTTCAAGAATACGTAAAAGAATTGTGGATTGCCACTCGTCGGCGACAGCTGCGCCGTTAATGGACACTTGAGCACTCGGATGGGGGACAACAGATGCGAGATCAAATACATTTAAATACGATTTTGTCGTATTTCTTTTTTTCATCGAGAGCTGGATTTGTGAGCATTAAGTAATAATTGTTTCGCAGATATTCCAAAGTTCTTATATTTTGATCCTCGGCAAAATGAGCATCGGAAAATCCAATTGTTCGAAAAGCGGTAAATTTGGTTTAAAATAAATCTGACTTTAGATTTACACCCTCACAATTCCAATAATTATACATTTCTTCCCAGAAGCTCGCAATTGGGGCTGCGTGATTCGGATGACCTTTTTGTTTACCAACAAGCATCGATGTTTCAAGGGGGGGTGGACACAATGCGAACATGTGGTCGGACAAAAAGAAACATATTCCATTTGGAAAGCACTTCGAAGCACTTGGCAATGAAAACTCGGCGGAATCAGAGGAGAGAGAGAAAATGGAAATCCATCTTGTCTAAATCTAACGCGTTTACGTTTCGGAATAAAACACTCAAACGTTGGTATTCTTAAATTGTGGATTAAAATGAAAAAACTCATTTTGGCGATTGTCGAGCATCTTGCGATAATGCGTACTGGAGATAGTTAAGAAAACATTTAGAAGTACTAAATCGCGGAAAACTTTGAGTTTCTTTAAATAGTGTGTTTGCTAAGGGAAAGGATGAGAATGAAAGAGATTCCATCGGTTGAAAGTAGTGTTAAGACACGAATTATCATAATATCGATGGATCGAGTCAAAAAAGAGATCGATCTGGAAAGAGCGAATTCAAATCCGAAGAGAAATCGGTTTCGATTCGTTCATCAATCAATCGAACGCAATTTAATTTACATTCATTTGGGAAATGTTTACCTTGTGATTTCTTTGTCGATATTTTACGTTTCAAATTTTACCCTATCAATTACTCGAGCTCATCGTGGATTTCAGACAATATTGAATAATTGGGAATTATTCTTTCCAAGCCGAAAACTATTTCACAAATATAAATTTAAAAATGCAGTGAGTAGCGATTCAACAGCAACGATACTGTTGATAGGGTTTGCATCGATTTAAAGGAAGAAGAAAAATAGTAAAAAATATGAAAAAGCCAAAAAGAAGGAGAAAATAAGGGTTTTTGAATCGCATATGCCTCATTAGCAAAAGAAAAATAAGTGAAATAAGTGGATTAGTTCCATCGAAAGCAATTATTAAATAAAAATGAAAGAATCTTCGCCGAAAAGCAGTGAACGAAATCAATGGAAAAATTAATACAGCGAATAACATTGAGTTGGATAAAGTGATGGCTTCGAATTAATAAGGGGGAAATATTGATCCATTTTATGAGAAACGAATCAGGTGTTGGAAGATCGGTAGGCCCTCGATTGGACGCAAATTTAGCCAATTATTTCACGGACGACGAATTGTCATTCGTAAAAAGAACAAATAATTCCGGAAATGAATTCGATTATCCTCTGATTCCCGAATCCGTGTTGGGCGAGAGACTCCTCCGATGTCGGCAAAACGCCGGATGTGCACGTCTCAGCGGGTTGCCCACTTTCGTGGGGCGTTCATCCACTTCTCCCACGAAATCCTATTTAGTTGGCAACCTGGAAGTTCCACGCTATTGCTAAATATAGTAGCATTATTACGATATCATTGCTTCGTTACTTATTTGCTCTCATTTATCTCACCATTTCGCAAAAGAGAAAAAGCGGTAATTTTTCCACCCGTTATCACTGCCGCGAACGGCCCTGAAGACGCCGTTCGCAGAATTGCGCGGAAAGATTACCAAGTCTTCTCTTCTATTCCAAGGCCCGTACATATCGATTTAAATCACAGTATCTAATTCCATAATTTACTTCACAACTTTCACGTGGTAAAACGCGAGACCGTGATGGAAAGTAAGATTGAATTCCTTGCACTGTCCGATTGCATTTGAAATTGGAAACTTGGCTTTTTCCCGCGTCTTCCGCACAATGGAGACACCAAATGGAATCATTCGATCACAAAGAGAGGGCGAGGGGACATCTGTCGAGTGTGTACCTCAGCTCCACCTGGGGAATAACGCATGGACACGCACAGAAATCTCGCGATTTGCATTGCAAAAGAAGCGGTCGTGAAAGTGGAGAAAGCAAAGAACAAATGAACGCGACTCGGTGTTTCTTCTGAGGTTGTTTGGAGTGAATCCGACTGTCAGACATAAATTTGCGGACCTCGTATAATTGACAAAAGACTCCAATAATATAAATGAAGCCACATTAAATAAACATCGAGATTACTAACAAACGTAAACCATAAATGGAATGACGTGATGCCAAATGACGCGGGAAATTATGTAACTGTCGAATATAAACATCGTAAGTTATAACGTACGTTAATAGTAAGTTATATATAAACGAACGCTAAATCATTAAATAAAAATTATCATATGGACAGTACATAACTTTAGCGAGAGAGATTTTGAATTTTTTGTCGGTGCTTCTTCAATATCAAGAAAACGAGGGTCCTATGAGGATTTCAAGAAGCAATTTAAGACCGTCCTTAATAAATGAAATTCTAAAATGGAGCAAATTTGAATTCGAGTTACCATTTGTTTATCCCACCGAGGCGGAGATCCTTCACCGGAGTTCCTGCAAAGGAGCAAAACACAAAACAATTTACAAGAGTTTGCGTAATAAGTTAAGCAATGATTAGTCGTATAAGCTAATTAGGATTTGATGCAACGCAAATCGTCAATTCTCAAAATCGGCAGTTAATTTCTGTTAGCCATACGTTAGCGATTCTTGTTCATTAGCGATTATTTTTAATAGAATCGATTCGGTCGACATATGCGCATCCCCCAGAAGACGCGTTCCCCGCCAAGTGTCCCCATTGTTTCAGATAAGTGAGTGTGACAATGGACCGGTCAATTGGAAGCAATCGACCCTCGGTCGCTCTATTTGTTGGAATATCCGGGAAAGAACAATCGGCCGATCACGAATTCTAAACATCCGAAAATCCGTCTCTACGATCGACGACGTGATTTCCGAATCGGGTCAACAATAGAGTCAACAATCGATAATTGTTCCTTTCCAGTCGTCAAAATACACATTTTTCGGGAGGAATCGCTGGAGCTGCGCTAATGGATGACCCACCTGTTTGAGAGACGACCGCTTCCACCGCTTCAGCTCCCGGTTGACCGCATCCCATTCGTCCATCGACCTCTGCATCTGGTCCGCCATGCGCGCGGCCGCCATCTTGGGATCGTCATCCGCGGGTGCGCGCTTCCCGCTCCCTCCGCCGCTCCCTCCGCCGCCCCTCCTCCTCCTCTGCTTCCTCGACTGCACGGAGCCTCCGCCGCCGGCCTCTCCGGGGCCCGACAAGTTGGCAGAGGGCGGGGGCGGGGACGGGGGCCTCGGGGGCGGCTGTGCGCCTCCGGCCCTCGAACTCACGAACACCTCGTCTTCCTCCTCTTCTTCTTCGCCTTCCTCCGCCCAGTCCTCGTACGAGCACTGAGTGGACGAAGTAGACATCGAACGACGCGCCCCCGCGGACGAACTCGAAACCTGGCAGTTGGAGCTCGCGCCGCGTGGTGGCTCTTCGTCCGTCTCGGTCGCCACTGTTCGGCCTGCAAAGCCAATGACACACATATCAACCAAAGAAACAAACATCCTCTTGTATATACTCAGTAATATCAATTAATTAGGGAGTCGGCATTGGATCCACTATAGACCGTTTTATTACGCCGACAGTAATCTTTCTTTCGAAAAAGAATTATAATATTAACATCTCCGATTTATTAGGAACAAATAGAGAACGGAAAAAACCCGTTTGGAAATCCGAGCGACGCCGTCCAAATAATCGAAGTGCGCTAAGAACAAAAAGGTCGGAAATCCGTGGAATTCCCCGACGACTTCCGCTAATCGTGATTCCAACGGTGAGTAAAAGACACGTGTGGACGAGAGAGAAAGTGTGACGTCATAGCGACCTCTTTCCAACAGCTGAGATGGCGTTTCTTTTGATCCTCGTTCGACGAGAAAACCAATGAATAAGTTAATTCGAGTCGGCTCGTATCCGCGCTCGGGATTCATGGAACCCGCTTGGAATTCTGGGACGCATTGCCTGAATAAAATTCTTGCACTATTTTTCGAGAGTTTATCTCAAATTATAGGGCGAACTGAAATCCCTAACTTCCGCTGATGAAAATAATCTCAGAAGTCAACAGTGAATCGGAAGTGACGGGACGGCGACTCAGGAATAGATTAAAATATCTTTAAATTAGACATTTCCTATTCGCCTTTATCGCCAGGAGAAGTGTTAGCGATAGTTTTCATTCGATTGCATCCGTCGATTCTCCGAAAATAAGTTATCAGGACCTTCAACTAACAGAGAGCGTGAAAATTCGCGACTTCGTATATCATAGTGTTCGAATGCGCAAACAATGCCACGAGAGTGCCTTTGATGAATTCCAAAATACGAAAACACGCATCGTGCGTTAATCTCTCCTCAATTGAAAATACTCCCAACGTTGTTGACGTGCGGACATTCACCAGAAAGAAATATTTGGAGAACGTAAACATTGATTGCAGAGAATGAGGTTGAGCTGAACCAATTGTCCAAAATGCGGAGACGGAGACCAAACATAAAAGAAGAAGCCGATTCATTCACCGGATTCCTCATTATAGATTAATTAGAACGTCGAGTGGGAGAGATAATTGGAGAGAGACGCAAGAGCGAGGAGTGGTTAAAATTCCCGAAGATGAAGGGAATGAAAAGAAATCTTCGTTCGCAATTAGCGATTATTTTAATAAGTCGGAGGGATCCTTAAAACATCACAACAACTCTCCGATTCGTCCACCAAAATTGCGACCGACGACGGCAATCGATCAATTCGATAATCTGCATTTAACCGTTCTTCTCGGTTTCAAATCGCCAGTGGACAGCGGCCAGATGGCGGGACAACATCCGCTTTCCTTTTGTCTCTTGGACGGACGGCTGGACCACAGCTTCCGTTGGCGGGGGTCCAAGACGGCGTTCGCGAAGACGAGGCGCGGCATTTTGACAATGGAGGTGCATCGGCCGACGATTTCTGCAGATGTTTGACGGAGAGGCATCACGTGGAAAGGCGGCCAAACACGAACTATAAATTCGTCGCGAGACTCCGCGATATTCGTGGAATCTGGCTAAATATACGGTCAATTTTGTTTAAAAATAAAAGTGTTGAATTTAAGTTCACACGAATAAATGAGAAAAACAATCGCAATGGTCAACAATCACCGAAGAAAAAAATCTTCGGTGATTCTTGTTTGCTCGTCTGTGGAATACATCGAAATAAGGCAGAATCCTTATTTCGATGTTATGGCAGTAACCCGTTGGAACGGGAGTCACTCCCGTTCCAACGGGTTACAAACGTATAAATATACTTTTCAAAGATCTCGGAACATTGGATCGTTGGAGCCTCAATCGAATCGAAAGAAAAAACGACGAATACAATCGTCGAAACTAATTACAGTAAATCTGCGACTGACAAGCCGAGGCTGGACCGGAATAAATGAGACGTAGAAAGTCATCATGATCGGACGGATTGACGGCCTAAATATCGCGAGAGGCGACGGACCCGTCATGCGGCGAGATCCAGGTGATGCGAGTTTGCTAACGGCAAATCCAAAATGTGCTAAATTTAAGCATTTTAGAATTTATAGCGAATCGAAATCACTGCTGATGATTTCTGACGCAAAGACCGTTAAAAAGCCGAATTTAAGCGAATCTGCGATGAAAAATTGTCAATCAGAGGGAAATGCCATCGCTCGAGGAGATGCAGAACGGCGTAGAACGACACGCAAATGCACCGATAATGGACAAATTGATAAAAAGGATTGATGTGGTTTGAACGACACGTCGCTTATCCTCGATTTAAGTGATTTACTTATAAAAACAAAACCTTGTTTGAATTAATAATAATTTTCAAATAAAAAAACGGCGGATTTGCGGGTATTTGAAATGTCCTGTAAACAAACCGAATTTCGAGAGTCGTTCCGATAAAATCCAAACAAACACTTCTTAATTGAGATAACATTGTCTTCGTTAACTAAAAGGAACACGGCTGTGTTATTAATTGTCTTCTGATCTAACTGATTGTCTTCGTTGCGAAATGGAGCGATCCACGTGACCAGTACAGGATTCAATACTTATTTTATTGCCTATTTATTCGTCAAAATTATATTAAATCGACCGCTTTGGACAAGCACTTCCCTTCTGGAGGAGCGAATGTCCTTAGACTTAAAAATGACACCGAGAATCGCGAAAGACAAGTTCAACAAAAATTCACAGCCCCGGTTAAGTCTGGAAAATGGTAAAAATCAACCGAGGACATTTAAAAATATCCCGGAAAAGGGTTACTCCCGTGAAAAAGGCTATTCCATCGTGTGACTGTTGCTACTCGGCACTTACAAAAATCGAAAATAAGGAATTATCTAAGAAGCTGTAAACGCTTAAAATTGGACATGAATGTCGTATTTCCTGACGACTGAGTCCCGTTTATGTCCCACCCACGCTAATCGCTGCCGAAGGTTCGCTTAGAGGAAAATATAGAATTAGACTCTTTATCAAAAATTTTCTAATTCGGATTCCTTAAAAATCTCAGACTTTTCCGGAAGTGAAATCCCTTCGTGTTACGAAAGATTAAAAAAAATTGCAATACATAATAATAGATATTTTATACACGACATTCTGTTTCTTCAACAGAAGAATCGCCAAAAAGTTCGACGAAGATTATTCGGCGACTTCAAATGCTAAATAAATATGTTTGACGTGAGTCGGAAAAGGTTAAAAGAGACGAGAATATGTCATAGCCAAACTCAGTCAAACTGCGAAACACTTGTACGGTTTAACTCTCACGATTTGCACGATATTATTTAAATGAGTAATTATTACGACATATGATGAATAAAATCAAACCATGATCGACTCTTAAGTATCAATCGCCGAAGAAGCAGATTCGCGGTTTGTTTGTTTACATGCGACGCACGCCCTTGAACAAGTACGAACTCGTTTCCTAATTACAGCGGCACCTAGTCGACGGATGCGTGGACCACTCAGCAACACGAAGACTATCACAAGCAATAAATGTGCGATGAAAAGAGCGCAGAAACGCCAAAAAACGGAATTTCGAGAGCGGACTAGAGATTCGGCGGATTCGGAGAAGGCGTGACTCGGAAAAAATGAAAACCTCTTCCGAATGTCAACATTCTGCGATGATTATCAAGAGATCTCCGCAAAAGAGCGTGAAATCGCGAAAATGAGCAATTCAGCGGTAAGTCACAATGCGCGTCCGCAAATGCACAATGGGCGATATTTATAAAAGCGTGGACTCACTGGAGTGCCTTCTTCTGCCGGCCATCCTCCTCGCCTCCGCTGCCATCTCCCACAGGCCGTCGCCCTCGCTCCGTCTGCCCCCTCTTCGGCGGCGGTGCGGCGGCGGGTGCAGAACCAACGTCAGCACGTTGTAGATGCACATGAGCAGTCTCTCGTAGTGCTGGCCCGTGTCCTCCTCGGGGGAGTCGTACTCGTCCGAGTCGTCGGCCACTTCCCTCGGTCGGCTCTGCTGAACCTCTTCTTCTCCTTCGTTCTCCGGTTGCCGGAAAGGTCGCGCCATCGCAAACAACACAATTAAGTCTGTCACCCGGACTCGTTAGAAACGTCAACTGACACCTGAGAGCCTTCGTCGCTTCCGTCTCCTAGAACACATATGGCCCAGGCACAAGTATCAACACGTCGACCAGCGCCGTCTCAACGCAAAGTCCCGAAGAACGCAAGAATGTTCCGTTGCTACCTTCGCAAAGGAAATGTCAACAAACAGCGGAAAAAACTAGCAATAAAGTCACCCGGTCAACAAGATCACTGTCCCCGCCGACAACACAGCGTGATATCACAATCAGCTCTGGTCCTCGGATGGTTAGGGGCTTGTATATAAGCTTTCTCCCCCACCGCGTCGCTACCCACCCCTCGCTTCCCCATCGAGCTTCTCCGGAACGACGCGAGAGGGCTTTACGAGTATCGTTCGAGGATTGTGGGTCATGACGTCACTTCGCGTCTTTTCGGAACTCCAATAGGAGGTGCTCGGTGACGGAGGCGTGGTTAGAGGTGACGTGTCCTCGGGGGGTGGGAATATACGACGCTCTCTCGTCTTGTGCTCAGACAGAGCGGTTGCCAACCGGTGGTCCGCGTATTGGTCTGGATGGCGGTCGGGGAAGAAATTTGGACATTAGTTGCAACAAGTAGGCGAATGTGGGCTTCTCGAGAGGCCACTTGTTTGCATCGCTCGAAGTGCTTCGACAGGTCGTTTCGCAACCACCGGGAATCGAACCCGGTACCACTTTCACGAACGCGATGGTTATCCGGGAGCTCTCGTTCGCGGAGAACTTGAAAGTGCCGACAATGCGACAATTGAAATATTTCTCCTTAAAGTGGGAGTAATGTCATTTATTGCTTCTATTATTAGAAGGTTGAGAAGCTTTATTATCCTGGAATATTTTATGTTGATGCACAAATTAAGCGCATCGGAAAAAGAAAAAAATGTAGGAGAAGGAAAAATATTGTAAACATGATTAATACGTACTATATGACTGACGAAAATTATCAATTGTGTGATTCAGTAACTGAGCCTCACATATTTTATTATTTAGATCCCAATATATAGGATTATTTACGATTTTTTTATGAGTCATTAACTTTTTTCCGTCATAATGGCAGTCAATCGAAGCAGAGAATTATTTAAACGGGAAGCCACACATAAACTGAAGCGACAAGAAAATGATTATCTTTTTTCTCTCCTCGAATAAGTCGATTCGTCATTTTGTTTTTTTTTTCAGTCCATCGGACGAATTGCAAAAATGTCAAATCTCCACATCACTGCTGACGAATACCCTTCGCATCCTTTAACCACTTCTTTCTTTTTCAGATCCCTCTTTTATCGATGCTGGTCTTGAAAATAAAAAAACATAAAAAAGTGCAAATCAATTTTATTTGTTTATTGCGTCAATCTTACGTCAAAATAATCCTCGATTTAATTATCTCAACATGGACAGCGTTTGCGTTATCTTCTTCCGTATCGCCATCGATTCGTGCAACTGCTCGAAATCCAACGATAAGAGTCAAAGCGTCGGGACTTTGGAAATCGGAGGAATTACGTTTTCCGGTTTCTGTTTAGGCGCAGTTTTCCGGTTCCGTTCCAAAATTGCCTTTTTTCGATTGGGCTCGGGTTCGATGCCCCGTTGGGAAGCGAAACGCGTCGACGCCGCTTAGACGCGCGTCTTTTGTTTGCCGCCGCCGTCGTGACTCATTTCGTGACTCTTCAATTCCATCTCCACAACAAGGCGCGAAAAATAGCCTCCGTGAAGTTGACCTCCTTCGAATTCACGCAATTTACGGTTTTTATTATTTGGAATTTTGTCGAAAGTACGAATCCAATTCGCGACAATATAGGAATCGCGAGTGGAATTAAAACAACTGTAACGAATTAACTACGTCATTTATTTTTGTAATGTTCAACAAGATCTGTTCAGAGTCATCAAAGAAAGTATTCGCTGTATACTCTTATGCATCTCAAGCGTTTCTCGATTATTAAATACAGGCTTTGTATAGGCGATGAGAATCCATTCCAAAATACAGATTCATTCGCCGCCATTTGCAGTCTTTCAGCTTCGATTTCCATTTATTTTAATGCCTGATTTTAATTTTAATACCTGATGATGTAACGACGCTACGAAACCTAGGTCGTGTTATTCGGATATTAAATTAGTGGTCTAGTAAAAGTTTGTTTACCATGAATTTTTTATATTTTTCTATTATAATTAATAATATTTTCATTTTTCTGTAAATTTATTGATTTATGTATATGTTGTATGTAAATTTATTATTGTCTATACTTCATTGTTATTTTTTACTCTGTTTTCGCGGGTTTTTTTCACCCCCCTTCTCTGTGGGTGTTTTCCCGCAACGTGGGTTTTTACTTTCTCCATATACGAAGTATAGAGAAAGTATTGTTTTCATGAAAAAATTCGACTTGGAGATTTCAACGGAAATACATGTTTTGGGGTCCCTAGAACACGTTTTGACTATTTTCGGAATGATGTCTGTGTGTATGTGTGTGTGTGTGTGTGTGTGTGTGTGTGTGTGTGTGTGTGTCTGTATGTGTGTGTGTGTTAGTGGGCGCTCTATCGTGAAAACTATTGGTCGTATTAATACCAAACTTCGTATATAGTACTGTGGTGTGTGCTGTCAGAGTTGATTAGTTTTTGGAGTAAATCGGTTGACCGGAAGTCGAGCTTCATTCATTATAGCTCATTTCCGGTTTTCAAAATATCTCCATAAATATGATATATACGTGCATTGTATTACTTATAAAAGTTTTAGATAATGTAATTTACTATAACTTTTGTATTTAACATATTTTTGTATCACCGGTTGATTAGGAGTTATTCGTGAAATACCGATAAACCGGAAGTAGCCGTTATGTACTTTGTGGGCGCTCTAACTTAAAAACGATGCATTATATCAACACCAAATTTCATATATAGTACTTTATTTAGTTTCTTAAGAGTTGATTAGTTTTTGGAGTAAATCGGTTTACCAGAAGTCGAGCTGTATTCTTCAAAGCTCATTTCCGGTTTTCAAAATATCTCCATAAATATGATATTTAGGTATATACTACTATTTGTAAAAGTTTTAGAAAATAAAATTTACTATAACTTTTGGTTGAAACAAATTTTTGTATCACTGATTGTGTAGGAGTTATTCATGAAATACTGATAAACCGGAAGTTTCTGATTATGTACTTTGTGGGCGCTCTCGGCTCTATGGGCGAAATGCCAATTTCATCGTTTTTCATCGATCATGTCCCGTAAAACATTATTATTCATGTTTTTGGCGTCAAAGATAATAATATATATATATTAATCACTCATATTCCAAGTTTAGATGGAATATAGAGTTCGAAATTACTGCGGTAGATAAATATTTACATCTTATATATATGGAGAAAGTCATGTGCTGGCCACATCAGATTTTTTTTCTTTGGCAACGTTCAGTTGCAAAGATTTTTCCCCACACTCTACTCTCTCTTTTTTAATATAATTTATACATGTTTATATTCTGACGACATGCGAGGTTAGTTGGAAGAGAACCTAACCTCGCCAATGAAGGGTCAAACTAACTTAAAAATGGTAGCTGTCTCGCTGTCGCTTTTATCTCCTCGATTGTTTGAATAATTCGAAGGATCGCCAATCTGGCCCTCCAAAATAACACCACTATGAGTTCCTCTCCTCCACGTACATCTACTTGTAATTTTTTCTTCGAAATAATGCACTTTAAGGACGACGTATACGCACCGTTGCTTTGTCATTTATTTCCGATTTTTCATTTGTAGATAATAAGATAATAATCCTTTTCAAATTACTTTTTGGAAATGTGGAGAGAGAATTTTGACACTCGCAATCAACTGCAATACCAACTAATTTGACAAATTTTATCGGAATGATTTCGAGACGCATTCAGCTGAATATCGGCCTAACTAAAATGTCTAACAATAAATGAAAGTTGGGAAACGACTGAGATTTTCAATGTCTGTCTGTTTTCAGTCCGGTTGGCACTCCCTCTGAGTTTGTAGAGAGGAATGAGGCTCACTATTTAGGATGAGGAGTGAGGTAATTGATTTCCTCGGTAAGCCAGAATGAGCACACTTTTCATTCCATAAGAGCAGTGGCCTTTATTTCATCGCCGCCCGGGACACAAGTGAACGAAAGATTCCTCTTTCCAGTGCCAAATCACATTTGAAAAATATCCCATTAATCGTAAAATGGTAGCGGGAACTCAAAATAAAAACGGATCTTCTTTTGTTAAGTTAATAAATACGGATGATGAGTTCACTTTCCACCCTTTCACAATCATTCTCAGATAGGATGTTGTGCAGTCCTTAATATATAGTTCAATTTCATAATTTATACAGCATATTTACATAAGTATTACTTCACATGGAAATTGTGAACCTGATAAATAATTGAGAAAATGTTTCTTGTAGCCATTAAAATCCGTTGTTTGAGCTTTTTTCCATGATCAGAGTCAAAGTTGCATTTTCATTTCCATTGTGTACAATTTAACTATTAATTTTGAGGCATTTCATTTTATTTTCGTATTTTGCGTTGACGGAAGTTTTTCCTCCGATTCAATAAAAGGAAGCAAACGCTGACAACCAAACAAAGGAACACTGAAGGCCAAGTGTCTTTTATATAATATAGGTAAAAAATTATGTAAAATTATATTTCATATAATTTTCTTGGATAATGTATTTATCTTTCATATTTTTACCAGAAACACTCTTTAACCCCCAAATTTGGGGTTTTCTTGGTCAACCTTTATCGGTGAAATTTTAATTCCCCGGAATATTTTTTGATTTATACCATTACAATCGAAAATTTCACGGCGTTTTAAAATCAGTTTAGGAACTACGAAAGCCCGTTCTTATACAACTAACTACAAAAATGTTGGATTAAAAGAGAGTAAACCATGGGTTTGGAGTATAGTTCTCACATCGAGGCAAAACCAAGTCTCACTCTGAAGAATTAAAAAATTAAAAATACGTTTCAAATAACTTATATTCGTTGTATTCCATGGCAGAGAGGATGTCCACTGAAAGTAAATAAAACGACGGAGTAACAAATGAAGTGAGCCGAGGAGGAATAAAAGAGGTGTTTCGCTTCACAGCCATCGATGACCGAAAGTATGTTTCCCACAGCTCTTTTCCGCTCCCTTTTCGAGATTTAACTAAAAACTCCCATCTCTCTAAACAATTCTTTAATTTTGAAAAACTGATTTCTATATCCAAACTGCGTTAGAGGAGAACAACGGGCTGAGGAGCGGCGTTCCGCATTTGCGGAAAATCAAAGTTCTATTCAAGCTATCTTCCTAAAACCAACCGGAAATGGAAATGTCAATATTTACCTCAATTTCACTCGCCACAAGTTCTTCTTCACGTGAGAAATAGTGCAGGCGACACGTTAAGCCATACGACCAAGTGTTTCTGAGATTACCTTCCAATTAAATTAACTTTTACCTAATTCTAATTTATAAATGACGATGTAAAATCTTCGCTAAGATGTTGTTTTCATTCAAATATGGTCAAAAATGAGGTGGAAATCAACAAATGTTAGCTCGAATCTTGATTTCGATCTGAAGAGACATTCGGCGCGACGAGCGGTCGGGAACAGAACTCGTTGACGAATTTTGCCAGATTCGGAGCATTTCGAAGATTTTAATGTTTAATTTGCATCACGCATTGATAAATCGCACAATTAGCAAAGAGAAGCGTAAATTGTTTTGCAGTGTAATGCATCAAATCACGTTGATACTAAAATGAAGGGAAATTTATATCATATTAACTTTTACGTCACAAAATTTATAAATAATTTTTTTCGGGACATGTTTGATGAAAAACGTTGAAATTGGCCTTTTGAGTCTACCTCAAGCTCCAAAAGAGGATGAATCACAAGACTGATTATAATAGGCGATGGAAACGAAATCAAAATATGAACAAAGAGCAAATCAACGCACGAGTGACACAAACTATATACAAAAAAATCTGATGTGGCCAGCACATGATTTTCTCCATATGTAAGATGTAAATATTTATCTACGACAGTATTTTCGAACTCAAGATTGAATCTAAACTTGGAAGATATATACAAATACATTTTTTGTAATTTTGGTAGATACCTAAATTTCAGATTAATGGAGAAATTTTGCAAAACCGGAAAAGAGCTACGATTAATAAAGCTCAACTTCCGGTTAACCGATTTACTCCAAAAACGAAACCACTTTGACAGCACCCACCACAGTGCTATATATGAAATTTGGTGTTGATACGACAAACAGTTTTCATGTTAGAGCGCCCACAAAGTACATAATCAGCAACTTCCGGTTTATCAGTATTTCACGAATAACTCATAAAAAATCAGTGATACAAAAATATGTTTCATACAAAAGTTATAGTAAATTACATTATCTAAAACTTTTATTAATATTAGTATATACCTTAATATCATATTTATCAATTGATTTAATATTTTATCGCTAAAACAAATGACAGAATATAACAGTGGTTATTATTTACTTAAATAGTAGTGAATTCTCCCGTCAGAAATGACTGGATTTGAAGTAAATATAGTTAACAAAATATAAATAATCCCGATACTTGGTGGGGTACGACGCGGCCAGTCTCGATTAACCGCCGAAGACATTGTTATTGTAGTGTGTGTAGTAGTGTAGAAGGGGTCTAAATGAAGCATTGATGTACGGTCGTCGCTTTTGTCTCAATGTAAAGCTAAATTAGTATATTACTTATTTACAAAATATAATTTTCCCCTTGGTATGAATACTTTTCACGATATTTGCAAAAATTCGCCACCAAAACGAAACATTTTCCTTGATTTCCTTGAAGAAATTGCCATTTTTCGAAGATCTATTTATCAGAGTTCTGAACATAAGGAGCTAATTTTGCGCTTAAATTTTAGGAAATGTAATTTTCTTTAAAATATGTAAGAAGGGCATTTTTTGAAAGAAATAATTCTCACCATCAGCTGAATCAATCCGAAGTTTAATGAAAGTCCAATTTTTCACCTCTATATCAAGAAAAGCCCACACACAACGTTGGATAAAAGTAAGAAATGGATTCAAAACTATCTCGTGTCTTGCAGCAGAAAAATACTGCCGAGAAGAAATGTATGTCGCGCTGCCAATCTCAGCATAACCGTTTCGGATTAAGATCTTCTTTTTTTTAATCGTTCCTATTCACCCGCTGTACATTGCTGGCTGAAGTCGAAAAATCCCGGACATCGGGTCAAAAATGTATTTTTTTTAGTGCGGAACTTAAGACTTCGCATGATTATTGTAAAAAGATTGACTTTTATGGTTCCCTTTGTCCCTTTTAAAAACGACTAAGCAATAATTTGCAAAAATGCAATATCGCTTTATCAAAAAGATACAGGGAGTAAAACTTTAGAAATTTTCACCGAAAATTAGTCTCCCGGATTTTTCGGAGAAACATTCAACTTCGTTAATTTATGGAGTCTTTCGGGAGAAACTGTTGGAAAAATCGAAGATGCGATAATCTAGTATAACTCTTAATCTGTTGATTTGTTGAGGTTTTGGCACTCAAGGATGGGTCTTTACTCATTAAAAGCAACAAAATGGCGGACCCCTTTTTCGGCCAAATTTCGAGATAAAGTAAGGAAAATAACTAGGTAAACGGCGATGGACTATACCACGGTCTTATACCACGCCAATATACAAGACTTCTAGATTTGGAATCTGAAGAAACTGTTTCAATTCAACTGCTACCCTGGGATTGCGGTTGATTTTTCGTAAGGGTTGCGGCTGGGCGCCATAGAATCCCCAAATCCAGTTTCGCTATCTTCTTGGAGATTGGAGTCTTAACAGTCAGCCTTTTTCATGTTCTTGCTAATCATAATCATACTCACGTGAAAAGAGTTTTATGTAGGAATTTTAAACCTCTACTGGACATAATAATGGAGAATGGAAAGCATGGAAAAATTTCATTTTACTGAAATGTGTCTGTATTTTAATTTTAACCGCAAAAAAAAAACTAGCTATGTATTCTTTTTTTGGTCGAAAATATAGTTGGAGATATAGGAAAGAGAAGTTAATCTTATTAATATATATATTTTATTTACAGAATGGTTTATTGTGAAATTTACTTGAAAAACTCTGATATATTCTATGAAATGCAGCGTTTGGCTCGAAATGGAGAAAACTCTATTAAATAAATAAATTATTGGAGACAAACAGTGCTGGAAATATGCCTGCATACCTGGTATTGCCTTAGCCATCATATAGGTAATACAGCTTATTTTGTACACATTGGGTTTTAGATAGAAGAAGCGTTGTATGCATTAAGCATATATTAGATAAATGAGGTGGAATAAGTTTCACATACAATGCCCAAGTTTACTTCGATCTTTTATTCACATATAGTGTAAAATGTTGCTAATCTAGAAGGATAAGTTATTTACCATTACTTTATTTCACTGTTGGAAGACTCTTATACAGTTTAACAGTTGATGTATACCAACTGTTAAATTATGTGTAGTTATATTTTGTTATATTAAGTAACGTCTACTTCTATAAGCGAATTGCAGATTCATCTAAATATATATAACATGTAAATATAAGATTACAAACACAGTCACAGTCTTCTGTGGTATGTATGACTTAGCTTCTCATTAATAGCCATGCATAGATAAATTGCATGTACAGCTACTACATACATACCTCAGAAACTAGTCTTTTTGATAGGTATTGTAGATATACCATTGAGTCTAATGTAATTTTTATCATTATTCTTTGCAGTGATTAATTATGAACCCTGACGAACAATCATCCCTAAGACAATATCAAGCATACTATCAATAAACAATGAGGCATCGCAATACTGCCAGAGAACTGACAAATTATACGTAGACATGGATTCCTGGTGCACACCACCAAACATGGATGGAGGCGAAATTTCGACGACGGAGATTCTTTCCTTCGGACGGCTGTCCGAAGAGGCAATGGAGGCTCGGACCTCAGATTATTAAGTTAACGATTCACCAGATAACACTCCAGGGTGGCCGAAAACGACGATTTAAATAAAAGATCACTTCTGATCCATTGATTTCCTCAAGTATGACTACAAGTCCGAAGAGACGCAGGAAGATGCCAAAAGAATTGAGAGAACTTGTGATTTTAGACAACGGCGAAGGATTGGAATCAGACAGTAGGGACGACCAGAATTCCTCTGCGGATTAACAATTTTGCATGTGGAGTACCCGGGAAATGCCGTTAAGGACTGCGCGGTGTCGTTCAAGTCCCTTTTCGCGTGTCGGCGAAGGTGGAAATGGTAAGTAGTAGAGAAACACTCAGACGAGGCCTTTTCTGCAAAGCATTAACTCGTTTCAGCACACACGAACTTACGTACTGTCTCAAAAGTTGAAGGGTATTCCTAACTTTCGGCAAGAATCCGTAAAGTATCCAAACCAAAAGTTTTTTACCAGAGTACCACATCCAATGACCCATTCGCACGATCAAATATCCCCTTCATACCTTCGATATGGCGTTTATGAACAGTGACAGCGATATTGACAGCATGCTCAGCTTAAAAACAGCGATTTTAAAAAGATGAAACCCAAAAAACTAAAACAATCCAACGAAGCCACCGAACTTCCAGTCCCAGCAGCGCAGACCCGGAACGTGCAGCGCGATCGAAAAATTTATGTTCGTGGTCGGCTACTTTCATTAAAGATCTCTGCTGGATAGTCTTAAAGTGTCTTCAACCGATACTCTAGTTTAATTTCCGGCTGCACATATTTCTTAAACAAAAGATATCGACTACTTTATGCCAAATTTTACTTGAAAAAAGCGTCCGCCATTTTGTGATGGAACACCACACAAATATTGACCAATATCCTTGAAACTGATGGATAGTATAGATAAAGTACCATTTTGATCCAATATAATATTTTTTATTCGACTAAATTCCTTCCACAAGTCCACTATTAGCTTAACTTACAAGATTTTCGAAGAAAAAAAAATCTGGCGTGTTTTTGGTAATTCAGCCGTTTTATACCCTCCGTGTCTAAGTAACGCATACGATATATGGAAAATGACTTACCATTCCATTATCAGCAATCGTTTGGCTGTTTATATGCAGATTTTCAAGTTTGCATCTCAAAAAAAAGCAATTTTGGACTTTTGTCCGGTTTTTTTCGACTTCGGAAACCACTGTGCGCTGGTCTGATTCACCCCTCCCCCCTCTACTCTCCCCTCTCTACTCTCCCCCCTCTACTCTCCCCCCTCTACTCTCCCCCTCTACTCTCCCCTCTCTACTTTAGAAGAAGGTGAACAGAAATTGAGAAAATTAGAGAGTTCAATGTTTTTTTTTGGGCATTGCTCAGGTTTTCCAATGCTACAAAATCGGTCACATATTGCTTGTCCTAACAACATGTAAAAAATCATACATGACCTTTTGCAAGCTCGAGCCCTTTCATGTGTTTAATTTCACTGGACTATAATGCTTTTATTGCGATAAAACATTGACTCTTCTTCCCTATGCATTTCTTATGAGGTCATCTTTTCCGTATATTTGTTGAGGTAGTTCAACAATCACCTTTGTCGTTAGGGAATTGTTTACAAAATTACACGAAGTCTTCGTCATTTTTGTCTGAATCCTCTGAATTTCAACTCAAATAATATATTCTATTACCATAATTAAAATCTTTATTCAATTTCTTTTCTTTTGGTTTTTATCTTATTTCCGTGCGACTATTATTTCTAATTTAATTCTGAAAAAGGAAAAGTGTCTGCAATGCAATTCAATCGATCAAAATGAACTTTACGTGCATTTTTTTATGAGAGACGATTAGAGACGTCCAGAGTCGAACCAAGGATACTTTGGACCAACAAATATCTATTTGCAATGTCTCATTGGGCCTTTAATGACTCCCAAAATATTATAATCCTATCACGTCAGGTAGTGCATGAAATGAATGCTCGAAAATTTATCCATGCATTTCTTACGAGAGTTACTGACATCGGATGAATAAATATATAAATATATACATATCGGTGAATATTATATAACACAATACTTTTCCCCCAGTCGTAAACATAAATAATTATCGATAATAAAGAATATTTAAAAGAGCTTTTCAAATAACACTTACCCGAAGAGTGGTGGGCCATGGACTCATTTGAAAGCACCAGATCATAACATTCGCCTGTTTTAAAGAAAAGCAAAAGATTCGTTATTTATCCATGTCGGAGATGAAAGAGGACATCGAAAATAGCAAGTGACATTGAGAGAATTTGCATCCTTCGCGATAAAGGTGAACCAACAAACATTTCCAAAATTAATCTCGTGAAGGGAGGATACTCCGGGATAATACTAAGCACCAAAACTCGCTTTTAAAAGAAAAAGTTAATTCTTTTCGTCTAAACAGATCACGAGTACCACACTCAACGTGTTATTCACACTCTCTTCAAAAGAGGAAATACGAGAAATTGACGGTACTGAGGAAACAGGTCAACATTTATGGGCGACCTGAAAGGGCTCGGACCTCATCCATGTTCTTTCGTGTACTTATTGTGATGATTCATGCGAAAGTTGACGCATGCAAATCCATCTCATTTCTCTAAAATAGATCGCTATGTAAGGATTTATAGAAGACTGGCATGTATAAATATATAAATCGTTATCCTAGATTACATTTGCTGTGGCAATATTAGACCATATAAATTGTTGCAATAATTTCTCATCCGTAACAGATAAGCGAAACGCATGCCAGTGAACATTTTCGCACAATTAGTATTCAAATAAATGTCCTTAATAGAAATAATGGGAAGCCGAACATCTTCACTTTTTGAAACAAACTCAGCTATTTTATAGATCGTTTATGATTTTTTAGAGCTCAATGTATATATTAGATTTAATCGATGCGCGATATTCACGAATCTCTGACGGTTTGATTTAAGACAGAATCGCTGATCAATTTGAACATGTAACTTTACCGAAGTGACTTTTCGAAGGCGAAACAGACCACCTCTAAATAAAATACGTAATCCGTACGATTTTCCACAGCAGTACCACAGCACTTTGGAGGCGACGTTCAAAGAAGGGATCCTCGAACGCATTCGTAAACAACGAGCCAACGACTCGGTCATATAAGAGATCCGAAATTAGGTGTGCTGTATCTCTCTCTCTCTCTCTCTCTCTGTGTGTGTCTCTCTCTCTCTCTCTCTGTGTCTCTCTCTCTCTCTCTCTCTCTCTCTCTCTGAGAGGCTCAAGGACACGTCTCTACGGGAGTAAGGGAAATAACGCCTGACGACGATGTTCGGCGAAACGAGCAGAGGTAAAATTAAGTATTCGGAAGTTCGATAAACAAATATAATAATTCTCTTCTTCGTTGCTCTCGTATCGATGAATAAAATATGAAATTAATTCCTGATGTAATTCGTTCGGAAAATGAAGGAAATCGAAGAAAGTTTTTAAACTCAATCCGCAACCAGGGATGGCCAAACTGTTGTAGGAATTTCGCCATATTTCATTTCAGTTAGTTAAAAGACTGGCGATACCGTATACCGTACCGCGCGATGACATATCAATGAAAAGTCTATGTTCTCCCTTCAATGTCGTTTGAGCTGAAACCTTTTGTGAGAAGATTATAAAACTTGGAGAATGAACGTAAGGAAACGATAGTGTAGCGTGTGGTCTCAAACAGCATTTGCAGAGTATTTCGGACCTTCGACCACAGCCGGAAAGAATTTCCCTTATTTTAGACCTCAACAGTCTACAGGTAGATTCATTCTAGCTTATGCGCGATTTTGTCACCTGTTAATTCACTTTCGCAGTTTTGTTTTGTTTTTAAATTTTGGGGAACATAATCCCCGCGAAATCGAGGCAAAACGTGTGACTGTGCGTAGAAAAACACATCTAATTGTCCCTCGAATGACTCCGTAACGGGAAGCAGGTTATGAGAATTATCAGTTCGCTGAATGGACCAGAGGTCAAGAGAGAGTCCTTGGGATTCATTTTTTCATTCTCGCATTCGTCGGGTCAAATGGAGCAGCCAATTTCATACCTGCGACGCGTTTTGAGCAATTTTCATTATTAAAAATAGGCGGTATATATATATATTTTAATTTTGCACAAATTTAGTTCGTGAAGTTCGTGAAACGCGCATATCTGTTTAAATAATATATGAAACGCTTCCAATTGGCATAATTTTAATACCTAACGGTCTATATATTTAAAATCATTTTTATTAGAGTATCTGTCGAAATAGAATACTATGCAGAAATCGTTACCAGAAAGAAAAATCATTTCTAAATTTAAAAAGTCTGTACAGACAGTAAGGAAAATCTGCCGGTTTGTTCCCCTGTCGCAAAGTGACTTTTTCGGCTTTTACACTGCGTCACCTGGCGCAACAATGTAAAGCGAAAGCGCAACATAAATTGTAACGCGAACAGGTGACGATATAATACCCTTGCGTTACATGGCGCAACAATGTAAGGCTGCAAGCAGTAAGGTATAAGGCCCTCAGTTTTGAAGTCCGCCCCATCCCCCGCCGAAGTAGGGATCACGGTAAATAAATACCGAGTCTTCCATACTCATATCGAATCTTTTTTGACCCCTCACCACGTCACTACGACACCCATTTGGACACATTTGTGTTTTAAAGTAATTCCTCTAGAAACAAAGCCATCATGCAAAGATATTTATACGAGACTGGAAATTCTGCGGACTTGTTGAAAAGCGATCCTAATGGTGCCGATGCTAAAAAGGAAAATGAGCGCTTCTTCCTGAAGAGGAGATTCCCACAAGGAGGAGTTGGGCCAACGAAAGATAATTGAATCAAACAGACTCAGCTCAAGACTCTTTTCAGATCGTCCAAGTCCACCCACGAACGAGCAGCGAAGAGGAAATCAACATTTTCATCCGAAGAAAGCAGACGGAATATTGATAATAGTTGGCGGAACGGAGATTGAAATCGATTTAGCTCAATTATTATGAACTGTTTAAGGCAATTGAGCATTCTGTAAGACCGGACAGGGATTTCCATTTTGCACAAGAAAGTTACTACCGCCCCATCTGCTTCCTCTTTGCAAAACATTAGTTAGGACAATTGCTGAACGTCTGGTACTCCTGTCCTTTTCTGTAGAAGAAGTTGAATTCCAGAAGGACACTTTGAACCACATTCACACACCCCAAGAAATAATCGATAATGAATATTACTCTAATTTTAGAACTATGATCTGGACTTCGGCTCGGTAAGTACTCTTTTGGAAGTTATTTCAAGCGATGAGAACATGTGCGCAGCACAAAAATTCCTCCGTAATGCTTCGTGAAGAATTAAGGTTAAAAAGTGATTCAGAGAAGTCGACTGCTCTTCACCAATTCTTTTTATTCTGGAAAATGTTTTTAAAACCCTGGACTGGAGAAGGGTTTAGCGAAAAATGGCTTATACATCAGTGATATTCATTTCTTCGCAACAAACGGAGAAAATCTAACTAGCTTTATGGCTCGAAGAACTGAGCAAATTGCGACAGAATAAATATATGAAGAAGATTCAGACTTAGATTTAAAGATAGTCCAAGGTATAGCAACTCGTTTCATCAGAGATTTCATTACACATTACGGCTACGACAGCGTTGGTCGAATCCGCTTCAGGTGAAAATATCTAACTGCACACGGGAGCTTTTCAAAAAGTTCGTCGGTTCAGAACTTATGGACGAAGTAAATAAAATTTTAGTGCCAATTCAAAGCGAACGCGATCTCCGAGAAGCTTCGATAAAACGTAACACGGATTTGATCGCAAAAAAACAGATAATAAGATAAGTATTTACGAAATGCTAAGTTTCGTCAAGCCTTAAAATAAAGCAGAACATGGTAGAATTATTAGAAATTAAAAAAAGAAGATTTTATGCGAACGCTTGAAAGAGGACCCAAAAGCGTTTTGGTTATCGAGAGATTGTAATGGGAGAAAGAAGTATTTAGAAGCGGAGAGATGGGTTTGGTAGTGCTTGAGTTATAAAACTGGTTATTGAAATTAGTGGCAATATCGAAGGGATCAGAAAAGTTGGAACCGCTAAACATAATGGATGAGGGGGAAGCAGTAGTTGAATGAGAATTGTTTTCATGGTATGCCTTTATTGCATTACTGGAGTTAGTATTGTAATTTACTATGATTGTCTTTCTTTCAGCTTCAAGGTGTTATCTAAAATCTTTCAAGGCAAACACATCTCGAAGACTTTTATTTCCATGAGAGAGGCTAATAGGGTAAATTAAGTAATGACGGTGTTATTACACCCCGTGCCATACGCCTCTGGCGGCTTGCGGGTTCTATATATATATATATATGTATGAGTAAAATGTCGCTAAGCTAATTGGGGAAAGGTAACCGCACTTCCCTCTCTCAGACGTCTGAAAATCACTTTCCCGTAATATCTGTAGGATTAACTGTAAATGCGCCACTTTCTACATCTCCTTAGGAAGTAAACAAGCGGTGATATCACCTGAGCGCCTCCTGGCTGCAGTTCGATGAACCGCGATGCCAATAGAGCATCGCGCTGAGTAATGGCCAGACACCGCTTTTCAGAGGGAAACGAGGAAAGAAAACAAAAGGGCGCTGTTGCCAAACGTAGCCACCTGTTAAAGCCCATCGGGATGAGGTTTGAGGATCCGGCATGGGAGACCTAATATACGCAATCATTAAAGCGTAGAATTGTTTCTTCTCAAATTAATAATTTCGAGCGTTGTAGTGGTCCATTAACAGCGGCACCACCGATTTCTCTCTCATTGCATCGGATGGATTTATTACGACACTTTACCGTGTTTTGGCTCAGAATTGATTATTGTTAAATTTGGGCTTTCCCCATTTCTCGCTGACATATTATCTCTTCTTCTATAACAAATCGGGAAAAGGTACAAGTACTTCTCCATTCTTTCGTTTCTTACTTCGTCTTTTCGAATTATTGCGTTTTTTTCAAATGCGTATTGTTTAACTCTGGCTTGGACCTATCCTTCCGCCAGCGAAGTATTCGATTCTTCTCTTGATAAGGGTTAACGTTTTCGTTTGTTTGATCTCAGCATTGCCAATGGCTATGATTAAATGAAAGCCACTGTTGCATTCATTGTAAGAACGGAGAATACCTCTCGTTGGATAATTGCGCTAAATGGTGACTTTTTCCGCATTTGGTACTTGGCATCGCAATCATCAGTGGATGAAGTTGTCGAGGATTCAATTCGGGCCGATGAATTTGCTCTAGGATTCCGTATTGCCTTATGTCATTAAAATATCCATGCATGCGGACAAAACATTCCTTCACTCTTATATTTATCAACGCCAATAAAGTCGCATCAAAGAATTGCGTTTTGGAGATCGGGTGTCCGGTCATTTTGGAAGGCGTCGTCAATCCACTGAGGAAGTCCTCCACCGATCTATTTCGAGGAAAGACCCTTCAAACCAGTTCCCTCCGATACCTGCTTCCAAAAGCCCTGTGACTCATCACGGATTTCCAAGACACCCGCTTGTGTTTGTGACCCATTTTAGACCCTTCTCAAAGGGTCCGTTTATGGCACGCAGGTGGCCTTTTGTGCCCTCGGAGGACGTCTTCAAACACAGTTAGTGCCGAAATGGTGTTTTTACAAATGCCGATTCGAACTTCGTGTGATTACGCAAGGATAAATGGGTATTTAAGTAGCCTTTCATTTTAATCACATTGTGAAGAATACTACATCCATAAGGAAAGAATACTACATCCATATCAATTAACGCGTTCGAGAGCTCTATGAACATCCGAACATGAAGCGAATGTAATTTGATAATTTTGGAGAAAATTAATCCACGAAATGCGGTGTATGGCATGAGGTGAGGGAACAAAGGAACGACGAGAAGCGAAAGTAAGCAAAAGGGGCGTGGTTGAGAGAGAAGTGTGATTTGAGAAAATCGCGAATCGTTCGGATAACAGTGAACCTGTTGCTCGGAGCACCTGCTAACAGGTCCCAACAGGTCCATCGCGCCACGTTGCCACGCCGCTCCTTCTCCTTACATTTTTCTTCGTAATCATTACGAAATTTTATGATGTAGTCCTTTATTTACTCTGTAGTTAAATTCATCGATTACGCACAATTTTCACCGTTGTTATAATTATCGATTAATCTTTGGATCCCTTTAACATCTTACATTGAAGCTGTAATGATTTTACGCAAATTGACGTCTAATGTCCCGATGACGATGCATCTTCTACTTCATAATTTATTATTAACCGCTAACTTAACTTTCACACTCTTTCCCGAGAGTTATCAACTCCCTCGACCCTGTAATCTGAAGAAGAGGACTGCCGCATCAAATTTGATTGACCCAATTGTAAATAATATTTTGAAAAACAGAACAATTTTTCTTCCCTACCTATATAACTTAATTGCATAGGAAATACATATCTGGATGTATCTCAGTGAAGACTACTCATTTGCATGTCTTGGTAGTGATTAAATGTTCATATAATCGACAAGTAACTAATGTTTTTTTCTAAACAGAGATCGTTTAAATTGAAAATGATTGATTTCATTTCATTCGCCAACGTATTTCTGTTTGGCGTCGGCGCACATATTAAAAGAGGGAAGAGTTTTGGATTAAAATCAGCTGAAATTAATAAAAAAAACAGTAATTGTTCTTTTTATCCATTTGTTGAATTGATATAAAATACCTAGTCTTTACAAACTATGTAACTACTGTATTTTGGAGGTGAAATGGTTAAATAAAGCACTTTTGAGCGACCACAATCGATACTAAAAAGGATACACTGCACACTGGCGTTTGTTTATCGTTATTGTAAGTACCGCAGTCTCAAAGAATCTTTTCGAATTACGATCATATTTTTATCGTTTTGCAAAATATAGAGCAAAAAAACTGATGCGGGTATTTGTTTTTGTTTTAGTTGTCTGTTCAAATTAGAGATCCTTTTGATAGCAATATTTTCAACGTTTATTTCGAGAACTAAACTTCAAACATTTATCTTCCGTAAGGAAAGTTAAATTATTTGTTAAATTATATCACTGAAATTCGATTCATACAATAAAGCTTTTAAATCGGCTCTCCATCTTTTCTATACATTCGTTTGGGAGTCCAATCGCCTTAGTCGTTAAGGCAACTGTTTGTTTATAAACTTAGTTTCCGACTTATTTCTCCCAATTCTCTTAATTTAGAATCCAAAATGATATTATGCGACCAAAGTAAGATTCTTAATTTATTTCCCGTACTTGTCTCAATTTCGTAGGAGCAGCACTTAATTGTGCAGATGAAATGAGCCTGCAAACGGTAAAAACCTAACATAATTTTAATAAAAAACTTCGTCGTTGTGACGAAGTGTTCTTTCATTCTGCACTGTCTTTCCTCGAAGTCAGGTCTTCTAATATCGATTCCGGTAACGTGGATTTCTTACGGAGAATAGGACTAGCGTCAAACCAAGGATAGTCTTGGGAGATGTCTCGAGAGTTTTCGTAGTGCCTCAAATAATTTCCGAAAAGTTCCGCAATGTATACTCAAAAACATTTTAGCATTTAAAGACGGAGATTCAATTAGCAGAAGAATTTTAATGACTCCAACGCATCCGAAGTGTTAACGTTCCTCTTCCGCGCAATTAAAATTTAAATAATTAATAAAAGCCATTAAGGCGGAATCAGACGAACACACTCTCCGACTTCAAATGCACAAAATGTGCATTTAGCTCAATGTTTCCTCCGACTGATTCCAAAGACTCGCAAATAGAATTAGTACAGATGTCGAATCATCGCAAAGCATACTTTTATCACTTAATCTTCCGTTTATGTCGTCTTTCGTTATCAATCGTTAAGAGCCATTCTTTCTTTTCCGATGAATTTATTTCGGAGAGAAATGTTGAAAAGTTGAAAGTGGAGACGGCAGAGTTCGCGCTTTCCCAAATTCGGAATCACGCGAAGAAAGTATTTCCCGAAGGCCATTTTCATCCGAAATCGCTGAGGAAGAGGACAATTATTTGTTCCTAAATCACCTTTCGCAGATCAAACGCAATTTCCAAAATCGCGATAACATACGAGAGTAAATAAAAACGATGTTTTTGGTTTATTTAGAGGAATTTACTTTGATAATCGATACGAACTGAATGCAGACGCCGAATCGTTGGAAGAGGAATCATCCGAACGTACACAAGATAAGCACACTCCGGAACGAAGCAACGACATCCAAACAAAACGCCGTTCGGTTTGTTTTCACAGCAGTCGTTCTCTTGGTGACTGCTCTCACACGTCTCCATGGGAACCAAGCCGTGCTCCATCGGTGGCTAAAGAGCAGCGGCGAGGATAATGGCCAAATAATTCGAAACTCTACCATCAAATTTATGTATTTACATTTTACGTTGGCCTTGTGGCCAGTTGGCAACGTTGCAGGGGAGCGAATATATAAATATTATCTGGCATTCGCTCAAAGACGGGAGGGAAACCCCGCAAATATCTCCCGATGATACATTGGGACGAGAAAGAAATGGCTTTTAAATTCTAGTTTTCATGAGTTTCATGCAACCGCTGTCGTTTGATGCTCTTCATATTGCCCAAATATTTCAATTTGCGTTGGGGAATTGCACAAATTAAATTGTTAGTTCTACTAATTTATTATATTCTAAATGTGTGAGTTAGACACATTCTTTCTGAAAAATTGGATAAGTTTAATTAACTCGTGATTATAAAAATAGAAACATTTAGAATTTAAAACCATAATTATATATGATTACTAGCTGAAGCGCCAGACCATATGTTCATATGATATTGTCCATATGATACTTTTCCGTGAAGAACCTCCAACGCTCTCTTTTGTAGCCGAAATCCATCCATAATTTGAAATGACGTTTAAATGGTGTTGAAATTCATCGCCAACATTCTGTGAAAAGAAATGAATGAGATTCCGTAACTCCAACTTTTTGTTACTCCTTACACGGTTGAGCGTGCCACTGATGAGACGTGTACAGTTAACTTAATACAATAACTTGCGGTCTTAACTGAGTACAATTAACTATCGGTCTTCAAGTGACCGACCGCGTGAAAATTCTCCTTAATTCTTAGCATTACTTTTAAATGAGACCTGAATTCCCAATGAATTATTTAAGTGAAATCCTCGGATTCAACAATCGCATTGTTCGTCAAGGTGCCACTTGTTCACAGCCTCAAAATGTTCGTGTAATTCGTTGAAAATCTCGTAAATTCAATTTGGAAACAATAATTCACAGCTAAAATATTGATCTTTATTCAATTTCTGTTCTTTTAATGGTTGTCTTGATTTCATACGACTACTTTCTGCAATTTAATTTCGCAAAAGAAATAAAACATGCCACAGATAAAATTGAGTTCACGTGCATTCCTTATGCTTTCCCTCGTCGAATCGGTAAATAAAAAGTAAAATAATATAATCTGCCCATACGAAACACTTAACTATCCATACATTTTGAAAGCATATCGCCTTTCTCGATTATTTTGGCGGACATGAAAACATAAACTTTTTTATTTTATAATTAAGATTTAGTAATCTGCGTTGAATGTGATATTTCCTTAATTTATATTTTTTTAATTATAACACCTAATGAATTATACCTAATTAAATAATGACTAAAATTTATCATGAATTTATCCGCTGAATGTAATCTATAGAACGAATCTTTTTTTATATAAAATATGACGATACATTGATTTGCCTGATATTTTCATAAAGTAGTACAACAAAGAAACAAAGCAACGAGAAGTACAAAAGAAAACAAGCGTGGCCCATTGGCTATGTTTCAAAACAAAGAAAGAAATCGCGAAGCCATTGCAAAAACCTTTGTTTACTTAAATCGTTCAGAACAATCACATAAAAACTGCGAAATTCAGATATCGAGTTTTCGAATACCGAATAACTCCAGTTTTTATCAAGGGGGCTTCAGATAAGAAATTTCTCATGGGAAATACAAGCATAAATGCGCCTAATTAAAATCTGAGTGATTTGAGATAACAACACAAAGGCTTATTGTCTAAATAAGGTTTAGAAATCTCATGTGATCCAGTTTAGCAGGAACGAATGATGACGGAATGATTTTTGTTGAAGAGGAAATGTGCGCGCAATTTGCTAATTCGATAACACAGTAAGTAGGTGACACATTTATTACGAATTTTGAAGTTATATCGATTATATCTGATTAGAAATTGTGTCTTCGGAAAATTATCGAAAATTATCTATTTATGACAATCGGAGTATCCAAGTTAAAAGTTCATGTGCAGACAATACAGTAATTTTTGATTTTGGGCAATAAAATCATAATCATATCTTACATATATAAGTATATGTGTAAGTGCGTGAATTAGATAATTCCATTTCCATTTCTGAATTCCGCCTTATTCCTCCAATGGCCCTAATCGTGTATCTTCACTATACACTACTACATCACAAAACATCCTCCAATGAGACAATACATCGATCGTTTATTCGAAGACGACGATCTTCTGAATATCTAATTTGAATTTCTCCTCTATTTCGCTTTGGACATTGTTTCGAGTCGCTGTGACAAGCGCTGATGTGTTTATGCGTCGCTGAGAACAGTTTTCGTGATGAGGGAGAGAGAGTGACGTTGAATATCGATGAAAAGGGCAATCGAATGAGCGGGAGAACCGCATTTTCGGAAGAAAAAAGATGAATAAGATTGTGCTATTCTGAGGCCGACATGACGATGATATCTACACAATAGGTACGAGAAACTCTTCGATTTACCTTAGCTTAAAAAGAGAATTCATGAAATTGCAAAGACGACAGGAAAAAGACGCTCGGGTTTTTCCTTAGAGATGAAGCGTTGATGGGAATCAGTGAAATAGGTATTTACTCATTCTGAGGATTTCTGCCTGAAAAGGAAAACGTTTACAAAATAAATAAATACCTACTGTAACCCTTGTACTAGTAGTTTACTTACTGGAAACCGGAAAATGTAACTGCATATGTCCGATTTAAAATCATAACTCTTTAACATCATCCAAAAATAACGAGTTTGAATTTGGAACATACTTGAAGACTTAAAACAGACATTTGATTTTTATCAGAAGCAGTTTCATCAGATATAAAAGACCGGAAGTTTTTGATAATCAAATTTTGGACGTGGTGAACTTGGGGAAGCCTAAAGAATAGCGGTAAACTACGGAGGCGAAAAAACAGTCATGAAAATCAGAATTATATATATCTAATATATAATATAATGCCTTGGTATATTGAGTTTTGTTCGTAATACTATATATATATAATACGACGGTTTGAGAATAGATAGTCTGCATCGCTGTCGATGCAGTTCTTTGCTTTCTTTTCTTCTTATTCTATAGGTCAATTGTTTATTGTTTTCGTGTGTGTTGTGGAACTGAAAGGAAGGTCCTGAAGAGGATTGGAATATTCAGCGGTCATGGGAAAGCAAAATAGAGAGCGCTGTTTTGCGGTCTGCTTAAGAGGTGCACAAATAAGATGACTCAATTGGCAGCTGTCACTTCAATGTTCCTTCGAAATATTCACCATCACTTGCGATTATTGTGATAACCATGATTTCAATGATTTCCACTATAATTTATTGCTCAAAACATTTAAACATCAAGCGCATTATTAGTTGATTGTAGTGGAAAGCGTATTATTAATGCCTGCCACAATTATTGCATGAGATAGAGTACCATGAGGTAGTTTTACTTTACATTTTTTTTTATTTTACTTTGTCTTCATCTGAATCTCTTCCATTCACCAATATGGAATCAGGTTCCATGGATTGTCTTGTATGAATGTGTTGATCCATTCCGTCGATGGAAATATATTAAGATGGAACTATCTACGTGATGTTAAATATCTCGAGGATATGTATGCTTATTGACGAAGAGCATAATGACTGAAAATAATAGTTTTCATCAGGATCCTTGGAATACTCAAAAAGATGTTATAGAATGTATAAAAAAGTTGAAGATAGGACGAATAATCTTTATTCCAGCCGAAATTAATCACTTGGATAGTTCAGCATCCCTAGCCAAAATCTAACATTGACTACTTTTAATTGCTATCTACCAATATTCTGCGGTCCCTGTTGTCTAATGCGGCTTCAATTCTCTCCCTTCTTTCTTTAGAATAAAAACGCTTTCCACTAAAACAATTTCCGAAGTGTACATTCGCGTTGAGGGGCCCTCCATGTGTTTTTTCAGGAGAGGGGTGCAGATGAGGGGAAAGAGGGGTGGGGCACAGAGGGGAGGAATACAGAGGGGAAAGAGGGGAGGGATGCAGAGGGGAAAGAGGGGAGGGATGCAGAGGGGAAAGAGGGGAGGGATGCAGAGGGGAAAGAGGGGTGGAATTGTCAGCAAAAGAAGTGGAAAACGCGTCAACTGAAATAATGCCGAAGGTTTATTTGTAACAAATGGGAACGTATCGAAGATATTTCTTAACTTGGTTATCTCTGTTTTCTGACTTAAATGATTCAAATGATGACATTCAGTCAACCAAACAGATTTAGTTGAATTTTTGAATTCGCCGAAACAATGATATCGCGAAATGAAACTCGAATCTGAGTGCTTCAAATAAATATCGAAAGGGTTCTGCCGATGAAAGTAAGTTAAGCGCGGTTTCAACTCAATTACACTTCTCTTCGATTGGAAGTTTATTTTTTTCGTTGGCTAATGTATTATTCTTCGAACGAAAGGCATTTCCAATAGAAATTAGTTTTATTGTAAAAATAACTAAAGTGCTTAATTAAGCGTTGGGGCAAATTATTTCAACGGTTAATATCATTCATAACATCCGATATTTTGAAATTCTATTCCGTTCAATATTTTACGTAATAGTTTAAAAAAATCCGGAATCGGGAATCAACCTTAAATTATTACTTGAGTAATACCATAGACTTAGGATATCCTTACTCTATGGTAATACTCATATAATACTCAGACTATTAAATAAACATTGTAATGAGACTATTATACGAACTATTTCTTCTTACTAATATGATATCTGTGTTTAAATGCCTTATATTTACACTCAAATTACTTATGTAACTTATTTCCTATACATCTTATCGTCAACGCAGTATACGATTTTTTTACTATATAGTTTCTGCATCCCATTGGTAATGTTTTTCCGGGAACATTTGTGTTTGTACTTTTACATCTCATCTCACACACTAATATTTATTTGGATATTTTATTAAAATTATTGTAATTTTATGAATGTTGTCTTAATTTTTCATAATTATTGCTATTGTTTTTTAGTATTTTTTCGCAAGTTGCATTTCCTTTTCATACTTCTTCCCTTATATGTAATTTCATGTTAATTGACAACACTTACTGAAGTGTAAACTTCCCTATGATGTACTGCAGTACATACAACTACTAATTGTTAGTTTATTTATATATCTGTTATATTTCTTCTCATGTTTTACTCATTCCTAACGGAAAATTGTTTTATTCCCTCCTACTCAAGGATTTCCTCAGTGGACGATTTCCTCTTAGACATCCACAGTTCATTCATTTTTCTCATTCATTCTTTATAAATTAATCATTGTATTCATTGTAATCATTGTGATCATTGTACGATGGGTACGATGATTGAGGAGGAGACTTTTAGTCTCAATCCCGTTCAAATAAATCCGTTTCATTTATGTTATTAAATTATTGCATATTGTGGGTTGAACGTAACATGTACAGTCCATTTGGTAACGCGTTAAAAATCATGGTTTTGTTCGGACAGGATTTCTTTCCCCGTATGCGATCGTGTGGAGGAGCGAGATGTGGGGACAGGTAAAGGAACTCAAGGGCACGTTTGTTTACTAAAAGCGGCAACACTGCGCATAAAAAACAAGAGTAAGCGAAGGGACCGGTTTTGGGATTAAAGTGACAACGGTTTTGGAGGGAAAATTATCCTCTCTCTTGGCTCGGGATATTTCAATTTCCGAATGAACTCGAGGGAAACAAGTGGTTGAGAGAAATTGAGGCAATCAAGTCCTGTGCAGTGGAAATATCAGGAACGTACTACGAAGCACGTATGGGATTTGATCAGGATATTCGTGCGAGTCAAATCCATGTCTGTTTAGATACGCGTAGCTTCAATTGTACGGCCATTCAAACACATTACTGACACAGCATATAACAGAATGACGACCTTCGCTCAGGATTTTTACCTAAATCAATCTGTATTTACTGTTAATCTCTGGAGTCCGAACCTTCACTGACACTGAAAATGCTCACATCCACACTTATTTCCCTCACTTACGGATCTTAATAGACCTCAAGGTGAAGCCGTACTAAGTAACATCGTTCGCGAACTTCTTCGCTTCTACCGACTATCTAAATCATCTTCTTCTTTAAGTTAACAAATTAATCGTTCATATTTCCGTCTTAATGTCGCGAAATGAACGCATTTTAGGATAAAGAGACATCTGGAGCGGGAATATTGCAGCACAATTACTCAATATCATTTCGATATTTGTTACTGAGTGAAGTGGGACGTTTTTACAGAAGTGATTCATTCGGTAAATGAGGAGCGGAGCATCGCTCGAATTTCTCTTTTCACTCGTTGTTCGATTCCAAGTGTTAATCGCTCTGTCATTCAACATTGAGACAAAGTGGACACAAAGAAATCGATTGGTTTACTGTAATATCCTTGTGTATAAGTCGGCTTTTAATTAAAATATTTCGATGAGAAATGGGAATAATTTGTGCGAGTGAATTCAAGTTCATGGCGCCTTACGATGGGGCATTCAGTACATACATCTCAGTCGCCGTCGAGTTCTTTGCAAAGTTTCATGCAGCACGTTTCAGAATATACGAAGCTACGAAACATAAAGAGTAACCAAAGGATTAACGAAAAGAAAACTTTGTCGTGATTGGAACCTTCTGCTATCTGCACCTATTCTTTGAGCATCTACGTACTCTTCAAGGACGGATAGATATCCGCTCGAAAGAACTGTGGCAAATCCACTTTCAGTTTAGGGGATTCATTAACTTTTCTGGAAAATCATCAGTTTCAATAGAAGTAGATATCTACACGCATATCATCTGGGGGGGGGGGAAATTCTGCCTTGTGAGTACACGGAAAGATACTTATGTTTAACATTCAGTAGGGACTTGAAATGGAACGAACACATAGAGCGAATCATTTTGAAAGCCAACAAAGGATTAAACTTCCTAGTGCGTACGCTTAGGAAATCAAATAAGAATGTTAAGGAGGCTGCGTAAAAATCATTTGTTAGGCCAATCTCGGAATACGGGGAATGCCTATGGGACCCGCATGAGGTAGGTTTAAAGCGAAAAATAGAAAAGGTACAGAGAGAGGCAGCAAGATTCGTCTTAGGCAGATATGCAAGGCTTGATAGCGTTATTCAGGTGTTAAAGGAATTAGGTTGGGAACGTTTAGAGGAGCGGAGATTCAAGAAGAGGCTAGCTATATTTTTTAAAGTATACACAGGAGTTAAATCGTTTGAGGAATTGTCAAACAAAGTCTCTATGGCAAAATTTCACGGCAGAAAAGACCATAGATACAAATTTAAATGAATAAAACAGCGAACAAACATCAGTAAATTCTCTTTTCTAAATCGTGCTGTTAAGGATTGGAATGATTTGCCCGCAGGAGTCTTGGAGCCCTCCCCAAAACATCATAGGGAGTTTGTAGAAAGATTGGGTAAACATATTAAGGATGTAGCTAGCTAGACGTTTACTAGTACATGTGAAGTGAATCAATATATATGTTTTTTTGTAATTAAAAAATGTAGATGGGATTTATAATAATATGTGTGATATATGTATATGTGTTACCACCGGACGACTAGTCCACTTGTAGAATTTTTACAATAATAATAATAAGTAAAAGTTACTTTTGTAAAACTTTTTATTCAACAGTTATTTCGTCAATTAAAAGCGTCAATGTTTTTGACTGCTTTACGAGTTGTATCTTCATTCACACTCTAAATAACCTCCATTATTTATACACGTCATTTTTTTATCGATTCGAGTTGAAAGTCTCAGAATTGGGCAAATATTCGGAACTGATGACATTTCATTACACACTTCGCTCACGAATGATTCACATTTTAATTTGATATTTATTTTAATCTCAACTTCCGCAAAGAAAACTTGAAGACAAAACTGAAAAGATACTACAGAGCTAAAGAAGTGATTCTTGGAATTGTATATTACGATGAATGAGCGCTACTAATTAGCACTACGGTTTATCATTATGACCATCCATCGTATTCTCCTTAAAGTTGTAGCGTTTACCTTGGAACCTGTCTCTATCGATATGTTTCCTTCATTGCGGTTTATTTAAATAGTAATTCGGCGTATCTGATGCCGTCATTGAAATGCCAAGGGAAGGACGAGTTTACCTCCAAAGATAACTTATCATTTATTTACTCAATATTAAATCTCGCTACCAAGGATTGTTCTGACGAATTCTAAGGGAAGTTTCCTTGTTTTAATACAATTTCCCTTCTATAACATCAAATTTTCGTAAAAATAATATTGCTGTTTAAAAAATTGTAAAACGTTTAAGTTGATAGAATATGTAATGCTTTAATACGAAGAAAATTAATATTTTCATCTTACAACTACTTCGTAGGTATGATGCAAAATATTTACCTAATAGAAAAATGTTTTTATGCTCAGGTCATGTTTGAATTTGAAAAGGAAATTCATTGATGCGTGAATTGGCGAAAATCATAATATTTTTCAGGCTTAAGCTTATAGTAATTGGGCATTAAATTAAGAGATCATTATGCTTTGGAAATCCCCAATTACTTTTTGGTGTCAGAAAAAGTTTGTTGTTATTAAGAATCGCTTCTCTCCATGCGAATGCTATTCTTTTAAGATCTCTCAAATATCTGTTTTTTTAATTAAATATTAACGCGGGCTTCAAGTTTACGCGCAAGATGTTGCTGAGACGTGCTATCCTCGAGATGTAGAGGCCTACTATCCTGTAGACACGCCTCGCTTAACAATAAAACCCTTATAGTTTAGCTAGCATTTTACCATAAAAATTCAAATTGGTTAATAACAGCATTGCAGATTTTTCCCTGTTACTTATTTTGCAACAGTCATATTTTCATATATTCATTGAAGCAAAAACGTTTGGACATTCAACTGGAGTTGACTTGGAGGGTAGGGTCAGCACGGTTCAATAAAATCAAAATGCTATTCATGTAAATTTAAATTTATTATCTCCTTGAGAACTCATCCTAAATAAGAAATATCGCTGCACATGGTTTGCGCCTTACAGAGTGATCCTGGGTTCTTGTTTGAAGTAATGATTTAAAAGCCAATCCATTCGGAGTACACTACAAAGTCGACCATAAAGTTTCTAAAACATTTCTTATAGAAAAGAAAGCAATTTCACTATAAATAACAAGTAACAGTAACATTTTGTTGAGGTGACTCTCCCAAAGAGCAGATCCTTTTATTCAATTCAAACGATTAATGTCAGAGGAAATAGATCAGTCTATATTTGCATATCACTGAAAGTCGTTAAAAGGACGAAAAATTCGCAAAATTTGGCGAAAAATTGCTAAATCGGCAATCGCGAAATGTAATAATAAAACGATGAAGAAATGCCAATTAATAAACCGATGAAATTCAATTTTCAGAATGCGTTCTGTGACATTGGAGATATTCGCATTTAGGAGCCTTCCAACATTTGCATTTATCGATTGATATATATATTTAACGAAGAATAACCTCATTATGGGGTGATTGTGTAAATATTCATAAAAAAGGTGGTTGGCAAGAACTACATCCCTTCACTTGTGGAAAATTAAATAAATGAATTAAAATACGTAAAAAATGTGAATTCCTATGGGCATTAAGACAGCAGATATTGCGTTGAGAATAGCAAATCCTTTGAGCGCTTTCTTTTTAAAAGGATTTACTCGGATGCCCATTAGCATAATTATCATATCATTATCAAATAGACGAAAACAGCTCTAATTTTTGCATTTTCTGTTTTCAGCGGTGAACCCAATTCCTTCTCATTTAAGACTAAATGAAAATTTCGTTTCAAACCATAGAGTTCGGAAGCAAAGGGAACTTCCCATTACCCGAGGCTTCCCATTAATTAAGACTCTTCCTATATATAAAATTAATAACTTTCTCCTGAGCAAAATCATTTAACTATCGGTAGAGATTCGTAAATAACCACCGTTTCGAAGCCAAAGGGTGAGCACTGACCGGTTCCGAATCTACATTGAATATTGTCACTATAAAATACACCTGATGAAATTTAATGATTTCTTTGTAGGTCAATGTCGATTCTCGTCTAAATCCCTTTTTCACAGTCATGCGAAAAACACTGACGTCGACTTACGCAGATGTCGAATGCTGAAAATCAACAAAGTGGTGCTATTAGTGTTTTGCAGTGCGGATCTCCAAGGTGCATACTCACTGTCTCCATGGAGACCTTGACGAGGAACAAATGTTGTTATTCCGTAAGTCAGCTCGCGTACGCCAAATGATTTGAGAAATCGACTGAGAGATTTCCGAGGATTCCCAAGAGAGGAAAAATTGCGAGCGCCAACAATAATTGCCAAAGTTTTGGCAATTTTAAAAGCAGTCATGCAGCGCATTATGGGGAGTGAACATAATTTTCACATAAAATACTGACGCTAAGCAAATAACCAAATGACTCTCCCTCTAATAATACATTACAAGATAATTTCATTGTCTTTTTAGACATGTATTTCATTATTAATGTACTCGGAGTTGGACTTTTGCAACCTACGATTGTCGTTTTCGTATGCGGAAATCTTGCTATAGATTTAGTATTGTAATATCATGATCTTTATCTACCACTTATTATTTCTGTGATAATTTTTCAGCATATCGAGGGTAAATGTAAATTATATTATTCAATGTTATTCGTTATGTAATATGATGTTTGTCACGTAAACATGTCGTGTGCAATGTTACAAATTCATTCAGTGAAAAATTAGGATTTGGTGAATAGGGAGTTTTTTGGCAGCCGGTTATTCTTACAAGACGAAAAATAATCTTTAATTTATTATTTGTCGTATTTGACATCAGAAGACAATAATCCGCACCAAGCGCGTGGACAAAAATGGCAATAGAAGTAGAATAGAATGGAATCCAAATTAATATCGAAGAAAGATATCCTCTTTTCTGTAAGAATAATATGATGTCGAATGATGGAAATGGACCAAGTCACTATTTTTCACTTCTTTTATATAAAATTTAAATATGATATCATTCAAAATCAAATGAATATGATTCCACTTTTCAAGAATTTGGAGTTCTTTGAAGTAGTAATCAGTATGTACAAAATTATAAAATTCTTAACTGATTAACAATACCGAGCATACAATAGCTATTTAGGTAAACTCAAAATGGGAAGGCGTTACCTAAATTGCGTTACAGCAATTTTATTTTGTCATCATGTTTCGCTAGTGTCCTAGCATCATCAGGCAAAAAAGTTTTCAACAATTTCAAATATACAGGTAACCAGGAAGGGGTTCCTTCCTTCCACGAGGTAACGCCTTCCCATATTGAGTTTATTCTATCTGCAATTACAGCAGTGAAGTTATACCGGAAATACCTAAAAAATTCTCGGTGACGCTTCTCAACATCTTCTTCATCGGTCAGTGCGGAGTGATCCCGAAATTCGTCGACCAACCCCGCGCAGGGCTGGGAAAAAGAGCTCCGAGAGGAAGGTTCTCAAGGAGAGACCCCACTATCTTTGCCTTCCGACAACTGATCTTCGACATTGGGTCGAATGGCTAATGATTGGGTACGACTAAAAAAAACCATTCCACATACTAGAAAGACTTAACAAAAAGCTACGGAACCTCAAACAAAGTGCTGCGAAAAGTCCCAATACAAAAAGTGAATTTCAGGTAGAAAATGTGAGTTTTGCCCCTAAAATTGTTAACCTTTCTAACACAGTTATACCAAAGAATATTGAGGACTTACTTTCTTTGGGCCATAAAAGAAAGATAGGCCCACACCCATCCAACCTAAATCAGTTAACAGTTTAAAATCTATTGAAGGCATCGAAGCTACTATCGAATAGAGAAAAGTTTTATGCAATTGAGATGAATCCCCTAAGAATGTTTACCTCGAAGTTTCGAAATTTCGGCAAGAAACGTTGAAATTGCAAAAAATTCTAGACTGATTCAAGCGAATATTTTTTGGATGAAAATATGTCTTTTGCGATCAAAACTGTCACCCAAGCCTTAATATGCCACCCATATGCTTCGGTAAAGTGCAGAGATGCCTCCTATGGGGCAGAATAGGAGGAAAATTATCTTAGAAATATGTTTTTTTTGTACCTTTTTCCTGTTCCTTTAATTGATGGCTCGCAGCGGTGGCAAAGCAGTGCTGTCACGCACCTAGTTATTACATTTAATATTCTATTCGTTGTATGACTTGTATTATTATATTTTTGAGTTAATCCTGGCCTTAAAGTCGATGAGATAGATGTTTTTGGGAGTAAATGAAGGAACATCAATACTGGTTGGAAAGGAATCTTTGAATATTCGAAGAATTAATAAGAAACCAATTGAATGGTCTGTTCGTCTTTTACAAGACAATGAACTTCTATTTCATTCCATTGGTTTTTAGATAATTCCTCCAAAATTCGAAGAATTTCATCCTTTCAACAAGCATCAGTGTTCTTTCCTTCACTATCAAGATCAACAATCTCATCATCTTTAAGTTGGGTCATGCATTACTCGAAAATATAATAATAATAATAATAATCATATATAATATATATATATATATATAAGATATAATAAATATAATAATATATATATATATATATATATATATATATATATAATAAAACGTATAAGCTATTAAATGTAATAAATAGGTGCCATGAGGGGAAGGAAAAGACGAGGATGGAAGGAGTTAAAAGAAAGTTTAATTTGAAATGAATTCGCCTCCTATTCTGGTCCCATAGGAGTCGTCTCTGCCCTGTACAGAGGCATATAAGTGGCATATTGAGGCTACATTAGGGACAGTTTAAGTCGCAAATTACATATTTTTATTAAAAAATATCCGTTTTAACCGAACTAGAATGTTTGTAAATTTTAATGTTTCTTGCTGAAACTTACAGGTAAAAATTCTCACAAAAGATTTGATTTGGAAAGAAAATTACATCAGTAATGTGGGTGTGTCACTCTTGCCGGGTGTTACATTTCTATCAGAGAAAAAGTTAAAACGACCCTACACTCTAACCAACATTCGTAACATTTCTGTATACTTTGCGTATTTTGACGAATTTTGGCGAACTGAGAATACCATTTTCCTTGATTCGAACGTAATCAATCTTTAATATTGAGCAAAAACCAAGCAATATATTTATTTCTTTGCCATTAAATCACCTCGGAAACATTGAGAAACAAACAGGAAAAAATGCAAAAATATTTCACAATACATTAACAAAACAAAAAAACATTTTACGCAAAAATTTAAAATTTAGACTAAAATTCGCAGCCTCAGGACATAATCCGACCGAGTTGAAATTTTTTAAACGTTATAAGGACCACCAACCACAAACTTTAAGCACTAGCCGTTGACGGATTTCGAGTTTTTTTTTTCAATCCACCCTGTTCCCTCTATTTATCATACGTTCGCTTGGATTTTGATGGGACTTTTTGAACGGAAAATTTATTTTTGGAATGATTTGTTCGCCTTTATGCGAAAGAGGAGTCATTCAACCCAAGAGCATGTCCTTACTATATGTTACGTCTTTCGCTATATGTTTTGGTATAAATGGCTTATAATGATTCAGTGTGAAGTAGTAGTGATTCGAGAACAATTTATGCTCTCATTGAGTCGTCGTGGTCTAGTTTCAACAGTTTTTCATCGGATTTTCTATTTGTATTTACAGCCATCAGATGTCACGTTAAAGTCCAACGATTCCGTATCGCAAATAATGCTACCATAAAGAGGAAATTGTTCGTTGACATTGCTCTTACTGACACTTATGCGTCAGGAAACGCTGTTGATTTTAAATGATAGGTAAATGTAGGGCTATTCAACATCCTGTTTGTTAAAGACATGGTTGACGAGAAGTCCCACTGCTAAAATTAAAATCAACCCCTTGAACTTTATTTTATTATTCTGGCTTCACAATTTTTATTTTATTTTAGTTCAAATCGCTCCGATTGCTTTAAATTGGGACTTCGAGAGTTAATTAATGCAGATCTACCTTATTTTAAAATTAGTGTCTGGTGACAAATTTTAAAATTGGATAGTATAAGACAAAGCTTTCCATCCCATATCTCACGTATAATTCTTCCTCCTCGCCTTTTTCCCGCCTTCTAGTAGTTTCTCTGTCTATTTGAACGCGTGCCAAAAAATCACGCGGGAAACGTGATGCCAACATGCTTCTGCGCGCGCATTTGCAAAAAGACGAGGCAGCAACTCAGCTGCCGTCGAAGGTGATGTCGAAACACATGCACGCTTTACTCAGTCCAAGTCGGCAGTTTATAGCTTTTAATTTTTTGACGTGACAAACAATTGCATTTATTTATTCATCTCTTACGATTCTATTAGAGATCGGAAGTCCTCAGCTCGCCCTCAGCAAATAAAAGAAGTTAAATGGAAGGATGAACATTATTTTTTACCAGAGTAACATTATTATATTAATTGAGATTCTGTGATAAATTATGCCAGGGCGAGGACCTGTTGAAAACGAGCCAATATCTGTGGAGATTAAGAAATGATTACTTCGTTCGTCTTCAGCTGCTTATATTAGGCTATATGAATTTAACTAAGGCTAAATAATACCTGAAAATTTTTGAGCAGATACGATTTAAGATTAAAATAAAATTGAATGAAAATATTCAAAGAAGCATACTGTAAAACTACCATCATGATAATGAAACGACCCTAAGACACTTCGCGCACAGAGGGTTTCAATATCTGCTTGGAAGGTTTGATTTTAATAATTTTTATTGAACTAATAAGAATTTATTTTCTTCATCATTATTTAAATACTAGTGAACTCCCCCGCCAAAAATGATAGGATTAAAATTAAATCTATATTTAAATATAAATAATCCCAATACTTCCTGGGTGATATGACGTAGTTATTAATAACATGTAAATAATAATACGTTAGTATTAATTAACTGTCGAAGACTTTGTTATGTGAATGTAGGGGAAGGGATAAACCACCTTATGAAGCATTTTTGTGGACGTACGGTCGTAGCTTTGGAATCAAATTAGAGCTAAACAAATATATTGCTTTTCAGTTCTCTCTCAGTATGAGTAAATTTCACGATATTCACTGAAATACACACCAAAACGAAAATTTTCCACTTTTTGGACAAAATACTTATTTTCGCAAGAAGTCGATGTTGGAAAATTTCTAGCATGCATTACGATAGTTACTGACATCGGATGAAAAATATATACACATTGGTGATTATTATATAAGATATTCGGATATTTAAATGAAATATATGGATGTTTAGTATTTCCTCTTTTAGAGATAAGTTCAAAGAATTGCTCCGATCTTTGATTCTACGCGTGCAGTTGCTTTCGTAACTATATTTTGCCTAAAATACCTACTTTTCGGTAGTACTACTACTAATGCTTTCCTTTAACGGTTAAATCCAAAGCCGTGAGTTAGTTTCCAAATTAATCACATCTCTTTTCGCATCTCAAACGCATCTTCCACTCTGCAGTTGTGCTATTTTTGGTACAGACGCGCGTCTTCCCCATGCAAATCACTTCGCTAAAGGTTAAAAGGTTCGACGTTAGGCAAGAGGAGAAAGTGACCAAGGACAGCCGTACGCTGCCAATGCCCACGCCCTCACAACATTTTCCCGCGTTTTTGTTTACGCTACCGAGACTCCCGCCAAGTTGGACACTTGCCCGCGAACAGCTGACGATCTGGAGAGCGCTTGTAGTAGTTATATAAGTATTCGCAGCGTATCCCTTCGCGTAAAATTTTATTATCTCTCCGTCAGGAATTAATTAAACTTCCTCCATATTTTATCGTTTTGTTTTTCCATTTATAAGGAAGATTTATGTATTGTTATTAGGTTTAAATCAAAAGAAAACAAATTTAACCACTTTATAAAAACGGCAAAAATTAAAGTGCTTAAATTAATACTTCTTACCCGAAGTAACTGAGTTACCAGAGAGTAGCAAACTAAATCCAAAGAACATCATCCTCATATCTATACCAAGACTTGACAGATTTAAACAAAAATAAACTCCGTAAGAGAAAGCGTTTAACCGAACACAAGAAAATGTTTACGATTCATTGCCTCGATCGTCTTTTGGTCTTCACGGAGTTTTTTCGCGTTGATAATTACCACCAAGTAAGACCCGAATCCGCGTTGCAATTTTAACGTTTCAGAAGAGCTACTGAACTATTTACATTGTAAATTATTCATAAAGATATCTGCCATAATGTATGTCTAAGGAGATACCAACTTTTTACAATCATTCAATATTTGCTGTTGATCAAATTGAAATTGCATAGAAAAAAAGATTCCTCTGTGCTAAGCTTCACTAGCGGAAAGATGTTAGATTTTAACATTGTGTCCATATCTAAGCTAATTGATAAGTTTTGAGAGTTACGGAGTTTTCACAAGTGATGAGCTCTGGCTTAAGTGAGATACAACGAGCGAAACCATGGTCGCTGCGTTAATCATTTTCTGTGGCTGAGTAAAGCGTTTTCAGCAATGAGCTACGGAGTCTCTTTTTTCAATAGATTCGCAAATTCAGAAGGAACGACTTCGCCGTCGGGATTCACGTTCGTAAGTTTCAGACACAATTCAATGGAGATTTTCACTGAATAATTGCAGCACTTTTCGGCTTTGTAGCATGCGATAGCAAAGTGAGGACATTTTGGTTGTGTTCTTCTAAGTCCCATATGTGTGGGATTCATGGGTTATTTATTGTAGTAATTTAGAGAGTCTGACTGCCATTTGGTAAACATTCTCTCGGAGTTTTCTTTATCTAGGGAAACTGTTGAACTTCAACTTCACTTCAACGTTTTGGCAGATAGATTTTAGATTTTAGGTTTAGATATATACCCCGCGAGCCGCCAGAGGCGTATGGTAGGGGGTGTAATACACCACCATCATTCATTCATCCCTATTAGCATCTCTAATAGCCTGGGGAAAAAACGACCAAAAGTAATTATCCGTCCGTGCGATTACTTCCCTATAACGCCTCGTCGATGCCTCTCGGAGATCGCTCCTTACTGGCACTAACATTTCACTTACTTCGTCTATAAATTCTGAACGAATGAACTTTTCGAAAAGTTTCCGTCGATATTCAGATCTTCTCATCTATAGTGAATTCCAACCGAGGGAATCTATCATTGCCGTAACGCTGCTAACAAACCTGAAATCCCCGCAGACGAATCGGGCTGCTCTACGCAGCACCATCTCTAAATCTTAGACTAAACCTACTTCGTGTGGGTCCCAAACCACACAGCAGTATTCTAGACTCGGACGAATGAGAGAACAATAAGCTATTTCTTTGACTCTCGATGAGCATCCTCTCAACGTTCTACTAGTTAATCTTACTATAGATACTGCTTGGCTGTGCAGCAGCAGACAATTGCTGCATAGTGAATTGAAGAAAGAAAAACTTTTTAATTTCCGCACAATATTCATTTTATTGCCTTACTGAATAACATTGTGTGGAAATTACATAGTGTTATTTTTCTTTAATTCACTATGCAGTAATTGTCTGCTGCAACAGCTTAAGTTACTGCATATATTAAGATAGGTAGGAAGTCGAATTGAATATATATACACACACACACACACACACACACACACACACACACACACATCGAGAGAGAGATCGGAGGTTTGAAAACGCAGTTCGCGGTGAAGGAAGGTTCAGGTGAAAGGCAGAGGAATTAGTCAGGAAAGAGAGAGAGTTGGTTAAACGCCACGGGGAAGAGTGGCGTGTTGAAAAAGGCGAAGTAATGAGCGTCCGAGATGAGTCGCGTAATTGTCCGGAGCAATTGCACTGTGCCCCGGGGCCGTTGCTATGGAGATGGGAAGCGCTTCTCCAATAAGAGATCGCATACCGTTCCTTATTCCACGTTGCCATGGGAGATATTTATATCATTTTCTGTGGCATTTTTCTCTCATTATTTCGTGGTACACAATTTTGAGGCGTCGCGTACCCACATAATAACTAATCATTATAAACACCTCGCTCTATACTCCTTCACTTCTTACTATTTAGTTAAATTACGTCGTTCCGCTACTTAGAGGAGTCAAATTAATTTAAAAGTAAACTGAGAACCTAAGCAGAAACTTCCATGAAATATACCACGCATCTACATCTAACTCTCCGAGGTAAAACAGTTAATTTTACCCATATCAAACTCATATTTTGTTTATTTTAACTCAATTACTCACAATGCACTTTGTTAAATTTATAACGTGTTACATTTCATTAAGAGTAACTTAATACATGGTTAAGAAAAAGTGCAGCGAAAGGTTTTTGGTAGTGGTATCCAAGGTTTTACCCCATTGTGATAGATGCTATGACATCTTTGCTAGACGAAGGACCTCATTGTAGTTTGATACCAATAATTTTCAATAATGCCGAAATAGAATCAACTGCTTGGGCCGTGATTTGCCGTGACAATGCCGACATCTAAATTAGTTATTATTGTTCAGTTTCCTTTACTTTAAACCACCATTTAGTAATTTATTAGTAATAAAACGATGATACTCGTATAAATTCTGTAAAACCTTTAACAACCCTGGCGCCAACCTCCAATTGACAATTTCCTTCGATTGCTTTATCTAAAGGTCTTCTCTTGAGTTGGCAGTATCCATCCTTGTCTGGATATCTTAAAATATATCTTACTAGGTTTTCCACTTCCTCTCTTTCCCAACACTTTTAGCATTATCCCCATTATGTCTCAGTAGACGATCCAAGAATTTTACTTTCCTTTTCTCCATAACATTTGCTTCTTTTCCTTCAACGTTCAATTTCCTTTCCGTCGAATTAATTTTAACATTCGGTTAATGTCAATGTTGCTTTCTGAAGATAGCCTGAGCTAGGAAGGGTTTCTCCTCGAAAATTAAGTTTATAAAATATATATTTGTATAACTAATTACATAAATAAACGAAAATTCATGGTTTTCATAGTTTATTAAAAATATGCCTGTGACACATTGGGTTGGGATGGGTTGGGTTGTTGGGTTTCACATCGTTTGAATTTTAATTTTGTACCACATCATCGGTTAAATATCAAACCCAAACCAACCCATCCTCGCCAATTCTTGCTTAGCAGCGTTGCCATGTGAAACCAGTAATTTCTAATGGAAACATATAAAACCTTACTTTTAATCGTAGAACGTCGATCAAAAGACAATGGCACCTCACTTTGGTCGAGTGATATGACGTAGGCAACAAATTGTTATTATTTGAATTCTTTTAACTTAGCTTTTCAAATAGTAAGACACATGGTCAGTTACCCGAAGGCCCCTTCCCGCGGCGAGGGTCTTGTGGCGCACCCGAGAAAAGGTCCGAAATGGTCGAGGCCTCCCGAAGAGAAACCATTCTCAGGTCAGGCCACCTGAAAAAGCCCCAGAAAATCGACTAACATTTTCTCCATACCCACATTTCCGCAGTCAAGGTCCAACAGAGCAAAATGCTACAAAGCAAGGCTCATGCAAACCTCTTTCTTATCTTTAAATCTATACGTTAACATGTTAAAAGATTTATTTTTCTCCTCGGGTAACAATCCATTCTCATGACTTTGTGCAAAGTCTAATTAGTAACATTATTTAACACGTTTAATTTCCTTTTCTTTTATCTTTACGTTTGTTTTCACATTTTCCCTATTTGTGTCTACAAATATTACTTTTTCTTTTGTGATGTTTAAATTTAATTTACGCAGTTTTGGAATAAAATTTTTTAAACCCTTGATTGGGAAGAGTAAATGCGGAGTACATCAGACATATGAGTTTTGCAGATGATATGGTTCTCTTTGCTGCCAACGCAGAAGATCTAACTTCATGACTTCAAGAACTAAAGACGGTTGGACAGAAGATAGGACTCAGGATAAACCTACCAAAACTTCAAGAAAAACCTCAGGATGTTTACTTGGAATACAAAATTTGCTTGGACCTCATATCTGTGAAAAATTATTACAACAGGAGAGAAAAACAGGATTAATGAAGTAAACAGACTTGGCTGGTGGGCCTTCGGAAGGACAACGTGGCAACGAGAAGCTCAGGACAGAGAAAATTGGAATGTATCTGCGGAGGCTTACATCCGACGTCGGATTGAAAATGGCTGATGATATATATACACGTTCACCTAAGTACTTGATGAATGTCTTTATTTCCATTTGTCCTTAGGCCCACTTCTTCGTCTCTTCACATCTCTTGGTATCCAGTTGAGAACTACAGATGTCCAATGGTTGTCGTTTCTTCTCGCAACATGGCCGGCCCACCTCCATTTTAGTGATCTTACCTTATCTATGATGTCTGTAACTCCAGTCATCATTCTCACCCAAGTGTTGCGTTTCCTGTCTCTTGTGATTCCCAGCATACAGCACTCCATGCTCATTTGCGTTGCCTGAAGTCTGCATTTAACACCCAAGTTTCAAGGTCAAGACTGGTAAAATGCATTGACTGAAGACCGTGCACTTCAAAAAAATAGACCTTCTTGACTTTAAAATGTGGGAGTTCCTTCCGAAGGCGCTCCAGCCAAGTTTAATTCTCCTGTTTACTTCATTAATTCCGTTTTTCCCTCCCGTTGTTACAGTTGTCCTAGGTATGTGTATTCTGAGCTAGCATCCAGAGGTCTCTCTTTATATATGACTGGTTCCTGTTTTGAAAAGCAATTATACATTACAATTGTTTTTGCTAGGTTTGTCCCGAGTCCTATCTTCTGTAGCGCTGTGTTTAGTTATTCAAGTCTTGGGATCTGTATTTGCTGCAAAGAGAACTATATCATCTGCAAAACGCAGGAGACTGATGTACTTTCCATTCATCTGTTCTCCTCCCAATCAAAGGATTTGATAACACCCTCCAGAAATCTATGAAAAAAGATTGACGATAGACAGTCAGTCACCTTGTCGAATTTATATTTCAATATTGAATACATCTGTCTCTTCATGGAGCATTACATATTTTGTTGCATTCTTATAGATACTGCGAAAGAGGTACTCAGTATCCATCCCTTGAATCTCCAGTGCTTCCATAGTATAGAAGGTACTTACTGAGTCGAAGGCTTACTCGTAAACCACAAAGCAGAGCAGAGCATCTCGTACATATTCCTTCTGTTGATAATTTACTATTTAATGCGGTCCATACTGCTGAAGCCCCTCCGGATTCCCGCTTGTTCTCTAGGCTGGTCATATGACAGGGACGTCTTTAGACGATCAGCTACTATCCTGTATGTTTTGTACATAACCGGAAGTAAGTTGATGGGGTGGTAGTTCTTCAAATCTTTCTTGCTTCCTTTCTTTTGCATCCTTGTATGCTTCCATACCAACCTCATTCTTAGACGTGAGTGCTAATTTAAGAGGAAAGAACTGTTGAACAGAATGTTTACGTAAATGTTAACCGAATTATATATGATATTAACAAATGACATACAAGACATATATAGAGCCATATTGACGGCTTTTGTTGCCCTGGGCAGACAATAACGTCTTATGACAATTTAAAAAAACATATGTAAACGTAATTTAAAAAATATTGAAAATAAAAAGGGATTTTTTCAGTCATCGTTTTCCTGAATACACCCTATGTCTTCTTCCCAATATCATCCTCCTTCATCCTCTAAACGGGATAATTCGCTAATTTAAACTTTATATTAAGATCCACCCGATGATGAATCTTTTTGTCCGTTTAGTAATTTGATTGGAGGCTAAAACCCTCAAGGAAGTGCTTCTCTCTTTCTCCTACCACTACCGAAAGATTAATTTTATCTCATAATGAGTTCGTAACTTAAAAAATTAACCTCTTCTAATTATGAACAGCATTTGCTCTTTCTCTCCACCTGTTACTCATTTCTTCTCTAACTTTCCTTTTATTATTCATTTCCTCGTTTCCTTTCGTTTCTCCTCTCGTCTCCTTCGCATCACTCTTTATATCCCGATTCCCCTTGTTCCAGTTCCTCCAATACTGCTTTCCTGATTACTCCACTCTTTCGCGTGTTTTCCCTTTTTGCTGATTGCAAAGAATAAGAGTAGTTTGAGACTAAATTGTCTTGCTATCATTTTCAAGTATGTAAATCTTTTCAGCTAATTCTGACGGCTAATCGATTTACGTGCTGTCTTTAAGCTAAAGTGGATTTCATAAAAGATCGCTCGGCATAACTACTAAGGTTCTGTATATAGTAGCCCTAAACCTAAATTATCCATACCAATAAAATTGATACTCAATAAATTCATGTGCGTCCTTTAAGCGCCTTTTGAAAAATAATTGTTCGTTTCTTAAGTGAGAGCTTCATATTGGCCTGTGAAAGAATAGTCAGGAGAAAATTTTCGCTATTGACAATAAGAACAATGCAGAATACTACCAATATCTCGATTCTAAATTCTCTACAGTCCCTGAAAGCACTCTATTAGTATTTGCATAAACACTGTTAATGCATTATTATGGGAAATAAAAGGGATTTGCTGCTTCCTAGGATCGAACCTGCGGTATCTCACCCCAACACACATTGATTAGGCCGACAAATCCCGTAATCCTCTCGCTGTAATTGGAGTATATACGCAGCATGTATTTGATTAAATGTTGCTGATATTTAATTTTAATGAATCGTAATCGTTAAAAGGGAGGCCATTATAAAGATATACGTTCTCTATTTCGAATTTGGCCGAGCAAAGCGTGAATTCCGAGAAAATCTGTGGAAACACCGAATTACGCAATTTCCGTCTACGTACAGATCACTTCCTTTTCACAATTCTGGGTTGGTTCGTAATCTGTAATAATATGAGACGGACTTTTTCTTAGCGGTAACTGCGAAGTTACCGTCACATTAACTTTGACTTTAGGAAGAAAATGATACGCATTGGTTTTAAGTCGTTGCCTCCGCTTAAAGTCATTCGAAGTTTTCGAGGGATCTTCGTATTTACTTAGCTCGAATTCCGACATCCGCACCTTGAATAGGACGATCCGTAAGATCCGGGTAATAAGCGTTTCCTATGCTCGCGACCTTGACCTCATTTCCATTGCCAAAGAGATGAGCCGACATTTTAAAGCGTCCGATAAGGAAGGACAGAATCAGCAGGGCGACGAGATAACTGCCATTGTGGGAACGGAAATGCTGAATCTCGCGTTGAAAATTAAGTATTCAGTTACTGATTGCCATGCTATAGTTCTCTAATTCGTAACGGCGCAGCCATATGAAGATCAAAAGTAAATAAAGTTCACATTCCGTGGAGGGATATTTCACTATAATGTATCTGAAGATATTTCCGTGGGTTTCCGTGGAAGAACTTCTTTGCCCTAAAAATTCGACCACTCCGAGTTCAGCATTTCAAATACGTATTATTCATACGTACAATTATTATATTAATACAGCATTTGATACAGAGTCGGTCGGCCAACTTAAATTGTGCGTAAATAACAGCTCATAATTAACGTACAGAATACATACATTCATATATTCATGTAAACAGTGTTATGTGTGTATATATTACACACACACACACACACATACCAAAGCAACGACAGCTATTAACTGATACCACGAATATATAATAGAATTTAATATTTTTGGTTTTTTAAACTGAAGATATCTTTACTACAGCTCAGTTCTTAAATTGACAAAGACAAAAGAAACGACAGCGCTTGTGGATCTGCGATTTCGAGTCTTTTGGAGGAGCTCATTGAAAGGGGAGATATGTAAAATTACTTCTCAGGAGTAAACGCCGCCAAGAAGGGCATTTTAGTAGGAAACCGCAGGTTCATCGTGAGGAAACCGACTTTGAAACCACCCATAATTTATTTATAAAATGTGATGAGCAATGTGAAGTTGGCAATGTGGAAGGCCGCATTCGAAACTTCATTTGATGAACACCGTTTTGCGACAGTTATGAACTCGATTGTAGCGTTCTTTGCTATGACGTCACTGCCGTGCTTCGTATAATTCAGCTAGCACTAGTATTGTTTGCTTTTGATTTGATTTTCGTATGAAATAGATAATGCGTGGGCAAATCGCATCTTGGAAGCTCATTCATTTTTGGGGCATTCCCAATTACACTCCTTTTGGAATGGATCGTTTCAATCATCAGAGTAATCTGTTTAGATTTATTGTTACTGTTTATTATTTCTAGGTGCAACGTTGAACCACTACTTAATTCTCAGCAAATAAGATAGAAAATAAGCTTAATAACGAGTAAAATACGTGTGTGAGAGAAGTCCGATAATACACGTTCTTAGCTTTAGGAGTCGGCATATCATCAAGTTGTTTATTAAAACTGTGAACATGGTTTGATTTGAAGGTTTTCGTACAAATGATATCCGAGTAATAACCGCCGATCCTTGGATTTCCTTTTACCAAACCAACGTCAAATACTAACGTTGACAAAAGAAGGTCAACAAAGAACGAAAATAGATTACTAGGCGTAGTTAACGATAAAATATTTATGCTGTTGGGATGTGAAACCGAGGCAAGGAAACCGCATAGGCATGAAATGAATTCCGTCTGCGTCTATTTCGGGAGTGTTGTGCGTCGAATCTGCGAATAGCCTGCGCGTGCAATTATCTTCGGGAAACGCAGTTTCCTCGACGAGGAAAAATAGGGCCGTTTTTAATTAGCTTTCCTTTAACCACTTCCTGTCCACGTTGCGATTACATTTATCGATGTAAACAACAACATTTCGATCCCGAAATCCTTATTTTGTAGATGAGAAAACGGTTGGCTCGATTGCATTCGAAAAATCAGCTGCACAATGAATGTTTCTTCGCTGTAAATCTCTGATTGAGCTTCCTAATTTATCAACGACCTAATTTGTTATCGGATTGTCTGCTTCATTCCCAAAACAGTCGAATTAAAAAGTACCCTTTACAAAGGAGTTTTCTCTCTCAGATTTTATTTATTTACGGCCAATATTTAAGTTTTTTTCTGATTGGCAACAATTAAACGTACGCGAGAGCTCTCGGAACAGTTTAAAATCAAGTATCTTCGATGTCGGTAAGATGGAATCGCTTTCGGAAAGCTCCTTCGTTGACTCGCTTCACCATCCTCGACTCTGATACTCAACATAATTAAGACCTTCCGGTGCCATTAAATAAGTTTTCTCTATTCGGTTACCTGCAAATCCAATGAGTTACGCAACACAATACATGCGATTGATTTTTATTAGGACCAATATCTCCAATGACAGAACCAATGATGATTTTAGTCGGTCGAATGGAAATGGGTGGTCCACGCAGGTCGCGTGAGCAGAGGTGCAGTTTTGCTTATGAAAAAACATTATCTTTGATTTAGACGAAGGACTAAAAAGAAAACTAGATTAAAAGTAATGAAAATTAGTTATTAGTGCAAGGTGATTCGGAATATCTAAAATTTAATGAGTTGCGTCGAGCGAATTTAATTTCGATGGCTTCATAAGATCTAACGAAGTCGTCTGACGATACAATGACTTTTGTTTCGTAGTATTTTTTTATTCATCGTTTCGTAGCTATGAACACATTCTTCGTTTTCTAATATTTGTAAGCCATTTAAATAGAGCTTCCTGCGTTTTCCCCGTGATTTGCTGTTGGAACAGAGACTGTCAGATTCCGCAGTAACGTTTTGCTCACAGATCTACAGAGCTATCCAACGTTCGTATCGACCACTTTCAAATTTTCAGGACTTCTCTTGAGAAGGCTTCGGAGGACGTAAGCCGAGGAATGGATCGTGGGGACCGGATTGGGTCGTGAGAGGCCCAATGAGTCGAAGGAGCTATATGGTGAAGCAGATCGGAGGCCGAGTTTCCAAGATGCAAGCGAAGGAGAGAAAGATAAGAGTGGTGTATGACGGGCTGAATGAAGAAGGACGATATAAGAAGCGAAGGTTGAAAGAGGATGAGAGCAAGGTGTCGTTAATATTGGAAGGGAAATGCCGAAGATAATTCGCGGGTAACGAAGCGCAAGTGAAGCTAAATGAGAATGAAAATACGACTTTGATGATGAGGAAGATTTGTTGTGGACGAAAGAGACGAGATAATAGAAATGATGATGCGGAGTGTACAAATTGTAAACTTACCCCGAAAGAAAAAAGTACGTTTGTTATATTTGAAAAAAAATTGTATGAAAATTTTGTCAAATAATGTGAGGGCAAATCAGTGATCAATGGCGCTCGTGTCTGTAAAATTATTCATTGCCATCTCGGAGGAATATAAAAGCTCAAACGGGGGCATACACGAGTCATTAAAAGAGTGCCCTAACAAATATTGCTCACCCTTAAAACGAAGGGATTAAGATGCATACGTTGACGGGGAATCGCTAATTAGTCGTAAATGATCTCCCGCTGTATCTTTGACCAAAGCGTTGTTCAACGATGAGCACAGATGAAAGGGACTAATTATGACGTCACTCAACGCAGAAGAGGAGATTCAATATTATTTCCCGAGGAAGTTAAATCTCCAAATCTTAAAACGACGTTAAATCGCGACATCTGATGGTCGAAAGTCTCAATTAGATTCAAAGAGCCCCACAGATCGTGTTCCCCTGGACCAGCAGGTGAGACTTCCGTATGTGGCAACACATTGCAGCAACGGCGGGTTGAAATTACGCACGCGGAAGAGTCCATGTCGACACCAACGCCTCTGTTTACTAAAGATTGCATTTCTCTCGCAAAAAAACGCGGCGAATAAATTAAATGCAAGTATCATCTGCCTCATTCTGCAGCGGTTTTGAAACGAATTTTGGCGGCAAAACGACTAATCTATTTCCGTATGCGAATGACGTTACGTGGAGATCTGAGCTTGAATCAGAGTTTGTCGCCGAATAAATAGACTCATCGCACCACATTCCAAAAAGCCATCGAAAGATTTAATACGTTCCCTTATTTTCCACATTGCCGCGAATGTATTCAATTAATGCATTTCATTCTAAAGTGGAATGTCTTATAAAGCGAGGTCCTACTGTTTGACCATTATCCTTTATTGATAAATTGTATGTTTTTATCTGGATGTATATGATATTAGTCATATGTCTGAAAAATTGTTTGCGACAAAGAGAATCAATTATTATTAGAGAACAGAATACGAAAAGCTGCCATAACGATGGATTTAACTAATTATTAATTCTCTAATAATCAAAAGCGAATAAAAGAGAAAGAATTTTCTTAAACCTTTCGCTCTAAAATCTCTTTCAACCGAAATTAATTCCCTTGTGCTTTACGTACCTTCTGAAGGGACATTTTGGAGTGAGAATTTGCTCTAAAGAGGACACACAAATGCAAAGGGAAACCTCTTAAAAAAATTAAAAATGTCAATCAAAGCTTCCTACTTTCATACATGTTGTTAACACTTCTCAAATGTTTCTCAGATACTTTTGGCAAGCGATTCAATATTCGGCTTCTTCCAGCTCTAGTGGCAAATAAGGAACCAATTCTCTGACGAAAGGCATTCATGATTTAATTGTTTTAAAGAAGAAGAATCATAAGTGATTCTCTCTAAAAATGATAACATCGTTCTTGAGTGGGGTGATCATGACGTTGATAAATAAGTTCAGTTCAGAGCATAAAAATTCCTTGAGGTTTGGTTGATAGTTCGGCACAGGAACAGGAACAAAGCCCGATTTAAGAAAAGAATCCACAAATGTTCCGATATAAGTTGTGATACATTTTAACCCAGTTCTTGTAGTTCTGGAGGAAGAGTTTCTCCATCCCCTTGGGGATGAGGTTGCGCCATTGCTAGTCCATCGGTCTTCTGGGTACTTGTCGCTCGCTGCGGAATACTCTTTACACTATTTTTCCATTTTTATTCGTTGTACCCATTTATCTATTTTCAGGCACATTCGATAGCTTTAAGCTTTATTTCGGTGCCTTTTGTGTTTCTTAATAAGTCATAATTTTTCATTTAATTGATCGTTTTTACGGTGATATCATTACCGCCGTGGTCGCTGCTTCAAATTTCGGCTTCTTATAAAATTATTTTCTTTATGGAACGGTTTTTTTTATAGCAAAACATAAATGTACATACACATGCAAAGTATCAACTGTCTGTCTTCATTTTAAAGACTCCGAAATAATTATGAAAATTAAACCGATATGTTTTAAATGGGAGATATATTTACCGTCCGGAATCGAACCCGGGTCTTCCTGGTGATACTTACTATGCAGTACAACAGAAGATCACCATCTCTAACTATGTATGAAAGTTCAGGCAGAAATATTGGCTGCAAACGACGACCTACTTTTCACATATATTCCTTATGTGAGAAATATTAATGTGCTTTGGCATCGAACCCAAGTAAAGTATGGTCTTATTTAAACTGTTTTCTTAAATTGAGTCTTAATGTTCACCTTCTGGCTAAGCAAGAGCTTCCTATTATTTCGATAAGTGCATCAAAAAATAATGAAAAACTACCCCAGTGTATTTTAAATGAGAGATTTTTGCATCGTCCTAGCATCGAACCCAGGACATTTTCTGTAAAAGTCATTAATGTTATCGATAGATCATGACCATATATATAGGCTCCTTGAATTTTGATTCTCTACCTATACGGGAAGTATTTTTATAAATTCCCGAAAATCAAAGCAATACATTTAAATGGGAAACATCGGGATTACTCTGGTCCCGCAGGAGTCATCTCTGCCCTATAAAAAAGGCATATAAGTGGCATATTGAGGCTACATTACGGACAGTTTAAGTCGCAAATTACATATCTTTATTAAAAAAATATTCGTTTTAACCGAAATTTTTGGCAATTTTAATGTTTCTTGCTGAAACTTACAGGTAAAAATTCTCACAAAAGATAGTATTTGATTTAGAAAGAAAATTACATCAGTAATGTGGGTGTGCCACTCTTGCCGGGTGTTACATTTCCATCAGAAAAAAGGTAAAACGACCCACCCTACACTCTAACCAACATCCGTAACATTTCTTTACATTTTGCGTATTTTGACGAATTTTGGCGAACTGAGAATACCATTTTCCTTGATTCAAACGTAATCTATCTTTAATATTGAGCAACAACCAAGCAATATATTTATTTATTTGCCATTAAATCACCTCGGAAACATTGAGAAACCAACAGGAAAAAATGCAAAAATTTGACATTTTTCACAAAAATTTAGACTAAAATTCGCAGCCTCAGGACATAATCCGATAGGGTTGAAATATTTTAAACGTTATATGGACTACCAATCACAAACTTTAAGCATCAGCCGTTGACGGATTTAGAAAACAATTTTTTTTCGATCCACCCTAATGTACAGCGAGAACTCGCAAACTAACCTCAACTCTAGTTGAAGAGTTGAAGGTCACTACAGTTAGTGGACAGGCAATAGAATAATTCCAACTAACAGATTTTCCTGTAACTAACTAGAAGGCAGAACGAAATAAGATTGACAATGAGGCTATATATTGTGTAATAACTTTACAACACTCATACTTCAATGTATTAAATGGAAAAAACATTGACAGGTGTATCAAAAAAGTAGAGCTGATAGAGAAAAACTGATTTCATATTAAGATTCAGCGACCTAAATAAAGCTAAAATCAGTTATAAAATCCTAGGCATAAAAAAACTTTTTTTGTGGACCTGTTTAATCTGTGGACATAACATTTCTATTTGTGATTGAAATTCTTATGAATTTGCTCGTTGAAAGCATCAAAACGTTAATCCTTATATGCTATTCCAGATATGTCAAGATATTATACAATACATTATAAAAACAAAGATCCTATCTTTGTTTACTGAATGATAAATAAATTTCTATTTTAATGTAAAGATAAGATGATAGAATTGGGAATTGGCCTCGATTATAGCCGGGAATGTGACTCACTCAGTTGCTGGCACAATTTAAAGAAGAGCAGCTGATATATATATTCTCGCTTAAAAATACGCAAATGCATCGTACTATTCAAGGCAGCGATGGTAGATGTTGGTTTGTTATGTCAAAATATTTTAATTGATCGGTAATTGAAGGATATAAACTGCCTTTTTAACTGACCGACGGATGAATTGAGTGAATGATCGTTATGAAACTTAAGAATACAATATGTTGAAATTCGCGTTGGAAATAAAGAAATTCCACTGGTGAAATTTTAACAGCGAATTTGCGGCGAAATTTCTTAGATATTCAGCCCAACTATATCACGGAAGTTTGAAGGATTAATCCTCAAAAAAAATTTCAAGGAGGACAAATGTGTCATTTCAATCTAAATGGACTTCTAAAGCAGTAAACGAGGCTCTCCATTGAGCCATCGATGGAAGGACTCTTTTAAATGCTTTTCTCAACCGTGAATTTTGCGAACTTCCGTATAAAGATGGCCGCGCCTAGGGCAGAACCTCGGAAGATAACGTCGAGGAAAACTCTCCCGAAAAGTCGGATCAGCGCATCTTCGCGATAAAAAATGATTTTCTTCGTGACTCAACCCTCTCTTCTGTTGCATCACCTCGTCACGTGGACTCGAGTGCTCCAATACGCGGCTAATGCGAAGTCACGCCATCATTTGCGTCACCTCTCCGTACGCTGCGAGTTTGTCACGATTTGCCGATCAAAATAAACCGCGAGCAAGATGACCGTAGAGCATCGTAACTTCCTTACTCCGCGTGAACGAGCATCGTCAAAAGCCAAAGCAACGTTGGTCCACATTTACCTCATAGCACATATTGTGGCATTCCGTGTTATGTCACAAATGCTTCCTTATGAAAATCATTAACTATTGCCATTCTGATAAAACTGCGCGTGATGAAATTTCAAATTCAACGAGCCGCGTATTCATTGTGCCAATGACCCGAAAGAAAAAAAATCAAGTTTCAAATTTACATTTACTTAATGATGGTTGAACAGAAATGTGGATAAATGAAATACTATGATTGTGTTAGCAACCTCATTACAGTTATGAAGAAGTCTCCCCATTATATGGCCAGCGCCGCGTCGATAATTCATCCGACCGAAGTAATTGGTGATGAGAAGTAGCAGATCAAATTGAGTGGAGCGTGGGATCCGACTACTCACGGAGAACTGCTTCCGAAAAACGTCGGGTTTATCTCCGCATTACTTGGATAATTTAGATTCCCACAATTGACATATTTTTCCACCGAAATCTCTCTTAGGGATTTTTTATCAATCGTGCAGTCGACTTTATCGCCTTTGTTTATAAACTAAGGTTAACTCAGTATAAGTTGTGCGAAAATGATCTAATCTGCGAAGAGATAAATATGAAAATAAATTCGCTCGAAAATTTTGTTCGAAATTAAGGTCATTCCAAAAAGGAAACGAATACATCATTACATACATCATACGTCGAATTAAACTTCAACTTTTTTCAGAGGCAAATAAGTAAGATAAAGTACAACGATAATTCGTATTTATCTAAATTCTAAGCAATAAACTCAATTTAACAGTTAAATGGCCAATAATAATTTATTGATGCGTAATACAAGCCATTAAATCTCGGTATCCACCTTATTACAATTCGCCTCATGAAACGTCGTAATCCGTGTCTCGGCAATGAATACCTTATCAAATGGTCGCTCCAGAAGTGTGTTATGGTGAAGTAAATATTATTAGAAACACGTAACCGATATCGTGTGATAACGAAACAAAACAAATGTCAACGTCACATCCAACGTAGCAGAAGATAGCTAAGAAGTTGTCCTGAAAAAATAAAACACAGTTACGGCAATGACGTTGTTGATTCCTTCATTTTCATTCTCCGATATTTCCAAGCCCATTTCCATTTCGGAGGATTTACTGGGAATTATTGCACAGAATTATAGAGAATACGTTAAATGCAACAGGAGTAATAAACTTATGATGATGCAAAAAGTGTCAAAGGCCAATCTTTGCAAATCGAAATAATGGTAGCACGAAAAATTTAATTTAATATCTTACAAATTGAATTGCTGGCCTGGATTGCGTTGAGTTAAAAAGCGATCAAGTGGAATTAACTGTAAAACCCCTAGAACCTTACCAACCAACATAAACCAACCCCCAGAATTTTACCATTAACCAAATGTTCTAAAATGAATAACTATTGTAACTCGTTTGATGAAATGAGATCACCAGAATTGTTTATTTGGGAATTGAAATTTGGGTGGAAGTTGCGAGGGATTCACAAAAGGCATAAGTTAAGAGAAATGGATGCTAGGACGAATCGTTTTTAAAATTTATTCTTTCCGCAAACGATACGCGACAATAACCGAATATATAATAATATAAGTAGTTTAGATTCAACTGGTGTTCACACCCCCTGCCACACGCCGAATGGCGGCTCGCAGTGCATTAATGTAGATGTGCATATTTCGATAGCGTCTTCAATGAATTTGGATACGAAATGCGAATCGAACAGTGGTGAAATCGTTAGCGCTCTTTCGCTCTACATAGACGTTTCTCCAGATATACATATAGACGAGTAAAAGTTGTTTGCATTCTGCAAGCATATTGGTAATACAAATTTCAAGTCGACATCATATCAAGAAGGTTAAAAAATTAAGACTCCGTTATCCCCATCTGAAATGCCTCTCTAGGATCGAACCAGGGACTATCAGGGAAACCTAAAACACCACATTTGAAATATATCTATGATATTTACTCACATGCCAATTTTTAAGTTTCTATGTTATCAGGAAGGGGTTTAAAAAAATCGTAAATATCGTATCAGTTACTAATTTTAGAGTCTCCTGGTGTCGAAATCAGGAACTATTTGCAGATGTGAATACACATTATGGCTTCGTAGGACTTGATCTTATTTAATGCAAAGTTTGAAGTCGGTATCATTCCGGGAAATACCTAAAATTGGTTTCCGTTATCTCCCTAAGAAATGCATCGAAGAATGTAAATAACTCGCTGGGATCGATCCAAGGACCTTCAGCGAAACGATAAAAAGCGTACATAGAATATATCCATCATCTCTATCCACATGCAAAGTTTCAAGTTTCCATCTTATCGGGAAGTGATTTTAAAAAATCTTAAATATTGCCGTAATGAATTTTAAATGGGAGATATTTGCTCTGACCAAGCGTCGAACCAAGGATAATCTTCGAAGATTTCTCTATAGTCTTCTACGGATACTATAGGATATCTAGGATACTATAAAGAAGATATCTTTTAAACTTCTTCAAACTAATATTTTATCATGTAGTCAGTCCATCTTAGTTTAACAACAAGGTCAATATGGAGCATTATGAGCAGTTTTAGATGCATTGCAACGCCTTTAGAGGTCAGACATCATTAAGTCCGTCGGGAATGTACTTCCTGTCGGGTTCTTTGGCACCCAGTAAATTTGCCGTTCCGTTTAAATGCGACTGAAAATTAGAATCATATTTTCGATAAATGGAGTGGACGTGAATGACAGCTTTCACTCATCCAACACACGGAATTCGATGAAAATTATCTTCGTCTGTCCAAAAGCTGATCGGATTGTCAACAGCAGAGGGAAACAGCAGTTGAAAGATTCTCCATACAACAACAAGGATGTTCGCCCCTTACATATCATCAGAACAATTAACGGGGGCAACATACATTTAAAAGAAAAAATATAGGTTAATCCGTTCTCTATCAACCGTAAGGGAATTTAATTCATCGAAGCATGATGGAATTAATGGATAAAATTAGAATTAGATTTCGGTGTTTCATCTCAGTATAGTTACCGATACAATGTCAACATTATTTGCAAAAGGTGTCAATATTGTAACAGTGATTTATTTTTGTATCACTTTAAAATAAATATTTTACTGTGACTTGCGAAGAACCCGCTATCCCTTAACGCAATAATGATGATGATGATCAATAAATGATATTTGTCACTAACCGTTTTGTCATCATTTTTGGAGCAATACGGAGGATCATAGGCATCGTCATTAAACATAAGCGATCGAAGTTTGTGAACCACCGCATCACGTGACAGACACACCGCACGTTATCAAGCGTGGCTGACCGTTATCGCCTTCGATTCCTTCTCATTTAACTCGTAATCGACTTATATTGAGCCCAAGACCACTAACCATATTTTGATTTAAATTAACTAGAAATAAAAATCAAATTATATGAGCGTTTCAAGGACAGACGCCGAACCCGGGACGGTTTGAACCTGAGGAGGTATCATTTGCAGGGTGTCGACAATTGGTAACTTGCACTTTGTTTAATCCTTCATCGATTCGAAATTTGGGATAAAACGAGCAAAATTGAATTCTAGAAATGGAAAAAAATACAAAAATAGTATAACATACGCTTCACTAGCAAAATTATTCGATTCCAAAAATAAATACAAATTACTTCTTTCGCTTGTATTCGGCACGTGGGAAACGTGGAAGGAAGTGCTTCGGGTTTCCTACAGATGCGTCATTTACTTCGCTGATGAAATCACTTTCCTCGATAAAGTTTTCTCATATTAGGAATTTAATTGGAAAAATGTAAGCAACACGGTATTCTCAGATACACTTGAATCAAAATTATAATAATAGAATTTATATCAACACGATTCAGGTCATCGAAAAAGAGGGCAGTTATTACGTCTTAGGTTTATCACAATTAATGCAATCGGAAACTGAGGACTTTGTGGAATGCACCAATAAATTTGAAAAGGCCAGGAACAACGGCACGGACATTTTAAATTGAAATAAATTAACTGATCAAAGTTTCAATTAAATGCAAGAATCTATTCTAGAACCAAAAAATAATAAAGGATTTACTAATGACGTCCTTTAACGTGAGGATTGCTGTGAACCCGTTTGCACTGTTTAGTTTCTGAGAAATAAAATTTTAATTTGATGCTTTCGCCATAGAATAAACTAAATTGACTTATAAAGTGGTGATGATTTTTAATATTATATCTCCATTAATATATGTTTGATATTTTAATATTCGGGTGATCAACCAGATGTTAACCCTCTCGCACCTGTGTATACACGACGAAGAATTTCCTATGCAAAAGAACGAACGCCGTATATTCACGACGCGTCGTGAATAACATTATAATGTTAAGCGGGAGTGTAAAAACATAAATGTGTGTATTAATTAATAAGTAAACGTATTAGAAATCGAAGTCACTTGTTGCTGAATCATCTTCGTCGCTTGCCGATTCTTTGGGAGAGCTCGAGATTTTTTTAACTGACCATTACAATAAACAAGGCGGACATGATTGGCGAGACTTAATCTTGTCTATTCCATTCAATACTGATATACACTTTAAAATGAGGTTGGTTTTGTCGCGCAATTGTGCTTGATTTATCAACTTTTCCATATTTTTCACAAATTTTCCGTCGTAATTTTTCGACAACTGTCATAAAGCATATTTTTAATTTCTCACTATACGTAGTATAGAGAAAGTATTGTATTCGTAAAAAAATCGACCTCCAGATTTCGACGGAAATAGATGTTTTGGGACCCATAGAGCTCGTTTTCGCTATTTTACTGGCATAGGCTTCTGTTTTCAATAAATATGGAGAAAGTCATGTGTTGGCCACATCAGATTTTTTAATTAACAATTGCAATACGAAATAAATTTTCTCAATATAGCTTCCAATATTGCACTTACTGCTAGCTACCGACTCCATTTTACAGATTACAAATTCTTTAATTATAAGACTTTTGGCTCGTTTCCGAATCCTTGGTTGTATCTCGCCTCTGCTGCGCGAGAAATGCTACCTGTACAGCGGTCACTTCAGCACTGGCCTGAGGGCGCATTTGTACATGGTCGAGACTTCACATTTTAGCCCCTTCCCTCCACCTGACCTTATGATTTAAAATGTAAGTCACTTTTGATTTTACGGATTTTGGCCAGCTTTTCGGGCAAACATAACACTGTGCGACGCAGGTAGAAATGGTCAGTGGTTGCGGATCCTTAAACGCGGGATTTCCGTCCCTTTCCTCGGCAAGCTCGTGGGGGCCGTACGTCGATGGGCACAGTTCTCGTCCGAGCATGGGGCTGCTGGTAATGATATATTTCTGCACTCGTTTTTCCAATAAATTAATTTTTGTGATAATTGTCAATACTACATTGGAAATAATATCCTTGTCTTACGTTGATAATATACAACTTTGAAACGAAAATCTCGAGTTAATATTAACGTAATTAGTACACTTTCATAAGAAAATTCTGATACTCAAAAATACTTTCATTAGAAAATGCTATGCATAATGTTCTCTCGATTCATTTTAGATGGCATTTTTTGCCGGTCCAAAGCCCGGATGTAAAAGAGAGAGGGAAACCATGTGGAAGTATAGTAAACACGTAAATATTAACACTAGAACTCCGTTTAAAAGTTGTACATCTTTAGTGCAAGACATTGCTTTCATTCTCAATGTTGGATTGACAAAAATGACAACAAATAATCATTTGCCGAAACGTGTTTAAAAACATTTAGTTTCCGACAATTCCTCTGACTCTCGGTCGCAGTCGGATGTTAGCCCCCCACGGGGTTTATGGCGATAGGGTCAGAAATCCCGGGGCTGAGGACTCAAAAAAGGGCAAATTTTATACCTGAGGGCAGCAATACTCAAGAAGGTCTCCGTATATCAGGAAAGAATTTCTCCTCGAGTCCTCCGACTGACGGTAGAGACTTTACGATAAGCCCGCCGTCGCGAAAGGGTTAATGAATCAAAAAGAATTAATTGAAACAGAAATGAATTGAATGAGGAAGATCAAAAAAGCATTCGAGCTGATGGCTGTAATAATTATGATGAGTTAATTACATAATGAAATGTAGTTTGTACAATAGTCGAATCAAATCAACATTGGTTTCAATGTATTCTAATTTACGTATTAGTTTCTTTCGTAGGACTTTGAGAGTAAATAAAGGTAAAAATGAATGAACTGACAATTCACTCTATGGAAGCATATCGAAGCAACCGAAAAAAGTTGGAACTCAAGCCGCCGTATTAGTATTAGCATATACATAATAGTATTAGGATATACATACTTTATACTTTAAATATTATATTAGTATTAGTATATACATACAATAAGAGTTTAAGCGTACCAAATTAATCTCGCAAAACATATTTAAGGGAAAGATTGTGCCAAATTCGTGGCCAAACAAATCTGAAAATATTGAATGTCTTTGAACTTCCGGAGAACATGCTTCCAGAGAGCGAGTGAATCGTCAACAAGTGGGCCTTGAATCCATGGGAAAGAAATCGATTCTAAATTAGGTCAACTTAGAAATGGGTCAAGGCCATCTCCCAATACTCTAGAGATGGCGACTGATATCATTTACTGGAAGCTTTCCAGGATTCAGCAGTCAAAATTTATCGCTTAGCAGTATTAACTGTTTTCTGTTAAGATAATTTCGCATCTGAGATACATTATACAGGCAAAATACAAATTATGAAGAGTCAAAATTAACAATGCGGTGAAACGGGAATGTGATTGACAGCAACTAAGAAGAAAACCTTTCTTATAGCTCTACAATTAGACGGTCAATTCTGTGCATTTTAAAATTCTCTCTCTTAAAACCACAATTTGATTAAGAAAGTAAACCGCAGACTTTGTATTTTCCACAAAATTTATTAATACACGACCAGTTTCGGCCATACAGCCATCATCAGGTACAGTCCTGGCCAAAATTAACGCAGCACCGGCCGTAAGGATCGCTAGGGAGGTGCTGCGTTAATTTTGGCCAGGAGTGTACATACCACAGTCAGTTCATATCGATTTTACACAATTTGATTGTTATTTTTTATTTAATTTATTGACTTCTAGATTATTAAGGCACTTAACTGTAATTAATAAAATGAGTGGCGGAGTAGAGATCGCAAGTGGATCGAATCTATTGATCATTATTTCATAGGCTTCGGAGAATTGCATTTACAAGATATCCCATAAAATTGCTTCACTGAAATGTAAATGCCTCGGGGTTTCAGAGAGTGATTGAGAGAGGCGAATGGACCTCGCCAATCTATATCTTGCAATAAAAATATTAATAAGGAGAAGAGCCTCACATCCAAACCTTGTTAAATATGTATCATAACTGCAAAATCAATGTTTTCGAAGCCGCTTGTTTCCAAGGTAGTAAAAAGGCATTGATTTCCAGACACAGCTGAGATTTTCTTCTCCTACAACAAAACTCTATTATATTTGATTTTCATTACTTAATAAAATTAACATTAAAGGAGAGGACATTGATAACCACCAATCAATTCTTAGTTTTCTTTAACGTCTAAGGCTCAGTCCCAGTGTTACAGCTCATTGGAGAGGGCTGTTGCTAGGCGGGTTTTAAAAGTGCGCCATAAAACCCATTTTTAGTTAATATCTGACTGATGGACAGAAGAGAGAAAAATGTCGTACGGATGACTGTTGGATACGTTTCATATATACGTACGGAATTTCGGAAATTTACTGAGGAACTCGCTTTCTTCAATCTCCACTCTTAGTTTTAATCGACTTTCCAAGTTTTCTCAATTAGCCTCAATCGTTTGGTCATTGCTTCAGAGTACTCAACCCTCACTTACCTTCTTTTGTTCCTCGTGCAATTCATTCTGCTTCATTCATTCTCTATTCTGGGCTAATTTCCAATTTTTTCCAATTTAAACATCTCTGTTTGTCATTCGTTTGGCTCCGTGAATCTGTGCTTATTTCAACCCTTTACCTATTCTTACTCTTTAAAACACACTGCGAAGTAAATTCTAAAGAATTCTTTATCAAATGCCTCTGAACATCAGAATTAGTGGCCCTTTGGCGTCACAAAAAATTTCCATTAATAAATTTGGCAATTAAAACTATAAACAGATTCAGATTATGAAATTCACCTGGCTATCCTATTTTGCACTATTTTTGACTGTGACATAAACCATTTAAAGGGTCATTGTTTATAGCATGGATTGGGCACAATACAATTGGATAATATTTTATATACATTTAGACGGACGAATATTTAAAGAATTCGAGGGAAAGAGAATTATAAATGGTTAAAATATATTTAATGGACGAATCCCTGAGCCGTGTGGAATTAAACGACAGAATAAATAAAGCGACTAAAAATTTTCATATCAATAAAAGCTTTAGGATGAGAAATACTAATTGAGTATATTTCAGTAAAATCGGTTTCATCTAATAATTATGACAAATTTTATGGTTATTCGTGCAAAATTTAAATTCCGGTGAGAAAACACGAGTAAAGCTCCGAGTAAAATCAGCGTTATCCAAACAGTCGAGCATCCAGCAATTCGCAATTGAATAGCGAGAGTAAATCCCAAGCGACTGCTGTCCGAGAGAGGCTCTTGGACTGCTTTAGCGGTAATTCCGAGTATTCTTAGCCCTCGATAATCCCAGGAAGGACACATCCACATCCATCGCTGAACTGAAAAAGTGTATAAATAATTTCCGAGTTGTGCTTCGTCAGGAGATTTAGCTAATTTCGGGCTTATCGAGTACTTTATAATGCTAATTATTTTCTATAGGATTTACTCTAACTCACGAAACATACCGAAAATAACTGAGGTGATAAGGGGAATGAACTTCTCAATCGGAAGGAGATTCATTCGATGCTTCGGATTGCGGATATTAAAGAGAAAGCGTAATTCTAATTTCTTCGGAATGTGCGGCTATTTCTTTAAGTTTCGAAATTAAATTGGGTGCTCATAACGTATCTTAGTCTCTCAAATGATACCAAAAATAAATGGAAAGTATTCTCTTTGAGCCAAAGGGCCGGAAAAAGTAGTTTCCTTGCTTACATTTCCAATTGTGAACGACTTAAATGTTCGATTTGCAAATCAAATATTTTCGTTTACTTATTATTTGAACGCTTATGGTAAAATTCACCATGCTCCTAATTTTCACTGTGTTTTTGCGGTTTTTTCCCTTGAACTGGGTTTTATCTTTGTCAGCCTTCAGTTGCAAAGATTTTTTCCCATACTATACTCATTCTTTTCGTTTCAATTTTTATCTGCACGTATGATATCGACATTCGTGGTGAGGTCTTACCTCTCCAATAAAGTGTCACTGCATATTCCATTTTATCTTTCTGTAACGCGGCCTGGACTTTTTCTCGTCCGAATAAAGCAGTTTTATTATTATAACCGGCCTTGGTTGCCGAGTGGATAGCGTTCCAGCTACGCTATCGCTCCTACTCCAATGTCCCTGGTTCGAATCCCGGCTGATCGGACTTTTCCGATCAGGGAATAGATGTTTGTATTCGTTGTTGCTGTTACCTTGGTGAAGCGCCGATTGAGGAAAGAGTAGCTTAGCCCAAAAAATATTTAAATTAAAGTTTCCCAAGAAACAGATGGAGAAGATAACAAATGCGAGCAGCGCATTCGGCTCTAGTGAAAGCGGGTTCGATTCCCGGTGGCTCCGAAATGAGCTGTCGAAGCATCTTCTAAATGTTCCAATGTCATAATAATCCCTCCAATTATCTGATAACTTTAGGGCTTACGGCAGCATTTAGTTGTAAATTTTAATTTATCCATATTACCAATGTAGTAGTTAATGTCACTTGATTTAACTACTTGCTGTTATTTTGTAACTGATTCATGATTCAAGCATTAGTCAAAATGCGTTCATTGGTTTTACCGTATAATGCTCTTAGACGCATTCCTTTTCTATATGAAATTTAAGGTTAGGATAAACAAATCGTAGTTACCTTTATTCTGTTTTCGTAATCGCAGATTGCAGTCAAGTGCAGGTGATTCAAAAAATAACGATTAAATTGATAAATTGAATAGAATTCGTTTATGGAAAGTATTGAGGGTATATATGAGATATATATAGAGAAAACACATGCCATGAACCTGACATTTAGCTTAGAAGAAAAGGGTAAACCCCACTACTTTAGTCAGTTGTAGTACAATACAAATTTAGAATACACAATTAGACTCATAAAGGATGATACGTGCGAAATTCAGGAAGACTCACATTTTCACAACCTAAGAATAACACCAAGCAATAAATCGTCAGATGAGTCGATTTGCAGTATCGAAGCATCGAATCGAATCGATGAATCGAGCGATTTTTGTATTCCCCTCGACGTAAATGATAATCTCGTCTATTTGGATGAGCCTTACAAGACCGCTCTTACTCCTTGCAATCCGCAACACAGACAACCTTAATTCGAACCTAGGCGAATACCAATACACCGCAGAGGCAGCAAACAGGGTAGCGCACAAGGAATAGAAAACATAAAAGATAAGATTATTTCAAGGCCATTCCTCAAGGGGAAGGAATTGATAAAGTTTCCCTTTTTAGCTATCTTAGAAATACATTTGAGTGTTTTTTTGTGTGTTATCAAGGCAAACATTCTGCCGATAAAATATGTTCATAGAAACATACAGATAGTATTGACATCTACTTCATAGAGGTATTGACTTTGCAAAAACCTTGATTATCAATAAATGAAAACTTTTCTGACACCGAAACGCATCTTTCGCTTATCTGTTACAGTTAATTTAAGATAGAGACGATTTATTTTCGATCGACACGATGATAACTTCGAGAGACGTAATAATCCTTAAATTTACATTTATTCCCTGCAAAGCGTGTGCCAAACTCTACAGATTACCCCTGCGCTTAGTGATATCCGGAAAGAGACGAAAAGAGTAACTATAATATATATTACATATATTTTATATATAGACGTTTTTCCGGATATACCTATGTATATAAGGTAATTCCGGGTGAGATGCCCCACCGGGAGAGACAGTCGTAGTTTTTTTAAGGAAAAAACCGCAAGATTGCTCTACTGACGGTGTGCGTCAGTCAGTTGGAAGGCACCCGTCTATCTGCAAGAGTTTCACGGCGATTAATTCTTTTTACGCAGTTTTATAACATAATTTCAAGTAGGTACTGTTTTTTTCCGCCCTGGTAGATAGAGATAATGTTTCTGGTTGGCATCAGTTTAAATGTTTGAATATTTTGGAAGAAAGAGCGAAAACTTGTAGCTATAGGTTCATATAATATCCACGTGCAGTGACTGGCCATCTTGGACAATGTGTAGCCTCACTGGCTGTAAGGGCATCTCTCCCGTACTGAAAGGATAGACCTCTTCTCGGGATAGATGCCCCAGTGCTATCTTGAGGTATATTAGTATCAAATTAACTTTAAGGTGATACTGATTAAGGCTTTTTTCAATAGAACGTTTGTAATCTACATTTAAATTCAAATTTAAATCCACCGTCGAATGCATTTTATGTAAGACCCAAAGATGATGTAGTGTTTAGTAAGCACTAGGGTGGTGCGTTTTGCCACTTTTTTCGGATCGAAATGTAATACCCGGAAAATGAGGCCCACCCACATTCAAATTACAAATATAAATTTTTTTCGAAAACAAAAAACATCTTCCGGGAGAATGTTTGCCTCGATGTTTCGAAATTTCGATAAAAGCATCAAAATTGCCAAATTTTTTTCGGTTGAATCGACAATACTTTTGCGTGAGAAGATATCACTTGCAAAAAAACTGATGACCAAGCCTCAATATGCTATTTATATGCCTCTATAGGAGAGATGAGATGCCTCCAAAAATTGATGCAAATGAAACATTTAAATAGGTTTTAAAGTTAACTTAAACGTTTTCTTAGATCCTGACTTTAAGTTATATTTAACAATTTTATATATAACAAGCGCTTTCCAGATTAAGTTCAGTTTAAGCTAATGGAGTACCTCTCCCACAGAGGTCTCACCCGGACACTCGGGAGAGATGGCCAAATGCATGGGTGCAGAAAAACTTTAATATTTTGTGTGAAAATGTTTTTAAACAAATTTTGTTTATATCCTGTTAATAATCAATAAATGTTTTATTATATCACGCAGTTTCACATTCTTATCATCACTAAAGTCATTGTTATGATGTCATTTCCTTAGGTTGGGCATCTTTCCCGGAATTACCTGATATACGAGTAGCTGCAGTAGGAATTACCTTATATACGAGTTGCTTTTGTTGGTTTGCTTGATTCGATCCCAGAAATCCATTTACATCCCTCAATGCATTTCGTATGGAGATAACGGAAACCAATTTTAAGCACTTCCCGGCATGATATCGACTTCAAACTTTGCATTAAATAAGATCAAGTCCTAACAAGTTATAATGTCTATTCGCATCTGCCAATAGGTCCTGGGTTCGACACCAGGTGTTTCATTTTTCCTCTCCATCCTCCTTCTCTCATTTGTCGTCATTGGTGGAGTTTCCTAAAAGTCGTTTCCATGTGTTGGATAATTGGTATCCGTCGTCTCGGTTAAAATTATTCGGCCTCTTGGCGATTTCGATAGATTCTCTGATAAGTCGTGGGAAATATCTTGTTTCTTTGCAAATCACTTTGGTCTTCTGCATGACGATGACGTGTCCTGGTCCAGATGTTCAGCAATGGCTGACAATTTGCGTTCCTTATTTTTCAGGGCCCTGCGGTGTTCGTTAATTAACAGATCGTTTCGTTTGGCCAACATATGAACTGACGCAACTGCACTCCATCACGTATACCTCTTCATACGCTGTGGATTGTATTTGGTCCTTGGTACTTGGGAGGCATTCTCAAGTTTTTCTAACGGTCTTCGTGTTTTTACATTGAATTTCTTCAGAATCCTCGTAATTCTCTTCGTCGTGCCGCGGACGTAGGGAATGCATGCGTACGATACGGGTCGTTCCGTCTCTTTCCGTTTTCCTTTTTGCCTTATGGATGATTTTTGTTTCATGCCCATTCTTTTTTAGAGTCTCCATTAGATGTCGTTCTTCCGGTATCAAGGATTCTTCGTCTGATATTGTCGAGGCACGGTGGAATAATGTTTTTATGACTGCGTTCTTCTGCTGAGGGTGGTGGTTATGGTGGTGGTGGTGAGAATCCGCGTTAAGATCTGTGTGAGTGCCCTTTCAGAACGTCCCAAACCTCCGTCGCTCTTTCTCGAGACAATTGATTCATTACTTCTGATCACACGCCATGTTTACTTTCTCGGTAAATGTATTACACAGAAACTGATATTTCCGACCAACGTTTACATTCTCCTGGTGTCGAACCCAGGACCTTTTCATACGATGAGATTGCATATTTTGGGACCGATTCTAAAATTCCAAATCGATACCTCTGGAAGGTCTTCAAATGATATTCCCTTTTAATTAATGGTACCCTGGTGTCGAACCAACGACCATCAGGGAAACATGTTAATGACTGCTGTTCACGGAATGTATGGATTTCCATCTTCTCGTCTATAGACATATTCGAAATCACTTGGCCTACTGTCGAACCCATTCTTGAACGATTTGAATACATATAACGTATATATATAAGGGATAGAAATAAATTGATTCAAAGATTTGAGTCGATACAATATTGGGAACTTCCCTTCTTTTGATACTTGTCTCGGCTTTATAGGACCATTATTTATTTGCAAAATTAATTTTGCGAATGAAATGAAGCTTGTAAACTGTAGAAAATAATTTTGCGTACATTTCTTAAGCATATTGCTCGGCTTCCAGCGATCTCTCATATTTCAAGTGCCTGAAATATGTTTTCAAAAATCCCCACAATGCATTCTTCTGGAAAAAATGGAGACTTCGGGGCTTTCTGGCATCGAACCCATGATAGTGAGGGTTTTTTTGGCGGTTTCACGCTACGACCAGCAAGTAGTGAAAAACAAGTCAATGATACTTGTGGAACATGGTAACAATTTGTATCCCCTGTACACATATCAACAACGATTACTCGAATCAATTTACGCAAATAATCGCCAGAATCCTGAGCAGAAAGTCAATCGCACTGCGTCAATGAGTTCATTTAAGCACGTCGAAGTGACTCCGTCCCCTCCGGGCGCTTGTCGTCATCTTTTTCGTGAATCACTTCGTGTTGAATACTCTCCCTTTCTGCTGCTGGAGATGCACGGAGGGAATTACGTCATCCGAACAAAAGAAGAGCACGAGATACGCCATTTCACATGACAACAATCGATCATTTTTCCTTGCCGGCATTCGCTACTTCCGATAAGAGTTTGACCAAAATCGCCAAAAAAATAGTAATTTTTCAAGATGGCAGAACATCTGAGCTCTGTAATTAGTAACTTCTATTTAGACAAATAAACACATACCAATGACGATTGAAGTACCTTCTACAATTTTTATGTTGTTGATGTCATATTTCGTGCAAATCTGAGGGAATGACGATGTACATGTTTCGTCATAAGTCAGAGAATACCAATTATTAGGAGCCATGCTGAAAAAAAAGATTTCCGCATAAATATGTATGCATGTGTGTATATATATATAAAGGTAATTTAAACACCAAGAATATGATTACACGTATCAATAAGACAAGTGTTCGATGAGATAAAATGTAACAACGTGCGCTTCCGTAAATAATTTTGATTGAAGAGAGAGTTGGTAAGCCTGCAGTGCGGTGACTAATGTTTCGAAAGGAACGAATTCCTTCAGAGGAGGAACGCTTAAAATTTGAAATCGATAGCAGCGACAGACATCGAATGTTTTTTTTTCTTAAACGACAACTTTAGTTTTAGAAAAATAGAAATGGCATTAGAGTATATAGAAACTATTATCGTAGGATTTATTCAAAAAATATTGTCAAAATACATAATATAATTCAAAGTAAGAGAGTTGAGGAGAGGAGACGTGGAGTGCCGTATATTCCGAAGTATTAACGATTAAAAGTAGAATTTGTATTTACCACAAGTTTTTCTATCAACTTTGGGAAAAAATTGTGGACAGAAAAATTTTTTATTATTGAATTTCGTTCCATGGAGTCAAATTAGTAATCCCCACTTGAAAATTATGCTGGACATTGGATATTTAATCAATCAATCTATTCAAATACAATTTCGATAGAGCTTTTGTTAAAAAAGGGGTAAATAAATGTTGCTTTAATAACTAAAAACTACGTTCAATATTGTATAAAAAAATATAAACGAACAGTGAATTTACTTAATCGATTTTAATAAAACTTACCGAAGAAAGTAGTTTAGTAAATATTAGTATTTTAAAGATGGTATTTTTGAAAATAACTTTAACTATTAATACTTTTCTGAGAAAGGCCATTTCCTCAAGCGACAAGTACCTACTTGGTAAATTTTCAAAGTTGTAGAAGAGTCTGACCGAATGAATTACGATTGCAGTCGACGGCAGGTCCTTATGCATACAATTCTGTTAATGGCGCAAATACTATTACAAAAGCAAATTGGTAATTAAAAGCAATTGTTTGGTATTTTTAAAGTATAAAGTCGAAGGAAAGCGAGAATATCTGAATTCGAAGATAGAAATACGATGGAGGAACGGAAGAATGAACAGTCAAACGCTTCCAAAATCGACCCTTTGACAGCTAATAAAATGGAAGGATTTCAATTTTTCGATGATTGGCGTGATTGCGAGATGCAAGTACGCAAGTGTCTCATTTTCCCATGGCAACCACTATTTGCTGCGGACGCTGAACAAAGCAGGAAAGTAATCTTTAAGCACCTCCACTTGTTTTGTTGGACTTAGTAACGGACACTGCAATGGAAGCAAAAAATGATTAGAATCAATGATCTAAGATAAACAGCAATGGAATTTCAGTGATGAGGAAGTGGATACCGTACGTCACATATTACGATTATTACAAAAGAAGTCTGGTTTCCTTATCCAGCTGCCGTGGCGTTACATCAAGTCCAGTCTTCTCAGATTAATTTTAATATTTAATAATTTGAACTTACATATTTACTTGTTAATGAATGCTACCCTTTAAATTAAAGAACACGATGTAGATAGAGTTTTATGACATTTTCCTCAGTACGAGATAAAACGAGTCATCTCCTTCGTTCAACAATTTATCCTCTTGAAAAATGTCAGGCGCATCTAAAATTAGGTTTGGCTTAGTCTTCAGATTAAAATTCGACGCAGAGACTACGGATCAATATCTTCTCCAGGCTCTTCATCTCCGAAATCGACATCGAAACTGTTGTGTTGGCGCTCTTACCTGAGGTCCTTCTTAAAAATGAAGGCCCCTTGGAGTGAGTCATAGGGGTCGGCGTCTAAAATATCGAAGACAAAGGATTTTCGGTCGGTCTTTCAGCACTGCGGCGCACTTATTCGAAAGGACTCCACGCTAACATTTCCTCTTAAGTATTGCGGCACATGGAACGGGTTCATTGCAAATTTAAAGGGAGACGGAACCGAGTGTAAAATACTCTTATCGTATGAGAAAAAGTCGGCATTGCTATCGCTTGGACGCTGCCCACCGCTGCAACGGCTGAGCCATACTAAAATAACCAGCGAAATCATGCAGTTTGAATATCTTAATTCGTTGTTCAAAATAGAGACGTGACAGGGACTCGAACCTAGATCTCCCCCTTTCCGGGCAATTTTTCTTACCAAATAAACTACTGAGACACGTCATTCTCACTTCTGTAAATGGGGGCTCCACTTAGTGGCACCAACCCCCGCCAGAGGTCCTCACTGAACCAAAACATAAGCGACATTAAGAGTTATCCACTCCAGGAAATTGTTTCTTTTTTTCGAGTCCCAGCCAAGTCACTATTTTTCACTTTTTATGGAATATTGTCGCACGCTTTCTTGGGCAATGTTAAAACTCATTTCCATTATTTGTATCTTCATTCGTCTTTGCATTTACGTTATTGATCGTAGAAGTACTCCATACTGCAATTTTAAATTCCACATTTAATTCTACCTGTTAGGTTATGCTTTTGACTTCTTCATAGCTTCCTTTTCCTCGCGGGAAATAGTTATTATTTAAATTCCGAAGTTGAATGTTATTAAAGTAAATACTTTTAGAAGAATTAGCCTTTTGTCGAAGGTTTTTATTAATCTGAAATCTCCGAGTCCTACTTGTGTATCGATTCAATAATAATTTATAAACGTCAAATCCATTTGAATGGAGACGCATTTAAGCACAGGAATTTCTTTAAGCAACGTTTGATATCAATGTAGCAAACTGTTTCAGGTTAAAATAAAATCGGAAAAGTTCTAAACAACTGCGCTTAATTAAGTTCTATGCTTGCGGCAGAGGCATTGTGGCGATGGGACGTAACTCGGCGAACTTTATTATATTTTTAGAGTGAAAAGAAGGGAAACACGAGCTGTGTGCAAATAACGCTTTGAGTAACTGTTTATTTGTCGCACGTGTAACTGGAGCGCCCTCTGCGGGCCACTCGAAACGCAATCACTCCATCTTTTATATTTTATCATTTAATTTTCGCAATTTTTAAACTTTAATCACTGTTGGAATATTTATCTCCGTGGATTATAGGCTACTTGTCTTTTCCCTGGCGTTCCTCGGTTCGAGTCTTGACGAGTTCCCTCAAGAAAGGCACGTCAAGTTCATCTTTGTCGATTGAAATTCCTTTTGCGGAATTGGAAGGATAGCCATAGGAGACACAAGAGGGGAAATTTAATCCGAGTTGTTTGTTTTCGAAGTATCGTTTATCAAAATAACGAGGATCAAATAGATGAGAGTTTCGTAATATTATGCGCTTGGCCCCCCACGACGACCAAAGCAATTATTGAATCCGAGTTCCTTTGTTTCTTGTCCGAAGAGCTCCAATGAGATCGGCTGAAGGCGAGTAAGATCACTTATTTACAAAATATGATTTGCGAAATACTCCGCTATTTGTTTAAATAAATTTGATATCCCTCGTTCGCTCCCTCTTTTGAGGATCGGAAGAAGAGCGTCGACTAGTGCATTACGACCCACTGACCCTTGGATATCAGCGCACATCACATTTTCGATCCGCCGCGATTCTTCGACATATCTCTCGTACTGTTCACATCGTTTCAGTGTCAAAATTTATTTGTGCACGATGAAACTGAAGGATAGATTTCCGAAAGTTTAGTGCCATGATATACGAAGGACGATACCAAAACATTTTCGTGTCGACAAATCGTTTTAGCGATTCGATTCGAGTATCGTAAAAGACAAAAGTACGAAAAGGTTAAACTTGATTTTTTAAGTGAAATGTACTTTGATGATTGATAGCTCCTCAAATGTAATCCTTATATATGAACGATGTCCTTAGGATAATTTGGAAGTCAATGCCATAAATCCGTAATTAGAGATTGCTGATGTTATTTCCAATCATTTTCGTAGAGCTTTCCTAAGGCCGTTTTCACACACAGGAGAAGATGAAATGTTTTTTCGCATTCCCTTGTGAAAATGAGTGGACACCATCTTAAGTCCATGACAGTTGACTCATCTGCCATTTCCTTCGTGCGATATATATATATATATATATATATGGAATTAAGAATAAAAAAAAAATGATTCTGCATATTTTCCTAGGTATAACTGAAAAGCGATTCGATTTCACGGAAATCAACTGTGAAAAAGATTGGGCGTCCTCGTTGCGGGAGGAGAAAGGTGAGTGAATCACTCGAATATACACCGCCGGCGCCAAGCGTTCGTCATTTGGTCCGAGCGGAAGCATTTCAGAACGAAATGCATTGTTTCCGGATTGAATTCGGGTCAAAGGAATTCCGAGAAAAGACTGTTGTCGTTGCACTTAATTGAAAGCGGAAGGCGCTCGTTACTGGCGCCTCATTGAATTGTGTTTTCCCCACTGCCTCGAGGTTTACTGTCGTGAAATTCGGACAGTTGTTCAACTGAGAAAGTGAGTCGGCTTGTTCTTAGAATCATTGGATTGGAAACAAGGAAAAGAATTCACCTATCATGCATCATTTTCTAAAGCAGTTTTTATTTATTTTGCTGTTTTTCTATGTATTCCCTTATATCTCCGAAATGATACTGAAAAATTATATTAAGTCATACGCGTTTATTTATACCGTTACATAAATGCTTCTGAGTTTTGATGAGGACATATGTCTTATCGAATGGTACGAGAACTGTCATTAAGTCCTAGGGTTGCTTTAACGAGAAAAAAAGTCCTCATATAAGAGTATACTTTATTATAAAATTATGAATAACCTCATTCCTCACCTGATCCTTTACAGCGATTAAACGGAAGACTAGTTTAAAGGATTCCATTGTGCCAGCGAGTAACAGTTTTCCCGCAACATTTAAATGTTCCTTTCCTTCCAAGACAGGCCCTAAACTGAAAGACTTATTAGTCAAGTGCAAAGATCCCGTTGAGGTGTTTAACAGAAGTGGTGTTTATAGATTAAATTGCAATGATTGTTATTGTTTTTATATTGGACAAACCGGAAGCTGTTTCTCAGAATGGAAAAAAGAACATAAACGTGCTCTTATTAATAACAATCCGTCTGCCTCTCACTTCAGCCAGCATTTGCTTGAAAGAGGGCATACAAGTGAATTTGATATGAAGGTGCTCCACCTACGTGACAAAAGTGAGAGACTTAACGCTTTGGAGACTTTAGAAATCGCGAGGAACTCCTCGTCGAATATTGCCAACGAATTTCTGTTTCCTAACCCTTCTCCCATATTACAAACCCTCATTCCTTAATTTCCACGCACCTTTCCTAGCATCCCTCCCCTTGCCCCCACTTGCTCTTCACCTTCCCACTCGTTGCATCTTCTTTGGTTTTTGAATGGATTTTAGTGATGTGATTTTAATGACCATGCCTTACTTTATGACTCTTGCATTTCTTCGAATTGTGATTGAAAACCTTTGCTGTGTAACCTCCCTCATCCCTTACCCCCTCCCTCCCACATTCCACCTTCCTCCCCCTAGGTCCCTTTATTCCTCCTTCCGTTACTTGCTACCTTATCTCCCCTCTTCCTTTCATATTTGCTGATTCCTTGACGTTCATGAGTATACATATATTCGGAAATGTTCTTATTTTGTCATGATGTAGCGACGCTACGAAACCTGGGTCGTGTTATTCTGATAATAAATAGTGGTCTAGTAAAAGTTTGTTTACGATGGATTTTTTACAAATTAATAAGTACCACAAAATTAATCCTGAATCTGTATCGTTTGAACATTTTGGCAGTTGAAATAGTACACGGAATGCTTTAGGAAATACATCATCATAGTACAAGGAGTTAAATCTGCCCGAATGCCAAAGTAATTGACGAATTATACGCATAAAAAAATCTATAATGCGTATTTAGCCAGTTGGAAGACTTATAAAATGTTACGTCATTGTAGAGTGTTATACACTCCATTCACAGAGGTGCGCATCTTAAATGAGGTAACCGCAACGCATCTTATTGAGGAAGACATTCTATGCCGAGTTATATGGGTTATGTTGTGGATTATGGATGTTGTGGATTCAATTTGTTTTAGAAGGAGACGACTTTGCTCACTTGATATCGAACGTTCATTAATACTAGAAATATGCAAGAGAAGTCAATTAGGGTGATTCTCACATTTGGCTGCTCTTTACTGAGATGATCGAAGGCAAGAAGGGTCTTTTGTGGACAGTGAGAAGATAAAAAAACAATACATTTATACACACTGAAATCGTAAACCAAAATATAATTCTCCCAGAAACACATTCCCTGTTATTGCTTTTTAATTACTAATAGTCTCCGACAACATTGCCGACTATTGTGTTACATTAATTGACCATTCATAAGGATGGAACGAGGTACGATACAATTGACCAGTTTAGAGTTGATAGGTTACACTCAGTCAATGTTGATTTGATGAGATGATAGTTAACAAACACGCAGGACTAGCAAATGGGATCACTAAAACGCAAGGAGTAGCGATTCTAAATGATTCGAGAGACAAGGAGAAGGTGTTTGGAATTTGTACATCTCCAGATGAGCCCAACAAGGGTGACTAAGGGCCATTTAGAGTCCGCGAGACGGAAATTGTCGGCGCGCGATGGAATGCGGGAGAAGTGATAGCGGCATTCCACACATTCCGCAATTCGAATGGCACCATTTTATCGTACATTCCTCATTCAAGCGATAGAAATTACACAAGAGCTACGAAATGAGCGATCTGTAATTTTAGAACGAATAAATAATTTCAAGTGTGAATCTAACAGATGAGTAAAATCTAAACAAATTCGGCGAAAAAATAGGATCATCAGAAGAAGAGAAGTTATATATTGCTCAATGATTGAAACGGATATTGAATATGGATATCGAAAAAGAAAAAAGTCTTTCGAGCAGAATATATCCACGTGCAAAGAGTTTATTAAGAAAATTACAAAATGCGATGACAGAAATAACATAAGAATTGAAGTCATCCGAACAAAATTAAATTTTCAATTCAAACGAAAGGATAATTAGAAGCAGAAGTGTGTCCTCTAATATAATGCCAAGAGTTACTCCATAGTCCGGATATATAAGATACGAGGAAGAAAAATTTATCCCATGGAAAAGGTTTGAGACTTAGGATTTTCTGTAGAATGGAGACTTTTGGGAATTTGCAATCAGCGCCGATTCCGTCAAAAGTGGTCGTGGCGCAGAAGCCGATCTTACGAGATAAAGGCAACTCAAATAGAATCACATCTCAAATGACTTTGAACCTATGATTTTAGAAAAACATTGAATGTAAGGCCATTATAGTTAACTCGGCCTTAGAGAAGTTAACGTTAAAAACCCCTTTCCAACGATCAGTTGTCATCGATGTAACCATTTTCGCAGATCCGCGACAGTAGTAGAGTATCAATCAGAGGATACCTAGGGAATTACCACAAGAGAAGCATTGAAACGTTAATTAGAATTCTTCCTAAATAATATTTTAGAAAAAGTTGAAAAGGATTACGAGGAAGGTTTAGCGCAACGATTAAAATTATATCAAGTGTCCAAATTCAATCTATATTAAATCATCTTGGATTTACGATGTTTTCTTTACCTTAGGGGACACTATCCTATTTCCCCCGCATTCCGATCTCCTCCTATCCATTGCCTATCTCTGACCGTCATTGATAAATAATCCTTTCTAGAGCTTAATATCATCGGTTGGGATATTATGGATGTCCAAATATAGTATCGACTAATGAATAGTTACTTACAATTAAAGGAATTTTTTGCTCTTCATCATCATTCCTGTCTTATACGTTGAAATGTACACCTTATTCCACCAATTTCGTAAAATCTCCTTCATGGAACATTTGAAATGTACTTATATTAAATAAACATCTACATCTACATCTACATTAATACCCTACAAGCCGCCTTTCGGCGTGTGGCAGGGGGTGTAAACACCAGTTGAATCTAGATTACTTCCTTATTCGATTATTGTCACGTATTGTTCGCGGAAAGAATGAATCTCTAAAGCGATTCGTCCTAGCATCTATTTCTCTTAACTTACGGTCATTATCGGATCGACCGACGTAGCAGGGGGATTGCATGATACCGATTGTATCTTCGGAAAATGTAGTTTCCCTGAATTTATTAAGCAATCGCAGCCTAGCTTCCAATCTCTTTCTTTCAAGGATTCCCAACCTACGTCTGAGAGCATTCTTGTAACGCTTGCTTTTTTATCGTAGCATTTCTTAACAAAACGAACCGCTTTACGCTGCACTTTCTCGAGTTCGCGAGTACACGTTTCATCCGCCGGATCCCATATACTTGCCGCATATTCCAGAAGGGGTCTGAACTAAATAAAACCACGCACTGGATTAAAATTAAAATATGCGTATACTTACATCTAAATATAAGAAATGTGAATGACTAACCACAGAAGAAGTTGTCAGTCTCAAAGTTTACAAGAATTTTAGATAAAATATTTAGAAATCGATCGAAATATTCTGACGACGGTGCTCAAATTTATTATCCATATTATATATGATAAAATCAATATATATATAATCGATTTTCTGCGTTGATTACTATGTAATAACTGCTCGTATTTATTGAAAATTAATTAATTCTCTTCGACGACTTTAGGCCTTGAACTAAATAGCAACATATCGTAGTTTTTAGTGATGAAAGTGTATTAAAGAAAAAGCATATTTATCGAATACAATAATATTTTTTGCACGTAGCCAAGATGTTTAAATCGTCAACTTATCTATTGAATACTTTCATTGGTTCTACTATATATTGGTTCTATACTTTATATTGGTTCTATACTTTCATTCATTCTACGCTCTATTTTGAAGGTAAGTGATCTTCCTTTTCGTTCTCTCCTAAGTCGAATTCTTCGCAAAGGGTTTTTAGAATTTTCTTGTAATCGTGCAAATGGGTTTTGTGTTAACTTTTCATCCATTCACATAATTCGATGTAAATAAAATTCTTTAGAAATCGTACATTTTGGATTAAATTTTATCGCAATGCTGTATGTTTTTCCCGGATAAATAAATCCTTGTTAATTGATCAGTTTCTGTGTTATGATTAATCTATTGTTGCAACCTACAATGGTGCCAACGCAAGTGCGCAAAGGCACAGCCAGTGGCTAATACAACGCAAGGAAGAGAGATGCTCCTCTCGATTGGCCTAATTTAAATGCCCGCGCATACGAAAAGAGATAATGCGAAAAAGCGTGAGTGATGGAGTTTTCGGGGAGGAATGCGGCAAATGAATGAGTGTCGGAGGCAACACAAAAAGGATGAGAGAAAGAATAAACTAGAGAAAGGAATTAACAGCAAGAAATACAATTTCTGTGGATTCCTCTAGGATTTCCGCCTCTCTTATTAACCCTCCGTCAGTCGCGCCGTAGTATTCTGTACAGTACTGACGGTTTTTCTGGTCCCGTTTACATTTACATTTAAATCCTGCAATCAACTAATGGCGCGTGGCAGGGGGTGTAAAACACCACATCCCTATCTAACCTGGAGAGCTATTAGCTTCTCTAATATTTCTCGGAAAAACGACCAATAGTAATTATCTGTTCTGGCAACTACTTCCCTGTATCACCTTTTTGTTTTCTCCCGAAGATCGCGAAAGCTTACAACCGGGATAACAATATCAGCTAACTCCTTCCCGAAATCGGTAGTGATAAATTTATCAAAAAGCTTCCTTCTACTTCAGTCTTCCATTACTAAAGAGTTCCATCCGAGGGATTCTATCATAGCCGAAACACTGCTGTCGAATCTGAAATCTCCCTTGACGAACCTTGCTGCTCCACCATCTCAAGATCGGAAATTAATCCTAATTCATGAGGATCCCAAATCGCACAGCAATACTCAAGTAGAGGTCGAATCAGAGAAATGTACGCTGTTTCTTTTACTTTAGATGAACTTCCTCTGAGAATTCTACTGGCTAACCTTTGCATCCCATTCGCCTTTCTTATTACACTTCGAATATGCTCTTCGAAGGAAAACTTAATGCTGAGGGTAATTCCTAGGTATATACGATGCATCACGAGCTCCAAGGGATTTCCTGAAATTCTATAAGGTTCGCAGGTAACGTTGGTGAAAGACATAGCAACGCACTTCTTTACATTCAGCTCGAGCTGCCAATCACCACACCAACCAGATATAATTTTCAGATCGTTCTGCAAACAACCAGTGTCATCTTGAGTTACGATCTCTCTATGCACAACAGTATCATCAGTGGATAACCTAACCTTTTATTTAACATTACCCACAAAATCATTAATATAAATCGAGAACAAAATTGGTCCAAATACACTTCCCTGCGGAACACCGGATGTGACGCAAACCTCATCAGATACAATTCCGTCCAACGCAACTCGCTGCGATCTGTTTACGAAAAATTACTTTATCCATTCAACTACTTTACCGTTAATCATGTGAGTCATCAACTTATGAATTATTTTTACATGCGATAGTCGATCGAAAGCATTTCTGAAATCTAGAAATATGGCATCTGTTCTTATTCCTTTATCAGCTGCTATAACCTCATCGTTGATAAAAAGGGCTAACAGGATATCACATGACCTACCTTTATGGAAAACGTGTTGACATCGACTAATTGCCCCCTTGTCATTTAGGAAACGCATTATTGAAATCGCTACGATGAGCTCGATAGTCTTACAAAAAATTTACGTTAAAGATATCGGACGGTAATCTTCAGGTTTCGAGGAACGTCCTTTCTTAGGAATCGGAGTGATATGCGCTCTTCTCCACGACACGCCTTCGTCCAAGGTTTTCCTATAGAATACGAGAAGAAGGGGAGGAAGCTCATTCGCCAGCTTTTGAAGTACGAGTGATGGTAAACCTTCTGGTCCTCTCGCTTTCTTAATGGGTTCGATGCCAGAAGACCCCGAAGTCCCTACTTTTTCCATAAGGATGCATTGAGGGGATTTTCGAAAATTATTTCGAGGCACTCATCGGCAAAATAGAGATATGAAACTTGGGGGACCGCTTGAAGCCGTGCATATACGACGAATATAACAGCAATGACATTCTCCAAGATTATCCTTGGTTCGATGTTAGGTCAGGTTATGTTCGGTTGGTAAATGCAGCAAATACCCAGCGACTTCAGACAACGCAAAGGAGCATGAATATAAATGATGAGTATAAATGTCTGCTTGGAATCACAGGAACAGACAGGAACGGAAACACCAGGGTGAGGGCGATGACTGAAGAGACGGAAATCTTAGATAAGTTAAGATCACTAAAAAAATATAAACAGATTACGATGAAACATGGAGTTTTGGTAAGGAAAAATTACCATAATTAATTTGAGTGCGAAAATTCCATAATTAAATTGAGTGCGAAAATTCGGAAGACAATATTGACGGGCGGGAATTCCTCACGGGTGCATACTAAGTGGGTTAACAAACATAATTAAAAGCTCAAAGCTTTTCTTTCCTCAAGGAACGCTATTTATCCATAAAGGAAGAGAGATAAAATTGAATGTAGTTGAGTAGTGAACATATTTCGACGGACGTTAATATTTGTAAGAAATTGGCACCTTTTACAAGCTTACCGTAATTAACATGAATTAAGCTAATGGCAATTTGTGATTAATAAATTAAATCGTTTCGAAAGAAGAAAGAAAGAAGAGAGAATGTCGTTTCTTGAAGCGCGCACAAAGAAAGCAGAAGGGAGGGAAGTGGAAGACTCGTCATCTTCACAATGATATTGAAATCAAGCGATGAGATAGCACTTATTCTAGATATATATGGTAAAACGCGTTAATTATTTCTATAGCTCCGTTCTAGTAATTAAAACTAAATCCATGGTCTTATTAGAGTCGGGCCGTAAAAGTCACGTTTCACTATTATTTAAGAAATATTCTCACCGACTCTAGACTACCCCAGCATTAATTTTTGATTAAATTCGAAGTAACAAAAGGATTATCCTCCTGAGAGCACGGATAACGAGTTAGTACGACTTAAATTAGATGTCAAGATTTCGGTAAAGGATCAAATTTTATGATAATTGAAGAAATAAGGAAAGGGTTTAGGTGACTTTGCACATAAGGGCGTGCACCCGGGAAAAATCCCCAAGGAAAAACGGACTTGAAAAAAGTCTGACAGGGCCGGGAATCGAACCCGGGATCCCGGGTTCGATTCCCGGCCCTGTCAGACTTTTTTCAAGTCCGTTTTTCCTTGGGCTAATTGAAGAATTTGAAGTATTCACCCCGACGAATTACATCCTTAAGTAACTGGGAAATCCATCTAAATGTGTGTGGTGTATTAGGAGGTGAATTACGCAAACTGATACGACATGAAATGGATAAGGGGGGCCAAGTGCTATTGTTGATCGTAAGCGATTTCAATTTACCTTAAAATCGTGAAATACTTGGACAAAATTATCTGTTACATAAATTTATACCAATAAGAGTAGATTTTGGAGAGTTATTTTTTCGCCTCGTATTTTCCTTGAAGATGCTTTTATAAGGTCGTTAGAGTTTGAGTAATTTTGCTTATCCTCTATGGTTTTCCACAATGTATGGCTAAAGCTTACAGATTACACAAGCTTTAATCATTCATCCTAACATAATTTGCGTTTATTAAACATATTAACTACTCATCAGTTTAGAATTCCAATAAACAAGCATAAAATTGGTTTTCTCTGAATAAACCGCCTCATCAGCTTATGACAGCTGATTCTGCAATTATATTATCTAGGATCTCAGAGACTCTCGTCTGAGTATTATTTGGACAGTGATTTCTGGAAATCCAATTATCCTTGTGTTTTGTCTCTGAGGCCGTCATTGCGTCATCAGACCAATTCATCGAAGCAGAATCATCAAGTTTACCACTCTGTTCATCATAGAAAGGGTAGGAAATGAAACGAGATCAACTGACAATTCACCTTAGTAAAACGGGAAATTGGAAACTAAGTAATTCTCCACATCTAATTCAATTCCACAAAGCTGAATGAATTATTATAGAATAACTTGTATGCAAAAATAATAATTATTAAAATTTTCGTCGTGTCTTTCCAAGAATCTACGAACATCTTCCAATTTAGATTTGAAGCGATAATTGGGGATAATACGCGTGTGTGACCCTAATTCTATCTAATTTAATCTTCTTATGATTGTGATAATCAATTGAATCTTGAAACCGAAGTCCTCATTTTGAAACCCTTTAGATAAATTACTCCTATAAGTCTTCCGAAATCACTAATGAATCTCTCTGTTAGCGACGTTACTTCCTGTTAGATTTTATTCATCTCGTCGAATGATAATAAAACATGTTCGTCCTCAATATACAATATCCTTCGTAGTGTTTCCATAGCAACACACGTCTGTCGAATGCGGCATAATAATGCATTTCGGTGATTGGAGGTGCCGCTATTTCGGCGATTCGATGTGCCGCTATTCTCGAAGGCATTCGACTCATAGCTCAGAAATGCTCAGCGTATTTCGTGAGGGGTGGCGTGACTCGGTCACAAGTGCGTGAGTCAGCGTGTGCAGGTGGCGCGTGGGGGGAGGAAGATGAAATCCATGTTTGATCTTAAATATCAGTGTGATTGAAATGAATCATTTTGCACTGGATGGAGTGAGATTAAGAATCTCAGTGGACGCTTATTATTACGTATCCTTTAGCTATGTCAGAAATAAAATGATTTTTAATTGCGAAATATACAGCATTCTGAGTATTGCATCGCTTATTCGTATAAAAACTCACGTTATCATGGTAATCCCGTGAATTTTTAACGAAACGTTCCAAACACTTATTAATTTATATTAGTAGCAAAGATACGTACGTAAGTTAAATATTGACCTTCGGGTTACAGATTGGATTAAACCTTTGTTGTAAAATAGGAAACAAAGTTATAATTGGAAATGTTTTCTCTAAAGAGGTAGAAGTTACTTCGGGTATTCCGTAAGGTAGCGCTGAGCCCAGGAGGATAATCCTTTTGTTACTTCGAATTTAATCTAAAATTAATGCTGGGGCAGTCAAGAGTCGGTGAGAAAAATTCTTAAATAATAGTGAAACGTGACTTTTACGGCCCGACTCTAATAAGACCATGGATTTAGTTTTAATTACTAGAACGGAGCTATAGAATTATTTAACGCATTTTACCATATATATCTAGAATAAGTGCTATTTAATCGCTTGATTTCAATATCATTGTGAAGATGACGAGTCTTCCACTTCCCTCCCTTCTGCTTTCTTTGTGCGCGCTTCAAGAAACGACATTCTCTCTTCTTTTTCTTTCTTCTTTCGAAACGATTTAATTTATTAATCACAAATTGCCATTAGCTTAATTCATGTTAATTACGGTAAGCTTGTAAAAGGTGCCAATTTCTTACAAATATAAACATCCGTCGAAATAGGTTCACTACTAAACTGTCACTGCTGTTCCTTATTCATGTGAATGGCCTCCCAACGAATATAAAATCGAAATCAGACTATTTGCCGACGATTGCATATATGTACAGACTCATAAGGAAAGCTTACGAGTGGGCAGGGAAAGAGCGTACAAATCTCTCGTCATGCCGATTATAGAATATGTAACCAGTGTTTGAGATCCCCACGAAACTGGCATTATTAAGAAACGGGCCTTACTCGAAGGCGTGCAAAGAAAGGCAGCAAGGTATATACGTATTCGGCGAACACAGGAGAACCGAAAGTGTAAGTGAGATGCTAAACCATTTGAAGTGAGAATGACTAGCGTCGAGAAGGAAGACGTTTAGATTAGCTGGGATTCATTGAGCTCAGAAGAGGATGAACTACTTGGCAGATTTTAACTTCCAAATTATGTACGAAACATAATTTTAAATCAAGGAACGTGAGCCGAAAACAATCGTAGTAAAATACTCAAGTATATAGCCACAAAATGCCACTCTTAAATTTAATTTTATGTTCCCCTTAAACATTGCCACCAAGGCAGAAGGCCAAATTGCAATGGAATCCTGAATAAATAAATATTTCGGAAAAACATTAAAACTTCAATCCAAAGGCTGTAGCAAAAAATCTTTCCACTTCTAAGTTAAAACTGCTCGCAAAATATATTTTCTGATTGCAGAAAAATCAATTCGATTCCAGAAATGTTACTATTCAATGTTAATATAAAAGGAAATTATGTTTTAATTGCTTAAGTTTTGAACTGAACTGGCTCAGCGGTTCAGAGATATTTTACGCATTATTAAATTTCACGGAAAGGCAGTTACATTCTCTCTACAAAATCTCAGGCACTTAGGATATTTTCTCCTTTCTTCTCTGAAAGCACAGCTTGTGAAGTCTCTAATTTTGATTCACTTTGATTACGGAGACATTATCTACCAAGACTTGTCCGGTGAACTAACTCTTAAACTACAGCGAGCTCAGAATGCAGCTGTGAGATTTATTTTTAATTTAAGAAAATACGACCATACATCTAAATCGCACGATAAATTAGGCTGATTGAAGTTAGATTCTCGCAGAAAGCTGCACATTCTTTGTTCATTCCACAACATCCTACACACACATACTCCCGAATACATCGCATACGAATTTGTAAGTTTAGATTCAGTACATAACCGTAACAGAAGAGGATGCAAAAAACTTCTTATCCCTCACCACCGAACTGAAACATTCCACAACTCCTACATTTTAACTGCAAGCTATTGAATTCTCTCATATCAATCTCTCTGTGTCCTCTTTCAAGAGAAAATGCCTTACTTCAGCTAGATAATACCTCCGAATTAAAAACCCACACTACTCCTTTCTTTCAATACGTTTTTACTGAATCATCTTCTATCATTATTTATTAAATCTCCTCTATCCTTGCTTAAATCTTTCATATAAAAGCCCTGAAATAAGCAATGTGAAGAAATGCCCTCTATCCTATGAAAACTTAACTCATTTTGCTCTTCCTCTCAACGCATAAGATGCTTTCTCTGCTTTGAACGTAATTATTCTCATCTGTTTCTTTATTCTTATTTAGAGTTACCTAAATGTCTATTTTATATGCAAATTTGACCAGTAGATACTGTATGTATTATTTCGATACTGTTTTTTATAATATGCTTTCTTTGTCTCATATTTCACTTTCTGGATGAAAACGTATGTCACGTATCTTTCCTTCGTATTCACGTATTTTTTCCTTCTTTTTCTCTTTTGTTTGTTTTATGTTGTTTTGTACATTGGTATACTTTTTTTCAATGTGAACTGATTCTTATTTATGTATCGCATGAAAGTATTTATTGGTAGCGTATTTATTTCTTTTAGATTTTTTTTATTTCAAAAATTTTGAAAATTTATTTAGCTTTATCATTTTTAACTGAGTTTGACCTGTAAAATATTGTCTTATGGTATTCGAGAGAAAATGTCCATAGATTTTTATTTCGATCTCTCGCAACGCCGATTATTTCAGTAATTAAAATTCTGTCGGAACAAATATTTGGAGTTTTCTGATTTCGTCTCTGAGATCCCTCAACTGAACGAGACAATGACGACTATCTCACTAGGCCCTGCATTGCGATGGCTCTTCATTGACGGTGTCGCTCCATCCATTTAGCACGTCGATTGGATATTCGAGTCAGGGGTTCGGAGCCGCAAGCGGAGTGTTGCAATGGGGGAGGGACTCCAACGGCTGAGTCACGTGTTGACCGTTGGAGGGGACGCCGATGGACTTTTGCAGGTGTCCCATTCAAAGAAAGGCGCTCCTCGAAAATAAAAGAAGCGAATCCCAAAATAAAACACGTGCTCGGATCACTCTGCTGCTGCTTTAACAGATCTAGCGGAGAAAGTTGGCTTGCGGCATACGAATGCGGAGACAAGTTCAATTTGCCACTTCCATTATGCTTGTTACATTTTTAATGGCTTATAACGAAATGCGTGCATGCAAATGCATTCAATCTTTCGTAAATACTCAAAACAAGCGTAAGATTAAGTATGTGTTATTAAAAATATATAATTGTTAAAGGGCATAATTTATTTATTTGAATATATTGCAATTTGCATAATTTAAATCCTTGGTTGTGATATTGTAGAAAAATAAACGTGTTGATTTATTTATATTTAAAAGATTTACTTATATGCAAGGAAATAAAATTGCTTCGATCAGGGCCATCATTTAATTAGAACGAAAGACGTCGCTGGGACTCGAAGACTGATCTTTTTCCAAGAGCTTCAACACAGGGATTCAGGCTCCAGACACTTTCTTCCTCATTCAAAGCAGGTGAACCATGTGTATCTCATAACTTGCTTTCATTCATTTCAGTGTTATGTTACTGACCTATAAATGGCGCAGTTGTACCTTCTTTAATAGATATTGTTTTTTCTGACAAAGGTTAGTTATTCGTCTCTTACTATCGAACCTTTTTGCCATTCAGACTGTTCATTGACAGCATTCAAAGCTAGCGCTTGAGGACAATATACCTCACACCTCATCTTGCCTACTTCAGTAATTCCGAAGCTTTGGATGGAATGGTAAATACGTGAATTTCATCGAGTAACCAAACTCACATTTATCTGTTTATATTATTGATTATTATGATTGATCGAATTAAAGTAAAATATCATGATCAATGAACGACATCTATAAATTTCCACAAAATTATAAATTTACTGTATTGATTATTTATACTTTCAATGATCATTTATTTATTGTTTATTCTTATTTCCCTTCCTATGCTTTATATTCTTAGGTAATTTTTACGAATGTTACCGCGATATTGTCGAATTAATTTTCAATTGTGCAATACGTGAATTGAGTTCAAATGAATTCTAAAATCTCATTTTGAAAGGACAATATCTTCTTAACTCCAGAGCAAACATCTATTTGCATAAAAATTAAGAGGATTACATCACATTAACAACATATCGATTGAGATGAAGAAGAAGCAGGTCTTCTCCGGTGGATAATTTGAATTGCTGAGTAGCGTTGATGGATTCGGCGTTAGTGGAAGATGATTACAAAAATGAAAAGAATATTGGATCTAATATTTTATTATATACTGTTGTTGTATATACAATAAAATATTAGATGCCTTATTCTTTTTATTTGTATATCTGAAAATTACATATTTTTTGTTATTAGTTGTTTTTATCGTAGGTACCAGAGTGCGTTATACTTATACTATGTTTACTTTAAATTCGATTATTTTTGCGAAGATTTCTCGGTATAGCAGGCAGTTAAGTTCGGTTCATCACCACGAAAGCAGCACGAGATCCCTTATTTTGCTCATAAAAAGTTTAAAGGATTTCTAATTTTACTAATTCCATAAAATTCGACCAAATGATGATCCGAAGACAATTTTAAATTTTGAATCAAAGACATATAAGCACACAATGCTCAGAATGCGATTACGAATAATTAAAAGTTAATTAATCGTTTTGCAACTTTTTAACCAAATTATCGCAGTGCCTCGAGAGCTTTGCATGGCGTAAGTATGGTGTACATAAATCAAATAAAATCTCCTTTTCTGGGAGTGCGTTCCTTCACGTAATTGGCAAGTTCTCCGAAAATAAGTCTCCAAAATACAAAAGGCGCCGGAAAACTGAATTCGACATGACTTCCCTCGAATGTCCTCGCCGCAGTATTTCGCTGAAGATGATGATTGGAAGATTACGTTCAATTTCCTTGGATTTGGAAAATTACGATTCAACGTCTAGGTACTCACCTAGACGTTGAAATACGCGATTGAAATTAAGAATGGTAGTAAATATTAGCGCAGAATCTACACTGTTAAACCGACGGTGTAGTTAGGATATGTTTAGGCGAAATGTATATTCATGAATTCAAGATGTCCAGGCGTTACCTTGCGGAAAGCCATTGAAGTAATGAAGAAATAAAACTTTGTAAATATTAAAAAAAATAGCGTGGAAATTTACAAAGTTTTATTTCTTCATTACGTGTACTCGTGATACCATTGGTGTCTTTTAGTTTAATTACGTTGAGTAATATTACCTAAGGTCAGCAAGTTATCCATTTACTGCGTCATTAAGACGCTTATACTTACGATTTCTTCTTTGACGACGCCAACAGACTGAAGAGAGGTTACGCGATGCAATAATGTGATAACTATATCACTGTCGTTTGTGTTTTGTTACGAAATATATTTAATCGTAAATAGTCATTTATGGGGCCCTGGTCTTGCTACATAAAACGTGATTTCGGAACTTGTGTTCGGAATAAAAAAAAACTTAAATTTAGTAAATTACTAATATTAACAACCGAACCGATAATGTCCTTTTCTTAAGCACGTCTTTCGCTTTCAAGAGAATTCTGACGGAAGGGAGGAAATGCTCCAATTCCAGAGGAAGAATATGAATTTTCCTTTGATTTGGCGACGACTGTAATTATTGAAATATACAGCAACTTAATTAAATAAATGAAGAGGATAAAGAAGTAAAATAAAATAAGTATCTCCCTATTGATCTGTAAAAAATAATAGAAAGAGTTGTCACTGGAGATAGTTTTGTTTGCAATTCAAATTTACTCTGCGAAAATCCGATATGGTATAGAATTGATAAAAAAAGCCAAATAAACTCGGAAAATGAAAATCTACGAGTAACCATGAAAGATTGATAACGTTTAGCTTAAATCGCTTACCAATGTTACTCTCCCATGTTAACCGTTTAAATGATCGTTTGGTCGTATTTTCTTGGCTTACATTGCACGTTTGACTGAATGCGCAGATTTCTTAGTTAAGAATTGTACACCACCAAAGACGAGGCATAGCGAAAGTAAAAGTTTAGAATCAGCTATTGAAATATACGAGAGTACTCAAGATTGGAAAACTATTGGGCCCTTTAAAATAAAAATGTATTCCCCCCTTCCCCAAGTGGAATCGTACGGTGAAAGATTCCTCTTTTTTCGTTTATTCCGTCTAGTGCAGGTCAACTTAGACGCAATTGTGAATCAGCGGGTCACCTCTGCGATTCCTGTTATGGGGAGGGAGGAGACCACGGGAGGAGACCATGGGGAGGAGACGGCTTCGCAGGAATCCGACCAAAGGCGAAGCTGAGTCACCGGTGATTTACGCCCGCACATCGATTGCGCTGACCTTATTCCCCACTACCTGTCGACAGACGCAAAACAGCGCTTTTGGTCTCTATTCGTTACTTCGGTGTGGAATATTAATTTCTATGGGAGCTGATGATAAATTAAGCATTTCCCACAGTATATTTGACGGACAAACTGTGGAAAATAGTGCACGCTTCATTTATTCTCTCGTGACGGAACAAAGCAACGCCTTCCTCCTTTACGTATGTCCTGAGAACCATTTGGACCCGTATCGCGTGACCGATAATAGAGGCGATACATTTCCGAGGAAAAAACCTTCTCTAATCGATATGGAATAGGAATTCATCGTCTTGGTCATAATTAGGCGGTTATTACTTAAAAAAACGCGAGCAGCTTTGCCCAAAATGCTTCGAAACTAATTATTGCGCGTTATTATTATAATAAATAAATAAATATAATAATAGTAGAAAAACGATACTACGTTTTAAAATCTTAAGCTTCAGATTGTGAATTGAATGAAAGGATGTCTAAACTCATGAATCGCTTGATTTATAAAGCTTGTGATGGCCATTATTATTGTTATATTTGTTAGAGAAATATTTAAAAGGCTCCTTCACTCCAGAAACATCGTCCGATCCTCGCGACAAAAATTTGTTCTATCTGAGGTTGAAATATTTCATAATCGGCATTATATTAATTATTATGGGTTACAGGAAGTTGGTTTCGTTGATCACATAGACGTGTACACAATTATGATAAAAACTAGTGAAACCAGTTGCGAATAAATGTTCGCAACGCAAGATACTTCGGCTTGTCGACTAAGCTTCAATCCATAAATAATGGAGAGTTAGAATTTAGGTAAGTATATAAAGATTGCCTATTTAGGAAATATATTTCCCCTCTCTTCAATCCAGAGGTGAGGAAACATTTAGTGTTTCACTTTTACATCTTTCCGCGTTAGCTGCGAATGGTCATTCAAAGTAGTGATGGTCACTTACACTCGGAAAATACGTTATTTCCCTTTTTTCCACCAGAGATCGCTGCGATTTGGAACTGACGCTTATTTTGCAACTGACAATTAATTAAATATCATCTCAATCGTAAGCGAATTGGATTATCAGCAAAAGTGAGTTCACAAATATATGAATCCGCTCGGCCAAATTCTTCTAACTGATCCCCGAAGTGGGCGGAGGATCCGTAAGAACCCACTTAGTGCACTTGAATCAAATGGAAACATCAGTTTAAATATTGGTAAGGAAGGTGTGCTTTTCTACATAAATCAATCAAGCTCGGATTCAGTGAATATGCAAGGGAGACTCTTTCTATTTAAACGACACTTCGTTCAATATGTACTGTTACATACATCTCAATACGTTTTCAAAGGCTAACATTCTCATAAAAAAACCAAAAATCATTACCTTTTCTTGATAAAAGTCGTTCTGTTCATACTTTCCTAATAATAGATTTATATAATATTTGAAAACAGCAGGAGCCGTGATCATGCTTTGCCTCATTTTGAGTCTCAGGTTTCATCTAACGACTTTCTCTGAACTAAATTGCCACCTCTCATTGCGACGATCAATCCTCTCATTAACTTTGAATAATTGACTTTTTGATTCTTCGTATACTTAATACGAGTCTGCATCCCTTCTTGAACCTACCTTAGACATGCATTAAGATATTCTCGGAGAATAAAATAACACAATAGAATGAATCTATGGAAGCTAAACGGAAGTTTCTTCTATGGAATCGACTTTAAGGAGTAAAAGTGAATAGTGGACAAACGGAAATGTTACGTCTACAAAAGGGAAGCCAAAGAGGCAGAAAAATGGGCGGATGAGAAAATAAAGCGAGGGGACGGAGATAAAAAATGTGCATCCCTCAAGGGGCAACAGAGGAGGGCAGCGGCCAAATGAAGTCGAATGAGCGTCATTTGTCTTGTAAAGAAATTCGCGTCCGGAGAAACATTTCGTGAAATGAGGGTGAGTGGTCACTCACGGATGAAGAGGGATAAATGCAGCGAGAATGAGGCGTCGATACATCAAGGAAAAGCAAGGAAAGCGGTTCCATCGGCGGGATCAATAAGGATCTCAGTGAATGTGATAATGCCACAACACGTAAAACGCAATATACCATCGGAATTCAAATCACGGTTACAAAATAGAAAACACCATAATATGTTTAGAGTGAACATTGTTTTGCATGTATAAACAACAATCGCAACTGTGTGGAGGTAAGTTATTAAAGTATAGCAAAGCCAAAGGAGATAAATTCACATTCTCGTGAACGATATTTGCACCGTTTTCAATAATAAGGCAGTCAAGTAGCAGAGAAGAGGCAATTCTTTTAAGCTTATTAATCTCTAGCTTTTCTTTACACCTAGCGCTTTACCATTCGGTAGGTCACAGTTTAATCGAAAGATAAGTTCTTCGAAAATAATAAGACGGTAAAAATGCCACATGCAATTGCATGGCACGAAAACATGGGGATAAGGAATGTTTACACTATGCACATGGGGCAGAATTACTCGCTCTATAAATCCGAGCTTATTTCCTCCTTTACATTCAAAGCAGATTTAAATAGATGTGTGTGTGCGCAGGTTTAATTGAAAATATGTTTCGGAGCAACATAAGAAGAACGGATTGAAGTGAAAAAATTTAGCAAAACGTGATGAAGATTGGAGTGAGTATAAGGAAGGGAGGAAATGTCTTTAAGAGAGGTTCCTACACCCTAAGGTTTTAATTCGAAGAACCTTGCTAATTACTAAATGAATTTGACATAAACTCATTGAAGTAAGCTTGGATTTCATAGTTTTAAGGGATAGTAAATATTCACCGATAGAATACGTAATTGACAAAACAATCGATGAAACAAAATGACACTTTAAGCCAAATAAGAGACCCCACAATAGAGACTAAATTTCAAATAATTAATGAGTATGAAAACGGGCAAATAAGTGCAGCAATTAAAAGGAGAAATGTAATAACCGAAAAATTATGTGAGCCTCAATTTTGACGTCTGTAAGATATATATTGGCGCCAGAGGATACTTGGATTTATTTTGAGTTTATTGACTTGAAATGTTCAATCTCGTTTTAATTTAATATTTCAACATTCCAAAAATCATGTAATATTGACTATGCTTACTTAAGCTTGTACAATCCGTCACGAAAGGGACCACTGCCATACGCCATGAGTAGATATCCAATGAGATCTTAAAAATGACAATAATAACTAAAAACATACTTCGTTTTATACTTAGTTCTTTTCTAATCGTTCGTACGATTTTTTAATTGGGCTTTTTCCATCCTCATGAAGCAAAGAAGTATGACACATATAATCCATTACTTTCCTAACATAAGATTTCATGATATTTTTGAAGGTCTTTCCGGTACAATGTTTTTTCATTATAAATCTATTGTCAGTTCAATTGATCTACTTTATTGATATCGATGTTATTGCATTTTCAGATAAGATAGCCGAGAGTGAGTCACATATTGGATGAATCTGTTTTGATTGGTATTACTCAGGATGGCTTGATTTGAAACACGGCAGGTCGGGAATATCATAAGTATTCGAAGACAGTTGTCCAAAGACAAAAATACTAAGAAAAACATGCATCTGAGACGTTTCTTTCTTATGCCATCCTAGTAGACAATGAGGGCTTAATAAACTATGGAAATATTTCAAACAAATGTCAAGGTCTCATGACTTTAAATGATTACGATCCAACAAAAATGCGTGAATGACGTGAACGGACGTTAACCATGCTTGATTACCTACAAATCACGCAGCATGCAGTTACTTAATCATATTTTCAGAAGATCGAGTGTCGTATCAAAGGACCGCTGGTTGAAATGAAATGAAATCCTTTTTCTAGTAATAAATATTTAAATTTAATATATGAGTGCACTCCTAACTACTAAGGATGTGACATCTGTTACAAAGTGAAGGAGGCTTTCTCCATTAAGCTGCTCGTAAAACCAATATCGGGCAAATACCATTTGATTGCCCTATGAGTTTGCCAACATCCGAAAATCCGAAGAGAATATTTTCCACATCCCTTAATTAATATTCTGAATCATTGGCGAGAGAAAAAGTGGAATACTTGTGAGCCTTTTGCAAAACGCAACGTAAAAAGTTACGCGAGCTCGTCTTCTCCCAGTTAGCTCGGATGTATTCCGCGAGCGGGTTCACTTAATAGATAAGGGAGTCTCTTCATCGTCCTCGCTCTTATCAATCAATATTGTGCGCAGTTTGCGACACTTTATCGCAGAAAAAATGAGTAATAAGAGAGCCATTAGTCAGACGAACGCTACGCTTCCGCGTTCGAAACAGGGTCGTAACTGACTTTCTTCTATTACGCGCCTTCTTGCAATCCATGTTAGCCTCCTAGAATCGGAGCACTTCACAACTCAGGATTATAAAATATAAGAACGGATTGATTAATTTCAACCAGTTTGTCGGTATATCGATCGATTATTTTCAATCGATTTCTCCCAATAAACATATTTGCCACCGGCACCGTGTGATCGAAAATCGAAGGAATTTGAAATAATTTAAGACATTAATCCAAAATGAAAAGTGGTTAAAATCCCTGGAACCGCTTTGGAGGGCCAATCGAAAAGACGCGTTGCTATGGGAGTGAATCGCACGTGATCCTTATCTTTCGTCACCACATTTCTCTATCCTTTCGAGCTGTACATTGCTAAACGTTAATTGCGTTTCATTTATATAACTCGGTGATTTTGATATTGAGATGCGCTGACTTAAGAATAGATTAAACTTCAAAAGACATTCGAGCTTTCCATTTGTAAACTCAGCACTATCGCAATATGCGTTCAAATTAATTCAAACCCTAACCCACCTCTAAATATAGGCTATTGTGAACATGCTATTTTCCTTATGTTTTGAACTTCATTACGGAAATTTTCCAAAATGTTATATTTTTCCTCTATTTATCGATTATTCTACAAATTAAATTACTTTAAAGATGGATGATTAAGGTTTTAATTCAGAACAATTACCACATGAAGTTGTAAAAAATCTCCGACAGCAGTTCCTCTATTCACAATTTAGTCAATTTTTCTTAAGAATATAATAATAAATGTATCTTAAAATAATAATTTTGTCTGTATTAACCACTTTATAAAACGTAGTCTGGAAAAAGTCGCGCCAATAATTATGAAAGTGAGCTATTTACGAACTGAGAACGGAAGGCCATCTGTGAATAATTCATTTTTATTTTCTGTTCATAAATATATCTTAAAATTTTCAATTGTTAAATGGCACATAATACCAACCATTAAGAACAGGTAAATGGAGTTTTTGTTAATTAAATAAACTTACTACTGTAAACTGTACCACAGATTTTACGCAATCTTTTATTAGACGGTCGAATTTCTTAGAACACGAGAATAATAAATCCATACCGTGGTAGCATTATTGAAATATTTTGTGCAAAAAGTAGAAATTACGCTTACAAATTACATGTGACTGCTACAAGAGGGTTCATTTTGCTTAATCGAACGATAGCTGATTGAAATTCCGCTGAACACCGATGATTATTAAGAATTATTCTACCTATTTACAACTCGAACTTTAATATTAATCAATTGGCAAACTTTCAAAGGAGATAGTTCTTACGTAGAATGAGGAAGCGTCCGAATACGATAAGTTTTACATTTCACATTCTCAATTTGGTCAAAGCTCACGAATGCACGAATTACAGATGGAAAATCCCATAGACGGCGCCCCTTTGCCTGGCAACAGAGGGGATCCTCAACGCACGTCTAAATCCAAACATTTCTATATTTGGCTCTGAGGAAAAAAGGGCAAAGAAGCCATACTTCAGGCGAGTACACTTCGTATTTGAACTTTCAATCCATCATACGAAGGAATAAACGGGAGAGGATTTGCTTACTAATTAGTCCATCCAAGATTTCTCATATCTTACTCCAAAGAGACGAAATTATTATTATTAAAACAAATATATTTCTAAATATAAAAAATGTCTTTAAACTAGGTCCACTTATTTGTATACAAATTTAGACGTATTGAAAGCAGTGGGAGTAATATTTATGGATGACTTTTCACAGACCTTGCTTCAAAGCTTTGTTTATATTTTCGCTGTGGCATTATCGATTTCATATAATAGATTCTCAGTTTTTAATGATATTTTTACTACAAAGTGATCATACGCGAGTAATTTAACTAGTTGATAAAAGAAAGACTATGAATGAGACTGCATTCCGTTTTTTAGCGAATTACTGTTATCAGCTTCGGTTTCTGCTACTCGATGTTACTGTGAATATAGAAATAGCGGTTTCATTTAGAAGTACGGGATTTTGAAGATTTGCGTCGTCATTCTCTTTTTTCTTTTGACGAATTTTGTGTGGTTAAGGCGCGGATTTTATTTTTCAATATCTCGTCACTGGAAAGAAACAATTTCATCTGCGGCTCGTTTTTCAAAGGGGAGTCTTCAATATCTCCAATTCATATTCCCGTCGAACTGAATTTCCCAGAGCCGAGTTATGCGACACGGGGGGGAATCAATGAATACCTCAAGCCGCGTATCGTGTCTCGCATTTTTTCCTGTTTCTGTCAAAATCCGAATTGCAAATGGTTTCGTTTTCCTTATTTAACAAAGTGTTAGAATGGCTTAGTTCGTATTGTTTACTTTCCTGCGAGTTCCTCCGCTGTCTTACTGCTCCAATGCAACTATGGAAAGACTGCTTAGTCCAGAAGACAATCACTGGACACTCATAAAAAGAGAAAACCCATGTGGACCAATGGCGACGTTCCTCGTTAGTGGAACGTGTTACCTAAAATCATTCTGTGGAATTCTTCTCATTTCCATTACTGGCTCTGGACGCTTTTCAAGGTTAAATTCATCGATTTTTTGCAATATATCTCTTCGATTCGATTCTCTGAAATTCATGAATTTATTTGGAAATTATTCGAGTTCAACTACACCATTTAATAACCGATTTTTGTTGTTATACGCAAGAGCACATATAACTTAAGCATAACAACAAAAAATAAAAAAATGGTCATGCGACACTTTCCTTTGGATCTCTTCGATTCCAACAGCATTCTGTTTTTTTAAGATTCGATCACGATTAATTTAGAGAATCAAACGGCAAAATAGCGTGAGTTTCCAGGTCTGAGGACGTCATCAGCAGCGAGAGGGAGATGATAGCGTATGATAGAGCGGGGCAAGATGAATAATGGGAGAGAAAAAAGAGGGGTTGTTAGGGGAGGATGATTTTTTATCGTGGTTAGCAGGGGGTTGATGGAGGAAGTAGAACAGTGGATGACAGCCCAAATTCACCCACAAGATTATCTTGGCGAGGCAATCTATCAAAATCAAAGTTGAGATGGAGCAGGCACGGGGAGGGAAGAACTTGAGATGGGAAGATTTCAATGGTCTTCTCTACAAAAAGTCTTGCTAAAGGAAGAGTCGTCTTTAAGGAAATGCATTTGGATATTTGAAGGGTTCATTCACCTAAAAAGTCAATAGATTTCCTTTATTCGATTCGTCAAATAACTACGCATTATAAATAAACCTTGACCACCTTTTGTTATAATTTGTAATGAAAGTGCGGTTGCATTGAAAGTTTTGAAAACCATTTAGGATTAAAAATATTCAAAAAACTTTAATTTTAGAAATTTCGATGATATATTCATAATAATATTGCTTGATGACGAGTCATTTCCCAATTTTTCCAATCGATAGAGTATTCGAGTGAGTGCAGATCGAGCATCGCAAAACATACAAAAGAAAATGGTCGATAGGTCAAGAAAGATTACAAATAATAGATGACAATGTAGCAGACAGATTCGCTATACATCGGAAGTGGTCCTATTTATTCATGTGGAACGTCTTATCTCATTGAGTGGCCATCATTCAGGAGGTTATAGATTTTTTCGCCCAACAGAAGAAGAAGAAAGAAATGAATTTCAAATGAGGTAAACACATTTAAGAAGCCGTTGATTACATTTATAGAGTTGACACGCATTAGTTTCTTCAATTGTCTATTCCATATTTTTTCAACAATCACAGCTGCTTGGTTTACATTGATTTATCGCAGTAAGACTGTCTGAAAGTGCGATAGTGAATCTCGCGGACGTGTATAAATAAATCTTTATTATTTATATTATTCATCAATGTTTATACAAATAAAATAAATACTAATTACATTTAAAATGAGATTACAACTTTTTTGTGATTGAACAACTAAGAATAACGCTCTGTGTTTACGATAAAAGTCGAAGTTTACGTAATCGATTAAAATATAAAATTACCCAAATTCGTGAAAAAGTATTGAACACTCGAAGTAAATCACAGAGAATCAGCGAGACCACCACGTGATCATTCAAACCAAAACTGTGCGATCAAAAATGGAGTTTATAGTGAGCAAAATTCTAGTTAGAAAATGATCATTAAATCTATCGCAACCGTGTATACCGAATGAGGAACATTTCCCGAGAGATTTGCTCTTTCCGAAGAAAAATAATCACAGGGTCCGTGAAACATCTCCGAAAGACATCCAGATAAAAGCAGCAATTCTTCGCACGCGTTGTAATCCGTTTATTTTGGAAACTCGTTTGGCGGGGACAATTGATGCTGGGCGAAGATGGAATGGCGCCCTGTCCCTAGGGAGACAATTAGCATTAAGATTAAGAGAACGAAATCCAGATGCGATGAGGAGATAAAGGGAAGAACATGTACAAATGAGGGAGCAAAGAAAGATAGGCGAGAATTAATGGGAAGAAAGAGAGATGCAAAAGCGTCGCCCTCTGGATGTTGGCGATGCGAGTAAGTTATTTGGATGAAACTCTTTGTCATCGTTTGACTTACCAGCAACTTCGATATCGATTTTATCGACAATTGCGATTAATACGATCTCTAAGGTTGTATCGAAATTTAATTTTTCGTAAGAGCTGAACAGTTCACCAATGAACAATAAGAAAATATTTTTACAAATATACGGATCAATGAATTTATATTTAAATATTTTCTTGTTTCGTCCGATGGGATTACATATACTTGATTTCAGTTCACATTCACTGTTGCAAATGTTTGCTTGTTGTTGTAATATTTGTACTGAAGCGATTCTGCGGCGGCGAAATAACAAAATGTCGAGTCATTTGCCAAATACTTAATGTAGAAAATTAGAAATGTCTTTCAGCGGATGTCAGACACACATTGGAAGTTGAAAGCTCATTTTATCCCGAAATGAAAGAGAAAGCGGAATTGTGCTTTGATTGGAATGGATATTCGAGATAAGTGTTGGACGCGTTTCACTTGACTCCTTGACTTCCATCATTTAAAATATTTTTCCTCCGCCTACTCACTCTCCCTTGGCCGATATTTAAAATACACATATAAATGGCGAGTATTGCAATGAACTAATAATGCTGATGAATTTTGAGTGTGTCTTCTTATAGAATCGAAAATATTAGATAGTAATAGGCATTATGCCTGATAATTTTCGGCAACGCAATTACCTTTTAAAAGTATTTTAACGTACAAATTGAAATACTTTTAATTTTACTTTATATAACTAGAGAATAATTTTAAATGCTAAAATATTACTCGAATTTGTATTAGAGTAACAAAGGATATATCAGCTGTTTGTACAAGCGTGTTCGTAAAATAAGGGCTGTTTGGTAATTCAAAAAATATATTGGTTAAAAACAGTTTTTATTGAAGGTTTTAGTTTATTATAAACCTAATCCAACTTTCTACACACTCGCTGCGTATTAACAAGTACTTTCCGCTGCACGCCCTCTGCAAAGAAGCCTGGTGGTCGTCCTCTAACCATTTGCCGCCAAAAGACACTCATTCATTTGCACGAAGATGAATTAGTCACTAAGTGCAAGTCTGGCACAGAAAGGGAGAAATTTCCAACCAAAATCTTGAATCTTCTGCTTGGGCGTTGTCACGGAGAAAGAATTATCCGGACTACAGTTTGGATTTGAATCGATTTTGGATCACAACTATCAGTTTCGTTAGCTGTTGTTCCATGAAGTGGAACGCCATCAACGAGGAGGTCAACTGGTTCCCAGAGCTTCTTTGCTGAGGGCAAAGAGTGCTTCGAAGCATACGGTGATTATAAGTAAAAGCAGGTTTGCAAGAAATCAAAGCCCTCAAAAAATTTTCTAGCGATCATTTATTTTTTAAGAGAAATCAGCCGTTAATTTTTCGAACATGCTTTGTTTGTGTATATTTATTTGAGAGTAATTTAGACTAGAAAGATCCACCAAAATACTTTACGCAAGAATAAAATCCTGATAACTTTTTTATACAAACGTAGTTATCAAGAAAAAGGCCGGTCCAGCATTTCCTTCCAAGAGCTTTAAGAGCAATAGATACCATAGAGGAGGAGGAGTTACGAGATACCTCATTTCTGAGGTTCAGTTGATGAAAATGTTCCCAAAATTAGAATTTGCGACTTCGAGAAAAAGTAGGAGAATAAGACCTGCCATTCCCGAAGAACGGAGCGAGACTATTCTTCTATCGGTGAGATTCTTTTGTGTTAATATGGGCCAATTTCCTTATTTCATTTCCATCGTCTTCGCAAATATTTCGATGATTTTTCTAACAGGGACTGACTACTAAACTTCTTTTAAACAACTCTCCAAAATTTATCAAACAAGTTTAACTTAAGTTTTGATCAACTTTCTCTAAACTGTTTCAATGCACCTTGCTTATCGAATTTGCTTTAGTAATTTCAGCATAGCGTATCTTACGCAGGATGCATTTAAATTTGCTATGAAAATCTTCCTTGCGTAATTTCGTCGTATTTTCGAAATAGTCATTTAAGTTTAATTTCCTCGATTTGAAATATTTTTTCAGAAATTATAAAATTTACCTTTTCATTTTTGCAATAGTGCTGACTGAATTATCAGTTTCCCGATCTATTCTCTGTGTCAGCATAGGTTGATAAATGACGAGGAAAGCGAAAGTACAATGCAAAATGGAATAAGAGTAATGGCGGGAGATAAGAGTAGGGAGGAATGATTTGATTAAAGGAAGGGGACGAATGCAATTCGTACGAAGGAAATGAAACGTTTTCGGAACAAATGAATCAGAAAAGGGAGGAGGAGCATTCATTTGATTGACCAATTTAAGATTTCAAAAAGACGCCTTATTATTCCAAAAAATGATTAGAATACATTCTGACTTTTTGTAATGAGTATGATTTTTAGTGATCCCGAATCGCTGTGGTCGCGATTGGAATCAAAAGTCTTTTAAAATAAACAGCAAATCCAAGGCATTTCCTACTCTCGATTACGGTGGAAAATTACACGATTCGTTTTTTAATATTTAAAAAGGACTTATGATGGGAAATCACTTTAGTAAGTCACAATTTCACGAAAATATATTTGAACAAGTCGACTTAATCGAGATATACGATCAAAATATTCTGATCCGTGAGTTAGCGATCGTCAAGGCAATTTTAAACAGAGGATTAGTCGGAAAATGCAGGACCATTACATAATTTTCCTCTGTTTCAAAAATGGATCAATAGACAAATGAGGAATGCGATGAAAAGTGAAATTAGTTATTAATTCGACCATTTCCATGAGTAGCATTGATTCCGAGATAATGCTAATCTCATTTTAATATACTCAGCGAATTTATGGATATTTTTCGGTCTGATATTGGACGTGTAACTGTATTAGCATTTTTAGAATGATATAAAAAATCAATAGGCTAAATAGAATGGTTAAAGCATCCGCTCTGCAAGTGGGACATCGACATCGACACAGTTCGAGTCCTGGCTGCGGCAGACTTTTCTCCTTCATTCCTTCTCTCAATCCAAGCATGTGATTTCATGCGCTTCTTCATCGCCTCTCATTGTGCGTGTGATCGGAAAAGGTTTGTGTCCACACGTGAGTAAAATGCGAAGAGCGGTCACGAATGGAAAAAGAAACACTACGCAGACGCAACGTCAAATAGTACATAAATTGTCTCTTAAATTCACTCTGTGCTTTTCCCTCAATTCGTTTAAAGATGCTTTCGGGTGGAATCGGTGGCATTCTTTAGCATCGTGTTCGGTATCAAGGAAATAAACAACGCATCGCACTCATTGGCGAAAAGGGAAGGCCTAGAGGCGCAAAGGTAAGATATATTGAGAAACCAAATTCAAAAGGGTTCTTACCTTTATCTGATAAGTCATTTACTTTATTTATTCATAATCACAGTATGATATTAAAATACAGATGCATTATTATGCATGAATAGGCATCTTCTATGATAATGATTCGCTTGAATCTTAATTATGTTTGAATATCTTCCCATGATGAATATGCTCCCATTTATACTGTTTTTCTGAAATAGGAAAACTCTAAACACCAAAAAATAAAAAAACAAAATTTTGTGGAATTCGTACAAGTGTGTTTTTGTTTTTTTATTTTTGGGGATTAAATAATGAAGTTCCACCAAGTATCACTCGAGTTGATTTCTTTAGGAAAACTCTGTTACACGTGCTAAACAAACCTCTAGTATTGTATAATACGCATGCATACAATACAAAGCGTATAATGCCTCATCTAATGATACCAATATGTTGTCACTCGCCAATCTGTGTTTCACATTTACATTTTAACCCTGCAATCCGCCAGTGGCGCGTGGCAGGGGGTGTAAAACACCGACATCCCTAACTAACCCAAAGAGCTATTAGCTTCTCTAATACTTCGCGGGAAAAACGACCATGAGTAAATATCTGTCTTGGCAACTACTTCCCTGTGTCGCTCTTTTGTTTTCTCTCGAAGATCGCGTAAGTTTATAATTGGGATAACAATTTCTCCTCCACAAAATCAGTAGTGATAAATTTATCAAAAAGCTTCCCTCGATGTCTTCTATAATAGAATTCATCCGAGAGATTCGATTGTTGATTCATCTTAGCCGAAACACTTGTCGCAACGTATAAGTTCTCTAAAAATTCTTCAATTCTACGAAATACACGTTACAACCAAACAAGACAAATGACAGAGCTAAGTAAGGTTAGGAATATGATGTGAACTTTCGTCCTTAAGAATAATTTAATTCATAAACATAAAACGAGACTTGTTTTTCGGTAATTCGACGAAATTGCTTAAGGCTGGGAATACTGGAGGAGGAATAAGAAAGAGGGGCAGCGAAATTACATGTCGGCGCTAGGATTGCTGTCAACAACTGCTATTCCTGCCCTTTTCAAGCCATTGATTTGAGTTTATATTGCGGTGTTCCGAGGAAATGGAAATTTTCGAATGTGCACGACACAAACGTACTAAATAATAATAAATGGCCTTAATTCGGGCGAGATTAGGAAGTCTCTTCTTACGTCTAACTTTTCGCCATTTACGAATAACGGCTCCAGTAACCATTTATGCTGTTGAAATTCATTTTGCTTACTTCAATGATCCGTACGTTGCAATCTATAAAAGATATTTTGTGTACGTTTGTTATGAACTTTAAAGATAATATTTCATTTAGCTGAACTTCATGACATAACGTCATGAAAATTTGACTTCAAATTTCACTTTCAATGCCAATAAACGAATATTTACGGCATTTCCGTAAAGATTTAATAAATTCTGAAGACCTTTTTCTGGAAAGCACATTTTGAGATGTCTTTCAAACTTTCCGCGGTTGAAACGATAAGTAAATTGGCTAAAATGTCATTTTATGTTAAACATTAGAATTAATTCAATGCCAAAAATTTTTGTGTTATATAACGCAGTAAATACAGTCATATAGTAAAATTTTAAAATAGAGGTGAACTATTTTTTAAAAGATATCATATTTGTATTCCTCATATCTTAGTCAAAACTATGACTGCTCGCACCTTATTTACATAATCCATAAGGCAAAGGGTGCACAGGGCAAATATACATTAAAGAATTGCTTAAATGGTGCCTGGGACTCGAACCGAAGTCTTTTAATTTCCTGCCTTATCTCCACTATCCTTGTAAAATCCATTACTTATTTTTTGTTTATTGATTAGTATTACTTTTCATTTTTTGTTGACTTTAAATTAAACGATAACGTCTTTGGGATCTCGTTGAAGAATGTAAACTCTTAAATACATTGTTTTTGGCCTTGACTCTGGAAGCAGAGAAATGTAAATACTGAGAATCCGGCGGAAAGACCGGAAAAATCGCTTCAACGCGAAGCACGACGTTATCGAAATGAATGGAGACGAAAGTCAGTGGACCGCCCCGAGAAAGCGTCTTAAATGATGGACACAGAAGGGCGCTAATGGATAGAGGTCAACTCGGATTATACTCTACGGACAAATCCCTTTCGTTGGATTCAGGCGGATGGAATTTTTTTATGTTACAATTCTTGCATTACTTCCTTCTTTTGTCTTTTGAGTGCACTAGACCTTTTAATCTTACATTTTTACGTGTTTCAAATTGTGATATTATTCTTAAAATATTTGTACATGTTTTATCTTTGTTAGACTATAATTCCCTTCAACATTTTCTTCTTTTATCATCTTAGCGTATTAGACATTTTCATCTTGCATTTGCACGTGGTTTTGATTGTAATTTCATTTCCTTCATTGAGATATATCTCCTATTGTTAATGTTTATTTTGAATTCATCTACAATTAGAGTCATTTGTGAAGATTTTTTCTTTGATTTGATTGTTTGCAGCGAAAATGTATTTTCCCCTGTCTTTTTTGTATAATTTTTATCTATTCTCTGCTTGTCTTTCATAACTCTTTTCATTCTCCTTCATCACAAAGTATAGTTTTCTATCTGTAGGTTTCGCAGGTTTTCCCCTTCTTGTGAGTGTTTTCCTGCTGTGGAGATTTTTTCCTCAACTCTCAGCTTAGGTTTTTTAAAATCCACACTAGATTTCTTCGTGTACTTTTGCAAAGTATTTCTTTCTGTTTCTCAAAAGACGATGGGTTAGATGTAAGAAGAGACTTCTTAGTCTCAATATCGCCCGAACCTTTTATTATTAATGGATTACATATTTAGGAATTCAAAATATCAATCCTAAAAAAGGCGTAAACACTAATTTAACCAGAATCAGGGGCTCAGGTCCTGTGAAAGAAACTCAGAAAGCACTGAAATTTTCATAAAGGAGAATTGGCAATATCAATGAAATAAAAGATAATCTATTATTTTTAATTGATGCCGCATATCTGTCAAGATTTTTGCAGTGTAGCATTACAGCTAAATATTACAATTAGTTAATCAATCTAAGTTATGATATATTATTTGCATAATATTGCCAATAATGCTATATAAAGTTTTCGCAATGGAATGTATCATTGATGCAAAATTACATATTTTTTGTTTCGTCAGAATTTTCATTTCTTTTTTATGTAAAAGATGGAACACTGTTTAATTTGATTGAAATTTTAATTTCGTAAAACATTGTTTGATGTCAAAATAGTTTGTTTTCTGGGAAACATTCAATATTGATTTCAGTAACAATTAATTCTAGCAAGTGAATATCACTTTTGTTATTTGAGGAACCACTTGTCATAACTGACTCCCACTTCATCAAGAATTATTCGCATATCTGGCTATATTTTAAATAAACAGAAAACTGAGAAGAAAATTAAAAATTACGTTTCACATATCTTTTAATTTTCATTGGATAAGGATTTAGACCCGGTTTATAGACATCAAAGAGAAATATTCGGACATTGATTTCTTACATCAGCGAAACAGAACTTTAGGTTGAAGATTCCTGATAAATCCGTCGATAATCAGCGTCAAAGGATTCTTCACACGCCTCATTTCTCGCTTCGCAAAAACAGCTTCCGAATTCCACGTCTATGTTCCTGTAACAAAGCGATGACATTAAAGATACTCTTTTCCGAATATCCCCTCAGAGGCGATGATATATTGGCGCCAATTAATCTGACCGAGAAGTGAAAGATCTCGAGGATCACACGAGGGCGATGAGAAATGAGGGCGATGGCACCAGAGAAATAAAAACAGACACAGCCCGAACTCGAACTTGGATCTCCCATCTGCAGTGGTCATGTCTTCTCGGAATTCGAATCGAGTGAACAATTTCTGTCCCTGAAGTTCGCTTTCGATTTGTCTATCAAGAACTCATTCATGCATTCCTTCGATCTTATTGCACAAAAATTACGAGGAAATGAGGTAAAAATGAAAGACTGGCAAAATGAAAAGTGGAGAACACAGTATAGACGCCTTACAGAAACATAACTTGGTTTTTGTTTCCTTCTTCGTTTCCACCAATAAACAGGAAACATCTCTGATTTCACCAGCATTGTGAGCGCTACTTGCCCAAGACCAATTCTTCGATACCGAGGGGAAGTTGATCAGAAAATAATTTCAGAATATATTTTAATTCCTGCCGTTTGTGAATTATGACGTACAGTGCCAAAATAATTTTTTGTTCCCTGAATTGTAAAATCTACGGTGATTATAAATTTTATATACAGTAATGGATAATTTTTCCGGGAATTTTCAAGGCCTTTAATGTTTCCATTAAATGATTCGTTTGTTATTTAAAAAAAACAAAGATAATAAGTAACTAAATCAATGGACATCTCAAATGAATTCGGAAAGTGCTTTGAATGGAAGAATGACAATGATTCGAAAATGAAGAATGCGACACTACTTTTTGTCAGCGAAAAGCTCATTTCTCTACAAATTCTGTCCTTGCGAACCCGAAACTGTGGCCCTCTTCGGAAAAAGATGCGTAACCAGAGATACAAAGCAATCTGCCCTCCGATTCCCCGATGGCCGCCGTCATTCAAAGGTCCGGTCAGTCCGTTAAATGGGAGCGAGCAATGAGCCTCCGATAACAAATGGAAAAAGCGAGGACGGAAGCAGGAATCAATCAGTTTCGGAAAAAGGCCGCCGTTCAGTCTTTTCGAAAAGGTCGCGTAAGCGGAACGAGCTGTTCCTTTGTTTGCTTCGAAGGGGAATCTTCTTCAAATGACTTCGCAGACGATTTGCAAGATCCGGTTTTCCTTAAGGAGCGCTTCTTTGCTTTGAGAATCATTTCCACGTTTATTTCAACCGTCGTAGTCGACTGAGTTCATCACAAATCTTGAGTTAATCTCACTCTCATTTAAGCCACAATAATCAAACACTATAACTACCTGGGGTGTCGTAATCTGTCTAACCTAAAATAATCGTACTTACCTCATAGGTCATACGCAGCCCGGGCAGTATGGTGTTCGCCAAAACGATTAAGTGGTGTCCGACATGATTGTAATTGTAATGATAGGCCCAGTCAGAACGGAGACCACTAGAGGGCTTTAAATGCCAATGTAGAGAGAGGCTCCGGATAGCCATTTGGGTAGCGCGTTCGACTTGGATGAAAGCGGTCCCGGGTTCGATTCCCGGTGGGACACTACGTGCGAAATTACCTCCGCTGTCGAATCACTTATAAAATAGTACTACACATAAAAGCGAGAAATATTGAAAGTTGAGTTATCGATATGCCTTGCGTGATTGTGATTACCGGAAAATTATATGAAGGTGGAAAATGTTGGGTCTCCTCGAATAAAGAGGAATCTGTTTCTAACTTACAGCCTCTGCCCTTTTCAAAGTATAATTTTCCATTACCTTTTCAAAGTTTAATATACCAAAAAAGTCCCAAAAATCGCTGATATCGAGGTCCCTGGGACCTCACGATAAGAGTCAACCTTAAAAGCCTGAAGACTAATCTTATGCAGTTACGACTACGCCGTTCGATTCTTTTGTGGGAACTACACCATCGGAAATAATTTGGGGTGACATTTTCGGTGGTCAACATTCAAGAGGCATGACCCTCAGCCTAGTATATTCTCCGGGGATAGAGATGATCTAAAATTTCTAGTTTTACAAGCACTTAAATGCGTAAAGCAGTCACTCCAAAGCAGTTTTAACGAGATGATAGCGTATCTCTGCAATAAAGCTTCCAAACATAGGCGCTGAGGCTATTATCCGAAGACTCAGTTGCGTTAGACAGAAGAGCATGGCCGTTGAGCGGCCGATGAACGGCAAAATGATCTGTTTAAAATTTAATCCACGCCTCAATTGACTTGTAACAGACTTTTGCTCTCATGCCCATAAAATTCCTTTTCGATTAAAAAATGTAATGACTAAATGAATAAAAATATCTAAGTGAGGGATTTTTAAAGCGATTCATGAAGATCAAACAATTCCCTTGTCCTCTGCCAACCTTTCCATATTTGTTATTAATTTTAGTGGCATTATTTATTTCAAGAGAATTATGTATTATTATTTCTAATCTTCTTGAATATTTCTCTTCCACTTTGGACTCATGAAGAGAATATAATAAATTTATATCGAGCACAAACGCCATACTAGATTCCCTGATTGAGCCGACCAACAATACAATTAGCGTTTAATTCAATCTCTATTTGTAACCAAGGGCTCTTAAAACACAGCAGGGCAGGTAGTCCAGCTGCTCGCTTATTGGGATGCAAATCTGAAGCATGATTTCCTAACGAGGACACATTATAGGTCTGCATGGGCCGATGATTTCAACCCAGGCCCGTTCTTCGCTGAGCCCAAACCCAACTCGAACGTAGATGAAAATTTTCGTTCTCAAGCCCGAACTTTCCGTAAATCACCCTGTAATTAGCCGTTGTGATTTGTGAACAAATACATAGTTTTACTCCTTCATGAAGACTGAGCATTTTGTTTAAGCATTGCGTTAAAACTTTAAGAGGCTTTTGCCGCTATGCAAGAAACTAACGCTCTTTAAGGACGAATAATTCTTTCCTTCTTAAGTTGGGCCCAATAGACTGCCTGCTTCACCCGGCCCATGGGCTCTAGGCCCGGCCTATGTCTAGGGCGCCGAGAGGAGCATAGCAGGCAGCCGGGATGGTAGCAGTGAGATGGCCCTACTCGCGAATTTGCAGTCTTCTTCTGAAGCTTCAGCTAAACTATTACTCAAATACAGTCAAAAGTTTTTGCATTAATTTTTAATTACTGAAAGCACCTTTCAGGATAATTCCTTAGCTCTTGATGATCTTTCGGATAAACTTAACACATCTTTCACCTCGAGAAACCTAGTGCGAGGAAGAGATTGAAATACTAGCAATTTTATAATTTATCCTTATTGATAATATCGTTAACTACAATTCCTTATTTGAGCGAAGTATACAAGAAAGCGAGAGAGCATCTTCTGTGTTTAAAAATCGCAACTTGTTTCACATTCTCCCAGTACGCCTCCGGGAAATCCCACGGCTCAGAGAGCTAAGATATAAAAGCCAAATGAACTTTATTATTGCACAAACATTCTCTGAAGTGGAGGGCGTTTTCAGGGCCTCTTTCAGAAGCCCTCGGCCATTAAACAAAGCCCCTCGAATTAGTCCCTCGACATTTGGCGCGCAGTCAAACGGGGCGAACAGGTTGTTGGCGCGCAATTTGACAGCGGTCTTCGCTTTGGCCAAACTTCGTGTTAAAAAGAGCAGTTGATAACATTCGGATTTTATGCGATCCTGAAACAGCTGGTGTTGGTTCTCGAACGTGTTTTATCGCGCCTTCAAATGGTTTGATTCGAAGAGACTTTAGTCATCCGAAGGAACCGATGAATGCAAATCGCAATTTGACGATCCCCGCTTTTCTCGCGTTGCAGAATCTGTCGTAATGCCCGTCCATAAAATGGTCGTAACCAAATGAAGTGCGTTGAAATGACAAGAAAGTTGGGAGTTATGCATTCGGAAGGGATTTATTTCACTACATAAACTTACTCAACATATGTCTTGCCCTTTTGCATTGATTAGGAAACTTTCCCTTCAGATTTCCTGCTACGAAACATATCAATACCATTTACTTCTTTCGTAAAATTTCTGAGTTTGGAACGGGCATAAAAAAAATTGATAACTATTAATGGATGATTTAAATTTCATACTCTGAGGCAAATCTTTGATCAAAATAATGATAACGACTAAAAAGATTCTTCGAAACCTGGTGGAACATCATAGAGATTCCCGAATGTATATGACCAAAAAAGTCAACCTCACGAAAGGGTATTCGTTAAAATAATATGTTTATTTTGATGTCTGTATATATCTTGTTATCTAATTTAAAATGCAGAGGTGAAAAAACCTTATCATGTCCACCTATTATTCAAATATTTACTAAATTCGCCTGAGGATATCATTTATCTTTTGCACATTCAATGCTTTCAAGTCAAGTGCAAATACCATTTGAACTTCGATCATAAAAGATGATTATTAATGCCTTCTTGGCATAGGAATACCTTACATCTACTCTCCTTCATTACTTCTTTGCCGATGAAATCTGGAGGAGTTCAAACATATTTCATGATTCGAAACTCAGCGATTTCATAATTACTTCACGACGCCTAATCTCAGCAGAGCCAAAGGAAATTGTTGTAATATTTGTTTGTTGTAAATCATATTCTGTTCAAATTCTTAAAGCTGTGTTTTTGCTCTGCGTAAATTTTAGGCCAAACAGAAACTCAGAGAAACTCAAAAGCTGTACAAATAAGAGGTCGTAATGCATAACCGCTGATAACTGATTTGTCTCTCAAGAAGAATGGTTTTTCTTTTTCAAACAGAGGAATAAATCCATAATTTTAGTTGTCGGACCCAGATTAGAATCACAAGTCTTCATTTGGTTTCCGTTCCTTTCCGAAGTGCACATCTCCAACTTTTTCTGCGCCCCGAAGTGGGAAACCAGATTGACAGGAGGAACCCCCTCTTTTTAAAGGGCAATAAGTCAACCCTTTGAGCCCACCCTTCGGTAGGACCCATTAATGTGCAAATGCCTCCGACGTGGGGAGTGTTTCCACCAAATTTAATTCCGGCCCGCAAGAGGCCGCATCGCTGATGATTTGCAGGTTCTCCACCAATTTCCTCTTCCGGGCAGCTAATAGGTGACATTGTCATGCACGGCTGATAAACACCCTCTCGAGAGGAAATGAATATCGTGCTCCAGAAAAATGTTAACTGGATGGCGAAGGACGCCTACGCGTGAGTAATGTGCATCGGACAAATTCTTAGTCTCCGCCGACGACGGAAGAACTCCCAATTTGCATGCATTTGCATGTTTTGTGCAAGCAGTAGTTTATGGCTGAAGATTTCAGCGGTTAACACCAATTCCAGCAATAATTCGATCATTTAGCTTTTGGAAGCGGCCGAATGTGCCCACGTTCTACGTTAGCAAAATACGACGTCCATGAGAAATGCATCTGTTACTGCATTTTGAACAATCTAACCGATGAGGAATGACAATCGCACTGGTACCGCGTTTCTCATATTTTTGCAGACTTTTACAAGAGAATTGTTCCCCAAGGAACTCAAGTCGGATGTCATATTAACATTTATTGTTATGTGTTTATTGTATCGTGTATTCGTAGTTTTGATAAGGATAAGGAAGTGCCTTTACGAGGTAGAATCATGAAAACGAGTAAAAAAACCTAGATATGAAAGGGTAAATTACACATAAGAGCGTGCACCCAGGAAAAATGCAAAGGAAAAACAGACTTGAAAAAGTCTGACTGGGCCGAGAATTCCCGGCCCAGTCAGACTTTTTCAAGTCCGTTTTTCCTTGGCAATCTATATAGATAGGTTCAACCTAGATTTAATAAGGTAAGATTATCCACGATTAACGCAAACATAGAAACAACGATGTCATGTCCATTATTCGAGGTCTGTAAATGAAAGAGTTTTTCCGCTAAAACGAATCCGTCCACTTCCGCCTAAGACACGTTGATTTCGGCACATCATCATGAACGCTTTAGGGGGTCCAGAGGGCACTTGCGGTTGTCAACGAATACTCTCTGCTCCCAATAAGACAGAAAATGTTTGGATCATTTGGGCGTACACAGAGTGCGCGGTGTGGCACAATTAGGGCCTTTGGAGGGCCTTTGGAGGGCCTAAATGCTGCTTCTGGTCGATCAAACCTAGGGTAGACCCCCGCCTCATTGGGATTTTCACGTTTCAAATGAAAAACATTATTAACATATAATGAATTGTCTTAACGAATGCATGCGGTTTCCCAACTTATAAACAATTCAGTAATCAACTGATGTAACTATAATAATCCCCAAAATCATTCGCACGGAATGTGATTTGATATAAGTCAAACTGCGGTGAATGAATCGGGATGCACTGGGTTTCATTCATGAAAAATGAACGTCAGCCCGCTCAGGTAATACGCGACGACGCAAATATTCGCTGCAACAGTTTTGATCTCGTATTTTGAAAAGAATGGAACAGAGTCCACAAATTCGATGAGTGAAACGTCCAAAAAATATAATTTTAAAATTCAAATTTATAAATCCTAAAGATTTCATCTCGAGATGCTACTAAAGATTCATCGAAAATGTTTATATTTTTTTCAGTGCTTCCAAATCGCGTATCCTCGAATGAGTAATTTACAGCTATTTTCCATCTTCTAGAATACGCGAGCATTTAGCATGTTATCGAGACAACTTAGCAATGAGTTGCGAGGCAACCACCGCTCGAGCATTGAATCATGGGAAGGTAGCATCGTGGAAAGGGAGCGTTGCATTGTGGTCAGGAAGGCTGGTTGTCGTCTCCGTCAACAAGAAATGTACCGCAAACGCAAATACGAATTCCATAATACGCGCAATTATGACGGGCGATGCTAAGTAAGTCGCCGACGGATGCGGATCTCATTGACGACATCTTCGTTTGACACCTCCAACGACTGACTGACATGATTATGAAATTAGCGTTCTATATTTCTAAAATTACACTTAACATTTGTGTTATGACTCTAATTAATAATTACTGCATTAAGATATCGCCATGCAGCTGGTAAATCCGTGTGCAAGTTCCGCTTTCTGCTTCCGAAGTTGATGTCGGAAGCATCTCCAGTCACATCGCGTTAACACAGCAAACATTTGCAACTGCTCTGTTCCAATCAAAGAGGATGACAGCCTCTCCAGTAAAACGGCATTAAAGTTAAAAAAAACATTTGATGACGCGAAATTGGATCTAGATGCTCAAGGTGTTCTTCAACTGCAATTTGATTAGAGATATGAACGTTAAATTCATTCTCCAGATGATAATTTGTAAAAGTAGCCGAGAAAAAAGATTTGAAGGAATAAAATGTGATTAGCGAAAGCACAAAGGAAAGACCGAATGAAGAAATCCTTGGGAGAGAAAATGAGGAATGAAACCAATGGAAAACATTTTCAAAAAGAAGAGGAGCCTTCGTCAAGATAACGAAATACTAGAAAAATCCGCGATAATAGGTGAAAATGATTTAAAAAAGTGTTTTTGTAAAGACGTTTTTAAATCACACACAAGGTGTTATGGGAGAGGCCCACTTCGATGATGTTTTCCATCAAAGGACCTATAGGCCCTTGGTTACAGCATTAGAAGGAATGATCTAAAGTAGGAATAATAGAGGAAGATAACATTTTTGTTACGAGAGACAGTTCATTTAAAGATCGAAATATAAAGGTTCGGATAATTAGAATTGAAGGACTGCAGTGAAATCAATAGATCGTAATTAAAGGCGATTCTGTTTTATAAGATTTACTGTCGCTTGGTGACTGAGATAGTGTTGCAAATTGGGCTCTTGAGAAATTAGCAAACAAATTACATTTCCCTGGTGTAGTTCGCTGGAATAAAAGCAGAAGCTTTCGTTGATTTACGACTATTGAGCAGTCGAAGATGACTTCGTAAAATGGGACTTCACTCATTTGTCCCCACATCAATACATGAGTATAATTATACCGGATTCAATTAATAAGAAGTTAGTTTAGAAAAGAGTTGACTCTAACTAGGAGAATAAATCCATTTAAGAAGCCAAACTGGGAGCCAATTATTGGAGAGCGACGATATCCACTTATCGCTGGCATAACCAAGAAAAGAAAAGAGGAACTTGCAAAAAGAAACACAAAATAAACTCCATGGGAGAATCTCTTTTGGATCTTTTTGCGTAAACAAAAACCACAAAGTTACACCTTATGCTGTGCCATTGATGTAAACACAAAAGTATTGAGATTCGAGGAAATGGAAAAGTGAGGCCTTGATATTCTACGCATTCTCAATTTTATTCGTGAAAGAAGATTAAATGATTAAGAGACGATTTGACCAGAGTAAGACACTTCTTGGACTTTTATATACGATATGTTTCTTATCATGGCTTAAGTTATAAATTCACTTTTGTAAGTATTGTGTACGCTAGAGCAAATATATTCAAATACTATGTTTAAGTAAAGAATCTTTTCAAATAACCTCACTTTATAGAGGATGAAATTATAAATAAGCAAAATCTACGTTTTTGATTAAGGAGAGCATAAGGCTAACATAAGTGGTCACGAGGGAACATTAACTGCGATCGAAAGAGCGCCGAAAGCCTTGTGGTTGCAAATCAGAGATAAGTAAATCAATATGTGCGTAAGATGGGGACAGATATTGCGTTTTTAAAACTGCATTTATAGGCCAAGAAGATCACGGTGGGAATGGTACTGGATGTTGTTACTGCCGATAATCTGTTAAAAGGGAATTCCAAAATAGAGCCAAAATTGGACTTAATTGTGAAGAGCGTTAAGGGAAGTGGCAAATGGAGGATTAGGGGTGAAAAGGGTTGGGAGTGAAAGGGCGAAGCAGGAAAGAAGATCTCCATGTTAATCAAGCGGAACTCATCCACTATTCCGAATAATTAGTGGCGAATTAAATGGTTTTATCGCCGTTCTGCCGCAGCGATCTTCCAAGAAGAGTGAATGGGCCACCGGCAATTATATTCCTCCTCACCAAGAGATGTAAAGAAGGGGACTGCGAAGCCAGAAATATGGGGAAAGCCGTCCCGCTTAAAAAAGCCAAATTCAAACCAAACCTGTAGAAGATTCGAGTATTAAATATTATAAAACTTCTGAAAGGCATCAACTGTGTTCCACTCTTTAACAGCACACATTTTCATTGAATGGCAATGTAAAGCTCGTGATAATATGATCGAAGTAAGCTTCAGATATGAAAATATAAATTTTTTAGGTATTTGCGAGATATCGTGCACTCGATAAGCACACAGCTTCATTCACTCAAAATAAATGTCTCGGTTTTGGTTTTTGGTTCAATAGCAATCAAAGAATTCCGACAAGTCTTTCTTTTATTCGTTAAGTATTTCATTCTCCTTACATAGAAATATTTAAGTTCAATATTCTGAACATTGATAGAAATTAGAGAGGACACGAAGGAGAAAAAAATCTGCCGTATCCGGGACTATAATCAGTGTGTTTCACTTGATGAGGCTTGTTACGATTTTACGATCGGATAGCTCAATTGGGAGGCAATCAGAAGATCCGGGTTCGAGTTCTGCTTTTTTCAGACTATTTTCGTGCCGGTTCTTCCTTGAGCAATTTCCTAGGTATACGTTTTTAAGTGCGAAATCATTTTAACCAAATGGAAGAATATCCAGTGCATATCTGGTGTGCACTTGCCTCCAGTACGTGGACAGGCCGTTAATTTGGTAAAACAAGGAGAGAGAAGGAAGGGATTGGAAGAATGAAAAGGATGGCTCCAATTACAGTTTGAGAAAACAAAATTGAGATGGTTTGGTGATATGAAGAGGGTGAAGTAACTCCCATTAAGACTTCTTGAGGAAAAAATACGTAGTGGGAGACCAAGAGGAAGAACTGAGAAATATGTGAGGAATGGTATGTGGAGTGATAAGTGGAGTGAGGGTGGCGATCACCGATATAAGTCGGAAATAAAGGATGATTACAGCTAGCGACAAATTCCAAAACCATATTAATTTGATGAAAAACGAACATTTGAAAAGAAACTATATAAAGCGCAATTAGGAGAGAGAAAATGTCGCCGAAATTAGTCAATTTATGGTGCAAGAATAAGTAACAGTAATAACTGTAGCACGTTTAAGAACGAGAATTGAAGGCATGAAAACAGCGACCACAAATTCCTGCGAGCAAGTCAAGACCAAAACTGCAATTCCATGAAACATATCCGTAGCACAGTGGCATTGATTTTATGGCGACATTTTATAATTACAACTTTCATGAGGAATTGATGACATCCATGGAAACAAAACAAGAGAACGTTCGCCGCCAAAATGGCCTCCTCTGGCTACGGCGGATCCTAATAAATGGAACGGAAATAAAGCCATCGATTTCCGCCAAAAGGGAATCGAATGATTTTGCATTCATCCGCTCATTTTGTCTTTGATATGAAAAAATCGCATCGGGAAGCGCATTGCAAACAAAAGAGCTTGAAAAGGGCAAAGCGGGATTGAAGGTTGACGAAGGTGGCGTCCGACGGGCCGACGGGGAAAAAAAACAAATGAGGTGCGAAACGGAGTCGCCGTTCCGCAAATAGCGCCTCTTTTGTTTGGCGCTGTGAACGAGAGCTGTCGCCTGCCATTCCACCACTTAACCGCACACCGCTTGCCTCGGAGTCCAAAGCATTGTTCCCCGAACTATGTTCCGCACTAAATTAAGGCATTTTTCCATTCATGATAACTCAAAGCGTGGGGAGTTATCGAAAATAGGGGAATATGTAGTATAAATAATAGAGAATGTAGTAAAACACGATAGGAAAATGGGGGGCATAAAAGGGATGACGCGAATTTAACGAGAGGGGAAATATGTGAGCACATTTGCCCGTGAGAAAGAAAATTAGATGGTTTAAAACGTGAAAAATTCACAACATTTGGAGCTGAAGAGCCTTTTCATGCATTGCGCTGAAACACTCAAGCTTCTCACTTTTTATCATTGACACGCATTTGTTTCTACGAAGATCACGAATCTCTGAAAATTAAACGTCCCTCGCAAATCAACCAAAGAGTGCTCAGACGACGTCTTTGATTCCCAAATGCAGGCCAATTTGACGTGGAAAGGTAAAATTGGAAATAAATTTACTTAAAGGAAAGCGATTTAACACTTCCAGTTTCAACAGCGATTAACTTAAATGACATACATGGGAGTGACTCGATGAAAATATGATTTTAATTATTCGAGGCTTAAGTGACATTCGTAAAGAAATAAATTACGATGAAGAATAAAATTGGAGAAATCCTGTTTTGTAATGAGGGCAATAATTCAGAAAAATCGGAAACGGTGAAGTAAAAGAAGCTTATTGAGAAATAAAGGATTTCTAAAAGAGTATTAACAGTAGAGATTAATTAAAAATAAAAATCCATTAAGGCTACCGTGAATGCAATTATTAGCCCTGCAGAGGGAATTAATAACAAAATTGAGTATAGAGGCTGTAATGAATGACGACTTCAAGAAAAGATTAAAAACTCAGTCTGGAGCGATTTCACATTCGTCTGAAGTGTCTGGAGAATAAATTTAAAGGAAAATAGAGACTGTTTTAGGATTCATTCGCCATTTCCCTTCGGAAATATAATTTTAGTTATTTATTAACGCTATAAACAAAATAAATAATTTAGACGAGTGACTTATTAAAGAATACAAAACGGCATTCTCAATTTTTCAGATCAATCCAGACAAATAGATAAAGTATTTCAATATATTAAGCTAGATTAACAGGATTTTCAATCCTTCAGTATCCTTAGCACTTACATTCCCCAGCACATTGTTCACTTATTCTTTTGAATACTAAATTGAATATTTTACTATATTATTTACTATTTCGTTGGATTTGCAAATAAAGAAAGAGGCGGAATTGACATTCCTGTCTTTCGTCAGTTGAGTATTTCGCATCCGATGGCGTTTTGACCATTTAGCTGTGGGATTCCAAATAACTGGAGCTATAAAAAGGCTGGGTGGTCGAAAAGGGACAAAGGGTGAACGTTTGTGGACTCATTGCGCATTCTTCTATGAATTTACTGTTCTACCGGCGGTTTACTGTTGGGGTCAGAGATTATGCATTTGGGAGAAACGGGTGCCTGAATAAGCTCGTTGGCGAGCTGCTTGCCTCGACGACGCCTCGTTATGCTCTTCATTGCGCCCTTTCAAATATTCAGTTGAAAAAAACACTTTTCAGTCAGATTAGCTTTCAGAGCTGAGATTTATCAAATACGATGGCTTAGAGAGTTATTACTTTGGCAATGTTTCTTTAGTTGTCAACATTCCCTGGAATAAGGGTTTCGCCGTTGCGATGGTTATCCGAGTCACTATCGCTAACTTCATTCTTCCAAAACGTACAAAATTGGGCGAGTAATTCTAAAGCAGATTATGGTTAACGTTCGCTTAAATTATTTGCTCTTTGGAAATCAACTTTGTGTATCCATCCAAAGTTGGGTTTTTCATAACTCTACTGCAAATATCTTCTTGCGTCTACTCCACAACGCGCAAAAGATGGCTGCTACAGATTTACATGACGGAGACGTCTATTTGGCAAATGACAAATATTCCTTTCATCAAGAATGGTAACCGAAAGAGGTTCTTCATACGATAAGGCATTAACATTAATCAATATTGCCAGTTGCAAATACTAATATTGCCATTTCACCGGGCCGCAATGAGCCGCCGATAAAGACAAAGATGGTCTAAAAATGAATATAACAAAATTGTCAGCTGGATTAAATGCAATTTTTTGATAACATAAGAAACTTATATTTGGACAAAAAACAAATGACTTATATTAATAAATGGGTATTATGCAAATAATAATTTATATTCAAATAAGATTTTTTACTGTATATTGTATGTATATTTTTTTGTATTATTTATATTATATAGTGGATGTATATCTTGTATTTTTATACTTAAGTTTAACATTGACTGCATTATGTAAAGAGATCGGTAATTTTCAGTAAAAACAAGTCACATGTATGATTTTAACAATTTAGAGCCAGACAAGGTATTCTACCTTTTGGCTCTACCTTTGTATTGAAAATATTTTATATTTCAAATTTATTTTGTAAAGAAAAGTTGATTGAAATTAATAAATAAATATCATATCATATATCAAGGTTTAAAGCCTCTAATAGACATCACAAAACAAAGCAAACAGCTCTACTTCAGCGTCCACTTCCTTACGATCAGAATTAGAAATGTATCAAGGGTGAGAGAAGGTGTCCAGAAAGAAGCACTGTCGCTGATAGAAGAGTGAGATTGGAAGCGTCTGACAGAATGTTGAGGAAATCCTGTATTCTAATTCTGATATCCAGTTACGAATCGCATTTTCAATTTGGTTTATTCGAGTCGTTTCTAACGATTGATTCGCATCTGCACTGAAAGGACTCGAATAAAAAAACAGTTTTCTGCTTCTTCAGTATTCATTTGTATTCGAATAAAGACATCTTAGAGAGACAGCAGTGAAATTCCGAGTTACAAACATCTTTCAGCTCTGCATTTGAAATAGTCTCACATTAATGATTCAGCTGTCAATGGTACCCTTCCGTTGGAATCGGAGGAAAGCGGTGACGTACGATCTTTTTGTGAGAGGATGTCCGCGAAGGGGTTTCAACGCTGCACTTAAGTTTGGATAAGGATCCATTAAGAGGCCTTCGAAGATTCGCGTATCGGAGCATCGAGGACAGCACTTTCGCACATATTGAATCGCCGCTTCACGGATTTGAGAGTAACTCATGATCGTGAGGTAATAAGTCTTCAAGTGTTCCCTTAGAATAGAGTTCTAACGTCACGGAAAAGATTAATAATCCCATAGCGTACAAAAATGTTACAATACTAATCGGAATGCGCTGTTAGACTTTCTCTAATTACAGAACTGCGAGGACCACATCCCAATCGGTATTCACTCCTCCAAGGAATTGCAATTACAACTGTGATTCTGAAATGTTGCTATGGGGAATCTCTTTACATCATAATGCTGATTTATGAGGAGGAATAGTAAATGATGTCTGATCTTAGTTGCGGAAGGAGCTGAATTATTTACTCTTGCCAATTTGCGGACGATATGCGCAAAAATGTCCGACTTCGTTCGCAATTTAGGCTGGGAAATCGGAGTTCAGCGACATGAATCTTACTTGAAAAGGTATATTTCCCTATGTCGGCTGCTAATGGTTTTTCTGAGATTATGTACTTCAGCGAAAGGAACTGAATTTCACATATAAAGCACGAAAAACATCTTGTTTTATTATATGAAGCATGTACAGTCGAGGCTTTTTTAATTTAAACTGAACTATTATAATCTTATTATTATCGTTATAAGCCTGAGCCCACATTTTTACCTTGTTTTAATATTTTCGTGCGAAATGTAGGTATAAATTGATTAGAGCGACCGCCCGGCAAATGAGAGGTTTGAGTACATTTAGCTTCTTGTTTGATTGTTGCCTCTTCGCGAATTTTGCAGATTTGGCGGTTAATAAACGTGAAAACGGTTTAGAATTATGTACAAATTAAATCATGGGATTTAATGAATAATGAAAGCGCGTTAATCAAGTTATTTGAAAATTAAAAAACGCTCCATCGAAGCCGGATTCGGGGAGGCAATTCCGTCTGCACATTCCAAATTTCATTTTACCATAGAGAAAGTAGTCCATCTCTGATAAAGACCTAGCAAATTATTTTTTCTTTCTTTTTTATCCTTTTCCTTGAGATTTGCACGAGAGAGAGTTTTGCAAACAAATTCTTTTCGAAGATGAGCGTTTTAAACTAATTCGTTCGGAAAGCGGAAATGAATGGCGTTCAAAAAAGAGAAACCGTGAGAGAATTGGTTGGGCTATCACAAGTGTGGTGCATTACAAAGGAAAATATGTCGGCAGAGGGAGAACAAGACAAAGGGCAAAAATCAACAGTCGAACCCCCTGTGGAGGCACTCAATTAGCCCGGGAGCGTGTGAATAAGGGTTCCAATGACACTCAATCAAGGAATCTCCATACCCTGGGAGGAGGCCCTCTTCCCCGTGCACCCTTTTCTGCACATCATCTAGGAATTTTGTATCATTTTCCTCTGATAGTTTTATCGCAAACATACGTATATGCAAGGGATGGTACATTATCCAAGGGAAGATACATTATCCACGGGAAGGTACATTATCCACGAGAGGCTGTTGAGGATGTAAGGACGTGCCATTCGCAACAAATAATTCTCAAAAGGGGGCTATTTTTCAAGTAAATATATTGCGGATGCTTGAGAAGTAGTAACCGAGAGATTTAGATCAACCTTTCTGGCGTGATGTTTTTTCTTTGTGCGAGCTGGGGAGTATATTGACGTGGAAATATTTTGTTACCTTGGGATTCGTTCGCGGTAACAGACATCTCTGTCCTTACGAAACACACATGGAAACCGGGGAAAGACCACCAATATTTCGTGATGTTCCTTATTAACCAATCCTCTGAGATCCATAGGTTCGTCGTCTCTCATACCACGTGACAAGTTTTATGATTAAACTAAAACAAATTTGGTTTTCATTATATACACATACATCCCTACATAGATTTTTTCGAAAATTAACGAGGGAAAAGCAGTGATGCCAATTCGTATTTGGAAACTTTGGCATACTGGAAAACCACTGAATCATAATATATACCGACGAAAAACAGTCAAATGTAAAATAGTTCCAATTAGACATGGGCGCCGTTATGATTTTTGTCAGCGGCGGCGTAGGGGGAAAATGAAGCCGGCGGCGGCGGCGTAACGGCGTGAACGCTGACTGCTTAATCGTCGGCGGCGGCGCGGCGTAACCGGCGGCGTGTAAAATTTCATTCGTATGCGGCAGAAAAAAAGGCGAATTAATCGAATATCTGAGAGTAAATTATTACAATTATATCATACCAATAAAGACAATGTAGAGCTATCTTGAATACGCAGCACATTGGGCTAGAATCGAAAAAAACTGGCAAAATATCCTTTTCTTGAGTGCGGACTTTAGTACTGGCAACTCTCGAATACATCCTGCCTATTACTACCATATTATTTACGCTGATTTCTACCAATTAAAATTCTACAGGTGGTCAAAATTGACCAAAATTCACGAATGATGCCAGGTTTAGATTTTTGCAAAATTCTCCAGCCTCAAACCAAACCCAAATGAGCAGAATCATTGGGAAAAATCAATACAGTGTTAAATAATCAACCCTTAAGCTTAATTATGATTATTTAAGTGATCACAGTTGAATATTTGAGTTATTGCATCACTTCCATCAGATCTCTGAATTAGCTTCTATTGGTGAAATACTCACTTCATGCAACATGTCTTTTAAGCTATATTTCTTTCTCTTATCCTCTCTCGGACCCTCCAATTTAAGGAAAACGAGCTCACATAAGACGCTGTCTGGGAATATTATATAAGAACTTATTGAGGTATGGCAATGCGAAGTTTCAAAGTTCACACTCAAAAAATATTTCCTTATTCTTGGTCAGCATTTTTCGATTCTAGCTCGCTCTGCACCGCAAAGGGGTTAATTTGGCAATACGTTGCTTTCCTTATTTTCACAAAAGCATGCTTCTGATAATTACGCTACATTACTTTAAGAACGTTTAAAGAGTGGTATCACAAATTGGGCACAAATAGTCAGTAGAATGTCGATCAATGGATGTAGTATTGTTGTGAATTAGTTTTAACATCACATTTGCGCCACATTTTTCAAGTATGGAATCCAGGAATAGACGTTCAATTGAAATTTCCAGAAAATAAAAAATGTATAAATGATGAACGCAAATCAAAACATTTAAGTTAAAACAAACTAAAAGAATAATTAGCAAATTAATGAATGAGAGGAGTTTAAAATAAATATATTTATAACATTCATCAGTAGGTTACACTCTGTCAACAAAATCATTGCACAACGCATAGTTGTCATGGATGAATACCATTTTATTCTATCTCTGTGGCTCTAGTCTGCTTTTCTTATCGTTGAGAGTGAGCCCTCATATACTAAAACTCCTCTCAATGGGAGTGCTGGTTGCGGGAATACACTATTTTCTAATAAAGATATTCAGACCGATTATAATGTTTAAGAACTCTGGATTAGACGTTTTTTATAAATCAAAAGATGCTTCAATTATTAGGAATTGAAGTTAATCCAGGAAAATACTGTTGTACCCTACAAAGAAAATTCTCTTATTGGAGTTAACATTTTGGTTTACATATATGTTCAAGATTGTTTTTATCAAAGTATTCACATAAATTATGATACGTAATGAATACACATTGCTTGCCATCAGGGCCGGCTTTTGACAATTGGCAGCCCCAGGCAAAACGCATTTGGAGGCTCTACCGTTTGTAATATTGCAAATTGAATAATGGTGTAAACCTGACAAAATATAACAACAGGCTCTTTTACAATGAATAATAAACTAAATTATTAAGATTCTTTCTATCTAATTTTTTTGTGAGTTATTTGAGAGTCAATTAATAATAATGATCTTGTAATGTAATAATTTGGCCAAAATTTGGCGGCCCCAGGCGACCGCCTAATTCACCTTCCCATAAAGCCGGCCCTGATTGCCACTACTAAAAAGCCCAACGTATCTCAAACGGCACCATGTTCATAAGAGAGATTGATGCACGTAGTAGAAATATACGCGATGAAAGAGAAAGTTAGTCTAAATTAATTTTAATATTATACCACATGGAGATAAGTAATTGAAAGCTGTTCAGTGAAATTTAATTATAATTAATTATTATCATATTTACAGGGAAAAATAAGAAAAGAAAAATATTTAATTGAAAAATTTGGAAAATCGTAGCGAATTTTTTTGTACTTGTTCTTTAATACTCACTCTCATTTCAGAAACGAAGAAGTTCTTATTCTTGATAATTTGCTTCCTTTTATGATCTTTTTCCGATACTTTTAAATTTCCTGGTAATAATTCTGGGAAAATACATCTGAAAATTTTAAATATATACTTCATTCATTAAAAACATCCAGCGAGATAGTATTCTGAGAAAAGACTGAATTTTATTTGTGTTATTTTAAATCCCTATTTATTATCGAAGTTATCGAAAACGAACATTCATTGCGGAAGTTACATCTTCCGCAATGTATTCTATGAATTAAATTACGTATGAAATATATTAATATATATACGTATTATGAAATATTCTACCAAGAGCTTGGTAACGAAATCAAGTTTGCAATCGTACCTACTTTCATTGCTGAGAAAAAGTTGTTTTACATAATCGTTAACAATTTTTTCTTGTGGCTAGGAAATATATTAAAATTTTTAATTTTGATTCAAAATATATACCGCAATAATGTGTTAAAATTTTGTGTTGATTAAATTAATATTTTTTGCGATATCATTTTCAAATTGAGCGGTCTGTTTTAGAGCGTGAAATTTCGGGAACTTATTTATTTCTGACTGCGATAAAGTACCAAAAAGATAAAAACAAAAAAATTTCTATTACATAGTTACACATTACACATACAATATCTATTCAGGGTGTCCCAAAAGTCATGGACCAAACGAAACACAGAGGTAGAACATTACATGGGCATTACATTACAGGTTTGCAATTCATTTTGTTGTCCGATCTTCTTTTGTTTACGAACTACGAATATTTTTCGTATTTTCTGAGAAAGCCATGACTTTCCAGACATTTGTGGTCATGGTTACGTAAGTATTTGAGATGAATTGTTTAATATTTTCTCTAAAAATGCTAAATAGTTGTTGTAACTCACAAGAGAATATTTTTTACCCTTACTCATACCGTTTAGCCAAAATAAAATTTCAAATTCTTAAATTCTCAAAATTCCGAACTTTGACAAAATCTTTGAGGGCAATTTAAAAAAAATTCATAATAAAAAAAGTTTTGTCACGTATCTTAAAAAACTTTTTCAATTCATCAGCTATTTACCACGTAAATTTTGTTGGGTTATTATTATTTATTATTTTATTATTATTAGATTAGAATTTGTAATGTGTTCTGGCATAGAACCCAGAAACAGCATGGTCTTATCTAATTTTGTTTTCATAAACCAAGTCTTGATATGCATCTTCTATCTAAGCTAGAACTTCCTATCATATCGATAATAGATCTAAAGGAATATATGGGAAAGGTAGGGCGTCATTTGAGGCAGTTGCAGCAAATATTTCTGCTTGAGTTTTCACACATAGTTAGAGACGGTAATCCTTTGTTGTTCTGCATAGTATTTATCACCAGGAAGACCCGGGTTCGATGTCGGACGGAGAAATTCAGCGAATTTTATGAATAATTTCAATACTTTTTGTACTTTTGATGACCCTCTCGACATGTTGTCGACTTGAAATTTGTGTTTGTATTCTATCAGTTCAAAGCATGTATCTCTTCGAACTACTTGTCAGCATATTTTCGACTGTGGGACCTTGTTTTTAAATCCAAGCCACGCCGCGCCGCCGCCGATAAAATTTCCAGCGGCGGCGCGGCGGCGCGCCGTAGGTATTTCTTCGGCGGCGGCGGCGTGCCCGATAATGTCGGCGGCTGGCGTAATCGGCGTGGCGCCCATCTCTAGTTCCAATTAACTTTGATCTATTCAAATCCATTTTTATATTGCACGAACTAGATTTGAGATACGAAGGATGCAAGTTATTTAGCGGATTCCATAATACTTAAATGTAGACACGTATCGGATCTTAAGGTATTTTCTTCTTAGCGAAGAATACGAATGACTTGGAATTTTCCTAGAATGGAGCTAATTGTATAACGGTTAAATAGATAACTAACTGCTAAAGAAATCGTGCTATAGTGGTGTCCGTCAAATTGATAAGAATTCGCTAAAAGAATTTAAAAAAAGATCCGGAGAATGGACCCTATATTTTCAACCGTCGACATGATTGGTCTATATATATATATACACCGAATAATGCATAATAATACCGAATTTGAATTATCGAGTAAGCGTATTATTCGTGGGTAACGACCGAGTACCGCAGCATTAATTCTTTTTTCTTTTGTTCGTCCTAAGCATCCCTTCACTTAAAAATGACATTCTCAACCCTTTGGGCTGACATCCCCACACTGTGGCTACTGTTTGTGTGTGAGAGATGACTTATCCTCTTCTTGTCATTTGCAATTCAAATTCGGCCAAAGGGTTGCTCTGCTCCGGGCGTTGACGGGGACCCTAAAAATGACGTCATCAACAAGGTGCGAAAAAACTGTTCGAGGGGTGATCTGCCTGTGAGGTGCACAACATTTAGACGTGTCCTCACTCCGAAGGACAGACAATTTGCTGGACTTTTGAGGAAACATCTGGATCATCTTCCAAATCAAAGGTTAATTTTTGAGAGGAAAATAGGAACAGAAATTATCGCAGGAGATACAGAGTTAAAGATCGTTTAAAAGGGAATATCTAAATGTAGGTGAAGAAAGCAAGGGAAAAGTACCTCACTCCTTTATAAGGTCTTTATTAAGGCGAGATTGAAAAGTGTCTTCTTCCATCTACTCCCCACCCTGCCTAGTAAGCCTCACCTCTTGATAGCAAACGATGGAAGGCACCAACCGTCCTGCAGCAAGAAAACGACTGCAATTATTTTTGTAAACTGCGAACGGCTCCGGTCTCGCACTCGTTTCGTTCACTCGTAGAAATGGTTTCTCTCTTTGGATTCTCTCTTTGGATTTCTTCGGAATCGATTTCTTTCGATTGTGCACTATTAATTAATCCCCCGGTTAATGGTAGTTATGCGGGGGTTATACCATTACTTTTTTCAGGTAGAAATTTCGAGGGTCCGGAATATCCAGACCCTTAGCTCGCCTTGGCAGCTCGGGAGTGCCCGGCCGTCAAAGCAGGGGGGACCGAAAAAAAACTGACTGCGTGGAATACGATTTAAAAAATTATAAACAATTCAAATGAGCAACAACATATTATCTTCGTTGTCTCACTCATCCTAAGAGATATAAAAGCGTCGTTTGATCGACGTTCTACGATGAAAATTAAGATTTTTCCTGATTTTGCAAGAAATTACCCGTTTGCACACGGCAACGTTGCTGTTGGGTTGGGGTAGCGTGGAGGGATTTCTATCAAAAATCTAAAAATCCTCCCCCAAACCCAACCCAACCCCCGTTGAGATATTTAAAACAGCCGCCTATCTGACTGCGCAACGTTGCCGTGTGTATACGGGTAATTTCTTGCAAAATCACGAAAAATCTTAATTTTCATCGTAGAACGTCGATCAAACGACGCTTTTATATCTCTTAGGATGAGTGAGACGACGATGATAATATATTGTTGCTTATTTGAATTGTTTATAATTTTTTAAATCGAATTCCACGCAGTCTGTTTTTTTATGGTTCCCCATGCAGTGGCGGCAGGGCGCTACCGAGCTTGGAAGCCGAGGTAAGGCTCCGGATTTGGTCGGCCATCCTCGAAATTTCAACCTGAAAAAAGTAAAGTTATAACCCCCGCATAACTACCATTAACCTTTAATAAACTCTAATTAACCAATTTAGTGAATATCTCTCGTTTACGTTGAAATGATTAATTTATACCAATCGGATTATCAAAAGCCTATCAATTTACGTATCGTCAGGTTGAGAAAGTCACCTCTTATTTATGATTTCTGGTTAAATAGTCAATGTATCCGATTCCATTAATTTTGAAAATGCAATAAGATCTCCTGCATTTTGTATTTCATTTGCGTCGATGCATTTATCTCTTGGATTGGAATTCATACGAACATTTCGTTTCAAACCCGTTTCTTGTTCTTCTTAAAACAAAACGCGTACAAAAAAGAAATTGACAGAAGCGCATCTGAACGATCTTTAAAAAGATAATTTCCAGATGAAATGGAAAGAAAATTGGCATTCTGTTTAGTACGAATACATTTTAAAGGAATATTTATAAACAATACTTTCAATAATAGTAGCAATAGAATAACAACTAATTAATTTAGCAGATGTAACTTTACAAGACCCGGTTGTGATAGTTGACGGATACATAGAAGCTTTAAAGATTTATGCAACACAGTAAATGTGCATCAAAAGTGCATCTCGGCGCTGCCCCACACCAGCTCCATCTCAAACGCTTGTTCTGCACACGTGACTCGAGTCGTCACGTTGTTCTTTCTATGTTTCCACCGATTGGCACACCAAGTGCAAGGCGCTAGCGTCGCCGGGGGTGTAGTTTCTACATTATGCACCCGTCGCTTTGTCCTTGAAGCGGCGCTCAATAAGATATCAAGGACTAAGCTGGAATACAATTAATGTGTGCTCTTCAAACGAGTGAACTAGGTGAGAGCCGTATTCCTATCTTTTTAATGATCTCCTTCGCTATTTAAACAAAAACTTTAACAGAATTTTAAGTGAGAAGAATTAGAGTTGTAATACGCTAAAGTTATACAGAGGTGAAAATTAGTGACTTGGCTGGGACTCGAATCTCGCTCTCCCACTTTCCGGGAGACCTGGGTTCGAGTCCCAGCCAAGTCATTATTCTTCACCTCTTTGGGTTAAGCCGCACACTTTTATGTTCATCGTCAATTCTCACTTTCCATCATTTCGTGTCGTTACGTACGTACGTTTCATTCTCGAAACAGAGGAAAATGTTGAGGACCGCAAAAGTTCTGGCGGAATCACTTTTAAAGTTACTCACCATCGAATTGCAATTTCATTGCGTACAATTGAATTCTGAAGTTGTAAACATTTTAATTGTATTATATGCATGCTGTTGATTTTCTTATTTTCCCTCTTTTTGTCTTAAGAATTTGCAATTTGACGTTTCATTTATTCTTTTGTTCGCTTTTCTTGTAATGGCGTATTTTTCAACCTTTTCGCCGTTTCTACACCACTTCACCGTATGCATTTTCTGATTTCTGTCTCATTTCACCTGCTACCCTGTGATTGCGGTGACTTTTCGTAAGCGCTGTGCGGTTCGGCTGGGCGTTGTAGAATCCCCAAATCAAGTTCCGGTGTATTTTTGGCTATGTTGAGTCGAAAATTTGGCTTCTTTTATGTTACATTCTGGCAAATCATATTTAAAAACTTCTTTGAATACACTTTAAGATATGAATTTGAGACCTTTACTTTAGATAATAAATTCAGAATTGAGAAATTTTGGCACATTAGGGAAATTTTTCGTTATGTCTAAAAACTCTTACACATATTACCTTAATTGTCGGAATGGCTGCTTACATCTCAATTATTAATTGTAATTAACGTTTTTTATTACCTTATTATACAGTGAATGGCCAGAGCTTCCATCGAAACCATATTTGCAGGTTAGAGAGCATTTGATTTTAGGCTTTGAGGCTTGTACAGTTGATACTGAAGCTACAATTCTTGACGGTGTATGTGCTAGCAGAGATTGCAAATTCACTTCGCTCTTCCGAACATTATTTCTCAATCACTTAACTTATGGAGGTAATGGCCTGCATAAGGAATCGCATTAGAAATAGCAACACATTTACATAACAAAGTCTTATCTGGGTACGTATATTGGTGTCTTCGAAAAGTACAATGAAGTAAAATTGGAGTTTTCAGATATATTGTCATTATTAAAAACAACACGAAAGTAGCAAAAGCAATAATGAAAATAAAAGTAATTTTCTTTCCCCAAAGAATCTCCAAATCCTCTAACAGAGTTGAAATATACTTCGAGAGTAAGCTGTTATATTTTACAAGTATATTACCATAGGGTTTATTGGCTTTAGCTGTTTTACTTTACCGGATGAAAATCACCAAATGAGGGTCTCTTTAGCATTTACGGATTAGATTACGTAAAATTGATAGCCGATGTCCAATTCGATATTTTCGAAAACTGAATTCCGAAATGAAAGAGAGATGGTCTCGCGACCGCAGACTGCGACGGATTGCATCATAATCATTGGTTTGAAATGGCAATTTGCAGTTTGTAATGCAGGCCGGATTGCTGGTCGGACACAAGGACGGTGCATAATTGCGCAAATCATGTTTTGAATGGGACTTCGTTAGCACAGCTTCGAAAGTGATCCCTTAATTGCAATTTGGACGCATTTCAGGAAATACTGCAAATAAACGCATTCCCTCTCGATCATCTTCTACGCATCGAAAACCATATCCTCCGCCATTTGTGCATCTCATGAAAAACCGAATTAATGAAATTCTACCACGAAGTGATACTTCTCCATTTTGGGCATAGCAATCGAATGGTTTCCACGCAAATTACACTTTGTGAATACTGAATTTTGTATATCGAGAGGACAATTTATTTAATGGTTTAAACCTTGTAAATTTGGTGAAAAACGCTAAACAAAAATTCAAATAAGTTATCTATTTGACTACCGTATGTACGATAGATCGTAATTAAGAATATGTCGAATAGAAAACAATACAAAAGTATATTGAAGATAAAGTAAATTCAATAGTGAGAATGAATCAATTGAGAGATGGAGGTTCACCATGGGGGATTTGATCTCTCCGCTCGAAGACACTCTCTGAACGAATAATTCAAATGATTCGGCTGGACGTTCTTTTTCAGTCGAAAACATCTATTTGATCGAAGTATTTCTTGAATATAATTTATTTGTTAATTATTGTTAATTTATATCAACATAATTGTTAATAAGTAATGTGAGACTATAAATTGCTTTTCTCGATCAATTCAACTGAATACGTATACATAAATTGGTAAGTTGCGGATGTTTTTAATTTAATCTTCTGAATTAAGTATTGAAGCTAATATATTTGTATCGATGCATATTTAGCGATTGACGAAAATGTAGTCAGTGAGGATCGTAAAGATTATCCTTGATTCGGTGACTATATTCTTCACAGAATTGAACTTTGAGCTGCGAGGGGTCAAAATTTAGCAAATCGCTAACATCGCATACTTGTCCAAAAAGGTAGAAAAAAAGTATTTTGTTTTGATATGCATGTAGTATGCAAAAAGTGATTCATTTGTGTTTTTTTTAGTGCTATCTATACTAATACATTTACTATCTTGTCATTGGTGTTTAATTTCCGTTTCTATTTCGGCATTGTGTTTGCATCTGTGTTATTTGATTGTGTTCCGTATTTAAGGGTCAAAATCAGAAAGGTGAAAAATTCGAGTCTATTCTTTTTGTTTTTTTACTTTAAAACATACTCCTAAAGTCATTCCGGGAACGCGTCCACATACAGCTTTTCATCATTAAACTGACATTAAAATAATATAAACTTCAATGCACGAAATTAAGCATTGGCATGTAGCTGTATATATTGTTTATTTAAGCAACGAATCTGTAACTGTATTCGCTTTATTTGAATTTTCAATATTTCGGTTTTCAACAGTTGTCTGACAGTTAATAATTCATTTCGTCAACGCAATAATATTTTGACGAAATATATTAATTAATTGCGCTAAAAGGTTATAATGAGCAGTCATGTGAAGCATTTTTTTTTTTAAAGCCCAGGTTTGCTTTTTTCCGCATTCAAGAATATTTTTTCCTGATAAGAATCTTTCAATTCAGTTTTTGTGTATCGTACTTTAATTCCTCGTCATTACGGGAACGACACTTATTATTTATTTTGATAAACTTCTTCCAAGAGGTTGCAAAGCGTGGGAAGGAAAAAATTAGAACGGTTATTTTGCAAGCGATGTAAAACGTAACATCCACTCATTAGATATCCCCAATTGCGTTCCCATGCTTATTTGAATATCTTTCGTTATTTGACTATATCATCAGCAGATTTTAGAATATAATGTAAATATCGCCTGCCCACAAAACACCCTCAATGTATAAAAATATGAGGTATATATACTGCTTATTGCACAAGGTTCATAAAAGAAACAAAAAATCATGTATATCAGATGAAATTTTCAGGTAGGCTTACAATTAAGCCTGACTTCGTTATTTATGTATTAGCTTAAGTATTCAACTGAATGCGTCACATACCGAACATTAAATATTCGGCTGCATTAAAAAAATACAGTAGACTCTTGATTATAGTTGATATCATATTTGAATTTGCAGAATTAAAGTCGCATACCAAAGTGAAGTAAATGCAGACATCAAATTACAATTATTTAGAATAAGTAATAATTAGGTAGTTTGACCAGTAGAGAGCTGACGCAAACCCAATCCAACGCATTGAGTGTTCAAAGGAAACAAAAAAATTCCATCTACTGAAATTTTGAAGGGGTATTGCATGACCACGTGGTTGACAGGATAAGTCATGAGATTCGTGGGATTCTATCGCCAGAGAAAAAATTGACTGCATTGAAAAGGAAGATGAAGAATTTAAGACACAGTTTATCAAATTTATTTCAAGTCATCAAGTCACAATTCCGATAAATATATCCGTAACTTACGCGCACCATACCTTTCAGCTGACTGATTTGCTTCCAAAATGGTATATTATTAGTAATATCATCGCAAATTAATTTTCACTGGTATCTTGTGTTGCTCCAGTACTTTTTCAATTTTCTGCGGAAATTCGGTTATCAAATAATTTTCGTAAATATATATCAAATTAACAGGTAATCATAAAATAAGGTTCAGTATATTTTATATCATCCCGAGTAATGAATTAAAAGTCTACTGTGCAGACTTTTAATCATCCAGAATGCTTAATAAAGGAACAAGTAACTTTGCAATGGTCGCTAACTCATCTTGAGTTGTGCCCTCCGATAACAGCCCTAAAATAAGACAATCCTAATTTATACATATAGTTATTTCACAAAAAACCACATAGCCATTAACTTACGTTTTTCTGATAGCGGCCTCGAGCTATTAGCGGACTGTGAAAAACATTTTGGATGTCCATCTGTACCTTATGAAATCCAAACTAAACTCTCCTTCGAACTGAAGCATAGGCTTAAGAAGTGCACGCGTTGAACACAGTTTGCAAAACACTCGTATCATAGCGTTCCATTGACATCGATGTCGGCTTTAGGCCTACTCTGCTACCGAAAACATCACCTTAGCTGACATCGGAGCCATATTTATGGGTATGCGAAGCTTTCGCTGAACTTATCAAGCAAACACATGACTAGCAGTATATATGTAAGACATGCGTGAACATTGGGGTTTTGTACTCTTCAGCAGAAAAAAGTACAGAGCTAGTCTTGAGTCTTGGGGGGGTTTGAACCCCTAAACCTCCCCCTCCTTCGCTGCGCCGCTGCTCTTAGTTAAAAATACGGTTAATGCTCTCGGAACACTTCTGAGAATCTGCACTCCAAGCTTATGATAAAAAACATTATTATAAATAAATAGTTAAGTTACAGAGCGAAGTGTGACCGCAATACGAACATAATTGGGCCTGATGCAAAATACAAAGCAATCCGAAGGCAAAAAAAGACAACTAAAAACACAAAAATCAACATAATTACGAATAATTAAGAATAAAGAATCGATTAACTCGATCTAATGCAAGTATCCTAATTACGTAAGGCAATGGCTATGGATCATTACAAATATTAGATTGGATGAGAGCAGGTGGAATTTGTAGCACGATTTGAAATTATTTGCCGTAAATAGAAAATATTAGAATAATAAATAGCAATTAAACGTAAATATCAACAGCAGAACAATCACCGCATGGAAACCAATGGGTGCTCACCAATATAGTATAATGGAATTCCGCGGAGGGCGAACTCAATACCAGGTTTTAATTTCCTACTTAAGACTTACTTCGTACATCGGACGTGGCGACCATAGCTTAAAGATCAAAGAACGCGAACAAAAAAACAGACATTGCCAAGTATTCATTCGTCAATAGGGGAATTAGAGAATGGAAAGCCTTACCTGGAGTCTTTCCAATGTCAAAAAATGTAAAAACTTTTAAAAATAAGCTTAAATTTGTTTGTACTTTTTAAATTTTTGTAATGTTAATAATTGTAATATTAATTTTATACTGTCTATTTTGTAAATAGTTGTAATATTTATGTTGTATTATTATCTATTGGGAGTTTACTGTAATGTTAATGTTATATTGTCTATTGTGCATGTATATATATAAAAGTAATTCATTGCCTGCGGGAGGTTTTTGGAGGGGTTTCCCTCCCGTCTTTGGGCGAATGCAATCCTTTGTAATTTAGTATTTCCCCCTCCACCGCTGCCACCAGGCCTAATTGCAGCGTAATTTGAATAAATACATATACAATTCTTATTCTCATAAACTTCAGCGTCATTTCCACTCGCTTTTACAAAGTGATGGCGGTCATTAGATTATTTGGAAGAATTTCAACTGAGTTAAATAAACCCTTGGATATTTACATCTATCTTCTACATATCAGATCATTATTTCTTCAGTAAGGTCCAGCAAAACACCACAACTTAAGCGGAAGGTCAAGTCCATCCTATCACAGGAATAAATTATAAATAATATATAAAATACAATAAACAAATATATTTACGATAAAAACGATTTGATGGTGTCGGTGACGTAGGCGACCGGCTTCAGCTGTTAGCCGATATTAAGCCGGTTAAGTGGTTTAAAAGATAATTAACTTCGAGAGAAAGAGAAGACGTTCTATTTTGCACCTGGTAATAAAATATAGTTTTACAAAAGCAAATGCGAGAGAGGATGTTGAAAAACTAACGATTTTACACTCTCACAAAATTACAAAGAGGCTAATGTGTAATTGACGCCTCTCACTTGATTCCATATTTAAGGAAACCCTAATTACAGATCCTGCAAGCAATACGCATTCGTTCTGTGCATCTGCAGTCCGTTCCTCTGATTCAATTCCCTTCCAAAGTGACCCAAACCCTATTTGTACCCCATCTAATGGTCTCCAGCGGTCATCTCTACGGATATCAATTTCTGTCGAGATAAAAAATCTTGACACTAAGTATATTCTGTACTAAGGGTTGCATCAAATTCGGACGTATGCTCTTATAAAAGGTGAGCTCTTATCGTGGAATAATAAAAGGACTGGAAAATGCTTCGAAATATCTAGTCTTCCACATTTCCCGATAGAATGTATTGTTGAGTATTAACTAGCGCTGATTAGTGATTGTTGATAAGACTGTGAATTCTATCGTTTATTTAGAGTTAAAAATTAAAGAAATCAGCCTCTTCTCTTCAATTCCTTTAGCACTGGTTTTCCTGTCGGTCTAAGCGTTTGAAAAAGATTTCCCCGTCTTCTATTTTACTTCAAAGCTTACATTACTTCAAGCTAATCATCAATTAAAACTTACATCTAATTATGAGCCTGTGGCAGCTTCACATTTTACATTACATTTTCAATATCTCACTAAACATTGTCCCCACATCATTGCTATTTTATTTGCATAATGTAATCATTGTCATTATGCTGCCACCTTTTCATGAATAAGTCCTATAATTTTGAGATCATAATGATCAGTATCCTTTCGCTCACACAGTGCGAGTAAATAGGGAATTTTACGTCCATTTAATAGAAGCGCTTTTCAATGGTTCAGAGGATGTCAAAGTATTTTGCATCGGGAATTCTAGTTACCTTTACTCGCAGTGCCCATTCGTATTTTTCTCCATGAAATATCGAGTAAGTGACGATTCGGAAAAGCCTCGTATTTTAGTTGCCTTGGACTCGGTGTTTCGAGACTTTCTCAAGATCTATAAAAAAGCCAAAATGTGGATCACCCTCCGGAGCGACCAAATTGGAGAGAGACAATTGGAGCGAAGATTTGTGAAAGGGGCAGATTGCTCTGACGCTTAAATGAAAGGACTCTTTTATTGCCCCCTCCTGATTCGATTGGATGGCCGCCGATTTCTATCCAGGTTCATCCCATGGGATTCGTTATCTTTCCGAATAAAAAGCAGCGATTTCATTTTACAACTTCATTTAGCGCGACTTCCTTTGCCGGTGATAATTTTCTGCTCGCCACGAGGCGAATTATCCATTCGCAGTAATGTTACCAAAAGAACTCTCATAAATTAACGCCTTCTTATAAATGCTATTATTAATAAACTTGTGGACTAAACTATAGTACTTATTCATTAAACGCATTTTTGATAAAAGTGGCTTAGTGAGTGGCTGGTGGACAACGTACGACAACGTAAAGGTCATTTTTTCGTTGCAGGGTTCATTTCTTTTGCAAAAATAAATTAGAAATAAGGGTCCCAGAAAGTCCAATCAAGCACCAAAAGAAGGAAAATAGAATAAATATTCTTATTTTGGTCGTGGAATATCGTCTGCGATTCGAAATTGCGCTCATTTTGATAAAATACGTGAATATTTTATCGAAATTTTGAGTATGTAAACAACTAATCCCCTTGACGACCAAGGCGATTGTTGAGTCCCCAGCTCGTGTATTTATCCGTAAGAACACATTGAGAATATATTCCTACTTCAAATTAATGTTAATAATAAGTGATGGATTATATGAAGAGGGAGAAATTTAAGGATATATTAGTAACTGCAGCTATGAACGATATACTGTGAATAATAGTCCACTGTTCGAACCCAGACGGTTAAAAATCTTTTCATAAGTAGTGCATGTTAAGTGCATTGTTTCCGTAGCAGGGTTCATTTCATTTGGTAAATTAAATTAGAAATAACAGTCGTAGGAAGTTGAAAATAGCATTAAAAGAAGGAAAATAGAATAAAGATTCTTATTTTGGTCGTAGAATATAGTTTGCGACTCAAAATTGCGAACAGTTTGATAAAATACTTGAATATTTTATCTAAATTTTGAGGTTATAAACAACCCATTCCCTTGACGATCAAGGCGATTGTTGAGACCGAGCTAATATCCGTAAGAACACATTTAGAATTTATGCCAGCTTCCAATCAATACCAAGAATAAGTTAATATTAGAGTTTTAATACGAAGAGGAAGAAATTTTATAATGTGCAGTTATGACTGATATATTATGAAGAATCACGAGTACTAACATAAGATTATTTAAGTTACATAAGAGCATTTAAGTAATTTTTCAAATTTAAGCGTCTGTAGCAACCGAGTTTAATTTACATCAACGTAATTGTTTACTGAGTATTCCGTGGAATAAATACGATTTATAGTAGTTTGTTGCATGAAATTGCTTTCTCTCGATCAAATTAACTGAATGTGTATAAAAACCGGGTAAAATGATGTATAATATATTTCTGTCGTGTTTAATCATCGTCTCCGATATCCGTTTGTGCATTTCTGAAAATGTCTCCTTAAAAGTGGAGCTGCTTATCCTAATGTGATCTTCAAATGTATTTTTTATAAACTTTAAGCAAATGTTGTCTTCCTCGAAGAAATTTTTCATTCAAATGACATGAAATTTAATATTTTTATGTCATTGTAGACGTAATGATAACTTTTTTCTATGTTTATTAATGTGGATATAATTAAAGTCTGGAATTTGTTATTTACCTAAAATTATGAGACGTGTTACGATCAAGGTAGTTGTATTTAGCAATTTCTGTTTCCCCGTTGAGATTCAACGGGCACTTCAGCTAGTAATACATAAAACAACCAGATAAGGGAATATTCTACGGCCTTCGATGCGTATTAATTTAAGAAAAAAGGGCCACATTTTATCTCTACGCTTGGACAGTCAAGTTTCCTGGAAAGGTTTTCTCCTTTATTTTAAGCAATTACATACACCAAAGATGGCTGTCAGCAACTTTAAATAATTCATGAAATATGCCTAAATTTATGTCCTTGCAGAACGATCATTTTGCCCGTCATGTGGGAAAAAACGTTTCCTGATACAAATTATATGGCGAAAAGGTTTTGCATAATACAGCAAAAATTGTGATGTTTTCTACAGCCAAGCCTTGTCTTCGTATTTTTCATAATCGTGAACCATTGCCAAGAATAAGAAAATAAAGCTCTATTGAACTGAATGCCTGCCAATGTATCTTCTGATGCTCCGGTGTCTTCCGTTTCGACGGTACCATCTGACCCCATACAGCTCCTGCGGCGGATTCAGGGTAACCAAACTGAAGCGAAGACAACGAACTGTCCCTTGAAGACGGCGTCGCGACGCCGGAGCTGTGTTCCAACGACGCGTCGTTGGAACACAGCTCCGATATCACCGTCCACCTTGAAACACTGACTCATTGTCTAAACTTGAGATCAATTTAAATATCGTCGAATTTGAAGAATGTCGTTGAGATTCGTGGCATTTGTTCGACTGAAAGTGAAAGCGCAATGACGTTATTGAAGTTGGCCCTTTTGGTGTTAAAATCGGCACAAACGATTACTCTCATATGCCTCGACGAGGCCGTTCAAGGTTTACCCCACTTACTGTGCGTTTTGGTCGATCTTCCTTGCGACCTATATAGTAACTGCGTGAAGAGTTAAAAGGAATTTTTCATCAAAAAACATCGGTTTGAATTCTGAACCTGTTTCACCCATTTATGTTAACGAATTGTTAAGTAAGCTGAACAGACAACTCTATCGAATGGCAGATTCTTGACATTTCTGAGAATTTTAATCATTTTAAATACATGCTCTTTGTTGACGATTTGCAAATATATCTACATCCAACCGCTACGTACCCGTTGCCTTGAAAGCAATTAATTCGGATATTGAATCTTTGTGTGACTGGTCGAATGCGAATCATCTAGATCTTAATCCCTCTAACACACAGGCAATTATATTTCGTAAAATTCTAAGCAAAATTGATTTTGAAAATCATCCGAAGATTATCCGAATCAACAGTTTCATTTCAAAATACAAACCTTGGTGTTACTCTTACCAATAGCCTTTCCTAGTATCCTCAATTATCTGACGTATCAAATAGAGTCACCCAGACTCTTCATCAATTGAAATTAATCCGTAACAACCTTCCTTTATCAACCCGTATAATGCTTGTTTCGACACTTATTCTTCCGGCATTTGATTATTGTTGTCTAGTATGTATCTCACATGTGAACAAGAACTTCTGCGACTTCTCAATTCTGCCGTTAGATTTGTTTTTAACCTTCGTAAATCTGATCATGTTTATAAACTTCGTTGCCAACTGTCGTGTCCAATTGGAAGAAGGAAGTTCTTGCTCGGATCTTTTCTTTTCTCGGTGTTCAAAAATTCGGAGCCGAGCTATATTTCCCTTTTCCCTCGCAAAAGACAGCTTAGTACTAGATTAACACGAAGTGGACCCGAGCAAGTTACATATCCTACTCCTCGATCAAACATTAATTCATTTCAGATTGAAGGCTCTACCTGACACTATAAAATTTTCCAGTTCGGTGAGAGTTTTTAAGTTAAAATTATTCAACTATTTCTTAGCTAATGATGTTTTAGCCAATGAACGAGTATTTTGCGTTAGACTAGTTGCATCTCGTTTTTTCCCCTCTCTTGTTGTCTGTCCTTAAGTTCTAAATTCTCTGTTTACCTAAGTTGTGTTTTTGCTTATTTTTTTATTTTTGTATTTCCACATTTGCAAATCTCAATGCATTCTTATGTTCTTTTAGTTTTCCATATATTTTTGTATATTTTTATAATTTTTTTGTTCTCTTAGCGTCTTTGTATTTTGTGTTGCTCTATGGGAGTCTACCCAGAGCATAATAAATTATTATTAATAAAGAACACCCAAACCCTAAATATATGCTTTGTACTAATAATTTTGCCTATCCTACATATTTGTATTGTATTAAAAGTCAATGAAAACAAAACATTTTAATCGATTGTCTTAACTTGCATTTAGATGAAATAAATTATAACACGATATAAACAATTAAATTAACGATGAATGATCACTCTGTGTGATTCTCACTCCAACCAAATCTCAGCCACACAACCACTCGTAAATGAAACACAATATATTTGGATTTGTGATTGCCTACACATTCAGACATTCAAACCGTATTTTACAAGTCGTTTATCAGGAACTTCTATTAAAATCATGCCCCTGAAGCTCCCCTATGCTGACTGTACAATCGGCTGATGCCCTTAATGTCCACAGCCGAGTGATGGCAGCACTGAAGCTCGCCCTTTGAAACCATAATCTCATATGGAGTAAATGGAAAAAACAGCACGATTATGATACTTTTTCCCTCTTTTTCTTTGCGGGAGTGGTATATACCAAAGATGGAATTCAGAGTTAGTGATTTATCCATTTATAAGTACTTAAAACAATTGAATAACATAGGAAAATTAGTAAATCCGAGTGCAGGTTACCTTCAGGGCACACCACAAGTAACTTCGTCGCTGTGAAAACATTATTCGTAGATAAGCGAAATTTATTCTACTTGGATACACATAAAATAATTGATCCTTAATAAATTACCAACGTTACATCTACTTTCAACTAGGCCTTTTAAAACTAGAATCGCAGGATGCACATGAGTGGTCTGAAAAGTTTCCGACATTTCAACATTTCTTGACATGTTTTCTGAAAATTTCTGAAAATTTTCTGAAGATGTCTGAAAAATCTGGGGTCGGAAACTTTTCAGACCACCCTCGTATATACATTTCCTGAAAAAAATCGAAGTTCCCAGAAATAGTCTCCAGGAAATGAGTAAACGGTCAAATATTGTTGAAACATACATAAATCCAAGAGTATCAAATTTTAATGACTGGCGTGGACTTCATTTTATCTTGAGGAGGCTGAAATGTGAAGTTAGGTTATACAATATACAAACATAAAGGATAGAGTGGTATAAGTAAATTTATTGACCAAATATTAAGTTTTAGACAGTTTCGCAGTTTTCCTTTTCGATGCACTTTCTTTAAATTTATAAGCTTTGCATGCTGTCTAATCCTCATAGTTACATAATATTTTATTATATATGCTATGATTTCACTTCCGTGCATGGGAAAGTTATCTCTTCATCACCTTTAAGCAACTCTGTAATTATGCACTCAAGCACTTCTTTTTGTATTTGGAGGAAAAAATGTAAAATATTTATTTTTCTTTTGAAAATTTATAAATAAAGTGGAAAAACGTTATTATGAGTCAATAATTTCTTAACTCAGTACCTGTTAAACAAAGATTAAATATAATAATAATTTAAAGATTTTAAAATATATTAATGGTCGTAATATTAGTCTTATAGTTAATTTTATAGGCGATATTTAGGAAACATATTTAGTGGCCGAAGTCACCCCATCGGTTGGGATGCCTAAGGCCGCTATTATTTATTTTTTTAACAAATTCCGTTGCTTAAGAAAAATATTCAGATTTGCATGAATAAGAATTACCTTCATGTAATTTTAATTTTCTAAACATAGAGAATGTAATTGAATACAGAAATATAAAAAAAAATCTAAAGAACGACCAAAGTCACCCCATTCTACGGTACGGTTCAGCGCATTTCAGTGATTTACGGAGAATGTTTTTACGGCGACAAAGTTACCTGTGTTTTGCACATAAGGCAAGCACCTATTTTTAGGATTTGCTAATTTGTCCGTCTTATTCAAATGTTTTGTATTCAATTCAAAAGTACCTATTGATGGATAAAACAATTACTCTTAATTCCATCTTTGGTAAATATTACTCTTTATTACATATGTTTCATAATCGTGCTTTTCATAATCGTGCCGTTTACTCCTTATAAGATTATGGTTTCAAAGGGCGAACTTCAGTGCTGCCATCTCACGGATGCGGACATTAAGGGAGCCAAAAAATGTCAGCAGTTTCCAGTCCTATACTTTCTAAGTTCGTGATTGAAATACAAGGGACAGCAGTGTCTATAGGCACTCGCTCGCACCTTTGTTTTCACCGTATTCGCAAGTGATCGTCCCGGAAACAAGAATGCAATTGAAGTGGACGAACATTTTCCACTAAAAATGTCTGATAAAAAATGCGTTATGGAATTGAAAAGTAGCAGCAATCTGTCTTGAATACTAATTAAAGCCGTTCGAATACTCGCTTCAAAAATAATTCTATTTGATTTTGAAGTAAATGTTAATTCTGATAGACAAAGAGGCTAGTTTCAAGTTCATAAATTACAGCAATAAAGAGCTGCAAATGCAAAAGTAAAATTAAAATGAACACACTTTTTATTATTTACTTATGCAAGTATCAAATTTGCTTACTAATTTGTGTCGAAATTTCTTGGAAAGTAAATATATAAACTTGAGTCTAAAGCAGACGTTTGTATTATAGCTGGTATAGAGGAGCTTAGATTGGGAATTCAATTTCTGTGCGTCGAATATGCTGTCCAAACTCCCCCAGGGCTCGAGTGAAATGCGAACCATTCCTTTCCGCATTTACCTGAGGACAACTCCACTCCCTTCAGCCCTCGTTCTTCTTCATTTTCCGTCGTAGAAATATCTTCCTAAGTTCGCTCAGCGGATTTATCAGAAACTGCAATGGAGGTAAGGAATAGATCGAGTATTCAAATGATAAATGCATAATATTTAACGACTGAATGTGAACCGGTACGGGAATCTGCCACCGAATTACGGAAGAATACAACTTCTGGTTTTCTATCACAAAATTCTCCTGCGAAGCGTATATACGTGAGGCGAGCTGTGGCATATATTCTCAATTAAGGAAGAACCGAGTGCAACCTATCAAAATTGTATAATAACTGTACCACAAAGTTTTACTGTGTGCATTGTAACGAACATTTACTTTTACAAAGTGGATATTCCTTGTATGATTTTTCTGTACGTTTGAACCTGTTAAAGGAAAACTTCCAATCGCATATTTACGGATCTTGAAATGTCCGCTTTCGTTATTGCCTTTTAATAAATCTCTATTTTCGTGCAGTTTGACGCAAAATTTTCACTGTATGAATGTTTACTTGTACTCGATAATATTGTTTTTGTTCATTTATCATACTCGATAATACTTGAGTCTATCTGACGTCAAATACAAAGTTCCATATTGAAGCAATGTCCGATTTAAAATCCGTCAATGGAAAAGACGAGCTCAACAAAAATACTTATGAGCTACCTTTTTTGTCGTTGAGAACTTCCTCCTCTTCTTGATATTCGGACCTTTAGCAAAGGAACGTGCCTTACGGGGTCCATTAAGTGATCATATAGACGAACGATAAAGGCCCTTTTAAGTGCTCGCGTCAACTTTGTATTCGTGCACAAGAAAAATCACGGAGATTCGCCGAAAGGATCGAACATAGAAGGACAATGTTATCCTCCGTCGTGCGTGGCATCACTTACGCCGTATGAAAGTACTCCAAGAGCAAAAGATCCTGAAATTGCTTTATTTCGTAGCTTCAGCTTGTCGATGATTTGAATGAATCTTCTGTATAATAAGGAATACGCGTCTTATTTTTCGTTGCATTATTTAATTTGAAAATTTAAATTAGAAAGAATAGACGTAGAAAGTTGAATCAAGCACCAAAAGAAGAAGAATAGAAAAAAGTTTCCTATTTGGTCGTGTAACATCATTTATGATTCGATACTGCGAGAGTTTTAGAAAATTTATGAATATTTTGTTATAATTTTTATGCTACAAACAACCCATCCCCTTGACGATCAAGGTGATTATTAAGTCCATGTGTTTATCCGTGAGAACACAATTTACTCCCACTTAATATTAATGATAATAATAAGTGTTAGACAATATTAAAAGGACGACTTGCAGCTGCGAACAATATGCTGTGAAGATTCGCACGCACAAACATACGAATGTATAGGAAAAAATTCCGATGTTATTTCATTGCCTGTGGCAATCAAGTTTTATTTAGAACAACCTAATTGTTTAAGGATTATTTCCGTGATGTAAAAGAGTTCAGCGTGTTTCTTGAAATTATGTACGATATAATCTTCCAAATTTAATATTAAATGGCATTTATTTTCATTGCTGTATATTATTATTAGTGGATGACGAAAATGAAGCAATTAATGAAGAACGTAAGTACCACTGATTTGAATGTTTAGATACATTTTTAATTATTTTTTTATTTATTATTATTTTCCCAATATTGCCACCTCTTAACGAACGCCTTCCACGATTCGATACCCTTCGAGTTTACTTTTGCACGTGTTGACTGTATTTTATCCAAACGCCTTATGTCTTCGATGCAGTTAAATTTAAAATATTTCTAAACTATTAAATGTATGATGATGATGAACAATCAAAACCAAAATTTTGATCTCATATGTATTTGAAATGTTTTTCTACTGACACGTTATTTTCTGATCCCAAAATGTAATATCTTTCTGTTATTCTAATAACCTAGTTTCTGACCTCTTAAATCTTTCCGAGGAGTTGGCCTGTTCTATCATAACTTCAATCCTCCATAAATGAAACATTTTCTAAAAGAATGTCAAAAGGAGTTTGAGGATAATCTCTCGAATCACATAGAACGTTAGAATAATGACCGGAACTCATAATTGGGGTCCTAGAGAACTAATTGACGGACAAAAGGGTGAAAAATGCCCTGAAAATTATCGAAAAATGGCCCTGGAATTTCTAAAAGTTCGATTCCAAATAAACCTTCAACATAATCAGCAATTCAGTTTTCTAGAGGTGAGGAGGGATTAGTGCCATCCTCATAGTCATAAAGCTAAAATACATTCCGCTGATAACGTGCATGATAATCATGAAATTACTGACCTGCGTCAATCCTTCGATTCGACTTTATTAGGCGACTTTTCCTAACTTCGCCGATTTTTCTAATTCATAATATCTGAACTTTCGCCATTGTGTATTATCCTGAGTAATTCATTCAGTGCTTATGGTTATTATTCATGCTTCGTGGAACCCCTTTTTAACGTGAAAACAGTACTGTTTTCACGTCACTTTTATTTATTTATTCGTGGCTAGAAAAAGTGTCGATGTTGCCGTATTTATGAAAGATACCCCATTCGAATTTCCATACTTTGCTGCATCCTGCGCTTCCAGCCATTTTCCCTTTCCGGCATTCACTCAACCCCTTCCGCCCCATATCCGATTACCACTCCCAAGAGAACTTCGGCTTCGGCTGCGAATTAGTCTCAGACATTACCGCGCAAATTGTCAGCGTTCTTCAGTTTCAATAAAGTGGATTACAGTTTCGATTCATTCGCGATAGGCAACATCGACTACGCACGATTTAAAAGATCAATAGTAAATAGTTAGGTCTTCGCGACTCAGAAATTCTTCTAACTATAGTTAAAAGTGGTGTTCTTTTTTCTCCAAATTTTGGAAAACAAATCGAGTTTAATGTGTTATGCATCGCCACTAAAACGGAGAAATTTAACATTTAAATTTACGTTATAACTCTGCTTATAAATTCTATTGAAAAGGGAATGATTAAATCGCAGGGCCTCCTCGGCAGCATCAGTAGAAGAATAATTAAAACTTGTATGGACCAGTAAATGGATGATTTCATTTTGCAAAATACAATTTCATTATGTAATAAGATAAAAAGGCGAAGCATCGATTCGTTACCTTAAGTTTTGAGAAATTAGATTTTATGTTTCCAAAGAAACTTTCAGGAGAAAGTTGAATAAACTTCTGCTGAAAGTAGTTGAGATTGAAGCCGAATTTATAAAATATCAGAAGTGCTCGTTGATATTCAACGGGAAAACACAAATTTATAAATAGCAGTGTAACAGCCGTGATCGTAACACATGCTTCATAATTGTAGGAAGATAGCAAATACCAGGATATTCTTTCCAAATCAATAAACCAAGAATTGAAATTTATAATCAAGTCATACTCAATATTCAATCCCATATCTTGAAAATGAACAATTTCTTAAATTAAGACAACATTCGTATATATTTAACATAAAAATACTGTCGTAGATTACATAAGCAGCACCACATTTAAGGAGACATTTTCAGAAAGACGCTAAGAGACAAAGGTAACGAAGATCAAACACAAAAATAAACAGAAATAAAGTATGTATCACTGTAAATTCACCGAGGAATATTCTTGCGAAAAGTAATCCTATCATGGATATATCTTATAATCCTATAAACCAGCTGACTGGCATTCCAATAGCATACACTATCAAATAACACAACTATCAAATATCACAAACGGAATGAAAAGGTCAAAACGGAAACTAAGATATAACACCAATGACAGGAAGGCAGTAAATGCGTATCAAGAGGAAATCACCGAAGAAAACCACGAATGAATAACACTTTGCATTCTCTAAAAAAACAACAGTTTAAATACTTCTCGCACAGATGTAGGATGTTAGAAACTAGCTGCAACTTGGTGATCACACCTCAAATATACCAAATCTAAGGGTTCCCGGATGATCAACGCTTTCTGCTTCGGTGAAAGCGGTCCCGGGCTCGAATCCCGGCGGGAGCCAATGCGCGAAATGACCTGTCGGAGCACTTTTAAGAAAACAACAAAGAAATGTAAAAATGCCATTGCATAAATTATAAATATGTAATATATAAACTTTAAAATAATACCTTTCTTATTTTAAATGTCCACCACGATAGAAGCTGAAGTATTACTGAACTTGATGAACTTTCATTATTTACCTCACCCCGCAGAAAAATCTAAGTGACTCATTTTGCTAAAAATCTCCGAAAGGTTTTTCCCCTCCTGTTTCGATGTGTCAGAGAAGATTATTCGACACAAAACACCAACAAAAACCTAACTCAAATAATTTCGACTATAGAATGATTCGGTTAAATATTAATTTTATTTTCTAATTTATGCCACGGAAAGTAGCACATCGATTATCTCCAATATTCCAATCGTACTCAAGATGCACGAGTTCATGCGAACGAATTCATTGTACATAAACAACAACATTTGATTTAACAATAAACATTTGATTCCGTTAATCAATGGGACCAATGAAGTTGCAGATCTTCGTTCTGTTTCCTCTCTCGTTCGACCTACGAAGGCTACTTATTGACGTAAATTGCAGAGTAATTGAATTATACTTAGTTATTACAAACAGAGGAGTAAAGATTGTATTTAAAACTGATACAGAGTCCTTATCATTACCTTGTTTGTTTGAGGTGTGGAAAGTATCTCGCTATCTAACGTGGAAATGGTAGAGATTACCTATCGAGAGATAATTCGCGAAGAAAAAGCCATCCCAAAACAAAAAAGTGAAGGAATTCAAAGTCCAATCGTACTTGCTTCGCGATAACTTACGTATTTCCGCGTTTATTTACGTTGCATTAATCACAGTTTAGCTCAAAGTGACGCAAGCAAATATTCCCATTTGACACCAATTATATTAAAAAAAACTCTATCTTACAGTAATTATCTTATAGTGATTATCTAAAAATGTATTTCTTAAAATCCATATTACTGCATGGATTGAGTGCCAGACTATTCACTAAAATTATAATCAATACAGCTTTTCAAGCATCACATCTTTCATTATGTGAACAAGGAGGATTTTCCCTAAAACAATTTCGGTAAGACAACGCTTTTATACAACAACGGAATCAATAGATGAAATTTTTACAATCCTCATAACACTAAGACAACTTTCCATAGAAATTCCAAGTAAATTGTTCTGCAGTTATGAGCTCTGTTTATTTGAAAACGATTTCTAAATATCGCGAAAAATCCGCATAAGGAGCCAATTGCGTTTAAATTTTTTCATATGGAGGGCATAACTCAGCTGAAGTCTATCAAAAGTGGTAATTTGAAACTGACGGTTTCGTCATACGCTTATTAAGCATACGTCACGAGGGAATCCAGTCCTTAATTAAAGCGCAACCCTTTGGATAGCTAAGAGGATCAATAAGAGGATTACGATTCGGGGTTTTCCTGTATTTTCATATCGAAGCTGAATCCACCGAATTTCTCTCGTATCAAAGTTTCGTAAAGGATTTGTAGTCATACGCCCCTCCTTCTAAGTGTCATCTGTAGTAAAATAGCTCTTCTTGGAAATTGTTTTATAAATGAACTTTTTTTAATTATGCACCAAAGTGCTTCGACAGATCTTCTGTAGCAATGATTTATGGCTCCATTTTTATTTTCATTTATTTTTCAATCTAATTGCACTATATTTCTTTATCAAACATACGAGTAAAAGTTGATTGCATACTACAAGCAGATAAAATGTTTTTATAATATTTATTCACATGGCAAGTTTTAAGTTTCAATGTTATCGGGAAGGGGTTAAAATAAATCTTAAAAACGTAGCAGTTTCTAATTTTGAGACGCCTGGTGTCGAACCTTGGGCCTATTGGCAGATGCGAATAGACATCATAACTTGTTCGGACCGGATATTATTTTGAAGTCCATATCATATCGGGAAGGTCCTGAAATAAGACTCCATTATCACCATCTGAAATACATACGGCAATGTAAATGGCTCCCTGGGATCGAACCAAGGACGATCAAGGAATCCTAAAATGCGAGTTTGAAATATATCTATGATCTGTATTTACATGTCAAGTGTTAAGTTTCTATGTTATTGGGAATGGGTTAAAAAAAATCTTAAAAATCGTATCAGTAACCAATTTTAGATACGCCTGTTGTCGAACCCAGGACTTATTGGCAGATGTGAATACACTTTATGACTTGATCTTATTAAATCAAAGTTTTAAGTCGATATCATTCCGGGAAGTACCTAAAATTGGTTTCCATTATATCCGTAAGAAATGCATTGAGGAATGTAAATGGGTCTCTAGTATCGAACCAAGGACCATCCGCAAAACGCAAAACAGCGTATATAAAATGTATTCATATTATCTATCCACATACCGAATTTGATGTTTCTATGATATCGAGAAGGAGTTCAAAAAATAATGTAAAAATCGTCGCAAGGCATTTTAAACGGGAGTATATTTGCCCTGACCTAGCGTCGAACCAAGGATAATCATCGAGGATGTCTTTCGAGTTTTCGTCTAATACGCACGGTTTCCAGCGATACCTCGGTTTCGGATTTTGGCTACAGCTAAAAAGAGAGATTACAACCGTTAATTAAAATTTGAAGCTAACAAACATTTTTTGAGAGTAATTTAGTACGAGGATTTTCACCTCCCACAAAAATGAATGAAATTATTTTAGCTGAAATTTCAGCTTCAGTAATTTGAAACGTAATCAATCCCTTACATTTCATAGTTGCGCTTACGACTATCGACCTCAAAGAAGATAATCTTTAAAATTTAACTTACAAATGTATTAAAAATTATCTTATGGAATTCAATTTTGCAATAGACGTCTATATCTACAATATGGGAGGAATTGTTTTCCACGAATGTAATTTCTCGACCGCCAACTATAATTTAGTATCCCCAAGTCCATTTACAGTCGTCTAGTTTTGCCTAGTGGAAAACCTCGTATCAAGCATCAGGAACGGTTCAAGAGTTGAGTCAATAAACTTTAAAAACCAATTCAAAATCCTTAAATAAGCGAAATACTGATGAAATGACCAACTCTGGTTATTTTCACCTTAACCCTCCAAGGACGAGAATTATTTTTTCTTAAAAATTACCCTAATTTTAGTATATTGGTATTCAAATGACCTAAATTAACAACAGAAAATTGTTTAAAAAAAGTTAACAATAATAGGTTCGTTGCAAATGCCCGTTCCCATATGGGCACGTCAGTCCTTCCCACTACTACTATTACGCGCGCCATGATGAAATTTTAAAAAAGCATTTTATTGCAAAAAATCTTATTTATTTCAAAACAATATTGAATGAAATGTTTTTATGGAAGATATAAGTGTTTATTTTATAATTATTTTGTTAAGTACTTTGTATAACATTTTACACATAGACCAACATCGCACTTGTTATGCATGGTTCTCCCACGACTCTCGCACTCTTCATATGCACAGCGTTTTCCCTTGTTCTGCGGTATGTTACCGATTACACCGATTAAATAATCATACCACAACTCTTGCGTGGAGCCAGTTTTTGACGTGGAAGCCTTGCTGAGTCGTCCACCGGGTGTTTTTTTCCCGTCTTGTATCGAATAAAGAACACCTGAGCAATCTCCCGTCTAAACTATAATTTTGTCCTTGGGTCTGAGGATTCCCTTTTATTATTATTATTATTCGATTGTCTGAGTTGTAAATAATTTATATAAATCATATCTTACCAATATGCAGTGAATTTACGTGTTCATGAATTTGGTCAGTTCCACCCAAATGCTTATTATACTGGGATATGAAGTAGGGTTATGGAAGCTGAATAATTTTCTGTTGTTTCCTATAAAATCTTTTAGCTTTCATCAACGGCGTAACTCCGAACGCTGTTGAAGCCGCCACAATTACCAAATCGTCCAGCCATTTAGTAATTCCTATTCCTTTGCATGTAGAAATAGCTGTGATGCTCTTTCCACTCTCCTCCTTTTTTAGATTATATTTTGGTGGTAGCGGACAATCTTTCGGAATCCGGTTCTTTCTGATTCGCCCAGTTTCATTGTAGCCACATCTTTTCAAATGTGGCAACAAATTCTTTCGTATGAATTATATATTGAGCTAAATCAATTAATGCTATTATATTATTTCACATACCACTTCAAATGATAATAACCGAATCTTATCGATTTACCTCTACTACATCGCTTGCAGCTGTGTCTTCCGTAGTATCTTATCATCTCTTCTCACAATCTAAGAACTGAGAAGTCAGCAAATACTGCAAACATCTCTGTGTAATCCTTTTCATCGTAGGCCAGACTTTGTAGAACCCATCGCTTGACTGTCTAATTTAGTATTATCCGCCAAGTGTAAAAATTTCATTATTTGGATGTATCAGTCCCTCCTCATCGCTCTATTAACCAATTCAATATGTACATCCTTTTTCGCGTCCCAGTAATATTTTTTTCCAGGAGAATGTTGTACCCGGATACAATTAAAATGCCAATAAAGGTTCGCATCTCCTCTGCTGTAATTTGTGGACTGGGGCAATTAAAAAATCGGGCGTAATTCTCACTTTGTTCCACTATGAATGCGACGAAATCGTCATCGATGAAGAGCTCTAGCAATTAGATGCAGCTAAGTCTAGAGTATGAAAAGTAATCTGCTTCAGAAAAACATCCCGTACACTCAATGCTGCCCTTTATCCATTTTCTCCGCACAGATTTTTTTGCCCCATCGTCTTCTCCAGCACCGATACTTTCGTTGATTGCCAACCGAATTTCGGCGTGTGCCCTCATTTACTTGCCAGTAAAATTGTCAACCAATCTTTCCTCATCTTCATCAGCCAATGCTTCATCAGCCAATGCTTCATCAGTTCGCTCATTTTCTTCTTTTGGAGAAATGAAGAAATCGGTAACATCTACCTCACTCTCTTCATCCTCGGCAAGGATTCGGAGAGCCTCCTTCAGTGAAGTCGACTCAGGAAAACTTACGTTTTTCATGAATAGAAACTATAACACCTCTATGATATCATTTTTATGTGAAGCTAATAAAATTTGAAAGGATTTGTATATCTAGTACAATAATCATTTGCTAATATATGTTGTTGCCGCTTCTACTACATAAATTTAGGTTTTCCGAGATTTAGTTCATAAATATGCATAATAATTGCCATAGTCTTCTTGTCACAACTTAAAACTAAAATAATTCTTAACTTAATTGCACCAAAAATAATGTATTATGTCGCAAAATATTCTTTTATATACTATATATAGCTTTCCTTGACAGCCATCGGCAAGGAAATCGCGTAGTAGTGGGAAGGCCTGACGTGCCCATATGGGAACGCAGCAATAAACAACGTTATAACAACAACAAATAACCTCAAAATCTGCTCTATTTAATTTCTTTCGATGATTAGAACATCATACTAAAGGTATACAAGCAAAAGACTACTTTAAATTAAAAACAGTAAAACTTATAAAAATTAGTTGCCAGAAGGATCCATCTCAAAATTTCCCTGTTTTTCGAAAAATCACAAGAAATATTTCCCTTGACTTAAATGCACCAAAACTCAAATGAAACTAAGCTTTGGACCCTCTTAGCTCACAAAATATCGTTTACTGACCATTTTATGACACTCAAGATATTGTTTAGCTACCTAGAGAACCCAGCTGCAGTCCGTTCCCATATGGGAACGTCAGTCCTTTAAGGGTTAAAATGATTTTTTTCTTCGTTAAAACTTTCCAGTGAAGAATAAAAAGTCAGAGTAACGTGGAATCTGCAAGGGGATTAAAATAGATCTCTGGTCCAAAGTCATCTTTAGTCGGACTGCATTCCTAGAGTATCCATCGTTGATTAATCTCTGGTTGCCTTGGGAACGGATGTATGCGTTTGCGTCAATCGATAGTCGGAGGCAGACAGCCTGGTGCCGGCTGAATCTATGCCATCTGCGAAACGCTAAGACTAGTTGGTTGTGACACTGCTATTGGTCTATGAAACGAATCGATCAAGGATTCCACTTTGACGGAGCTTTGCTAATAGAGGTGCTAGTAAAATATATTGTATTTATAGGTTTCCAAAGAGATAAATCGGGAGAAATGAGGATCGAGGCTTTCAAATTTAAATGCAGATATTTGGTTATTCGAGATTACAAACATCCTAAATAATTAAATTTTAATACAATGAATAGCTTTCCACGATAATTGTCGTAAAGTTGCACTTTTTAGTAAATACGCTTTTTAATTTCATTTTACTTTAATTAACGGAATATTACTACTTACAGTCAATGAAAGCCAACTTGCCTCACATCTGATACTAATTTTCGCAAAATTACGTTTGTTTAGTTATATCGTGTTTCACGAAATTATAAGCAAGCTAGTGAATGGGTTCTTGCAGAGATCAAGGGATACTATCCTGAGTTATTGGTCTATAAGTCACGGTTATGTCTCATTATATTCTACCATTATCTGTCGTCTGCATAATTTTCAGAATTTCAAAAGTTTCAAAATTTATAATGGAAATATTTGGTGTGCTCTGTGAAATACATCCGAAAACTGAAAGGAAATTCAAGTAATTTTTACATCAGCAGACTTCAAATTTGAGGAGATATTATGAGAGGGTTTTTAATATGATCCACATGAAATTATTATAGAGCAATAATTTTATGGATAAAGAATTGTTTGATAGATTTTGAATTGTCGGTGAAGAAAAGTATTATCCTATTTCAGCTGAAATCATAGGCCGTAGAAAAGGCTGTGGAAATAGCTTTTCTTATCAATTCGAATATCACTTTTAATTCTCACAAATTCTTCACGGGTTCTCAAACGAGTCAATTCGTTCGTACAAACTTCAAATTTTTGGAATATTTTAAATCTTTCAAAATTTTAAAACATTATATAATCTTAAATCCCTTCAATTTTTTTTCGCGTATTTTTTGCAGCGATATTACGCAGATCTGCTTCCGTCAAAAAGGAATGTTTCAGGATGACCCCGAATGGATTTCGAAGGCCTTCAACACGTATTTGGCATAGGAATTTTTATTTTGATCCTTGATTCGTGAAGCTACATTACGGAAATACGCAGAACAAAGTAAAGTTAGAATAAAAATTAGCACAAGATAAACTGGCGATAAATCGACAGACGTTACCTGAAGGGTTTAGGGCTACACATACCGCAATTGCATCTCATTCAATTGCGTCTTCGGTGACAATGTGCTTCGCTTCAAATGGAATTGGCGTACAGACAATCTCAGTCTTATTATTCCATCACTAAAAACCAAGGGAGTTAAAGCAACAAAATAAATACATTTTAATTTATTCCAAGTACAGGAAAAAGTATTGTTTCACCCACCTGAAGATGAGATCGGACCTCGAAACCTGGATTTTGTATATTTTGAAATCTGTGGTTGCTATAAATTAAAACATTTTGAAATTGAAATCGGAAAAAGCCGGTCATTGGCTCGAAAATGGTTTTGATGAGTGCGGATCTTAAAACTTCGCATACTTGTTGAAAAAAGATGAATTGTGTGTTACCGTTTGTCGTTTTTTAATATTTCCAGGCGTCAAAAAGATATAAGGCGTCATACTTGAGATATTTTCACAGAAAACGAGCGTCTAGTTATTTGCAGAAGCATTCAAATTCGTCGATCTGTACAGAGTTTTAAGAAAACTGTCGGAAAAAACAATGATTAGTAATCTTGTACGACTCTTTATCTTTCGTTTGAAGTGTTCGCGGCAAAAGATGAGCATTAGTTCATTTAAAGCAACAAAATAATAGGAAAAAAATTGTCACTGTCTGTCTTCTGAAGATGCTACTACACAGTAGCGAAACGCGAGTAAGACTCCTTTCCAATTTTGACAGCTTAATGTATTTTTTGACTCTTATCTAAAGCAACAAAATGGTGGACAGCGGTTTAGGAAAAATTTTGAGAAATACGAAAAAAATTTAAGAAACGGCAATGAGGAATATCAAGTATCTTATCTAAAAGATATGGAATTTGAATAAACTGTTTCAATTTGCCCTGGCATTGCTATGGAGTTTTCGTGAGCTGTCAGGATCGGCGATATAGAATCCTCAAATTCGCTGTATTTTTGGCGATGTGAAGTCTAACAATCACCCTTTTTCGAATTAAATTCTCGCTAATCATATTAAAAAAACTTATATTAATACAATTTAACGCAGGAATTTGATTCATATACTATTTAAAATGGTTATTAAGAAAATGTTGCATTTTACTGAAATGTGCCCGTATTTTAATTTTAAGCGAAAAACGTTTGGCGATGTTATGACATGGTGTATGGCGAAACGAGATTTGAAAAGAAAAAAATAGGCTGTGGGTGAAGACCTCAAAAAGAGAAGGAGTTTAGGAGAAGTTGTTGAAAGAGATTATCACAGAGGATGATAATTCTCACTTGAATCCCATTCGAACGTCTCTGAAGGATTTAGCGTCCGTTGGGAATGTTCATTTTTATTCTATCTTGAATTAATTCCAGACAATGTTCCCATTTGCACGAGGAATTAATTTTCTCTCCTGTGTATTCTCCCTTATGAACGATTGCATATCTTGGAATCTGTGCAATTTGCAACATACAGGGAATGCTACAAATGTAACTAATGAGGCTAAAGAGGTACGCAAAAAAATTAATAAATATGTCTTCAAAAAGATGTATGCAATAGCAATTGTTATATATTTAGCAAGTTCTATATTTTTTGTTTTAATTTTGTATAAAAAATATACAGCTAAGTGGCTGTTGTGTGCCCCCAACGGTCTTCCCACTCTTCTTCATGTCGCCTAATCTCTGCACTTCCTTTTTTGATTTTTCTCATTTCCGTATTCATTTGCTATTGAAGATAATGCGATTTTCTCCCTAATTTATTTGCACTTCAAAAGATGCCAAAACTTCTTCAATCATTTCCGCCTTCTGCTGTCGGTCCTTGTATCCCTTTTGGGAATAATTCCTTAATTCCAGTTAAGATTCGAAATGTCCAATCAATTGATTGTTTTTTTTCTTTTCCTAAACACATCGCGTCCTCATTGGAAGCCAAATCGCAGAAATAAACTGATTATAGGTTTAAAACAGCCGTTTTTGTCGACCCCTCGGAAGGCCCTGAGGCTTTAGCACGAGATCTATTCAGATGTGCGAAGAGTGGATTAGCCAGAGGTCGCTGTTTGAACCAAACAGGTTTGCTCTCTTTCTATGCAGAGTTAAAATCTGGAGCTGCTAGAGGACTCTGTCTACATTTCTAGACCTCTCCCAGAGGGCAAATGGAAAAAATCTTCAGGGACGCCTTAACAAAGTCGAAGCAAAATTAAAAATGAAAGATTGTCTGCACAAAAAAAAGACGTTTCTCTTTCAAGGAATCACAACAGACGAAGCCACTTTTGGAAATTCTACCAAAAGTATCTTGATTTTGGAGCCGGGGGAAGCAGCGGATCGAAAGATTGCAGAAGTGCAGTTAGTCAAAGAAACAGGCAATCAGTTGACGCGCAGGTGACATCTATGGAGCGATTCAGAACCAATACGACCATTCCGATATCTTCCGCAGTTTCCTTTTAAGTAACGCACTCACACATTCTCGTGCGATTAAGAATATCGAGAGAAAGTTAGTGATTAAGGAAAAAGCCACCGCACTATCCGACGAACACATCCACTGACGATGTCGCCGAAATGTGTTAATTGGTTTTTTATCTAATTTTCCAGCCTCGAACCCTTATGATTCACCACATTTTATGTTTTCCCTCTTTTTGGGTTTGTACGCGATGGAAAGTGTGGACTCCATTTAGACATACATTGCTAATAAATTAATTAGATAATTAATGACTGCTCAGAAGTTTCTTTTTTATTTTTTGAAGGAGATATTTTTATGAGTATTTTTTCTATAATGTAACTTTTTTAAATCTAATCTTTTGTTTTGTTTGGCACTTATACTGTCATCGTTTGGCTGATCTTAAAGTTTGGACTCTTACTTAATAACTCTTATATGCTTTTGGCCTTCAAAGACTTTCTTCGGTTGCAATTAGAGCGAGGAGTAAACTATTTTACACATTTGATATTAAAATAACAGTATTTCATTCCATACTGATTGAATAATAGTTTGAATTTAAATTAAAGAGTAATAAACTATTAGATCACCCCTCATCAGAGCAATAATAAGGAACCAATCCTTCAAAGTCGTGAGGCCAGCGGTTCGAAAGTTTCATACCATTTTAAATTCTTCCTTGCAATTGTGAATCCTTTTTAATCTTCTCATATTCAACTAACTCTATCGAGATCTGCACTGCTTGTACTTAACGTTATTTACAGAAATCTTGCTGAAAATTGTAGAAATCCGATGAAAAATGTCACAATAATCCCATCGATAAAAGTGATCGTCGGCAAACGTGGAAATTGAGAGCTCATGGGGACAAGAGAGAAGGAAAGTCGACGAAAGAAAACATCTAGACTTATATCCACGATATATGTGTAGCGATGGAGATATTTTCTGTAATCTACATAATGCTGACGCAAGCGATTCCAAAAGTGAACACCTCATCGTTCATACTCGACGGGGATAATGTCGGCCCATTTCTCAGCCACCCTATTCCTTGCCAAATCATTTCTTCTGCGTCTTATGTGCCTTGACGTATATGTCATCGGCTGTATTTGCCTTCGAATTTCAGAGGACTTCCGGGTCTCATGATCCGCTGTATATCGGAATCCCGATTATTCACGTGACACTCGATTCGACTGAACACACCACATTCAATACCACGGAAAGAAGTTATTATACTTTTCTTCGTCAATAACGACCATTATTTCAATGTCAAAGAGATTGATATTCCATGATTAGGATAGAAAACATAATAATGCACCAGGAACAAATTTAGTAGATTTCGTATCCATAAAGGATCGCTTTCATTATCTTATCATCGAATTAAATCCTTAAATAATGAGATTGATGTTATTCTATCATTTTACTGTTATCTAAGAATATATTTAATTATGAAATTTACAATTTGATAAGATAATACTCGTGAAACTTTGTACATGCATTTATATTGCTGTCCTAAATTTTACTTCTTATTTTGTCTTCTTAATTAGGCTTCCGATGAAACATTGGATAGTCTTTGGATCCAAAATTGAAGCTGAAAGTGGTGCTTCGACGCAGTTTCGTTGAGATTGCCTGCATAAATCTCATTCGCGGAAAATATAAAATTTGCCATCTCCTGAGTTGTGGCAATTTTCAGTAAAAAAGAATGAGTTTATCTAAAAGCTGCCGAATTTGAAGGTTTTCTCTCACTTGAATTGATCCCCAAAAGGTTTACCCTTGTTAAGTACTACAACAACTATACAATGCTTCATTTCCGCATAAATTATTTCATTTTCCCCTTACTTTTTTGCGTTTCTAGTGCTCTCTTTTACTTCGTTCATATTTTGTCTTTCCATTACTCTCCCTCATGTTTGTTTCTTCATTAACTGTTTGATATTTCTTACCGCACATTGGCTGATGACACTTGTAATAGGTAAACAATTATCAAAGAAATAACAACAAAATGTATTCTTAATGCGGTAACTGATTTACGATAACTATAGTAATGAATAATACAAAAAATTCGGATGTCTAAAACAATCAATCTATAACATATATTGTTTTTTGACTATCCCGAGATTCTAACTCTTATAGTGAAAGAAGACTGACAAAAAGTGATAAAGGTACAAAATCAGATAAATAAAAGTCTTGGCAACACACAAATCATATCTTCACTAAAATACTGAGGATAAAGGGTAATTACTAGAGGTGTTTGTTTTTCGCAATAAGCGATAAAACCAACAAATAACGCGAATTTTGGCCGATTTAGCGAAATAAAGCTAATTTCGACGGTTTTAATAAGCAGCACAGATTTTGGTGATTTTCGCTTCATTCATCTTTTGTAAGAGAGGGAAATGTAATTTTGGTGTGACTTAAATAAATGTCAAATATATAATTGTGTTATTTACGTATTTTTTGTCATATTTTTGATCACTCATGACATTTTTGCTTACGCGGATTCAGCTTGGATCTTTTGCAATAAATTCACAAAACTTTCTTTCCATTATGGATTATCACAAAATCTCGCCTAATTCCACGAAGAAATGTTTTGTTTTTCCTAACATCTATCGTGTCAATATGTTTTTAATGAAAATATCACGTTTTGTTGATCTGCAGCAGTGAAAGCATTTTCCTAAGGTATAACACCTCAGTTTTAAATAAATTTAATTTAATATTTTGTATAATTTACAGTTAATAATATTTTCAATGCTTTTAAAGTTTATGCCATAGTGTGTCTAATATTGTTCCTTTGCTTACATGAGACTGTGAAATTTAGTAACACCAAATTTAGGAAACAACAAAAACACAAAACACCACAATTTGGTTTTCAAATCAACAAATTTCAGAAAAGATAAAAACATTTTCAAACACCTCTAGTAATTTCATAATTAATGCAACTATGGTGTCCGACTGAATAGCGCACCTGTTGACACGGACTAATCCGAGAATCATTCATTAATTTAACAATCGAATATTGTACATTAATGTAAGATTATGCAAGCGACATAAGCGACTGCTTTTCCTCTCCAATGAATGTTATGGAGACATTTGGATATGAAATCTAAGAGAGAGTCATATCGATTTACTTGATCGCATTCGTTGAATGTTTTCGGGAGAAGGAATGATTAATAGTGCAACGCAATTACTCGATCAACGAATTCGAAAAGTGTCAAGGGAAGTGGGTTTCATAAGGGGTCCCATCGAAGCGTTTTCATTCATCAACGCCGCACGTCAACTGGGAGAATTGGTATTCATCTGGTGTCTGTATCGGTCTCTGTGATGGAGGCTCTTATTTTGTGTATCGCGGTCGGCGATGGACCTTAGGATTTAATACGATCAAGTCGAATCGCATTAGCAAAAAACTGACGATAGCGTAACAGTTTGATAAGTTTTATTTATCTATACCATATATGATGCTAAGCAAATGTGACTGAAAAATTAATATTTAATCCCATATTGCCTCATCTCCAAGATATTGCGGTCTTTATTCAGTTATACTAAAGTTTGATAATTTACAAACCTTCATTTAACAACAAATTATCATACTTCAGCACTTTCCGGTGGAAAATAATTATATTTGCTTCTTATGAAATTTAGCCATTAATCATACGATTAGAAGATATAAATCCTGGGAAGAGCTGCTAAGAATGATTAGTTTAATCAATGAATTGCTTACGAGGAAATATTTTTGGCAGAATTTTAGAGATAGAGAAGAAGATGAATATTTTAGAAATAACAGTGCAAATAAAGTTTATATTTTTATTTCTATTAAAACTGAAATATATGAATGAAAAATTATATTCCTACTTTGGGAGCTAAGAAAAATTTTCTTCCGGGATAGGTAATTTAAGTAGGTAAACAAATTTTTCACAAAATACAAAATAATTATAAATAAACAAAAATCCACTAAAAAGCTACCTAAGTTGAATCAGGAATTAATGCTTTTTTTATAAAAAATGGCTTTTTTTATGAACTCAATCGAAAGAAACCTCCCCGGAAATTCGAAAATAGCATCGCTCGAATTACTTTGTCCTCATTTCGATACTAAGCGGAGGACATTTCACTTTCAAATATTTTCCGGAAGAAAGACGCCGGAGGATGATTGGGAGGGGATGCTGTTAGAGAGATTGGATTCATCTCCATGGGGACTATTCATTTGTTATTCGAACAGCCACCCGCCCCTCATTTGTCAAACTGCCCAAAAAAGGGAGAAGAAAAGAAATTCCACGAGGAAGATTCGTGAAGATCACGGATTCTTCGAGAGATCGAATCTATCAATCACGGTGCATCCAATATGCATCCCTCACAGCCATCTCATCACAATGATAACTTGTTCAGTCAGGATTCGAACCCGGGTTGTAGCGATACCGAGCGAGCTCGGCCACCACGGCCGGTTCAATGGGAAATGAATGGAAAAGTAAATAAAGGCATTCTAGCAAACATAGATTCACCGAGAAAACACATTATACAACTCAATACCCTGCCTTGCGATGCTGTAGCTATGTTGTGGAATGAAAGGATGAAAAAAGAAGTTTCTCATAGAAAAATAATGCCGCACTAAGACTCTTATTATGACTTAAGGAGATGAAGCTCGATCATTCAGATATTGCAACTGCATACGTCTTAGCTGTAGATCTAATAGTTCTTGTTGAGACGATTGAGTTGCTCTTCTCGATTCAACCCGTAAAACGCGAACTATGGAAAACAATGACTTTCACATGGAAAATAACGGAAGAAATTAATCTAACTGAATGCAATAATCAAATACAAAGTAACTCACACTTTGATTTTCGAAAACACATAATCAAAACATTTCCGAAACAAAACAAATGAATCGAACTAAATACAGCATTCGGTATCAAATTAACTCATATTTCGTTCTACGGAAATAGATTATTCAAATCACTTCCAAAGATTGATTATACGCATCATTGTGAACAAATTCAACAGCTTTTCTCTTCTTCTTCAGCTTGTGAAACGCGAACTACTGCCCGCGAAAACACAGACGACGATCAATTGGAAAATAAGGAAAGAAATGAATCGAATTGAATGTATCGATTAAATACAAAGTAACTCACAGTTTGATTTTCGGAAATAGATAATTTAAATCACTTGGAATGATTGAATATGCACGTCAATGCGAACGAAATCAACCAAAAAACGAAAACAAACTTCTTAACCTTGAATAGGCCAATATGCAGGAGTTCGGATTCGGCAATGGCATTTGTCGTCAGCAGGACCGGTTGTTTACACCCTCAAACTTTTACAAACATTTCGTGTAAAATCTCGATGATTCAATTCATAAACAAACACACCTCCAAAATGAGATTCTTTCTTTATTTTCCCTACTTATAGTGCTTGTTCCAATTTTGTATGGCCATTATTTTTAATTTATTTTCGCAAAAGATATAATGCCTGCAGCGGCAAAAATAAACTTTACGTGCATTTCTTATGGAAATGCTTTGAATCGTCTGGGATCAAACCGAGGTCAAAACGTCAACATTTTTTACTATAGAAACACTCTGGTACATGAATGCAACGTTTCGTTTAAATTTCAAGCCAATCGACCGAGTATTTTTCGAGTTTCGCGGCCACATACATACGCAGGCTGAATCTTTATACATAAAAATAGCGGAGTGCCCGTTGATTCTCAACGGGAAATGGAATGTAAATCGAAGGAAGTAATGCAATTTAGATAAGATCAAGTTGACGAAAAATGTTCTCCTCTGATATTATTATGAGCGTGGAATGAGGAAAGAAAATCAAACAGAAGGTAGACATTCAGACACACGGAAGCTATCTAATTTAAGCGATTAAATCTGTAGTGATAAGAAACGCTAGCAAGTTTTTCTCGCCATCCTTCCTCAAAAACTCATAAAATCTTAATGACAAAAATAAACTACATTTCCTTTACTTGACCATTTATTTTTCTGTCTAATTTGCATGATTTTAACTCGCATTCTCGAACGAATGCTATGGCTTTAACCTCATAACCTATGGCTTTAACCTCACAGCAAGACATCGTTCTGAAATGAAAACCAATAGAAAGGAGAAGTACCAAGAAAACCAATTGTGAATATAAATGCATGAATTGTTCAATTTTTGTCAACTCTGTTATTAATTTGCGATTGTATTAGATAGTATCGGCAAATAATTGAAATTTAGGGACAAGATTCTTTAAGTTAAAATATTCGAAGATGGTATTTTCATTTATTCTGTACCATATCTGAAAAGATTTACAAAGTTCAATATCGGACTAAAGGCAAATCAAATGCCACCAATACTTCTTTGGAGGGAAATTCTATATCTTATTTAACTGAAAATGTGAAGTACATGTAATAAAAAGACCTCAAAAGTGAAATATCTCGTAAGATGACATTGTTCGAAAATGATGCTTATTCGACTGAATTATTATTCAGATTATCCTATTTTTTCCTAACCTATACATACAATCTATAATTTATGGCAATAAATAAATATGTATATATTTTATTTCTTTCGATACTTATCTTCAGTCCGTACAACGAAAAACTACTTAGATTCTTCAGAGTAAATAAACCCTGCAACATACATAACATGTATTTCCAAATACCAATTTCCAAATTCCGAAACGTCGATCCTATGGCAGGAGGCAACCCGGCTGGAAACCCGAGAGAACTTTCTACATCATATTCACCGGGAAAAAACTTCTTCTTTCTATGTATTTCCAATTAAAAACATTTGATCTGCCTGTATAAAACGAAGTTCAAAATATATGACAGTAGCCATAATCTGAGAGAGGTGTTCCTTATTTTATGAACATTTATGCAGAAAATTTATAGTATAAAAAATACCTATGAGTATGATGATCACCATCAAGAAAAAATAAAGGTGGATGGTACTTAAACACACCAATAGATGATCTTCTGAAACATTTCTTGATTTGATTTCCAATTCTATATCTAAAAGTACAGAATTCGTTTACCTTTCCAGTCAGGTATAAAAGGCTTGTGATTCCTTTCTGCTTTAAATCCCATTCTTAACCTTTCAAAGGAAGCAATCACCGAATTCAGGGATTTATCAACGATCTTAATTGAGTCATTCTTTAGCGTTAACGGCTAAATGCACGGTAGGATGCAAAAAGAAATGATTAATTATTTAGGTCGAAAAATAAAAAATGAAAAAGTTATCGTCTTACCAAGCTATGTATATACATCCTCTTGTTATGGGAAAAGAAAACTCATTAAATACGATGATAAACTTTAATATCACTTTAATAACCATAAACATTGGTATTGATGTAAACAAATATTGGTTGCTACTGAACTGCTAACGAACTTTGATTGAAAAATAGCTCGGTCGTCAAGGGTTGTCAATCTCAATAAGACTTCTTATTTATTTTGTTTGATCACAGAAATATGTAAAATTGTATAGAAGATTAACATTGTTTGGTCGAATGCATGACATATGATGAGAACGGTCTTAAAATCGACCTAAAGAAAACTAAATTTCCGCATAATGTTTGGTAAATTCGCTATTCTTATTTGATTGCACGCATCTTGTTAAATTTATGTATACATTACGACTCACACTGATAAAATAATTCTGACTTTGTGGAGAAAGCGACGATTTGCAATTTAAGCCTCATTTCCAATTCTTTATATAGCTAATGATGGCCTTAAGATCGGCCTTGCAGATTTGGTAATAACTGTAGCAAAAACTGTTGTATCGGTAAAAAAATTGTAGACTCCCGATTGAATGTGTGCGTAATACTGGGAGAATACGAACGAACGTCCCGATAAGAGAGTATAACATGGAGATGAATAATGGTCGTGTGGAGTTTGAATGCTCGAGTAGAGGGACGCAAGGGGACTCCATTATCGATTGAAGAGTCGAATTTCGAATCTGCGAATAGGAAAACGTCTCAATGCAGCCACAATTTCGCTGTCCGTTGAAACTTCTTTGGCGCATACACCCGCTTCTGACCACTCGTCGAATCTTCATTCTGTCATGTTTACAAGTATTTTCATTTGGATGAAAATAAAAGTCAGAAAAACCAGTCATGAGTTTCAAGAAGGAAAAGAAACCTGAGTTTATCATCAGGCATGAAATAGGAAGGTCATATTTTCTTCTTTGGGCACAAATATTGCGAAAGCCAATACAGTAAAAGGGAAAAGATACTAGTTGTGAATTGCCGTACGAGTGTGAAACGTGGATTTGAACAAAAAGAAGGATATCAAAACGGTTTTTGAGATGCGGTTGTGACTGAGATGGAAAAGGGTGAGCCTCGGCGATATATACGAAGGCAGAAGAATGGGTTCCGATGCGAGACCAAGTCAGTGGGTTTGAATCTAGTAAATCACGAAAGAAAGTAAATGGAGTTGTAATGGAAAAGGCAAAGACAAAACTTGTTGATCAATATGAATCACGGCTAAGTTCCAAACATTAAAATGGGAGCGTGAAACTTCCGAGAGATAGGAGATGAAGAATATTGATTGTGATAATTATGGATTTAAAATCTAAATTGAGGCTATTTCTGATAGAATAGTTGTGGATTATTTGTTTGGACCAATAGAGATACTGCGGAAGACGGGTGCCGAACGAATCTGGGTGCCCAAGCGAGCACGAGGGGGAACTCACTTCAATTTCCAAATTCCGGTTTACATTCTTTGAAATGAATTTTCAGCTTTTAGCTCAACTGTCTAAAGAGGTTGGAATTCGTGTCACATAGTCAATATCGAATGGAAAGACATGCGAAATCGTTCGCAGCTTCCCATTGAAAAAAAAACATTAATTATCCAATAAGTATGGCAGAGAATAAGAACAGAAAAACAATCAATGGGATATAGGGAATAAAAACTCGAGAAGCCTATATAAATGGTCATGATCTATCGAAAACATGAATGACTTTTACGAAATATATCCTGGGTTCGATGCTAGGACGATGCAAAAATCGGCCATTTAATATACATTGAGGTAGTTTTTCTTTATTCTTTTGATGCACTTATCGAAATGATAGGAAGTTTTTGCTCTGCTAGAAGATGTATATTAAGAACTCATTTAAGAAAACAAATTATATAAGACCATGCTTTTCCTGGGTTCGATGCCAGAGCACATTACAATTTCTCACATAAGGAATATATATGGACGTCGTATGAGGCAGTTGCAGCGAATATTCTTGCTTGAATTTTCACTCATAGTTATATATATATATATATATATATATATATATATATATATATATATATATATATATATACTAGTAAAATGTAGCTTGCATACTGCAAGCAGATCGGCAATACTAATTTCATATCGGCATCATATCGGGAATGTCCTCAAAAGAAAAAAAAAGGATTGAAATTTTTCTTAAAATTCGCTGAAATTTCATCGTCTGGCATCGAACCCGGATCTTACTGGTGAAATTACTATGTAGCACAATAGAAGATCACCATCTCTAACTATGTGTGAACTTCAAGCAGATGTATTGGCTACAACTGCCTCAAAAGACGATCTAATGTTCACGAATGTAAATGGCTCTCGGGACTCGAACCAAGGACGATCTTCGAAATTTAAAAAATGTTTCTGAAATTTATTAATGATCTCAATCCATATGCCAAATTTCAAGTTTCTATATTATTGGGAAAGGTTTCAAAATAATTCCTAAAAATCGGATCAACTTCTGATTGCAGAGACACCTGGTGTCGAACCCAGGACACATTGATAGCTATGAATGCATAGTTTGATTTGTTAAGACTGGTTCTTCTATCACGCTAAGTTTTAAGTCGATAGCATGCCGGGAAGTACCTAAAATTTGTTTCAGATATATCCATAAGAAATGCATTGAGAAATGTAAATGGCGCCCTGGGATCGAACCAAGGACCATCAGCGAATATGTTAAATTTGATTATGAAATATATTTATAATCTTCAACTCCATGCCGAATTTCAGGTTTCCATGCCATCGGGAAGGGGTCCAAAAAAAATCTTAAAAATCGCCACAATACATTTTAAACGGCCGATTTTTGTCTCGACCTAGCATCGAACCCAGGATATTTTCCGTAAAACTCATTTATGTTTTCGATAGATCATGACCATATAAAAAGGCTCCTAGATTTTCGATTCTCTACCTATCCCGGAAGTATTTTTTTTTTATTCCCGAAAATCAAAGCAATGCATTTAAACGGGAAAAATCGGGACTTTGGGGCCCTCTGGAATTGAACCCATGACACTGAGGTGCAAAATCGCAATTTTTCTGGCGGTTACACTCTATGGCCAATATGTCGTAAAAATTTCAAGTCAATGACGCTTGTGGTTTTGCCTGTGAGTTTGTATCCTCTCTATATATATATATGAATATATATATGGATACATGAATGAATCCGGAGAAGCATCTATAAATAATCCGAGTAAAATGTAGCTTGCATACTGCAAGCAGATCGGCAATACTAATTTCATATCGGAATCATATCGGAACGCTCCTCAAAAGAAAAAAAAAAGGATTGAAATTTTTCTTAAAATTCGCTTAAATTTCATCGTCTGGCATCGAACCCGGGTCTTACTGGTGAACTAACTATGCAGCACAATAGAAAATCATCATCTCTAACCATGTGTGAAAATTCAAGCAGAAATATTGGCTACAACTGCCTCAAAAGACGTTCTAATTATCACGAATGTAAATGGCTCTCTGGATTCGAACCAAGGACGATCTTGGAAATCTAAAAGATATTTCTGAAAGTTATTTATGATTTCTATCTATATGCAGAATTTCAAATTTCTATATTATTGGGAAAGGTTTCCAAATAATTCCTAAAAATCGGATCAACTTCTGATTGCAGAGACACCTGGTGTCGAACCAAGGACATATTGTAAGCTGTGCATGCAAAGTTTGATTTGTAAATACTTTTTCTTGTATCTTGCAAAGTTTGAAGTCGATAGCATGCCGGGAAGTACCTTAATTTTGTTTCCGTTATCTCCGTAAGGAATGCATTGAGAAGTGAAAATGGTCCTCTGGGATCGAACCAAGGACCATCAGCGAACATGAAAAATTTGATTACGAAATATATTTATGATATCTATCGACGTGCTGAGTTTCAAGTATCCATGTTATCGGGAAAGGACCCAAAAAAATTTTTCAAAATCGCCGCAATGCATTTTAAACGGCCGATTTTTGCCCCGACCTAGCATCGAACCATGGACCATATTCGGCGATGTCTTTCTGATTTACGTTGGATTTGCACGGCTTCTAGCGATCCCTTGAATTTCAACTCTCTACTTTTCCGGGAAGTGCCTCAAAAAAATTTTCGAAAATCCCCGCCATGTATTCTTATGGAGAAAATCGCGACTTTGGGGCCCTCTGGAATCGAACCTATGACACTGAGGATCAAAATCGCAATTTTTCTGGCGGTTACACGTTATGGCCAATACGTTGTAAAAATTTCAAGTCAATGACGCTTGTGGTTTAGGCTGTGAATTAGTATCCTATCTATCTATCTATCTATCTATCTATATGAATGAATCCGGAGAAGCATCTATATATAATATATATATATATATATATATATATATATATATATATATATATATATATATATATATATATACACACACACACACACACACAACTAAACCGGACATAATATGTATGGAAAATAGAAATTTCCGAGATACTTATGCTCCAAGTCTTATCCTTCCGTCGATTTTTCATTGCTCGATAAATGCATTGCATGCGTTATCGCGATATTTCAATGCAATCGACCAATTTATTTCTAATTTTTGATAATCCGTAAAAGGGGACTGATTCAATTAGGAAAATTTCAATCGTTATAGTATTGTTGAAAGCGTTTGGACAGCTTAAGGGCCCCCCGCCGGTGTTCGAACCACGTTCACCAAAGGTCTCTCTAAAGGGCCCTGAAACGAATGTCCCAGTGGGGCTGATGACATCGCTCGAAGGCCTTTTAGCGCGAACGTCATCGTACACTCATCAATCGTTATCCATAGCGAAATGTATACTTTGGGAGAGACGTTATATAATGTAGGAGTGAGAGGAGCTGTGATTGAATGCATAACAGAGAGTCTCGATCTGAATGCACTCATTTGAGACTTCATTTCAGGACAACGGAAGATGGCTTTGCCGATACTCGGGAGGTGAACAATTTGAAAGAATCGCTTCATCTCTCATTCCTTGAAGTTCCACATTCGATTAAAGAACGAAGAAGTTGAGCTGAAATTTCATTTATAAACGAAAAATGATTTCAAGAATCGAGGAATGACGATTAAAAAAATCGATTTGTTTGAATATTTCCAATTTTGTGGATGTTAAGGATTTTCGACAGAATATGTTCAAATCAATTTAAAAGAGCTTTTGTCTGCAATTTGCGCGTGCACTTATTAATGAGGTGAACTAATTTTATCTGTTTTGTACCGCTTTTAGAGATCATATTCACATTTCAAAAGTCTTTATGCATTTCTCTTGAATGCCTTCTTTCTGAAATTTAAAACTAAAGACAACTAACCAAGCTTAAAACGCATTTTGGTGGTATAACATCAAATTAAACTAAGGTGTTAATGGGATGCCTTCAGACCAAACAAAATGTTAAAGTACCTCCTTTGATATCCGTATTCATCAGAAATGTTTGAATAAAATTAAAAAGAAATAGACTGATATTCGTTTCCATATTACTTGAATATATGTGTGGAATCGTAGGCTATCCCGGACAGGAAATGGAAGTTTCAGGTTCTAATCCCGGTTCCGTATGACTTAAGCTTCTTCGATAATGAATAAAACCAGTGTGATTTTCTACACTTTTATTTAGCTTATTGACCTGTCAGCTAAATAAATGTGTGGAAAATTACACTGGTTTTATTCATTATCTAAAATGGCTTTCCACAAAGTAACGCCTGATCATCTAGATTAAGCTTCTTCGTTACAATTAAAGAGTAATTTTTTTCTAAATCATATGGATAGCAATGAGTCACAAACATCTTAAACTGCTAAATGTTTTGACAGTCTAAGTAGTTTGTGACTCATTGCTATAAAATTTGCTGTCTGCGATCTCTATTGAAATCATAGGGAGATTGACTATTATTCTAAATGAAATGGGTTCCTGCAATCAATTCGTCAATCGTCGGTCGGATTCATTCTTATTCAGTTATTTACTCAATGTTATGCCGAAGATGAAATGATATTTCTTAAAGTGAAATCTTTAACTTTGATAAATAAAAATAAGAACAAGAAACAAATTCGCAAGAAAAAATGTAAAAGGTACACAGCAAAATATTCCGTGGTCAATAATCGTGGCGACTAAAATTTATATTAGTAATAATGCAGATATAATTCTTGACCGGAAACAATATTTCAGTCAAAATTCTTTATCTCTCGAAATTAATTTATTAATCACGTATTATTCGCATATCTTTGCTAAATAATAATAAATAATTGAACGCCGTCACCAGGTCCAGAGTCTAACAGCAGTTAAAATCTGCGATGGCAATAGCAATAATGAAACTAGCAATACTAAATTAAGCTAGTTTAGAGAAGGCACGACTGAGGAGACGTGGCGAGGTTTTGAAAAGCGGTCAATTGGAAACAATTCTAATCTTTGCGGAGATTCAAAGATGTCGCTGAACAAAGAGAGACTCGACCAATCCTAAAAAAGAGCAATAATTAGGAATTTCAACAAATCGAAAACCTTCATTATAGAAGAAAAAGGATTTTAAATAACATAATTTTCGAAGAAACAAAAGGTTTGAGAAATGTAGGAAGTGACCTATCATGAGATCCGAAGAGTGAGCATTACAGAAATCCAGTGCTAACAGTAATTTGGTAACAGGCAAAATTTTCCAACTTTATAACTTATTTGGAGTAAAATTTTACTCTCAAATTTATTGGTATTAATAGATTCATCCTTTTGCTCTCTAGCCCCTACTCTCATCATTAAAGTATTTATTAATGGCTAAAAATGGCATATTCGTATCAAAACGTACACTCCTGGCCAAAATTAACGCAGCACCTCCCTAGCGATCCTTACGGCCGGTGCTGCGTTAATTTTGGCCAGGACTGTACATTCGGACGGATCCTATCCTATAATTTAAATAATATTGACGTTATATTTACTCACATTACTTTGAATACACGTCTAAACTTGTTACCACAAAGTAAGACAAAATAACGTCGTACCATAAATATAAGAGGGCAAGCATCAAGCTTGTTCAATTTCTACCCCACTCGTTTGTGCACAAAGAGTTTTCCTAAGGCATCCTTCTGTCGAAAAAAGTGATAAAAATCTTGGTCACCCGCACCATCAGGGTCACTCGAGGCATCGCTGTATTTACATCCAATAATTTTAAAATTTCTGAGAGAACCGTATCTGAGGACATAAACAGAGAGCATTTTGAAGTGCACCGTTACTTCTTATCAGAACGAGTATTTTAGGCTAACCGCACAATGACTAAACTAAACTAGGCCTTTTCAACTTTTTACATCCGTAAATAAAACCCGGGTCTAGTTTAAACTCGCGTGCTGTCGGAGGCGCCGTAAAAACGGCGTTTGTTTGTAAGCCAGCCCAAAGCCTTTAAAGTATCCAGATAAGATAAAACTCCTTCCTCGAAGAAAAAATGGAGTGAAATATGGAGGGTTGGATGTGTTTCAATTCCTATGCGTTCTATAAAAGCCCAAGTTCCCCATCATTTGTATGTGTCTCAACATCACGATCCCGAAACACGTTTTTGCAATCCTCAAACACTACGTTCGTACGCTGGAATATCTAAATGTGACGAGTGGAAAGCAATACTTGTGGCGGTGCCATGCGATCCAAACTATATACTGAAAGTAATTGAGGGTATGCCGTCATCCTGCACAATGTTCGCCTGCCTTTCCCCCTCTTACATTGCGGCACTGCAATGCTGAATGTGCGATAAGATGCTGTTTAATGTAAGATAGCGTGTCTGTTCTAATCACACATTGTAACATGTTAATGGAGGTATACTTTAGAACTCGAGAAGTTGTACAGCTATCAAACTTTGGAAAATATTCAACATTTTGTCAGCTCGTAGGTTACAATTTATTTATCTTTAAGACTCCTGAAGAGTCAGTGCTCTCATTAGAAATACATTTCATTTTTATCGTATAACTTTTGCAAAATATAATCAAAATTGAAACAAAAAGTCCTTATTTTGTCACAGAATATTGTGAAAATTTTGAGGTCGAACACAACCCGTTTCAAGGACTGCTGCTGTTGAATCGTCCCCTAAGTAATACGGTTCCCTTTCGAGAGGAACATTAATGATAGATAAGACGGATAGCATTAACTGAGATTACTGCATTAATGTCGTTGGATCAAACTTGGTAGCGTCTTAATCAGTCCTATTTTGCTTAAAGAAAGTCAGCTATTGATTCTTCACCATCGTTGAGGCGGAAAAATAAGATGCATCATTAGAAACCCTCGAAGACTACATTTTAGGAAAACTGAGACTTTCAATGAAATTAATGTATGTTTGAAGTTTGGTTTAAAATGTAGATCCCATTTCTTTTTTTAAGATGTTTAGTTAATCAATTTCTGTTTCATAGTATTTTACTCCTATTTCGAATTCTACGTTAGTATATTGCCATACATAGTTTAGGAATTAAATGGAGGGGAAAGAATGCCAAATTTTAGATGCCATTGACTCTGATGATGATAATGTAAATCATCCAAAAGAATTTCTAACTTGTCAAGCGCCGTTAGGAATGACAAACAAGTTAATTTTAAAACAAGTGCAACAATTATGGGAAAGATTAATCCATGAAAAATAATCTGAAATTTCTATGATCGCACGGATCATTGTATAATTTAGACAGAAAATGTAATGAGCATTAAATAAAAGAATCGAGATTTTATGCTAAGAATCATTTTGGCACTAAATAAAACCAAACTACCTTTTGATTTGAAAAGGTGTAATTTTCCTATTATAATGGTATTTACAACAGCTATTAGTTTTAATGACAGTGAAGTCACAAAGGTCATTTAGGAGAACTTATGAAGTACTCTCATGGACAATTATGCGTGGAGTTTCAGAAATACGAAATAAAAACTAATCTAAACCAAAGTAAGAGATTTTATCTTCACTTCCAAGCTCATCCCACTTTCTAAAATGTTTTATTTTATTCCGTTTTTCAACTCATGAAAATTCAATTCACTAGCAATCATGAAAGTCATTTGATGGCTTCGTATTAGACTGCAAAGCTTTAATCTCACTTTAAAATTCATGAGGGTTCTTTTTTAACGTTTAAATTAGGCGTTGCTTGAGTCGCTATTTGCAGGAGACGCTTCGATAAACCTCTTTGTTTATCAACTGAGAAAGTTGGTATGCAAATCGTAGCTTCATAAGGTAGCACACGATAAAAAGTGTTTCATGGAGCTTCGTAGTGTAGACAAAAATTGCCGTAAGAGACAACAAAACTAAGAATTGTCTTGTATAACATAGCGATAAACATAACGATAAGAATTGACGTTATCAACAACTTATTTCAATTAAAACTAGTGGTTAGAAAAATAAAAAGTTAATCTATTTACCTTAAGTTTCCCTATCTCTAATCTGAAACAGAAGATTATTTTTATTGCTATAGTTAGATCGTATTCTAATTTTTATACTACATTGCAATTTTCTAAAATTTTTCTTTGAGGAAATCCTCGAAATAATTTTCAATATATCCATCATGTCGTCTAATGAATCAACTATAATTTTTGAAAGTTCGATGCCTGATCATTAAAAAATCATTAACATCTTAGGAAAATAAAAAATATGCTTCGTGGTATCCCTGCTTTGTAAAAGTACATTTGAAGATGCGAGAATACTAAACTCTATGGCGTTTTATAATCGAGTTCACCAAAGGCATTCGGTTGATCAAATTTTCAAGGGAAAGTTATTTTTTACTCACTTCGCTTTCAATGAATTTCGCCCCAGCGATTCTCTTCGCAGCGGCGTTTGCCCTTTCGCATTCTGTCCTCACAACAGAAAAGAACGATCTGTATTCGGAGGCGCATATTTTCACGCAGTCAAACGCAAAGCCGAAAACACCCTCTTCCATTTCAAATCGAATTTAGTGTCTCATTCAATCGAGGCATCTGCTGCGTCCCCTTCCCTTTCCTTTCTTATCCCGCCTTCTTCTAAACGAATCCTCTTGATTGGTAAATGAGGCGATAATTTATAATGGAATAGAGACGAAAAGATTTCGCATTCCAAGCTAAGGAATTTAACTGTCATCGAATTTATCGTCGAGTCGAAAGAGAATAATAAAGAAGATAAAGATCCATATCTTGTTTAATGAACATTGAATAATAACCAGTTGTGAGAAGAAGCAGTGAATGTTATATCGCTCGTATCCAATTGTATAATTAGGTCTCTTTCGTAGTGACTCATTATCTTCGGTTAATCCTCTCTTTCATCTATTGCTTCGAAAGCTCTTCTAAACAAACATCTTAATCTCGTAATTCAACGAACATGTCCTCGACATCCGTCTTTTGATTCCGATCGCAGTCCTTATGCCTCTTCCAGAAGACTGTTTTCATACCTAGTTACAATAGCTACGCGTAAGTAAAGAGCCGGCTTTTTCGGTACCAGTGAGCGGAACATCGTCAGCCTCCGAATTTATCCAACTTTGGTATGGAGTCTATGCACGAGTGTTGCCAGATTCTTTCAATCCATAAATTCCTACGCTTGGTATATTTTGAAGAAAGACAAGGAAACGATTAGCGAAAGAACCGCGAGGAAGTGAAGGTCGTTTCGTGCAGTACACAGAGTAAGGAGTTCGCATGAGTTCCGAGGAGGGGACGCGCGAAAATTTCGCGCAGAATCTTTACTATGCGGTACTAATATAGTTCACTAACTATGCCTCTTCTCAAGATAATGATGAGGTATGGAATGATATCTCATTCGCTGTGTATGACAGCTAATAAAATTTTAGAATGGAATCGAAAAGGGCAATCTTTTATGCTAGAGATGGAAATTAGCTTTGCGGTTTCATTGTCCAATCCAAAAAATGCAATGTTTGGTGATGTTGACTTTGAAGGAGTATAAAAAACAAGTCGATTGGGTGCACATCAACACCTGCCGACAGAAACAACGCCCATCCGCTAAAAATGTGGTGAAATTAATACTAAACATAGAGAAACAAGAGAGAAGAGGTGGAACACAGAGAGGTGAAAGGAATTATATTTTTAGATCGATTTAGATGCAATTAAAATGACTTCGGCCGAGTAATTGATTGATCTGAATGCGTATTTTTATCAAATATCTCTAATTCTCTGATCCCAAACTCTTATTTGATTATTCCTTCCGAGATCTATGAGCAAAAATTTTTGAAGATTAAATTTTTGTATCGTAAATATTAACCCTAGAACGGGTACGCGGGGTGAAAAAAACACCCGAGACCGGTTTAAATCTCGCGGCAAAAAAACGCCTTACGTTTTCGACTCCGGACAGTAACCATAATTCAGTTTCAACGTCGGAGAGTAGAGGAAGCACACTCTCAGTGTCAGTAGCACGTGGAAGCTCGAGCAGTGAACGTTTGAAGTGCGTCTGGGGTGTTTTTTCACCTCTCGATCCCTTTTGTGTATAGTTTTCGTCATTTTAAAGTTTTTTATATTCGTATTTTTTGCACTTTTTGGGTAAGTAATGAGTCAGAAATCCTCATATCCGGAGGAGGAAAGAATTGAAAAATCTACCACACAAAACAGTGTTCTGTATACAGGAGGTATTGGATGAAGGGCCAATAAGACGGGACGTAGGTGGAACAGGGAGACAGGGAAGATGTGTTCATTGTCCCCGAACCATAGACCGAAAATACAGTGTCAAATGCTCCAAGTGTGCCTTCGTGTGCCAAGACCATAGAGCTGTTGTCTGTCTGGCATGTGGTGAGCAAGAATGACTAATGAAACATGATTAATGTTAAATTTGATATTCATTCTCAATAATTGTACTTTATCGTTCCAAATAAAGATATTTTTTATCAATTTGAACGAAATTCTTTATCATTATGACAATCTGTGGGGCAAAAATCGATTTTCAAGTTTTTGCCATTTGCGCACTTTGATTTCTCAAAATAAATACCTATTTTGGAAAATTGGCCAAAACCACTATAATGCCCTTAAAACATAGTATCTACCCTTTAGACCCTCGTTGGAATTACTCAATTTGGTCAAAAACTCACTGAGATATCGTAATTTTAACGAAAAATGTCATTTTCGCTAGTTTTTCAAGTTTTATGCCCTTCTTGTTTGATTTCCACGGACCCTTCAAAATTTTAACCAAAACTGTTTAGCTCCCTGAATTTTGGATTAAAAGACGAAAAAGATGAGCTCTTATGGAACCCTCAAAGTCATACTGGGCCCGAGATACGGGCCCTTGAAAATTGGGGTGTTTTTTCACCCCGCGATCCCCGAATAGGTAAAAAAATAGCGATACCCTTCTAAGATTAATATAATATATAATAAGTTTAATATGGAGTTTGGGATAAGCGTGATTGAACGATTCCTGCCACTCAGATGTATTTAACTCTCACAGTCTATAAGATTTGGTCGTTGTAGTTATAAATCACACATGTCGATCAATAAGCTGTTAGGGGGGTCACCTCATATCGATGTTTCATGACGCGACTTCGTGGAAAGATACATATCATATCCGAATATATAAAATATCCGAAATAAATGCTTATAGTGTTCCAATGGATTTAAATTCGCAACCGGAGGAGTGCATTCATCTACCTGGAGATTTAAGCACGCTTTCGGTCGTGAATCCATTGGAAAAATACGAGGTGACTAGTTATTTCAGATCTCATGTCATTTAGCAATGGCCGAGGCGATACAAAAATATTAGATGGTGACTTGCAAGTCTTCACTTCGACAGTTCGAAATTTGGGAGTTCTAAGGTCGTTTAAGTGTTCTAGAGTGAAATGCACTAATTGATAAACTAAAGAAACCAGCGAATGAATAAAACATACAAAACATGTACAATGCACAGGAGCGTTCTATGGTCTAGAGATCTAAACCGAGGGGCGGTTGCCAATTTACTCACCTCAAAAAGACGTTCAAAACCCAACTCCTGGGCAAACTTCAAGAAGATACCGAAGAAAACGCGGTCCTCAGAAGGCAATGGACAGCAGTTCCATCGCTATCGTAATTCCGTTTTGAAAAACCCCGACTTTGTATGTTTAGCAGTATAGGCATTGCAGAGAGGCCGGAGCGGACGGAGCGACTGACCGAACTGCCCTCTGCACTCACGACTTCGAAACTCGTCGCAGCGCAAGGAAACTAACAACGCCGCATTTGACACAAAATGGCGCCCAATTATTTTTGCAGTGTTGCTGGGGATCCTTCGATAAGAATAATTCATAACAACTATTAAAATTATGTCTAAATATAATTAATATACATTTTTGATACTCCTTCGCCAGTAGTAGTTGACCATTATACAAAATGTATTTCGACATTTCTTCGCATTTTATCCGAAAAGGCAAACCGCGCTGCTGTTGTACAGCGATGTGCTCATTATGGCTCATACCGATTTGTATTATGAAGACCAAATACTCTTTTGAAATTTGGAATTGCCATAGTGAGTGATCAAATTTAACATAAACCGAACCGACCAAACTATCCCTTACAGGGCGCGGTTTTTCTCCCGATGGTGTTATCGGTCTTTCACATTCTCAGCTTACTCATTTCTTTCGCCAGCAATAAGGCTCACGTTTCTCCTTTTTGTTGGTCTCCTCTGCTATTACGAATGTGAGTGAATGAAGAATGAGTGATCCGAAGGAGAGACAAAATGCATTCCAAACAAAAATACACTTTCCCTTGAAAGTCTCAGAGGATATTTTGACGTAGTTGTTGTATGAAATCTCCCTGGTCTTGGAGGCGCATTTACTTTGTGTCCAAACACAGTTGAAGGGATTTATAGATGCAGATTCGAGCCGCCAGTGGCGTATGGCAGGGGGTTAGTAATAATAATAATAATAAAACGGCTTTATTCGGGCGAGATTGAGACTAAAAGTCTCCTCTTCCATCTAACCCATGACAGTAGTACAGAGCATGGGTAAATATAAGCATTTTTGGATAATGCTCAGGGAGTAACGGGATACCGGGAAGTATAGGAATGGGTACACGATTAGGGATTGTAATCCCTCTACACGATGGTAGTTAATGATATTTTAGAGCACGCGGAACCAGCGACAGATTAATGTTCTAACTATATCAAAAATTTCAATGAGAGAATTTGAGAAAAGAAGAAACGTAAAGCCCAGCAAGAGGCTGATGAATCAACCCATTTGTCAGTGAACGATACTGATTTAATTTCAAATACACCCGCATAAAAATACAACATAATTAACCACTTGTCAATTCCTTCGTGTTACTTTTCTTTTCGAATCTGAAAGAAAAGTATTGCTTTCAAAATCAAGCGCCCGGAAATTCGAAAAACGAAATATTTGAAAAATTCCGTGTAATCTTTGTAGCGCTGCTCTTTAGACGTGTTCGCCTTGTTTCTTCAGGAAGACGAGCTTATCACGCGTTTCCCACGGACACATTGGGCTAAATTTGGATCGCGTGGGTGGTTGACGGGGTGCCATATGCTAACACGATGGCATCTAAAGGGGCGAAGGCATCTAAAGGGGCAAAGGCATCTAAAGGGGCAAAGGCATCTAAAGGGGCGAAGGCATCTAAAGGGGCAAAGGCATCTAAAGGGGTGAAGGGCAGATTGTTGAGGTGTAAAAAGAAGCGTGGTTATCTGAGAACGTGAGCGCGGGGATTTGTTTTTCAACTTCATTTGAGTTCATACGAAAGACCGAGCTGTGATATCATTAAATTGGCTTTTCATCTGGTAAGAAGAATCAAAAATAGAATGGAGAGAATTCATAGAAGAGAACAATCGATTTGTATTGAAATCGAGAGTAATAATCAGAAAAATGAAACATTTCAAAATCTGAGCTTAAAATGCATCGTAAAATAGTTTCCTTTATTTACGGGATTAAATGACACTGACAGAATAAATTTCACCGATAAAAGCTGTTTAAATAATATGGAATTAAATATCTTTCCCACTTATTTCGATTGAAAATATCTAAAATATTTTGCCATACTTTCCTTAATTTCCAAAATTGCTGTTGAGAACATAGCGTAGCTTCACGATTCTTCCGATTCAATTTAGGATAGTTTGATATTGTGGAACGCCATCCGTGTCTCAGTGGAAAATACGAAGATCTGTTTTGGTCTTCAAAGTCGACTTTACGTTCACAGATAAGGAAAAACTCACTTTGTATAGTCCACGAAATATTTTTTTATAAAATCGTTTCACTTTATGTATTAGTTACCGTATATTTCTTCACATATTTTCTCTTCTACTGACTTTTCCATTATCTGTTAAATTCAAAATAGACCTATCGAACGTTTGTGGGACTAAATCAAATCGCACGCCGCTCTAACAAGTCTGAAGACGCCGTCAGTGTCACTAAACGCAGAGACACGCGCCCCCAAACAAACCGGCTGCGCCCAGAGGCACTGAAAAATTAAAGCCCAAAAATAAAAGGGAGTTCTGAGAAAGGGAATTTTTTGTGGAGGCAAATATAAAGAGCTTGTCCTAGGGTGTCGGGTCTGTTTCCACTCAAATGACCTTTTCTTTGTTTTTCCTTTCGCTCCCAACGAAAAATAGACGGGGTTTCTCTTAGCAATTGCTCAGCCACTTGCGGTCCTGCGCCTCTGCTTACGGAGGGGATTTCAACGCCACGAGTGATGGAGCCCATTACATTCTAAGGTAAATCAATTTATTAAGCGGTTCATGTCGCATTTTTACTGTAAACACTCTAAAGAAAGGGCTTACTATCTGCCAGGCCACGATACTCTTATTCTGTCAAAGGAATGAATGTGGTAAGTAACATAAATATAAAGTCATTTTACGATATTTATAGATCGAAATATTTACGAAACTGTTTTGACTTATGATCTTCTTGTTTTCCAAAGTATTACTCTTAATCTTATCCTTATATATCTATTAAATCGGGTGTATATTCCAGATAATCTCTAAAACTAGAAATCATACAATGTTCAAACTCTTAACAAAATTAAATGGCTTCCTGGCGATGATCGAGCGGGTCGCCTAGGGCTCCTCAGTTGGACTATAGACGAGTAAAATAAATTGCATAAGAAATACACGTTAACTCCAATTTAGTAATGGCAGGCTTTATTTCATTTGAAAATTTAAATTAGAAAAAATAATCGTAGGAAGGCGAATCAAGCGTTAAAAGAAGGGAAATTAAATAAAGATTCTTATTTTGGTCGTGGAATATCGTTTACTATTCGCAATTGCGAAAATTTTGATAAAATATACGAATATTTTGTCAAAATTTCGATGTTGTAAACAGCCCCTTGACGACGAAGGCGATTGTTGGTTCACGTATTTATCTTTTAGAATGCATTGGGAATTTAAGCCCAGTGAAATTCAATACTAAGAATAAGTTAATATTAGAATGCTAATACGATGAGGAAGAAACAATTCATAGGATATTAGCATTAGCAGCTATGAATGATATTTTGTGAAGAATCGCACGTACTACAAATATACAGATACGAGTATTTAAGAAAAATTTCAAATTTAAGCGTCTATAGCAGCTAAGTTTTATTAATATCAACGTAATTGTTAACCGAAATTTTCCGTGAAATAAAAGTGTTTGATAGAAGTATGTTACTCGAAATTACTTTCTTTCTATCATTTCAACTGAATGCGAATAAATAACCTGGTATGTAACTTTCAGATGTTTTTAAAATAAAATTCTAAATTAAGTATTACATCAAATCTATTTGCATCGATGTATATTTAGCGAATGACGAAAATGAAGTTTCCTTGGTATTTGTAATTTTAATAGAATTGAACGGAAAGTGGTCAAAACGTAGCAGATCAACATCGTATAACGAACCAAAAAGGTGAAGCGATTTTAGGTTTTGTTGTATGCGGAATGCAGAAAATAATCTATTTTTGGTTTTCTTAGAGTTTTAATGATTTGATTGAGCTACGTCTTTATGTTATGTATTTTAGTATTGGGATACAAGTCAGATCCATATTAAACTTACTTCCAAAAAGAATATTAATCGGTAGTTTTTAGATTGATATACAATTTATTTCTGTTTTCTGAGTATAATCTTAATTTTCTTTATCCCAGTGTACCTTTCTGAGAATTTCTCTTTAAATATGGTGCTGTTACCCTAAAATGATCTTCCAACATATTTTTATATTTTTTAAACGACTGTTGTCTTAATTAAAGTCATAGCATATGAAATTGAATATTGAGTTGATGTGGCTTTGTAGACATTACTATAACCTTAGGCTCCCGGATAGTCATGTGGACAGCACGTTTGCCTTTGTGAAAGCGGTCCCGGGCTCGAATCCCGGTGGAAGCCAATGTGCGAAATGACCTAAGCTGTTGAAGCACTTTTTGCAATACTACTATAACCTCTTTTTGGTTTATTGCTTTGAAAATTATAATAACCTGGCATAAGCTATATACCCACAAATATGAAGCATGTGTTACGATCAAGGTTGTTACTCTGGTATTTATGAAATGTAATATCCCCGTTGAGAATCAACCGACGCTTCTGCTAATAAATTTATAAACAAATATAAAGAAATAAAGCTTCAGGAAAGACAACTTCTGTCATTTGTTTTCAATATCGTTTTTACATGATAAGTTTTCACTTACAGGAGAATTAAGATGAAAAATGGTTTAATTCAAAAGGCTTATATAGTTTTGGGATGAAAAAAAAATAAAATAGCTGTGGAATATTGTTTATGATCATTGACAGAAATTGGGTTATCCGTTATACTGCATTCAGGAGGCGTAGATTTAATTTTCCGTTTGGCTTTTGAATCGACAGAAAAAGAGAAACAGGCGGTAATATGTAATTAGCAAATTCTTTTCCATTGTCTAATATTCTTCCAATAAATCTTATGGATAAAGCAAAAGAGCTTCATTTTTACAAAAAAATTCGACTTTTACCGAATTGGAGACCGAATTCGATGCTCATTACCAAATTTTCCTTCTAATTCATTAAAATTCTTTTTTAGCACGCATTATTCTCCAAATCCCTCTTTTCACAAGCGTTCTATTATTTTCCTTTTTGATTTCGTGAATAAATGGATCCTGTGCGTCGTACGCTTTGTCTTAAAAATAACTTAATTAGGACTCATTTGCGCACCCTCTGATAGCCATTTCCCCTAACTAACGGTTAGCTCCAAACGCCGTTTCCATCTCATTTCCTGGGGCTCTAACTCAGCTCTCCTCGTTCCTCCTTGTAATGGTTGACCTTTGAATGACTTCGGAACAAACGCTAACACTGTGTCTGCCGATGCCTTAATGAGCTTCCCAATTTTCAGCTGGACGAAATAACGGATGTATTTGTGCCACACATCTTCTTGTAGTGCAATTCTTCGGATGTGCCATTAATATAGTCTCGTGAGCATTCACGCATTTTCCAACTTCGACAGCTCTTCTTCCAAGTTTATGTTGTGTTATTTATTATCACGAGGTCCTTATTCTTATCAAAATCGATGTGAAGATTTTTCTTAAGGTGAGACGATATTATTTTAGAGGTCGACTGTTTAAATATTGCTGTTTAGATTGTGAAATTATCATAAAAAATATATTACATTATTGAATTGGTTATCGAATGCTAGATAAAAACGAGCGAAAATAAAGTTTCCACTTGCCTATGAAATCAAGCAATCGGTTTAAGGGGTTCTCATCCCATAAAAAATAATAAATGTAAATGACTCGTTGAATCTAACTGCAACAGTTCAACTTTAATCTAAGATGGAACACAAACGAGAATGTATGTAGATTGTTATTGATCGTCAGAAAACTATGGAAACCTCAAAAGAAATACTGATAGATGCTAAGTTCTAATTTATTAATTCACTATTTACTACTATGCTCAATTTTATTAATTGGTAAATTACTCAAAAAGATTCATTTTTTAATGCATAACATCAAAAATTCATTTTTTTAATGCAACATCAAAAATATATCCAATGCGTAAGTTTTGCTAAAAAGAAGATAATGCGTAATTAAAAATTTTATTTTTTTAACTAAAAACATTCTCTAAAAACAGTTCCCGGATTGTATTCAGTTGAGTTACAAATGAGGAGTCGAGGAGATGAGGTTCGAGGGAAGCCATGGGTAAAGAGGGTTTGGCGATAAAATAGACTTAAGAGGAAGGGATTGATCCCCAATAAAAAGGATAATTAGAAAGAATAGTCGAAAGGCGATTGCGAAAGAGACTTCAAATAGAATTGGAAGAAGAGGTAATGAGAGCAATGTGAGGACATAAGAGAACTGTTTGAAAGGATTTCCCTCTCTAATTGGAAATCCTTCCATTTTTATATTTCGAATGTTTAACGCCTCTTCGGAAATAACTCGACGACAGCGAATGAGTCGATGGCTTGTTTTATGTTTCGAGAAAAACGGTTCGGAAAGGCAATCTGGTGTCGGCATTTTGTAAATAGTTCTGTCCTGCTTGAAGATTTATACTCAGAACAAAACTACACTCAGAATCTGCCTCGCCTGTTATTTTGCAAGAAGCTAGAACATGTAATGACATTCGAATAACATCAAGCTAAACACTGTGATAAAAATAAGCAACTTGCATAAGGCAATTACATTAACTCTCTCCTAGGTGCAACTATGACTCCATTGGGACTTCGAGGCATATCTCAAGATATTTCAACAGTTTATGAATGAATGTACGTCAGACAGCTCTCTGTCCTGGTGGAAATTTCTGTTGGAACGTATTTGTTTTTTATTGGTCTTCATTGATTCTTAATGATCCTATTGGTTTCCTCTAATGGTTCTTATTGGTACCTGTTTTCACCAATGAAATTTTTCATACTTAAGTACCTTAAAAGAGGTTTCAATAGTGCAGAGTGCTTCTCAACCCTTTTTCCTCCACGACACACAGATGTACAGACTAAAATCCAAAAGAAAACTAAGCAGATATTAATGTCATAATAATTAGTCCCATTTAAAAACAGAAAATTAAGTTGGAATAAATTTCATACATAAGGCAACGTCTATTGTATGAAAATACTTGCAGTAGTCGTATAGGCTGTGACAACGCTATTCATGAAAAGAATTGATCGGAACATATGGGTGATGAACAATTTGGATTTAGGAGGGGAAGGGGAATTAGAGATGCGATGCTTGCTTGCAAAGAAGTGACATCCTTACCACCTTACGTACTTGGGAATTATAATCACCTCAAACAGAATTTGCGCAGAAGAAATAAGAACCAGGATTTACAATGGAAAAGTGGCATTCGGGGGGGTTAAAGGTGTGCTTCCTGCAAGGAAAATACCGTTAGAAATAAGGAAAAGATTTGCAAAATGCTTTGTATTGAGTGTCATTTTATATAGAGACTTGGGCTGTAAAAAAGAAAAAGTTCGAAGTATGGTTATGGAGAAGAATGAAAAACGAAATGGCAGGCAGGTGAGTGTGTGTGCGAATTCACCTCTTTTCTGCAGTGTGAGACATGAGGAGAGATGGATTGGAGAAGAGAGACGTTTAATGAAAATCATCGCGAAACAGGAAAAGGCACATATTACTGTTTGCAGAGAAATATTATTAAAGGGTGAAAAAGGGGGCCGACGTGAAGGGAGGAACAGATGAAGGAGTTGCCCAGACAGTTGGTACGTGTCTTTGGATAGTTTCATTGAAGAAAAATAAGTAACCTTTACATTAGTACAGGGTCAATACAAAATGCGCACCTCCACCTGCAAAGTTCCCAAAACGGAAGTATGTTCTGACTGCTGGTGTGGCCGGATGATGGCTTGGATGGCAGAAGAAGTTCCTTTTCCGTCAGACGTAAGTGCGTCATCCCTTTTTTTGTATTTATGTAAAGTATACATATTCCAGTACTAAGTAGGACCAGGAGGACTTGTGTAGAGCCATTACGAATGTAAAACCAATTGGGACCAATAGAAACCAGGAGAAATTGATGAGACCAATGGCCAATGCTTTACTGGTTTCAATAGGAACCATTACAGATCCTGTTGGTTTTTCCTATTGGTACCTGATGGAATATTTCGCCTATTTCCAAGCTGAGGGCGGCTCTTCTTTGCAAATGATATTCTCCGTAACAAATCTTTTTAAATATTGTAATAATACTGATATTTAGTCAAAATATTACTTTGATTTCTCAATTTTTCTAATATAATTAGAATTTTACCAGGAATTTATCCCAGATGATTTTTTAGCGGAATAATATGAGCACCACGAAAGTCACACTATCCCTACACATGATAGTGAGTTTTATTTTACCAATAATTTAAGGAAAATTAACGATTTTATAATCCGATCGCCGAAGAATATTCGTAAGGAAATCGTTCGAATTTCCTTAGTAATACTTTGAACTCAAATGGGAAAATACAAAAGGATTCCCTAACTTACATCAGCCTGAATACTTTGCTTGTCTGAGAGCCCTTTCTACGACATATTCATGAAAATAATAAATGCCGTGCAATTATCCAATCGAAAGAATACGGATTTCTTCGCTGAGTTAACCGAAAGAGATTGTTTTCCATTTTATACTTATTCGAAGTCATCAGACAGACTGAATAATAAAACGCCCTTCCATTTACTTGATCATGAAGGCTTCGGTTTAGAATGATTTGTTTTTGTCTGGGATGATAAAGTTTCGATTTCTAGTGTTCAATTTTAGCCATGCCAAAATTTGTAAACTATTGTTCGTTAATTGCATCTTAAAATGTTTTTTTTTGTCCCTAGAAACTGCTCTGCCATCAATTTTATTTCAAACGCAGAAAAAAAGCTAAAATAATCTTAACGACGAAGAAATGGGTCTAAAATAACAGAAGATGAAATTTCGGAGTAAACCACTACTATCGTTTCATAGATATGTTGTCAACTAGTTTGACGCAATAAATGCGAATTTTAATGGAAATGAATGAAATATATTTCAGACTTGTTTGGAATCGTATCCTCTTATATAATCTGGGAATGTTAGTGTCGATTTGTCGGGCACTTTTGGGGAACGCCATAAAAAGTGCCTTTGCATCTCCCCCGTGTGCTGGATCCGTGGAACACCAGCAGATAATGCAAACCACTTTCAGTTACTTCCGGTACGTTTTGGTTTATGAAGGCTATCGGAGATGTCGCTTAATATTCGTCCGGCGAATGGGGGAAGTCATTGATTGAGCGGAGACAAAGATGCAGCGTCGTAATTAAGAGGGGGAAGGCACCCCCGATGCGATGGTTTTTACGGCGAAAGGGACGACATAATGAGATTACGGAAGAAAGAGTCCCTCCACCGTAATCCTCGGCACCCGCTCGGACACTGTCCACCATAAAAAATGCATTAGGGATTTGTGTAAAAAAGGATTCGCGGTAATGTGTGACTAAGACCGACTAGAGATTACGCAGACACCGCAAAACGAGATGCGCATGTCATCCCCGCCGTAAATTACGTTGCTCGGGTATGCACTGAGATATCTCTTCCATAATCATATTAGGGCTCAACGACCCTCTCTTCCCTCTTGAGAAACCGAAACGCATCCCAAATTGAACGCAGATGAATATTATGTTTTTCCTATATTATACGCCATTCCTGCTAACTTCCCGCTTACGTTGAAAAAAATCGAGTTCGCAACCTCCTGTGTGATGCGTTTTATTTATGAGGGGTTAATTCATTGGCAACGGACGCCATTTAGTGTCTTAGTATAAATTAAAATATCAGTTCTACTATTATTTTTATTGTGGATTATCACCAATTCAAGACCATCTCCGCAACCTTATGTTTGCAATATTCTGCGCAATTTCATTGGTTTGGAATTTAAATCTACTTATATTCATCATCGTGAATGAGTTGACGCATCCTCACGAGTATTTGGATGGATGCATTTATTTAACTTTCCTCGTATTTGTTTTTAAATACGCGACCATGGTTTCGATACATAACATCGTAAAGTCAAATGTTTTTATTGACTTAACTGCCTCAAGACAATGCTGTGCCTGGAGTCCATGATCGCGAGTTCGTAAAAATCTGGGGAAAGTATGAATAAATGCATCCTTGTAACCATTCTTAGTTATTATGGACGTCTCAAAATTAAGGCTGTAACTATCCAGTTTGTAACTTTATCCTATTCTTACATGACTTTTTTTATTGTACCAAACCGCATTTTTGAGGAAGAATCAGTTGATTTTCCAATAATTCATCTCAATAATAACAATAATAATAATAATAATTTAAAATGTGCATATAAAAAAAACAATTTTTGTAAAGATCGTGATTCGTGAAATGTCCGTTTGAAAATTGAGTGAACGATGGCAGAGGAAATCGCTGAAGAAGCCTCGAAAGATAAATCGTTGGATAGAGAGAGATGGATGTCAGAGTCATTATGGCTGCGAATATTTGTGTAGATGATTGCCCACACAACAAAGATACATTTTCTTCATGTCTAGCTACTGTTGCCCTTCACCGCTGAAGTCCTCCTAAGCTCTGATGAACTCATCAGGAGGTGCTTCACCGAGGCAACAGTAACAACGAACACACACAACCATACCCTGATAGGAAAACTCCGATCAGCCAGGAATCGAACCCGGCACCTTGGGGTTGGAGCGATAGCTTAGATGTCATGCTATTTTACTCGTCCACCGGTACGTTTAAAAATCACTCAAAAGTTCATATCTGTAAGAAAATATGGAACATAATTTTGAATTCGGAAGAAATACATCAATCCTTTAAAAAATATCAGTAATTTTCTACGCTTAAAATAATATCTTATGTTCCTTCAGCAGCTTATTTAATATATCTTTGAACCGATTGACTATTTTAATTGTATTTTTAACCCAAAAAAAATAGTTTCTTGTCGAAATCCTCATTCACCCTTCTGTCAGTTTACTTGCAAAAGACTAATCAAGTTAAACAGGGACACCGGTTTTTCCATTTTTTAACTGTGAACACCAACGATTCATTAGATTTAAATCAAATTTAATCAAATTGTCATTTAGATTTAAATTCACTTTTTTATGATTCGTAGCATACTTAGCATTGCTATTTACCTCATGAGGGATAAAATTATTTACTTCTATCTCCGACCGAAGCCTTTATTTAGCCGAAGTTCGTGTGAATAACAATTAAAAATGGAATCAAATTCTGCGTTACAATTTAGATAGTGAGGAAATTACACAGCAGCCAACGGAAAATGTCAAAGCCTCAAACTTAGCAAAAGAATCGATCACATCACATGTGTGTGTTATATCCTATGATATTCTATACATAAATAAATATCATAAAAATGGGGCAGAATCAGTTGGAATTAAGGAAGTATTTCGAAATCTGTTATCGTTGTATTACTTGAAATTAAAATGACGAAACCAAAATGCATCGGTCACAGAATTTTGCGTCGACTAAACTCTATATTTATTGTGTGTTACTTAGAAGAGAAAAATAAAGACTGAGATTTCGCTTACGTCGCATCGTCATGTGGCATTCGGAATTTCTAATCGAAATATGAAACTGACGAAATTATCGAAATTGACATCTAACATTCCATATATTACAAAATGGATAAAAGTAATTGCTACTTCTTCAGCTACGCACTCTTGTTGACATTTGTCGAAAATGACAGCGTTCAAGAGTTAATCTTTCCAAAGGGGACGCGCGAAGGACAGCGGAATTGAGCGAAAACCTTTGGTTAAAAGATAGATAAATGGGTTGGTGGGCCGCATAAGACAATACACGAGAGATTCAATCGACAGCCACGGAAATCCCTCACACGAACTCTCGGTGACTGCGATTCTTAGAATATGCACCTGTGCATCTGGAATTCCTCGTGGGAATCGGAACAATGGAGGCGAGGATTTAATCACGCGGAGAAAACAAAGGAAAGCAGATACGCGATGATACGAGAGGGTTCAATTAAAGGCACTGAGACGAGATATAAAAGGTTTTTGGGCGACAACAGGAAGAAGCAACAAATTTACGACTTCCACGCCCGCAAAAGCACGTCATTTTACTTTCATTAGTATTTCCGGAGCGAGCCATCTGCCGGGAGGAGGGAACACTACCTACCCGTGATATCAGATTTAGACTGAATTCATGAACGTGATGGATGAACAATCGCTTGGAGAATGGGCTGTGTTATTTGGATCAATGTTAACAGGAAAGTCCTGAAGAATTAAATATTTTGATCCGTAATATATCGTCTGAAATGCTTTCAATCAATCGAACGATGAGGTATCCTCTGATTACAGACATAATCTCTTTATTTTGTATTTAATATCCGCTTTTTATTAAAAATATACCTTGTACTTGTATGAGAAGTTATCTAATACTGTATTTTTCTGAGAAAAATGTATTTATTTTTTGACATTGCTAATTAACAGATTAAAATGCATGGTTCATAATTTTCATCTTTTTAATATCTATACCGTTTATGATTATTTTAATATTATTTGGGAGTATATTTATAACGATGAACAAATGTGTAAAAATGTATATTATTGTATCACAATTCAAATAACAAAACTGTTCGAAAAGATGTGTGTCAACCGTTAGTTTCCTTACTGCAGAGAATAATAGCATCTTACGTCAATAAAATACACTAATATTTGAGGATAAATTTGACACCAATAAATCGAAATAATTAATTTATCAAATAAGGATATAGAGAAAACTAACTAGGAAGAAAACAATTTTGAAATTAAAAATTAATTTACATCTGTAGATAAAAGAATTTGCCGCTGCTAAAACTAAAACAGGCTTTAAAAAGCTGTTATTTTTCAATAAATTCTGGACTTACATAAGATGGAAATACAAAATGTGAAAAACGTCGAGAAAGGAAACACCTTGGTGTTTACAGCCATAGTTTTTCCATTTGCATGATTTGATTCTAGTGTCTCACTCTCCTTCGTAGTTCAAAACTCATTTTCAAAAAAAATCACCCGCACCTGAATAAGTAAATCCCAAGGTATCCAAACCAAGAAAAATCCACTTAACGACGACCACCACAAAGATAAATAGGAAGAATCGCCGCCATTCAGAATCGCTCATATAATTCGCCAAAGCCAGCGAGAGATTATTCCAGAAGAGCGCCGCACTGACGCATGGCCGAAGCAATCGTTTGTTCCATTACATCGACACCACATCCACTCATGAATCGGACAGCGTCGCCATAGTTACGACCGGATGTGTCGAAAACCCGGAAGAGAAGATGAGAAGCGAAGAGAAAGAAATAGACGAGGAAATGGACACATCGCATAAACGAGGAGAACTAGTTGTGCATAGGCGGCATTTGACCCTCGTAAAAAAGGAGGGAAAGGAAATACATGTTATAAATGCATTTATATATGTATAAACTCGGGAGCATTTTGATAGGTAGGGACATTGTCTGGCTCCGTCACAATGGCCAGGGGCAACCAGAGGACTCTCTTTTATTGCGGACCAGCGCCCTTCTCTTGTTTCGATTCGGGTCATTGGGCACGTGGTGCCGAGGAAATGGGTGCGCGCGGAATTATGGGAACTCGAAGCTGGCGAGGGGATCGGAAGATGATTTAGGCCATCCAATTCAATTGCGTCCAATACACTTGGGTCCCTCTCGATGTCTAGAGGTGTTGGCCGTCGCATGGAAGTATATATATTTCAATCGACGGCAATAAAAATTCGAGTCTGCCGTGGAAAAGGTGACCGTAAAGAGGGTATTCCATTCCAAGAGATGAACGCAAACAGGGCCTCCGAAGGGGTATTTGGAGCGCTTTTATGTGTAACGGCGAATGCTTTGACGGCCAGATGGTGCTTAAAATAATATTATTCTTGACCGCTTCGAAGTTTGCTGTTAGATCTGTTCCTAGTTTTCTGTAAACAAGAAGAAATCGAATCTACCCGCGTCTAGTCTGCTCCACTTGCATCTGTTTGATAATGTGAACACAAACTTAAATTCTACTATAGCGTAACCAATTTACAGTTCATTCAACTAGATATATGCCTAATTTTCTAAGAGACTTGTCGAACATCAAAAGGGAACCATCTTTCGAATACTACTGCTTCCCTGTACTGTTTAGTCATATTGAATTTGTTAAAATTAACTAATCTTTATTTTAATCTGATCTAAGCATTAATATCATCTTCAGAGAAAACGATAACCAAGAGAATTTATAATTTCTCCCCGTTTATAAAAAAGGATCACCTAGGATACTGCCTCTCTAGAATGATGTGTTCGTTGAAGCGAGGAATACATCTTTCATGAAACATGCGAATAGTTTTTCCCGTTTTGGTGGTGAGAAACTTCTTCCCCAAAATATGCCTATTTATTGGAGATTATGGAAATCCGAATTTCTACATATCTTCCAGATATACGATTTGTCCCTCTTATTTTAGAGGATTACAATTTATTTTAATATCTTTGCAATTGCATCATCAAATCATTTTCCCTAACTTTCATGTTCTTTTTCCGCTTTTCAATTCTTCATCCAAATCACCGATAGTATAAATATAGCCCATCTTAAATGGTGATAACTTAATTATGATTTACCGAATTCTATGGCCAGAAAAATCGTAAATTCGCTTTTGCCTATGTTGTGGACAAAAAGTTTCACAATTTGTTTTATATGTTATGTCCATGAGGAACGCTATCATTTATCATGTACAAATATGTAGAAGTATGCGAGGAGGCGAACGAATTTACTTTCTTTGCACCAAAAATGGTGCTCAAGAATGCACCTCAAGTGCTTAAGATGGATTTAAAATTTGCAGACAAAAGTAGTACACACAGCAGTTTAGGGAAACGCTTCAAAATAATTGGAAGAATTCGGTTGTTGCTATTTATTTAATAGTCACTTTTCAATCGTATCTTTCAACGCTAGAACAATGTTTCCCACTCCTTCAGTGAAAAGAACAGTGGACGAAATTCAAAGAAGGTTCTGCCGTTATCGTACGATATTCTCCTAACGCGATTTTTTTAAATCTTTTTTTACGTATTTCTCTTATGCATTTTTCAATTCAAACATTTTTCTGACGATGGAGTAAAATCGTCAGTTGAAATATCATGAAAATATGCACCATCTCCATTTTTAATTTCTCAATAATAATAATAATAATATTTATTAACCCAGAGACATACAGAGGCATGAATAGGACAAGTCAATCAACATATTCACAGACAGTCAATACATAATGAAAATAATACATAATGTACATAATGAATAAAAGCAGTCAATACATAATGAATTACATTAACACAACACACTCTAAATACATGATATCTAGTAGCAATATAGAGTTTAATCACACTTTCTTTTTTTTTAATTTTTTTACATTAAACTAGTTTTCATTTACTTTTTACAATTACATTTACATTTTTTTACATTTACTAGTTTACATTTACAGTTTACATTCTTTCTCACATTAAACTAGTTTAATCACACTTTCTTTTCAATTATAAATTCTTCTACGCTATAGTAAACTTTATCTGTTAAAAAAATTTAATTTTGTTTGAAAAAGCATGGGTATTACTCTCCTTTATTGCACTTGGTAAAGCATTATATATTCTAAGAGCCATTACCTGGAACGTAGTACAGAGAAAATATTGTGTTCGTGAAAAAATCGACTTCGAGATTTCAGCGGAAATACATTTGGGGTCCCTAGAAAACGCTCGTGCTGTTATTGATTACTCTTCACAATAACAATGAAATTCGTAACTATGGGTTTGTTTGCATGGCAAACAGTGCAATGCAAAGCGTCTTTCGCACACACACTTGTTTTAATCTTGTATTCTGGACGACCCTCGTGTGTCTTCTCATCGACCTAGGATTTTCTTTCCGAACCACATTTCAACCTTTCCTCCTGATTCATCGTATACGTCCAATATTTATCCACAAGTTGCCTCAAAATGTAGTTCCAATTTAAACATTTAAGATTTTAAAGAAAGAGTTTGATGACTTCTCTAATTTACTCATTCGAGGTCGTCTTATTAACAAACTGTATTTTTCTTCTCAGTAAACAACAATGTCGCGTCTCTGAATTTTGTTTACGACGATTTTTGCCGTATATATTGTGTTACATTTTACTAAAATGTTCTGCTCTGAGTGTAACGACGTCCATTCATCACCGAATTGACTCCCTCTTTAGCAACTACTAAAGCAAGTAAGAGTGCGTTCAAGAACTCTCAGTGGCGGTTGGACCCTTTCTTATCTGCGGTCATCATTGCCCTTGCTTATTACTATGCAAATTGGGTTCACTTGATTAATGGACCATCGATTTGCTTTTTTTGCGGATATTTGAGTGTCGGATGATCCCTTAGAGAGGGGCATTCGTAAACATCCAAGCGAAGAAGAAAAGCGAAGAAACGCTGGATGGTGATGTTTTGAATATGATCTGCCATGATTACTCATTTGGAAAAGCAACCAGCAATTTGGAGATTCAGGTTCAAATCCAGTCACGCTACAGTCCGTTCCTCCTTTCCTTCGTGCAAAATCACTTTTCCATTGATTTTAATGATAATTATTTCGTATATTTACATTTTCGAATACATTCATGCCACAAAGCTGATTTAGAATCCTTAGTTACAGTATGTTATGGCATTTAGAGTAATATAGTACCGAAATAGTAAAACCTATATATTATTTTGACACGGAGGACTTTTTAAGGCTTTACTACATCGCCAAGTTTTGCCGAAATAGGAAATTGTTTTTATCGATAAATTATTGGATAAATAAAAATATAATTCGCATGTTAACCAATTCTTTCAACAAATTTAACGTATTTTTAAGAAAGAACAAGATAACCTCACAAATTCTGGAATTATATTTTGACTTGAACTGCTTTTAAACTCATGGTCCATTCAACCGATGAAAACATCTGACTCGTTTCTTTTCTTCTTCGATTCATCTGAGATCAGAATCTAGAGTGGAATATTAGGCATAGAATACAGATTCAAATGCTACTTACTTGTGCTTATTCCTGTCATGGCCGATCCTCTTTTAATGAGTTGCAATCACATATAACTTTAAATCATATCGTGCGTGGTGGTAAAAACTAATTGTAAGTAATAAAAATTCTTAGAGGTACATTTAAGAGAGATAACTTTGACATTTTGTGAATAGAGAATCTGCTTAGTAATAATAAAATCGCTTCGAATGTGTGTGTGCCAATCATCGGCTCTGAATCATGAACTAATCGTTGGCTGTGATTCAGACCTTCGAAGGACTTTCCAAAAGCGATGGAGTGCTCCCGAGGGACTCATCGCATCCATATTCTGCCGAAGTTCTTCCCACCCGATGCTAAGTAATTTCCGAAATCCGCTTGCTATCGCGTAAGAGCAGCGCCGAAATAAATACGTAGAAATGCCCCCTGCCACACGCCGAAAGGCGGCTTGCAGGGTATTAATGTAGATGTAGATGTAGAAATATAATATACGAGTAAAATGTAGCTTGCATACTGCAAGCAGATCGACAACACTAAATTCATGTCGGCATCATATCGGGAAGGTCCTCAAAAGATGGAAAAAGGATTGAAAATATTCTTAAAATTCGCTGCAATTTAATCGACTGGCATCGAACCCGGGTCTTCCTGGTAAACTTACTATGCAGCACAACAGAAGATCACCATCTCTAACTATGTGTGAAAATTCAAGCATAAATGTTGACTGCAACTGCCTCAAACGACGTCCTACTTTTCACATATATTCCTTACGTGAGAAATTTTAATGTGCTCTGTCATCGAACCCAGGAACAGTACGGTCTTATCCAAATTTTTTCTTTAACCGAGTATTAATATAAAACATTTAGTTAAGCAAGAACTCTCTATTATTTCGATGAGTGCATACAAAATATAATGAAAACTACCTCAATGTGTTTTAAATGGGAGATATATTTACCGCCTGGCTTCGAACCCGGGTCTTTCTGGTATTACTTCCTATGCAGCACAACAGAAGATTACCATCTTTAACTATGTGTGAAAATTCAAGCAGAAATATTGGGTGCAACTGCCTCAAATGACGTCCTACTTTTCCCTTATATGTATTCCTTATGAGAGAAATTTTAATGTGCCCCGACATCGAACCCAGGAACAGTACGGTCTTATCTACATTTTTTTAAAAAACCTATGCTTAATATACATCTTCCATATAAGCAAGAACTTCCTATCATTTCGATAAGTGTATCAAAAAAAATAATGAAAAACTACCTCAATGTATTTTAAAGGGCAGATTTTTGCATCGTCCTAGCATCGAACCAAGGATTATTTTCGTTAAAGTTAATTATGTTTTCGATAAATCATGACCATATATATAGGCTCCTTGAGTTTCGATTATCTATCTATCCGGAAAGTATTTTTTTTTAATTCCCGAAAATAAAAGCAATGCATTTAAATGGAAAAAATCGGGACTTTGGGGCCTTCTGGAATCGAACCCATGACACTGAGGTTCAATTTTTCTGGTGGTTACACGTTATGTCTAATACATCCAAAAATTTTCAAGTCAATGATGCTCATGGTTTAGCCTGTGAATTAGTATCCTATCTATCTATATGAATATATGAATGAATCCGGAGAAGCATCTATTTATATCTATCTATTATATATAGATGCTTCTCCGGATTCATTCATATATATACCTATATAGATAGATAGGATACAAATTCACAGCCTAAACTACAAGCGTCATTGATCTGAAATTTTTATGACATATTGGCCATAACGTGAAACCCCCAGGAAAAAGAGACTTTGATCCTCAGTGTCATAGGTTCGATTCCAGAGGGCCCCAAAGTCCCGATTTTTCCCGTTTGAATGCATTGCCGTGATTTTCGGGAATTAAAAAAAAATACTTTCTGGATAGGTAGAGAAGTAAAACTCAAGGTGCCTATATTTATGGTCTTGGACTTTCGAAAACATCAATGACTTTTACAAAAGTTATCCTGGGTTCGATGCTAGGACGATGCAAATATCTGCCCTTTAAAATACATGGGAGCCGTTTTTCATTATTTTTTTAGATGCACTTATCGAAATGATAGGATGTTCGTGCTTGGCTGGAAGATGTATGGTACGAATAAGTTTTAGAAAAAAATTTTCATAAGACCGTACTGTTCCTGGGTTCGAAGCCAGAGCACAATAACGTTTCTCTCATAAGGAATATAAAGGAAAAGTAGGACGTCATTTGAGGCAGTTGTAACCAATATTTCTGCTTGAATTTGCATACGCGGTTAGAGATGGTGTTTTTCTTTTGTGCTGCATAGAAAGTATTGCCTGAAAGACCCGGGTTCGATGCCGGGCAGTAAAAATATCACCCATATATAATACTATGGGGTATCTTTTCATAATTTTTTTATGCATTTATCGATATGTAAGGGAGCTCTTGCTTAGATGGAAGATGTATATTAACACTTTGTTTAAGAAAAAAAATAGATAAGACCATGCTGTTCCTGGGTTCGATGCCAGAGCACATTATAATTTCTCAAATAAGGAGTGTATGTGAATAGTAGGACGTCGTTTGAGGTAGTTGCACCTAATAGTTTTGCTTGAATTTTCACACATAGTTTGATATAGTAATTTTCTATTTTGCTGCATAGTAAGTACACCAGGAAGACCGGGGTTCGCTGCCAGGTGATTAAATTGCAGCGAATTCTACGAATATTTTGAATTTTTTTTTTCTTTTGATGTCCGTCCCGGTATATGATGCCGATATGAAATTAGTGTTGTCGATCTGCTTGCAGTATGCAAGCTACATTTTACTCGTAATAGATATAGATAGGAGTATACGTAGAAAAATAATATACATTTATATTTCATCGTCTTACTCCACCAGTGGGAGACACGAAATAACGAGCCAAAGACGAGGAGATCCAACTCGTGTCTTCAAGGCCAACGAACGCCTACCACTTTAGCTTTCTTTTCCACCAATCAAAATATTTATTACAAAAAGTTTTCCTTTGAGTCTTTTCTCGTTAATACTATTACTTCGTTTGAGTTTGACGAGGAATCTTCAAGACTTCAATGTAATTATTTACATTTTTTGCAATAAAAATATATTGGAATGCATATTGTGGCAATCGCATTAATATTGGTGGATGTGCTCATTTATGCAGTTTAATAACATAAAAATATAAATCGCGCTATGTTTATTAACAATTATTTTATATTTCACTCAACGAAAAAATATTTTTATCAGATATTTTTCTTACTTCGACTTGTTTAGAATATATTTATTTCCATTAGACTATCACTATATTACTAAAATGATGAAAATCCAACCAAGAGACTCCACTGAAGTCGTGTTTAATTTCGGTGAATACGAAGGAGAGGAAATAAGAAGCAAATCTTTTACGGGAAGGCCGGAAATGGTTTCGGCCAATAACATCGGCGATTCCTTCAGCTTATCTCATGAGGGAGTCCTCGGAAGCAATGACGATGGAATTGGGCCACGTGAGAGGTCGTTATCACGCGGACACGCGAAACACGTGCTCAGATATAATGGCTCGTATTCTAGGATTCTACGTTAATTGCGCGCCGAATGAAGGGCCGGAGTCCATTTTGAATAACGGGAGACATTTATTTCTACTCCGAAGAAGACACAGCTCAAAAGAATCTTATTTGCAGCCTTCATTAATTAACGAGCTTCGTTGCATTCTTGAAGAATTGGGTTCGACCCTTATTGCATTAGTTTTGGCTGTGATTCACGAGTGAGAGAATCCGATTTCGTGTTATCCACAGCCAATGAATCATTTCTATTTCACAGAATGAATACCAAGGACTAGTATTCTTACGTCATCAGCACTCAGCAATCTAATTAACATCTCGGTAGAATTCACATCCAAGCAGAAACTTTGGTACCCTTGGTAATACTCATTCTGCTACGATCTTTAATTGTCAGATATCGATGCGAATAATAAAAACGCTTCGTGCTTAACGATTGGGCTCCCGAAGACAAGACAAAAATCCTGATCGAGACAATCGTATCGATTTGAAGATCGCTCCTGACCAAATATCTCGATGGTGGGAACCTTTTTCATTTATCTTTCGATATTTCCAACGTATGTTTCATTTGAATGCTTTACTATCAGATGATATAAACGATGTCGTCGAGGTATGAGCGGAACTGAATGCTGTCACTTGTTGTTTGAGAGTGCGATATTTGTCCTTCTTCTGCGCACTCTCGCCTTAATTCACTTCTTTCCAAGTGTTATTAACAGAGGAAAGCCTTTCGGAATGACTAATTACTATGGGGAATACAGTCCCATCATCTGTCGTTCATGCAAAAGTTCGCACAAAAGGGGAGAGATTAATTGGAAGTGGGAAGAAGGATGGTTAGGAGGAAGAATAGCACCTTTTAAAATGAAGGAGATCATTCGCGGAATCGCCTTTTACAACTTCCGGTGATCGCAGTTTCGAAATAAAGTCGAAATAAATTGTGAAAGAGATTTTCTTCGCAAGTGAGAGATCAAACCGTAAAAGGATTGGCAGACCGAATTTTTATAAAGATAGTGTTTTCTATAAGCACAATTAATTTTCCTTTCTAAGATCATGAACCTCGATAACGAATAAGTTCTATTTCCAAATGTAATCAGAGTTAAAATCAATGTTTAAAAATCTCCAAACGCCAACTTTGTCGGCGATCCGTACCTCGTTTCGAAACAGAAGGGCCCGAATTATGGACTTCCTTAGAAAACTTTTTTTTTAATCCAGTAAAACTATTAACTTCATCAAATCCAAACTTAATCCAACGGTTGTCGTTTCTTCTCGCAACATGGCTGGCCCACCTCCATTTTAGTGATCTTACCTTATCTATGATGTCAGTAACTCCAGTCATCATTCTCACCCAGGTGTTGCGTTTCCTGTCTCTTCTTGTGATTCCCAGCATGCAGCGCTCCATGCTCTGCGTTTTCTGAAGTCTCTGGGTTATTGCAGCATTTAACACCCAAGTTTCACTACCTTAGGTCAGGACAGGTAAAACGCCTTGGTTGAAGTCCTTCCTCTTCAAAACCATTGGCATTCTTGACTTCATAATGTAGGAGTTCCTTCCGAAGGTGCTCCAGCCAGGTTTCATTCTCCTGTTTACTTCATTAATTCCGTTTTTCTCTCCCGTTGTTACAGTTGTCCTAGGCATGTGTATTCTGAGCTAGCATTCAGAGGTCTCTCTTTATGTATGACTGGTTCTTGTTCTGAAAAGCAATTACACATTACCATTGTTTTTGCTAGGTTTGTCCCGAGTCCTATCTTCTGTAGCGCTGTTTTTAGTTATTCAAGTCTTGGGATCTGCATTTGCTGCAAAGAGAACTATATCATCTGCAAAACGCAGGAGACTGATGTGCTTGCCATTCATCTGTTCTCCTCCCAATCAAAGGATTTGATAACACCCTCCAGAAATCTATGAAAAAACATTGACGATAGACAGTCAGTCACCTTGTCGAACTTATATTTCAATATTGAATAGATCTGTCTCTTCATGGAGCATTACATATTTTGTTGCATTCTTATAGATACTGCGAAAGAGGTACTCAGTATCCATCCTTTGAATCTCCAGTGCTTCCATAGTATAGAAGGTACTTACTGAGTCGACTTCATAATGTAGGAGCTCCTTCCGAAGGCGCTCCAGCCAAGTTTCATTCTCCTGTTTACTTCATTAATTCCGTTTTTCTCTCCCGTTGTTGCAAGTTACGTGTATTCTTAACTTCCTAAGGTCTCTCTTGAAGTTTGACTGGTTCTTGTGCTGAATTCGCTGAACTGTGATGCGCTTTCGTATTTCTCTCGAATGAATAAAAATAGAAGTTTATGAGACACTAATTCTGAAGAGTAGCTTTCAATTATGGAGAGGCATGTGATCGGAGACAAAAGAGTCCAACACAGACATAAACGCCAATTGCCATAAATTCTTTGAGGACGTCGTACGAATGAGGGACCCTCTGGTGGAAGGCGATGAGAGCAGATTTTTATTGGTTCGTCGGGGAAAAAAGGAAATAAATGCTTTGTCTACTCTTCGGGTGAATCCAACTAATGGTCGATGGAAGCAGTAAATAGAAGCCCATAAAAGACGTCCTTTATAGGCTAACGACTGCGATGTTTCCCCACTGCGATAAATGGACAACGCACACAATACAGCGTATCCACAGGATCGAGTCACCAACTAGCGAACACCTCTTTTAAAATGGTTAGGATTCCATCTTTCTCGGGCTTATCCAACAACGGAATTTTGAAATGAAACAAAAAGTTGAATGCTTGAAATATAATTTTAATCTCGTATCGAAACTACTACAAACTACATTCAGAACAACAATAACACTAATAAATCGAGTAACATAATTTTGCCTCAAACATATAAGCCTATGTTTGGCTTTTCACGGTCATGACCGTGAGTATGTATGCCTTCCATCGCTTAACACCAATCAAAAAGAAAAGAATCAATTATTAACGAATAACAATATAACGATAATGGTAGTAAAGTAAATTTCGTTGTGATTACAGTTACAATTGCCATGATACCACAATGATATATAACAATTATGAGATTATTATCAGTAGAATAAGGAATTAACAATACCGCGACATTAACAAGCGAGTTTCGGAGTGGTATTTACGAAACTAAATAATCATGATTAATGAAGCATATTCACCATCAACACTTTATGCAATTTAGATTATTATTTTTGAAGGAAAAAAGGAATTTAATTCAAGAAATTGCAACACATACTAAAGATTCCAAATCCGTAGCGATCAATTTGCATCAGAAAAGCTTAAATTGGTGTATCAGTGGGAGGTCCTTCTCCTGGGGTGACCGCCCAGGGCGCCCATGGAACTGCAGCGCCTCCTGGTGTCAGTGGCGGCGACTACGCTGGCGCCCAGGCGAAAGCCAGAGCGAATGAGAAACCGCCAAATGGACTCGTTTGAATCGGATGAGCGGTTGGAATTCTGCAAAAAGAAAGCATTCATTAAATGCAACTACTACGATTGGCTATCGAAATTACATCAATTCCGCGGAGGAAGGAGTTGTTTTCCATCGCAATAAAATGAAGATCAGAATATACTTTTTCCACAGGATTATTTGCACACGAAGACCGGTTCCAACGAGCAATCGCCATTTGGAAAACATCTGACGATGATGGCTATTCGTCGAAACCGGTCGAGTACAAATAAACCTGTGGAAAAAGTATATTCTTACTTTCCTTTCATTTAAATACCGAAATGAATCCGTTTGCCATCATGAACAAAGCGGTGACGATATCAGAGCAAAACAGTATATCGAGGTATCACTTCTTTCATTGCGATTCAAGTATAAATCAACTAGTTTCATAGAATCCATTTTTTGGCTCTATCTTTCTATCGCTTATCTCGAATATCCATTGGCTGACTTCAGATCTCATGAACACAGACTTCCTTCAATTGCATAAGTCCAACTGGTTGTATCAAACGATTTCCAGTCTAAACCACTTGAAGGGCAAACAGTTTCATAACATTTCCAGCCATATCAATCAAATGGAGATACAAATCTCGCGTAGGACATATGTTAGCCTTTGAAAAGCTTAGCACGTGCGTCAGACCCAAAATCTCTTGAAGCAACGCGAAGTGTGTTCACTGAATAAAGATCGGTTACTGGGATCCTGGGGTTGTCGCTTAAACAACACCTGCTAATACCACAAGGTCCACTTTCGTAGTGATTTACACTTCGCGTCATTTCTTCCAGCCATCGAATTAAACATTTTTTCCGGCACTGAGTACATTTACTGTAAATATAATACGTTCCTCGAAGTAAATGGTGTTACGCAGTGCAACAGAAATGTTCTGCTGTGATGACGCAATGTCGTCCGCGAAGCATCGGAGGGTAAAGTGACCCTCAAAATGTGAACGCGGAAAATGACTCTTGTCGTTCTTTCTCCTCTGACGGAATTCCAATGTGCGCCACGAATAATTATTTAATCACGGACAATTCCACGAAAGGAAAATCCATGTTAATTCAAAGGTCATAAACATTGCTCGTCCATTGCTGGAAAGAAGAACAATTTATTCATATTTATATCAACTGGAGTTGTGAGTAAAGATGAAATTTACATGCATCCCTTTTCGTTGTGAATTTTCTCTTTTAATTTTTCAAAATAGTTATATATGAATTTAGTTCCAAGACTTTAATTCTTCGTTCGCAGTCCACGGATGAATGTTCTTCCATATTGCAAAAACTGAGGTTTTATTTACTGCGAAGAAATCCAAAAGACGGTAGTATTTGCGAGTGACACCTTCTTCTTAATTATGCAAAAGAAACGGCGCATCTGTTACGCACTTTTCAGGTACTGCACCAATGTAAAAAGAGAAAAACTTCCTAATGTCAAGTTCTAACCTATTTGCTATTAATTCCTTGTCTCTAGGCTCACCTTACTCGCTGTGCTATTGTACACGAACTAAAATTGATAGGTGATTAAATGGAGATCGAAATAATTAGAGTAATTTTTAAATATCGGATTAAAAATTTTCCTCATGTTCTTTTAAGCAACATTTATCATGGTCTTAAATACGACCAGTTTTTGTTAGAGGTCTATATTTAGATACTAATTTTAGTTGAATAATAAAACAATAACTCTTAGAAATTTGAACAGAAAATAGTAAATTTGGACGGGAAGAATTGGATCAAACTTCAAAGATGCGTAACTTCGATCGAAAGGACACCTCGTTTACCTCATGATAATTCAGCTATTTTCAGTTTGATGATTTTTTTCGAGTAAATTCATATAAGTTTACTCTATCGGTGAGAAAAGTCATCCGAGGAATTGTGCGCTTTCAGTCAACTGCCAAATCTGAATGTGTCAGTTCTAACTTTCCGAGACTGCCATCTCGCGAGGGAATTCCGAGCAATTTATTTGACTTTGTAACACAATGTGTAGACGCTGCGTAATGTATGTCCACGCGATCTACTCGCACTGATTCTGTTACAACGATGTCGAATTTCAATCAGAAGAAAAGAGATTCACCCGACGACATTGACGTACCTCTCGATTTATTCTCCGACTTAAAGTTTCTCTATTTCCAGACATCGACTTGCTTATTTCCGAAATACTGCAGCTCCTAAAAGGCTTCTGGCATTTCTTTACGACGGATCCCAACCGATGTGAGAGGACGTTGATGTGACGTCACAGGGAAGGAGAAGAATGCCAGACAGCGTGGCTCCTGCACTAGAGACATCTGCAGGGGCGCATCCAAAGCAGACTCAACCGATTTTTAAGTCCATGACGAGTTTATAAAATCAGTTTTGCTCAAATTAAACCAATCAATGATGAAAATAAAGAGCAGATAGAAAATCCGAAGTATACCACAGCCTGTGTGTGAATCGTTGCTGTAACAAAAGGTAAATAAATAATATTCGATGCTGTACTGAGGCGATATTTAATCGCTTCACTCTGTTCGATTGGCATCGTTTCCCGCTGACTGCGTTCGAACAAAAAGTTGAACAATTTTACGACTGAAATTGGGAGTGATTCTGAAATTTCATCTGCTTCCTTATTTTCACCGTTTTCATCTGCTTGTGAATACATGATATGTGGAACTTGACTACCTTAAGTTGCGATAGTATTTACTTTTCTCATTGACCATTCATTTGTCACCTCCATTTATTATCGTAAGTATTACGTTCAGTGACGTTGAATGAGTTACTTCGACTCGCGAATCAATTTTTTGGAATATTTCTTTTCACGAAATCAGTACACGTATTTCATATTTGATACACCATGTTTGATCGAACTGCTTCGCGTACAGAAGAAAACTTTAATATCGATATCGGGATAAGGAAAGGAAATTATCCGTGAAGAAAACTAAAGAGGGTTAGTCTCTATTCTCTTTTAACTTTCATCAAACTCTTTTAGATGTCATTAAACTGAAAACATCAGTTAAATAACCGCGATTAAAAGTTACGAGATCACGAGCGCAAGACCGCATTTTTCCATCGAACTAAACCTCCCGAAACTACAAATAAATTCCGATGTGATTTTGTTCCTCCCCAACGCCAAAACGAATCCTCCGAGAAGCACAACAGTCCTCGTGGAGTGCGAATCCCATATTGAATAACCATCAGACTTTTCGATGCATTTGGGAGTTTTTAATCGTATTATACATCAGAGATCGCCTTTTCCTTCTTCAAATTTGCAATATCATACAGTTTGTACAAAGCCCGACAAACGCTTTTGCTTCAAAAGCAAACGCCGTTGCGTGAATGAGAACTCGGCAGTCCGTTGGCCATTCATTTCCACCGTCCGATTTCTCCCTCATCGCCTAAATACGTTTCCATGGGAATTCATAGCACGGGATTTCACAACTCGCACTCCGTTGAAAGTGTAACGAGGGACGGATCCAATTTCATAGCACCCTGCCTGGACCATACAAAAGCTCCGTCATCACGGCTGAATACGTTCACTTTTATTGCGGATAAGTTACGAATATTGGAGATTTCGTCAGCTATGAGTATCGCCATACAAAAGTTGGCCTCCGAGAGACCATCTACAGCGACGAAGAAGAGCTGACGAAGTTATTGTCTGTATGTAAATTCGAAAATTCTTGGAAGAAAGAAGTAAGGTATATTGTTCAGTATATACAGCGTAGTTCCTATTTTTTACGTACATAATATACTTATAGAACTTAACTGAAGTTAACGTTTTTTCATCATGAAAGTATATCTTCGTTCAAAAATATAATAAGGATATATACTTTCCATTTTTGGTATGTATGTACTTGAGGAAAAATGATTTCCCAACTGCGGGCATAAATAGCGAAACAAGTCCTTCGATGTGATTCATTAATATTTCAGCTGTGCAAATTCGTATTGGAGCAATGTCTGGGAGGTATCACCGCGATACAATATTAATAATATTCGACAATGCTTACGAGTCTCACCTCTGCCATTTGAAGAAAGAACATTTTTGGGTAGGGAAAGGAGAAATCAGGGAAATATTTTGCGGGTTTACAAGTAATACCGAAGTCAGCGCTTTGAGGGAAAAAGTATAAAACGTTGAAAGAAATCAAGAATAAAGGTCCAAGATTTGATAACATAAGGGGTCGTACTCAAATTACGTAACGTAAAATTCTCCAATTTCCGACTACCCCCACGTAATGCCTGGCAGGACCCAAATTGCGTTACGTAATTTGTGTACGGCCCCTACGAATGAAGGACATGAAGAATCACACCAATCTATTCAAACTTGTTACAGACCTTACAAATTGTAGCCTGAACCACCAAAAGAATTAAAAATAGTAAAACCTATTTCAAAAGGTAAATTGAAGAATGACTTCAATAACTTCAGACCCATCTCTCTTTTATTCTGCATTGATAAAATATTAGAGAAACTTGTAGCCAATTATACGATGAACTACACCTTGAAATATAAGTTTATTTCTGAGCATCAGTATGCCTTTCAACAGAGTGAGGGGACGAAAAATTTATTGGAGGATTTTGTGAATTACATTAATAAAAATCTAGATAGAAATAAAAATGTAATCATTCTTTTTCTGGACTTAAGTAAGGCATTGACATGATCAGTTTTGACATCATGCTAAATAAATTACAAAAAATAGGTTAGAGAGGAAACCTATTAAATTGGTTTAAGGACTATGTCAGCAATTGAAAAATTAAATAATTACTACAGTGAAATGAAAAACATTAACAGTGGAGTTCCTCAAGGATCTGTGCTAGGACCTCTCCTCTTTATTCTATATGTTAATGGTATATTCTTTATAATTAAACATTGTAAAATATTTATGTACGCTGATGATGTTGCACTTTTCTCTATTCATGAAAACTTTGAAACATATACTATGTACATACATAGAGAAGACCTAAACAGGAGAGCAAAATGGTGTCATGACAATGACTTATTAATCAATGAAAATAAAACAGTTGTAATGGACATAAAAATAGGCCCCTCGTAAGAGACACATAAAAATCCATAATCATTCTTCCCTGCAAAGTTGTTACAATGTAAAAACTATTTCGTGTGGTTGCCATGATGTAAAAAAAGTATCAAACCACAACTTCTTTGGTATCATAATTGAAGATAAATTCAAATTTACCAAGCACGTTCACTTTGTTTCAAGCAAATTAAAAAAAAACTGCCCTATCAATTTTATTATGTCAATGACATGTTGCCCTTAAAAACCAAAAAGATACTGCATTGTTCCCTTGTTGAATGTCTCTTAAGGTATGGAATATGGGGAAGGACCTACAAAACACACCTTGAGAGAGTAATAAAATTACAGAATAGAATTGTTAAATTCGTCTCAAATGGAGCAAGCAGTGAAATCAAAAATGAACGTTATATAAAAGCTGATGTTCTTTCTTTCAAACAACTTTACAAAAATGGTATACTCACTGATAATTATCTTAGTAATAAACATAAAAAGAATATTGTGCAGCAACATAGTATGGTAAAAAGACCTAGAGTCAGATATAATATACCCCATTACATCTTGATGGTCGGAAAGGCTGGTGATGTAAAGAAGAAAATCAAAAAGTTGTTGCTCCGATCTTTTAATCTGCTGCAGTAATTATTTAGTAAATTCTGAACAATTTGCAAATATTATGCTTTTACATTACATCTGTTTTAGTTTGGTTATAATATATTAATTTCCTGAATTACAATTATGTGTTTCTTGACACCTTACTTGTCGCTGTAATTTATACCTTGAATGAATATTTTGCATAAGCTTTAAACTCAATAATGCATTTTTAGATGCATGTTTCCTTTGTTTATAATGTTTATTAACACAATTGTCTGTCATCCGGCACCTCCTGATGAGCTTCCAGTCTCAGGAGGACCTTAATGCTTCTCTTCATTACCAATTTCATGACTCTTAAACTACAATTGTTTTCATTTGCTTCTTTGTTAAATAAATATAATACTTCTATAACTTTTGTGCAATAAACAATTATAGATTAACAACAAATTTTAAAAAAAGAAAACGTCCACGGCAAGGGAAGCGTGAAGAACCTGCGAAATCCACTGATCGTCGTGACTATAATTTATTTAAAGAAAGGGAGAAATAACAAAAAAAGAATTGGCAGGAAAGAAATTATTACAATTATCATAAGATATTTTTATTTTGGCTGTAAGATATTCTGGCTCCAAGCATACAACATCATTAATAACAATAATGCTCACGACAAGCCCTACAGTAGAGACCTCTGACTGCTTCCTCCGAAGCCATTGCGACAAAAGGATTCAATCCAAACTGTATATCAAAATCTTAAAAATTTTTTTTAAAGTATTTAAGCTAAACGCAAGACAAATATATTTCCTTCGTTTAAGGGAATTACGCAAATGGATTCCCACAGCGAATTGGTACGAGTGAAGTGCAGACACCTGACAACGACAATCTGCCGAAGATGCACGAAGAATGCCGCCGCGTTTGTCATCGATCAAAGGGGATTATGGACTCGAAGATGGGCGCCCACCTGCCCTCTGCCCCCAGCCCTCCGCCCCCCATCCCTCCGCCCCCCGCTGATTAACCGAAGAATCGGTAGCGAAGGCCCTCTTTCCCCTGAAAGCAATCTCCATGATTAAAACTGGGAAAACTTTCAAAGAATCGCAATTTATTTAAACATCTCCGAATGGTTGTATCTTGAGAGACCCTCGGCACTTCGGTGGTCTATCCTGTGGATTATATCAATGGCATACGTTGTATACCATCGTATATATACGTTTTAGGTTTTCTTAGAATTTTCCTACCAATTCATTCCCTTAATATGACCGATTCTGAACTTATAATTCAGTTTAATTTCCAATCTCCCTGATTTCATTCCGAGTGGATCGAAATGAACTAATTTTAGATTCTAACGTAGATCCTCTTCAACATACGAAATGCAAATATATCGACTCATTTGTATGAGATTTGGAGTAAGAACTTCGATGCATTCATCGTACGAAATAGGGCCATCAGTGGATATCTGTTATATTCCATCAACCGCCCGTTTTCCTGGATGTTCGTGATGCAGTCTGTCATCCACACCTCGACTAGATTGGGTCGAGAGGTTCTTCAAAGAGGGCTTGAGGGGGGTCGAGGGGTTGAGGGGGTCGGTGGGGTTGAAGGGGGTCGGTGGGGTTGAGGGGGTCGGTGGGGTTGTGGTGGATGAAAAATCTTCGCAGGTGTTCGTGTTACGTAACACAAAAGGGGATGCCGCAACGCAGATAAACCGCTAAAATGCGAAGCTTGCTATGGACACGGAGGAGGAACAGTTACTGGTAACCGCAGAGCATTCACTTACAGTGTGAACTGATATGAAATTACTCCCACCAATATAAGCGTGAAATATGAAAAGACATGAGCGCAAACAGTTTAATCGTTTTACAAAAAGCGCGCGAAAGCAATAAATTGCTCGATTATTTCATCGACGTTACTTTGTTTTCGCCATTTCCTTAACTGTCCGCTCTTTTCGAGGTGAGGCGCAAAGAGTGTTCGCTTGAGAGATGATGTTAAATTTTAACAAATAATATGTTAAATACCTTGAAATATGATAAGTTAACACATTTTCATTAAAAACTGAAGAACTTATATAGACTTTTTTAGTTTATATAATTTCATCAATGAAAGGACAAATGGATAAACTTATTTTAACTTATCATTAGGAGAGGGAAAAATCCCTCCTCTGTCGGGGCCCAAACGGTTTTTTCTTTTCAAATTGAATGCCTTTGTTATGAAAATTCGGTAGAAAGACGCAAGTAGGGTTGAGTAGGTTCTACTTGACGGTAAACCTGTCGTCTACGCTAAACGGCGTGGATGGGATGAAAGCGAATCGCAGCCAATCGAAGGGGAAAATTAACACATATCAAATGATATTGATATTGAAAGAGTACAATGAATGCATGGAACACATTTTGTTGAGGTGATTTTTACATTCGTTTCTTTCCTTATATCTTTTTGCCATAAAGAAAAATAACGAACAAATCGACATAGAAAACAATTTATAATCTGTTGTTAGTAAATCCTTTTGCATCTATTTGCGATAGACAACTTAAATTGCCAATGATTTCCGTTTGAGATGAGCTCAATTTATTTCCTAAGTTTTCTTCCGGAACTGCGCAGCTTGGGGCCGAAATATTTTTCAGTACAATAGTCAAATACCACAAAACCGATTCCATAGAGGAATCACATTTTGGAGCTAATATTTATGAGCTAAGAGAGCGAACTGTTTAAACCTGAGTGTCGTCGTCCAATCATCTAATATATACAGTTGATTTCAGCGAAAACTCCACTTTCAACCGCGAGTGACATTCAGTGTATTCAAATTCCGATTGGAATATTTCAGTCAATTACATTTAGGGTTTACGCACCCAACCATTAAATTATAAGAATCAAAATTCAATAACTCAAATTCACAATCATCCATTTACAATGAAATAAATACTTCCTCAGAAAAGGGTGTGAGGATGACTTTTTCTTGAAAATATCGAAGGATTTGTTCTTAATCACAGTTCGTCAGAAAAGAAAGACGCTTTGGTGAGAACATGCTCTTTGTTATTCAGATGATATTCGCTTTAAAAATCACTTTGCATTAATTTACTTTCTTCTGAACTGGGCTGAGTATACTGTAAGTAAATTAAACGGGATCGTAAATGGAAAAAGGCTCGTTGTAAGCAATTCCTTGTTTTCATCATTTACTAATAGTATACTAAGAACGATTTTCTATTCCAAGACTGACGTTTTATAAATTGAAGTTTTTAATTCGTAACAACCATTTGAGGACTAATGACAGTTTAAACTATCTTACAATTCCACAAGTCAGAGTTTAAGCAAAATAACAAAATATAGAAAGCTTTGAAATGCTTCAATAAAAGAATGCTATTTCACAGTTCTGCCGCAACATATTACCAGTAGCATACCACCATCCATGATGGTCTTACCAGTTAGAAATTATGCAGATATGATATTCAAATTCATTGTGAGATTGGTCACTGTCGTTTTTCGAGAATTGACGGAGAAAGGAATCTCAGTTAACAATTTAAATTTCTTAAATCATTTCCACACTTTCTTTGAATAAATGGATTCACGAGGTCTTTCTTTTAACGTGCACTTGTAGTGATTGGTGGAGAAGTAAACATACGATGGCCCCAAACAAACACCAAACAGCCCCACATCAACAGAGTATTCTCCAGGTATCAGCGTTCACTTATTTCACATCGTCACTGAATAAATTAATAATCGTAGCGAGAGGGGAGGCTCTCGAGAGTGGAAGGAACAAAAGAAGGTAAAGATGCGGACGCTCGTGAAGACTCATTTGGAGTTACGGCCCATTAGGTGACCCTTCCGACAATGACATCATCATGGCACCGGAAGGAAAAAATAAATAAATGGCGGTAACTAGTTATGTCGTCCGTCTGGATTCATGGCACCCATTGAAATCGTAGGGAAAATGCTTTCCCCCGATGCGTTGAATAATGAGCCCTCTATGGGGAACTTCTCTTTGAAGAGGTCGTCATTAATTTTTCCGAGGCGATGAATCCGTAGGGGAAAGCGTTGTGACGAAATGTATTCAGAGCACAAATGAAAAAGTGCTCCGATGATTTCACGTCCAAAGGATGGACACCTCGGATAAAGGAACGTTTGGATAATTTCACGATGGACGTTTGAAACATTGATACTAACACGTGATTCTGTTACTCCGTCTTTTGGTTTTGAAGCGGAGATGACGTCAATGTCCTTTTCTCAGACCCAATGATAAGGTTGGTTGTCAGAGGACATGGATTTCTTATGAATCTTTTAGGTAAGGGGTCTGGAAACTACGGCCCGCGGGCCAAATGCGACCCGCGAGGCCCTCTCCTCCGGCCCCTGGAGACCTTTGTATCTACTGAAAGAATCACGGAAATTTACGAGTTTCCCGCCAAAATCAGCCACCGCTTACGTGGACGTAACGTTTTTACCGAATTAAAATAGAATACTTATCATTATTATAATAATACTAAATTAATAATTTTAAAAACATCTGTGTTTTGATTCTTTTTATCTGGACCTCGAGAGTGTAGTCACCCACCAAACTGCTGTTTGATAGTTAATGCGGCCCTCGGGCTGAAGAGTTTGGAGACCCCTGTTTTGGGTTTGTTCAATAAAGACGAATTTACAAACAAAAGATTGCGTCGCACTTGTGGCAATAGTAAGATCCCACTTCAATGGAAATGACACTGTGTATACTGTCGTGAAAAACCAATTACATTTGAGGAACGCCAGGAAATATTGATCGCTAAGTATAGTCACCTGGGATGTGGACCATTGGCTCTAAGACACGCATAGATCCACGAGTTGTTGAGACTTACCATTTACGCAGCTTGTTGATAGTTTCGGATGGACTGATTGATTGAAAATCTCGCATCTCAAGCCATTTGAGTAGCTTTTAAAGAATTTCTTCACGCTATATTCAATCTTGGTAATCGGTACACTTACTCGATCGACATTTTACATATTAAATAGCTTCCTTGGAAGATGCAATGACTATATATATACCAGTTATACATATACAGATATATACATTCCGATAGCAAAACTCAGAGTCACTGGCGATGTCTAGCGGAGATGCGCCATGATAAAGAAGAGATACTTTTTCCACTGTATACAGTGGAAAAAATACAACGAATCTTGCAATCACAAATTACTCAAAATGTTCATCTGGTGGCATATGAAACTGGCGGACGAATCGTCGATTGAAATAAACCCATTTTGGATTGTCTACGGATTCATTAGCGTGAAATCGATTATCCTCTCTGAATTGATATCAAACACCTGCGGCGGCGGCGATTTGCCGTCCGAAAAGAGATATCCTTTCAGTTGGTCGTCACTTTCCGTTCCGTGTTGCTAATAACTAGGAAGAGAACAAAAACACGCACCCCTTTGGTCACGCCCACGTTTCGCTCATTTAAAAATCATACGGCTTCCAGTGCTTACGGTCCGAATGGTTCCCACGAGGGCACACCAATCCATTTGAGCATACTCTCAATAATTCAACTTCTTTTGTTTTTTTATCGCCGCTCCTTTATCACTCCCTTTATTTCGACCCTTATACCCGAAACCCTTTATTACTTCGACGCTATTTATTTTTGGAGCGAAAAGCTCTCTGATTGGTTGGCCGTGACCACTACTTGCTTCACGAAAAGCGGAGAAGCAGATATCAGATTAAAACTCGGAGAAAAAAGGAATTTAAATTAGCGATGTATCTCGGATTAGACACGACTTTCCCAATGGTGGTGGAATTGCGACCATGATAGAACTGAGTGAATAAATTCCACAATTATCAACTCCGAGATATGAAACGTATTTACTCGGTTATTTCACTTTATGCAATTTCGAATTCGATTTATCAATTATATCGCAGGATCATCATCCGAAGGATTTATCGCGCGTAAGTTCTGTGGCATAAAAAAATATTCACTTTTTATATCAACTAAATCATTTATTTGGGTTCGCTTGATGAATTTTATCAACCAGTTTCCCAACGCCCTGGGTTTCTGTGAAGATCTTACTAGACCATCTGTATCCAGTTTGTTTTCATCAAGAAAATTTTTCTCGAGATTTAAACAGTACCGACGCATTTTGAATTAAAATTACAATAAACAATTCTTACAAACTGCAGAACAAACAGATTAATATTCAGCTGATAAATCGTTAATATTCGACACTGGATTTATTTCTCTTCTGACGTAAGAGACACGGAAACGGTTAGTAGATTTACTGCCTATTTTGCGAGCAATCAGCTGCAAGAATATTCGAAAGCCTAATGCGTGAGCACAATTAAACACTCGGACTCATTTCAGATTAGTGTGTATATCGCAAGACGATGAATTTCCTACGAATCCTTGATATAAAGAAATTATGTGACATATTTTATCGTTTCTCTCTAGTCTCTAAGAGGACACTCGTTTTCGGTTGATATATCCGCAACATCAGCAGCTCATCGTTCAGCGATGAGAAAGTTCTTTTGACGAGGCAAAATTAACTTAAATACGAGATAGTAAACATTTATTATTAGTAAAAATCGGCCAATTTAAATTTTAATAAACTCTAAAAAAACTCATGAAAATTAAGTAGAACTTTTGCGTGTATGACTCCGCTAAAACCTCGTGAATAAACACATGCACGCTTTTTTAAATTTAATAATAGTTAAATATCTTCCCAAGACATATAAGAGACTGTTTATTATCTGTCCAATCGTCCCCGGTTCGATCCTAGGGAAGGCAAAGAGTTTTCATAAAAAATGCACTCGAAACTCATTTTATCGGTTGCGGGCTTAAATTGAAAAGAATATTTGAGCGACATTCAGATATTCACCAAAAGAAGAGGAACTTAATGAAAAATCTTAATTCATAATGAAACATTGTTTAGTTGCTATTCCAAATCAAAATGACCGAACGCAAACTGAAATTCACCGGCAGAAAACGGATTCCATCGCGGGAGATGAATTAGGCGAAGTGAGCGTGATCGACTGGGAAGACCAAAACATAAACGAAGGGGAAGGATATAAATTAGGCGATATCCCTCCGGCGTCGAATTGGGTACCGGAAGCTCATAAGTTACTCGAGGCGGGCCCATTCGACGTCTTTTGTTTCCCTTTGGGACCGCGTTGTCACGCCAGGTGGGGCGTGGAAAAATCAGCAGGTGGGTACGAGGGAAGGGGTCGTCAGACAGGGGTGAGAATAGCCTTTATTGAGCCGCCCTCCCTGGAACCTCTTTCATAAACCGGACATTCACGGGTTTCTTTTGTCAGAGGCTGCGTATCATCATTAAGATATCAAGTCCATCTCCTGGCTTTTTCACTCGCCTCCTTTATTCGCATTGTTGCACTTCGTCCACAATGCGTGCGTGTACATATATATATATTCAGAGAGTATAGCGGTCCATTCAACGGGATGGCCAGACGAGTTTTTTGCTGTTGGGACGACCTTTTTTCAAAGTGCTGCTTGAGGAGCAATGCATGCTTAAGTCCTTACGCGTGTTTTGTGCACAGAGGAATAATGTCCCTTACGCGCACCACGATTTGTTTCGGTATTCAAAGCAGCGAACACTTTGTGGCCGTCTCTCCACGGGCTTTCAGGTGCATCTAACTGTCGAGAGATAATAATAAAAACTCTTTTTGTCGAAATGACAGAATTGGAAATGGGAAAAAGGCATCAATCCGAAAGTAACGGACGAATTCCACCGTTAAAAACATCAAGACCGCGAATGGCCATAAATAAATAGAGTATACCAACGGAGGAATATCTCTCATTCTTCCCCTCGTATATTCTTTCTTTCAAATGTTAGAATGCGCTCCTCGAGAGAAGGTAAGTTTTATAAAACTGACAGAGAGGGGCGGAAATTAAAGATGGGATAAATCAAATGAAATCGCCGTGGCAATCAATTTAATTTATTTAATTATAAGGACTACAAGTAGGCTCTAGGCCAGGTGGTGGTAACCTCAAACTCAATTGAGGAAAACCAGCGGAGTGGATGATATAAAGAATAACTATATTGGCGTAACATGTGTATACATTACAGGCTAAGTGAAGATGTAAACTACGGAGATAGTGTTCACCTGTTTTGTATAGAGAACGAAATTATTTAAAAGCAAATCAAGAATAAGTTGTGAATGGGATTAACCAGCCAGGAGTGCGTTCCCACGCAATTACGGAAACGATTGCATTGAATGACATAATCGATTCCTTATCGATCGTTACACTTAATTCCGATTACTAGACGATATATGATTAAAAATGGAAATAAATATTGAACACTGAGAGATATATCGCAGGATATTAGCGTTTCATAAACAGATCGTACAGAATATATGCTTCGGAATGAAAGAGTACTCGAGAGTTTCAGAACTAATAGAATTGCAATGAAAATCACGTCTTCTGGGAGAGCGTCTTTTGCCCTCATTCGTGTCTCAACCCCGACTCAATCTCACTTATGCCATCAACGCCTCCAACAGTAGAATTGTATCAATCTGCGTTCGAGATGCTTTAATACTATTTTCAGGGAAATATTGATAAAATATTTCGCTACTAAATAAACGCACAGGACTGACCATTGGTTTCGATAAAATGAAAGCTATTGAGGTATTAACAATTAGTGTCATTAATCTTTCTTTCTTGATGTTGCAACATGAATCATGCTGCGTTCACTTTTGAAAGGCGAAGAGAGGATCTGCCTCAATCCTCATTTCGACGTTCCTGGCTTAAGATGAAGGGATTCAAGAGCGAGAAACATTCCCAAAATAAGGAATAGATATATAAATGTTTGAAATGAACAATTTGAATGGCGTGCTCGAACTGCGCTTCTTTCAAAGAGAAGATGGTCTCCGTTTGATGATCGACCAGTGGAACCGCGTCGTTTGGAATGAAAAGTGGTGCCCTCAAGTGATCGAAGTGGGAATTTTCCAATACAGCATCATCGAAGGCATCTTCAACGAAATCTGTTCCCGCTAAATGCGGCTTAATGTATAAGTGGAGATTTATTTTAGAGTCTGCTGAAATATTTGTATTCATTAATTGCTGACTATTCGGGAGAGTGAGGTAAAGATTGTTTCTTAATTTAATTACCATTATAAATCTGGAGGAAGAAGGTCGACAGACAATCCCGATCATGTGAAACCCAACTTGCTCTATTTGTACACGATATCTTAAAGTCTGCCGAATGTAAAAAGCAAGTGGACGCTATTTTCCTAGATTTCAAAAAAGCATTCGATAGAGTCCCCCACTACAAACAAATTTACAAACTAAAACTAGCGGGCATTAACAAGGAAGTAGTCGACTGGGTCAAGGATTTTCTCTACGAGAGGGAACAACAAGTTGTACTGGATGGCGTTAGCTCAAATAGAGTCAAAGTTACCTCTGGCGTACCTCAAGGCAGCGTAATTGGACCTCTTCCTTTCTTGATTTATCTCAATGACTTGAGTGACGAGATAGTTAGCAATGTGAGGAAATTTGCGGATGACTCGGTTATATATAGGGAAATAACAAACGAGGAAGAACATCTCTCTCAAACGATTTAGTCCTCATCCAAAGGTGGTGCGAAAAATCGGAATGAGATATTAATGTAGGTAAATGCTCCGTAGTTAATTTCTTCGGAGGGAAAAAAATGCATTAAAATCACCCGTACAAAATTAATGGAATTAATATAAAAGTAGAAGATTCAGTTGAATATCTCGGGTTCGGCATTACTAATAACTTAAATTGGAGCACGCATATTCGAAAAATCTGCGGCAAAGCAAGTAAAAGGCTTGGCTTTGTAAAGCGTATTGTCGGTAAATGCGATGAAAAGGTGAGAGAGCGATGTTATTTTACCTTGGTCAGACCCCTTCTGGAATATGCGGCAAGTATATGGGATCCGGCGGATGAAACATGTACTCGCAAACTCGAGAAAGTGCAGCGCAAAGCGGTTCGTTTTTTTAAGAAATGCTACGATAAAAAAGCAAGCGTTACAAAAATGCTCTCAGACGTAGGTTGGGAATCCTTGAAAGAAAGGAGATTGGAAGCTAGGCTGCGATTGCTTAATAAATTCAGGGAAACTACATTTTCCGAAGATACAATCGGTATCATGCAACCCTCCTGCTACCTCGGTCGATCCGATAATGACCATAAGTTAAGAGAAATAGATGCTAGGACGAATCGTAAAAATTCATTCTTTCCGCGAACGATACGCGACAATAACCGAATAAGGAAGTAGTTTAGATTCAACTGGTGTTTACACCCCCTGCCACACGCCGAAAGGCGGCGTGCAGGGTATTAATGTAGATGTAGACAATTTTTAAAGTAGTCAATGGGACTGGAGGTTTAAAATCTCCAATAGCCGTTTTTGTCGGCTTTCCTCTTCTCATTGCATGTTATTCCGAGGAATCAAGACATCGCACTTTTTGAAAGGACTTTCCTTTCTTTACAGTCAATGGGAATTAAAGTAAAAAAGGATTCTTCCAAGATAAAGTGTCCTTTTGGCAAATATTTTCAACTAATTACCACAATTTATTGAAGATTTAATTAAAGAAATCAACTCCAGCGTTATTTGGTGGAACTTCATTTTAAACTTACAAAAGTAAAAAACACATATTCGTACAAGTGTGTGTGTGTTTTTTTCTTTTGTAAGTTTGAAGATTTAATTTATTACTTTAATATGCAGATCTATGTAGAATAAAGTTTCCTAGACAATTAATGATAAATAATTCTTTCAGAGGTGTAAATCAGGAAATAAACGCCGACAAAAATAAAGTTTTTTTGTCTATACGCGAGAAATTAAATGCAATCAAAAAGAGAAAGGAATGGACGACAAACTTTCAATGCAAAATTTGCTATAATTTCACCTTCATATAGTAAACGAGTAAACACGAATTCATACGAATACGATTCACTATTTTATTTATCGACCGGGCAGCCCTCATCGTATGAAGATAATCTCGGTGGAATGTTAAATATTTGCCATGTATAATGATTCCCTCACAGCAGAGAAGAACAACGTCGCCTCCACTTCGAAAGAGGTGAGCATTATGCACTTCCCAAAGCTGAGCAACGCAAAAATGTTTCCGATTCACGCCGCCTGAGAAAACGTTTTTTTTTTAGAATAAAAAGTGGCAAAAGTGCTCCACAGAGAGTCGAGACGATCGAATGCACGCGATTTACTCATTGTCACGAACGACGAATTGCACGTAAAAGATATTAAGAAGACAGTGTTTCTGAGCAAATGCTTCGTTTGAAGTCTGTTTCGATAGAGGACAGGAATTGTTCGTTTGACATGGTCGCTCGTCGCGAAGTGGTCAGGGAGAGGCCTTGGAAACGGGCAGCCATTGGTCGAGAGGAAAAGCGCGGGAAGGAGTGTAACCATGGAGATTATAAAGGGCGCGTGACAAAAGGGGGAGGCCCAACGAGAAGAGAAAAGTCAGAAAAGAACAAAAGGAAGGAAAAGAAGAGATGAAAAGGGGAGAGGAAAGAGGATGCAGAAAGAGATGAAGATCGCCTCGCGCGCAATCCGCTGTTTCTGCCCCCTCCCGCGTGTGGCGCTCCTATGTGTGTCTGTGTGTCACGATGCAGAATTTCGGGCTCTTTTTTTCTGGTTGCTATGGGAATCGAGGCGGTTTTCCACTCCCATCTGCATCGACGGGAAAACAAACGGCGGATAGAATATGAGAACTTTTCTCGTATTATTCAGCTGTATCCCTCTCCGGAATTTTTCATCCCATTTCTTTCTCTTGGCGGACGCACTTTGCTTGAGTAATTCCGAATCAGCAGCGAATCGATAGTGCACGGCTAAGAACGATTGAGAAAATCGAATAAAATTCCAAAAACACATATTTTAGGAAGCTGCGAGAGTTGCATAATTTCGTGAGTGTAAGCATTATTGCGGATAACAGTGATTAAATAATCACAGTTATCCGACTCTTCCGTTGGAAGGAACTCTCAAAAGAAAGAAAATTTTCAAGCTAAAATTAGCAACTATAATAAAACAGCTCAATTGAGAACATCTGTCGCCAAAAACTAATAAAAAAAGAGCTGTAAAATTTTAAAAACATTAAAATAAGACCAAAGTTGCATTCGTAATGCTGTAAGAAAGACTGCAGAATAATTATTCGAAATATAACGCGATAACAGTGAAACTCCTGGTGGAACCTCCATTCTGTCCTTCTCCAGTCTTTTAGTAGTCACTGTAAAATGAAACAGAGAGCAAAATCTGCGTCTAGGGATCAGAGAGAATGAATAGTGGTTTATTTTAACAGTTAGAAAAGCAATAGATAGCAAATAAAAAGAGATATTATCGGAAATAACTTGCAATTAATGATTGAATAGAAACTTGTATCAAGGAACCATCATCCATGGGTTGCAAGGAGAACAGCCGTAATTTTTTGTAACTAGGTACACACCTGGCCAAAATTAACGCACCACCGGTCGTTAGGATCGCTAGGGAGGTGCTGCGTTAATTTTGGCCAGGACTGTACATACGACAAAACATGATCGAAATCGCTTGTCCTCCAAATCAAATAGCTTATAATCCATACCCGTTTCTGCTAATTGGAATGGCAGCTTCGAAACAAAAAAGAGGCACTTCACCGAATATATGCATTTAGACATACGTTTCAAGAATCCGTTCAAATAGGAGCTCCGATGCTCTTAAGAAATAAGGTGGATTTATTCCGAAAAACAGAGAAAATATTTATCACATAACTAATCGTAAAGAAAAAATAAAGGCAGGACGGAACGTCCTGAGTGAAATTATCAGGTTCAATCAGATCTAAATTGGTCATTATTTTGCAATGAATTGAAGAAGATGTCTATGTCTATCCAAGAACCCTGCAAGCCGCCTTTCGGCGTGTGGCAGGGGGTGCAAGCACCTTGGCCTCTATTTTCCTAAACGGTTGCTTTCGCAAATACTTCGATAAAATTAAAAATTAAATTAAATTAAATTAAATAAATAAAAAAAGAAAAATCTTTGGAGTGAATATTTTCAAACATGGCGGCACCCTGAATAGGAGAAATGGTTTAATAGAACCAATAAAACTGCATGCAAATGCACTAATATTAACCGCAGACTTTCATCAGCAGGGTGAAAGGGCGCCCGGTGAATTGGTCCGGGGGAAATTCTTACGCGGGGAATTCGTACCCGGGAAATCGATCTCCTGACGGATTGGTACGCGGGGAATTGATCCCCCGCGCTGATGTTGTACTGCCAACCCAACCCAACCCAACACCACCCAAACCCCCCGGTTAATTTATTTATAACATTAACCAATAATCAGGGCGTTTAAATTAACATAAGACTGAATAACAGTAGTGCAACATCAGCACGGGGGATCAATTCCCCGCGTACCAATCTGTCGGGAGATCAATTCCCAGGGTACGAATTCCCCGCGTACGAATTACCCGCTTATGAATTCCCCGCGTACAAATTCCTCTCGGACCAATTCACCGGCCACGGGGTGAAAGGAAGGAGACAGGAGGAGGGAATTCTGTTGAATACAACATACATCGAATTACATTTCCGCAAAATCCGAACTGTTGGGTGAACAAATTAGAGTTTCCCATCAGAAGGTTGAGTTTGGATTGTAAGGATTTATAAACAGGAAAAGCGATTTAAACATAACTTGATCGGGTCAATGGCCGGATTTTAGACGGAAGTTTAGAATGTACTTTTTAACAACATCAGGCAAGCAACATTTATAGATTTATAAAAGTCGTTGTAAAAATGATCTTATCTTACTCTCTTCGTTGCTGATATAATTTAGACTAAAAGCCAAATCTCGTTTTTTAAATTTTCATCGATGCTTTACTTCCCTAAGATTTCAATTATGCGAGAAATTCAGTTGAATTTAATTCTACGTTTCCATTTTAAGAGTTCTTTCCTTGTTACGGACTTTTTGAATGAATTGCATTCGATTTTATGTTATAAGTGTGCAAATTGGAGCAAGATGATGTGCGTGCCACATAGTTTTTCCTGAGAAAAATACAGTTCTATAGAATCTTCTTCCCGAATTCTGCTTTGAAGGACGTCTTTAACATAAGTAAACACGACTTCTGTAAATCCTCTTTAATTTATTCGGTAGTCTGCGTCTGACGATTAATTAGAGGTTGTAGAGGGAGGGGCGCAAACAGTGAAACAAGGAGATGCACGTCTGATGGAGTTGGAAGGCAGCTTCCATCGACGAGATCTCTTTGATGATCCAAAACAGATTCCAGTATTGACACACATCTCTATATCTTGGTTGACCGGGTGTGAAGTCATTCCTTTAATTCATTTCGTGTTAAGATGTTAATATTTTCCCGGCTTCTCTCTGATACTCTGGCACGTAAATTGAGTGGTAGACCAAGGAACCATTTCGTTAATAATAGAATTGCAAAGAGGATGGAGACGCAATGTTATGCGAAACTATAAGCCAGACTTCTTTTAGTGAATGTTCACTGAAGAAGTAGAAAGAAGAATGCAATTGGATCTTCTCGAGAGTCATTTCGAATGCGGTTCGATCCTCGGACGGTTCGGATCTATTGATTAGACTTTCTAATATACATTTCGATTTAAAACAATTCTGAGACGCAAAGCCCATTAATTCAAAGAGGAGAATTCCGAGTAAAAAGAGTTTTTGATTCTATGACGGAGAGACAAGATAAAGATATCAACAGCATTCAAATTCGCAGCCTCAATAACCAGAACGATATAAAGGAATTCAACAAAATTTCGAATATTTTCGGATTAAAGTATCAATAATCCCATATTTATGATACCAGAAACCTGAAAGAGTAGATTAATAGGGCAGGTATATTGAAATAAACTCATCATGAAATTACTCATGCTTCGAATAAGCTTTGCATTACTAATGTAACAAATACAGTCTAATCTGTTCACTTGTATTGTTTACAATATATATGTTTGCGTGTATACGATTGTTAAAAGGTAATGCTAATATTACGGAACCAATCAGAAATAAAGTTTCGAGGGGGTTATCGTTCACTTTCATTTAGAAAACCTTTTTTAAACAACATGACTGCAATTTATACGCAGCTCACTTTAAAATATCTATATTATATGATAACAACACGGTTAAATAAACAACATTTTTTTCATATCTGAATTATTGTTTCTATTGATTTTACATCTTGATATTCAGTGAACTCCTCATGCGGTCCATTGAGGTCCTCCTGATACTCTCGATCAGTTTTGAAACGGATCTTCCGCATTCCGCCGCTTTAACTCTTTGTAGTAACAAAGGTACATAATTAGGGCCCAATGTGACCCCAACATTTCTCTGTGTTTTTCTTTCAAATCGATTACTTCTATTTATCATTGTTTATAAATGATCTTTCAGAAAAATAAATCGGGATCTCGAGATAATTGGAAATTATTTTCTTCCCTTTCTTTTGCTGATACTTTATCTTTTTCCGATTAAATTTCATATTGTTACCTTACAAGCATTCTTTAATTAATTCTTTAATAAAAACTGTCCAAAAATACAAAAGTGGATTTTGTTTGTGCGAACATTGACGCTTCGCATTGTTACTGCAGAATAAATTCCGTATACAGCCAATACCGTTATCATTAAGTTAATTAACTGGATCCTGCACATTTAAATTATACAACACACATTACAATTATACAAGTGTACAACATTCTAACCTAGACGATTTCAGCTGAACGACGGAATTGTTTTATCAGGAATTCCAAATATCCATAACTTGTTCATTTATAAATTTTCGTCTTAAAGAAGACAAATGGAGGGAAAAAAACTAAGAAGAAGACCTTATCAATCAGCCAGAGCTCAAACTATAGAAAGAGTTCGAGCGAAATACGCTTTTCATTGCATTATCATGTAAACAAACCCATAGTAACGAACTTTATTGTTACTGTGAAGAGTAATCACAATAAGAGCACGAAGCAATTATAACTGAATTCGATTAATAAAGCTCGACTTCCGGTTATCCGATTTACTCCAAAAAACAATTAACACTAACGACACCTACCAAAGTGCTATATATGAAGTTTGGTATTGATACGGTAAATTGGTTTCACGTTAGAGCACACCCTAACACACACACACATACATCATTCCGAAAATGGTCAAAACGTGTTCTAGGGACCCCAAAACATGTATTTCCGTTGAAATCTCGAACTCTTTTTTTATAAAAACAATACTTTCTCTATACTACGTATATGGAGAAAGTAAAAATACAAAAATTCAAACGTTTCTAACGGTGAATTATTCATCTCAAGCAAGTTTATTAAATAAACAGATGTCCTTATAGTGAGCCCTATGTAAGTGGCACCTGTTATTTCGAATGAGAATAAAATCCTTTATAAATTAAAATATTTCGTATTAGTTTCTCTGCTGGTAATTTTAATTTTCACAAATTGTTACTATCCTATAGGAAGAGGATGGCAATAAGGAGTACTTAATTTTCTCAGAATGTTTTGCGGTAGAAGAAAAGTAAAAAGTTACGAAATTATGGTATGAAAAACATTATTACGGAATTACATTAACTTTGCGAAAATACATTTATTTGGTATTGAAAATTTAAATTTCACGGATGAGGCCGTAATTTTGTGGAATTCCGACATAATCGAAAAACTGTTAATTAAAACAAGGTTTTATAAAACTACACGGTAACTTTTTCTTTCCACATAGAGGTATATCGGCTAGCAATAGCCATCTTCAAGCCAAGGAATAATAAAGGAGTAGGCTTTGATAGGCGAAAGGGAGAGGAAAGGCGGGATCAGCGGAAGGTTCGCAACATAGCATTGGGTGGCGGTGAGGAGGATGGAAAAAGTGTTCGTTTGTTAAGAAAGAGTCATATAATTAATGGGTTTTCAAAAAATTTAACCTTCCCCGTTTTTCCCCACTCTTGGGGTTAAATATGGTTCAAAATATTTCTATGGACTAAAAAATTAACTTAAAAACGTTAAAAAATTTAAAGATAACTAATGTAGAGCATGAATTAAGCATATAATTGACATTACGCACATATGTGGGTGGCCTCATCGTCTTCACTATCTATTATGTACTTCGTGGCCACTTCAGATACATCTTATCTCCGCTGAATACAGTAACGGCAGTGGCCGTCTTCTTCAATATCACTAGAAGATGGAGACTACCCCACTAGTTCTGCCCCTCATTTTTAGGTTAACCAATTCCATAGCAACCCTATTCTAGCCTAATAAACATCGAATATACAGAAACGTAGATAGCGATTCGTTTAACGGAACGCTGGAAGTAATGCTTAAAAACGAATTACTGCTGAAATGCATCAGAAATAGATGCCCAAAATTACAAAAACGGTCTCTGAAAGTTCGGCGTAGTGTTGCACAAAGGAGCACAAAGCACACTATTCCGGCATCCGAGTCATTTTCCCATTGGTGATAGCACTAATTGGAATGCGGCACCTCGTTTTGTCACACTACCTCAACTTCTCCTATCAAAACATTTCGAGAATAATCCTTGAATCCGTGCAACTTTCTTTACTTCCTCAAATCATCGGCGATTCCAATGCCCTCTTTTGGAGGATTCCAATGAAAGTCACTCAAAGTGAGTCCCACGAGGCGCAGGGAGATTAGCGCCGGATTTTCGTGCAGTATATGCATAGCGGATGCACGAAAGATGAAACAATGGGGAGATGAAAAGAGATCGCTGATTGGTCGGTGAAGAGACACGTAATTAGCCATCCGATGCATCCGATTCCATCTGGGAAATCCGTCGTCAGTTGAGTGGGGTGCGGTCGGAGGAGATCCGCAAAAAGGAGTTTAAAGTATGTAAGGACACAGAGATCGGTAACGGTGCCTTGTTGAACTAAAACACATGAACTTTTTTAGGGTTAAGACATATTTCAGAGGTGATGTGAAATAATTTGCCATTCATCTACAATAGGCATTCATTCTTTTTTGTCTGACGTTTGTGTATTTCAGCACATCAGTAATCACACATTTAAAACACGGACTGAGATACAAGTTACTGACAAAAGCAAATCAAAAATAACCAACACAGATCAAGGCATTAACTATGATTATATGGTATATTTCTCCGAGACGATTTCACCTTTAAATGTTAAATTTGAGCATTCGTACCAATCCAATCAAATGCGTAATTGCTTTCAATCACGAAGTTCAAATGACTGGAGGGGAAGCGAACGCAATCAACCTGTATGAATAGATGGAGCACATGTTGCTATGGGGTCGGAAGGGGGGGGATTCACGTTACATCCATTCACGTGCATGTTTAAATTTCGATACCAAAATGCGAATGACACAGGATTTGCAATATCGCATGATAAAGATATTCAAATGGAAAAGAACTCGCGAGAATGGAGAGTATAGCAAAGGAAATGCAACTTACCGGTGATATTCTATTTACTTGACCTCCGTAGCAGTTGGACTGAAGGCAGTTGGTATTTAAACAATAAATCAATACATTATTTATAATATAGAAGAGATTATATTTATAGATAATTTAGATTATCGTATAAGCATATATCTGTCGTACAAGACTACCCCAAAACTATCAACGGCCTTTGAATTCAGTGTATATCAGCTATAATCCTCTGGATAAAAACACTGGAATTATATATGGAATTATGTCCCAATTGTAGTTTTTCGAATGAGCAAATTTGATTTTCATGTATCTGCCTTGCGATTCGCACTGAATCTTTTGTCCTATAACAGGGTTGGCGGCCTTCTGCGGCGTAAGTGCCATATTTGATGAATATAAAGGGTGCAATGTGGTGCCGAACAATATAATGAGATTGTGATATTATTATTTTTTTAAGGTCAACGATGCGATTAAGATCTTCAACAAGACTTAAATGATCGTTAGCTGTCAATACTAATAAACAGAATGCACATTTATTTACTGTGGAGCATCATTTCTTAAACGAATAATGCGAAAATAGATAATGTCGTTGGAGTTTCGCGTGCCAATTTGGGCACACGTGCCATAGGTTCGCCATGTAAGATGGCCCCCGACTTTGGGGTCCTCATTTATGACTCAAGTACCGTCTTATCTGCGGAAATATACTCAAATCTAAATCATTGAAGCGCATATCTTCTCGATTAGGTTGGATTTTCCGGACGATTTTGGGCCTCATCGACTGACTTTGCCGGGACAGTTTCGCTTCTTCCCATCAAAAATTTAATTTTGTCCCGTTAAAGTCTTCTGCGACATTTTTTCATGGTAATTTACATTTACATTTAAACCCTGCAATCCGCCAGTGGCGCTTGGCAGGAGGTGTAAAACACCGACATCCCTATCTAATCCGAAGAGATATTAGCTTCTCTAATACTTCTCGGGAAAAACAACCATTAGTGATTATCTGTCCCGGCAACTACTTCCCCGAATCGCTTTTTTGTTTTCTCCCAAAGATCGAGAAAGTTTTTAACTGGGATAACAATTTCAGTTATCTCCTCCCCGAAATCGGTAGTGATAAATTTATCAAGAAGCTTCCCCCGATATTCAAGTCTTCTATCACAAAGAGTTCCATCCGAGGGATTCTATCATAGCCGAAACACTGCTGTCAAATCTGAAATCTCCCTTCATGAACTTTGCTGCTCTACGTTGAACCATCTCAAGATCGGAAATTAATCCTACTTCGTGAGGATCCCAAACCGCACAGCAATACTCAAGTAGAGGTCGAATCAGAGAAAAGTACGCTGTTTCTTTTACTCTCGATGAACACCCCCTAAGAATTCTATTGGCTAACCTTTGCATCCCATTCGCTTTTCCTATTACATTTCGAATATGCTCTTCGAAAGAAAGGTTACTGCTGAGCATAATCCCTAGGTATTTATGATGCATCACGAGTTCCAAGGGATTTCCTGAAATTCTATAAGGTACGCTGGTAATGTTGGTGGACCGCGTGGAAGTCATAAATACGCACTTCTTTACATTCAGCTCGAGCTGCCAATCACTACACCAACCAGATATAATTTTCAGATCGTTCTGCAAACTACCAATGTCATCTTCAGTTAAGATCTCCCTATACACAACAGTATCATCAGCGAATAACCTAACCTTGCATTTAACATTATCCATAACATCGTTAATATATATCAGGAAAAAATTGGTCCTAATACACTTCCCTGAGGAACACCGGATGTGACGCAAACCTCATCAGATAAAATTCAGTCCAACGCAACTCGCTGCGATCTGTCTCCGAAAAATGATTTTATTCATTCAACAACTTTTCCGTTAATCCCGTAAGCCGTCAACTTATGAATTAATTTTACATGCGATACTCGATCGAAAGCATTTCTGAAATCTAGAAATGTTTTTCAATATAAAAGCAATCTTCAATATAAAAGCAATAGAAATGAAAATTTCAACTATTACTTAATTAAAAATACTTCGACTTGATGGTTAAATTAAGAGCTATCACATAATCAATGATTTTCGTAAGTAATTTATCATAATGAGGATTATTAACTTTTACTAAATTGGCAATACCAACTTTTACTAAATCGCACATCATTTTCACAATTCATCACTAAGACCCATCACTGAGAATCGAAGGAAATCCGTGCTGTACCGATCACGATGAAGACGCATGACACTGCAAGTGTTAATTTACGATCACGGTTGTTATCTGCCACAAATGCCATATATATTTCACGAATTGTCGACACCATGAAAGATTGCAATTGATAGTTTAGTTATGATAAACTGAGCTAACAATAATGGATTTGCTGGAAAGTGGTTTCGTCTTCCGGTGGTATTTAGCAGAAAAGAGGCATGATAAAGTCCGTCTTAAATAATCGGAGATGATCAGCAGACTCCATTAGGCGAAGAATAAGAGTTAATAATCTCTATTGGTGCGGATCTAATCCAACCCAGAGAGGCTGCAAATGGAGTCGAATCTGCTTCCGCTGGATGATCTGCGTGAATTATGGCGCCGTTTATCGGATATCATTGTGTGGGAGAATTGGATTGCATTCACTAATTGGAAACTAGCTGCTCCGCTTGCAATCCTAGTTAATTCGAGAGCTAAGTGTTGCATAAAGCTTCCGCTAGAGGCGCTTGCAGCACAAGGAAATAAACCGACTGGAGAAGTTCAACGAGTAAAGATTGCGACATCGCAGGGATTCGAACTGAGGACAGAAACTACGTAATTTAACTTTGTAAATCGCTCGAAGAGAATTTTCGTTACGTTTATTTATTTCCTCGAGTGAAGACAAGTTGATGGAAACTCTTCGTATTCGGTGTCCTCTTTACAAATAATGCATTCACGATAAATGTAACCTCAAGTTTGATTTAAAACAAAGAGAAAGAAATACTAAATTCTGTACATTTGTCCATTCAAGTATACCCAAACGTAAATTTACCTCGAGAACAGTGCAATTTCCTTATGAGCTCAACTCCAACTTTTAAAACGCCATATTGGCGAACGCAGTTCAAAGCCCACTCTAAGAGCCCCCTGCAAAGAGTTACTCAACAGAAATTTAAATAGATTTAGTGTAACAATGCATACTACAATAACATCCCACGATAACTAGACGAATTTAATATTTATAAGATGTAAGTCTTTTGCACAAGATTGATAACAATTCATCTTTCATCTATATTTGTCAGAGTCTTGCCAATGGCTGTGGTAACATGAAAGCTACTCAAGTATGAGTGGATAAAGGCAGTAATTAAGGGCACACCATACGTAATGACATGTTTTATTTGCATTGTGCTTCAGTTACGTAGGCTTCTACTTACAGCATTCTGGCAAGAGAGGGAGAGCCTCACTCCTCATTCTGCCTAGAAAGCCTCACTTTATGAGCTCAGTTGAATACTTCTCCAGTGAAACGCGAATCATTCGCAGATATCTTCCATTATTTGCATGGTCTCGCATGTCCGCGAATTTATACACTTTATTTCAAAGATGATGTAACAAGCTCTGTATTTAGTTGTATAAATGAGTAGAAATGTAAGTTTTATTATATTAAGATTATATATTTTGTGATCGCATACGAAATTAATAAGTAAATAATAAAAGAATATATTTTCACCATTCACTTAACATAAATACGAATAATTAATTATATTAAATAAAAGAGAAGACTTTTCAATTTTAAGTTTTTAACTTGCGTTTATTTGACTGTATTTGTTGTGTAACCGCTAAATCTCCGCATTCTAAAATATCTAAAGCGTCGAAGAGATTTACGAATTAAACGCGCAATCTTGAAAACGAATTTCATCGTAGGGAAGGTGTTCTTCAAATGGGTGGGATCTATTAATTTTAATTGACAAATATATATACTGTGATGGAAACATTTGCTAACTATGACGAATAAATAGCAGAGACAAAACTACTGCTATTTTGGAGTATTTTCGCAAGCATTTTCAAGGAGCTTTCCGGAGGTCCTAGAAAATTCCTTCTTTATTATTAATAATCATGAAAATTTCACAAAATGTGCGTGTGTTCGACGCCAGGTTGGTGCAAAATTCTCTCCTCTTAAATACATTGCGACGATCTTAACAATTGTTTTGAATCCTTTCTCGGAAACGTAAAGCCCCGCAAGTGAACAGAAATCATAAATACATTTCAGATACGCAGTTATCCCTTATGGTAATTGGTTCGATGCCAGAGCGTCATTCCTCCACGAATTTCAAATCGGAGAAAAAGGAATCTTATTTTAGCACTTTCCCCTAATCTACTTCATAGGTTGGATAAAGGAAGAGTTATCCCGACCAGGTCATTATATGTATTCAAATCTTGCTAAAGGGATCTGAGTTGAACACAATTCTTATGAAATATTGACGGATATTTGGAATATTTCAATGAAGTATTTCCAGAGAAGATAGTAGTCCATAACTCGGCATTAGCAGTCATGAACGTGTTTTAAGGACGCAGTTTACCTTATCTAATAAGTTTTAAGGTTTCAAAAAATAATTTACATTAAATCATGCATGGGTTCGATGCCAGAGCACATTACAATTTATCACATAAGAAATATATGTGAAAAGTAGGATGTCGTTAGAGGCAGTTGCAGTCAATATTTCTGCTTGAATTTTCACACATAATTAGAGATGGTGATAAGTATCACCAGGAAGACCCGGGTTCGATGCCGGGTGGTAAATATATCTCCCATCTAAAACATAATGGTTGAATTTTCATAATTAATTGGGAGTCTTTACCTTGAAGACAGATAGTTGACACTTTGCATGAGTATGTATATTTTTGTTATGCTATAAACTATTTTCTTGCCGTACGCAAGCAGCATTTTACTCGTATGTATACATATAAAGTAATCCCCGATTTGGATCACATAATCCAAATATAAGAACATACACCGAAGAGAGGGCAGTATTATAGATGCATTTCCATGACAACCATTAGCAGTATCGAGGCGGACGGCAGTGGAACTAATCTAGGGGCGGAGAAGGTTAATGGCAGACTTAGAGGGGGCGGGTCTACCATTGTATGCCACGATCTGCTATGTCATCTATTCCATGACGCACACTATTGACAAATGAATATCGTAATTTGGTTTATGATTCTCTTGTACCGGGAAAACTGGTCTCGAGCGATCTTAACCAGACCCTCGGTCACCTTCTGGATGTTTATTTGGAGTTTGAATGCGATGTTTAAAACAAAAGATTTGCAGTATATTTAAATGACTTCGTTTTACTCTCAAAGATAACCATCTACTCTGAGGATGTCAGATAAATTCTCATTTGGTCGTACAAATGCGTTGAAACGTACGATTGGAGTAGTGGCTAACGCATGTGCGAGCAAGGAAAACTGTTTCCGGTCAGAAGCGATCCCTGCACAATTTACAAGCATTTTGTCGAAGACGTCCTCATTCCCAAAAGGTGTGACCTGACAAACACATTCCCCTGCACAGGGCGAGACAAGCGTGGAAGAAGTCTGCTAAAGTGAATGAAAATTGTTGGAAGTGAATTCGGTAAAATGCGAACAAGTTGGAGGGTGAGACGGTGTAAAAGGGAAATGACGTCAATTGAAAAAGTACGTGGAGAGTGCATCCAAACGAGATGTTTGGATTCACAAGAAACAAAACCGTTCTCTCGAAAGACCGCGAAAGCTTCCACATTATAATGGAAAATGAAATCTTTTAGTTTTATCGTAAGCCTCAGTGAAGGCATCGAAATATAAATTTAATTTAAAAACATTTTAGGTGAAGTTAGTAACTTCGATATTTCGAATTGTTTCGGTACCTGTGCAGTTGAATGGTGTAGAAGTGTGAACTTCCCGTGGGAAAAGAGGAGACGATTAGCGCTAAATTGACGAAACAAATGAATGCCTGAAAAGGAGCGCTTTCTCCGCAACGAATCCCGGAAACGAAGCGTAAATCGACTGGTGATGGATGACGCGGAAAATGTGCTTGCTCTAGGGACACATTCTTAAGTGTCACTTACGATTGAACTACGTTCATCCAGGGCGGTATCTGAAGGGAAGATGTTTCCAGGAACGACATCGTAAATTAAGGATTCAATTTTTGTCAAATCAAAATGCAGTGCACCGTAGAAAAACATTCGAAAAATGAGAAGCGCATTTATTAAGTTTTGCGGAGCTAAAAAATTATATTTCCATTATTTTAAAAAAATTGCACCATTGGCGTGATAAAGTGTTTACCGACTATCTATTGGTCCTCTTCAGTCGGATTTACTTGCTCTTTTGTCATTATACTTTCCTCCCCTCTTCCCCTATTTTGCCTTTTCTCCCTTCTTCGTCCCATTCCGTCCAATATGGATTGATTCTTTTACTGATCCAAGTTTTCTTCTCCACATGGCGAACAGTGTCATCTTATGATTGGACAATTTCGATGCGACTAGTCTGCACTATTCTCTAGTGCGACTCCAGTGTTTTACTAACCTTTTAGTCTACTTTTATTCCATTTTTAAAACTAGTTAACGAATGATTTTAATTTTTAATCCAAACTAAACAGAAAAATGATTCCAAGACATCAAATTAAATTATCTGACTTCTTAGCACGGTTATTTCGACACTCGATCACTCCTCACAGTCCCTTAGTCAATTGAACATTTGCGTCCTCAATTCGTTCCTTCGCGATACTGCCCAAATAACTTAATCTAGACTATATTCATATTTTCCTCTTTCAAGCTCGTATTCCAATCCATTTAACATCTTCAATCAGTTTTTAGCTTAATTAGCAGCAGAATTATCCTTTACGAACTGCCGATTTAATTCAGGAAATAATTCCTGAATTCAAAACATTTTTTTTTCTAGAAAAAAGATACCAAATGATACATATCTGAGAGGAAATCATTAAAAATCTTTGCGCGTAGAACGGCTCAAAAATCCAAAGAGAAAGCAAAATGACGAAGCCGAGAATAGAAGCCAAGTCTCCAACTTTCTGCACAGTCTTGCCTCTAAACCACCAAGGAATGATGGGAGACCTGGGTTCACTCCCTGAAATGTCTGTATTCTTTTCTTCTGTTTTCCTTGAGGCCAAATCTTAGAACACGGCAACGCATTTAGCGGGAACAAAAGCTTCTAATATAGAAAAATATATCTTTCAGTGAGGACAAACGATTGCAATGCCTGGATATTACGACAACTCAATATAAACAGTAAATTAGTTACACGAGCGCGATAAGTAGGGCGAAAATAAAAGTAGAAAAGAAGTAAAAATCAACGGTCATCGGAGATGAATACTTCGAAGAGGGGTTTAACAGAATTTAGCGGACACTCCAAATCGATCAAAAACGTATTAAACCCAAAGGAAAACCCGACTTCGGAGCGAGAAGAGACTGACAGGTAATTTGGAATCGCCAAAAGTGACGAATCAATCCATAACGTGATTCGGGAAAGTGCTTTGTGAGTGCGGATGCGCAAATAGAATTTGGAGACAAAAAAGCGCAGGATTCCCGCAAAGTCATCTTCGGATCCCCCGCAAGGCAGGCACGTGCGTGTCCGAGCTAACTAATGAGATTTGCTAGGTATTACCGCAATCTTCGGAAGGCACACAATGGGCGTAAAAAGTGACGAAAGCAGGACCTCGAAATAGCGTTTTTTCCCTCTAACGACCTTTCTAGGGCACGTTTCCATAAAATGCATTTTCCATCGATCAACTCTCCAAAGCCAACGGACGTTATTTACAGAGGTTAATGAGAAAATGGCATCCGAAACGCATTGCGTCAGTTGACTGTATTTAGACGATCAGCGCTTGATTAATGTCAAATCAATATATCTGGAATATCGCATATTTTTAGTGAAAACGCGAAATTACAATGGGATCTATAACGCTTTAATCCAATTGATAATTAATCAATCATTCATTATCAATTATCGTCGTTCGTTCCTTTCTGCTGACGAATGACGTCATTTCCATTTGGTACACGACAGATAGTAATGTATCTTTCATTTACAATGATCTATTTATGGCAGTGGTGACATAAACATTACTAAGGCTTGAGTGGCCCTGATTAAGGCTTAAACTTGTGGAATGCTAAGAAAATTGCTGTTTGGAGAGTCATTCCGCTTCACTTCGTCGAGTATCATTTATTGGAAAAATTACTTTACACAAACGCATACAAACCTTCTATTTTATTTATAAGATTACCTAATGGTAAACACCTACTAACAATAAATGGCAAATACGCATTTCCGAATTTGATGTGATACAATGCGAATGTAGTCGCAGGATTGATATTTATTGGAATGAATTGAGAATAAGTGAATTGAGGCTCTCTCAATATCTTCAATATGAAAATGCCTCGTTGGACTTGAATGGCAGGTTGGACATCAGCAGTTTTTATCCGATATTCGTAATTCCATTGTTTTAGCTCCAATATATTGGACTCTTTCATCGAAATTTTATATATTGGCAATTAGCGACACGTAATTCCGGAGAAAATACAGGTGTTTAATTCTTAAAAGACTCCAAGGCTTTTCCTTTTATTTTGGACTTATTTTTCATGTAAACATCTGATTTGCTGTTTTCCGTTAACTCTCAACGGTTAATTGAAAACTGAACTTACTGAGCCCTCAAGAAGACAATAGATTAGTCATGAGTCAAATGTAACAGAAGAATAACTATTTGCGTAACGAAAAACATATTTCTTCTCATTCTGAGATAATGCTACAGCATCGATCAGAACCGAAATGCTGACAACTTTTTATTTTGTGGTGGAAACAGATCCTGAACCGAAAAATTCTAGATTCTGAACCAAAATCTGTTATTTAAAAGTTTAAATTAAAAAAAAAATTGTATCTACGATCAAGTATATAGAATAAGGTTTGATTGTTTCCCTCTCATTTACAAAGTGATTTTTGGGCCACATGATGACACTGGTATTTTAGTTAGTTATTAAGGTGTTTATTAAAGGCGAGATCGAGACTGAAAAGTCTCTTCTTCCATCTAACCTTTCGTCAATGGTATTATATACATAAAAACTTGTGTACATGTGAATAGAAAAAAAGGGAAAACTTTAGAAGGAGTGGAAGTAAAAAAAACCTAAGGTGATATCTTAGGAAGAAATATCCACAGCAGGAAAACACACACAAAGAAGGGGGGTGTGAAAAACCTGCGCAAACCTACTGATAGTACAAGCTAAAAGATGTTAAAGAAAGCTGTGTATGACATGGAAATTACTAAAGCAATAGTACTATAACTAAATTACAAATTAATAATAAAATAAAATCGGAAACAGAAGCAGTATTTTACAGAGCAACTTGAGCGTTATTTCCAGTTGGTGCGACGCTACTAGTCGATGAAAATTTTCCAATAAATTAGCAGGACAATTTAAAGATCCTGAATTGCCTTTACTTTTTTAAACTAATCCACACTTTTTTGCCACGAATTAAGATGAATAATCCGTACCACGTTATTACAGGAAAGCCCACGCGATTAAATGTCAGAAATGCATTAAAATGATAAATACTCCATATTTTGCTAGTGTAGTTTTTCATTTACGACGTAGGACAAGGCTTGTGAACATTTTATTTTCCTGCAGAGAGCTTTAAAAAATGAAAGTGTAAATTGGTTGGTTTTAAAAACTTCATTTCAATATCGCGTACACGACCGTCGTAAAATACATATTTTTTACGAGGAAAGGGTTCCTATTTTTACAGCCGCGTTTTTATGAGACGTAAAAGGGAATTTTTCTCGGCGCTCTCAAAAGCTAATCCGTTTTGTAATCCCAAGAGACGACCTCTGTCATCGCAGCGTACGTCGCTTATTTTGTGCGTTTATACTCTCGCGTACGATAGATTTGATACAAAATGTAACATTAGACTCCTACGAATAGCTTACACTGTTAATAACTCCCCGTCAGGTAGAGGTTAAATAACAGATACACTGTTTGACTGAAACGCATACATTCTCAAGAAGCTAAAAAATATATAATAAAGTCAAGCAATGGTTTAACAATTGTCTCGATAACTTTACTCTTATTTACCAATAGTCGATGAGACGTATTTGATAATTAAGATGAATTAATCTACATAATGATTAGAAAAGTAGCGACTCATTGCCCACAGGCTGTCGTCTCGATAAAAAATTCGAAGTGCTTCACTAAAGCGTATGGAAAAAGATATAAAGAATAATTAAAATCCTTTTCATTTCTTTGAAGTGTTTTAAAAAGTTAATTACATTAATTAATTAGAATCAATTATCTTAACAAAATCACTTAGAAGTGCATTTTTAACAGCAATTTTAAATAAAATTCAGTTTGGTTGAAATAATTATAAAGGAAAGTTAGATCTCAGAATCTTTCGTCAGCTGGAAATCTAGACGACACTAATGAGGCTTGATAGATGAGGAGTGAGGTATCTCAAGAATGATATGATGTCAAGAGTATCACTTTTTGGTGGATCTGAATCAGTGCCGTCACTCAGTTAATATTACGGCAGATCTACATTTCTGTAGTTCCTGTGCCAAGAGATAATATTCCATTCGTCGAGATATTGGGATTTGAAATTGAAAGATAAGGCTCGTTAAAGAATAGCCAAAGAAGGGAAGGGAATCGATGGCTAAGGATCTCGATTAAGGAGATGACCGTTTTGCTGTTTGGGCGTGGGCCTTAACAAAAGGCAAACGTTTGGAGGACTTTTTTTAATTTCATTTTGATAGAAACACAATTTTGATAGAAACACAGAGATTGTTGGGCTGTAATTGAAGTGATCGTGGAAAATGAGGAGAAAAGAACCACTAAAGAAAGTATCTGAAATACTAATAGATAAGCGACCAGGGGAAGTCGAAGGTAAAATATGATAGTTGTGAAGTGCTAGTGAATAGGGAATGCGCATGAAGTTACCCGATGGTATCTATTAGTACAATCAACATGTGACAGCGGGAAAAATGGAGCAGTTAAATTTAGAAAAATTTAGAAAAAAAAAGAAAAATTACGCTCCTTCCAGATGAAATTGCATATCCTTAAATAGTTCTGTTTATAATTATTATAATTACACTACAAGTAGATTAAATATCTGGCGGCAGTGGTTCAACACTGCAATCAATATTTGTCTTGCCTGAATAAGCGTTGTATAAGCTTCCTAACCTGTACACTTTCCTTCTGTTTTCTAAAGTTTCCTAACCTACCTTTCATAACATTCATGTTACACTTGCAGTTCTTTTGAAGTTATTCTTAACATATCGTGCGGCTGTTCTCTGTACCATCTCAACTTCTTAGTCTTATTGCTTGCGGATCCCAAACCTTCGCGCCATATTCCAATATTGGCCTAACTAATGATTTGTACGCGATTTCTTTTGAGTTTAGACTACCTTTTCCCAATACCCTCATAATGAAGTGCAATGCAACCTTTAGATACTATATGGCTGATATGAGTTCCCCACTGCAGATCCTTCTTTAGCATTACTCCGAGATAATTACAATGGTATTTTCCACCAGTAAACTACCATTTAACATGTACCCCCATTGCAAGACTTTCTTACATCTGCGAAAGCGAATCAGATTTGTTTTTCCTGTGTTTAGCCCCATTCTGTTTAAGTCAGCCCATTGAACAATGTCGTCTATATCCTTTTGCTGCAGAATGCAATCATCTAAACTCTCTATTTCTCTGTAAATTAAGCAGTCGTCTGCAATCAAAAAGATCTTGCAATTCAGTTTTACCGTCAAATCGTTAATATATATTAAAAATAGCAATGCTCCAAGAACACTTCACTGAGGAAATCCTGAAACTATTTCTAATTCTCTAGAAAATTTATTTCCCACCCTTACCCTTTATTTTTAATCAAATTTAGCCATTTTGTGAAAAAAGTTTTAAAGACGCAAAATGAGTTTCTTATAGCAATCGTAAAATTACCTTCAATGTGATGTTTGGCAAGTACTCTGTATGATACATGAAATTCACAGCATTTGCTTACTCGATTGGCTATTCTTAAACTAGTAAACTAGTATAAAATTCTAGTACATTATGGATATTCTTAAACATAATTCTAGTACATTATTGTGACATATCGGGAATACGAATAATAGACTAATTGATGGGTCTCAATGCAGAAGTAGTTTACATACCACAGGGGAAACGATTTCCCCAAAAGCCATTGATTGATTTAGAAGTCTGATTTTGTGAGAAAAATCAAAGAAATTGATACTATTAATGGTAGTAGAAGTACCAATCTCTTCGAGAATTCATTTTCTTCGTGGAATATCGATTAGGAAAGTAGCGTCATGTCACCCTCTGCCACACACCGAAAGATCCAATCAGAGTTGATATAATACATCAGTAGAATTGCCTGAAGTGGTTAAGCAATTACAAAAGCGGAGAAGGATGTCATTTTGGATGTTTTCCACTCTACCGTTCGTAACAGCAAAGATGTGCAAAAGGCTGTTCGCGAGGGATCCCTAAAAAGACACCTTCAATTCTAATCGAATTTAGAGTTTAGTTAGGGATTTAATGCAGAAGACATTTGAGGCGAGTCCGAAACTTATGGTTGTTGAAGATTTCCTCCCAAAGCGGAAAACGAAGAGCATCGACTAGGACACAGGGTAAATGCATAGGTAATGAATTTCAGAGTGTAGATGGAAGGCGTGGGTGCTGTACTCACACCGAAATGATTTGAGATAGAACAACGGATGAGAGAGAAAGCTGTAAAAGGGCGGCAATAAAGCAACTAATCAAGTCCGCAGCCGAAGGGGTCCCACTGGGATTCCACATTACGGACCGAAATAGTGGAGGCGAAACAAGAGACACACTGCGGAAGAGACGGGAATTAATGATACGCCAAATAAACGGGAATTAAACTCGAGCGACCCAAAATAGAGCCACACGTCTCCGCATACCTTCCAAACTGTTCTTTCCGGTTCGGGTCTTCCGCAGTCGGTCATAAGCTCCCTCGGACTTAAACATTTATAAACCTCTTTTAGCAGTTTCTAAATAATACACTTAAACATTTGAACGAGTTACTTGAACATCTGTTTCATGGAATAAATTCGCATCGAGATATCGTCCGAGATATTATAGAATCAATAAAAACGACTGAACCCTAGAATTATGTGTATTCCTCAAATATGTAAGCTGTGATAAAAGAAGTTGACCGGAAAAACTAAAATACAAGACAAAAATCTGTGGGGAAATTGAAGTATCAACGAAATGAAAATAGCATTCTTTAGCCTTCTGCTTTGATTTTACGAGCCTCGGATATCAATAATTCATCAGAAACAGTTCTCCCATTGAATTGCGACGATCGGTAAAGTGAGGTTACGATGGATTACAACCAATATTAATACCCATTTCGGCTTTAATCGAAGTGATTATTGGTTGGAATCCAGTAATAAAAATTATTAATTAGAAAATAAATAATTATCAAACTATTGGACGTGTAAGAATAAGAGCGAGAAGCTGCATTGAGTTGGTTGTTAAATACCTCTTCACGCACTCTAATATGAATTATTAACCCATTAAAATATAGGGAAAAATTCTGACGTGGACGGGATTCGAGCCCGGATCTCCAACTTGCCGAGCTCTCTCCGACCACCGTTCGATTTCTGAAAGTGGAAACTATTTTATTTTAGACTCTACACATCATATTAATTGATAAATGGGAAAAGGTCGATGTATATAGATACCTATTTACTCAGCATATCTCGCAATTTTATTTTCGTTAATAATACTTCTACCAAACCACTGAATAATATTTACGTTCCATCGGAGACAATCTAAGGTTACTTTAAATGGCGTATCACACGAACAGTGCAGAAGAGTAGTAAAAGAGTCTCTCCCACGATGATTGCGCTGCTGCGGACGCCTTTTATTTGTAGACCACGATTTTTATTCGCCCGTACGTTCTTCGCTCCCAACTGGGGTTAGCTCTTCATCCTCTGGAATCGCAGTTTTATTTATTTGAAATCACCTGACATAATTTATTACTAGCGAAAAATATTTTAAGAATTGGCAAATCAATGTGATGTATCTTATAAAGGCTGAGAACTAAATAACTTAGTAAAGTTTCACTAATTTATTTTATGAATGCTTTCGACGCATCTTCGAGTCATCATCGGGCACCAGCAGAGTAAAAACCGCTATTTATACAGCACCAACTAATTGAGGCGTGGAGATTGGTGGACATCTGTAGGCGAGGGATTGAGATGTAAACAAGTGTGTAAGTTGGTTAAATTGTAGTTAGGGTATAGGGTTAATTCTATCTGCTTTTACGTCCTTTCTGTTGGCATTAATTCGGGTGACGATTGCTGTCCGAGTTGGCGAAACGTGGGATTTATTATGATTTCTTATGTTTCTGTATTCTGGTTTGTGAATGCCTGTCCTATGTATATTGCGCCACAAGTTTAATTTGTACAGTTTAGGATAGTTATAATAAACATGGGAAGGTCGAGGTCGAGTAAATTCAAATAAAGTCCGTGGATGCGCGTACATCTCTGTAAATACTCTTAAATGTTAGTTCCGGAAAATAATTGTTATTCGAAAGAAATCTTGCTTTATGAAGACCTCAATCATTTTGGTGTTCATTCAAGCCAATCTGCCTTTTTCGCTCCGTTTCCAATTCGTTTGAAAATACTTGAAGACGTTCGAGTTTCCCGCTCTTCCGCGGCGAAGCGGTTAATTAGTCGTCCACTGATCTCTGCGCTGTAATTGGCTCAAGCGATCACATCAAAGACGACCAAAGGATAAGCGGATTTGCGTAGGCGCCTGCACTCTCAAGGAACGCGATGGTCCTTTAACAACGGAGCCCATTCGATCTAATCCCGTTCAGCGGGAGTGCATTTTGAGCATCCTAATCCGAGATCACTCTATTACGATGCATCTGTTTTCGTGTTTTTGATGTGATTGAGCGTGGGGGTAACTACAGAAATCACGGGTACGGTTTAATGACCGAGAATAATACATAAAAATGTTTTAAATAAAATATTATATCCATTACTATTTTTATGATGATCATGTGAAAGCCGAAACCATCAACGCTATTAATGACCGAGGTAATACTTTGAATATTTCTTTGAGTCGGTATAAATTAAACGTTCCAAATAATCAGTTTTCGTGACGATTATAATATTTTAAGCTCGAAATAAAACGTGAACGTTCGTTTGTATTTGAACGTGTTTGTCAGTGAATAAAAGAGAGAATGAGCCCAAATTCGGCGCCTCCGTGGAACGAAATAAATTGTGGCTTCCGGTGTTAACACGACATTCCTTCTTTGCGATTCTCAAAACGGAGTTCTTGTCCCGATTTGGAATCTAACGTTTATTCACCGCAGCGCCCAAGAATTTGGTATTCATAACAAACGCATCGACGCAGATCATTTTTTTCATGCCCACAGAACGGAATCGAAGTATGGACTTTTCTCTGGAAAAAGAGAAGCGGCTATAGAATCCTCAAAGGATACTCGAAAATTACCCATGTGATTTATTAATTAGTTAATTTAGGAATAAGTGAATTCATTTTTCATAAATTTTCACAATAAAGGCATTATTAATTGTGTTTAAGCGTTAAAATTCGTACTTCTGGCAGGAACGCCTAAGAAATTGAAAAATCTCACACTCCTCGAAATGAACATATCCTGTTATTAAAGGAAGGAAAGTACATGTTTACATTCTCAGCCTCATCATCTATGGCTTTGGATAACGATTTTAATGACGGATTGAACACAGGGAATATGACTTTCGTTAGGCATCAAAACTATACAAAACATCACGTGTACTTATTCTCATAGCAATATAGAGACCAATGCATTTAAGTATTAATGTTACTGATTTAATCACTTCAAACTGTTCTTTCTTAGTATAATGTCACTTAGGAATCATTCATAAGGATTAATGAGGGAATATATAATTTTTATGATTTGGTCTGTTTTATAATTTTCGGATTCTGTTGGCATTACAAATGAATTTGTCCAGCAAATTTAAGTGAATTATTTGCTTCGGATAATTTCCATTTTTCATGGGAAATAGTACGAGGAGGCAACTCGATCCGGATGATCGCAGACCCATCCCAACGCATTCTTCGACGCCGCTGTCACGTACTGCGAATTCCACAGTCGCGTCTGCACACACGGCCGTTCATTCGCACATTCCCGAGGGAGGATCAGTCATTCAAATCCCCATAATAGGGCGCCACCGTCGAATGCCGAAAACAGTTGACAGCGTACGGGCGCGCAAACACATCGGTCGCATGTGATCATGGAAACTTGTCTTGTTCGAATGGGGATACGGGAACATGGCTCTTCTAATGACCTTGTCATTGGGGTGTGAAAGAGGCGAAACGAAAGAGTTGCGGTAATTGATGGAGTGAATAAACACCAGTTCACTTGTCGATTTTTTGCTTCGGTCGGGAGTCGTTTATGGGAGATCGAATTCCGCCATTCCACCGAATATCGAATTAAATGAAAAAAAAGCGAAGTGCTGAAATCGTTCTAATGGTATGGCCGAAAATGATTGGAGAATTCGTTAAGTTCTTCGTCATAATTAACTAGATCCTACGAATGTACATATGGAGGAATTAGAATTTTCATTAATTCAAACGCATCTAAAAGATAATAATTCCACGAGTATATTCAAAAGAGGCATTGTCAGAGACGAGGATGAAAGAGTTACTTGGGAGGTAAGGAACACCGCCTAGAGAATACATAAATAAATATAAAAAGATTCAGAGTAAACCTATTGGTGATTAATAATCTAAAAGTGATTAATGTGATTCAGATTCGTTACAAAATCATTGTCGTTTTGCTGAAATATAGATTTTTTTTAGCGAAGTGCCTTTTAAACATGGAGGTTTTTACAATAATAAGATTAGTAATAGCGTCAACTATTTATATCAGTTTGCAATTAACCGTCTGAAGAATAAAAACCATTAATAAATTAATTCATATTTCAAAATTACTAGCAACTAGAATTGCAAAAATATAAAATTCAATCTCAGTCATTAAGAATTACGAACGGTTTCCAAAAAATACAAAAAAAATATTCGAAAACATCCCATTCCTGCCTCAAGTGCGGCCTCAACTAGTATTTAATTAAAATTAAAATCAAATAATTATTTATTTAGTTTAATCGCTGCAATTTGTTAGAAGTACCAACAGTTAAATGTACGATGCAGCAAAATGATGTACTCGATGAAAGCCACGGATAATCAGGCTCAACGATGCCGATTGGATGCAGACATCGTTTGGAGCAAATGATTCTTATCCGCAGGAAAATCGCGAATTGGTCCAGTCGCAAGCGATTGCCCCGGAGGATGCTAATTCGGCGAAAATTAAAAGTGTCGGAGGGACGGGAGGGTGATAAAGTCGACACCCATTACGAGCGACGACACACCCTGTTGCTCGGGCCGAATTGCCTCAGACAATCTGCATCGCAATGACAGCGAATGGGAGGGTAGAGCAAACAGGCGTTGCTACGCGCCGAGGAAAGAATTGGCCGAGGGCAGAAAGAATGCGGGAAGAATGGTTAATGGAATGGACGCCTCTGCACACATATCATTACGCAATCCAGTATCCGTGCTGCGGACCAAATAAAATGCCTCAAAAGAGATAAACGGAGGAATCCGCCGGAGAATACGAACAAACTTAATTAGTTCAAGGAGAATATTTTTTTGGCGACAGAGAAAAATTTTGTTTAGTAATTATAAGAGTATGTAAGCGTTTTCGCACAAAGGCTAGACACGCGTAATATATGTAAGAATATGCAAAAAACTACCGCTGCACAGTGGGATAGAACCGAAAAAAGCAGGCAAAAATCAACGAAAGTGGTTATTTTTTAGAGCGGATTTTGAAACTTCTTATGATTACTGCAGAATGAATTCCGCCCTCAACTACGCAAGTCATTTACGATGATTCCTGCGCGTTAAAATTATGCGATGTGTTAAATTTGACCAGATTATGCGAAAAATGCCGGTCTTCGATTTTTCGCGAAATTCTTCAACTCCAAATCGACGCTCAACTCATAAGAGGAAACTAATCGGACAAAATACGAAAGTTTTTCTTGAATGCTAAGGCACTGCTGAACTCTTCCCTAACTTTTGTAAGGGTTCATATATTGTATGCATTATTTTGTTACCGTTTTTTTATAACGTTCTTTTACTTTTCCTCATAATGTACTTTATGGATGAAAATCTATGTACTTTTTCCTTGATTTTCTGTTTTGTTTTTTATGTTATGTCGATCTGCTTGCAGTATGCAAGCTACATTTTACTCGTAGAATACATAGATGCTTCTCCGGATTCATTCATGCATATAGATAGATAGATAGATAGATAGGATACTAATACACAGCCTAAACCACAAGCGTCATTGACATGAAAATTTTACGACTTATTGGCCATAACCTGTAACCGCCAGAAAAATTGCGATTCTGATCCTCAGTGTCATGGGTTCGATTCCAGAGGGCCCCTAAGTCCCGATTTTTTCCATTTAAATGCTTTGCTTTGATTTTCCGAAATTTTTAAAAAATACTTCCCGAATAGGTAGAGAATCAAAACTCTAGGAGCCTATATATATGGTCATGACCTATTTAAAACGTAAATGACTTCTACGGAAAATATCCTTGGTTCGATGCTAGGACGATGCAAATATCTGCCCTTTAAAATGCATGGGAGTAGTTTTTCATTATTTTTTTGATGCTTTACCGGAATGATAGGAAGTTTGTGCTTGGATAGAACATGTATGTTAAGAATTGGTTTAAGAAAAAAATTTAGATAAGACCATACTATTCCTGGGTTCGATGCCAGAGCACAATAATTTTTCTCTCATAAGGAATATAAGGGAAAAACAGGACGTCGTTTAAGGCAGTTGCAACCAATGTTTCTGCTTGAATTGTTACACATAGTTAGAGATGGTAATCTTCAATTGTGTTGCATAGGAAGTATCACCATAGAGACCCGGGTTCGATGCCGGGTGGTAAATATATCCCCCATGTGTAATACATTGGGGTAGATTTTCGTTATTTTTTTGATGCATTTATCGAAATTATAGGAAGTTCTTGCTTAGACAGAAGATGTATATTAAGACTTGGTTTATAAAAAAAAGGTAAGACCATGTTGTTCCTGGGTTCGATGACAGAGCACATTACAATTTCTCACATAAGGAATATATATGAAAAGTTTCAGGCAGTTTTAGCCAATATTTCTGCTTGAATTTTCACACATAGTTACAGATGGTGATGTTCTGTTGTGCTGCATAGTAAGTATGACCTGTAATACCAGGTTCGATGCCAGACGATTAAGTTGCCGCGAATTTTAAGAATATTTTCAATCCTTTTTTTTTCTTTTGAGGACCGTCCCAATATGATGCCGATATGAAATTAGTGTTGTCGATCTACTTGCAGTATGCAAGATACATTTTACTCGTTTTGTATATTGCTATCTCTTTTTTAAATGTGAACTGATTCTTATTTATGTATCGCATGTAAGTATTTATTGATAGTGTATTTATTTATTTTTGAATGTTTTTCTTTTTTATTATCTTTTACCTACTACTATCGGTAGGTTTGCTCTGCTTTTTCACACCCCCTTCTTTGAAGGTGTTTTCCTGCAGTGGATTTTTTTCCTAAGAATTTCTTAGGTTTTTTACGTCCACAATTCTTCTAATTGTTTCTACTTCTAATTTTATAATTAATGACGATGGGTTAGATGGAAGAATAGACTTTTAAGTCTCAATCTCGTCCAAATAAAGACGATTTATTATTATTATCATTACCTTTTCGTTTTCCATCAAAGCGACCTCACTAATTGTGTTGTAATTAAAAGTTTTATTTTTGTATGAGTAAATCCTCAGAGCAAGAGACACAGCAACAAACCAATTGTCAGCGCTAACATCACTCCGCAACTACTAGTCTAATTGCAAGAACTCCTATTGCTGACCAGATTGGGACTCCGAAGTCCTCGCCAATCGGATATTTCATGCTCCGGAGCATTCGCAAAAAGGTGACCTACTCATTTATCTCTATAAGACTGCAAAGTAGAAATACATATTGAAAACAAAACACATCTTTCCCTGTTTCAAACAATAGCAAACCACTTTAGAAGGCCTATCGATTAAAATTAATGAGAAAACTCGAATTCGTTGATAAATTAAAAAAAACCTTTATCCAGACAAAAGTAAAAATGTTGGCACAAACCTTTGAAAATCAGACAGTCGAAACTATGGATGTTTATAGGGAAACTATGGTGCACAAGTATACACTATATGCATTCCCTAAGTGAGGCCTAGCAAACGTTAAATACTAGCATCTTTCGCGAACTATCTCTTCGCTCCTACCGGCTAATATTTCAACGAATCCGAGTTTCGTGCTTTTCCGCATAAATTAGGGATGTGGGTACTCCATGGTAAAATATTATTGAAGTGAAACTTTTTTGCGCCCGTTGGATACTTTTGGGATGGGGGGTCTTGTGAGACCTACCTTTTTGTTGGATTAGACGCAGTTTTCCTAGATTTCAGGAAAGCTTTCGACTTAGTTTCTCACGAAAAGCTTATCCAAAAGCTGAGTGCCTACGCGATCAACGAAAAAGTTATCAGACGGACTAACTCTTTTCTAGAAAACAGATCTCAGTTGCGATAGACGGAATTTTATCCGACAAAATAAGTATCTCATCAGGTGTTCCGCAGGGAAGTGTTCTGGGTCCGATTTTATTTATAATTTACATTAACGACATAGATAACGTAAGTAGCAAAGTTAGATTATTTAGATGATTCTTTGATATACAAAGAGATTTCGTAAGAAAACGATAGTTTTATACCAAAGAACGACCTGGGTGTAATATCAGGATGGTTTAAAGATTGGCAGCTGGATTTAAATAAAAATAAATGTGTTGCTATGATTTTTATGGGTCACGTTTAGCTATCTTAGTTTTATGAGTCACGATTAGCAGTAACTTATCTTTTAAAGAACATTTCGAGATGCGATAGGAAAAGTGAATAGAATGCAAAGATTAACTGGTAGAACGTTGAGAGGATCCTCATCGAGAGTCAAAGAAATAGCTCTTTTCTCTTTTAATCGTTTGAGTCTATTAGTGAGGCTAATAGAAGTAAGTAAAGATTAAGTAATGGTGATATTATTACACCTCCTGCTTAACGCTTCTGACGGCTCGTAGGGTATCTCTTTAAATCTAAAATAAGTCATTGCATTTTGTATAAAAGTAATGATAAGTAATCATTACATTTCGTCTAGAATAATATCCAACAATAATTGTATTCATTATTAAAGAAAGCTACTCCAGTGTTACTTGGTGGAACTTCATTTTAAACTTACAAAAGTAAAACACACACATACACTTGTACGAATTCCGCAAATTGTAATAAAGCTGTTGACCGGTTTCGGTGTTAAAGCACCATCCTCAGAACAGAAGTTATGACAAAGAGCAAGAACATATATGTGAGATCAAAAGTAAGGGGAGGGGTAAGAGGAAGGGTAAAAAGAATACAATGTTGCATCACGAGGGGGAGGGCAAATGGGGGAAAAGAGTCTTGAAGAGTGGGGACCAGCTGTTAGAAAACAAAAACTCGTTAGCAAAAGGAATGGAATAAAATTGGTGAAGGCGTATGTAAAACTCTTCTAACCGGTATAATTTGGTACCTTTTAGTCCATGGTTTAAAATACGGGGGGTGAAGTCGGAAAAATGATCGTTGTTAATCAGATGATCGGCGAAATGTGATGAATTGCTTTGTGAAGAGTGCTTTAACACCGAAACCGGTCAACAGCTTTATTACAATTTGTGGAATTCGTACAAGTGTGTGTGTTTTTTAATTTGTAAGTTTGTATTCATTATATTCATATAATGTTTTAAAATTTTGTTTCTACATATTTTTCAGTTTAAATACTTTTACATATATGCTAATCATCACTATTACATTCTGCAGTTAGAGTACTGTCAAGTGGCGGCCCCTATACTCTCGAGCAAGACACAATGTACACAAACACTACAAAATCCCTAACACTAGAAGTCCCACTAATGCCAAACTTATAAAACAACATCACCATAATCACAAATGGAAACAGAACACACACACAAATACAATAATACATAATTAAGTTACTTTTGTAATTTTGTTATCTATTATATATAATTCCTTCTCCGGATTCATTCTTGTATATATATAGAAAGGAAACAAATCCACAGGCTAAACCACAAGCGTCATTGACTTGAGATGTTTGCAACGTATAAGCCCCAGGAAAAAGGCGCCTTTGAACCTCAGTGTCATGGGTTTGATTCCAGGAAGCCCCAAAGTCACGATTTTCTCCATATAGATACATTGCGGGGATTTTCGAAAATGTTTTTGAGGCACTTCCCGGAAAAGTATATAGTTTAAATTTAAGGGATCGCTAGAAACCGTGCATATCCAAAGAAAACTATAAAGAACTCTTCGAGGATTACCCATGGTTCGACGCTAGGTCAGGGCAAATATCTCCCATTTAAAATGCATTGCGGCGATTATTAAGATTCTTTTTCGAATCACTTTCCGATAAGATGTAAACTTGAAACTCGGCATGTAGATTTACATCATGAATATATTCTACATGCGCGTTTTAACGTTTCTCTGATGGCCCTTGGTTCGATCCCCGTGTGTTATTTAGATTCCACAATGCGTTTTTAACGGGGATAATGGATTCAAAATTTGCGTTGAATAAGATCAAGTCCTACCAAGTTATAATAATATTTTCACATCTGCCAATAGGTCCTGGGTTCGACACCAGACGTCTCTAAAATTAGAAATAGCTACGATTTTAAAGATTTTTTTGAACCCCTTCCCGATAGCAAAGAAACTTAAAACTTTGCATGTGAAGTCGGCATTATATCCATAGGGTCCTTAGAAGATAAGAAAAAGGATTAAAAATATTCTTAAAATTCGCTGCAATTTATCCGTCCGGCACCGAACTCGGGTCTTCCTGGTGATACTTACTATGTAGCACAACTAGGGATTGCAATATCGGACCAAAATTTCAATACCGGTATTCGGTATTTTTAGATCTTAATACCGGAATACCGGTTTTAATACCGGTAGTAGGAATTTTAGAAAAAGAAAGAAAACACAGGTGTTTCTTTGTTTTATTTGCCAGTTTTATTAGAGAGAGTAAATATCACAAAAAATCATTTGTAACTTATAAATTATAACAGTATATAAATAATTATATACTCTTATAATTAAGAAGATTATTCACTTACGGAATAATCCAGGTGCGATAGTAATTGTAAATATAATATTCTCACAGCTTTTGAAGCGCCGGTTGTTGATGATTGGGTTGATTCTCTCTTTGACTCAGCGTCTGTCGCGGGCCACGTTGTCTTCGATCCGATGATCAGCCGATATGAAATTCTTAGATTTTAACGATGTCCAACGATAGATCCGACGATAGATTCGAAGATAGATTCGGAATATTTAAGATATCCGTCTGTTATCCGACTGTAATACGGTGATATCCGGCTATTCACAACTTCAACCTTGTTTTCATAGATACGAATATCAGACTACAAATCCTGCGTGTGTGCAGTATCGCTCTGAGCTGCAATAGGACAGTTTTGGTCCGCCTCCTTGGATGATCCACATATTGTATTACTTCTCTAGACTGTACGACGAAACTTTGTATTCACAGTGTAATTCATTTTGCCCGTTAGGGAGATATAAAAATAAAAACCTATACTACTTTGCTATGTTGGCTACACCTGAACATATAGTGGAGACAATTTAAAAAATTGCTAGTTAATACCGAAAAAACGGTATTTAAACATGTGAATACCGATATTACAAAATTGTACTTTTGGCTCAAATACCGGTATTCGGTATCCCGGTATACCGGTATTGCAATCCCTAAGCACAACAGAAGATCACTGTTTTTAACTATGTGTGAAAACTCCAGCAGAAATAACCTACTTTCCCCTTATATTCCTTGTGTGAGAAATTTTAATTTCCCGCTCTTCGAACATAAGCTTAACTGAAACCTCCGATCAGATAAGTGGCGAGAAATTAGTACTCGATAGGCATCATAAATACTTAGGAGTCCTCTTCAGTAGTTATCTTTCGTTTAAAATGCAAGATGTGGTGGGGCCAGCCGATAGGACTCTGACCGCGTCCTCAGGGGTAGCGCAAGAGCTTACTTTTGACTGGTTCGTCCACTACTTGAGTACTGTTCCGCAGATCCACACGAGAAGGGTTTGATCTCGGAGTTAGAGCGCGTGCGACGTGCTCGTTTCGTAAATGGAGACTATAGATTCGATAGCGTCCGAGATGATCGAAGCCCTCGGATGGGGATCTCTTAAGAAAATTAGAACTGAATGTAGGGAAAATTGTTGAGCTGCGATTTACACGATGAAATAAGGGAAGTCCTGAATACAACGGCCAATGAACGCCACTTTCGCAGCCAAATGGCAAGAAGATTTCGCGAGATTATAGCGAGAGCAGATGGCCTATATTGGTCCCTTCTTCCGGATAGTATATGGTGCGTAATGTGAAAATTACACAGGTAGTTTGGTGTTTCACATCCAATGTCGTGCGGCTCGAGGGGTATTAATGTAAATGTATCATATTAATTTTATTGCAATTATCTGAATTGCATTAATTGAAACGAGACACCGTCAAGAAATTGTCGAAAGAATTTACTGATTTTATGAAAGTTGATAGAATATCTCAAAGCTTAGCAAATATAAATGCGATTAAGAAATAGGTTAGAAGCGAATTTACGTAATAATGAAAATTCACTCCTATTTTGACCGTCTCAGTATTAGCGAAGAGTAAACTTCTCTCGCTGTTGGTCGACCGACGTGAATGGTTGAGAAGGGACATTATGGTCTGGTCCGTCAGGAAGAATGCCTTCCCAAGGAGAGAAACGAAGCACTGCATTCCAAATACGCCCCCAATTCCCGAAATAGCATTCGCTTTTCTCTCTTCCCTCTATGGCCTTCGTCAAGCTAATTATGCTATCAATTATTTACCTTCTTCCTCTACACCACAATATTTTCCAGCTTTGCTTACCCATAATTGTAAATGTTTTTCGTCCGTGTAGAGCCGGGTTTGAAACGCAGAACTGATTCTTACTCGAGGACTTTGATTCCTTATGAAAGGTTTCCCTTTAAAATTCTACTCTGCCTCAATAATCTGCAGATTATAAAGAGAAACCTGCTTACACTAGACTATCGCTAATCCGGCCTCAATAATCCGGCCTCTCAGAAGTACCCTTCCCTGAGGTAAAAGAGGACCACGGAGTAACATGCGAGTGGAAGAAAATTAAATAATACGCAAGTGCAGAGGAGAAGGGTTGTTTTTAGATCAGTTAAACCTGATTGACTTCTCTAAAGAAAGTAGTCAGTAATCTTCCGTTTACATACTACATTGCAGGCGCAAGCCTTAACTTGCAACCTCATATTTGTGGAATTAAAACACGTTCTTATACATTAAGTTCTACATTACCATATATATCCTACGTAACATATTAAAAGTCTATTATATATAAAAGTCCTACATAACATAATATAAGTCTCATATCTATTTCTCTTTATGGCTGCACACAAAACACTCGCTCGCGACACTAAGGTATTTTACGCACTCTCAGTAATCCGGCACTCGCGCTAATCCAGCAGCCCTCTGGGCAAGGAATGGCCGGATTAGCGAGAGTCTAGCGTATATTTAGACTATATAAATCAGTTAATGCCATTTCTGTGTCAAGCATATAACTAATTTTGTTCACAATTTTTGATAGTGGAATCTTAGATATTATAAATAATTATTATGGGATGGATGAATAATTTAAAATAAAGATGACACAGCATGAGAATACGTTCTCCACAATTAAGAACAAATTTAATTTTTTTGAGAAGCATCGTTAAAATAATAGAACTTCACGGAGGTAATTGACTTTAAAGTATAAAATAATGGTTAGCGATCGCTCTATCGCCCGGTGAACATCAAAGTCAAGCATTCTTCACCTTTGACCTCAAACTCAGTCTCTTTCCCCTAATTTCTGTCGATGTCCTGAACTATCCGTACATGTTTCACTTTGATCGATCCTTCGTAAATCCAGCATCTCACACACTCTTTCCTTCATTAATTAATGTCCTCATATCTAACTTCGGTTAACCTCCTCTACTTGAGCACCTCCATCGGCCAGCATTGCTGTCAGTTCCGCTTCAGAGGCACACACAAGAGAGCATTCGAGGCCTCGATGCACTGCTAAGGGTGGTTCTTCCTTTTGATAGAAGAAAGAGCACGCGACAGTCACTACCGACACGCGGTTAATGACAGTCGCCATAGGTGAAGAAGAATGTGGGCCTAAATCCGTGCGTAGACACGCTGGTGCATCACAGGGGGAGGCTCATTCAACCCCCTCTATATTGCCCGAGGCGAACTAACGCCACGCCAACAAACCCTCCATCAGCGCAAACCCCTTCGGTTCCCGAGGGAGGGGTGGGGGAAAGGGGGGTGGAGAGGGGAGGGGAGAGGGGAGGGGGAAGGGGGGACAATATGTGGTGGATGGATCGACTAATGGAGGCTGGGGGTGATTAGGAAAATCAATGAGATTCGCAATTTTGTTTCTATCGAACTCAATTCACTAAGGAAGAAAGATTCCTACAACTTGAAAGGTTAAATCGATTTTAAACGTAGTTTAATTACGAAAAGGTTTTGGGTTGGAGGGGTTATTAGAGTTGTGATGGCCTTCGAATATCCCTCCGAGGGCACTAATTGGTTTCGCAACGTGTCGCTCGAAAGGATTATTCCAGCTAAATTGCCACATAACTCAAAACCACAAGTCGTCATTCATTTAATACTTTTTGCACGGATTCGATACATTTATGTAAAATGGACGAATTTGGTCAAAATTAAGAAATTATCGATTCATTTATATTGATGAGATACATGTGAATTACGAATATGTAATGCAATTTGCTTAAAATTTAAAATCGAGAAATAGATTATCTCTCCTCTGGAAACCCCTTTCTCTTGTTTTTCAGAAAATAGCATAGCTGTTGAAATGTGTGTTTTAGAAGGTACGTTGTTTCCGGAATCGGTAGTGATGAAAATGACGGCTTTTCTAAACATCTGATTCATCCTACTTCCAAATTCTCTCCCTTCGTCATTTCTCGTATCTAATATTATTTAAAGGTGTTAGCGAAGAACGCTATTTCAGTTGTGAGGGTGAATTCGGACCGCCATTAGAAGATCCGACATAATCCGCACACACCAATCAATTTTAACGGAAATGACGACTGATTTTCAGATTCTCTCGATAAGTATCTGGAGATGGAGTTCAAAACATTCGCTTGGCGATTTAATGATCTCATTCTAGAACATACATCTCCTGAGCATACGAAGGTCTTAAATGATCAGAATGCTCTGCATTAGAATGACGAACAATTTAATTTAGTATACCTCAGAGGAATTCGTTACTTATTCATTTCATCTAAATAATGCAAGTCACCCGTGGCTAATCATTTTCCAAATTTTGCGAATAAATTTAAAAAAATATTTTTAGAAAATTAAAACTCCTTCGAAGTTCTATCTTAAGAATTCACTTCTCTAGCGAATCCTGAATGAATTTAGTTACGATACTGTGTGAGTTGCGTCCGAATAAAATGGAATACAGGGAGTAACGCTAGAAAGAAAAGGGAAAACAAAAGTAATGCATCGGAAGACGCAGAAAATGCAAAAATGAATAGAAGAAGAAGGGGTGAAGGAGATTGACGCAGTCATCGGAGTTAAGTATTTGTAAATAATTTACTATCAAATTCAACATTTCGACTATTTTCGTAACATCGCAGTTGATTCAGGAAATAATATTGACACTTACTATCGTAATCGGTCCTCTTAATAGAGCAATCCTCAATCGGCACTACACGAATATCAGAATGAATGCAACTGTTCAATCTCCAGAGTCTTAAGAGAATGAAATAAATAAGGTGACGAATTCGGAACTAAGAAAATCATAATAACACGCAAACACACTCTTCGGAATGCAAATTAATATTAAATGAAGTGCCTAATTATGGAGTAAAAATATGCCTACTGACATTGCTTCCTTTTCATTTACCATATTCTTCATAGCCCCTTGAAAACAAGCAAATGTTAATCAAATCAAGAAATTAGCGAAAGTGAAACCAACCCATCCTCAGTGAATCGATGAGTCGAAACCATAGTCGTATCCTAATGAAATATTCCGCGTTCTAGTAAAAGTTGGTTTAACTTTCGCTCCTGATAGATCCATACCACCAAGTCACAGTCAGTTGATTCTTCCAAATCAAAAAAATTTCCATCGACCATATATATAAATGTATCCATTTATTTCATCTTTTAACTCGAAGTTAAGTCAAGTAGTACAGTTTTATTGCAGCTACTTTGTGTACGTTATCGAATGCATCCTCTTTAAAATTTATAATTAATCTGATAATAATAATAATGAAAGAACCATAATTCTATAAAAATTATATTTGCACATTCTACTCTTTGGTTTCGGAGACAAATCCTTGGAAATCATGAAGGAAGTACTCGCGCAAATAGAGTGGCTGGGATTCAAAATGCATTATCGTTATCATCAGATGAATCGTTAATTCAAGAAGAATGAATTTCATTCGGAGTAGCTTCCATTCGGATTGCGACTTTTTAGCGATAATATTCGCGACGCCCTCAATTTCGGACTCAGGGATCGTGTTGCTAGGTTCCGCCCTTCCCCACTCACTTTTTTTCCTCACTCTCGAAATTTTTCGCATTTTTTCCCACCAGAGGGTTCTGGTTTCCAAGGAAAATGCAAATGCTGCGGAGGCCCCCCTCTCTCCAAATAAGAGGGTCAAGCAAAAGATTTCTCCTCTCGCTGATTATTTCTCGAAGTTCATCATCTTCTCCGCTTAATGGACCTCATTGGGATGCTACTGATAAACAAATTAAGAGATCTTTTATTTTCTGACTTCGAATCTTATGAAATCAATTCAACAAGAATCGCAGAACTATTGCTGCATTTGACCACACCTCAGAGGGGAGATAATACAACATCATCACTGTATGCTTGTTGCTGTTTAAACTTTATAATTTAAAATTTTACTGGTAAATAAAAAAATGTAAAGGTCATATGTATCGTTTAAATACATTGATGCTAAATAATAAAAAGGGTGGACTTTAAAGAGATTAATTTTGTTCGAATTTAACCACCCGTTTTATTCAATAAAGGGAAGTGTTCATTTTTCTTCGGCTGAATGCGTGTGTTGAGAAAAATTCGTTTTCTATGAATAATTTTCTCCGCTTTAAATCCGTTATTTAAAACAAAAATGTTAAAGAAAATCCTAATGCATTTAAAATACTCTATTCTATCCTTGAAAAAAAAGAGAAATATATTTATAAAGCGTTAAAAACCGAGTGTGAGGGTGATGGTATTATGGAATACTCATAAGAAATACTTATAATTAAATTGAAATGATTCTAATCACGGAATGAAATAAACGATTTCCATTTCAGTTAGCAAAGCCTTGATTGACCGAATTCACCTTTCCATTATGGAAACGAGATGTCGAGGTGCCTCCAAATTGAAATACTCATCCCTCCCCTCGACGCCGGCACAGCAACAGTTCGGCATCGCAACTGCGCTCCGACGACTTTCACGCAATTCTTCGGCGCCGATCTGCAAGAGAGCCTCACGCACCTAGTACGTGCGTGTGACGTTCGTACATTCACTCGAGATATATTCAGGGGTTCGCGAATTTATTATTCCGCTATCCTCGTCAATGATTTATTGAGGCACTGTCAATGACGTAACATTGTTTCCTTCGCAACTTCCAGTTACCTTTTTATGTTCACGCATCTTCAACTTCGTATAAAAGAACAGTTCGTAAATTACACTTTTGTTCTCCTTACTTATATTTATCTCGTGTTGAGTTGATACAATCTCACGTATACATTCATATGAATAAAATGGCGCACATTTATGAGCGAATTTGCGAAATATTCTTGGAACTCCCAGATTGAATTTTGTTCTACCGGTGGACCTCAAGTCATAGTTTCAATTTTTGATCAAACGGAGACTGGATCCAGTCACGTCATCGCTCCCTTTTCAATTCCCTCCGTCATTCATCTTCCTTGCCATCTCTCTTTTTCGTCCCATTTAATCCCTTCTTTTTCTCCTCTTTCTTTATTTAAAGCGCATGAAAGGGAATTCGGCGCTCATTTGTTATCTCGCCTCCTCCACTTTCTTTTTCGCGATATTGGATTCCCTTTAAAACTTCCTTTGTTATCTCGCTTGGCAACAGGTTAAAAAAAGTGAACGCGTTGCGATGCACAACAAAGCGGCATTTGAGGCGTGGAGTAAGCGGTCGCCATTTCAAACATTAATTGGCAGCAAAATAAAAACATCTTCAATTGATAGCAGAACTTACTTATTATTATATTATTAAAATTTTAACTGGCGATGTTTTTCGATATCGAACGGACAATTACAACACGGTAATTCATCCTCATTTTGGAAATTTACCGATAATTTTACAAATACAAACATTCATTCATTCATACAAATTTTATGGAATGAATTTGCCATGTTTAAAAATACTGAATTGAAGTGGAGGTCTATAAAAAGGCACTGCTCCCCTGCAATATAGGTTCTCAGTCGAAGGACAGAGTACGTAATGAACATAATATTTCCATTTGTCCATAAAATTCTGAATCAATACATCTATCCATGGTAACGGAATACAGATTACTATTACAAACAGTCATTCGTCATTTGTTAAATGTAAGTAGTAACATTTTTATTTTCCAAATTTTTTTATACATTAGCTATTGACAAAGTGGCCTTCAATTCTAAATCGTACAATTTAAATTATTGAAAGCGGTAAATTATTCTTAATGATAGCAACGCTAATGAATAATGAAAATTACATAATGATAGTACTCAAAATAATAATTGGAATAAATATAAGTTTAGGAATTGTATTAAAAAAATTATGCTTACGATAATTAAGGTGTGATAATGATTATGTCAGAGTAAACTTTTAGCAATGGTTGTTATAACAAATATCAATAACTTAATTTATGCGGACTTACTCAATGGATATCCTGCTTTCGCTGTAACACTTTATTCACCTCTAATTCCTAAAACGAGACCTTTCCATTGATATATTCATGGGAAAGCGATTAATAAGCAGTTAAAAGGCGTCTCTCTTAGCAACCACTTCCCCAGCGACGCTCAAAAATCTCGGACGCGTCGTTTTCTCCTTGGCAACGAATCTCATCTCCAACCGCCGCTCTCTTCCCCTTTCTTTTATTTCCCACCCTTTCTTCTCTAATCCATCTTTTTTATTCCCATCTCCAAATGTTTACAAATCACTTCTCTTTCCGGTATTTATAAAACTCCGTCGTCACGGCCACGCCCTCTTTTCTAATCGATCGACAGGATAAGCCCGTCTCTCAAAACTTATCGCCTTTGTTACCCCTCCTAACCCTGATATCCATTCCCAGCAATCCCCTTACCTATATAGCTGCGGCTCCCCATGACCTGCATCAACCTTTCCCTCCTTCCGCACCCCTGCGCTATGCCCTCTTTCGTTCAAGGACGCTTTTCCATGGGATAGCCCATCGCCAATTTCCGCAGATCCGCGCGCAGCAGCCTCCGCCGCGTTGGATCCGAAGGTTTTCGAATCCTTTTGATCCATATTCCGGGAAACGTGCTGCTCTCGCGGTAAATAAAATAGAGCGGATGTCACGATTCGTGACTCGGTTCGATATCCTTTCGGTTGGGGAGGAACCGAAAAAAGTCAGAGGAAATGCTTCCCATATTACTACGAGGTCTATTAGATATCGAATAATACCGTGGGCAAGACACGTAACTTAACTTTATAATTTCTCAGCTTTTATGATTCATTCACTATACATTTGGCAGAGGATTTTAAATGATTTAATTCGGTAGATCATCATCTAAGAAGAGAGTAAGAAAACATAGTATACTTCCACAAGATCCACTTATCTTGTGGAAGTATGTTCTCTTATTCACCTCTGCGATGGCCTTCCACGCATAAACACATCGCTTTTACGCTTGTATTTAGTTCTCAAGATCCTCAACGCTATTTACCAGGCAAAAACATTATTCAGGAATGTAGAAACCTTCGGATAAAATAATGCCAAAAAAGAAAAGGTACATTCCTCAAGGGATTATTCCTCGACGATCCCTGACTTTCAGACAATCCGCTTCCTGTTGGGATTTCTCTCAGCATTAAATAACTGCAGATCTTTTGGGGGTTCGCAACAGAAGCCAAAGAGACACTCCTAACAATCAATTAAACCACGTGCACAGAAGCACGCAATCGGAAGCAGAGTTGTTTCCGCACACTCGCCTTTATCTCCGTTAGTTTTCAGCCCCGCATTCACTAAACATAAATTTGTATTTTTCCCCGATCTTTTGTGACGCGAGTTCTTGCGGTACTGTGAGAAAATGCGCTGTCGCCAAGTGCTCCTTCCGTTCGAAAGGACAGCACATCGACGTGGACAATATGCGTCTAGTATTTATTAGAGGGAGGAAAATATAAAAGGTGTTTAAAAGCTCTATAATAAGTTAAGCTCTATATAAAGGTGTTTAAAACTTCTAGAAACGGAGTCTATCGTGGGCTGCATGTCAGTCATCTGTGCTTGACTCTATAGATATCGATTCAGCCATTATCTTCTTAATTTTGAACTATTTTCTGTACAATTCTATTCATCCAATCGACATTGCTTAGGTATGTTTTGTAGGCACTACTTCATTCCTTGATGCTAATTAGGCGTTAATGTATACTTGGCAAAGGAAATGTTCAGCATCTTCAAAATATAATGATAATTACTTTCAAAATTGCGAAATGATGTTCGGAACCTTTTTAACGAAAGCATTTACTCACTCCACGATCATTTCAAGACAATGTTACTTCATCTGCGAAGCCAACCTTAATAAATGGACATCCAATAAAATCATAAGATCGATAAAATAATCTTTGACAGGATGGTTTCTAAGGCGTAAGTTAGCCATTCTTCCCCTGCTACTTCACCGGACATCCTTACAGATTCGTGATTGAAGTCGTCTAAATTGTGATTCGCTCCTTTGCGGAATCTCGTTGGATACGGGATCGTGTAATGCGATCGGAGGTCCATCTGCCGGAGGAAAACGGCGAAAGGCGCATAGCGACGGAGTGCGTCTCCTTGGGAACCAAAACAAAAACAGTACCACGTGGATAAAGCGAGAAAAGAGCAATGGTCTCCACCAACCGGTGATTATCCTCAGTAATCCACCTGAATCGGGGCTCATTACGGAGTGAAAGGCATTGCAAAGCGTGTCGCGGATGGCACGCCGTCTTATCCAATTTGCAACTTCCGCTTTCTCCAAAGGAGACACGCCCTTCCTCCCTCCCTCGAACCAGCCTGTTGCTATGGAAACAGCCCGCCTGCATATGCATGCATTTCTGCAGCCACTGCATCCGAGGTGCGCGCGCATCGCCGGGTGCCGTCGCTAGCCGCGCTCTATTGCACCACTCTCCCTCGTCAACTCCTCTTTATTCTCTCTCTCCCTCTCTTCCGATCCGGCGTAGGGAAGTACATTTCATTAATTAACTATCAGGTCTATAACTATTTGCCATTTTCCTTGTCTTCTGATCCACGGTGGAATGGAATGGACTCACACAATCGACATTCATTAGTTTCGCTGTTGGCATTGATTCATAGATCCGTCGTCAAATCATTTATAATCGATGGAAAAAGGTATAAAATAGACAATTGAGGAACATAATGAACATCTACGTTTGACGATAAGCATTGTATCCTTGGAACCACTTCATTTCGATTGTCGATTCGAATTTATAATTACGTTTCGAAACGCTGCTGAAATATCTAATGCGACAAAAGGGATGGACAAAATAGTCGAGATAAAGTTTCGTATGAAAAATAATTCTCATTTATGCATACTTTTTTCCATGGTAATTTGACTCAACACTTGGAACATTCGCAAGTATGTTTTGTATAAATGACATTGAAAAGGAAGATAAATAAGAATTGGAGAATCTTCCGTGATTTTAGTTATTTCTGAGATTTGCTCATGTATTTTCTATTTATATCCATTACTTCTAAGGGCTTCCTCACATTTTATATATATATATATATATATATATATATATATATATATAGCAATCTCCACGTTGGTTCATTGACAATATCACATTATGCGTTTGGCCGTCCTCTCGAAGTCCCAGAGGGACGCTGAAACTTGTTTGATCTATTAGCTGGTAGCAGTGGGAGTCCCACTCGGTGCATTAGCGCTCATAGCGATGCACTATGTGGATGGAGTGGCCCACATATTATGTGTTGACCACGCCCTCTTTTCCCCGTAACGGGGTTACTGGGGAGGCACCCTGAGAAGGGATTCTGTTGCCGGGGAGGCGCTTCTCATCCAGCCGATCCCCCTTCAATTCTCGAGAGGAATCGATATTTTTAATTACGCGTCTCCTCCACGTGATTCGACGATCTCAACAAAGAGCCACTGACTCACGATTCGAGATAGATTACATTTTAGACCAGAAACATAACCAGTTCTATTGATCAAATCGGTCGGAGAATTCGGAAGAATCAATTCCGGGCACATATTGAGCCTACCTCGGAGATTTATTTATTGGATTGTGACAAGAAAATTTGAATTTCATTCTCTTACACTTAACTTCACCTCACGTTTTACTTACTTTTTCGTACGAACATCGAATTTTGAATACTACGGCGAATCGGTATTTTTTTAATGTTGCACGTCGTCTTAATGGAACAGCGGTACAGAAGACCAGGATGAACAAAAACAACGTTGATAATTTAATTCCTCTGCAGCACCAGTCACGCTTTAAGACAGGCCTGTTTTACTTATGAATTGGTTTCTGAATTTAGATCCGTCGTTAAGACAATAGAGCAGAATGTTACAATGTTTGTAGGGGAAGGTGTGGCAAAACCGCATTTTTAGCCATATTATTGCAATTGCTTATGGGAAAACGACTCGCATACGTTGGATTGTGCAAACCATTCCGTGCTCCTTTGTGCTACAGAACGTCGAACTTTCAGAGACCGTTTTTGTAATTTTGGAAATCTATTTCTAATGCATTTCAGCAGTAATTCGTTTTTAAGCATTACTTCCAGCGTTCTGTTAAACGAATCGCTATCTACGTTTCTGTATATTCGATGTTTATTAGGCTAGAATAGCGTTGCTATGGAATTGGTTAACCTAAAAATGAGGGGCAGAGCTAGCGGGGTAGTCTCCATCTTCTAGTGATATTGAAGAAGACGGCCACTGCCTTGACAGTATTCAGCGGAGATAAGGTGTATCTGAAATGGCCACGAAGTACATAATAGATAGTGAAGACGATGAGGCCACCCACATATGTGCATTATGCCAATGACGTACGTATTTCATGCTCTACATTGGTTATCTTTTAATTTTTAAGGTTTTCAAAATTAATTTTTAAGTCCATAAATTTTCTCATCATTATAGCATAGTAGTAATTATGTTTTTCATACGATAATGTTGTAGCTTTTTACTTTCCTTATAGCCCAAAACATCCTAGAAAATTAAATATACCTTACTGCCCCACCTTGCTCTATAGAGTGCTCTATACAAATGAAATGCTTGTAAATTTTCTCATCTTACAAAATATGTCTTCTTGTGTCTGACAACAGTGATCAATTTCCCTATTCCCCGGAAGTTGAACTAACTTATAATATAATATCATATATCAACAACAATATCCCCATAAATGTAATATTTTAACCAACAATTCTGAAATAGTAGGCAATCATCTTCATAATCGCAAAGCAACACGACAATCTCCCAACAATTTTTGAAAATTATTATAAAAACGTAATTATGCAGATCTAGCAGCACCCCATTTTAACGCCTACATCACTATTGGTTACTTTCCCAATTATTGAAAACTTGGCGAAGTTGTTGTCATTCTGAAGTCTGTAATAAAGGAAAGCCGCTGATGGTTGAAACATTGAATAAAATAAATCACTAAAAATGTTGCGTCTCCTCGTTACGAGCAGACCCAACATCCCTTGAATTTTGACGACTGAATCACATTTATATAATAACATTTATTGTTAAAATTAAGTATAATTACGTTAAATTATTCAGAATTTAAAAAAGTTATAAAAGGTCAATTTCGTAAGAAACCATGATTTTTAAACCGTCGTTCGTAGCAGTGAAAAGATAACGTCATACTTTAAAATGAACGAGGGTTGCAAATTTGCTCAAACAATATTTCCATAAATAAACTAATATAGTAAAATATTTACTCTACGATTATCTGAAGAAGATCACAATTGTGCAAGGCTAACTCAACGTTCAGTAATTCTCGCTTTTATGTGTAGTAGTATTTTATAAGTGGTCATTTCTGTCCAATCGGGAATCGAACCCTAGAACGCTTTCATCCAAGTCGACCGCGCAACCCCCTCCGATTGCGGGCGGAGGCCTACTCGCACAGGCGCCCACCAAATATTTGCAAATCCAACCCTAAGCCGTCCCTAAGAGGGTCACTATAACACCACATTATACTCATAGGACTTTTCTAAAATTTGCTTTGGGGTAAGTATCTGATCTGTCGTTGATCTTGCTTGTCGGAAACCGCCTTAACATTTTTCAAGTAAATTTTCCGTTATTAGTTTAACTCTTTGCGCTAGAACTTTAGCCAGCATTTTAAACTCTACACTTAGCAGTGTGATTTGCCTATAATGTCCTCACACAGACTTGCCGTTCATTTTTTATGTGATCTATGACCCCAAGTGCCTCAGCCATTTTCTCTGATTTCCATATCTCCACAATTGGATTATGAAGTTTGGAAACCAATAGCTCTCCTCTGTATTTAAGCAGTTATTTCATCCTTAGCTGAGGCCTTATTTTTACTCATTTCTTTAATGTCTGACCTCTGCTTGCATTGGTACTTCTACAATTTCTACATCTTCGTTCTTATTAATTACTTATTTATCAACATTCTCCTCCAACTAAACTGTGATTGAACTGCTCCTTTTCTTATAATTATTTTCCCATCTCTAATTAAATATTTATCTCGGCAAAACTTAACTCTAGGCTGGAATCCTTCATATCTCACCTTCTGATATTACTCTATGACCACCTCTTGCGTCGTCCATTTCCTCTAACGTTTTTCTTTGGTATTGCCTTTTCTCGTTCCTTCATACCGTCTGCTACTCTTCTTTCATCTCGAAGTTCTTCGGTAGCTCTCTGTGTATTCTCTGTTACATCCTGTTTCTTGCTTCATTTCTTTCGACTCGTCCACATTCGCCATCTAGCCATTCCTCTAGTTTCCTTTATTCATTTTTCACAACTACCTCTTTCAGTTATCAGTGTTTTCTTCCGCATCTTCCATTTTTCCTCTATCCTCTTTGTTGCCCATAACCTTTCCTCCATTTTTAAGACTTTCTGCAATTCTTTTTTCATATTTCTTCTTCACCTCTTCATGCTCATCACCTTCATATCTTCTTTGTATAGCTCCTTTTGTCTGTGATATCACTGCAATCCTTAGTCTGCACTTTATGCGTACTAAATAATGATCACTGTTTCCATCCGCCCCTCGATTCTACCGCCATCACATCAGATGCATGACTCCTTTCCAACAAAACATGATCAATTCGAATCTCTATAGAGAGAATCTGGTGCTTTTCGGCATATATCATGGAGGTTTTCTTGGTTTCCTAGCCGGGTCGTTGCTTCTATGCCTCTCGACGCTTCGGTTCCTGTCTACGGAAGTTGATTTTCTATATCCGGACCGGTTGAGTCTCTATATTTCCATCTCTCCTGGTTTTTCTCTTCATATTTTTCCTTTGTAGCCATTTACTTTCCTAAATTGCTTTTTCTTCCTAATTTTAAGTCCCCTACCACTATTTAACACATGTTAACCATGTCTTGGTATTCCATCATAAACCTCTTACAACTTTCAACAAGAAACTCGTCTTTTGTTCTTCTGAAGCATCCTCTGTAGGGGCGTGCACATTTACCAGCGAAATATTTAAGAATTTTGCCCTCAATCTCAGTATGCAAACACCCATGTATTAATAAAACCTGTGCCTTTTGATCAGCATAAATCATTATACCAAATTCAAAAAAGATTACACTTTTGCCAATATTTTAAGCTATTCAGCTGATTGCTTATCTCATGAACTTTGAGGTCGAGGTGCAACTGAAACATGGAGATGGGGCAAGTTTACGCATGGCACATGGGGCAGGTTTACACGCTTTGCTAACCTGCCTGTATATCACCCCCTATATATTAATTAACAGTTTTTATGGCTCTATGTGTGTTTGCGTGTGTTTATATGAAAATATGGTTCAAACATACTTAAAGAACCGTTAGAAGTAAAAATATTTATCAAAAGTGATGAAGATGTGATTACAGGAAAATACTTCGAAAGATAAATAATAACAAATTCTTCGAGAATAATATCGTGGTAAATGTTACATGCAATGCCCACTCGCAACCCAACCTTCAAAGAGATTCGTAGGTTAACTGAATAGAACTTAACTCCAAATCAGTTTCTTTAACATAAATTTAGGATAAATTCAGATTTATTTGAATTGTCTACTTTCAAAGAATTAGCCATTTGAAGAACTGACCGTCAGAAAAATAGGGTAGGAAAAGCGAATAGAATGCCAAGATCAACTGGTAGAACGTTGAGTGGATGCTCATCGAGAGTCAAAGAAATAGCTTACTTTTCTCTTATCCGTCCGAGTCTAGAATATTGCTGTGCGGTTTGGGACCCACACGAAGTAGGTTTAGTCTCAGATTTAGAGATGGTCCAGCGTAGAGCAGCCCGATTCGTCTGCGGGGATTTCAGGTTTGATAGCAGCGTTACGGCAATGATAGATTCCCTCGGTTGGAATTCACTACAGATGAGAAGATCTGAATTTTAACGGAAACTTTTCGAAAAGTTCATTCGTTCAGAACTTGTAGACGAAGTAAGTGAAATATTAGTGTCAATAAGGAGCGGAAGAGAGAGGCATCGACGAAGCGTTATAGGGAAGTAATCGCAAGGACATATAATTACTTTTGGTCGTTTTTTCCCCAGGCTATTAGAGATGCTAATAGTGATGAATGAATAATGGTGGTGTATTAAACCCCCTGCCATACGCCTCTGGCGGCTCGCGGGGTATATATCTAAATCAAAAAAAAGCCTGCATGAACCTACCTTTCATGCATAATCAAAAATCGCCATCTCCTTCATTTGATTGCTTGGAATACACACACCTAGGGCAATTGGTTACAGCAGGAGAGAGAAAAATGGAATTAATGAAGTAAACCGAAGAATTGAACTTGGCTGGAGCAAATTTGGTAGGATCTCTCGCATTTCAAAGTCAAGAATGCCTATGGTTTTGAAGGTCTTCAATCAACGCATTTTACATGTCCTGACCTATGATAGTGAAACTTATGTGTTAAAAGCAGCAATAACCCAGCAACTTCAGACAACGCAAAGAAGCATAGAGCGTTTTATGCTCGGAATCACAAGAAGAGACAGGAAACGCATTACTTGGGTGAGAATGATGAAAAATGGACAGGTGGAATATCATCAAGTACCTAGGTGTAACGTGGCAACGGGAAGCTGAGGACAGGGAAAATTGGAAAGTACTTGGGGAGGCCTACATCCGAAGACGGATTGAAAACGGCTGATTATGATATTCATACTTATTTATTTAAGTTTACGTTGCAAGTTGGCAAGTTAGTTTTATCAATCATAGTCTGTATTTGTTTTGCGTGTTCGCAAATGTCTGTACCTCAAAATGAGAGAACCGCAATTCGTCAACTTAGATGTTAGTTTTTAGGATCCTCTTTTCCTTTTAAACTGCGAGATAACTAGATTAATCCAACACACATTTCTCAGTTTCGTCTTCAACTTTATTTGAACATCTCGTTGTGACAGACAAAGGATCGGTCATCTGTCAAAGGGCCCTTCCGTCGGCCGTCATGAAACAAAGTCGAACCCCAAATCGGTGATCATTAAGTTGCACACTCGGATGGACTCCTTTCATTCACAAACTCGGACGTGCGCACGTGCTCTCCAACGGAGTTTAAAAACACAACGGCCACGCGTTGGGGCTGATCGGAGGGGCAATTTCAACCCACAATTCACTCAACGCGAATAAAATTGAATATTAACATTGTTTTTCTTCGCCCGGAAATATTTACAGTTATAGGTCAAAATATCTAAATCGTCGGTATCGATTATTGAGCTCAGCGATCAAGGTCTAGTTCAGGAGCTAACACAGGAATCGAGACATCGAAGGCAAAACAACAACCTCGCCCGATTCTGTGAATTTTATTTTAAAACAACAACCGAAACGAAAACAATTTCATTCCGAAAAACAAACCTAAATCTTGAACCGAAGCACTCGATTATTTTATTCCGGTTTGCAGTTATCAAGCTAGACTTTCTCACTCAAGCAAGCAATATATCTATCAACTTATAGTAACTGCAGCCAATGTTAGTCATATCATTATTTTATAATACGCCACAATTTTTCCATATCATTTTGGATTCAGTTTAACTAAATGTAATGAGCTCAAAATACTGAATGTTCTGAGAAAAGAATATGTACATATTCGAAGCAATCTTGGTTCTGAATAATCCAGATGAATGTTTAAAATATTCTCCGTGGCCTTACTTATAAAACGGAGTATAAAGGGCTTCAGTTAGAAACAATATCACACGGTGAAGAGGCAAACAAATGTATCTACAATTCTATACGGAGATTTGTTACGGCAATCGAAAACAGTATGATAGAAAGAAGACAAAAAAGAATGCGTCGAGTAATGCAGATGCGCATTATCTTTCGGCAAGTGTTTCTTCCAGTTGAGTATTAAGATGCCCTCTTGAGGGGCCTTCTTCCAGAGAATAGATAGGTGAACACAGTAGCTGATTTGGTGCACTGTGAGAAAGCGATGCAATGCGCGAAAATATGAGCGATTTGTAGAATGTTTAGATGGAATAGTTACCGAGAATTAAAGAAGTGAAATGAAAAACGGGGAATGAAAAGCAAACTTTGAAAGAGGAAACGAAGCATCGGAAGAAGGGAAGAATCGGAATAATTTAGATTTCGCATGAGAGAATCGGAGGAAGGAATTGCAGTCGATTAATGGCAGAAAAGACAGATGGCGGTGGGGTCGTGTAGAAGGGGCACGTAAACAGTGTTAGATATATATACACACATACATAAATGGGAGGGCATAAAAGAGGGAGACACGTTTTTGAATTTTAATGCGGAGGGCTGAAGAAATAGGATAAAATGCAAAAGAGCGAATGCGGGAAAGGGATTAGATATCAGTCCAACATTCCACCGATTGTGTTTGATCGCCGCATTTGCCTCCAATATTTATGAGATTAAAACGAAGAGCGATACTCGTGGGAAAATCCAAATATTCCGATTCATTCCATTTAGATAATTAACCAATCATAACAAAACTGATTCCCAAATTGTCGCAAGAAATTCCCGATTATATAATTTTACTATAGAATTATTTTCAAAATATGTAATCCATCTTCATTTCGTCCTTTTCTTATTCATTAGAAAACAAAATTAGATATGTCGATTCAGAATATTTAACACATTTCAGTTTTTCCGCGCTAATTTCAACGAAATACACTTTTCGATCTAAGTCATTAGAATAGTCTGTTTTTTTAATATATCCTCCCTCGGGTACTTAGCAAGTCATCAAATGAAAATTATTCCGATTTTCTCTGAATTCATAATCCGAGAGCTCATTCAAAATATCCACACTATTTTAAGCGAAAAGTACAACTAAAGTTGGCAACGGCGGTCTTCCTAGTCGTCCTCAAACCATTTGCCACCAAAAGACACTCATTCATTTGCACGAAGATGAATTTGTCACTAAGTGCAAGTCTGGCACACAAAGGGAGAAATTTCCAACCAAAATATTGAATCTTCTGCTTGGGCGTTGTCACGGAGAAAGAATTATCCGGACTACAGTCTCCAGCGCCGTTTGAATCGATTTTGGATCACAACTATCAGTTTCGTTAGCTGTTGTTCCATGAAGTCGAACGCCGTTGACGAGGAGGTCAACTGGTTCCCAGAACTTCTTTGCTGAGGGCAAAGAGTGCTTCGAAGCATACGGTGATTATAAGTAAAGCAGGTTTGCAAGAAATCAAAGCCCTCAAAAAAATTACTAGTGATAGGTAATTTTTGGTGACCAATCCGTCCCTATTTTTTAATGCGCCTTGTATTAATATATAATAATAATAATAATAAATCGTATTTATTTGGGCGAGATTGAGACTTAAAAGTCTCTTCTTCCATCCAACCCATCGGCATTAATTATAAAATAAGAAGTAGAAACAATTAGAAGAATTGCGGATGTAAAAAACCAAAGAGATTCTTAGGGGGAAAAAATCCACTGCAGGAAAACACCCACAAGGAAGGGGGGTGTGATAAACCTGCGCAAACCTACCGATAGTAGTAGCTAAAAGATAAGAAAAAAGAAAAACATTCAAAAATAAATAAATACACTATCAATAAGTACTTACATGCGATACATAAGTAAGAATCTGTTCAAATTTAAAACAGAGATAGCAATATATGAAATAACATAAAAAATAAAATAGAAAAACAAGGAAAACGTACATGGATTTTCATCCATAAAGTACATTATGAGGAAAAAAAATAATATTATAAAAAAAAAACAGTATAAAATAATGCATACAGTATGTATTAGTTAAAATTGTATATAACATAGACATTTAGGTAGCTCTAAGTAAGAAGAAAAGAGAAATAAAAGAAACAGATGAGAATTATTAGGTATATATACATATGTGACTGAAAATTGGATATTTATATCAAATGTGTTCCTCTGAATATCCTCAAATAATACAGAAAATTGGAAGTGTGTTCCTTTTAAAGATGTATCTAAGATAAATGAATATACTCATTTAAAATATATCCGCCGTCCTGTTTAAGCTGACAAATTCGTCTAAATTGTTAATTCTTCTTTGGTCCATTTTAGTTGGAAGCAATATTTGGCATCTTCGTACCATGGAATAGCGACTGAGCTTCAATAAAAAAATGGGAAAACAGAAATCGCGAGGCACCGCAGAAAAGTGCTATCGATCGAATTCAGCTGAAAAGAAGCGCATATTTTGAAATAAAAATTTATCAATGATTGAATGAGAAGAGTAGTGGTCCCTGAAAAGCAGACAAAGTGAATGTCGAGGGGAAGTAACCGTCACCGTGTCGAAGTGTCAAGCGGAATAGGGTTTGAGGTGGATCTTGGGGAGGACTAGAAGAGGGTCGGCGTGTGACAGCTTTCAGGGCCTCATTGAAGGGTGAAGGCGCTGGAATTAATAAGGGGTGCTAAGAGGGTGCGTTGCCAGGCAGAGTGAGTGTGGGTGGCGCACAATGGAGACAGCCTTCAATTGTCTTTCCAAAAGCGCGCGCATTGTCCAATATGTATATTTAAAAGAAATGTTTCATCTTCCCTCAAAAAGGGTGGTTTTGTGACTTTCCTCGTGAATGGAGTCAAAAGAGGGCCTCCGAGGAAAATTCGATGGAAATTAGCCAACTGCTGTGTCGTGACAGAAGAGGCGGTCAAAGAGATGCAAAAGAAAAATGTACTCGGTGTTAAGAAGACGGCACGCAATGCAATTGTGTGTAAAAGCAGGCGAAAGAGTCGCTTTTATCCCGAATCATAAGGCCATTTACTTGTATGCAGTACGTAAGTCCAATTCCTATTTTGAGTGACAGTAAACAGGATTTCATGCGTTTCTGTCTATCAACAGCGTATAATTGTTCGATTCGAGATTTTCAATTGAAATCTCAGTCCGCCAATCCAATATTTCCCTTTATAACGCTCGCAAATACTAAGTATAGGTAACATCCCTCGAATCACCCTCTCACCACCGCATCAATTATACATCGAAACTTAGGTCATCTCAGGTCATCGCCGGAACTTCTCATAAGATCCCAACATATATTCTTATAAAATCACAGAAATTTAACTCAGCAGCAGTTCTTTCGAGCGTAAACATTCAAAAAGACCGCCTTTACGAAATGCAGCATCGCGGAAGTGCATGGGTTTGTTTGCATATCCCCTTTCTTCGAGCGAAGGAAACGAGAAGCAGGAAATAAACAGCAATTGAATGAGAAAGGAGTCTCACGAGGGCGAGGAGAGTTGAAGGGGCGCGGAAAAGAGGGAATAGGGAGGGGGGAGGAATAGGGAGGGGGAGGGAATATGGAGGGGGAGGGAATATGGAGGGGGAGGAAATATTGAAGGGGGGGGAGGGTGATGGGTAGGACAGCACTCGCCACGCCACAGTCGGTGCGTATGTTTACAGGAAAATATCTGCACTTGATTACATCAATCCTTAAAAGAAATTCTCGCAGTTACCGATCCTAATCTCTCCTCATTCTGAGATCCACTGATTTATTCCAAATGGAAAACAATAACTCTTCATCGTCCATTAAATATGTATAAAAATATCATTTGGAGGATTTGTGCATTTCTTATTTGAAATTAGGTGAAAATCTAAAAATACTATCAAATTGACACCACTATTTTTGAGTAGCTGCCGACGCTATTTATTTTCGTGTAATGCAACGATAGACCACGATAGATGTCAATGCCGAAACAGATCGGATAAATTAAAATTTATTGTGGAAATTACGAAGTTTTTTCTTTCAACCTAAGATGTCGCTCCACGAAGTACAGTCAGGACATATCAATTACAAACAACGATAGACTCTTCACACTATCGATATTATATTCGAAATATTCTAACGGTTTAAAATCGATCGATATTATTCAATTTCTCCTCATCTAGCAGTCTCGCAATTGTTAGCGATTGTTTTGCACACGGGCAAACTGTTTCGCTTGTCAATGTGTGAGGGTAATCTGAGAGCGACAGTTTTTAAGTAACCGTCGGTGCGGACGCCCCCAATCTTCACGGCCGCAAAACACCACGCGCCCCTTTATCCCTTCCATGCATAATCCCCTCACAATCCTTTTATTCGTCGCTCGCAAGAAATGTTTTAAAGGGCCTCCGATTCCCCAATTTCCTCCTTAAACTCATCCGATAGATGTCAGCTCGATAGTCACCCTTTCCCACGATGTCCGATTGGAGAGGGCTCTGGTGGCACGGATTTGAATGAATTTCACGCATTTCACTATTCTCGCTAAAGAAGGTTCAATATTTAAATGCCATGCTTAACTTGTGGCTTTATGCTAATGAAGCCGCTAACATAATCTGGTTATGTTTTCACGTTTGCCCTCTATGATTACCATCCGTTCGCTATGAAATATTTCCAGTAGCGACTACTTCGTCAAACAAAGCCTACACTTTAAATCCCACTCGATTTCGGTAGACTGAAATTAAAAAGAGGATATTTCCAGATAAAACTGTCAATCTCATTAAAAAATGAAGCCTTTACTCCATAAACAGTACCGACTCTTACGTGTCCACGGAATCAAACAGATGAGTTATTTTCTCGTTTTATTTACAATAAATTATATCAATAATATTATGTTTCCAGACTTCATAAAAGCCTCAAAGGTTGATTTTGTTCTGAATTCTTTTGGTAGCAGGGGAAAGGAGTAACTTTGGGATCGAATGAGGGAAGACTCAAGCAACTCCTGGAATTTTGAGGTTAAAACCTCCGATAGCCATTTTTGTCATCGTTCCTCCTCTCATTCGCCGGTATTCCAAGGAAAAACGACACCGCACTTTTTGAGAGCACTCAATCACGTGTTTCGAATGCGATGCACAACAAAAACGGTGGAGATTTTAAACCTCTAATTCGTTAAGAGCCGTGTCCCATTTCTTTACAACTCCTAAAAGGAGATTACGCACCGATATGACCTCATACTGTGTGACTGCATTCGAATTGTTTAAAAAGTGCACAACTAAAATGTTTAATTCTCAGAAACCAAGTCCTCCCCTTCATCTCAATACACAGTAATTTCGTGATAACAAACAAGGCACACTGCAGAGAAACTTTGCGATTCAATTTCTCTTCCTGTTATAACGTAATCATTTAAATCAAAAAGATAATACGGACCTGTCCGAGTTTTCCTAGATGGATGTGCGTCTCTTTTCACCTTTCATCCGATGAACACTGAGGACTAAACGGTTCGAAAGAAATTCACGTAATATATGAAACCTCAATCGAGAAACGCAACGGAGTAATAAAGAATGAAAGATTTTCTAAAATATAAAAGGATTAATAATCGATTATAAGGTGTATGGCGTTAAAATGTCTGGTTTTAAATAACAAGTCAATAGCAAAAGGTACATAACTTTCTGGAAATCAATTTTATTTCACAAAAAAGAAATATTTTACCCAAAACAATATAGTTGTTATAATGTTAATAGTAATAATATAATAAAATATAAGGATTATGGATTTCATGGATGGGATTTTAAATAATCAAAATCACCGTAAATTGGAATGCATTTTTCTGTCTTTGAATAAAAAACAGATTGGTTATAAATTAAATTTATAAATGTAATTTAAAGAAACCTTTTCATTGCATTGGATAGCGCTGATTTCATAGAGGCCTTTCTGAAAGAGACTTTCCCAAATGTCCTTAATAACATGAAGACACATTCAAGGATTCAATCCCAGTTGACTTTTATTAAAAGAGGAACACTTTTCTACGCATTTTGCAGCCAAAGCAATTAATAAGAGAGAAATATTTCGCCAATATCAACGATAAAGAAGGAAAATCGAATTTCCAACCATAATTGAATATTAAAAGGTTTATTTGTTATTCACATTTTACCTGATATTCTCTCTCACTATTGGTTCGCATCGACCTGTGATCACAGTGACTCACTTGTGAATCGCACGAGACACAGACGACACGATTTTTGATAAATGAGCGCTGATTATCAATTAAGAAAGAAGTTCCGCACATCGATGGAGTCATAAATGAGGACCTCAAAAAGTCGGAAGAGAACAAATTGCAGCCCCTCTTCTAATTACTCGAATTCCTCGAAAGGACTTCCAAGACGTCAGCATTAAATTGAAGGTGGCAGAGCGTGAAATCCGCTGAAAAATAAGGCGCGGAACAAAACCGTTGTGCCCAAAAAAAGGAATAATTAAACTTGTTAAGGGGGTTCCCTTAAGAGTAATTTCTTCGCTTCTTTTGGATTAGACTAATTACGGATGAAGAGGAGAGAAAGAGAAAAACAAAGCAATGGCGGATTACCCACGAAAAGTAATTAAGGAGAGGGTTGAAGGGAAAAATGAATGCTCGGATCATCAGAGGGTAAAAAGTCAGAGAGGACTCAGTAATTCTAAGCGATAGACCTTCGTTAAAATTTCATAAAAACATTCCGATTCTGTAATCATGCGCGTATTTAAAGGAAGGGTCTACTTCGATAAAACGAAAGAATTCCTGTTTAAATAATAAAGACAAGGCATTCATTCGTAATAACATTCTATTCCTTTACTGATGTATTAATAACTTGTAAGAAATGAGGTTGGGAATGATTTGAAAATCATCTAACTGCCTACCGGATGAAAAGATCCTGCGGAATCCCAAGTACACTTCGTTTACATTACCTTACAATTGCAGATTGCTCTGTTTTATGATCAATTGCTTCGCTATCACTTATATTGTAATTATCATCACATTCTACAATTGCAAACCGACTTTCTGACGCATATATTGATGAAGGGAGACTCGACTTGCCTAGTCTAAGAAAGCATTAAAAAGGATAATAATAATAAATGACATTCAGGGTGAGACTATCAAGTCTCTTCTTACACCTAACCCTTTGTCATGTGAGAACAGAAAGAAAGAGATAGATTGCAAAAGGAGAAAACTACTATGTGGATTAAAAAACCTAAGCTAAGAGCATAGGAAAACATTTCCACCGCAGGAAAACACCCTCAAAAGAAGGGGAGTGTGAAAAACTTGCAAAACCTAAAGACAGGAAACTAAATTTAAATATGGTAGTAGATAAAAGAGCTATATAAGACTAGGAGAAAAAAGAAAGGCATTAGAATGTACAAAAAAGAGCAAGTTATAACATATTAACATAAAATTCTGACACTAAAGTATAACTAATTCGGAACTGAGTTAGAGTTCTAACTAGCTTAAACTAGTTTTGTCAACTAAATGTTAAATTATATAAACATAACAGACATACTGAACGTATAAACATTATGAACATAATTTCGCTTGGTAACAGCTCGTTAAGTAATTAGATTATAAATAAGTAAGAACGGTTCAAAACACTGAAAAAAGACAAAGAAGAAAATACAATGAGATATATAGAGTAATGAATGCAAAAACATACTGCAATAAAAAAGGATGAGATCAGATGAAGTATTTAAATAAAGAAATGGAAAGAGAGGGCCTTCGAGACCGATTCGAGAGAATGATGAGCAAACAAGGAGTGATGGGCACAGTGAGCGAAAGAAGCCACCGGATGCCGGATGACTTTCATGCGAACCGCTTTCGTGAGATGGACCAATAATAGAAATTCAGTTTTTAAGACCGATTTATCCTATTAAATAATATTTCATATTAAATTTAAACATTTGGGGCAATGGCTTCTTCTTTTCGCAATTCTAATTCGTAATCACCTCTTCTGGCCACGTGCGTCTCTTTTCTTACGAATAGTATCAGATTAATACGAGTGACATTAATGATTAGTGCGAGAATTACTGATTGATTGATTTATTAAGTACATTAATAAGTAATATACATGAAAATGTGCAAGTATAATAAATATACAGTAATATACAGAAGATGCATTTTCAGGATATACTAAAAAGATCCACCTGAGCCAATAATTGGCTCTTCAGGTGGTTCCTGAGTTTTAAGAGATATTGTGTTTTTACATAGTTATTAACAGAAACAGGCACAAATATGTATTAACAAAATAAATTAATGCTACATATTTTATACCATAATATTCTATAAATATTCTTTTGTTTTTATTTTCATTAGGGATATACTTTTCAAACACCTAAGATTTTTTGGTAATTTATTAAAGATTTTTGGTACCACAACTTCTCGGTTGCTTCTACCAAAATGATATCTGAAAGATGCACATGATACATTTCTTGTTTTCTACCTTCCATAGTATGTTTTTTGTCCTTAGTATATTGTACGTGTCCTTAAAATAGTTATCCTGTATAATTATGTAGGTAAGGAGTTTGTCCAGAGGTAGAATGCCTAAGGATTTGTACATTTCTTCAATTTGTAAGCTCTTATTTGAAGTGCTGGAGCTATTTATAAGTTTAATTATTTTATTTTGCGAGGCAACAACTTCTTTATGGTGAAACCCTTTAATAATAATGACAATAATATTTAATACGAGACAACACTATATGAAAGCAATACACGTTTATAGCCGATAGCGGAAATGGGTGTCTTCGGAATGACAAATGTTTTTCTGAAACAACAAGTCTAAATTCATGTTAAAATTACAAACCGTTTTATATAGCGTGGCTCGATATTTTCGTTTCAACGAGAGCCAGCGAGGAAATAGCAGCTTTTGGACTGCAATTTAGCAAATACGAATTTTCGATAAACTTTGCTGTAATTTCGATAAAGAGCGATACGAAAAAAATTTCCAAAACAGTTATTAAAACGGCATCAAAAAGAGCAGGATAAGGATTTAACAGCTGAAGACGAAATGAAAATGTCGGTAAATATTATGCTTCCTAATAATATTTATAATAATATGTGAATTGAAAATTCAAATCATCTTCTGGAGCCAAAACGGAGAGCAAATCCGCGTATCCCAGAAATAGAATAGCTTAGTTTGATGCTAATTAATAAATTTAAAATATTAATTATTTTAAATCCCTAGCTAAAATTTTTTAAACATTTCGTATTTATATTTCATTTTAGTGTCCAAAGAGGGCGAGATAATGGAATTCGGCCGCATTCGATGCGTCCCTTAGAAGACATATGCTTTGATATCAACCATTTGATAATTCACCTCTTTTGGCCTAGACGAGCCATATGGCACCGGCTGCACTCATTTCTAGTATATGCTAATGCACCGCGACCATAAATATGCTATTGTGGCGAACCGTGAATCACTAAGGGCACGTGCCTCCCACACGCCCCTGTTAATAAAGAGTCAGCCAATTTAGGGAAAGAGGTCAATGCTTTGTGGTAAAACAATAGTCTTAAGAAAGATCGAATGATCTAATTTTGAGATTTAAAAATTGACATTGAATTAAGATAGTGGAAACCTTTAAAAATGTGTAGGCGGTTTGTTTTCACGTCATTTTTGTTTCTTTTCGCACTGCGTTCCACCAAATAAGGCACCGATCGCACGAGAGCAGATTTGAAAGATCTAATTCCAGTAAGTGCAGTGAAATAGGCTGTATTCGGAGCAATTGAATCGGATAGAGGAGGCAACATTAGGGCCACCTGGGATCGTCGTTGGGAGAGCGGCAAAGGGTTGGGCCAATTAAGCGGAGGATCCAAAAATGCGTGACGGAGTGATAAGTACGGTCCAAGCGATATTAATTACGCTTTTAAACCATTTCAAGTGAGCAGCTCCACAATCGTGTCGCTTTAACCCTTTCCGGGTGAACGCGGACCTCAAGTGGTGCCCTGGGAGTAATTGCCGATGGCCAAGGGCCGTGACGATGATATGCACGCCCAGGGAGGTCGACAGAAGGAGGCGGCACACAGACCGGGTAAGACGCAGAATGTCGCTTTCGCGGTATATTCCTCGAGACGTAAGCATATCTATTGGTGTCAGATATTCCAAAGATTTTATTCCTTTTTCACTCGGAACTATTATCAAATAATGGCTTATTTTGATCGTTCTGTTTCGTATTATCGAAAAGGTACAATTCTTAGGATCGCTGAGCTAATTCCACTCATTCATTTAAGGAGGCAAGGACGAATTTCCAATTGGGTGATTCCCATTGGTGCGAATTAACCTCATCTGTCGACGAACTTTCAAAGATACGAACTGACTCATTCCTCATCCAACGTGCCACATTCCCTCTCCCGAGCTTTCGATATCTAGTTGCGGATATCAGCCTTCCATTATCCAAGCAATCAATAAGTTAACATCTAATACAGCCATTTCCTAGAAATTGAAATTGCTTGAATTTAGTTGACGGAGACATAGAAGAAGCCGCCACATACGCTTCCTAAGAGCTGATAAAAGCGTATGTCATAAACTGTCGCATGATAAGTATGCAATCAATGAAAGAGGGATATAAACAGGCTGTAAATGCAACATGACCAATAATAGACGAGAACCGGAATGGAAAAAGAAAATGAAAGTTCAAAAAGTATGTTTGAATGGGAGATCCAATCGGGGACAGACGAAGGTCGTGGAAGCGTAAAATGTGTCTAACAGTGGAAATGGAACAAAATTAAATGCCCGCACAATTCGAGATGAGCGATTAATAGCCATTTTAGAAATTATGATGAACACGATGAGCGTGAAATTGTCCACAGATGGAAAGGGCTCACGAAGAACGAGAGAGAGAAGCTCATTCGAGATTACTCAACAAAACATTTACTCTAAAGCAATGAAACTTAAAAGTAATGCAACAAAATTAACTTCGAGAGCAGATAATCATGTATTATTGATATTTTATAGTAGTACATAAAATGTCTCTTTCATGAAGCGCTTATCACATTTTTCAGGGGTTTCAATAATTCATTGTAAAGTTCAGACCTCGGAAATTTATATAAAGACACCATGCATAATTGAATCAAATAATTATCCATCCGAAAAATGGTTCGTAAAAACTTATCATATTTTAATAACTGTGATACTCAATAATAATAATAACATTTCTTTACAGTTAACCCTCTTTTAAGCAAGGAAAAGTTACCTCATAAATATATTGAAATTTTTGTTTGCAGCATTACACAAGACCACCTTGGTTTAGGTAAAGATCGCGACTAAATTAACCAACTCGAAATTTCTTTAGCCTAAATGCTAATAATTAAACGTCAACTTCAATAATTTGCTGTAATTGGTACAGAAAATATCCTGCATGTCCTTTATTAGAGGAAAAGGCGTTTGTCATACCCCCTATAATCGTTTCTCAAAAGAGGTACTCTAATGGGGTTAATCCATCAACTTGCAGATTGGTCCATTAAAAGTGCATCAAATATAACTAAGAAGTGAAAAAGGAAAGAATTTCAATATTGTTTAAATAATAATAACAATTAGCGAAAAATGTTCTCTCGATATCAGTCAACTTTATCAGTATGCAAATTGAGCAGTATTTGGCGTTTTATTTAGTGACGCCCCGCGAAAAGTGTAAATTATCGAATGAAGGGCGAAAATAAACAGTAGACGAACGGACGAATCGATTAATTATTACGCAATAAACCTCAGAACGACAGGATTTAGTGTTTGTGGAATCCGTGTTTTAGTTGGGATTTGGCGGGTCACCGAAGAGGACGCCAAAATTGTCAAATCAACGGAGTGAAAGGGTGGAGCGAAGACAAATTGAATTGGACCCGCATCTACCGCACCACCACCTCCCCCAATGTCATTGTTGCGTCCATCATGACGTCACGCGAGCCACGCAACAGCGCCTCGGCGTCCCCAAGCCGCCCCTTCCACCTCGCTACACCGGAAGAGGAGATCATAAGGGAGGGGGGGATCGGGTTTGGGGGGGAGAGATCATAAGAGAGGGGGGGAGATCATAAGGGAGGGGGGTAGATCATAAGGGAGGGGGGTAGATCATAAGGGAGGGGGGTTCGGATTTGGAGGAGTTCAGATGGGGGAGATGGGCTGGAAGTAGGGGCTCACAAATATCTTTTAAGAGGATACTCTAAGGACATCATAAAATGTTTTTTCGAACAGAAGATACTCTAATTTGTAACAGAAAGTCGAAGATAGCTGTTCGGAGTGGAGATGGGGTTTTATGGAGAAACTTTTGTGGATTGAGCCCAACCTGCGTGTAGAGGAACCGCAGGAGAAAACTAAATACATTCGGTCCCTTATTTCGTTTATTTATTATTGCGTTGGGCGGAAATAAAATTTTACTTAACATAAAAAATTAAATTTTAAATTTGCAATTAACTCAGGGAAAATAAAGATTTGGTCTTCAAAGAAATGACACCTCCCGCAAGAGGACAATCGAGGGTACGGCAAATACTGAATCGTAAATTTAACCATTTCTCCATTTGAAAGGAGACTTCTTAAAACATCTCCGTGATACTCAGCAGTCAACTCTCAAACATACATGTACTATGGATCGTTCTGTTACAAAATTAAATATTAAAAGAAATTTATTTTCGTCGAGGCATCGGCTCTAATTATGTTTTTCATCTCCTCGCAACTTTTAGGCAATTATCCAGGCACATACTATCAATATTATAATACCGCAAAGATAAAGTACTTGTGTATTTTAAACAAGGAAACAATTTGACCATCACCAACTGATCGTGAGAGGTTAATTAATAGCTGTTAATTTTTAAAGGGTCCTTAGAATGTGACTAATAGATGAATTCCTTTCTATAAGATGGATAGTATCACTTTTAGCTATCTTCCTCATTTTTATCTGGAATTCCAAATACCAATCTAAGGAAGAATCAAATAAAATAATTCTGTGGAAACACAACTTTCCGATGAATATGATTTCATATATCACAGCAACTAATGGTCTCTTATTTTTTGAGAATGATGTTTCGTATTTATTATGCGATGAAACCGTTTCCGATCTAAAAATCCACAATCCTCGATTTTGCGCGTAATATATCCAATTGTCTTATTCTAGTCTTGCGTATTGTCTTTTTCGCCGTTTTCGGCCGTCGCTTCTCCATCCGATGATTCTGCGTGAATCACATCACAATCCTCGCATGTCACAGTCATTGTGCAATTTCCCGTTGTGTGACACTTTTCTTCGGAAAGACCCATTGTCCGCGAAAAAACCTCATTTAATTAGAGAAATTAATTTGCTCCTTTGGGAAATCCCGAAAGAGTAAAAATCCCTGAAAGAGGTCATCGAGAATCTCGATTGACAGATTGTACGAAAAACCGTTTACGTCAGTGTTGCTTAAGAGAATTTAGGAAAGAAATATTTTTTTTAAATTTTCTCTTCCCGTTCTGGCATCGCTGTTTTTGGAAGAAAGCGTAAATTAATGGCAAGTTAAAAATCCTCTCTATACTAAGCGAGGGAAAATCAAAGCCTTCGTCTGGTCGAGACGATTCTAAAGAAGAAATGAGTCATTACACGTCCTGTTGGTACTTCCACCTTATTACAATTAGAAAAGAAATAAAACAATAAGTGGTTCTCATGACAGACCGCAATACATTTTCCATCCTTCTAGAAAAGGCCGCACAAACTACGCTTCGAGTATTTTGCATAAACGGTGACTAACTGATTTCGAAATATGCATTTGTAAATAAAGCTTCAAAATATTCTCGGCAGAAAACCCAAAGGCAAGGTAGTGGATGAGATTCAGAATAAAAATAATGATACATGGCCTTTATTCGGGAGAGATTGAGACTAGAAAGTCTCTTCTTACACCTAACCCATCGTCATATGCGAAACAGAAAGAAAGAGATAGTTTGAAAAAGAAGAAAAGTAATATGTGAATTGAAAAAACCTAAGCTGAGGGCTCAGGAAAAAATTTCCACTGCAGGAAAACACTCACAAGAGGGGGAGTGTGAAAAACCTGCGAAACCTACAGATAGAAAACTGTATGTTGTGAAGAAGGAGAATACAAAATGTTATGAAATACAAGCAGAGAATAGATAAAAATTATGCAAAAGAGACAATACACATGCATTATAAGCAATCAAATCAAATAAAATATTTTCACAAATGACACTAAATCTAAATACAAGAATTGTAGCATAAAAAAAGATAAAACACATACGAATATTCCAAGAATAACAAAACGATTAAATACATTAAGGTTGAGAACGAATAAAATAATCAAAAACATAGAGTTTATATGACATTGGACAGAGCTTACAGAGGCTATGCTTAGGACATGCTTTGAATAAAACGATTCATTACATGTATATGTGACTATTTAAAGGCGTACCGATTAAATTGAGCTTCGGAAGGACAGAGTAAAAAACAGAAGATTGAGATTTTTGAAGGAAAAGTGTGATTACCGAAAAGCAATAGAATTTTTATACGAGAGATTGTTTAAGGGAGATTGAAACCAATACCTTCCATGATTCCATTTGTACACCTTTAAAATATCATTTACACTTTATGTGTTTTAGTCAAGGAGTAGAGCAGAAAGAATAGGACGAAATGCAATTAATGAGACACTGAAGAGGTACATCATTATCATGAGTCGTAAATCGCCATCGCCGTAAAACCTTCAAGCTCCGGATTTCATTAACCATTCACTGAAATTCGACAAATTATACAAAATTACAGAGCGATGACGAAGATTGCTGGATACAGTGAGATATCTTCGCCGTCTGTTTACGATTATTCGAAATGAACAAGGAATTTCCGAGAAGATCAAGGGATCTATTCCATTGAACTCTTAGCAATCACAAATAGTACAGATTCACTAACTTTGGAGAAGTAGAACTAACAATCAAAATGCGAATGAGATCGATTACAGCATCCGGATGGCTCCGAGATCAATTGGTGGTAATGTTCAGCCGTAAGAGGCGCACATTCGAGGACAGACTTCGATGTCATTACGAGTACTCCTTCCATTGCGACGCCTTCTTTTAATTTGCCACAAATAAAAAATCGAGGCGTTATTTTCAGTGTACAAGGAAGGTGCACAATCAACCATTTGTACAATGGAATAAATGAAAAGATGAACCTTTACAAACCACAAGGAAAAATGTAAAAGTTAATCTCTTCATTTGTTCCTGATATAGGGCCCAAGAAGTTTTTTGTGCAATTTCTGGGGAGTCAAAGCAGAACGTGACATAATGAAGAACCTCTTCGAGATTGGCCTTTAACGTGCCACTGGCGCGATATTGCGGTCATTTAATTCACCATAATCCCCCGAATATTCCGTTAAAAAGTAATCCTTTGGTTGCCACTTTGGCTTCCTCGATGGTCTTTTCATGCACCTTCTTCAATGGGATGGCCTCTATTGTGTCTTCCGCAGGTATCCGCAGGAGGGATTCGACCCCTTATTAATCACACCCTTCCCACAATGCTTCGCGACTCCCTACATCGGTTTTTTGTCGAGGATCTCTTATTTGATGGTAGCTCTCGTTTCGTCACGGGAGGTCTCAACGAGAAGCGGAGGACCGAAAAGAGGGCTAAATATCAAATTAGGTTCGCTGCTTTATTTCCTGCGGCTTGCTCTGGTCGGCTTAATTACCTTCTGGTTAACCCGAAGGATATTTTTAAATTGTCATTGTTGATGGGTCGTCACAATTCTCTTCCCGCAAATAAATAAATACGAATGAATTTAATCCGAAGAAACATCTCATGTAATGACGTGTAGATTTGAGGAGGAGGCAATGACACCACATGAAATCGCCGAACGGAAAGCCGAATTCAAAATCTGGAAGCACCGTTGAGGCGATTTCGAGATTTCCTCCGCATTCATATGTCTTCATCGATACCGATTCTTCAATTTTTAGGAAATCACAAGATCAGGTAAACCCCCTTCCAGTGCACATCCCATTCTATGGAGCTCCAATCACATCAATATGTTCAATGAATTTTCATAAACCCGTGAATAAATGATTCATCGATGATTTCAAACGGCTGCTGAAACTCGTCATATTGACATGCGGCATTGGCTGTTGACGGGAAACATTCATTGGCTTCCTCTACAAATACCTCATTTGATCATTACGTTAATGCAGTTTCACTTTGTAAACGAGACCTAATTATTTTTCCGACGGAATGATGAATCGATCAAGAGGTTAAGTTCAGCAGTGTAGTAGACTAGCAATTGGTAATATATTTAGTAATGAAACTCAACAAGGATAAATACTATGTAAGCAAATATGCCAAATCATTTTATGAAGAGCGACACGGTCTTTTCTTCCGGAGTTGAAACAGTTGAAATCAGTGGCGACGATTGAATCGATCCTCCGCAAAGTTCGACAGATACTAAGCTGTTGAGTTACCGCAAGTCTGCAGAAGGAAGAGTTGCGTGCAGAGTGGTAGTGTCCTCCTCAGACATCGTGCAGAGTGGTGGAATCCTCCTCAGACATCGTAAAGAACCGATTCCAATGAAATAACTGAGCTAAGACTGCTGACCACAGTATCCATTTTTAGAATTTTCATCAACTTTACAGAATATGAAATGAAGTGACACTCCCTGCCTGTCTTGTGGGGTATATCAACTCTTCCGAGGTCCGTTTACTTTTCTAATGCTCTGCGAATCAGCAAAATAACCGCTCCCCTTATTATGTCATTGCGGCATTTTGCAGATATTTCGACGATTCCGCAGCGTCACTGAATGGAATCGCCGGTCTTCCGATTCTTTGCTTCGCGACATCGCAATATTTCTGTCAAACCAAAATATTCACAAACTCAGTACTTCCCTCATTCATATCAATGACTACACACCCAATGTATATCCATATCTCCTTTCTCCACCCTTAAATAACCCATAATAGTTCAAATTATGTTTTTACTCCGGTATCTTTTAATGTTGCAGATTATTATTTTCCTCTGTCTTCTGACAACTTTATAAAATTTTTATTTTTCTCTTTGACCATGTTTAAAAAATGCGGATTTATTTGATTATTGAAGATGATTCTACACCAAACACTTGAATTCTACTGTTACTTTAGTATTCTTCTATAACTTTATGTACAGCTATGTGCAAAAAACTTTAATCCTTAGGCTTATATAGCCCAGGGAATTTAAAGTTTTTTCTGCTAATAGCTGTACATACAAATCTAACATTTATTTAAGAGGAAAAGTTTCCAAAAAAGTTTTGAAATTGGTGAATTTGTAATTATTATTGACATTCGTGTTTAATGCGACGAAATAATGAACGAGTGAATTGATCTGAACGAAAAATGACACCTGTTGATAAAAACATAAATGTTTATTTCAAGCACATATTGATCCGCGCAAATCCAACCTTCATCACACTACAAAAAAAAATACTTCAATTTGTCGACCGAACTGCACCGAAGCTAAACGAATAAAGTGCATACAGACTGAGATGTTCTTCCATTTAAAAAAGGAATTTCTTCAGATAAAGAGAACAAGTGGGATTCTGGAAGGGACTGTGGACCACTTTCACACCCTGCTGGAAATGATCAACAACACGTGAGTACGTTTGTTCTGCTGCATGAACTATGCGCAACTCGGTCACAGCAGAAGGGATGGATGCCGAGAAAATCCGTCTCTTACACAGTATCTATAAAAGTGCGACAGAATATGCAATGCTGCATGAAAAGACAGATGAATTCAAGACAGGAAAAAGAATTTGACAAAGGTCTGTCTTGGATAAAATCTATGAGTGATTTGTACTTTTGCCACAAATTTTATTTTTAAGAATGAGACAAGAAGACCAACTTTACCTGCGTACCTTAGAGAATTTTAGGATATCCCTTGGAGCTCGAGGTGCATCAAAAACACCTGGGAATTAAGCTAAGCAGTAATTTCGCAATCAAAGAGCACATTCGAAGCGTAATAGGACAGGCGAATGGGATGCAAAGGTTAGCCAGTAGAATTCTGAGGGGATGTTCATCTGAAGTAAAAAAATAGCGTACTTTTCTCAGATTCGACCTCTGCTCGAGTATTGCTGTGCGATTTGGTTTCCTTATGAAGTAGAATTAATTTCCGATCTTGAGATGGTGGAGCAGCACGGTTCCTCAAGGGAGATTTCAGATTATGATAGAATCCCTCGGATGGAACTCTTTAGTGATAGAAGACTTGAATATCGAGGGAAGCTTTTTGAAAAAAACGTTTTCACTACCGATTTCGGGGAGGAGATAAGTGATATTGTTATCCCAGTTATAAAATTCCGCGTTAATAATAATAATAAGTTATTAATCACAAACAGGTAATACTACCCTATTACATGTGATATAATATACAAAAATCTTCAGGAGAAAACAAAAAAGCGATACAGGGAAGTAGTTTCCAGGATAGATACTATTGGTAGTTTTTCCTGCGAAGTATTGGAGAATCTAATTAGGGTAGATAGGGATTTCGGTATTTTACACCCCCTGCCACGCGCCACTGGCGGATTGCATGTAAATGTAAAGAGACGGGAAACGCAACACTTGGGATGAATGATGACTACAAACATCATAGACAAGGTAAGGTCACTATAACGGAGATGGCCTGTCCATGTTGCGAGAAGAAACGACAACCATTGGACACATCTACAGTTATCAACTGGATACCAAGAGATGTGAAGAGACCGAGAAGAAGGCCAAAAGATAGGTGGAGTAAGGATACTTAGGTGTAACCTAGCAACGGGTATCTCAGGGCAGAGGTAATTTGAGAGTACTTGGGGAGGCGTACATCCGACGATGCATTGAAAGCGGCTGCTGATAATAACGATGGTATATAACAGCATTATTTTCTTTTTCAAAACTTTTTAAACGACAAGAGATTCTGAGAGAGCAAGTAATAAGTCTTCTTTTGCCAAACATCATCTTTATCCACGGGTAACGATTTTCCTCTTTGGTTTTATGGTCTTTTACTTCCGACTAATTAATCATTTCCTCAGACCCCTGCCGTCGGATTTTCTTCTCCATCAAATGTGCCATCCCTTATTTGCCCAACCCTTTCTTCACCATCGTCTCTCACCTCAAAATAGAAGGACTTCCGAAGAAGATGATAAATAGGATCCTTCGGTGATACACTCCTGAAAGGATTTACTTCTTTAATGGGTTCCTGGATGAGCGTTAATGCCTCCTCCGTATTATAATGTAGCCACTGAGCGTGACTGCATGGCATCCATCAATTAGACAGCAACCGACATTTTCTTCGCTTCAAACTTTGTATCCTCACAGTCAGGAATCAAACAATATGAAGATAAAGCACATCCAGTTTCTCGAAAGGCGGAATAAATTATATTTTTGTGTCACTGAACTGACTGTGAATATGCCAAGACATTTTCAGCGAATCCCTTCCGAGGCCGAAATGCTTAAAATCCATCCAGAGATGCAGAGGATGTAAAAAGGGATCAATCGTTTTCCGAGAATCTCAATAAAATCTTTAGTTATAATTTCTAATAATCTGACAGTCACAATTTTTCTCTTCTTGTACAATCTTAAACGTAGTTGAGAAAACTACTTAATTTGATGTTACATACGGTTTATGGGTTTAGCTAGTTCGTTTTCATTATGTGCTTTATCGTTAAACATGTTTATTTACGAGGAAATTTTAGAAGACAGCAAAATTCGAGGAGGAGACATGAGAAAATAGGCTGCAGATGCTAAATAAATTCCGAAAATGTACGTTCACATAATTGAGTAAAGAAAACTATGCGAAGAGAATAGTGTACTTCTCTTCAATCGCCGTCCCTCATTTTATGAATGGCAAAGGTGCTGTTCGAAATGCAGAAGAAATACAAAAGGGAGAGTCGTTTTAAAAGTCAGATAACGCGCGATAAAATGATCAGCAAAGAGACATATTCAAATCCGAGGTACAATGCGGGAGTCCCTTAAACCGGAGGCGTACCAAAGGCGGACATGGGAGTGGGAGCGAAGGGCATGAGAACGATCAGAATGCACATAAAATAGACGAATCTGATGAATTATCAAAACTTAACATTAAAATAACTGATTCGGAGTTGAAATCGATTCTGTTAATTGTCGAAAATGGGTTGTCTACGTCTACGGGACATGTTTTCGAAGAATCGAAGTACTTTACCGTAACTGTATCTCCACCGTTGGCGGAGACGAACTCAGTTCCCACAAATCGGCCTTATAAACACAGACCGGGACTGCCTTTTGTCTGAGCAGTTTATCAGATGTGACGTATTGTCTGGGCGATAAACCTAAAATAAGCTGAGCAGCAAAATTTTAGACCGGTTTACACGGAGATGAAACGTCTGTGCATTATTTTACAACGATATCCCTATACTCTTTTGCAACGTTAATCTGCGCAGTTTATCGTACAGTTTGTTCAGTTTCACTTATCTCAAGACTGTATTATTTTATCCAATGAGAGGAGCAACGTCGCTCGGTAAAATTTAAAATGCGTTTATGTCCATCTTTAGATAATATTTGTAATCATTAATTTCCTCTCCTCCTTGTAGCCTATTGAGAGGTAATCACTTGGCGAAACGCTTCTTTGCTAATACCAATGTTCGCACCAACGTTCACCCGTTTTTTCCTTCTTCTTCTAGCAACGCAAATACAATTAAAACTACGGTTCCATATTTTCTCTCACCAATTGAACTTTATTCATTTTAGAACACACTTGAATCAGTGGAAAGTGAAGAAAGAACTGAAGAAAGATCGGGAACTAAAACTGAAGGTATCCTGCTCACCTTCAGATAAACGTACAGATTTTAATACAGTTAATTACGGCAGATAATTGCATAGATAAACGAAGGGTGTGTATCCCCCATTATGAGTGTCGAGTCCATGGAAAGCTGGATGGAAGAGTCATTACGCGCGATCGGAATCGAACCCGGGCGATTCGGATGGTCATTCTCTCAATGGTAGTCAAGGGTTTCGAAAAAAGTCAGTTATTGAGAACGGGAACGAATGGTTTTATAATTAGAGAGAATTACCACATATACTCCTGACTCTTTCAAACATATCCCCAGGCATTTTTAATTGTGCTAGAAGGCTGTAATTTTCATGGGAGATTTATAATTCACCGTCAAGTCGGAAAACCATCGAAAATCCCAAGATTTTGTACTAAGTTTGAGCCCAGAAGGGAGTATATTTTTCAATGGGACTGAATGGAAGAAACGAAAAATGGCCATGTAAAACAAATTTCTTTCGTTAGTTAAAATATGAAAAAGTACGCGCACAGCAGTGGGACTTGGGCTATATTGTGTGTAATAGATCAAAGTTTTCTGTTCCTGTGACGGATTTTAACATTCCGGCGAGAAATTTGCAAAATTTTACTTTTAACGCCAATATATTGGGTTTTTATTCCTCCTTTCGAAGATTAAATCTATGGCAACGACCATTATTTACGTCTAATACAAATTTGTTTACAATTCTAATTTCATACTCCGTGATGAAATTTTGATGTATTTTGAATATTTCAAATTTTTCATTCAATATATTTTATCATTGAATATTAAGAATATCCAACTTTCATCAAATTGAACAGCAAATAAAGCACAGGAAATGAAATAATTATGAACACATACTGTAATAACATAGGTTTGTGTAAAGGATAGGAGATCATGTATCAACGAAGGTAATCAGAAAAGTCATGTAAGTAGTGAGATTATTTGAGAATGAAGTTAAAAAATCTACACTGAATCTATTTAGGAGGAATAGGAAAGAAATTTAGATTCAAAATTCTCATTAGTTACTGGCGAAGTAAGTATTACACCGGATCAAGTCTACCTGTACCTGAGTATTACATCAGAAAAGTGTTTACTGACATCATAATAAGCATTTTCCGAAGCCTTATCACTTGAACTTCAACTTAAATTTACATAATCCTAAAATATTAGTGTCAGAATATTAATGTAAATTAATAGTTTTAACGACAATCTTTAGAAATAACATAACTGCAAACAATACAAATCATTAGCATCACGACCACTATAGTTAAGTAATATTTCACTTCATAGCTCACTTAACCCAAGGCATTTATCATATACTCAATTCAGACTAAAAAGTCCATTGTCATGGCCTTTTCCGTTTCCTCCTTTATTGCGTTGTATTTTGCCCTTAGTTTCTCTCAAAATCTACAAATAAGCTGACTCCGCACAGTGTGGTAGGTTTGTAAGGAAGAAAACATTTCCTTTGGAAGGGGAAAGAAAGAGGGGAAGCTGTAAGTGATGTATGCCTCACTTTCTTGCTACATACATTGTGATACATTGTCACCGAAAAGCTCATACGGGCAACCAAACCCATTGCTGCCCGCCTTTCTCGAAGGACCATATTATTTATTACAATTTTCGCCGCAGTTAGACAGCAGTCTGGTGGCAGCTAATCTCAATATATAAAATATACAATTAATAAATTAATATACAATCCATAAATAATACTATGAATTAATTATCATTATCATTGAATATCAAGAAAGTGTGACTTTCATCTAAATGAACAGCAAATATCTACACAGTAAATACAATGATATCCTTGAAAGATTTTCGGATATCGTTGTTCTACGTATATGGTGGATTTCTTTTCGTGTGTGTGAGTTTCTGTGCTTTTTATTTTATGCCTATTATGTTTTTTTCTTTTCTATTTAAATTACATATAATTATTCTGTCAAACTCTCAAAAAAGAATTTAAAATTAAGTTCTTTTACTACGTTTTCTTAAATTAATACATACTACATAGCACGCATCACCTTACGTAATTTTACGTTGAACAAATTCAACAACAAAAATCTACACACGAAATACACTGATTTCCTTGAACGACCTCCGGATTACGTTGTTCTACGTGTTCGCTGGATAATCCTTCGCAAGTGAAAACAATTTCTGCGTTTATCATTGTATGCTCATTATGCTTACTCTTTTCTTTTGTATACATCTCAATTTATTTTCCCATCATCTCCAAACGGGTTTTAGAATAAAGTTCTTTTTTACGTTCTTCAAAATTACTTACATAGTTACATTGCCTATTTGTTTACTTAATTAGGAACGGAGCTCATTGTCGCGGTAGACGCCATTTTATGAACTGAGGATCCAATTCCAGTATGTCTTGCATTGAACCGAGTACTTCAGGTGACGAATCGCATATCGATTTCTCGCATTTTTTCGAGGGAATACTTGATTCAACATCTCGGAAGTTGGCCGTTATTTTTTCCACTTTTATCCGATGCATTCCAATGGGACGAAGCGAAAGAAACAAGAGTTCATTTCCAGATACCAAAAGATGTCCCGATGATCTTCCCCTTCCCAGAAACCACAAACGAACTCACAGTCAACTCACAGAAGAAAAGTTGACACGCCCGGAAAAGAAAGCACTGAAGGGCAGTTTCACTATTGTCATTATCACGAGTGACAAGAAGCCGTCGTTTGGAGATCGGCAGCAGTTTATAGAAACATTTTACGGCACGGGAAAGAGTGAATTGGAAAAATTGGACAATCCGCCGATTGTCCAATTTTTCCAATTCACTCTTCAAACTCACACTCACACTTTCACACTCAAGTCCAGCGAAGAGGAGCAGAGTGACGGAGGAATTTGGGAGAGGGTGATGGATTGAGTTTCATCGCACACGAGTGTGATTCCAAATACGAGATCTTAGTCAAGATACAGTCGACGAAATCGATTCAGCCTAATTGTTTGTTTTCACCACGAAATCCATTTTTGACGAGTTTTACGTCGATTGTTTGGATTTACGTTTGAGTAATTAGTACCAATAATAAAATTGCTAAAACAATGTCAGGCCTGAGTTACCAAGAAAGCTGCAACCGATTATGGGCATAACATTATAATTACCACTGCCAAAGATACAAAAATCTGATGTGGCCAGCATATGACTTTCTCCGTATATACGATGTAGATATTTATCTACTACAGTATTGTCGAAGTCTATATTCAATATAAACTTGGAAGATATATTAATGTTTAATTTATATTATATAAACTTTTATGTCCCAAAGATGACAAATAATGATTTCGGGGCATGATCGATGAAAACTGATAAAAATTGCCTTTTGAGTTTACTACAAGCACCAATACAGGATGAATCACAAAACTGATTCAACTAAATATAATGGGCGATGGAAACGAAATCAAAATACGAACGAATATAATATATATACCAATATAACATACGAACAATACAAACGATTAATAAAAATAAAGACCACACATGTAAACATTGGTAACTTAAAAAGTAACAGATAATGATGAAAGTTATTATTATACACATAAGAAAACAAATAAAGAAGACAAATGGACCAAAAAACAAGGAAGAAAACCTTCTAAACCACATCAATCTGCCACAGCTCAATCTATAGCAAGAGTGTGTATTGAAATAAATACGCGTGTTTCAAATTTAAAATCAAACTCCAAACAAAACTCTGAAGAAATATAGTAATCATGTTGTATTTAACATTATTATGGAACAGTATAAATGAGAACGACATTTTATCGCAAACATGTCGCAATAACCAGAAAATAGGTTAATTATGATACGACTCCTAAACGGACGTTGATATCGAATTTTTTGGCGTAGAAAGAGGCATAAAAAGTCTTATTCAACAATATTCGCTATGCTGATGACACGGTACTGAATGCTGATAACTTATGATAGTCTTCAAGAACTTAACAAAGTAGCGGGAAAATATAGTCAGAATTAGGCTTCAGTATTTACATAAAAATGACGCATTATAAGATTGTATCACAACAACCAGATTGCTTCACTAACCCCAGTTTAATCATTAAAAACAATTACATGAGTGATCAGATTTAAGTACCTTGGAGCACGGCTCAGTGAAGATCAGATATGGAGATAAAATTTTGCACAGAAAATGCTCGAAATGCCTTCATAAAATTCAAGAAAGTTCTTGTATCCTCAGATCAAGATCTTAGGGCCCGTTTTGTCAAATGTGACATCTTAGGGCTCCAAGAGATGGACCTTGAAGAAGGCATTAACAAAATAGATCGAGGTATTTCAAATATGGACTTACTGCAGGATGATTAAAATAGACGGAAAGAGCAAGTAATGAACAAGTGCTCAAAAGAATTACAAAAGCAGCAAGAACTGTAATTAGCAATTACAAAAGGAAAACGGAGCGTATAGGGCATATTCTACGGAACACTAAATATTAACCCAACAGTTGGTAATTGAAGGGAAAATCAATGGTGAAGGAGAAGAACATCGTAGATGAATAACATAAAACAATGGATTACTGAGTGACAAACAGCAACCAACAGGAACGAAATGTGATCCATTTTTGGATCGGCGGAAGAAGAATTAGTTACACTCGAGAATAAATCGAGTGATGTCTGCGCAAATAATGATTATCATCGTGAGCTTTGAAGTGCGCTGTCTCAAATCTTACTAAAATTGAAATCTCGATGTACGCACTCTCTTTTATTTTCTACGTTTGCTGGTGTTTCATCGGCCCTCTTCTCTAAATAGCAATCATTTTTGTGGATTTGCGTCGACGGAAGTGTGTTTTTATGGAACAATTTCATCGAAATAGTGAACCCAATTTTCTAAAGGTTTGCTTAGCTTACGACCTACAAACAATATGGGTGTGATAAAAAAAAACAGAAACGTCGCTTTGTGTTGCATCGCCCTACGATGTCAATGTGAGAAAAACGGTGACAAAGATGAGACGTCGGAAACCGGAAGACCGCGGATGACGTCACTTCTTTCGCGAGCGAGAATAACCGGAAACTCGTCACTTTGTGCGTCAAAGAGGAAAGAGGCGCGAAAAAGTAGCGGGAAGTAGACAGCGGTGACGGAAATGGAGGTGGCAAGTGGAGGAAGCTCGGGAGGGGAGGAAGCGATAGAGAGTATTTGGTTTTGAAGAGAAGGAAAGATGAGGACGGAAAGGGAAATGAAATTTGGGAGGGTCAGAGAAATAAGATAGACAAAGGAAATAGAGCATAGAATCAGACAGCAAATAATGGACGATTAACAGGAGAAACATTAATCAGAAGTCTCAAGAAGGTATGACTTTCCTCGAAGAAAAAGGCATTTCGTCCACAATGACAATTTCGTCTTTAGATGAACTTCCGAATGGTGAATTAAGGAAAAAATATAATTATCGGTAAACGTTCCGTAAGTGGTCTGTATTCATCGTAGAGTGACGTCATCATTACTTTGAGTCGAAAATTACGTCGATGAATTTGGGATTGGGTCGATGCAACAACGATGAAAGGATACTGAAAGGATATTTAAGGATGAAGTAAACGCTGATAATCGATTGACTATCCAATGGGCACAAAGAGAGTGCTGGAGAATAATAAAAATCGTGTCGCAAATTTACGCCAAAATAGTCAAGCAATTTTGGATTGCGCTAGCATTGTTACAACACGAATTTTACGTTTACGTTTGATGGAACTGTGATCGCATATACCGATGGAACGTCTCTTGCAGTCAGAAAAATATAAGTATTTCAAGATTTAAGATGCACTGATTTTCCAAAACATCTAATGCTCTGCATACTCAGCATAGGAAATGGTTTGTTTAATGATTTAAATAAGAAAGAGATATTTATGTTTAATACAGATACAATTATGTACTTAGCGAATTACCAGCAACACAAACAATATACAAGAAATAATTAAATACACAGAAGTCATAATTCCTCTTAGTTTCCTTATTTTTTTATTTTTACTTGTAAAAATGATTTAAAAAATTATTGCGAAATAATATTTAGCTTTAAGGATGGTAAATATGGTAAAATATTTTAGAAAATTTTATGAGCATTCGCTGATGAAATTCTTAAAAGATATTGAATAATATAGTTTCTTGGGAGTCAATTTTAGTAAATCCACAGATAAGAAAGTTCGATAGAGCAATTTAATTTTCCCTAAAATCAAAAGTAAGTAGATTGACGTGAATTTTCTCTGCAACCTCTGTCTTTCTGTCACACATTTCCATCTTTAGCAAATTATGCCCAATCATCAGGCAACACAAAAATTAAAATGGGACTGAAATGAAATTAAGACTATGATTAAAAACCTCTTTTTCTCGAAATTTATAGTTCTATTTGTTTTAACTTATAGTTCCACGAAATATTTCCGGTAATGCTGATGAAATACATTTACTGCAACGACTCAAGAATTACATCAATCACAAGAATTACATCGATCAACTCAATTCAAATATGAAAGCAGACAATATCGATCCACAGACAAAGGGGCTTACTGACATTGCGAAATGAATCTAATACTTTTCTGTCGATAGCAGAAGTAATTATTAAGCTCGTAGCTGCTAATTTATTCTGAACACTGGTAATTTATGTACATTGATCTATAAAATAGACTTTAAAAAGAGATAAAGCAAGATAACAGAGGCATATTACAAATCAAAAGATTCTTCCGCAATACTGAAATAACTCAAGCAGGAATATTGATACGACGCAGTGATTCTGGTTAAAATAGCAAGTCCAACATAAACAAACGTGACCGTCTTTACGTAGGAAGTGAAAGATGACGAATTTCCTCTTTTATAATTGAGAACAGGATCCGGAAGTGGGGACTCCGTAATGTCGAGATAAGCGAGGAAAACGCCAACGCGGGAAGTGGCGCATCTCGGAAGCTCAGCAACAAGAAGAAGGGAGATATTGCGCAACAATTGAAGGGGGAGAGGCGGAAAGCGATTCAAGGAAATGGAGGAATTATGAAATGCCCTCAAACAATGGCTTATTTTCTCTCGGATTTGAAGAATGCGATAATTAGAGTGGAGCAGGGATTAGTCGTTCTAGGAAGACAGACAAAGGGACTTTTGAAATTAGCATCTCTTCTATCTGAAAGTCCATTCTTCTAGAGAATTCGACCTGATGTTCGTTACCATTCGTAGAATCTCTTTAAGGCCACGATGTCCACTTCCGTATTTCCATCGGGGCAGTCAACTAATTTTAAATTGGAATCCTGCATTTAGCAACTTGTATTCCGCATCTTCAAAGATCCTTCCGTTTGCTTTCCTCCATCCAAATCTCGACGAATCGAATTTTTCAGTTTGCTACGAAATAAAGATGAATGCTCCAATTTTGGCTTAGATAAGGCTTCCGCACTCATCTCTCCGAGTATCAAATCATTCCCTCAAATTAGTGCAAGAAGATAATTACTCCTATACAATATATAGAGCTACCAAGTAGTGAAGAATTACTGGGTTGATGGTTAAGAATTTTATAAAATTATTTGAAAAAGAGGACTGAAGGCCTAAGTAAAGCAAGCCGAAGGCAGATAAGCCTAAGGTAAGACTACTTAAGGTAAGACCCTTACTTTGTCTACGGGTTCCGAGCAGCAAATATATTGATACACAATTGAGATCCGAATCTTAAGGTTCGTTATGGATATTTGTGAGCTGCATTCTAAACTAACTGAACTTTCAAAAGTTCTTTTGAGCTGAATAATCCATCAACCACCGGTGGATTTTAATACAAGATATATCTGCGTGTTCCAAATAATATTCCTGCAACCTGTGCATCAATCGACTATGGTAAACCATTTTTATAACAATCCGACAATATTCGTTGACAAATTATTACAGCAAACAAATATAATTCATATTTGTTTGCTGCTGCGATGAAACCACCTTTTTCTTGTGTCGAGCATTCGTAAAAGGGGTATTCAGATTCCTCCAATGATCATTTTTAAAGGTGTTTTGGTTTATTTATTGAAAAATTTACTGAAAAAAAATTTATTTTTTGAAAAATTAAAATTAATAAATGCTTCTGTTACAGGCTTGATCGTAACACATGCCTCATAATTTTAGTTAGATAGCAAATGCCAGGCTATCATCATTTTCAAGCCAATAAACAAACAAAATAAAGTTATAATAAGATCTGCAAAGTAACCTAAATATCAGAATAAACAATTCTTCGATGAACACAACATTTGTTTAAGGATCATAAAAAGTATATTCGAAGATAGCATTAGGATGAGCAGCATCACGTTTAAGGAGACATTTTCAGAAAGGGAAAAAATGGATATCGGAAACGATGATCAAACACAACCAAAATGTATTTTATATCACTCTGAAACAACCGAGATTGAACACCGATAACAGAATGATAGTAAATGTATAAGAATTGGAAGTACTTAAAAAAACCACAATGAATAACTTTTTTATTCTGCGTATAACAAACCGTAAACTTGCTTTACCTTTTCAATGGAGGGATACGATATTGGAGATTTGCTAAAGCTTCACAAATCGCCGTTTTACTCCTGTCCTTAACAGTAACTGGGAAACCTTTACGATATTCACCAAGTCCATTTCCGTCAATCGCTAAATATTTATCGAAGTAAATCGATAATACTTAATGCAGAAGATTATATTAAAAACATACAAAACTTACCAGGTTTTTTATACGCAGTCAGTTGTATTGATCGAAAGAAAGCAATTTCATCTAACAAACTACTATAAACCCATTTATCCCACGAAATAGTCAGTAAACAATTACGATGATATAAATAAAACTTGGTTGCTACAGACGCCCCCATAAAATTTAAAACATTTCTTAAATACTGGTATTCGTATGTTTGTACGCTCGATTCTTCAAAGTATATCGTTCATAGCTGCAGTTACTAATATCTCCTTAAATTTCTCCCTCTTCCTATAATCTATCACTTTTTTGAACAAAAATTTGAAGTAGGCAGCTGGGGACTCAACAATCGCCTTGATTGTCAGGGAGGTGGGTTGTTTACGACCTAAGAATTTCGATAAAATATTCACGAACTTTATCAAAATGTGCGCAAATTCGATTCAAAAATGATATTCTACAACTAAATTAAGAATTTTTATTCTATTTCCTATCTCTTAGTGCTTGATTCGTCTTTCTAGGACCATTATTTCAAATTAAAATTTGCAAAATAAATTAACCCTTCTACGAAAAAATGACCTCTACGTGTATTTCTTATGGAAATGTTTTGACCCGTCTGGGTTCGAACCGTGGAGGATAGGGAAATAAAAAGTAGCCTATACTCTGCGCGGGGTAAGCTGTTAATGATGTAGACAATTTCAAAGTCTTGCGACTCTCGGTTCTCGAGTTTTTAGCGAACATACATACATACACACACACACACACACACCCTCACTCTGTTTTATATAAAAGATCTCACGAAAGATCCTGTCACCGAAATGGATGGAGTTGTAATGGAGATATTTCCATTGAACCATTTCATCTAATCCAGCAAATCTATTAACGCTTACATGCGCAATAAGCAGAGGCCCAAAAAGACAAATTTCCACTTTTTCCTGCGGTAACGGAAAGAAAAGCACTGACGGAAAATATTCTCCCTCAAAGTGCTGAGGAAAGGAAAGATAACTTATTTTCTACGCCGATAATTGCATTGGATCAACAAATAAACAGAGGGATTCTAAAACAACGTAAAACGTAAGTGCTTAAACTCACATTTCGAAAAAACCAAAACAAAAAATCAATAAGTAAGGTTTTCCTATTCAGAACTGTCCTAAGTTCAGTACCAACTTCATTACAGCGAATGGTGATTTGTAATCTACGCAATTCTTCTTATTTTTAATTTTATAAATATAGGATGAAAATTCTCTGTAATATTTCCACAATAGTAGCGAAAACCTATTGATTGCGGTGATCTATAGTGAAAGGAAGGGGAAGCTGAATAGGTTCAGTTGGTTTAAACAGGATAACAGAACATGCATGATTTAGGAGAATATGTCTCTAAGTATGATCACAATGAGAGTGATATAGACGATTAAATATGTCAAATTAATTTTGTATTCTATTGTTTTGTCGCCAAAGGCTATTCAAGAAAATCACAGCAAAATGTAGTACTTCCCAATGCATTCGTATTGTAGGAGATGCATTATATACTCATGTCCTTCCATGATGTATGTCACAACTTTCATCACCTTGGTTTATTTGTACATTTATGCAGTAGACAATCGTTGATCTACGTTTTTCTGTCACATATTGAAAGGAGGTCAACACTTTTTAAATTTATTTATTAATAAGTAATATTTTAACAAAAAGTTTGTATACATTGAGACGCAAAAAAATACGTAATACAATTCATCTGAAAAAGGAGGTGATTTAAGTGATCGTAGCGGTGAAAATAAAAAAATATTTAAATTTTAATAATTTTAATTTCCAAGGTTATCACCAAATTATCAACTGCTGCAATTAAGTGATAAAAACCCTATCTTAAAAGTCCATCCTAGGAATGCGAAAATGAGTCATGGTTAATAAGCTGATGCAATCTATAATTAGAAAAAAAAAACATTTTATTGAAAATATCTTTAAAAAAGCGTGAATTATTACAAAATTGTCAATGTTTACATTACTTCAAATTTAGTTTTAAACTTCGCTCTCCCTAAGAAAATCACTCCTAATTGTCACTCCTGTGATGATGGAAGAAGGCCAGCGGTGCACGTATATGATTACGCCTCTGGCGGCTCGCGGGGTATATATCTAAATCTAAATATATGTATAACCGGGGTAAAATTGGAGGCAGCTATAAATAGAAAATGGTAATTGATTTGGACATAAGATATGTTGATTGACCCTCTTTCATTCGAACACCGAGAAAAGCATTTGGCGAGAGTCCTTTAGCGGTGAGGGACCACATCCCCCGTGGTAACAACGCACAAACTCGTTGGAAAAAACTCGCATCGTTGAAACGCGGAATTGCAGCTCGGAAAGATGATTCATTTCCCTTCTTTAATTTCCTGAAAGTGGAAACTTTGGTGAACGAAGACGGCGTAATTAAATAGCAAATGCTCCTAAATTTCTCTGTTTTGAGTTATTATAATTTAATCTCGGAGGAATACAACGAGAAATCGATGGAGTCGTCTGCATCTAAAGGTGGGAATAGAATATTGACAACTTCGAAGAGAATATGAAAGAAAATCGCAATTACAACTTTTCTCTAGATCAAATTTTTTACGAAGGAAACTTTGCAAAGTGCAGCAAAAAGGAGCACGGCGAGTGTTATCCTTTGGGATTTTGTAGAGCTATCGTTGCAAACAAATAGGATCTAATTTCCTAGAAATGGTTCCTGTTTTATTTTCCTGCCGTGAAATTCCACAAATTAACTCATTAGAGAGTTAAGAAATCAATTACGGTTATATTCAGTGTATGATATCAAAAAGTTCTGAAAATAAACTAAATAGAGACTTCATAAATTTACGCTCGAAGTTTCTCCATCTCAAAAGGAGACGTCCTCAAAAGAAACATCGTGTTTTATGGAAAGATTACCCGCAAATTCGATTAAATTGGTTGATTAAGGGTTTTAATTTTTCTGCATCTCAATATCACTTACGAAACTGGTCGCATTGTTTATAATCTTTCTATTAATTTTCCTAAAATAACATGTGCAATGGATTTACAAATGAGTGAACATTTAATCGTGGTAATCCGTTGCAATCATTATCTTACAAGCATTTCCACAGCATGCAGAAAATAGTAGCAATAATAATTAAGAGCAACGAAATAATTGACGAGAATTGAAAGAATTAAAATTGATCGTCGACCTCCATTGCACTTCTAAGCGAATAATGACCTCTAAGTGCACTTTTAATTTATATTCAGAGATTTAGAGAATTTATGTAAATTGCTTCATCTAAATTGGATTTCAATTCCATATCAATTACATGACATTTTATCAAAATAAAACAATAATAAACTGATCAAATTATTAACCTTTAATACCATAACCCCTCCGTAAAGTTGAAACTGATTTTAAACTCTATTGAGTAACGCATAACTTGAATCCTTTGCCCTCAAAGCGTGAATTTGATTCCTAAGATTCTTTTTTGCTCTATTTAAATATTAAGGGAAATTTATATAAATATATTGCGCTGTAAATTGTAACAAAATATCGAAACGTCACTCCTCATATTTCAACAGTCAAACAGGGACATAAACTGTTTCCCCAGTACATAAGAAGGCGATCGTTTCTCAGGAGATTTATAACAACAGATATTATTATTTACATTACAACGGTATTCCGTCCGGACGTCCGGATTTATCGAAGTGCCGAATCCGATATGAAAAAGTTTGCGAGCTCAGCGATGATTAAATAAATAAATTAATTAATTAAATTGAATATCTTCGAGGATGTGAGAATTCATATATTTTACCTTATTGTTATTCAGTATGACGCGATTTCAAACGAAATCTTTTTAATGAATTCATCCGACGAAGCCTTAAATTTGTGGTGCTCCAAAGTTTATTTGGCCTCCCTGTAAACAACCTCAATTACTAAGCAATTGAAAAGGTACGAAGCAGAAAAGAGGAGTCTTAGAGACGTGGAACATCGCAAATCAATCACCTTAATGATTTTAATCAAATTGTCAACTGATAAGAATTTTAATCGCGCAATAACTTACGAATGTAACGTAAACAGAGAATCAATTTGGTGTTAGGTTGAGTTTCTTGTCACAGCCAATGTACTCGTCACTGGATAGACCACTTTTATTGACGTTATTACTAAATGCGTAATACCAAAGACTGATTTGTGAAAGCGTCCTTTAACACTTCATTCTATTCATAACAAATACGTGTACAAAAATTTAAGATAAATGATTCAAGTTAAATGATTTCAGATAAATATTTAAGATGAATAATTTAAGATAAAAAATTTAAGATAAATAATTCAAGTTAAATAATTAAAGATAAATAATATAAGAAAAATAATTGTAATTAAATGATAATAGCGATTAAATTTCCCGAATCATTGCGATTCACTTTCCCTCAAAAATTCGATGTCCTTCTCAACAATTTCTAAAAGAAGCATTTTCAATAAAAAGGCAAGTATTACGACGAGATGTAACTCGATAAAACGACGCATCTAGCGCGCCACTAGCGCCACTGCGGCCAAAAACGAATGTGCATGTGGTAAATGGGATGCGGCCACTTTCATAATGAATTCGATCGCACTCCCTCTCTCGTGAGCCATAAATGAGCAAACTGAACCATAAATGAGCAGAGGAATCTAAAAAATATTGCCTAATATTCCACTTCTCTGTAAATTTGACAGCGAAATCACGGCAACTCTTTCACATCTGTGAAAGAGTTGCCCCATTACCTCAAACTGCATTTAATCTGGAAAGCGCTTGTCATACGACACAATTGTTAAATTGAACTCGAAATTAGGATCTAAGTAAACGTTTAAGTTAACTTTAGAACCAATTTTGAAGTTTCATTTGCAGAAAATTATGATGCATCTCAGCCTCCTCTAGAGGCATACTGAAGCTTGGTCATCAGTTATTTTGCGAGTGACATTTTTTTACGCAAATATGTCGTCGTTTTAACCGAAAAAAAAATTATGACCATTTTGATGTATTTGTCGAAATTTCGAATCTTTAAGGCTAAAATTCTCACAATATATTTTTCGATTAAAATATATTGTATTTGTAATGTCCATTTGAGTGGGCCACTGGGGGCAATGATGGAAGCAAAGAAAAAAGGAAAACGTCGTTGCGAACACGTGGTTTATATGTCATCATCTTCGCTTTGTTATCTTTTTCAAGTCTAAATTTAAACAACTGAGGAATGGATTCGGTTGCTGAAATCGCGAGGGTCAATCCGAAAAAAAAACTTGTTAAATCCTGTTTTAAATCTATTCCTTATTTATAAATAACTTTATTCTCATCCACATACAGAATCCTTGATAACTTCATATACGCATGTACAATGAAATTACTTACTCTCAATCATTTATTATGTAATTAACTTCTCCATATGTATCACCCAAACATTTTTATTTCGCTCTTCTACTTTGTTTTTCCTCCTAAAAATTTCTTTCAACTTCTTCGGTAAACTTCTTCCTCAGTTAACTTAAATAAACCAATCTATACCCATATCATATCACGTTATATATAAATAGCGAGTGTGTCTGTCACCCCTCTATCTTGGAAACGGTAAGGTGTAGAGAGATACGAGGTAAACTGCGTTGGATTCCTACCTGCTGAAAACTGGAAAGGGAGAACTATTTTCATTCCAGGAGTCTCCCGGAATCGAACTCCGGAGCCCATAATTCATTTCCATTAAAAATACATGTAAAGCTCATTTTTATCGCTTGAAGGCTTTGTTTCTTTTTCAAAATTAAATTAGTAACACAAATAGTACGAAGTCGAGACCAAAAGAAAACAAAAGAGTACTAAAAGAAAGGAACTTGAATGAATATTTCAGTCGTAGAATATCGTTTACGATTAGAAATTGCAAAAATTTTGATTAAATATACCAATATTCTATCAATATTTTGAGGTTGTAAACAACTCATCCCCTTGACGACCTAAGCAATTTTTGATTTTGAGCTCATGAGTTTATCCGTAAGAAGACATATAGAATAAGTGATCCATTAAAACTAATGCTGAAAATAAGAGATAAACTATATTAGATAGACAATATAAGAAATTATATTTATAAACATATATATTTTAGATATATAATTATATTATAAACATTTGCAGTTAAAAACAGTAACCTCTGAAGAATCTCGCGAAAAAATTACGAAAATTGTAAATAATTCAAAATTTGTTTATTTTTTGTAGCAACCAAGCCTTATTTATATCAACGTAATAATTAACAGTGTTTTTGTGAAAAGAACGGTTTGATTAGTAGTGTAACTCTTATAATTGCTTTCTCTTGATCAATTCAACTGAATACATATAAATAACAGGTAAATAGCGGGTGTTTTTAATACGATCTTCTGAATTAAGTATTAGAACCAATATATTTGCATCGATGCATATTTAGCGATTGACAAAAATGTAGTCAGTGAAGATCGCATAGATTTTCCTTGATTCGGTGTTTGGGTTCTTACAGGAGTAGAACAGCGAGTGATCAAAATGTAGCAAATCGCTAACATCGCATACTTGTCCAAAGAGGTAAAGCAATTTTATGTTTTGTGATATGCAGAATACAAAAAGTGATTCATTTGTGGTAATTGTGATTGCTTCCACTCCATATGCATTAACTATCTTATCGTTGGTGTTAAATTTTCGTTTCTGTTTTGGCATTGTGAATGAGTTTGTGTTATTTGATAGTTTTCCGTATTTATGTTATACATTTTAGTATTTGTGCACAAGTCAGCTCCACAATTCACTTACTTTCCACGAAAAATATTCGTCTTTGGTTTCTAGAGGCATATATAATTTATTTCTGTATAATCATCGTTTCCATTATCTTTTTGTGGCTTTCTGAAAATTTCTCCTTATCCTAAAGTGATCTTAATACATATTTATATTGCTTAAAAGAATGTTATCTCCATTGATCGAATATTAAGTTGAAATGGCTTTATAGACATAATTATAATTTTAATTTCTTGGTTTGGAAAGATTTCTAGCTCTAGCCCCCCTCTATCTTGGAAACGGTAAGGTGTAGAGATACGAGGTAAATTGCGTTGGATTCCTACCTGCTGAAAACTCCAGAAAAAACTATTTTCATTCCCGGAGTCGCCCGGAATGGAACTCCGGAATCCATAATTCGTATCCATTTAAAATACTTGTAAACTTCATTTTTATCGCTTGCAGGCTTTGTTTCTTTCGCAAAATTATATTAGTAACACAAGTTGTACAAAGTCGAAACTATCATCAAAAGAAAGGAAATTGAACAAAGATGCTTATGTTTGGCGTGAAATATCGTATTAGATTCGAGATCACGAGTATTTTTATGAATTAAACGAAAAATGCTTGGAAATTTTGAAGATGTAAACAACCAGTCCCTAAGACAACCAATGCAGTTGTTGATCTCAGATTCCGGAGTTTTGCCGTAAGAGTACTTCAATACTCAAAGTCACATCAATATGATAGAAGTCAATACGATTTCTTGAAGCTTCTGTAGCAACCAAAGGTTATTTATAGCAACGTAAACATTTATAACAGATTTCTTAGTTAGAATTAGTTTTTCACGCCAAGAAAAAATAAAAATATTCACCGTGACAGTTTCATTAATAATCTAGTTTTTCGGGTAAGTCTTAATTATGTAAGTCGCATGCAACAGAGCCTCTGTGCGACCACTAAAAGCATTTCACAACGTCATTTACACACATTATTATCCTCTTAGGATTCTGCATTCAGGAGAAAAGAATTATATTTACTTTGGCTGATTTAAACACTCCTGAGGAAACGTTTCCGTCTGAAGTGGAGAAAAAATTAAAAATAAATATATATATTTATTTTAATTTAAAAAATTGTACTCAGTTTAGGAATTATTTGCATTGTTACACCAGAAATTATTATTTTATGATGATTTTAGTGATAAGTTGATTATTAAGGTATGTTAATGTTTATAGTAATATAAAATTAACTGCTACGTAAAATACCGTTTCTTGGTTGATTACGATCAACTATGTTAATTCGAGTAAGATATGCTTACTTATTGCGAGCAAAAGGTAAAATTTTGAGTAAATAAGCGAGAAATTGATCATGGTGCATTGTCGTGATTCTCATCGAATAAGAGTAAAGACTTACTTTTAATATTTGTCCTATGTATTCCTTATGGAAGAATCGGGTCCATCCTGGAATCGGGCATTTAATAAACCTCTCTAGGTAAATAGAATGACCGTCTGCAATTATGAGTACGATTTCAAGCTGAAATCTAACATGTAACTGCCTCCATTCACGTCCTACCTTACCCATATATTCCTTATGGAAGAACGTTTATTGTACTCTGGCTTCTTACCCGTGGAAAAGTTAAAATTTCAAGCATTATTAATTGATGTTTTATAAGATATATGTTAGTTTCCGGTACCTAAAATAACACTAGCGGAAATTAGATTAAGAACTTTGCACTTTGCAAATGCACTTTTTATGAAATAATGTCAAATCTTAAATATTCTATGCGCGCAAATATATGCGCGGGCTCAGCTAGTAATCTCTAAATATGTAACACTATCACCATAGCTACCTTCGTTTCAGATATCTTCGACTTCCCTGCCACCGTATCTGCCCTGTGATGAAATCTTATTGTTATTTTCTGGTAACATCACTTATAAGATTCTACTTTAAATATCTGCAGGGGTCTTTTCAATCCACTAGAGCCTTCTGTAGAGTCCTAGCAAGAGTCAATTAGAGTAGAAAATAGAATCTGAGGGTGAATGGTCAAATGGGATAGGAAGGCCAAGGATGCTTTCAATAAAAGATCTAGGGGGGAAAATCGTCCAATTGTTAATCATTTGAACGTACTCACTTTCGTATGTATGTACCTAAGAAAAATAAGAAAAGTGAAATGTTTTAGCCTCTTTTACATCCGTAAATTGTTAATACGTTTTTACGTGCGATAGACAAGCATCATCTGTGCTTTCCAAAAATGTGATCACGGACGAATATCATTAATCAGAGGAACAGGTGTGCCGGCGGATGACAAATCCAGAAGAGCATATGGGCCACCTATGCAAATCGCCTATTTATTGCCTTTTATCTTCCAATGGAACACTTATCACTGCCACACCAATCCAAGCGTCCAGAAATGCACGCGATGCTCGGCGGCGCATGCGCACTTGACGAATTCTGCTACGGAAGAGTCCACTATCAAACTAACGGGAGTGTGGGTTCTTCACTCGCTCCTTTCTAGTTTCCAAAGTCACATTCGGGGGAATTAATTCCATCCTTTTACCATTCCTGTCGAAGAACTTTTCCTTCAACAACATAACAAAATTTCATTTGATTTATTCCATCGGAGAAAACGTAAGGATACGAGCATTCATCTTATTACTTGATAAATCTAAAATAAAATGTGTTCTTTACCTCCTAGAATTCGATGTCACCTAGAGAAATTTCAGGAAATTCTCGCGGAGTATTAGTTGCACAGAAAGAACTAAATTAAATATTTACCCAAATACTAAGTGAACAATATTAAGGATAAAGTTTTGTAAAAGCAACTGCATTTATTAAGTTAAGTCCCATTTAGAGTCTCTTTCTTAAAATACCTTTAAGAGTTCTTGTGCATAAGATGTCAATCAAATGAAGTACGTTCCATAAACAAAATACGTAGGAACACAAATATTAACTTGTAGCATTATCACCGATTTACCCCTAAGGTGGATTTTTTCGATATTCAACGATAATTTTATCGGATTTCTAACCCATTTTAATCGGTTTTAATCTTATAATTTGCAGCTCGTGGTAATAAAAAAATGCGAATTAGTGAGAGGAAGATGAGTTTGAATTCAGCGAGAGATTCACCAAGGGGTAAAGATGTTTTTTAAGACGTTTCCAAGCACACGTTTAATGTTCCATGTTCGCATGTCTTACCCCAAAAGGTGGTTGAAAGTACGGGAATGAATATTGTGTGGCATTTTCATCCGAAAATAGAAAGTATCGGTTATACCATTGAGAGATATAGCGCCTTCATTCTGTTCTGAGGGTCAGAGTTTGAAGACCTTGAAACTGAAATCACCGAAACGGTAAACGAAACCGAATCGTCTTCGGGCGATAAAAATAAAGGAAGCATCGAAACGAGGGGACGAACTGTCATCCGCACGTGTTCGCCTCCCCACGCACGACTCACGCACATAATCTGTGTTGGTGATCTGGCGACCTGCGGTGAACATATGCCGTGTTTTATATGCCCACGCTAACGACAGCGTGCCTTGTTTGACGAGGATCCAATGGATTGAACCTGTCCTATCACACGCTTGCAAGGAATCCCGCTTTCCCTGGCTCAACAAGTCCCTGAGGAGGCCAAAGAGTATGCCGAAACGTACGTAATTAATACTTCGACAATGTTACCTAATCAATCTCCATCTTGCATTCTTCTTAAACCTGTCCGGCGATCATTCTAGGGTGATTATAAAAATGCATTACGTTCCTTAAAAAAAACACAAGTAGGTATGATATACCTTTTTTATTAAAATGGGCTGCCTTTACTGTACACACTTATTAGCAAAATTACGAAAGTATTTACTACCTAAAATTGGCTTTCGTGAGCGAGTTCCGATATTTGGATACCAATGCATTCGATCGAAATACATATAAACCGCATGATTCAACTTCTCGCTTATTTTGGGTTCCGCCGTCTCCTCATATTCTTATTTGCTGAGATTTACGGCAAAAGGTCTTCACAATAGACTGAAAGGCACAATGATCAGTTAATTCAGAAAATAAGTTAGTATCCTTAAATTCCGCCAAAGTATCGCTACTCAACGTTATTATTTAAGGCATATTTTTCACACTTTCGAAGAAAAAAGGGCAAAAATAAAATAATTACCATCTTGGGAGCTATTGGTAAAGTTTAAAATTACGTATCCGACAATTCCTTAAAGCATATTTGAAGGTTTCAAGAAGGAAAGACTCGAATCGCTTTCGAGAGACTCCCTTTTCTACGAGACGCATTTCGCCTGTTTTACTGCCATCGATCTTCTTCAATTTCCCTCTCACGGAAAGTTCGCCTCTTCATTCCAATGAGAATCATTCACCATGATCGCCGTACCCAAGTGACCTGCAATGGCCTAATTAGGGGTTCAAATGAGCTGACGTAATTAGGACCGAAACTGAGGCGCCTTTAAAAATATCCCCATTGATATATCGCCGCTCCCAACTGAGAAATGAGCGTCTGGGAAATTCAAGAGGGATCCCCTCAAATGAGCCTTCTTCGCCATTACGGCTAATCCTTTATTTCCTCCATATTTATTTTAAGACAATTATCCATTCCTCATTTAAGTGCTTAAAACATATTATGAGATGCTAAGGAGGGCTTTTTACCTATTCTTACTCTTACCATCAGTTTATCGAAAACGTTTATTATTTTCATTTCGTTTGTACAGATATCGGTGAAATATTTTTCGAATCCGACGGAAAACGCTGTTTCACTGCCAAAAATACACTTCCTCAGGCAATGGTCGGCAAACCGCGGCTCGCGAGCCACTCTTTGGCCCCTTAAGTGCGGCTCTCCCATTAAATAACTGCTATTATTGGAACTTCGTGATGATGGGTTTTCATAGAATATGCCTCAAATAATAAGCGTTCAAAACGGAAGAACGTGAAAGTCGAATTGCGTTTATTCAATGCCGAAATGCTCTTCCGACCTGTTTTATTACTAAATTGGCGCATAACAAGAAATAAAGAGGACGACCAAACACATCTACATCTACATCTACATTAATACCCTACAAGCCGCCTTTCGGCGTGTGGCAGGGGGTGTAAACACCAGTTGAATCTAAACTACTTCCTTATTCGATTATTGTCACGTATTGTTCGCGGAAAGAATGAATCTCTGAAACGATTCGTCCTAGCATCTATTTCTCTTAACTTACGGTCATTATCGGATCGACCGACGTAGCAGGGGGGTTGCATGATACCGATTGTATCTTTGGAAAATGTAGTTTCCCTGAATTTATTAAGCAATCGCAGCCTAGCTTCCAATCTCCTTTCTTTCAAGGATTCCCAACCTATGTCTGAGAGCATTTTTGTAACGCTTGCTTTTTTATCGTAGCATTTCTTAACAAAACGAACCGCTTTACGCTGCACTTTCTCGAGTTCGCGAGAACACGTTTCATCCGCCGGATCTCATATACTTGCCGCATATTCCAGAAGGGGTCTGACCAAGGTAAAATAACATCGCTCTCTCACCTTTTCGTCGCATTTACCGACAATACGCTTTACGAAGCCAAGCCTTTTACTTGCTTTGCCGCAGATTTTTCGAATATGCGTGCTCCAATTTAAGTTATTAGTAATGTTGATCCCGAGATATTTAACTGAATCTACTACTTTGATACTAATTCCATTAATTTTGTATGGGTGATTTGGACGCATTTTTTTCTATTCGAAGAAATTAACAACGGAGCATTTACTTACGTTAATATCTAATTCCCATTTTTCGCACCACCTTTGGATGAGGACTAAATCGTTTGAGAGAGATGTCCGGTCTTCCTCGTTTGTTATTTCCCTATATATAACCGAGTCATCCGCAAATATCCTCACATTACTAACTATCTCGTCACTCAAGTCATTGATATAAATAAGGAAAAGAAGAGGTCCAATTACACTGCCTTGAGGTACGCCAGAGGTAACTTTGACTCTATTTGAGCTAACGCCATCCAGTACAACTTGTTGTTCCCTCTCGTAGAGAAAATTCTTAACCCAGTCGACTACTTCCTTGTTAATGCCCGCTAGTTTATTTTGTAAATTAGTTTGTAGTGGGGGACTCTATCGAATGCTTTTTTGAAATCTAGGAAAATAGCGTCCACTTGCTTTTTACATTCGGCGGACTTTAAGATATCGTGTACAAATAGAGCAAGTTGGGTTTCACATGATCGGGACTTACGAAAACCATGCTGGTTTGCGTCGAGGAATTCATTTCTATCTAAAAATCCCATGAGTGAGCTTACGACGATATGTTCCATTACCTTTCCGGACAGCGAAGTTAATGATATAGGTCTATAATTTCCTGGGTCCTCCTTTAATCCGCTTTTGTAAACAGGAGTAATATTAGCTAATTTCCAATCGGATGGGACCCTACCTTCATTTATCGATTTACAAAATATAAATTTGAGATAAGGGGCGACGCTTTCTGCCAGTTCTTTAAGCACTCTTGCTGGGATGCCTTCTGGCCCTGGCGACTTATTTGGCTTAATTTTGCGTAATATTTTAACTATACCGTCTGTCGTAAAAGTTATATTTGGCATGGAATCCAGTATATTAACCTTAGGGAGGATCTCTATGTTACAATCTGATGTGAATACGCTTTGGTAAAATTCGTTTAGAATATTCGCTTTCCTCTTCGAATCGCAAGTAATGTTACCTTCGATATCCCTTATCGAGCTCACACATGTTAGTTAGTGCTAAATATCCTGTCGGCGATGCAATCAATAGTGCAGTTGAGGAAATTCAGAGGGGTCGAGAAAGATCAAGTTCTGTATTCAATTTTTGGATGCAATTTTCCAACAATTTTAATATTTCCAGTGTTCCGGTCAATCATTAGAGTGCAAAGAGAGGGAAAACTAATATAACAATGATAATAACTTTTTGTGTTCTGGGATTTTTAATTCCCATAAGAGCAGAAAAAATACAACAAATGTTATCTGCCCACATCAGGATTATACAAAACATAGACAGAGACAAATGATAATAATACAAAATACAGTCTGCTCACATAAAGATGATACAAAAAAGAAATAAGCCAGTATTATGGCTTCAGAAATATTCAGTGGTAAATACAAGGTAATCAAATAATTTGTCTATAAAAGATGATCTTAAAGCGGAATTTTTATTCTGTACTGGCAGGTTGTTCCAGAAATTAGAGGCAACAATAAAAAAGATTTCAAGTAAGTGCTAGTCCGAGATATGTACGGAGAGGATATACCTATATGAAGTTGTTTTATAAATGCATCCAAATTTATTTTATATTTCGGGATTTTAAGAACTCGGGATTTAAGAATAGGGTCTCTAAAAAAAATAAGAGAGTTACGACCGTCTGCTAAAACAGTGAAAGAACTGAATGACTTCGAATATAAGCAGACGGCCAGTCGAAGATCATTAATTGGTTTCAGGTTCATCAATTGTAGTTGAGTCATGTGACATAAATGATAAAAATTCCACCTTTTGTAAATTTATTTCATGTCCCAAAGAAGAACTTTGAGTTGCCACTCACAGTTTAAATACGAGAAGAGGATACAGCAAATGCTGTGATTGAGCGCATTGAAAAACAATACATCCCTTTGGATAAAATTGCCTCAATTTCAACAAGCAAGGCGAAAAGTATGACCGGCGTAAGAAAAAAGTAATTAGGGATTAAAAAAATATCTTAAACATCGCCGCAATCAATATTGCCCTTAATATTGAAAATATTTGCCGTGACCTAGCGTCGAACCAAGGACAATATTCGAATATATCTTCGTGGGTTCCGTCGGATATGCACGACTAACAGCGATGCCTCGAATTTCAACTCTGTTATTTGCAGGGAAGTGCCTAAAAAATCCCCGAAAATCCTTGCAATGCATCCTTATGGAAGAAATCGGGACTTTGGGGTCTTCTGGCATCAAACCCATGACACAGGTTCAAAGTGGAATTTAGGTTATCATCATAGGTTACACGCTATGGCCAGAATGTCGTAGAAATTTCAAGTAAATCACACTTGTGGAACATGGTTAGTGAATGAATGAATGTATAGGTATATCCGGAGAAACGTCTATATATAACACATAGATGTATATACATTGTTTATATATACTTTAATTTATATCCGCTCTTCTCATAGAGAGAATTTGGACCTGATTCAACTAATAAATCTGACTGGTTAATTAATTGATTAACTTTAAGAGTAGAATAAATAAATTTGAACTCTCTAGGATAAACAATTTGCAGCTTAACCATGAAATCGCTTAAAATTAACTGCAAATCAACATCAGTTTCCCATCTGCATTACAGTTACTCGTTACGTTCCCTTAACGCAATATGGAAAATTATCTTATTTGAGAGATGAATTATAATCTATCGGCAGATGATATCGTTGTCCTCTTTATCCGTTCCTCTTAAATGATTTTAGATTTAGATATATACCCCGCGAGCCGCCAGAGGCGTATGGCAGGGGGTGTAATACACCACCATTATTCATTCATCCCTATTAGCATCTCTCATAGCCTGGGGAAAAAACGACCAAAAGTAATTATCCGTCCTTGCGATTACTTCCCTATAACGCTTCGTCGATGCCTCTCTCGTTCGCTCTTTACTGGCACTAACATTTCACTTACTTCGTCTATAAATTCTGAACGAATGAATTTTTCGAAAAGTTTCCGACGATATTCAGATCTTCTCACCTGGAGTGAATTCCAACCGAGGGAATCTATCATTGCCGTAACGCTGCTATCAAACCTGAAATCCCGCAGACGAATCGGGCTGCTCTACGCTGGACCACATCTAAATCTGAGACTAAACCTACTCCCCAAACCGCAACCGCATCCCGGACAGTGATGAGGAGAGAATGAAATATGAATGCCTTCTTCAACAGCAGATTCGCCCATTTGTACAAATCACTCGTCCCTCTCGCCTTTTGTTTCGACTGCCGTATTTCTTTAGAACAGATGATACCTTTGAAGGAAGCCATACTCTAAATAACAAATAAAGAGTCAGTTATCAGTCGGGTTGCAGCGTTGGTCCTTGGAATGAGACACTTATTGGTAATTAACAGGATGATAATTATCACAAAATCTTCACTGAAACATTCACGGTTCCGTAAGTAGCAGAAATGTTAAACTGAGGCTTTTAGACCTTTTGCTGTAAATTTTCAATTCTCAATAACTGTTAGTGGAGCGTTGAAGTAATTTTTTGTATTTGAAAAGTAGTTGCTTTTGAAACTGTTATAAAAGAACTGACTCTCATAGCTACATCGATTTCTTAAAATAAAATAACATGGATGTAAATCGTTAAACCCAGATAGTGGGAGCTATAAGGTGTGTACCCTGCAAGGATGTTTTCGGCGTGTGGCAGGGGGTGCATCAACGTGACTCCCCAAATATCTTCTAAATGTTCCCATCCTGTTCATCCCTGTAGCATCTTATTACTGATTTGTTTGAGCAAATCTATGCGGAACGTCAATTCTTTCGATGTATTTTATCTAATTCACGAATGCAACACTTTTCCGAAGGATATCATGAAGTACATCAAGCTGAGGCCTAATTAACGCAAATAAATATCATTCGCGGCTTTTCATTTGCACCGAGTGTTCTCTCAAGAAAGCCGAGTTTCTCAGTTCCTTGTGTACAAATATGACGGGTTTCCCGTGTTAGGCTTAGGGTTACTCCAAGATACTACGGCGGTTCAGCTGTTACTAAGATTTCCCTCGGATTTCTGCACGAATATTCATTAACAATTAGATTCGATTATTTCTCCAAGAATTCGACGGATAACTCGCTCTCAAATTGACCGCTAAGTGTATCTACAATTGCATAATACGAGGGGGAGTTAAAATTAGCGCCTCAAATATATTTAGATTTAATGTCAAATGTGGAGCAAAAGTGCATCATTTTTCGGCATAGCCTCCGTTCCACACACGTCCTTCAGTGCATTGCTTCGGAAAGAATTCAACAGTCTCCGGTGTCACAATGATGTGTGGGCCTTCGTTTCGCTCGCACGGCATTTGCAACAGTACTGCCAACTTAAAGAGCAAAGGGAGAGAACATTCGGATTTCTATTGCATTTTTAAGGTTTTCATTTGACACTTGTACGGGAATTGGTATTTGAAACATTTTGTGATAAAGAGTTAAAGCACTAAAATTATTAATTTCAGGTGACAAAATCGTCTCAAAGCGCCTCCAGTTACTCGACCCTGCGGTTATATAAATTATGGTAAAATAATTTCATTGCAAGAGCTGAATCCAATCAACTTATTATACTGTTATTAGACTTCCGATCATAATTGAAAAAATTGTTCCTTATTATTATTTATTCGCATAAACACAATAATATTAAGTACAATTTATAGGCCGAAGGGAAACGACGAATGCGTTTGATTCGCATTCTATTGTCTATGTCTATGTAAGAACCCTTCAAGGCGCCTTTCGGCGTGTGGCAGGAGGTGCAGGCACCTCTATTTTCCTAATCGATTGCTTTCGCGTATCGTTCGCGGAAAAAATTAATTTTTGAAACGATTCGTTCTAGCATCTATTTCCCTAATCTTTCTGGGAGTATTAGAACGGCCCATATAACTGGGGGGTCGCATTATATCGGTTACATCATCTGAGAACGTAATTTCTCTGAACTTATTTAATAAATTTATTCTTTGAATTTTTCTTCTATCTTCCAATGATTCCCATCCCGCGTCCTGTAAAATCTTAGTGACACTCGCTGTTTTATCGTAGCAATTCTTTACAAATCGTATAGCCTTTCGTTGTACTTTTTCTAAATCGCGAATATGACATTTCTCGGCGGGGTACCATACACTACATGCATACTGCATGATAACTAAGGCTAAGTAACATCGTTTCCTACATAACGACGATCATCATGCGTCGACCAGCCTTTTGACGTGGAATACTTTTTCGAGTGTACTTAGAAGTGAAGTTCTTTAACATAGAGGATTGTCCCAATGATGCGTGACCGTTTGATGGGAGAGAGTCAAAGGTGAAAAAAAGAGCGAAATCAGAAAAACATCGGGATCTTGCGGTAGAATTTGAAATTGCCGAGAGAGAAAGTACTTCAAGTGAGAAAATCTGCCTTCACCCTATTTTCTTTTCAGGGCGTCGGCGGCACCCTGCCACATTCGAAAAGGGTTTCTTCTCAGGGTATCGGCGGTATCCTGCCACATCCAAAGAGTAACTTCCCAAGAGGGTGTCTGTCACGGCGTATTAGCATCGTCCCGTCACGAAGCCATTTCGTGACGCCCACGGCTCGACAAAAACTTCCGAAATTGGGAAATGCGCACGCGATGCGACACTCTCTTGTTTTTCTTTGTTTGTGCTTCGGAAGGAAACGGCAGCGGGTTAATTTGGGCTTTTTTCGGCTGTCGTTAGTTGATGGACAGCTAAATTGGGGGGAAGTATGTCATATCGGATACATTTCTTATGAAAAAAGATTACCCTCCCAAAAGCGAGGGAAATGGGATTTGTAACAAAAAAACTGTCACGCGACACTCAAAACATGATCAGTTTCATTCTTATTATTTTTTTAATGAAAATTTATTGATAATATTTTACAGCGTTAAGTAATAATTTAATATGTTCAAATTATGTTTTGAAGAAACATTTAGTAATAATGAGTCGTGATATTAGAGAACGAACAGAATCAACTATCCTTCATGTAAGACGATGATTGAAGGAAAAGTTTGTCTTTGCGGTTTCCCTCAATGCTCAAAGAAATGCGAAACGGAAAATTCATTACGAGTTCTAATTTATTTGATAAGTACTGATCATTAAAAAAATAGAATCGAAACACAATAAAAATCACTGTTCTAGATTTGAATGGTTTTCTCCTCGGAGAATGGAGGTAAATTAAATTAAAATTAGATTGATTCACGATTCGCAATATAGTACTGATAAAAAGTTATTGAGGAATTGGAATTTAAACTCACCATCAGTTTGACTTCGCTCAAGTTGATTACATTTCGTTACATCATTATGGATCGCGATAATTCGTTTCTTTGAGCGTTCTGCTCCATTCAAAGCTTTCTCAAGAATGACCTTTTGAATCTCTATTTGTTTGGCAGTAAAGCGGTTGGATTCGGCCATCATCGTCGAGGACGCGTTCATTGGCAATTTGAATTCGTTTCAGTTTCTCATCTTTCGCTGAATCTCCGAACTGCCAACGCGTTAACATCGATCCCTGCTCTTCGACAGAAAATCATAAAATTCGCAAGAGTGAAATCCAATAAATCCTTCAGAAGATCCAAACGACTCAGATCGACTTCCTCTGCCGTCAAAGTGTCATTAGGGCAAACTCGGCAACAGACACAAGATCCCTTTGGGGTTCTTTCCCAAGGGGGCGCACGCACCTGTTGGGCGAAACAAAAATCCCATCGCTCTTATTCTAACAGCTCTAAAGATATCAGAAAAGTTGTCCAAAGAAATATTTGCATCGATCAAAGTTATCTCCAAAAAGAATAGCTTTGTATGGTGTCGCTCACCGTTGATGGAGGGGAAAAATTAAATAGTTTTGCTTTTGCGTCAGATTTTTCGTTAATTCGACGAAAGTGTTATGGGTGGTAGTTTTATGGAGGTTAAACGTGTCATCTGCCATTTTATGATCGAAAGGAATAATTTTGAGGAAGACTCAAACTTCATGAAACACGAATTATTGCATTTATGGAATTCATTTATCCGTATAAAAAACTGTTTTTTTCGTTAATCTTGAATTTCGATTCGCCAATTATCGAGGGAAATGGTTTCATCCGAAACAAATGAGCACAATATTCTGAGAAAATTTACAGAGTAAGCGGTGATATCCGCTTTCCAACGATGCGAATCATTTACTCGACTGGGAAAGAAGTTACGCTCGTATTACAGACTCAACCTTCCTTCCAAACTGTGCTCTATAAAATTAATTATCATTATAATCAATCATTGTCATGGAGACGCAGCAAATCGCAAAACAAGCGAATGTAACAATATTTGATTCCCTTTCATTCAGGAATATTTGGCTGGGTTTTCTTAATATAGAGCGGCAAATTTGAAATAATAAGTCCAAAAATAGGCAATTGTTAATAATATCACTTTTTTAAATTCAACAAAACCAAGAGTTTGAATATCGATTAAAATACTTCCGCAATTACGAGTAAATAAACGTTTGATATCATCGCAGTAATATTTTGATGGCAAATAACGCTAAATAAATACGCTAATACATTTTGCGAGCGAATCACTATTTCCGTCAATTTACCTCTTTTTTGGTGTAATTTCAGAGATTATCATTTCGATAATTATCGTACAATTCTGATAATATTTCTTTACCCGATGATGAAAATATATAATACCAGTGTAATATTTTCGCTTAAGCACTGCATCCTCTTCCAAAGCAGTATTAAGTTATTCTACTGAAATATCTATGCCCTGTACCTATTTGACGTCACATATATTGTTCTCTTGTTGACTTAAGGCTGCAATATGGCCTAAAATAATGGGGAAGCTCTTTTGGTATTTCCAATTTAAAGTCTCTCCAAATAGTACAATAAAATTGATGCGATTCATTCCTAGGAAAACAGTACAGAGCAGTCATATCCGTTACTTTTATTCTTGGATATTTTGCCCTTATTCATTCGCATGCCTTAATAACTTTTACAATAGAGGCGGTCACAAAATTAAACATAAAAACTTTCAAAAGAATCTAGAATGTTTAAAAGATACCTAGATCTGAGTGTGATATTTTTCAAACGTACGTAAATAAATTAAGGGCCAAAATTGTTATCTCTCCTCATTGGTAATCATATTCTTCAATTGTTTTTTTATTAAGGAAATGTCTCTTTTAAAACGAAAAATTGAAAAATATTTTATAAATGCACGCATTATTGTTTTTATTTTTCTTCGTGATTCCAACAAGATTATTTTATGTAATTATTCTCTAATTGTATTTTTTTAGGCTGTGCGCTAATGCATTTTGAAGTAACCCCGAAATAATACATTCCCCATTGCATTCTTTTTTAAAGTTTTCATTCCTTCTTTCTAATTTGATTCTCTCTTTTTTCTCTCATTTCTATGCTACTGATGTTAAACCTACGTATGTTGTATAACGTATGTAAAAGAGTGAAACAAACATATTATTATTATTCCGCATTCCATATTCTTTTCATGCACAAAATGTTCAGTTTTATACCACTTAGTCTCTTGGCGTGCACAGTGTTCCTATTCACACTTGATAATGACGCTGATGCGTTGAAACATGTCGTGGGTTTGAAGTGTGTGTTTTTTGTAATAATTTGCAAATGTGTTTTTGGAATAAACTACACTAGTTTCGGTTAATGGTAGTTATGCTAAATGTTATTATAAACGATTCAAATGAGCAACAATATATTATCTTCGTCGTCTCACTCGTCCTAAGAGATATACAAGCGTCTTTTGATTCGACGTTATACGATGAAAATTAATATTTTTCGTGATTTTGCAAGAAATTACCCGTTGACGCACGGCAACCTTGCTCAGTCAGATAGGCGGGTGTTTTAAATATCTCAACGGGGGTTGGGTTAGGTTGGGGTAGGATTTTTAGATTACTAGATATTTGATAGAAATCCCTCCCCCTACCCCAACCCAACGGCAACGTTACCGTGTGTATACGGGTACTTTCTTGCAAAATCACGAAAATATTAATTTTCATCGTAGAACATCGATCAAAATACGCTTGTGTATCTCTTAGGACGAGTGAGACGACGAAGATTATAAATTGTTGCTCATTTGAATTGTTTATAATTTTTTAAATCGTATTCCACGCGGTCAGTTTTTATGGTCCCCCCTGCTTTGGCGGCCGGGCGCTCCCGAGCTGCCAAGGCGAGCGGGCGGCCGGATTAGGGCGGCGACCCTCGAAATTTCTACCTGAAAAAAGTAACATTATAACCCCCGCATAACTACCATTAACCCTAGTTTCTTTTTGAAAAGTGGTTTCGTTTATTCAACTCCTATAAGAAACTTGATCTATTTCTATTGATTATATTGAAACTTTATCTATATGTAAAAGGCAAAAGCTCGTTAAGTCTTCGAAAATGTAAGTTCACTTACAAAACTGAAAAACATACTACATAAACTTACTAAATAAAATATGGTTTGGTAAAATACCAAGTGTCTCATATTTATTTTAACTAGCATACTTAGGAATGAAAAAAAGTCAGTTTTCACCGTTATTACAGCATTTGTAAGGACTAGTTAATCTCAGTCAGATTAAGAAAAATCACTACGCGAAAGAAATAAAGAATAAACCGATTGAGTGAGGGATAGCGAGGTACCTTAATCACGTAATAATTGCGGGTGTATGGGTATAGGAATGTAACTGTGGGTATTACAGAATAACCATAATAACTGTGACCTCAAGTGTCCACTAAATGGTGCTCATCAACGAAATATTGGCATCCGCAGCCTTGAATCTAACATTCCATCAAAAAACAACGGTGGGAGTGCATTGAACAACTAAAGACCTAACGAATCTCATGAAAAAAGATTTATTTCGCAAATTTTAACGATAAATAAACTCAGATAAAAATGTCTCCGGTTTTGGAATGATATCTTCCTCCTAAATGCGTAGCTGAAGAACGATCCAGTCGTAGTAGTAATAGGAATTGCATTACTCCATTGAATATTATGGCTTGTCCAAAATACAATCCGGTGGCCGATTTGTCGACCAAATTAATTTTTTTCAACGATTTAAACAATTAGGCCCCAAATTGAGCGGATTATTGCCGAGTATTACTCACAATTTATTATTCCGGGTCTCCGTGTAAGTCGGGTATGTATGAGGGTCCAAAAATTGGGCGAGAAATTTTGCTGATCACACATCATCACCATTTAGCTAAAGCCGATCCCAAGAAGTCAAAATCAATTACGGAAAGTTCAAACTATAATAAAATATACGTATCGTCATGAACGAATTGACCCACAATGGAACTTCTTCATAAAAATGCACTCATTCCATAAGAAGGCCTTTCTCGGAGTTTATTACCGAATCGCATGACATCGCTATGTGGAGCAGGCCATGAATTATGTCCTTCCGTGCGCACCGAATCCATTTTTAAGAACCCTTTGCGGCGCGAGGGAGGGTCTCTCCTAAACCATACGAATTCCATTAGAGAGGAAATACGGAAGCGGTGACATAAAAAACGTCGCCGAGCAAAGATATCGAAATTACTTATGGCGAGAACCACTCTTCAGACAAGGGCTCCTTTGCGGTATTGGTCCTCCAAAAGAAACGACCTGAAAGAAGGGAAATGACGTTCACACGTTCAAACGAATTATAAAACCACGCCGCTTTTCAGAAGAACGAAGCAAATCCAAAAGCATTGATGGAAATAGTGCACGCTTCAGTCTATTGCAAGGACCGCAAAGCCGTTGTAATACGAATCAGAACATTAAGAGCAGAAAAAAGAGGGATGAATGAAAATCAAATGATTTGCGAGCTATAACACAGTGGAAAAATCATGGAACGAGAAAATGTTGTTTCTGTTCTTTCGGTCGAAGGAAGAGGCGGAATGATTTCTTCATTCCTCATTATCATTTCAATTCGTGTTTTTTTTAGCTAAATCGTACGAAATAAAGTAATGTAAAGATATCAGACAAAAATCTACAGATTAAATTATATTTATTAATAATTTTTAAATGAATCAGAATTTTCATCTTGTTCTCTTTCGGTGGTTTATTCAGCTGAAGACTATTGCTATCGTTGAAATCATAAAATATTATGCATTACTCTTTTGGGAATTCCTGTTAAATATGTTGACACCACTGGACTTGTCCACCTTCCTACAATCCCTCTTTGCAACGCCTTGCATTCACTATCAAACCCCTTATCATTCTCAACCCTTAACGTTGTACCCTTAAAGAGTGCCCGATAGTGCATACATATGTAACCAGCACTTATTGGAAAACTGTGATGCAAAACTTAACTTTCATTACACTTATTGTAACTCACAAAAATTATTATAACCTATCTTATATTCCCATAGAATGTGGGCATACAAAATGTATGTGTTTGGGTCGAATACTCAAACACTTATTTAAGGATCTGTTACAAGTTATTATGATATTGAAGTAATTAAACATGTAATGAATTGATTCAGCCTTCACTTCGCGGAACTGTCTAATTCATGGTGAACAAACTGAACGAAATATTCAGGTTTCCTCAAAAAGTTTTAATTCAATTGACGACTTCTCTCAAGAGTCCCTCTCAAGTCTCAGTGACTCGAGAATATGTTGTTCACCAAAATATGGGTCTGACGCTGTGCGTGGATATTTGTAACGGAACATTGACTAAATTCGAACAAGGAAAGTCTGAACATAACCTTCGATAAAATCAGCAGCATATTTTTTTTAGAAATTACCTTTCGAATAGAAAAATTGCTAATTAACTATTCGTTCAGTATTTTAGCATTTTAGACGGCAGGTTACGAAAATTATACGTATAGGAAAATTCTAAGCATGGAATAGTGGTCCATGGAATACCCCCGAGGCGAGTAATTACTAAAACCAATAATTGTTATAAAGTCTAAAATACAGGAGCCAAACTTCAATCCTCGGTCATATTTCAGCAAGCTAAGGACAGAAATAATCATTCTTTTTTTAACTAATAGCATAAGAACAGAAAATTAAAGGAAGTCAAGTTTATTCAACAAATTTAGCAGCAATAATTTTCGGATGGCATTTTGTTCCTTTTTTGCTGTTTGGACGCGTAAGTTACAAAGATGAAAATAAGGAATACACGTGTATTGCTCACACTTCCCTCTAATATTTACTATTAATATTGACTTATATATATACTATGGCATATATGCGATGATTTACAAGTATTAATACAAATTGGAAAGAATATAATTTTTCAAATAGAATATGATTTCTGGCACCATTCCATCATCCTCAACGAGTAATATTTGGCAGCTGGATTTTAATATAAATAAATGCGTTGCCATGAGTTTTACGCGCTCCACAAACATAATTCCAGCGCAGTACCAAATCTCAGGTCATCCATTAGAGTTAGTTCACGACAACAAATACCTAGGAGTCACGTTTAGCAGTAACTTATCTTTTAAAGAACATATTCGAGATGCGATAGGAAAAGCGAATAGAATGCAAAGATTCACTGGTAGAACGTTGAGAGGATGCTCATCAAGAGTCAAAGAAATAGCTTACTTTTCTCTTATTCGCCCGAGTCTTGAATACTGCTGTGCGGTTTGGGACCCACACGAAGTAGGTTTAGTCTCAGATTTAGAGATGGTCCAGCGTAGAGCAGCCCGATTCGTCTGCGGGGATTTCAGGTTTGATAGCAGCGTTACGGCAATGATAGATTCCCTCGGTTGGAATTCACTACAGATGAGAAGATCTGAATATCGACGGAAACTTTTCGAAAAGTTCATTCGTTCAGAATTTATAGACGAAGTAATGAAATGTTAGTGCTAGTAAAGAGGCATCGACGAAGCGTTATAGGGTAGTAATCGCAAGGACGGATAATTACTTTTGGTCGTTTTTTCCCCAAGCTATTAGAGATGCTAATAGGTAGGAATGAATAATGGTGGTATATTACACCCCCTGCCACACGCCTCTGGCGGCTCGCGGGATATTTATCTAAATCTAAATCTAATATGATGTATAAAATTCTATAATTATCTTCATTATACAAAATTTAAACCTAATATACATTTACCAATGAATTTTCTAAATTTTTTAAATTCTAAAATGAATATTGTGTGCATCTGATCCGAGTAATCAAAAATAATCTCTTTCATAGTCTGAATAACCATTTCATAAGAGAAATGGATGATAGAAATATAAACGGAAAGCATAAAAAAACTACTTGATGAGATTTCATTGAACCTATAGCAATAATTAAAAAAATCGTTAAACTCTCACTCAGAAACCTGTTCGTAGGTACCATTGGCGTAGCCAGGGGGGGGTCCAGACCTCCACCTTCCAGCAGAACAAGGAATGAGATGCATGAAACGAAGAGGGAAAGACCTCAGCATAGAGTTTTCCTCGCTCGGCTTCCATTGAAAGGGAATCCATCCTCCTAGAATTTAGCTAACCCTCGTGATTCTGCTAGGATAAGTGGTTTAGAAGGTAAGTGTGACGAAATTCGTTCGAGCATCGGTTCGCCGACTGCTCTCGACAGCTCTGGACCGCCATTTTATTTGATCTCTACGTATCGAATGTGTGTCGCACCTTTTTAGTCATTTTTTATCACATATTTCTAAATTAATTTACCGTTATTAATATAAGTGTAAATATGAAAGCACCTAGTCTCTATAGCTCTCATGGTTTGATCAATTACAATAATTTGATTTTGATGCTATTGTGTTTAATCCATAGCTATGAAGATAATCAGAATGAATGTGTGAAAAAAATATTCTCTGCTACGGTCTTCTCATAAATTGAAAGAAGCTTGAAAAGTAGTAAAACCGAACTTTCGTATACTCTTGAATTAAGAGTGTCCAAAAAATCACAATGAAACATATTTTCAGATGATTTTGAGGCAAAAATATCGGAGGAGTAAATGCGATGTAAAAAGCATACGTTGAAGCATTCTAAGGATTCTGAAGACACCATATTAACGACGGCGACAGTTGACTCCACCGCACTATTCCTAGGAAACACCAAAATAGTTGATGATATCAATTGAGTCCAATGTATCTCAAAAGACCAATTCTAATTCAAATGAAAGAACATGTGAAATTGTGGTACGGACAACAGCCCTAATACCAAATACGTCAATATTGTATTTACTAATTTTCCGCACTCAATTTAATTACGTTAATTATTGATGGTGGCAACTCCAAATTTCATCTTAATTAGTATACCTTTTGCATGTATATCTTTTCATAACAAACTTTTAATATTTTTCTTAAAAATAAAGTTTTTCACGAAATAAATCGACGGAAAATCCAAGGTTAAAACCGGGGCTACGAAACTATGATCTTGGATATTCTGTGAAATACAATTATTTGGATTAATAAATCCTGGATTGGAGCCGAGTAGTTAACCAATTTTCATTTTCCTTTCACTCTTTTAAGATCCAATATTAATACACCCGAACTATTTTCTTCTCGCTTCGTAATCTCAATTAAAACTGCATAATCTGACACACAATACCTACAGCTCATTCATCGAGATGTAGAAAAACAAAAATAATTACTCAAATATTTGCATAAATACCGTTGTACGTGCCACTGATAACTCAGAAGATTCATATGGATATGTAAATCTGTATCAATATTCTTTACATTTTGAGCAAAGAAAGCTTTTTTGACCCTGGATTATTGGCAAATCTGTGCTTACTAAATGGCTCTGGAGCCCTTAGTCAGATCCTGGATAATTTAAGTCTTATTAACGGCGAGATTGAGACTGAAAATTCTCTTCTTCAATCTAACCTTTCGTCAATGGTATTATATACATAAAAACTTGTGTATATGTGAATAGAAATAGAGAGGAACACCTTAGAAGGAGTGGAAGTAAAAAAAAACCTAAGGTGATATCTTAGGAAGAAATATCCACAGCAGGAAAACACCCGCAGTGAAGGGGGTGTGAAAAAAACCTGCTGATAGTATAAGCTAAAAGATGTTAAAGAAAGCTATTTATGACTAGGAAATTACAAAAGCAGTACTATAAAGAAATAAAAAAACAATAATAACATAAATCAGAAAAAGGTAAAATTGCAATAGCAAACAATAAATAATAAATATGACAAAAACATAAGAAAGAAACATTCAAACGAAATTACAAAAATATAGGCTCGTTTCACATCTGTGCATCCCAAATAAATTGGATATATAGATTTCACTAAATGGATTAATTTGGGTAGTATTTGATAACTTTGTTTATTAAACAATATCCCGTTTGTTTGCAATGTTGTCTTAAGCATAATTTTGACAGAAAAATTTACCTGGTTAATTATGATAATGAAAAGGTTTATTAAAAAAATGTATTCACTAAGTACAATTTTAAACCATTTACAGTATACAAAGTTATATTATCATTTGAAGAAATTGCTAAACTTCGATTCCTAAAGTTTACCAATGCTTTCCTCGTCACAAAATGTCCTTCCCCATACTTACGGTCTTTCCCTTAGGGTCCCACTACATTCGTATAGAGTCTAATTCAACAATAGCCTTAGTCGTCATGGGGACTAGTTGTGCGACTAAATTAAATAAATACTAGCAGAAGTTGATTCTTAACGTGGATATTAAATTTCATAAATACCATTGTAACAACCGTGATAGTAACACATTCCTCGTAATTGTTGATAGATAGCAAATACCAGACTTTCCAATCCAAATACCAAGAATTGTAAGTTACAATGAAGTCTACAAAGCCGCATCAACTCAATATGCAATCTATATATATAAAGCAGAAATTCTGTGGGTTTGTGTGTTTGTGGGTTTGTTTGTTTGTCTTGGATTGGAGTCCACACCGGTTGCCCGATTTGTCTCAAACTTTGAATACGTGTCCTCTGATATCAGGAAGGAAGTACTGTCGCATTTTTATTCAAGAATTTTGCTTGGTTCGAACCAAGATGGCTCAGATAGATTTCCATAAGGAATACACGTAATCTTCACTTTTATCGGTGGCAGGCTTTATTTCTCCTAAAGAATTAAATTAGAAGGAATAGTCGTACAGAGTCGAGACAAACACCAAAAGAAAGAAAATCAAATAAAAATTCTTATTTTGGTCATGGCATGGTCATACGTAATTACAGTCAGGAGATTGTTTGTCTTCGATTTTAGTAAAAACCGTTTGCCAGATTCGCGTCAAACTTTGCGTACGTGTTTTCTGAGACCAGGAAGGACGTACTGTCTCAATTTTAATCGATAAATTTGCTGGGTTCGAACCAAGATCGCCCAGATGGGTTTCCATAGAGAATAAATCTAATCTTCACTTTAATCAGTAGCAGGCTATATTTCTTTTGAAGAATTAAAATAGAAAAAATAGTCGTGCGGAGTCGAAACAAGAAGCAAAAGAACGGAAATTAAATGAATATTCTACTTTTGATTGTGGAATATTGTTTCCGAATCGAAATTTCGAGAATTTTTATAAAATACGCGTGAATTATCCAAAACTGTTGAGGTTTAAACAGCCAATCCTCCTCACGATCAATGCGATTGTTGAGCCGAGCTCATGAATTTTCCTGTACAGTAAGAATAGCTTGGGATTTTAGACTGTATTATAAAGGGAATTTACGCATTGCACGAACGGCAACTTGAATTTAATCTACTTCTATATTCCCCGTTGAAAATCAACGGGCGCTTCAGCTAGTCTAATATATTTTGAATGAAAAATTTCATAAAATAAGGCAATATTAAAATATATTCTAAGATCACGTTATGATAAGCAGTACCACGTTTAAAGAGATATTTTCAGACAGGTACAGGGGGACAATGTAATCAAATATTAAATGGCAGAAATAAATTACATATCGATCTAATAACAGCCGATGAATATTCTTTGCGTACAGTAAGTGTATTATGAAGCTGATTCGTATCTCAATCTTAAAATGTGTAACATAAACACGGAACACAAATAACACAAAATAAATCGCAATACCAAAATAGAAAACGATTAAGCACCAATAAAAGAAGGATAGGGAATGAATATGGGTTGGAAGCACTTAAATCAACGATTAAATCAAGTTTTACATTCTGCATGTAACAAAATAAAATTTCTTTACCTTTTAGGTCTGTTACACGATGTTGGAGGTTTGATACAACTTTACAACTCGCCGTTCGTCTCCTTAAAGATTACAAACGCCAAATCTGGGTAATCTTTACGTTCTTCGCTAACTCCATTCCTCCAGTCCTCGACCAAAACATGAATTTTTATTCTATTTCCCTTCTTTTGATGCTAGTTTCGACTTCCAAAGTCTATTTTTTCTAATTTTAATTTTCAAATTAAGTAAAGCCTGCAAAGACAAAAAAGGAGTTAACGTGTATTTCTTATGCAAACTATTTCAGTTGTCTGGGTTCGAATCGTGAACTTTTGGCAAATTAAAAGTACCACATGATCATTGCGGGAAAGACTTTTAATTATGCAAACAGTTTGAACATTGTGCGACATGTAGTAGATTATATTATATACAAATTCTTGGAATTTCGAATTGGAAACGATAATATACGCCCAAAATATGAATCATTAATTAATTGAGCATATTTTGGTACTTGTCTTGATTTTTTAGGACCATCTACTATACTAATAATATCCTTTGTTTGAAAATAATACTAAAATCCTTTGTCAGTGGGTCCGTCAGTACGTGTGTAGTACGTCACAGCTATAGGCGTATAAACTGCTGGTTCGAATTTGATCAAATTTGACATACATGTTCCTTAGGACTCGAAGCTGCCCCGAAGGATTAAAAACAACGAAGATAGGGAAATACTGCAGCGAGACTTCATTTCGATAGAAGAATGGTAAAAGAATAGTATGAGTATTAATACTTGCAAGATAGATTTCCACAAGGTTTGCACGTAAATCTCATGCAGGGTTTGTTTCTTTTGCAAAATTAAAATAGTAACAGAAGCCGTGCGAAGTCGCGACAAGTACCAATAGAAAGGAAATTGAATGAAGCTTTTTATTTCAGCCGTGGAATATTGCTTTTGATTCGGATTTGCGAGAACAGCGATGAAATAAACGAAAAAATCCGGGAAAATTTGAGGTTGTAAACAAAAAATTCTCCTAGACAACCAAGGTGATTGTTGAATCAAAGATTAAAGGTTTTTACGGTTAGAATACACAGTATACTTCAATTCGATAGGTGGCAGTTCGATATTTTAAAGCGTCATTAGCAACCTAACGTTATTTATAAAAGTTAAGCAACGTAAACATCTAATATTGAAATTTAATTTCATGAGTGGAAATATAGTAGAAATCTATTAACCAAAACGTTTCTGCTAGGAATTTAATTATTCAGGTGTTTATTATGTAAGTAACACATTACGGAGTCTTTGTGCGACCTCCAGCATTGTTACACAATGTTATTTACTGCTATGTAGATACTTATGAATTTTTTGTTTCTGCACTTTTGCAAACTAAAAATTCTGTTCGTTACAGGTCTTTTATTTTCACCCCGTTGAGAATCAAATTCTGCTGGTTAATTCTAATTTAGATCTGAAATAATCGCCTGCAAACGATAAATGTGCATTTCTTGAGAGCGTTTTATCGGGTCACTCGGAATCGAACCCGTGATAATTTCCGTAAGAAATATACCTACAAGCAGTATTCCATTGGTTCTCTAACGGATCCCTAAAATTCAAATTTATTTCGGATTATTCCCGAGATTCAGTTCAAAATTTTCATTCGATGATTTACTTATGGGTAGGTCCTGAAATGGGATATATTATTTGAATAGACACACAGACATATTGAAATCGAATAATACGTTCGTAATGATTAGGAAATTGTGAGTGATCTCATTCCTGTGAGACTTCTACATAAACGTAAAGCGAAAGGTATAGAACAAGATGGCGTCAAGGCTAATGCGGGATTTGCGCTCATTTTTTTTCACATCAATAGCGGCCAATTGCTTTCTTATTCTGCACGATCGCCTCGGACGAAAATGAGCCATTCGCCATAACTCGGTTGAACTTCTTTGAATTATGCTGCCATTGCTTTTATGAAGCTACATTTAAGTCATTTATTTTCAATTGATAACACAATTTACAGATAAATAACTTTACGCAATCTCGCATGAGTAAATAATAAAAAGATGAAAAAAAAGAGTCAAAGTCGCTGCAGCTGACTGAATAACACGTCTATCAGCAGAAGTTATTTACGTGGTCATACATTTTATAGTTCCTCGAGCAAGCGAAAGTTCCATCGCTTATAATTTCCATGTAAACCTTCAAATTCCAAATTAACATTTTGATAATCCGATAGATAACTTCAAACTGGTTTTCTCCTCATTCCCAGCCATCATAATTGTAGCATTCGTAATGCGAGCGATCCTTATCGATTTATTTAAATTTAAGTAAACATTAAATTCCTAATATAATATTAATATACAATCAGTGATACCGGTAATTATGTATGTGATCGTCAGTCAACTGGGAAGCATCCGCCTTCTGAAACCCAAGCAATACACTCTCATGGACCATTTTCCCTGAGTGACGTCATTATTTTGTTTTCCTCGCGCGGGTCGTTGAGCTCAACTGGAGGCGAAGCGGCGGCCGATGACTACGAGAGCCTTCTTTCTCACGAATTGCCATCAATAACGAAATTCAACTTGTGATTCTAATATTAAATGTCACACGCTCTTAAATTAGCAATAGTGTTGCTGCGCAATGGACAAAGAGCGGCAATTGAAGATCGAACAGCTGTTTTCTTAGTTGCATATTTGATGTAAGCTCAAATCCAAAAATGATGATTCCATCAAAAGATGCAATAAGAACTTCTTTAAACACATTTGTAGCCTTGAGCTTCGTCGTTGATTACGCATTAGAATCCCTATACATATCGGAAGCTAAGTAGAGACATTTCAACGACAAATTCAACTATTTATTCTAAACTTGTAAATAGTATACTGGAATCTGATAGCATATATATAAACAATTTTCTTGCTCTTTTCTCGTCTAGTCAAGGTTCTACGTAATTCAATTCCAGCTTAAGAATATTGAATCTCTCCTTAAAAGATTGTTTTGGTGCAAACTCAATGAGAGTTCAACATCGATGCAAGCGCGACCGCCAATGCAAACTTCCATCTACTTCTTCTGAAGTGAAGAAGGATTGCAAAGAGGCACTCCCTCCCCGTTCTCAAGGCCAGGCAGGTTGGGGTGCGGTGTTGCCACGCTAAATACAGCTGCAGTACTTTGCCTGCAAAAGCTATTGAACCTTATAAAGTCACGCAAGAGTTACACTGTCGCGATGCCTCTTCTGGAGGACTTGCGTGAAGAACGGGGAAGCCAATTCAGGAGCCTTGAAGAATCTTGTTGAATAAATATGAATTTGTACGACGTGCGGTGATTCGGTTAATCCTTCAAAGCGTTCATCTTTTCCCAGTTCACCTCATTCAACGGACCCCCTTGCCGATGTTTATTTTTCATATTAAAGAGCCATATCTGGTCCATTTCGTTATGTTATCTTTTTAAATGGGAACTTCGTTTTGCAGGAACTCTAAAACATTGAAAAATTGAAAAAATCTTGAACCCCATTTTTTCTCCTCTACGCGGGCCCCCTGTAAATGTGGACATTTTGGGAACCTATGGTTTAAGGCGAAGGATAGCGTCTGACGTCCTTCCTAGAACTGATGAGGCCCACGCAAGAGACAACGCCACTCGCAGGTGAACCGGAGGCCTTTCAAACTTGGAATCCGTAGAAAACTTTAACTGAATGCTTAAATATAACGCATAAATATATTTGACAATCATTCGCGTAATTTTGAGAACAATTAAAAGTGAAATTTACAACAAATAATTATCTGTCAATAAACGTAATTTGTAATGTATATTTTCAAATCTTGTATTTTAACATAAATATCAATTGCTGATATGTATTAATAGGTTTGCATCGCTGACATATGATTTCCACGTATTGTATGGACGTGGGTCTCTCGAAAAATGACGAATGGTATTACAAGAAGCGCAAGACGTAAATCAGAGTTCTCTTGCGAAAACGAGTAGAACTAGAAGGAAAACGCTTCTGTGCAATTTCTGAGACTTTTAAATTTCCCTCCAATTCCCCATTTGTGTGACCGCAAGTTAAGAGAAATAGATGCTAGGACGAATCGTTTTAAAAATTCATTCTTTCCGCGAACGATACGTGACAATAACCGAATAAGGAAGTTGTTTAGATTCGACTGGTGTTTACACCCCCTGCCACACGCCGAAAGGCGGCTTGTAGGGTATTAATGTAGATGTAGATGTATTCCTCCCCGTCAAATACGGACTTTCATGTCCGTCGTCATAACGACACGCTTTCATCCGTTGACAAACAGTCTGACTTTGTTTCAGCATTTCAAAGAAACGCCAATTGCAGCACGTTGTCTAAACGTGCATCAGTTGTTTGGCGCGCAATGACGCGAGGAGCGCTTCGCATCTGTTTTTCCATCTGAGTGACCCAATTGTGAACCGCACTTGTAATGATAAACTTCATTTGCTCTCTTCGGCCATTACGTAAACTGAGTAAATAAACAGAGAGCGGAGTTAATTATGTTTTCCGTTGAACTGTTTTGAGATTACGAACTAATTCAATCTCCTTTAATCATCAGGGATACACGACTTCAGATCAGCGATTCTAGAACAAAAAAATACGCCATTTATCGCAGATTCTACAGCCTTCTATTTCTCCCAATCAATTGATTTTAATTAAATTGTTTGGAAGTTCTTTTCAAGGGTGTTGGAACTGATTCCTATATAGGCAATCTTTAGGAGATATCATAGACAAATGACGATCGCTGATTAAAGCATCATATAGCTTATCTATCGCCTAATAAATGAATTTCCTTCTCGAGGAGACCGCTTTAAGAACTTGAAATTGGTAATTTTAATGTAAAATGATAAGACTTACGCTATAATTATTTCACAAAGAGCCTCCAAACATGAAGAAATCAGGTCATGCTCGAAAACTGAGAGTGAGTATATTAGCTCACTAATTGATTAACACTAACAAATGAACAAAGAATAAGTATTGCGAGTACATTAGCTGGTCGTCCGACAAAAGAAGTTAAGAGTAAAATGATGAAAGTCAGGTGACTGCATTGATTAGCGGGGGTTATCGAGGAAACCAACCAGTGAAAATCCATCGCATCAAAGTCACAGTTTGTAGTCGTGAATTATTTTGTCTTTTCCTAAAAAGAGTAAAATGAGGAAAACTCAGTTGGAAATAAAATAACCCAACTTCCGTTTTTGTAAGAAACTTAAGAGATAAAAAATGGTGCTCGGTGTACAAAAGATGTTCCTAGACATACGATTAGTTGAAAGTATAATTTATTTAATTCTTAAATGATAAATGTGTCAACTAATTCCAAGAACGTCCTGAGATTCGGTGTACCTTTCCTCCGACAGGTCTATGCAAATATCTACCCCACTGAGTGAAAGAGACTATAAGTTAATTTAAATTTTGGTAAATCTTTTTATGAATTTTATGGTCCGCGACTCATGCGGATAAACAAAAAGTGTTTTCTGGTTCAAAATCCATCCGTTTATAACCGATAGATTGAATTGCGTTTGAATTTGAGGATAAATTTCAGAATGCTCATGATACAACTGAAAGAAGGAAATATTCACATAATGTGCGCGAAAGAAGTCGTACGAGGATTTCCATGAAAACTGCTGTGTTTAAGAAGAAAAGATACTTTAATTAATACTAAACAAAAAGAAATAAATTAAAGAAGTTTTCAATGAATTCTTAGACTTTTAAATTTAATAAAATGAACATTCAAGCATCGTGATTACCGTCTTTACAACGAAATCATTCGAAACGAACATCTGCTCGTCTAGATAACTTAAGATGCTGCTCGGAGAGGCTATCATTCTCTCAAAAGCACGTTAAAACAGCAGAAAGCGAACATTGGAAAAATGTAAATTATATCCGGATGATGACGCCAAGCGTCGTATTTCTATATTGTGCACATTTGGCTTTTTATATATCCTAAAACGTAAGAAACGTTAGTACATTAACATGATAACCTTTTACTCATTGCGACCCATTCAATGATAAGGAAGTCTATTTGCCGGAGACGGCGCAGTACGCTTGAGGTGAAAACTTGTATTCTCCTGACTCGAAATGAGAATCGACACTCTTCATTCGACGTTCGTCTAATTTTTATTCAAACGAAATGACGATCCTATTATTTCAGGGAACATTACTTAATTTACCGATGAATCATAAACGATGCCAAGATTCAGCGATGAAACGTCGCATTAGAAGAATCACAAACATAATTGAAGCTGTCAACAGCACTGTCCACGGCGCACCACTGGTTGGGTTGAGGGTGGAGCAATTGCAGCCATCGAATATAAATAGAACGGGATTCAGTCGGGAATACACATTTCCGTAAACAATGTCGAAAGGCAATGATTTCTCGTATCGAAATAGTAACTCTTCCAACGTGAAATTCTGTCGCTGTTAGCACTTGAACGTATCGCATTCCAAAATCAGTTTTTATCTGTTGTTTCGGGAGCGTAGTGACTTGGGATTAGGTCTACCGATCTGAGAGGCGAATATCATTGGCAGATTAGAATTGCTACTTCACACGCCGATCGGTGGAATATTGGTTTTCTTCTGGTACAGGAAATACCTTTTATTTGCCACAGGCTTGTTTATAGCTGTAAGGATATCAGATCTACCGAGATAAGCTGAATTCTATTAGTCACAGCTGATAGTGATGTGTGTCATGGAGCAGTATGCAGGGGGTCTTTTTCGCCACTATGAGTCCTTTTCCAGAGTGCTCGAGATTGGTTCAATGCCCACGTCCAAAGTTTTTATTATGAAATATAAATAGAAAAGTAGCAAGCTCGTCATCAGTCAGTGTTTCTATGACGAGTAAAGGAATACTTTCGGGTGTTCGGTTCTTTCTTCCTGTCCACGAATCGCAATAACTTTCCTATTAACTTCAACTGATATCTCGGTTGACCTGATTCGTCACTCATGGAACATTCACTAGTGCGACCACCGTCCAGTGTGAAGCATTCTTTGCTGTGCCAATTAAGTAAATGGGGTTTATTGTCAATTGCTTCAGGCCCCCACCTTCATGGTAGGACTCCCTTTATGTATAATTCCTAAGTCGATTCCCTCCTCATTAATTTCGCAATGGCCTCGATGCATCCAAGACCGAAATTCTTTCTGCCTCATAATGAATCCAAAAGACATTGCTGATGTTCTTTGGAGCCGACCTGTTTGCTTCTCAATTCAACCCAGATATTCTCCAGCTTCTTCGTCCGTGTGTGTATTCTCTGCTTCTATCCAATGTATGTATGTATTCATCGAACGTGCCTCATTACGTTCTCTATTTGTCGGTATGCATTAACTTCTTTACGGGAATTTATCTTTCTATTATCTCAAAAAGTTGAGGTGTATTTGTGCTCTCACAAGAAAATCTTGACTAGTTTTTGTTGGACTGTTGTCAACTCATAAGCTATCGTAACTGTCAGTTGCTGCTATTTCCGGGCAGTCGTCTCCCAATGCGTGAGGACATTTTTCGTTTTCTGAAAAGATATACAAAATCCGCTCACTCCAAATACCTTCGTAATTTTTTTACAAGTAAAATCATAACATTTTACTCTCAAACAGCATCAAATCCAAAGCGTTTTTGGACTCGGATAAATCCTCGGCGAAACCAGAGAAACTCCAGCAAAACACAGCTTCGTCCCAACGGTTCCTGACTATTTAATGACTTTTTTCTGTCAGCTGTTTCACCGCCTTGGAAATCTTACGATTTTGAAGCTCTTCAAGTTTGCCCTTATTCTTTTTCTTCTAGAGCTACGTTGCTGAAGAATACTTTCACCTTCTTAACAATCTGTCTCCGAGTAGAGCCATTGGTTCTGATCTTGTTCATTTAAAAAGATGTGTAACCTCTGGTTACTTCAGCATGAAAATGCGCTCCTTATTTTCAAATCTCAGTGAAGATAGACCCCTCATCTCCCCGTTTTAGCAATGAACAATTTTGAGAAGGATTTTATCGCGCCTCTCCCAAGTGCAGTACACTCACAAGGCTTTCGATCAGAAAATCAGATTCGAGTGGCAAACAGGTTTCGACGGTCGTCTTTAACAGCATCATCCCTTGGAAGGCCTCTTCCTCCAATTGAGAGCCATTTCTCTCTCTAATTATCTGCCCTCACGCATAATTCCTCCACCGCATTATCTCCACTCTCCCTCACTCTGCCTCACCCTCCCTCGCTCGCTCTCCAGCAGCGACGCCTACAAAAAAACACGCACGATAAAAGGCTGCCTTACTACGACGTAGTAGCAGTATTTGTAGTATACTACGGGTGGCGGTGGGGGGATCACGTGACTGGTTTTCCAACTCCGCTTCCCCGGGGCGACAGACACCCCACTCAACGCTGCGGCGCCTGCTTCTTCCACGCGACTGTCTTTTTTTCTGACGCTCGCTTGATTTATTCGGCACCGTCCAAAAGGTCACCGAACGCTTCTTTATAAAAAAGAGCTCCTAATCTGTCGCGCTTTTCAACTCCGGGAAAAGCTTTCCATCGCGAGAAAAGCGCAACATTTTATAACTGGAAATTGTCTTTCCAAGACGATTGTCTGCATTAGTCGACCGGTTTGAGCGCGCGTCCGTGGCAAGATTTCCCTTTCTCGAGTGCGCTCCCGATGCAGGCTCGGATTTGAAAAATGTACGAAGGCGATCGCTTCGGAGCAATTCGATATTCAATCGTTGTGTATCCGGATCTCGTGTTTTATTGGAAATTATCGAACCAATCGGGACTACACGAGATTTTAATCGGGACATTGTCCTGAAATCGGGACTGTCCCGTTCATATACGTTCGCTTGCAACCTCAGCTGTCCTTTGCTGCATTTGATTCAAACTGAGCTGCATTACTGAATGCAATTTTAGATTTGGATTAGCGCTAGTTGCTGTTGCATACGAGTTGCTTTGAACGGCAATTCGAATCCACGTTCCTTTATACACTCGCTGCAATGTGTGCATCGTACGTTGTCGAATGATAATCATTGGGTACGTACGCAAGAGGTGGCAACTGAAATCTCGTTCCCTCATTTTGATCCACAGCGATCCGAGATAACCGACGGCTAAGCAACTTCTCCAGGATTTCCTATCGAAAAAGTACGTTTCGTGGAAGCAGTCTGGAAGGGAAAGGATGCAATGATGGTTAATTTGCTCCTTGTTGATGTCCGGAGGGAATACCGTACTAGTTTGTTATGTCTCTCTCTCATTAGGAAACAGCAAATCAATAAAAATAGAATTCTCCTCCTAGAGTTACTCATCGAATCATAAAAACCTATCAGAAATACTTAAGGATCTATAATTATGTAAATTTCCAAGATTAATTCTATGAATGCCGAAATAGGAACCCTTTCAAACCATCTAAAATTGCATCCCTAAACCTCACTTTTACAGAAAACGCGGAAATATTTTCTAAATTTGAAGATATCCATATTTATATTGCTGGGTTTTCCATCACAACTTATATTTCACTGAGAAACTATTTGAGCACCGATTTGTTTTTGTTAAAGGCGTAATATTTCTTTTCACGCATGTTTATTTTCACTCGTAATTATTACTTGCTTTGGTTCCACAATTCAAGAATATCTTCAAATAATTCCAAGTTTTTTGGATATCGATAGATTTCCTAGTAAAAATGAAATAAAATCGAATCATTTAATCGAATATTTTTTTCTTTTATTTGATTTATGGAATCTAAAAATCATAAGGCGAAGGGCACGTTTCCCAAAAGTTTAGTTATAGTTATACTACGATAATCAAGTGGGATCCAGGTTCGATTCCAGAGTGTACCGGTCCCAATTAATGTAGACAAAACGACCACGTTCGCTCCACCACTGACTATGGGCCTTTTCTTCCGATCGCCTTCTCGAATAGGAATTGAAACGTGCACCGTACATACGAAGGAGGGATTCGTTGGAATTCCGAGTGACCGTTTTCTGTTTCGATTGTTTTTCGCTTCTCGCGTAGAATACCATTATACAGCGTAATCATTATCGCAGAGTAGGCGAATATAGATTTACACATATTTATTATAATTTATCAAATATCGGACGACTTGAAGATCTCAGCAGATACGGGTAGCGATGATTCGGTAAAAGAAGGAAGACATGGGAAACGCCGTATGCAATTGAGAGAAGTAATGTACCAAGAGAGGAGATTAGGAACCGAAGATAAGACGAAAGTAAGGTCGACGGCTAAAGGGTTCTTTGTCTGCACCAAGGTCTCGAATTTCACTGGGAAAGGGTTCAAAAATAAATGCATGACTTCGGAGAGATGCTCGGGTCATTTAAAGGGCGAACTCGGAACGGAGCAGAGGAGGATTAAAAAAAAAGGGGAAAAGAAGCTACTGAAAGATTTCCACTGAAAAGAAATTGATTACTCCGAGGAAAAAGCATCCAAGACTCGGAAAAAGTTCTTTTATGAGTTCGTGTTTACAGGTGAATCGATCATTTAAAACTTGCGGTCAAGTCCCCGCACAAATGTTTCGCTTTCCGAGTCGTCTTTGAGAACTACGGCGGTTATAGAGGTACAGGATGTAAGATGGAAACAACTGATATTTATTAGCTATTGTAATAATATATAATAATAATAATAATTGGAAATATGTACAATGCTATTAAACAACGCAATAATCATCACCATATAGTATGTACTTATAAATTTACACTTTAATGATCCGGTGTATCTCTGTAAGAAATGCATTAAGAAAGTGATACAGAAAATTATGTACTCCGCTTTCCGTTATGACGTAAGTATGAAATCATATGATTCCGAAGAGGACTTAATCAATCATCTTAGTTCGAATGCATTATTTATGCGTTTGTCGATGTTGATTATCTAAATGATTCCATCCGCGCAAAACGTGAGGGCAATAGTTGGGCAGCACATTTTCTAACTGTTAACAAAAAAGAAGCTAAAATGGAATTTTATTTTTCGGTTTGGATCTGTTTCCGGAATGCCTTTTCGGTATTCCGTACAGCTCCGTACGCATCGGATAAAGTTTCTCAAAATCCAAGCGAAGAAATCAAACGCAGAGTCACGTCCTCTCGCTGTTTTAGCCCATATTTCCTGCACGCACCAACGCCTTCGCTTCCCTCCAATCTGCTCGCAATCAAATCTCAATTACGACCTTCCATCCGTCGGCAGAGGCAACAAATCCAGGAAATGAAATCGACCACTCGACTGCCGACGCCGAAATTCAAATCGAATTAATGCATAGGAAACTGTTTTCCGTAAATTATGAACGACAGTGCGCGGATGCATAGAGTAATGGGATCATGGCCGATCTAAACATTTGAATAGTGAACCGTCATTCAAGTGAAATGTGATCTTGAGTTAGGACTTCGACGATGAACGCATTTAGGGGGAGCGAAGACTTCTCAACTGAGTGGTGGAAAAATTAAATCTGTGGAAAGATCAAGAAATCGCTGCTTTCATTTTCAGTCTTCGGAAAATTTAAATCTTGGCTGAAATTTCTTATTAATTATCACCAATAATAACTTACTTCCTTGATATTTTTAAGTCTCACTGCCCCTCAATATCTGTTATTTTTACTATCGAGGCTCCGGTCCGTACACACAAATACTGTTGTCATATACGAATAAATTTATACAACATAGGAAATTAAACAACACAAAATGAGTGTATAAATATTTCAAAATATTCGATAGTTGACCACAAATTGTCTTCTTCAATTTGTTTCTCGAGTACCCATAGTGTCCGATCGAAATACACCGTAAATTCGTTCTTATTATTTCAGTTTATTGACCTTTATGAACTGTAAAATAGAGTTAAGATTTTACTTCTAAATAAGATGAAAATAGCCAAAGTTAAATGATTAGATGTTCTTCCCTAGCGTAAACTTCGCCTTAGATAACTTTTCACAGTCATTGTGAGTGTACTCATGCACAATTACAGGTGGTAAGTGGAACAACAAGTGGAAAGAGAGGCGGGTGTCGCAGCTGGAGACGAGAAAAAAACGTCCATCACGCATCCATCTTCCTCACGTCTTCTTCCGAACCCTTCTCAACCCTCCATTACGCCCTTACCCTTATTTATCTTCTCCGTTTTAATCCGACCTTCGAATTTCCTTTCGTCGTCTTTTGTCGATCCAGTCTGAAGACGTTTCGAGTACATCACTTCAAAGTCACTATTAAATGCTCCTCGTAGAAGGAGAAATGACATTAGGTGCTTTCTTATCCAACTGCAGTCGAATTCGGTGCTCTCTCGCGTCGTACAGCGAAGCGTCAACAAATTTTCATAGACCAAAATGATCACCTATACAGTCGGCTTATGATCAATAGTGAATAGGAAATTGGTAAGAAAGAAAATCAGCATCAGTAGATCGACCACGTGCAGTGGAATCGTGTGAAACGTCATGCCTACAACGATACCAATAAACAAGAGTGTCTCAGTGTGTATGTTTTAGAGGAAACGAACGGAGCGGACGAACCATGGATTTTAGAGGGATAAATTACTTTGTGAAAAGGTGATGGATAGTTGGAGGTTTTAGAGAAAAAGAAAGATTGTTGTAAATTTTGCGCTTAGATGCTATTTCGGATTAAGAATCTGGATGATTAATCAGAGGAGTAAGGCAATCCAATATGTCAGGAAAAGTATATGAAGATAGGGACTCTGGATGGAGGAGTAAACGAAAAAGGTTTTGAATTCCGAAAAGGGGTTTACTAATATCAGTAAATGCATTTGAGCTGAGAATAAGAAAACTCAAGTTACGAGGTACACGAAAAAAAGCTAAATTAAGAGTCGAAATGAAATGAGGAGAGGTGGGTGAGACTCCGCATGAGATGAGAAAAGTAAGTTTAGAAGAAACTTGAAAAAGTAAAGGCCGGGATTAAGAACATAATTCGATGGCTCAGCTGTGAATATTTGAAACTCTGAGAAAGGACCGAAAGATGATGGAGAAGAATGGGAAAAGTGAGTTTGGTCGATGGCAAATCAAACACGGAGTTGGTTTAGGAGGAGAATTGAAGTAATTAATCGTTGAAAAATATAATTGGTGGGCTAAATATCGGAAGAGAGGAAGAGCTAAAGAATGTCACCGAGTTCAGAAGGAAAAGGCAGAGATGATGTAAAGAGAAATGAAGAAATAAAGGTAATTGCGTTAATTAGGGAATTTGAGAGCGCCTAATAGGCGTTAACTACTGTGTTGAGATTCAGATTCAATAATTTTGTTTTAAATTTGTTGGTGAAATACCTTTTATGTCAATATAGAGTGAATCTTGTTTCGAAATTCCTTCGACAGAGTATTCCTGAGAACCTTTGGAACTTAGAATTTGGCGATTATTAATTACGAATGGATAAATAATTCATGCCCAATTAATTTCCTGGTTACATTCGCTTTCTAATGGATTTTTGAATCGGCCAAAACAACACGTCACCACGCATTACGCGTGCACTCCAGCCAAATATGACCACCTTCTTAGTGCACTTGATAATGAATAAATCATACAAATTAGGAGGCCGATGGAATCGCCGAATGGAATACAAATGGAATTTCCATAGTTATAAATAATTACCGTTCATAAGTACAATATTATTATAAGAATATATTTTTTATTCTGCGAGTTTTACGTCGATGCTTGTATCCCTTCATTTAAAGACATCGTTCTAGTTATAATTGATTTCTACGAGAAATATATTTCCTCTTCCTAATGTATTTTCACAGTCGCTATGCTGGCGGCAGTGCAGCATGGCGAAGAGGGAAATAAACAACTCTTTGACTGTTACGGATAAATTATGTGCTCATATCTTGCCCCCCATTCGGGTCGCTATCTGCAGACCTTGGCCCTCGTCAGATAAAGCGCTGGTGATAAAAGGGCGTAAGAACGCGTAGAATAGGAGACGTTTTGCTTTGACACGTTCGTCGATTGAGCAACTGAAAGAAGTCTTTTTAGGTCACGATCTCGACTGTGGAGAAAGAATATGAAGAAAAACCATCCAACTCGATAAAAAATAAGAGATTGCGTTCTCTGCACAAAGAGATGCTGGAGGCATTAGAGGCATGTTGGTCCAAATGGAATGGAACAAATTCAGATGCATTTTATGAAAAACGGAAAAGGGTTGAGGTAACTCTGCACATAATTTGTTCTGGCCGGGTAGCTTAGATGGTTAAAAGCTGCCTCCCGGAGAGAGAAAGATCCCGGGTTCGATAACCGGCCCCGTCAGACTATTGCATACCATAGGTCATATGGGTTGGATGGAAGAGGAGACTTTTAGTCTCAATCTCGCACGAATAAAGCCGTTTTATTATTATTATCTGGTAGTGAAACTTGGGTGTTAAATGCTGCAATAACCCAGAGACTTTAGACAACACAAAGGAGCATGGAGCACTGTATGCTGGGAATCACAAGAAGAGACAGGAAACGCAACACTAGGGTGAGAATACTGACTGGAGTTACAGACATCATAGATAAGGCAAGATCACTAAATTGGAGGTGGGCTGAGAGTAAACGACAACCGTTGGACATCTGTAGTTCTCAACTGGATACCAAGAGATGTGAAGAGACCAAGAAGAAGGCCTATGGACAAGTGGAATAGAGACATCATCAAGTACTTAGGTGTAACGTGGCAACGAGAAGCTCAGGACAGAGAAAATTGGAAAGTACTTGGGGAGGCCTACATCCGACGTCGGATTGAAAATGGCTGATGATATATATATATATATATATATGTATCTGTTTCGATTCCAGGATTTGAAGAAAGAAATCGCAGGGGTAAGACACTCTTCCTTAAGAATAATTCTCGATCCTGGATAAAGACTATTGAATTGTTTTTTTATGAACACGCTAATTCGATACAAATTTTCCATTTCCCAGGTCGAAATATCCCCATTTCGCAAAAGTAAAGCAAATTAGCGGAAGTGTTGGAAAGGGGCTCAAGTAGAGGAGGCATCCGAAACCGGTGCCTCTGATAAAAGCCTTCGATAGCGATCTCGCATATATATATGAGTTGGCGTGACCTGCGAGCGTTGGCAGCGGACAGGGGATTGTGTTGCGAATCTCGCGGATCATCGGAACAGATTATCCCGTCGACGGCTCTCGTGGAAGCGTGACCGGAGTCGAACCCCGTCGCTTAGTAATCGCAGCGTGCGCCAGAGTTATAGCGGCGAATAAACTGCTGGTTCCGCTTTTTTCCACGGAGGCGCCACCAGAATAAATAAAGATATCTACGACGAACTTATGCGGACGGTTTAAAGTTATTTACGCTTGTTCTCGGAACAGTGGAACTTTGAAGAAAGATCCTTCACTGCTGATATTGCTTTTAACTCCGTATGCGTGTTAGTACAATTTGGCTGAATTTGAAGTTTCATCCAAGGGACTTTTTTCAGTTTCACCAAATGGGATTCTCACCGAGATACGTTGCTCCTTATCTAAAGACTACCTAGGGGATAATTCAGCCAAAATACCAAGTTTCTGATTGGCGCGGCATCGCAACTATTGAAGAATTGCATTGGAATGAAATAGAAACTAAATATCCTGGATTGTTATACGCGAAGAGAACGGAGGACTGAGATAAACTTTCGGCAGATCAAACCACGATTCAAAATGTACTGTCAAAAGATTTGAAGTTTTCGAATACCTCGATTAAATAAATACTTTTCGAAAGAGCTGCGAAGAAATCAGAAGTTTTATTGAAAATGATGAAGATAAACGTTCCGTGTATTCGGTATGCAATGACAACGACTCTTTCCCAATCAACAGGATAATAAACTGGATGTGACCAAGTCAAATCTCGGTAGTTTTTAAATTTGTATTCATCCTTTTATACGTTTCGACGTCATGACGAGTCGGGTCTTTCTTTATCGGGTCGAGAGTTTATATTTTCCTTTCCCGATTGCACCTGGGCTTCTTCAATTGGACCCCAATCAGTCGACGGCCATCGCTTCTAATCGACGACCAACAAAAAAACCGATTCGGAAGAGATTTTCAATTTCCATTGCAAGACCTCTTCGCGTGCCGTTTCTTCTTTTTCTTAAATAACATTTCTCTTTGACTTCCTTTCCGTCTTTTCATTAAAAGTCGGCCTTTAAATACTGTCTGTAACACTTTGATTCGGATCATGTATTCACGCTCTGGGAGAATTCCATATTTTGACGTAAGCCATCTTGTGTTGATTCGTGGAATTACCGCTTTGCCTCAAAGACAGAACAACGATCCAAAAACTCGTCTTAAAATTCTATCGAAAGATCGTGGAAACCTCGCCCCTTCTCTCGGAAGAAGATTCAAATCTCTGATTATTTTTCTTGAAGCCACAATTACTTGAGCGCATTGTCTTCTCTGTAAAATCAATGTCCTCTATCACTCTCTCGGGTGAATGGCAGAGATGTGAAGCAGTAAATGAGAATATCCGTCGAAAGCAAGTGAACGGAGGTTCTCGTGATGTGCGAACACCTGTTGGAGAGGGCCGTTTGTATGGGAAATGTCGAAAAGACGCTGAACAAACCGCTTCGATTTACATTTTCGAAAATTCCCGTTTTTCAGAGCTTTTACAGCGTTATCCGCCAATAGGATTCTTAACTCAAAATAGAAGACAAAATTGAACTAAAAGATCATTTTATAAATAAATACATTTTATAAATAAGAGTATATAAATAAATTGCCTAAATTTGTCCCCTCCCCTGGGGAAGTTTCTGCATGTATGGACCTATATTATTCCTGAGTTCAGGCGTCGTTATCGATAACTTCAGAGATACTGTGAGGTAATACTTACGACTAATAATAGGTGTGAGACGGGCTTCCGGTTCGTGGGTCTCCTCCTGATGTCCCTCCGCCTGTCAATTTGAAGGAACCAACCATCTTCCCTTTAATTAATTCTCCTAGTCGTGACGACAAAATTAGAAAATGGGAACGAAAGTTAGTACTCAGTACTTAAAAGTACTAAGAGGAAAATATAATAGACCTCTACGAGTTGTTAGATCTTCTCGTCGAGAGCACAATGTCCTCACGAACGCACACTTCCAAAGCCAACCACAGTCAAGTGAAATAAATGAACGCATCTAAGATTTAATTTACGGAATCGAATTTTAATATTAATGGTCAACTATTCATACTTCTACAAGTTAAAACTCGACTCTATGTATGCGATAATCTTGGGAAAATCTGCATCTTTTCATATTTAATCACAGTTTCCATTTAATTTAATTCCAGTTTCAATTAGCAATATAACACCAGCTCCGATTCAGTATTAAGTATTCGGAGAATACATCCATGAAGTAATACTTTGGTGCACTGGAAATCAGTCGAGATCACGCTGAATTTATATTAATCAAGTAAAAAATGTCGAAACTCCAAAAAATTTGAGAGCAATTTGTGAGTGTGTAAATAAAAAAACGCTCGCTCCTTGTGAATTAGATTTTTTATTAAACGGAGAAATGCTTACCATCGACGAAGAATTACCTTTGCGCGGTAAAACATGGAAGGAATTTTAATTCGCAAATTTGATGACAATTTGGGCGTAGCGAGTTTAACACAGGCGTGAGAAATTCCCGCTAAAAGAACGATTCCTTATTTAAAGTAAGGCATAGAATCGCTTGGTCCTAGCGATCCGCCGATCACCGCATAAAGTCTTATCTGATTACTCTCACAAAACATCGCCTTTTCATTTCAAATCAGGTTTCCGTTGGCACACAGTAGCCTCTTCGCCGTTGTTGCCATTTTAGCACGTCCCTTCTATTGACGACTCACACACTGGCGGGGTTGCTTGAGCACGGAGCACGACGTTTCCGTGATTCTAAACAGCATTGCTATTTGCAATGCTGTTATAAGATTGAGCATTCGGGTTCTTCATTGAGAGTCAATTGGCTGAAACCTGTCGTCCTTTGCTACCTCGATTCAGTGACAATATTCTAATCTCATCGCGATTCTTAACAAATATCGAAAATATGCTTTTAAAACGAAATAAGAGAAATTGATTTACTCAACATAGTAAAGCTTCGAACCCGTCACTTCGTGGAACTACTGCAAAGAGTAGAAAATGAAACAACTTCGTAATGTTTCGATAAAAAAATATTTGAACGACATAATTCGACTCGTAAAGTCAACATTCAAAATTAAAATAATACTTTAATCATGACTAAATGAGTCTAAACATGCATTCGAATTAATTTATCCCAGGAATATATCCAAATTTAATTACTCTGCTTCGAGGAGGCTAAGTACGAGGAGAGAATTATTTTTGCGATAAAACTTCAGAATATCTATCGGTTTAGAACATTTAATTCTTCATGAAACTTCAAGTTATTGAAAACTTTTCAGTACCGCCTACACATAATATAGCGTACATCTTCGGTAACACCAGATGAAAATGTTTAAATGCATTTGCTGGTTGTTGTAATCTAGTTGTATATTATAGCGGTTTCATAAGTGACCCCGATAGGAATTAAGAAGTGACTGTCTGAGGAATAATCGTATGAAAATGGAGCGTAATCACGGCCTCCGTGGTCATCCACCTCGGACAGCTGTTCCGCGCAGTTGCCACATCTCGCACCAAAACAAAGCGAGCGTCAACTCCGCCCTCTGTTGGAACGATCGAATTACACAATAATCATGTTATCTGATTAAAGAAAGAATCTTCTGATACTGAACAAACAAACACCTTTTTACGCGCTACAATATCATTAGAATGTAATTTTTATTACTAGAATATGTGCCCTAATTATATCGATAAAGGATTAATTTTCGCGATTACAGCGCAGTGTATTACGACATAATCATCTTTTTTATTTCTAATCAGGATGAAAATTACTTTCTCCGCGTATTCGTCCACTTCCAACAATTCTTTCCTCGACCATACTTTGCTATTGGTTTATCGCAGTCCCGTCCGGTCGCAAATTATCAATTAAGTATTTACTAAATAAAGGAAAAAAACTCCTCATTTTTACTTTGGTGTATGGCTCAGCTATTATTTCATTGCAGTAACCAACAGTTCTTAACGGTGGCAGTTCAATGCGATATTTTAACTTCTGTTACTTCCCACCATTGAAATACGACCACCTTATTTCCGTTTAATTGGAAGAAGAGAGCACAAATGAAAAAACTGAATATTCAATCTGATATGTCGACGAAGTAACCTCTCATGAAAAGTAATCGCAGAGCAAAACTGATAAGGAAACGGAATTCTTTTTTTACTGAACTTAAATGCTTTCCTATCAACTATGATACACTCGATGGAACGATAGCAGTTTTTCTGCGGTGTTTTAATGTGATTTATATATATACTTTGGCAGAGCTAGTAGACTAGGCGACGGCTATGAGATGTTTGGCAACTTCAGTAATCAAAGGAATATTTTGCAAGGAAAAAAATATATCTGTTTTTTGAACAGTTAAACTTATTTTCATTTCATGAAATTCAGTAATGAGTTCCAACAAATAACTTTATTCCCAGGAAAGGATCCTGTCAACAACCTGCATCTGATCATGTTACACATATTGCTGGTGTAAAAAAAAACTATGAAATAAAAAGCAAATAATTCAAATTGATAATATAAAGGGTGAACTTAGGGAGTTTGGTCATCGTCGAATGAAAGAATATCAAAGTATTTCTCTCAGAAAACGTTAGAGCAGAAAAGTGCAGAGATATTTTTCTAACAAGTTCAGAATTCAACGTAAGGAAATGATGATCAAAGAACTTCAGGAAACTGCAACCGACTGTTTCTCTCTTTCACCTTGAATTGGCCGCGTGGGCCGGAGCATCGGCAAATCAGAAACTAATGAACACATACCAACCAAATTTTTGTTTTATGAATATTTTTGCTATGTGATGATTATCTGAGAATTTCGTTAATTTAAAGTAATAAAAAGTAATCAATTTTGGCATAGTTTCCAAATTTACAAAATTAATTAAAATGATCATTTAATTCTTATTTTAATACTTTTTAAGCTCTCATACATAAATTAATTCATTTTTTAGTGAATAATAACTATTCAAACTAGCGGAAAACAAAATACTTTCCAAAACAAGTTTCGGCGGACTTTTTTTGAGGTGACTGACAAGTTTCCAATTTAATTCTTCTCTAATCAGTGAATAAGTAATGAATTAAAATTTTCTATTCATTAATATGTGCAGTGTTTATTGTAAATAATAACTCAAAACATATATGCAGAACATTTGTAAAAGTTTATATTAGTGTACATTACAGTCAAAAGAGTATAATAGAAAATTTTTTAAAGGTCTTGCAGAAATTTAGGCTGATTGTACCAAATTTTGAGTCTTCTATCCATGTTTATGATTATATGAATTGGGGAATAAAATGAATAATTTCTTGAGAGACTTTGCCAATTGTCAAAGCTTCTACAGAAGTGAAATTAGCCAAGGGGATTTGAGACTAATCTCAAGCAATCCCTTTCCTAAATGGATCTGCGAATGTCAACCCAGGAATATAGCGAATGTGAAAACCATTAATGCGCAAAATGTTGATTTATTTAATATTATGATATCCATTAATCTGTAAGCCCAGCGCAAGCGGGAGGATGCTTAGTTCTCAGAAGCTGAATTATCAATTCCGGTGTAATTTATTGACACATTGGCGAAGTAATTACTTGGTTACCATTGAGTGTGGAGTAGATTTGGCCACGGATGCAACCACCCAAATCGACTCTGGTTCAAAGGTCGGGCGCCTCGTCCAAGTTAACTGGTGGCATCGAATGGGGAGACATTTCAAATGCGCGCATCCGGAATTTGCGAAACAAAGAGGATATCTGGAATTAAACTCGTTTAGTGGAGATAAGAGCACAAATGAAGTGGTTGTCTGTCAGTGGAGTCCCCTGCAAAAGTCACGGATAAACATTTAGCCCTTGTTTATGATCGACGTGATCCCTTGAGAACCCTGAATCAAAAAGAGGGATTCCAAAGCATTACTACCCATAAGAACAGAAAAGAATATTTAATCTGAGTCATGAATCAGAACGTATACGAAAGTGTTCTTCAAACTGGAAGTCTGAGAAAAGTAGATGAAAAGTATAATTAGAGAAATATTAAATGCATTCGTTGCATTCTTAAAATCCCGTTAAACTGCAAACTTACGGTGTTTTATAGAATCTCGAGTTCTAGAAATCTCAGCTTTTTATGCACATACGACGTAATCGTTGAATACGATTCAAATATAAATTTTGAATTGAATATTATGCATATTGAGGTCTTCAAAGTAAATGTCAAAACTGTGTATGTGTTTCGCTCATGGATATAGAAAGGACTCTGTTGCAACCCGATTAGTTTTCTAAATAAAAAAGTGTCGAAATTATATAAACGAATCCAAACGATTAAAATATGGATTCTACAAGTTATATCCATAGAAGAGCACGATCGCATCGCAATTTTGTTGATTTTGGTGGTGATGGCTCTATTATGCCCAAAGTCTGAAGAAAATGCGGTGGAAAAAGCACCGGATTATTAAACTCTCGTGGATTTCCATAACAGTTCGGCCTCTTCACAGATTCACTTAATTCTTGAACTCATCCCATTACGTATTGTCGAAAAAATATAATGCAAAATATATTGAATAACTTGTATCGCCGTTTATTAAATGATAGCGATGTTTGCCTCCAAGGGCAGCCCCAGTGGGTACACCTGCACATCCGTCAAACCCTTCCCTCGAGGGGGCGCCTTTTTAGGGGAGCGGACAATAGACGGTTGCGTGTGAAAGTGTCTGCAGGGATCACAATAGATGCGAAACATCTCCTGCACCTGCAGATACCGTCGGAGGAAGGGTTGGGGGATTTGTTTTGACAAAGATACGGATGAAAAAGGCACTTTGGAGGCAAACCGATTATAGATGCTATCGCTAATCGAACCAATGGTTCACGAGGAATCGAAGGGAAGTGACTTCCCACCGTTGTTCACACCCTTTCAATTTACGCGAATGTCAGGAGTTTCGCTGAGACCGTTCCTAGAACGCTGTAAAACATCATCACTTAAAGAGATTACAAAGAGTGATAAAGAGATGATTTGACGGTACCCCGGAAAGAGTATTGTCAATAGAATGGTGTCGATGGCACCAAAATTCGCTCAATTCTACCAACCGATATCGGAAGAAAGCATTTTCCAATTATTTATCGATTGAGGAAATAAGTAAGAGACAAAAACCGTTGAGTTTTTCGCGAAGACTACGGCTCTAACTCTTAATCCTGGATACGAAAAAGAACGTCAGACAGGCAAAATCAACGGCTTCTGAAATTGGCAAATGGTTATTCTGGACAAGACAAATCATCAGATTCGAAACGAATTGTAGACTTGAACTCAAACTTAAATAACGACTTACATCAAGAAGAAATTGGTGGCTGGAGGAATACTTTCGTAAGAAGCATTTGAAGATCGATTTAGTCTTCTAATTCATACGAGGAAATAAGTAATATCTCGAGCTGCAAGGATTCGCGAAATATAAACGTCGTTGTTTCTTTTCTGAGTTATTAACATTCAACGCAGTCATCATATTATACTAATATTGTTAACTTTAAAAACTTTAGATACCAATAATTCTGCGAAAAGGAATTAATCTGCAATCGAAATACGGCAAAAACAAACTTATCGAAGTTATTGTAGATATTCGATTACTTCTATGCGAAAATATTTCGGTCAGTTACCCTAATGACGTTTATTCGTAATTGTACAGTACTATTTTTCGTAATTCTATCTTGGTTCAAATACTTATTCTCATTTGGTTTTAACAATTGCAGTGGACTACACAATAGAAGGAACATCACTTTGAGGAGATGTTTTGAAAATTATAATAGAATACAAAAGTACATACATACAAGTTACCTTTGACAAATTCTCGTAACATTGTCTGTTATAAATATCCCGCAAATACGGATCAACGAAATAATGTTTAAATATTTAGATCCTTGTTTTTGCATGGCTCAAAGATAATATCTACACACTGTTGAGAAGATAATAAGCCTAAAGGTTATATCAGGGATACTATTTTTCATTATCCATGAATATATATATATATATATATATATATATATATATATATATATATATATATATATATATATATATATATATATATACACATGGAAAACAACATAGCTGTGCTTTCCATAATTTCGAAGAATCTATAATCAAATTTTACGTATACCTATCGTATGCTCTCGTAAATCGTAATCGTAAATGGATTGGAAGACAATGTTGAAAGTTATATAGTATTTCGTCAACCGTAACTCAAAGAATCTCACTTGTGTTATGGTATTGTACCTCTTATTTATTCTTGTTCATGAAAAACAGTGACGCTTATTACTACGTTCGAAAAGTTCCCAAACTTATTTTTCCCGCGAATACGCCGAGCAGAATAAATGTATGATTGTGGTGGTAGAAAGGTAGGTAAGCGGTAGATTGCTGTACCCACAGTATGTGGCGCTATCTACCACCGGAATATTACATTCTCTTACTTGGCGTTTTCAAAGGAAAAAATAAGATCGGGACCATTTTGAACGTCGCAGTGCATACGACATCGAATTCGAAGTTTCCTTTTGGTCTTCTTTAAGGACAACATGGAAATACTCTCGAAAAGATACAACTTGCTGAAAATCTGTAGACACGAAGAGAGGCCGTACGGAAAGTGGATGCGTGGATCCCTTCTTTAAATCCGACCTAACAATCAGCTGAGCCCCTCTTTTGTGGCGTCGCCCCTTCTGCAGGTGTTCAGAGCCACTTGTCAGCTGAGGAAGGGCCCACCGCATCCAGGAGCAGTAAAACCCGACCATCATGATGTTTATTCATCAGTAATTAGTTGGGGATCGCAACATATATCCTCTGCTTTCAATTTACCCTCTTTCCATACGAATCAAACCGACCAGTAAAATCACACGCATTTCCTGACTCGCAGCGAAAGAGATATCAAACTCTAAAAATCGCCTCTTTCCAGGTTCTCTCACATGCGCTCATCGCGAGTCCTGTATGATTCAAACAGAAGTTCGTCTGGGGAAAATACCCGCTTTTCGTACGCACGAATTTCCTCGAGTAAACGATTTCCGACTCCGCAGAGTTGAAATGCTACTGAAAGAAATCTGATCGACGAATTCAAATGGTTAGCCTCCAACTGAAGAAAGTACGTACTGCAGTGGGGGATTGATAGATCACTACGATAAGTGAACGCTTCGAACTGATGCACTGCGTTCGTTCCATACTGTTTTAATACTACTGTTCCGTGGACAATTCTTTTCTCAATAAACAATATTCTTTTGCGATTCGTTTTCTAAATGATATCTAATTTGGAAGGAACGTCTTTCCACATTGTAGAAAAAGCACCTTTGAACCTCTGAATGTAAGGAGATGCAAATCCCCACCTTCTTGGACAGTTATTTGTTACAAAGGGAAATGCCGTTAAGAGTGGATATAAATTAGGCTATTTGAATAACTGATTCGTAGTAAATTAATGCGTTTGAGCCTTAGGATCCACGTTATGAGGTAGGGCAATCAAAGGTTTGATTTTTGATTGCAAGTTGAAATTAATTTCTAGCGAGAAAAATTATTTCGAATTATAAAACCGTTAATGATAAACGTCTTTATCTTAATTACGATCAAATGAAATGTCTTCTTTAAAATATTTTTGGAAGCACTTTTATCGTTTCACAGCCGATGCGGTTAAAAAAGTACTCACATTTCCTTGTGGATGATTTACATGACTTGCTGTCAAAAAGATCCAGGAATCAAATATGAGCGCATTCGAGTAAAACATCCTGAGCAGGACGCTGTTAGTTGAGGACAACACTTCCGGAAGTCAACCGAAATCCGGCCAGTTTTCCGGAAAAGAAAACAATATTTCAGAGACCCACGCAAAGAAAATTTTCATCGGTTAGGATATTAAAAAGTGAGGGAAGAGTGGTGGCGTTAGGGGAAAAGGGATCGTTTGTGGGGTCCGTTGGAAGAAAAAAAGAGGTAAACGCAGCCTTGGATAAGGTTAGTGAGGGCGACGGCAGCGTCTCTTAGCGGCCACTCCGAGAAACATACGATAAACAGCAAAACACGCCGATTTGAATTGAGTAAGAACAATCGAAGATGCTTATAAGAGAGGATTCAAACACCAATTAGGAGAGGGAGAGTAAAATTAACTCCATCGCAATCACACGTATTTAAATCTGTAATTGAAGGGTCAAATGAGTTTGATAGCGAAGATCTGCGATCAGCGCGAAGTTATGTATTTCACAGACTTTTAAAAGAGAGAAAAAAAAACACATTAAAAGGAGAAATTTGGAGTTTGAGAATGCTGTAGTGGAGCACGGAAACCATCGCATGGGTGACATCGGTGGAGAATTGTAGAAAATAGAAATTACGATGGCATAATGGTTGTAACAGAGAAAAAGAGAAGCATCGGCGGTTCCATCGGCGTGGGTTTTTTGTGAGCAGTTGGAGAGAGAGGTCAGGGGAGTGATGAGGGAGATATGGGCGTCTTGAAATGGACGACGAACAGGAGCCAATGGGAGGAGATGAAAGGAAGGCGTAAATTTGGAGGAGAAAAGAAGAACGATATCATCCATCTTTCAAACGGAAAGCGACCTCAAGATGCATAATTTCCTCGGAGTAAAACAACGCGTCATAAATCTGTAGCAGCACCTATATTAATATCCTTCGTTCCATTTCTAAGTTAACTCTAAACACGTTATGGCTGACTTGTTTTTCTCCGATATTTATACAAGCATTTTCCTTTTAGACACCCAAGCATTAATTAAAGCATTAAAATAAGCTCAAAGTTCTACTTTAACGGCTAAAGTGGAAGAATTTTAGAAATAAACGTATAATTTGAATGATTTCTAATGTAATATGATAAATGGTACCTCCCGAAAATACGAAACCTCGAAATACACATTTATGCAACGGCGCATCTAAAGAATGCCGATCAGCACACAAGCTAAAATTAAAAAGAGACATTGAAGTTTTTCAAAGAGTGCATTCATCTCAACAAAACGGAATTTTATGAGTCCATAGAGTCTAATAGAAAACTTTGTTAATCGCTCTTCTTCACGAGTTTCAGGATACGATCTCGTAATAAATTGAAAAGCGTTGAAAACGACGTCATTTCAAGAGAAACATCAAAAGTAGCAGAAATGAGAATGAACAGAACGATCGAGCTAAGAGGCGCGTATTTCGACAAGAACAACAAACGATCCACACAAAGGAGAAATCCTCAAACAGCCAAGAGAGGTAATTATGCAATCATATGGAATTTTCCCGGAAATCGAAAGCAGTTGTAGCAAAGAAAACTTAATTTAATAAAACCGAGCGGACACTGAAAAATCCACTGGCCTCTCTCGCGTAAATGCACGTTGCATATAATCAAAAAATCCAAAGATATCAACTTATACGGTTTCCGATTACGTTCATCGTATTTCTTAGTTGAAATAGGAAAACTTACAAACTCAGCTTACCCACTGGGAGCTAATGTAACGGCAAGGACCGCATGCAACAAAAACTTTTTTATCCAAAAAATAGTAGTAAAAAGATTGTAAATCGCTGGTAAGGGTGGCTGGACACCTTGTGCAGCGTCTTTCACGTGAGTAAGAGCGGCAACGCAGCTTCGAGAGGCCTTGGGGGAGTCATCTCGAGGAGTCGCCCTGCCGTCTGCCCCTTCTCCGCCCCCTCACACAAAGATAACAAGCGTTTATGAGAAGCACATTTCAAACTGGACACATGGCTCTAACCAACGTTTTCGACCCAAATCGTTGTTTTAGAGCCAATATCTCCACTGAGAAGGGTCCACGCATCCAAACCCACGCAAACAACAATATTCCTTAGCCGGTGTGAGCGAAGTTGTGTCTACATATTGGAATATCTTGAGGTTTTTTCGAAATTGTTAAAAGCATTTTTTCTTAATTCTTAATCGATCGCTTCTCCCAAAAACTAAAATTTAACCTCGATAGGGAAACAGTAGATTTCTCACAATAAGGCCCCAGGAACCAACGGAAAAATGGAAAGCTTAAGTTTGATTCGTAGTGCTCGTGAGCTCTGATCGCACTCTGAATGCTTTTCTTGTGGATGCGAGTGTCATGGAATGGTTTAAAAACAAAATTTATTATCCAGACAGATAATAATTCTAACCATATTCTGCATCAGCATATTCGATGATTAAGACCGCAATCGGGATCGTGGAGCAGCGGATATCCAACGGCTGAAAGCGTTTAAAATTTCTTTCGCCTTTAAAGTCGTACAAATCATTACCGAGCTGGAGAGTTGATGGAAATCAAGAGATTTGGAAAATCTCTAAGTTTTTATAAGATAACTCCGAAAAAAGAAATCTCTCCAAGAGGATGCTCGTGGTCGGAGATCAGATGAAATTGACAAAGCGTTGATTCTTTCCTCTCGTTGCGAAGGACGTTTAAGCGCCACGAACGACATTTTAGCGCCTCTATCTGTCGCTCAGCAGAGGAGTGAAGCTCAATTGAAATAAAATGCGTATATGTAACAATTCGATTACAAACCTTCTGCTAAATACGTTTAAAATGATATAATCGCTAATTACCGTTAATAATATACTAATTATAAAACATAATAATTCAAATAATATTTTATTGAAACACTTCAAAAATTTACTTTGAACAAGGCACACATATAATTGCAGATGAATCCACCGGGTTCACTTGGCATCGTCCTCTGGGAGTTGAGGACGAGTGGGTGGAGGATCTGCAGCCAGGAGAGCGTCACGGAGGATCTTCGGAGGTGCATTAGCTCAAGGAGATTGCATTTTTGGAACATTCAGTATACTTGCAAAGCGTATGCTATAGCAGGGATGGGAGCAAATATATTTTTAATTTGAATTCTTACGAGCGATCATTGAATTATCGAAAGGATTCTTAAATAAAACAGGTTTTATAAAACAAAAGAGTGACTTTTACTATTCCACATACAGTGGGGACTAGTTCCGGCTATCCTCGAGCCGCATTTCGGCCTCCGTTAATTTGGAATATTCAATTCTGCACGAGTTGAGTGAGTTTCCAGAGACGAAGACCAAGGTTCCTAAACATTAATCTCAGAGAAATGACATAAAAGGCGCTTTTGCAGTAAAAAGAGAAGTTCATTTTCTGTTTAGTGAGAAATGGCAGATGACTCAAATACAATCCTATGGAAAGTTTTCAACTAATAAGGACGGTCTTCTGGGAATTATCTTCCGCTAAATCATTTTAAATTCCGAAAAAAATTGAATTTCTCGATTAAATAGTACATATACACATACATAGTACATATGTTCTCTTATGTAACTAATTAAATGCTAATTATCTTAGATAATTGAAGGAAAACCATAAAATACTTTTAAAGAAGGTCCCCGACTAAAAAGACAAAGAAAATATTTATTACCATTAAAATAATTTTTCCAAAAATTATTCGTGAATCAAAAGAAGCGTAGCTGAACTCGGATTTCAAATGTGAAGAAAATTCTCGTAAATTACGAGAATCTCGTAAAGGGGAAATTCGCGGCTTTCATTCGCACAACGGACTCGAGTTTCAAAACAATTGAAATGCCAACGCATTAGAGGAAGCGGCAACGTATAACGGCCCGTTCTTGGGCAACCGACTTCACTAACGAGCTTTATTTACCGCTGCTTCACTTACACGAAGATCTGAGTAAATATAACGAAATAATGGAAAGCTTTGATGATAAATGAGTTACAGAATGCATTTCCCCTTTGATGGAGAAATAAGCTTTTCCCTTCAACAGTCGCTATTTGTCCGGATGGATTTCATTTAATAATTAATTAAGGAATATTTATTTCATTGCCTAAAAATGATAATATGATATTAAGTTATTTTTTCGAGATGCTGATCATTCATTTCATATTGAATTATGTAAGTTATTGAGATTAAATTCTGGGCTACTCCTGTGATAAAAAATCTTACATAGATTCTGTGTTATATTCTGCAGGTTAGAAAACTTCAATATCGATGCAATGCAATGATTAATAAGTATTATGTTTTTAAACAAAAAATCGATAAGGAGTCTTATTGCCTTAAGCCTTAATTACAATGATGATCAATACTAGATATTATATTATTTACAAAATTCTTGAAAAATTCAGAGTACATCTATCACAAGAACAGCTTCCATATCCCAACAATATTCTTTATTTTCACACTGCTCGGAGCATCAATTTTAAATGTGTTTACCTTTTCACCAAAGTCATGTTCAAATTCTTAAAAATGAAATTAATTTTCTAAATAACATAGACGAGGATATTCTATGGAACGGGAATAATTTTTGCCTTTCTTTGAATTGAAACGAATGCTTACTATAAACATAATTAAATACAATGAAAGATCCGGAGAAAATACGAATTTGTTGAATGTAAAGCGATTTTTATATTTCCTTCAAAAGAAACGATAAGGAAGGCCCAACTTAGCGTCGGGGCCCACCGACGCCTTTGTGACGTGCCTCAGCTACACACCGATCCTCAATCGGTCGGCCAGGATGGTCCTCCTCGTTCTTATCGTTAGTTAGGAAGTTAGTTCGTAAGTAAATAAATCCGCTCTGAAAATCCGTTTCCATTGTGACATTCCAATGTCTTTACGACAACGAGTCTGATTCGAAGGTCTCCATTCGCCGATGAATTCAGCTTTTCGAAAATAATAAAAATGGGTTCCTGCATTCGAATTTACGCGCGCAATTACTAAAATATTTTTATCCGATTCAAAATGGAGAAGAAATGAAGGAGAAGATGTCTGCTGCAGCCGGGACTCAAACCCGGATTGACGGGCGGTAACTTTAGGCAATTAAGCTTACACTTTAGGCAATTAAGTTACCACGAAAGCACATTCTCCCCTTCATCTCTCATTCACTTATTCTCAACGCGATTCGCTTGTTTGTTGAATTGGTCGAAGGATGACTGAGAATCTCTATGAATACGAGCAATTATTCCTCGAAGAGAGAAAGATTAAGCGACGGTTTGAAGAGAAAGGCGAGCGAGTTTCAATTACGAAACGAAGGCGTTTCGACATCTGTGCGCGAATTCAGGTTTGACAATTGACGGTCGGTGCGCGTAAAGTGAAAGGCACGACCTTTGAGGCGACCGTTTACTTCGATTCGCAAAATGCAGCGAAATAATCCGTCGATTATCGGCTGAGAAATAACATTCCATCTGATTGGGCCGTTGAAATGGTCGGCTTGTGTGAATTGTCGTGAGCTCGTTTTACTGGCGTTGGTTACAGAATATCCTTAGAGGTCAAATTAAGTATTTGGTTTTAGGATGTCTTCCTCAGATTTTGAGGAATTCAAAACTGTGAATAATTTTCTCTTTCGGATTTCCAAAGTAGATTAGGTTCTGTAGTGCGTTCCAGCTTTTCTAGTAATGGCTCAGATGGGAATTAAATCCTGTGTATTTTAAAGCCAAACTAGATAAACAGAATACAAATATCGTAGAGCACAAACGAAATATTTGTCCAATGCAAACATTTCATATTAATGGAAGGGTTTAGATTTGCCTTTACTGAGTTCAGAGAACAGATAATACTTATTTATTTACCATTTTATAGAAAAACGATTATTCGCAATAATTTTCATAACGACATAAAATAAAAATAATGAAGTTTACACAGGAAACGAAAAAGCTTTCCAAGGGCTATTGGATCAGTGTTCGCGGTTGTTCCAAAAAAAAGGAAATACTGCGCGGCTTTCTTTTGTTTCTTCCCTCATATAATTAAAATATTTCTGTGATTAGAACGTTTGATTCAGAAAACAAAGAAAAAATCGGTCAAAATAATTCGATTAGAACTGAAGAAGAGATACGTAAATTGTTTGAAATGCGATTTGATTCTTCGAGCAGACCTCGAACTTACGCAAAATCCTTCCAAAATCTCCTAAAGCATTAATCTCCGCAGTATTAATACATAATAATAATAATTTACATAATAAACACGAAGGATATCCTTAAAAATATTCATATCAAATCCGAAACCTTCAAATTCCAAAATTAAATATTTTGTAATTACATCCATTCGCAATATTTTCAATTATTCCAATATAATCATTTACTTATTAAATAAGAAAATTAAAAACCAGAAGCAAAAAGAATCCCATAAAATAAAAAAAGAAGAATACTATTAAAGATCCGCTTGCAGAGCAAAGTTGAATATTAAAATAGAGCGTAGCATTCCATGCAATTGATTGATAATTATAACATTGTCAACATTAGCAAAATAATAATAAAAATTTTATTAATTTATGTAGTATTTTAGTAAACAATGCTAATTAAATTATTAATTAGTATTCTTTGAGCGTTATAAATTTAGTTCTCGCTAAATCCTTTATCTGTTTTAATTTACGGACAAAATTTCTCATTCCTGTTCGTACTAAGTAATTGTTGTCAATGTGTTCCAATTTGCATTATATCATTTATTGAAAACAAAGTATGGACTTTATTAGTCAAATAATAGGGTTTAAAGTGCAAAGAAAATATTAGGAGCAAAATTTGGCTGTGAAACTTAAATTTTTATAGTATGCTCTCTCGAAGTAGTCAATTTTTTATTTTTCATTAACCTCAGTATCATATTTGAGAATGTGAAATTCTAATGGTAGTTTATTTAATGCAGATGGCAATAGGTTTTCAAACGGAGCTGTATCGTAGTTAATTTCCCATCATCAAATCATACTTAGCGGCACAAAATTACCAAACAGTACCGATGGTAACTGATGATAGTACAGCACCAGTTGGTAACGTAGCAATAACTCTGAATAGCTGAATTATTACACCACATCGCACTTGAGATGTCGTTAAATAATAATGTACTGAATCAAAACTCATAATCCGTGCAATTACATCGGATCATTATTTAAAATTGGGGTTTCTATAAAATAATATTCAAATCGAAAACTTATTAAAGACCCCTGACAAAGAATCCGCGAAGTCCCTGTCTTAAAAGACGAGCGTTTACTCGCGAATAGAATATAGCACGCAATGGTACAATTGTGAGCTTTGTTAATGGCTTCCCAGCAGCAAAGAAGGGCGGCACAAAACCGAGGAGAATATTCTCCGAGCAGAAAATGCATTTTTTATGGCGATGAGGAGTTTACGGCTTCGAAACGGAGGTTAACAACCTCAGGCGTATATTCCCTTCTTCAGAACGATGCCAAGGGATTTCTTCATAACGATGCTAAGGGATATCCACAAACAGATCGAACTGCACTTAAGCGATGCATTTAATTGGAGCATCCGACGTCGTGCAGACCGTCGATTTTAGACTTGGTTCCTTAATTGCAATGCGCACTAAAGGTCAATGATTAGGTAGGATTCGGTTTCATTTCTAAATTCTGTAAGAGGAACATTTATCCTTATCTCCTGTCTTGTTCCTCCGTTCTGCATCTCATTGTCGTCTAATACTTTGGATCTTTTCAAAAGGGCGAATCTAAATGATTTATTTTCTAAGTACAAGTTTAATAAACGAGCAGGAGAGTACTTTTCATAATAAAACGGAAAAGGTAATTTTCAATGGGAATGAGTAGAATTCTATTATGCATACACGATAATTAAGAAGTAACTGCTGAATGAGGAAAACTCTTCAAATTAACAATTTATGGACCTTTGTAAATGACGACAAATAAATGAAGGTTGGTTGAAAAAAAGAAAAAACTAGAGACTTAAGAGGGACTCGAACCCAGGCATCTCACTATCCGACTGCTGTTCAACTAAACCACCATTCCGACGAATGACTCCTTCTGTAAACGGGAGCTTATATGAGCAATTTGAGATCGGTTGCCTCAGTGAGGACCTCTGGTGATGGTTAGTGCCACTACGTGGAGCACCCCTACCTTGAACATATAAATTCCCGTTTACAGAGGTGAGTTGCACGGTAGTAAGTTGATCAAAACACCTGCCGGGAACGTAGGAGACCTGGGTTCGTGTCCAAGTCATGTCGCTATCTTTCACTTCTTGTACAACATTAAGACGCAAACATTCCCGTGCCAAGTTCAATTTCATTCTAATCATCGGACGACCAATAAATATCCCTAAAAAGAGCCATCCCATGACTCCATGTTGAGTGGAAGTAGAACAGATCCTCAATCTTCCTCATTACGAGAGAGCATTTCCTCGAACGAAAATAATCAACAGGGAAACAAAATGAGCTCATGATATAACTTAGTAATTTTTCTCATTGATTTATCAAAATATTATGAAAATAAACTAAAATTCAGACGTTTCGTCTTCTGTATTTGTGCCGTTGAAACCCATCCTGTTTACAAATACTAATTATTAGACAATCGAATCTTCGTAGTTTTAATTCTCCAAATTGAACGCTCTCAAAGCGTATCTTTGACCTACCACTCCCTTCATATTAATTCTCTCTTGATGACCTTTTCTTTCCGTATTTATGCATCGGACAATATCGGTAAGAGGAAGTTAAGATTTACAGTAAAGGCTCATGAAGTGGATCATACAATGCGCACCTTGTGGTCGAATGTACTCAAATATTTTCCTCTAAGCTGAGAAGTTCATAAAGAAGATTTATCTTTAAATTCTATGGTATTAGGCCGGACTTCGTGGAAAGCCATAATAAGAAATTAGTAAAGCACTTCGTAATTTCCACAATATTCTTTCTCTATTCTCAATTACAAATTTCCGTAATATCCACAATATTCCATTATATTCAAGAGTATTGTGGAAATTACGAAGTACTTTACTAATATCTTCTTAAGATTTATCTTACTAACGAGATTCTACGCAGTAAAGGCCTCTTCAGAGTATTTTATTTAAAAACAACTGTGCTCGTTCAAGTATCTTTTTTATCACTGGATAACCGGAACTTTCCTTTGACAAGTTTCTTCTCGGAAATGATTTCAAGTTGTGGCTCGAAAAGGTAAGGGAATGTCGAAAGCAAAGGCGGAAAAGAGGCAAAGAGAAGCCGCGAAATATATCAATTTTGGCTTCGCTCATTCCGCCATTTCTTCTCTTCTGCGAAAGGCGCTATTTAAAATATAATTCCGCCGAAAAAGGTTCTACAGAACCGGAATCGAACCAACTTCCGTTCAATCGTAATATTCCAGGGACCAAATAAACGTTTCGACGGTTTTCCAGAAAATCCTGAACTAACCCAAATATCGGTGTTTCCGTTGAAACAGCAATGAAAATGAAAATGGTGTACAATTATGGTTGTAAAATCCAACATGAAACCTTTTTATTTAGAAGACGACAAATGGAAGTAAAGTTGCATATTACGCTGCATTTTATACAGAGACCTAAGGACGAAGTACCATTTGATACATTTAAAATGAGATTATAAATACAAAAGAAAATTTTAAAAAATTACAAGGTTTCGCAAATGAGGTTATTATTTTGAGATAAAGGATTAGCTAGATATTTGCTGGCCTGTCTCCACGATGGCAGGGATCTCTGAACGAGGCTAACAGGCATATTTTTAACAGTTTTTAATAGTTTTTCAGTCTTGGATATTATTTTAAGAGTTGGTAACCTCGGATATGAGGAACACCTCAGGTGCCGAGGTCAGGACAGAGGAATTGCTTTTAACAGATTGGGTTATATTTTGGGTGCAAGTGATGGGCATTTGCAAGGAGCTCCAAAGCGGACATTTAAGGAGAATGTTTTTCGCTCTCTTTACGACGAAATACGGGAAATGCCGGTGGAAGGCGAGTATTTGCGGCTAAAGAAATAGCGACTGATATTAAAAAGAAAATTCTTTTCAGCGAGTTATAAGAAAATATATTAATCAAATACAGTATTGATAGAATATACTTTCAAAAACATGAGTTAACGTAAGTAATAAACAATTTAACGTTTGTTGCAAGTTTGTAATAAAGTATAGCGTAGTAAATAATGCCAATTGATTGCAGCAAAAGTCTAAACAACAAACAAAAAAGGATGAGAATGGTGAGGAAACAAGTAGTTCAATTCGAGTGAGAGGAGCAAATCAAATGCAGATTTCCCCTCACTACAAGTGATCATTCTCTTTGAAATTATGCGCACTTTCGACTATTTATGGAAAGAACTTCTAAAATATCTCTGCCACCAGGTTCTGCACCTACTTTACACGCATTATGTACATAATAATAAGTTATTTGATTGGCGAATACTTTTGACGAAATCATTTATCAATCGCAATTAAAGTGGCTTAAATCTCGCTTTTGGAAGTCCTTTTGCTCCCATAAAAACGATTTCACGGCATTCGCTCCCGTTTGTTTCGTCACCATAAATTACTTTCGCTCGATGCGAAGCTGCTCAAACAAATAAAAAGACTCGGAACAGCTCGTTAGATACATATATATTTTTCCATTTTTCAAGGCCTTCAAGACCTTGGAAATGCACACTTTCATTAGCATCGTTCGGAGAGTGCCATTTGGAGCGCAGCATCTTCTTTCCAGAGTGAATTCACGATTCCACTATGAAAGTCAAGGCTGCGCCTTCAGTCTCCAACTAAGAGAAAGCAGAAAAAACTGAAGTATTACTGACTGCTCCTTTACACTCGAGTTGACTCGCTCTTATTTTAACGGACTGAATATTAAAATTAAGGGCGTTGATTCATTTTGGATTAAAATTTTATGATCATTGGGATTAAATCTTACATTACTTGCCACAGAACAACGGATTTGCGCTATTTAATTAACACAATCATTGATAGAAATCCGATATAAAATACAATTACTCAATATCCAACATTCTTTTTTAATACTTCGTAACATTAATACGGAGTGAAAATAATATGTGTGAAGTACGCAAGGAAAGAAATCAATTTGTGGCATCTCTTCTTTTAACTCTTTCATCGCAAAAGCATACAATTCACATGTTCCCATCTTGCTAAGTAGTCTTTGTGTGGATTTTTTGTTTGCATATCTATTCGACGATTCTGACTTTTTCCTTTGTTTCACTTTCAGATACATTTCGCGAATTGTGAAGACCTTCCTTTGCATAAGAGACTGGGATTATTTACGAATCGATTTATCACTACTCATTGTTGAGTTAAAACATTAGACATCGCATGTTTTGACTACTTTTTGCAATAATTTTTCCTGATTTTTGTGACTTTCTTGTGACTTTTTCGTGTACATCTTTTTTATAACAAAATTGGTCCCTGAATTATCGGATGAAATCGTTATATGTTCTATTTCAGAAGTCCAGGAGTTTATATTTCTCGTAAAAACACGCTCTGGTCCATGCAGCGGCGTGGAAGGACTCAGCAAACTCTATTTGTAGCCAAATTTGGAAGGAATGCTTGTCGGAAGCAAGTCGATCGAATGTAGTCATTGAAAGTCAGCAACAAGGAGGAGTAAAAGTTTAACGATATTCCACGCCCACAATAAGAAACTTTATTTCATTTTCATTCGTTCGGTGTATGATTCGACTTCCTACGACTATTATTTTTAATTTAATGTTGCAAAATAAATTAAGTCTACAACGACAAAAAAGTGCATTTCTTATGGAAACGCTTTCACTCGTCTGGGATCGAACCGGGATCTACGTAGATAAAAAGCAGTGGTGTCGCTCCAAATCATGTGTGTTTTTCTCAATGCCTGTTTCTGTTAAATCTAATTCCAAAATATATGCAACGACCACATACTGGTATAACTATTTCATTTAGACGATATATGTATATATATATATAGGATGTAATCGTTTTCTTATTTGAAAATGTGATGATCATACTTTTACTCACTTTTATACGTATTTTGTGTTTTTAAACCAGTCTTCATTCCAAGTTTATATCTCCTTCTGTAACGCATCCCCTCACTTTTTTTCTATAAATGACCATCTGCAAATGAGCCAATTATTGGAAAATGCAATCAAGACGGTCATTGACATGTAGTAAAAGCAAAAGCCCAATAGCGCTTCCTTGGGGTACACCGGTTTCTTTGGAATTTTCTCCTTGAACCCTCTCCTCTTGACCTTTATCATTATGTTTCGACTAAAGAAGCAAGCGAATTCATTTTAACGGATTAGCAAAATGAAAACGAGCGTCAATTTGGGATGACAGCATCAAGCGTGGCTGCAGACCACGATGGCCGGAAGATCGAAAGATGCGAAAGAGGAAGCTTTTGAAGGAATGGTCAAAGTGTAAACAGTCAATTCGGCAGCTCGAACAATCATCCTCTGCATCAGAGCGAGGAATGACGCGGCGGAACTGATAAAACTCTCTCCCGGAAAAAAGGATTTAAGTGATGTCATTGCGGCGGCGTTCAGGGCCATCCCGGGAACAGCTGAGCGAAAGGGAGTTGGCGAGGTCAGGGAATACGGGGGGGAGGGAATAAGGGGGAGTAGGGGGAGTAAGGGGTGGATACGGGGAAGGGAATAGGGGGGGTAGGGGAGAAGGGAAGGGAGATGTTGCAAAAGAGAGATTTGACGCCACGGCTATCGCGTGTTTTTTTCCAACTGCGTCGCACACGCGTCAATTTCACTCGATTTACCAGCTGATTACAGCAACTCTCCCGTTCCTTACGATACGGGTCGGTTCCGGATAATTGCATCCAAATCATAGCAGAAATTATTCTTTGGAAAGGATCTGTTACTAAGCCATCGCAATTAGCATACAATGTACTACTTGTCAGTATTATCCTCCATGTGGAAGGAAACAAAGTTTCGTTTTGCAGTATTCTTTTGGAAATGAATTTCTCCTCGTTGTCTCGAGGAAGCTGCGCGCCTCCATCTTCCTCTTTGGGCGAAAACCACTATTAACGCCTTGTTCTTGCAAAATACTTAGAGAGGGGAATAGTTGGCATGATTTTTATTAGATAAGAAGCCACAGAAACAATATATTCCTGCTACTAAATGCATACTGTATAATATTAAAAAGACATTCTGGAAAACTGTTTCTTTCTTTATATCTGGATAATTAGAAAACGTTCGGAAAATCAATTGGAATGCATTGAGAATGGCAGTTTGTCTCCATTGGGTTGTTTTGGGTTGGGTTGGCTTGGGTTGGGTTGGGTTGGGTTGGGTTGGGTTGGTTTGGGCTGGGTTGGGTTGGGTGGGGTTGGGTTGGGTTGGGCTGGGCTGGGTTGGGTTGGGTCGGGTTGGGTTGGGTTGGTTTGTGCTGGGTTGGGTGGGAACATCGCAAGTCCTCCGCTGAAACCTTACTTTTGCGTATTTCTGTTAGATCTGCATAATAATAAAAGGTTGCTGCACTCCTTTTATTTGCTTAATAAATACGGAATTAATTCGCAAGTTTCTAATCAGAGACTTTGTTTCTTCGACAATTCCAAAAGTGATTTGGATTCGCAATTCTACTTTTGCGTAAAAATTGATCCTTTTTAAGACTGGTCAAATGTGTTTCCCAACCGGTGGTCCTTCTGTGGACCCGACATCGCTCGAGGCCACGGAGGCTATGATTTAACGGTAAATCCGTGACTAATAAGAAAAGAACAAATCCGGAGAGCATATACTAAGGAGTGTATGACTAACGCATTTACCGGAAGTATGAATGTGACGAGACCAGGAACCGCTCTTTCTGCGTGGATTCTCCAGAATTAGACTGCGATGCAGACGCGCGATTACCAATTAAAATTTCAATGTTGGATACAAATGACGGAACGAAAGAGTTGCACCTTGAGAATGCACCAAGACATGATGTAGAAGTGTGGTAAAGTGGTCGACTAGGTAAAATGGTAAAGAAGATGACAAATTGCAGACAGACTCAACGCATTCGGATTCTCTTTTGATAAAGAAAAGCAAGGAGAAGAATGATAAATAGAATACGAAAAAAGTAATGAGAATGGGACAAGAAAGATGAGGAAAACTTAATTTGGATAGACCATTAAAAAGTACAGATTATACGAAGCTTAAAATGCAAAGATGACGTCGCACATTTTGATCGCTTATTTCAATAAAATATTAAACTTTACCCATATGGCTTGAGCTCCCAGCAAGATTGACGACGAAAATATTTTCTAAAGGTTAATTATTTCATATAAGCTATTATCGATATGAGGAGTATATTATTTAATAAAAATTATTATTTCTATTGAATAAATTCGTTTAACTTAACAATTGCACTGAAAAATGTTTTCAATGCACAGAAAATTGGGTTGATATTCATTCATTTAACTGTTCGTCTCCAGACAATACATTTCCTTCAGAAATAAAGTAAAGTTCACTATTGCAGTGTTTCATGTCAAATTAAATTAAAAAGAATATTCACTTTAAATCGATAGACGATAGATAATAGTGAGGTCGTATAAAGAATTTGTTAATATTGCTTTTGAATCGTAATTTAGCAGTCACTAATGAAAATCACAGTGAATTTAAGAGGACTGCATATTTTGATGCAGCGTCACATCGATGAGTCCATTTGTTGATAAGTGGGATTAAGGTGCAAGATATAATGTTAAGGGGAATACAATTCCTCAAATGATTCCAGAAAGCATGAAGATAACTCGAAGCGTATTTGAGGACAGAAAGTCGCAGCCCAATGGAGAAAGAGGGAAAGAAGGTCGTCTGTAATTGGCAAACGCCTCTCGCAATTCGGGTTAGGATGTTTGGGTTCGTCTCTTTTCCGCTGATGGGGAAAACATTGGAGTCCATCCAGACTGCCACCGGAAATAGCGATCTGATGACGTCAGGACTCCCGCAAAAAGATTATGTGAGAGGTTTGGGAAACCGTGGACCACTGAAAAGTAAATAACAAAGACCTGCGGAAAATAAAGCTTTTCGTAGATTTAATCCTCAGTATATTATTGTCTTTTAGCAGTAGTAGTAGATTTATTTAGAAATACATTCTAATAAGTACAAATGAAAGTTACAAGTAAAAATACAAGTAAGAAAAAAATCTGATGCTGCCAGCACATGACTTTCTCCACATATAAAATGTAGATATTTATCTACGACAGTATTTTCGAACTCTATATTCAATCTAAACTTGGAAGATATATAAGTGGTTAATTTATATCGTATTAACTTTGACGTCACAAGCATTATAAATAAATATTTTCGGGACATGTTCGATGAAAAACGGTGAAATTGGCCTTTCGCCCATAGAGCCCACAAAGTACATAATCAGCAACTTCCGGTTTATCAGTATTTCATGAATAACTCCTAAAACGGTGAAATGAGCCTTTAGAGACTACTGCAAGCACCACTACATGATGAATCACAAAACTGATTATACATCCAACTCAATATAATTGGCGATGGAAACGAAATCAAAATACGAACGAAGAGCAAAATAACACACGAACAACACAAACTATTAACAAAAATAAAGACCACACATTAAAAGAGTGGAAACTTAAAAAGTAACAGATAATGACGAAAATTATTAATATTCACAAAAGAAAACAAATAAAGAAGACAAATGGACCAAAAACAAAGAAGAAAACATTTTAAAACCTTATCAATCAGCCAGAGCTCTATCTATAGCAGGAGAGTGAGGAAAAAGCAATCTGCATTAGAGATGGGCGATTCGGAGGAGGAATCGATTCAGCGAAATCGATTTGAATCGGTTTCCGTGAATCGATTCACTTTAAAAATCGTATTACTGAAATCGATTCGAATCGTCTAGTATCGGAATCGGAATGAATTGTGATAAAATCAGAATCATATTCATATCGTAATAACATTGGTATCGAATTCCTGGAATTCTATTGGTTATTGAAGTCACGTGTCAAGAATTCTTGAACCACGATTTGGGATACCTATTACTGCTGCAAATTACAAGAATAAAAAGTCCTAATTGTTACAGTGAAAATCCATTACATATGAAAATTGACATATCGTTAAAAGGAAATAACAACAGGTAATACTAAAAACGATGTATGTGTATAGATTAACTTAAAGGACTACTCTCAAAAATTGTGTTAAATCCATTTATATTGACAAATGTAGTTTCAATACTGAATAACGTAATTAATTTATCATTTTCCTTTACTTAGCATTTTAGGTTAACTACTATGACATCATTGTCGTAGCTAGTGCTTATGCTACAACACATCGTATCGAATCGCATCGGAATACTACGGTACTGCCATCTGATATCCGATACTTGAAGATGAATCGATTCACATTGAATCGAATCGAAATCAGTATTAAATCGAATCGGAAAAAATCGGATTCAGTTAGAAGAAAATCGAATCTGAATCGGATTAAAAAATTAATTCGAAAATATCGTAAATCGTATTGATAATATCGATTTTCTGATTGATCGAATCGGAATCGCCCACCACTACTCTGCATTGCATTGTTTGCCATGTAAACACACCCATAGAAACGAGCTCTATTGTTATTGTGAAGATTAATCAAAAACGACACGAAAAATTATAATTGAGTAATTATTTTGAAATAAATACGCGTGTTTTCCATTTAAAATCAGCTTCCAAATAAAACTTTGAAGAAATATAGTAATCATGTTGTATATAACATACTTATGAAATGGCATAGATGAAAACGACATTTAACGTAAAAATATCGCAATAACCAGAAAATAGGTTAATTATTATACGACTAGTAAACGGAGGTATATATAGAAATTCTTTTCAAATCGAACTTATAGAAAATAACATTTTTGTAACTTTTGTAGATATATATACCTAAATATCAGATTAATGGAGACATTTTGCAAAAACGAAAACGAACTTCGAAAAGTAAAGCTCGACAAACTATCAACTCTAACGGCACAAACCAAAGTACTATATATGAAATTTGGTGTTGATCCGACAAATACTTTTCATGTTAGAGCGCCCACAAATTAGATATTCAGCAACTTCCGGTTAATCGGTAATTCACGAATAACTCCTAAACAATCAGTGATACAAAAAATTATTTATACAAAAGTTGTAGTAAATTACATTTTCTAAAACTTCCGTAAATAATAGTTTAAAAATAAACATTATTATTATTATTATTAGGGTCCTTATTAGGCGAGATATTAAATATAATACTATTGGAATTATTTTGTAAAAACGGAAACGAGCTTCGAAGAATAGAGCTCGACTTCCGGTAGATCGATTTACTCCAAAAGCTAATCAACTCCGACAGCACCTACCAAAGTGAATATATATGAAGTTCGGTATTGCAAATAATTTTAACTTTAGAGCGCCCACAATCACACACACACACTTATATATATACACACACACACATACACACAGGCATAATTCCGAAAATGGTCAAAACGTGTTCTAGGGACCCCAAAACATGTATTTCTGTTGAAATCACGAAGTCGATTTTATTATGAAAACAACACTTTCTCTATACTACGTATATATACTCTATACTGCGTATATGGAGAAAGTTAAAATATAGATACATCAATCTTACAAAATCTTGTGTATACATTTCACCAATCTAACACTTTATGCTCATACGATACACATAATTACACATCATTATACACATAATTATACAGATTTTAAGACTTACAAGAAAAAAACTACTCATATCTTTAAAGTAAATTAAATTTCAAATTGAAATGATCAAGCGTGACTTCTTGGAATGGACAGGACATTTTAGAGAAAAAAAGTCTTTGTAACTTCCTATTACAAACTTAAAGGGAATTTTTTCTAAAATGTTAAATTTCAAATTCAACTCATTATTCCCTTTTACAATCCTGATACATTCCCTTCTAAACATTCTTCCATTCTCCATTCTGCTGTCCCACTCAGGAAGACTATTGAATAAACTAAGTCCATCACTGATTAATGACTTTCTAGAAAAATTTGTAGCACGTCTTTTTATTTTAAGTCAAAAGTTTTTCGCGTATCATAATGGTGTAAGTAAATGTTACCTCCTGATTTAAATACCTTATCACTCTTTCACACACCATTTTGTGGACCAATTCTAATACAGGTAGTGAAATTCTCTCTTCTACGGACATCCACAGCAAAGCATTCAACATGGATTTAATTGGAGTCTTCCACAGTTTAGAATTACTCTCATCGCTCTATTCTGAAGTTTTTTATTTCTTTATTGCAGATCCCATATAAAACTGTGGAACAATAATCAAAATGAGGAGAAATGATTGTTTTATAAATTAGGATTCTTGTCCATGGACTTAAATATCTGCTTATTCTTGATAAGTAACCTATCTTTTTGCCAATTTTATTGACAATCTATAAATCCCTTAAAATTTAAATGAGAGTCAATGATTATTCCTAAATTTTTTATTTCATCCACAATTTCAAGAATAAAACCATCTATCTATATGAGAGGTTTGCTTGTGTTATCTAGAATAATTTCTATTCTATTCTATAATATTCTAGAATATTATTAATCTATAGAATTCTAAAATAATTGGAAGACCTCGTACACGGATGGAATATTGACAGTGCGCGACGGAATTCAATTCAGTGCAATATTTTTCATTAACTCTCCCATGATTTAATAAAAAGGGAAGCGAGAATATTTACCTACCTTTTTTCCTCAGATAAACTATCAAAGGTTCTAATATCCCTGCTTAGATTTTCCTATGATTTCTATTTTTAGTTAGTAATTTTATTTATTTATCTACAGCGAATAAATTAATTTCTGACTACGTATAGATTCCTATCCTTATTCTGTTTCCTTTGGATGGATTTTTTTCGGGTCCAATGATCTGTAATCCAAGTTATGAATTCCGGTGCGAATATTTCCTCTATCTAAGTTTCTCTCTCATCCACAGTTTCCACATTCGCTGGCGCTGGAGTAAAACATTGGTAAACTAGAGAAAAATCGTTCTCTGCTACTCCACCGTTGAGTATTGCAAAATTTAAAATTGAGCGCCAAAAGTGAAATCGCTGACGACTCAAAAATCGAAAAGATTTCATTATAGTCTTTGGTAATAGTTTCCGTAAGCACGGAAAGGTTTTTCCCTATAGTCTCATTTTCATCTTGAAAAGTAGTACTTTATTTGTTTAGAATGGTACTGTGTGTAAACAAATGTACCTTATACAGTGTTTCAATGATTTTCTATGAAGAATTCGTAACTGAAGACATTTATCCACTTCCGTAAATAAAATAAAATATAATTACTGAAATCCTTGGTTTAAGAGCCTGAAGATATCCTAAATACGCTGCGCAAAATGTCATTCAATTAATAATTTACTACTGTCATTTACTAGGTGTGATTTTAATAAGGTTTGAATTATTTTCTCATTTAACTTTAATTACCTTAAAATAGATTTAAAAATTACTTGCTCTGGAATGCTGCACATGTGTGTCAAAACAAAAGCCCAAATAGGCGCAGAAACGGGGAAATTTAGATTACCGTGTTTTTTGGAAGTGGATTTGAAATCGCTATTACGTAAGGAGACAAAAACAAACGCAATCCAAAAATACAACATAAACAGACTTTGAAACTAAACGGTGGTACAAATAAAGACGGCCAACAGTCGTGTTTGCTGCGTAACAGTAAGACCGCTATTTTGTAAATGGGCGTAATTTTTGTAATTGGCGCGTTAACCTAAAATCCTCTTAGCTTTGGCCTGGTTTGCTCTAAACCTTTGCTAAATCAAGCCATAGCAAAATTTTCGTAATAACCATGTGTTTTGAATGATAAACACAAAACTTATTTATTAAAATTGCAGGAAAAAAAGAGTCGGTATCGGAAGTGTAATTTAGGGCCTCTCATAATACGAAATAAATGAACCACCGCATTATTGCAGTGAGAAAGAAAGCATCGAAAAAGGAGACTTCCGAAATTGTCAAAATATATAATGTCGAGTTGAGCGATGAGGACTTTTTATACCATGTGGTTGGTAATATTCCAACACAAAACAGAGAGTATACAAAAATATTAACTTACGCTAAATCAAAACTCCTTTTGTGATTCTTTTTTTAAACTCACAAGGGTGCATCATTGTTTTCGTTTCCAGATTGTCAGTGAATGAAGTTTTAGAGATTATCCCCGAAAACAATGCAATAACGATTTGGATGCTTAAATAATTCAATCATCCCTCAAATATTTTTATCAGTTATTTAACAACTGCCCATTTAAAGAGAATAATGTAAAAAATTTACAGATATTTAGGAAGATTACCTTGCTACACTTAAAAATCGGTCATCCTCCTTATCTGTACTGGCTGCATTATCATAAATATAAAGATAAACAGTTCACTTGACAGATATTGAAACTCGATCGCCAGAAGTTGAACAGCTTTCAAAGTTAGGGAAACATTAAAAGTGGACTCCGCCGCGATACTGGGCTAATTTGTATCTCCCTGCGGTCCCCGGTTCGACTCCACGCCGAGCAAACGATTCCCATAAAAAAAGCTCGCATCAATCATTATAGGTTTCATTCATTTTGAAAAATTAAATTAGAAACAAAAGTCTTACAAATTCGAAACAAGCGCTAAAACAAATGTAAATTAAACGAGGATTCTGACCTCAGTCGTCACATATTGTTTCCGATTCGAAGTTGCGATAATTTCGATAAAATAAACGAAAATTTAGTGAAATTTAGAGATTTAAAAAACCCATCCTGTTGTTTGCAACAACGTTGAATCCGAACTCATATTCTTCCAAAATCCCAAAAAAGTAAGATTTTGATCTTAACTATCATTGGTTCAATTTCAGTAGGCTCTAAAACGGCGAATTTTCAAAATATGAATCGTTCCACCAAGTAAAGATTGGACATATTAATTTTATTTACATGGCGCCTAATTTCGTAATGATACATCTCGGAAAGGCATAGACTTGCAATTATGTGGTTAGAGAAGGTGCTTTTCTGAGGTGGACTGCGAAGACATCTCCAAATATTATTCTTGGTTCGACTCCAGATCGGCACAGGTATTTCCCATTTAAAATTCATTGTAGCGATATTAATTATTCTATTAGAAGTTTCACCCAGAAAGATAGAAACTTATCTCTTGGAACGTAAACGGATGTCACCATAATATTCCAAAAACAAAGCATTGAGATGTGGGCATACTTAGGAAGTGTTTCGGATGCAATTTGAGGACGTTTTCGACGTAACTTTGACGATTCGCACATGTGTTATAGGAGTTCTTTCGTAAATGCATTTGGAAGGAAATCTGTGGAAATTCGCGATGTTCATTTAATCCTTTGGCTGCCCTCCACAGCGCCTTCTCGCCAGTTACCTCTCTTTAACAGGTTGTTCAGGAAAGATCTCTCAATGTTGTTCTCCAAATCATCAACTGAATCTCTTTTATCACAATACGTACGCACTTTATTTTATTTACTACTGAAGTGCCCGTTGAATCTCAAAGGGGAAATTGAAATAGATAAATAGCAGCGTAACAACCTTGATCGTAACACATGCCTCATAGGTAGATAGCAAATGCCAGGCTATCATTATTTCCAAACCAATAAACAAAGAAAATAAATTAATAATTACGTCTACAAAGTCACCTAAATATTCAATTTCATATCCTTTGAATTAGCTATTTCTTCTATGAAGACAACATTAGTTTAAAGATTACATATTTGAAGATCACATTAAGATAAGCTGCACCACATTTACGGATAAATTTTCAGAAAGCACAGCTGCTTATAGGAAACGATGATTAAACTCAAAGAACATAAATAGGTTTTGTATCGCTCTAAAACCACCAATGAATATTCTTTGCGGAAAGTAAGTGTATTATGGAGCTCAGTACCCTTATGCATAATACTGGTATGTATTGATGCTAATATGAGTAGCATAAACATGGAGCTCAATCAAATAACACAGAATGCAATCATAATGCAGAAACAGAGATGCCAATCACAAAAATATCGTAAATATATCTTGAATGGAAGCATTTAAAAAACAAAAAATCAATCACTTTTTACATAAAAATATAAACTTGCTTTGCCTTTTTACTTTCTCCATATACGAAGTATAGAGAAAGTATTGTTTTTATAAAAAATCGACTTCGAGATTTCAACGGAAATACACGTTTTGGGGTCCCTAGAACACGTTTTGACCATTTTCGGAATGATGTCTGTGTGTGTGTGTGTGTGTGTGTGTGTCTGTGTGTGTGTGCTTGTGGGCGCTCTAACGTAAAAATCATTAGTCGTATCAACACCAAACTTCATATATAGCACTGTGGTGTGCGCTGTCAGAGTTGATTAGTTTTTGGAGTAAATCGGTTAACCGAAAGTCGAGCTTTATTCTTCGAAGAAAATTTCCGTTTTTGCAAAATATCTCCATTAATCTGATATTTAGGTATATACTATTACTTTTAAAAGTTTTAGAAAATCTAATTTACTATAAATTTTATGCGAAATATATTTTTGTATCACTGATTGTTTAGGAGTTATTCGTGAAATACTGATAAACCCAAAGTAGCTGATTATGTACTTTGTGGGAACTCTAAAATAAAAACCATTTGTCTTATCAACATCAAATTTCATATATAGCATTTTGGTTGGTGAAGTTAGAGTTGATTAGTTTTTGGAGTAAATCGGTTAACTAGAATTGATAATAAAGCTCGGCTAGAAGTCGAGCTTTATAATTCGAAGCTCGTTTCCGGTTTTGCACAAATCCTCCATCAATCTGACGTTTAGGTATATACAGTTATCTACAAAAATTGCAAAAAATGTATCTGTATATATCTACCAAGTTTAGATTGAATCTAGAGATTGAAAATACTGTCGTAGATAAATATTTGCATCTTATACATGGAGAAAGTCATGTGCTGGCCACATCAGATTTTTTATCAGGCGTACTGTGTTGGAGATTTGCTTCGACTTCACAACTCGCCATTCAACTCTTTAAAGATTACAATCACTGAATCTGGGAAACCTTACGATCTTCACTAACTCTATTTTCGTCAGTCACTAAATATGCATCAATGCAGATTGATTAGAATTAGCACTTAATTTAGAAGATTATATCAATAGCATCCGAAACTTACCAGGATATTAATTCGCATTCAGTTGAATTGATAGCGAGAAAGTAATTTCTATCAACGCACTATAAAACAGCTTTAATTCACGTGAAATCACTACAAAATTATGTTGGTTGAATAAAACTCGGATGCTACAGATGCTTAAACAAAATTTGAATTTTTTAAAATTTTCGTATATTTTTCGCGATATTCTTCACACCATATTGTTCGTAACTTCAAAAACTTATATCTCATACAATGTATTGTTTCTCTTTTAGTCTATCTCTTATTTTCAGACTTAATTTTAACTGGTCATTGATTTTTTTAGTCTTTTCATGGATAAACGCATGAGCTCGGAATCAACAATCGCCTTGATCGTCAAGGGAATGGGTTGTTTACAACCACAAAATTTCTTTAAAATATTCACGTATTTTATCAAAATTTTCGCAATTTTGAAACGAACATGATATTTACGACCAAAATAAGAATCTAAATTTTATCTTTCTTCTTTTGGTACTCAATTCGACTTTCTACGACTATTATTTCTAATTTAATTTTGCAAAAGATGCGATGGAAAAAATGAACTTTAGGTTTATTTCTTAAGAAAACGTTTTGACCCGTCTGGGTTCGAACCATGGACTTTCCAAGCCAATAAACCAAGAAAAGAAATTTATAATTAAGTTTAAAATGCCACCTTGACTAAATATTTAATGTGATATCTTTGAAATGAACAATTTCTTCGATGAAGACAGCATTCGTTTAAAAATTATAAAAATTTTTTCTAAGATGTAATTAGGATTAATTTTCAGAAATTTAGAAAGGTAATACGGAAACGCATAAGCAAATAATAGAAATAAATATTACTGTGAAAACAACCGATGAATAGTTTTACGGAAAGTAACTAAAACAATACATAAGCACTGAACACTATCATTAACACAAACACTATCACTGAAATGAAAGTCGAAACGGAAACTACGATTAAACACAAAAAATAGGAAGATATTAAATGTATGTCAAGTGAAAATCAATTTAGAGATCTATTAATGAATGCTTTTTAGATTATATTTAATACAAAAATAAAATTGCTTTACCTTCTTGGTCAGGTACAACTACAAATTAAAAGTCGCAGCTCAACTCCTCAATGATTTGAACCCCAAATAAAGGGAAATCTTTACGCAGTCCAGTATTTTCTTTTTCGCTAAATATGTATCGATTTAAATTGATTAGATGTAATACTTTATCCAGAAGTTCACATTAGAAACATCTGCAACTTACCAGATTATTTATACGCATTCAGTTGAATTAATCGAGAGAAAGCAGTTTGAAGTAACACAATTCAAAACAACGTTCTTATTTTAACGGTAAACAATTACGCTGATGTAAATATAAATTGGTTGCTACAGAAGCAGAAACGAAATTCGAAAAGTTGTCTTAAATATTCCTCCTTGTATATTTGTATACCCAATTCTTTACAGGATAACTGCAAATTCTAACATCAAATTAAATTTCTTCGTCTTCGTATAATCTATCACTGATTCTTAGTATTGATTTAATTCTAAATGTATTCTTACGGATAAATTCACGAACTCGGATTCAACAATTGCCATGATCGTCAGGGGGATGGGTTGTTTACAATTTCTAAATATCGATCAAATATGCAAGCGTTTTATTAAAATGTTCGGAATTTCGGATCGATAACGATATTCCACGACCAAAATAAGAATCTTTATTCTATTTTCCTTTTTTTCGTGATTGATTTGACTACCTAAGACTATTATTTCTAATTGATTTTTACGAAATAAATGAACGATGTGGTGAAAAAAAAACTTTACGCGAATTTCTTATGAAAACGTTTAGACCCGTCTGGGTTCGAACCGCGGGCTTTAGGTAAATAAGAAGTAGCCTATACTCGGCTCGGGATCGACGTTTAATAATGTAGGAAATTAAAAACTTTAGAATCTCACGGTTTTTGAGTTTTTAAGCGAACATCTATTATATATAGATGCTTCTCCGGATTTATTCAAGGATATAGATAGTTAGAAAGATAGGATACTAATTCACAGCCTAAACCACAAGCGTCATTGACTTGAAATTTTTATGGGAAACGCCTGAAAAATTGCGATTTTGAACCTCAGTTTCATGGGTTCGATTCCAGAGGGTCCCAAAGTCCCGATTTTTCCCGTTTAAATGTATTGCTTTGATTTTCGGGAATTAAAAAAAAATACTTTCCGGATAGGTAGAGAATCAAAACTCCAGGAGCCTATATATATGGTCATGATCTATCGAAAACATAAATGACTTTTATGAAGAATATCCTGTGTTCGATGCTAGGACGATGCGAAAATCGGCCATTTGAAATACATTGAGGTAGATTTTCATTATTTTTTTTCATGCACTTATCGAAATGATAGGAAGTTCTCGCTTATATGGAAGATGTCTATTAAACATAGGTTTTTGAAAAAAATTTAGATAAGACCTTACTGTTCCTGGGTTCGATGCCAGAGAACATAAAAGTTTCTCTCATAAGGAATATAAGGGAAAAGTAGGACGTCATTTGAGGCAGTTACACCTAATATTTTTGCTTGAATTTTCACACATGGTTAAAGGATGTGATCTTCTTTAGTGCTGCATAGAAAGTATTACTAGAAAGCCCTGGGTTCGAAGCCAGATGGTAAATATATCCCCCATTTAAAATGCATTGAGTTAGTTTTCATTATTTATTTTGAAGTATTTATCGAAATGATACGAAGTTCTTGCTTTGCTAGAAGATGTATATTAAGACTCAGCTTAAGAAACTCATTTAGATAAGAAATGCTGTTTCTGGGTTCGATGCCAGAGCACATTAATATTTCTCACGTAAGGAATATATGTGAAAAGAAAGGCGTCGTTTGAGGCAGTTGCAGCCAATATTTCTGCTCTGATTTTCACACATAGTTAGAAATGGTGATCTTCTTTTGTGTTGCATAGGAAATATCGCTAGAAAGACCCGGGTTCGATTCCGGGCGGTAAATATGTCTCCCGTTTAAAATACATTGGGTTAGTTTTTCATTATTTTTTTGATGCACTTACTGAAATGATAGGAAGTTCTTTCTTAGAATAAAGTTGTATATTAAGACTCGGTTTAAGAAAAAAAAATAAATATAAGACCATGCTGTTCCTGGGTTCGATGCCAGAGCACATTAAAATTTTTCACGTAAGGAAAAAGTAGGACGTTGTTTGAGGCAGTTGCACCCAATATTTCTACTTGAATTTTCACATATAGTTAGAGATGGTGATCTTCTTTTATGCTGCATAGTAAGTATTACCAGGAAGACCCGGGTTCGATGCCGGGCGGAAAAATTGCAGCTAATTTTAAGTATATTTCCAATACTTTTTCTACTTTTGAGGACCCTCTCGATATGATGTCGACTTGAAATTTTTGTTTTCAACATGCTTGTTATTTAACAACATTTTACTTGAGTATATATATATATATATCGTAGAAACATAGATCTAGGATATTAGTAAAAATTTTACTTAAAAATCACCGATGCATATTATATTTATTCATCTGATGTCAAGAATGTAAGAATTGCATGGGAGGAATTTTCGAACTTTAATTTCGTACACTTGCCGACATGATGGGTTAATACATTTTTCGGAGTCGTTAATAAGAGTATCGCATATTAAATGCGATACTCTTATTATTTGTTTGTTCGACGTATCCTTGGTTTGACCTTGACGACTCATAAGAATTGCACGTAATGTTCATTTTGATCGATTGCATTGCATCGCAGACTTTTTCCTTTTGCATATTTAAATCAGAAATAATGGTCGTACAAAATCAATATAAGCACCGAAAGAAAGGAAATTGAATAAAGGTTCTTCTTTTGATCATAAAATATGAATTTTGGATCGTCATTAGGAGAACTGTGGCAAAATAAACGAAATCTATGTAAAATGTCTTCTTGGAAAACAAACTGACCCTCTGACGACCAATGGGATTCTCATTAGAATGCACGCGGATTTCATACCGAATTAATGGTAGAAACTGCGGCAAGAATTAATGAAAAGGAGGCAATTTACTGAGATCTCAACGGATGCAAACGCTGATACATAAATAGTAGAGACAAAATGACGGCCATTTTGAAGTTAATAGGGATTTTTGATTGTCATGAAACTACCGAAAGGTAGAACTCTCATGAATTACAACCAAATAAACACGTACTATATCATAACAGTTAACAAGCACTATTTGCGTCAACGGAAAATACATGTTAACATTAGAAAGGACCAATGGATCGCTACAAAATGTTTGAATAAATACAACATTTTTAGAAAGTAAAAATTAAGTAACGCTTGATTATCATAGTACATGAATATAAGGGCTCAAAAATTTTAAAAAGAACCAAAATTTTATGAATAAATTAAGCTCTTATTTGATTTCAATTATACGAAAGAGCGCTACCATTTTTGGTTTGCTAATATGCAATGACTCGAATGAAAAGTAAATTTATTTTATTATGCATTGTAAATTGACAATATTTTTTTATATTTTTAAGGTTACTTTGTGATGGTTTGCTACTATTTTATGTGAAGGGTCGTTTTGAAGATCTGAAAACAGTTGAACAGATAACACACAAAAGATATAAGGAAGCGGCTGATCAAAGGAACTCGCTTGATAATTAGTTAGGTAATCTAATTACTATTTTTGCTTCAACACGCAACTACGAATTACTATACTCATACGTAACGCCATATCTGCCGTATCCCCAAATAATTGCATAGGGTTATGTAAATGGCTCACTGGGATCGAACCAAGGACAACCAGGGAAACCTTAATTGCGTATTTGAAATTTACTTATGATCTCTATTCATATGCTGGGTGTTAAGTTTCCATGTTATCGGGAAAGGGCTTAAAAAAATCTTAAAAATCGTAGAAATTTCTGATTTTAAATACGGCTGGTGTCGAACCCAGCACTTATTGGCAGATGTGGATTATAACTTGGTAAGACTTGAACTTATTCAATGCAAACTTTGATGCCGATATTGTTCCGGGAAGGACCTAAAACAGGATTCCCTTATCCCCAATAGAAATGCATTGAGGAATATAAATGACTCCATGGGCTCGATCCAAGGACCATAAGCCAAACGTTAAACAGCGCATATAAAATAAATTCATAATCTCTATCCACTTGCCGAGTTTAAAGATTCCATCTTATCAAGAAGGGATTTTAAAAAAATCTTAAAAATCGCCTCAATGAATTTTAAATAGGAGAATATTTGCCCTGACGTAGTGATGAACCGGGTTCTTGCACTGCAAAAGAATTATACATCACCTTTGTTTTTGTTAGGTTTATCCTGAGTCCTATCTTCTGTCCCCCTGTGTTTATTTCTTCAAGTCTTGAAGTAAGATCTTCTGCGTTAGCTGCAAATATCATCTGCAAAACGGAGTTGACTGATGTACTCACCATTTACTCTTCAGCCTTTCTCTTCCCAATCAATGGTTTAAAAACTTCTTCTACAACGGCTGTGAACAAGTTGGGAGATAAACCGTCACCTTGTCGAACTCCCTTCTCGGTCTTGAATTCATTGGTCTCTTCATGCAGCACTACAGAAGCTGTGGCATTCTCATATACACTGCGCAAGAGACGGATATACTCAGAATCCATCCCTTGATTCTTCAGAGTTTTCAGAGTGGAGGAGGTACTTCACGAGTCGAAGGCCTGTTCCTAATCCACAAAGCAGAGGATGAGTGGCATCTCGTACTCATTCTGCTAATAATTTCCTGTAGTGTGTGGATGTGGTCCGTAGTGCTGAAGCCTCTCTGGAATCCTTGTTCTCTAGGCTGGGCTGAAGACAGGGTCATCTTAGATAGTTCTTTGCTTCCTTTCTTGTGCAGAAGGGCAATCCTTGCGTGGTTCCATTACTTGGGAATCAGCCCTTGTTTTATGCAATTACTGAATAATTATGCTAAAGCGTTAGCAATCTCTGTTCCACCAGCTTTCAGATACTCCGCCAACACCCCAACTGCTCCTCCTGCTTTTCCATTCTTCATCCGCTTAATCATTACCTCTTCTGGGAGAATCCTCTCGAGATAAAGTACAAATCGTAATTCAAGTTGCTCGCAACGTTTGGGCAATTGAGCCGCTCTCTTCCGAGGAAGTTTGCTTTCGAAGACTCTTTCACTCAGTTCGAAATGGGCGCAACGGCTGCCTTTCTATGAAAGCAGAAGTATATCTTCGGGTGATTCGTTATTCCCCTCGAAATTTATTCCTTAGAGAGTTAAAAACCAATTGGTGTAAGCTGACTTCAATTTCGTTCGGTTTCTTTCTGTCGCGTGAAAGAAAAGTATTTCTTGATTTCTCATCGATTGAAATACATACCGTGTATTATCGCCTTAAAATGACTTTTTTCCGCGAGGGATTTATACTCGTAATAATCATCTTTAAAATGTATTCCTGTCCGACAGATACATTCAAATGTACGGATTGAGAGCGATCAGCGGCTGGTTCTCACGAGTCGCTTGCCTTGACTTAATCGAAATTATTGTTTTTTTTTTAACTCTAACCTGAAAATTTGTTCTTTACTTTTGTCAATTCGCTCTTTTCATTAGGAAATATTTTTCTCTGTTGTTTTTTCACACCTTTCACATGACAAATTCCCTCTCGCTTTTATTATTTCACGTATTATATTTTATCATACTCTTATTAAGTCGTAACTGAGCCCTTATTTTTCTGATTGATACCAATCGAAATTTATAGCAAGTTTACTACTTACTTTGCGTTATCGAGAAAGCAGAATCCTTTGACTCACTGTGTATATCATCCATGGACTTTAACGATGATGAGGTCTTATTATGAACAGTCGCTGGATCTCAAAGAACCTTCGAAATCAATTGTGAGGATCGATTTCCTTTTCGAAATGCTCGTATTTAAATGCAACTGTTTACACGGCGCGTCTTTCAAGGCCACAACTTCACTTCTATTTATACTCCTCTTCGATCACCAGCAAGTTCTTCGTTAAAATGCGTGGAAGAATATACACATTGGAAACTCATATGCATTATAGCGTAATTTCCGATTCGTTATAATTAATCTCTCAACATGTATATTCACTTCGGTGTGTGGCAGGTGGTGCGTGGCACTATTTGATCGCTCGCCTTGATTCTCTCGCTGCATCCTAGGTAACAAATAGAGCTAATATCATCCAAATATGTACTTACCTTTCATACGTAAAGTCTTTGCTTACATTCGCATTTTCAGAAACATTCCCTAAAACCTCGTCAATGATGTCGTTAATACTTCGAACACTGAGCAAAATTAGAAATATTTGAAAACTCCCGATAGTTTACGCAATATTTTATGCTGAACAGCGATTCATCGCTCTTTTAGTAAGCAAGAGGTACCGGGTTCGATGCGCGGCTCCTTAAATATTTTTCCCCGATTCGTGCGAGACTGTCGTCAGTGCAAACGGAATTTAAGTCTTTTTTTGTTCCACGAACAGCGGTCAAACCATACCGAATAAATGTGCGGCAACGTTTTAGACAACATCGAAACAAACTTTACGCAAGCATTGGCGAGGCTCCGGAACTTACCTCATATTTATCGAGTATTTCTGATCATTTGGGTAATGTGTGTGTGCGAAAACGCTAAGTTTTGATATACGTTGGATAGAAGTCGAGGGAAGTGCGGCAAATCCACATTTGACTGCGGACAATGAGAGGGAATGTCGACCCAAAATATTGGGTTGTTTTGGATTCTTCGCATCGCATCTGACAAAGAGTTGCATTTTCCCGCCAAAAGCTTCAATTTCGTTGCAATTAGGAAGTACTAACGAACACGAGGGACATTTGATAAGTCAGCGTCTTTGGTTTTGAAAAAAATTGATTTTACTAAAATCCGATAAATGTCTAAACACAGTCTGTGTTTACCTTCGTTTCTCGGTCTTGTCTTGTTAAAAACACGATTTGTCAAGATCCGCAAAATAGGAGTTTGTTTTAGCCTCTGAGTATTTCCTCCCTGTGAGTAATGTATTTAATTCGAGAGAGGCCAATAATGTGTATTTTGAAATGGGCTTTGCGCATTGCAATTGTGAACTCGAGAGAATGAATTAAATGAATATCTTATACAGTGACCAATCGATCGCTTTTATTTGGTCTCTCTTCCCTAAGCCAAGAACAAATGTACGTTTTCTTGTTATGTTAAACGAGCGTTAGACATGCCATAAATGTTTAACTCCATGGCTCTAATAGGCCAATATATATATATATATATATATATCCATTCAAATTGATTTTGATACTGATAGAGTTGAAAGTTAATTAATACTGATTGAGTAAGAGTTTCATTAAATATGAAATTCACAGAATCACGCGAGATATGGTGGAAATTAATCATGTAAAATGAAGGAAACATGATAGTAATTTTTCCACTGGATTTTTAATACGCTACCGGTTTTAGGCAACGATTCTCCGTTGAACCATCTTGTTTCCTTCATTTTAAATTTCATTAAATAGTTAGCAAATGTTTACGGATTACTTTATGAACAGTTATACTCGCCATTATTTCTGCAAAATCATAAAAATGGTGAAATCCACCAAAAAATTATCCTCCAATAAATGACACAGACAATTGTTTTAAAATACACGTTTCTGCCAAAGACTTTTATATTTTAGAAGTGAGAGGTTCACAAGACTTATCAATTAATGACGAATAGACGTTTGCTTTTCTTTTTCCTTCACAAAAAGTGAAACAATTCGCCGAGAGTAAACACGACACTCTCTCCCCGGGACTCTGCCGAGGTGCTTTACGCAACATTTCGAAGAGAAAATGGCGGAAACAGGAGCACGCGCTTTCTTTAAAAACGCGAGGCAATTGTTGCAGTTGAGGGCCTTCCGATATGACCGCTCAGCGCAATCGCCCGCGGCTTACAAACAAAAAAGAATCGCACGCTCTTTCCTTGGCTCGCGCAATCCGTGGAAAACAGCTGTTCGCTCGGACGAGGTCATGAGCTGCGCATGCGTACGCTCTGTTGCGACATCCACTCAAATAGCGCACTCCGTTGGGTGAGAAATAATTGTTTGGAGGCGATCTTAGCAACCGCGCAGAATGGCGGGAAAGTGTGCCTTTCAGAAGCAGATTTATATTTTTACGCTACACCTCTTCGAGAGGATAAATTTCCCTATTTATCGAAATAATTTCCTTCATCAACATCGAAAAGGTGTGTGAGCAATTTATTGACGATGATAATTAACATGGTATTTCCGTAGATTTTTCGCTAATAGTGAATTTTATAAATGTAACAATCTTGAATAGTTCATAAAGTTTAAAGAAACATAATTAAAGAAGTACCAACAACTTAAGTAATTAAACTACCTCACACATCCTTCTTACCTCATCAAACAGTACGAATTAGGAAAACTAGAAATTGTATCAAACATCGACCACTGATGGTGAGGATCTTTTATATATATTTACATATATATTTGGAAATTACTCAAAAACAGATCGAGGATAGAAATGTCTTTAAGAAACTGATAGTATAAATTATAAAAAGCCCTTCAATAAACCTTTCAAGTTGAACAAAACGTTAAAGCGTTATCGATATATCTATATATATGTTATTTTTATGATATATAACTATTTGATAATTTACATGCTCCCATAATAGTGAGCTAATGAAGAATAAAATACAATCTATGTACATAGTACTATTGTTATAGTGGTAATTTTGGGAACTATATATTTTACAATGTATGATTAATTGACATAAATATGCAGATATTATTGCTAATCATTGAATGTTTTGAAAAAAGGGATTATATCATCGAATTTGCTGAAAATAAACTAAGATAACCTAATAAAAATCAATTAAAAAAATAACTAACATTCATGGCCTTGACGTAAGGTTTACGGTGATAGTTTTTTCACGTTATATAACTGCATTGATACGAGTGCAAACTTCGCAAACCAGTGAATCTGCACAAGAACGAATTTGATGAGTATTACTGAAATTTGCGAAGGAAAAGCAAATAGTAGATCGTGCAGAGTTGGAATTCACTTTAAGCCTTTTAAAGAAAGAGTACCTTCGAAAATGAAGATATCTAATTGAGATAAGAAAATGGAGCAATGCGTTCTTTAGATGACGGATCTCCGAGTTGAACACTTGGAAAAATGAAACAATTCGAAGCATTTTATTTAAGGCAAAGATTTAAAATGAATTTAAACTCACGTGTTCTCTGATCTGGGAGTTTGTTCTCACATCTGAACAGATGAAAGCCCTCGCTCAAGAGAGAGATGTGAATGGCGTCATGTATTAAAAAAGTTTGATTCCCATTTATGTGATTTTCAAATTAACAGGAAGAGAGTAACGCGAAGTGATGAATATTTATGAAGTCCTTTAATATATACCAATGTTATTTCCTGTTGTAACAACTGAATTAAAATTCATTTCCAATAAACCTCTAAACTAATTTTGTGAAATAAGGAAGCTGAGTTATGAATGATTAAAATAAAGTCAGCGGATACAGCAAGAAAATGTATCAGATTCGTACGCAAAATAAGTCATTTTTCCATTAACATCGACAAAAGACACCTTTGAGGACGATCTGATGACGTTCCAAATTTCTATTCACTATCACTGATCATGGCGCCTTGTCTGACTTAATCTAAGAAACGATTAAAAATAAAGATAAATATCCAGCCACAAGTGACATGGAGATACTTGAAGGAGCTGAGAATAGAATTTCAAGGAAAATTTGGATTCTCATAATCGAGGTTCCTTTAAAACAACTATGATTATGAAAGGAAACTACACGAGACTAAGATCGATGGGATTGACTCGTGCATTTATATGTGAAAACCCTTAAAAGGGACCAATTTAATCGAGGAATTAAACCACGCATTTCGACATCTTCAAATATCTATTCCACTCCGTAATTTTCAAATATTTAAATATAGAAGAATTAATGATTTTAACACATTACCACTGTCCAAAAGTAAGGCCCAATATAATATTAGGAACTCCACGGTCGCTTACCTGAAAAAGAAAAGAAATTGCTTTCATTACTAACAGTTTCGAGTTAATGTGTACAAAAAACGTTTGCAGCTTTTTTTGCCTATTATTCAGATTTGTACGAAGAGTAAAGAAGGGCTTCAAAACAATTGCTTCAGCTGTCGGAGAACAACACAATCGAGGAAAAAACGTTCATAATGAACGAGTCAAATTGACTCGTATTTTTCATCTGCAAAAACTATTAAATAAACAATAAATAATTTGAATCGGAATAAATTTAGTCGAATTGATTTATTCTCCGTATTTAAAGCGTTTGAGATAAAATAAATGTGACGCAATTGCTTCGTTGCTTTGGATTGAGGCCATTTTACAGAATGAAAACTAAGGATATCGTATTCTTCGATTGAGTGAATTTGCAATCCTTTTGCGGAAAACACAAGATTATCAGCATGAAATGTGCACCCACTGAGAATCGAGTGAACAGAAGAGACCCACTCGGCGATGTGAGTGCGGATTGCTTTCCTATTTTTCAAAATCCTTTAATATCTTCGAGTATAGTTTGAACCGATCGATATTCTGACATTCAAAAGAATACAGGTCCAGCAGCGAGGTGTGATGCGTTTCAGAAAACTAGTACAGTTATTTTTTCTGAGTAGCATTACTTTATTAGAGATTTATGATCTCTTTGTCATTGCACCGCACCTCCGTGCCCTTTACTACAATGTATGTACGAAAATTGGGAGTTTCAAATTTTTTTTCCTTACAGCATCAATATACGTTTTAAAATGGTACATGTATATAGCCACACAAGAAAATGTAAGAAAATGAGAAATTATAACATTATTTTTTCAAAGTAACGTCATTCAAATGCTCAAACGTCGGCCGAGCGTCGTTGCAGATGCGCTGAAACTTGTCCTTAGTTATTTGAAGAACAGCAATTTTAATCAGTCGGATTTGTCTGGAGATATGAATTGAGTTGAGCCATACAATTCAGGGATGAGATGGTGTCATTGGAAGGAGATCTGCCCGACAGAGGTCTTAGAAACAAAGATGCAACCACTCCCATGGTAACTGAAATTGCATCCGTCCGCGTGTGAATGCCAACGATTTCCTGAGTGAAATAAATTTATCATAATGATGATTTCGCGTGTCTTTCCAACATATACCAAATATTATTCATTCATATAACAACTTATATTTCATTAATGTTATTTATTTCGAGTACTAATCAAATGAAGAAATAACCTTTAAAATATTCAAAATATACTATGTCAATGCCATATCTAACGTTATTATTATTATTATTATGCCGTCTTATTTTTTGGGGCGAATTTTAGCCTTTGAAGGCTATTCCTCCAATTAACACCTTTTCTTAATTTTATTCCTTTTTTTGCATTTTTATTTTATTAATCTCACACACACACACAGACAACCATTCCCTAAACGAAACAATACGAATAGCCGGGATTCGAACCCGGGACCGTGAGCTTACAGCGATGTTAGTTTCAATACATCAGTTTCAGGGTAGAATTTTCATCAAGCTTTAATTTATCATAAATAAAATTTCAAAATGTTTGAAATTCGTTATGATATATAAAACGGTGTCTAATTATTAAATTTGATATTTATAAATAAGTAAGTAATGGAAGGATGAAAACAATAAGTCAGGTCATTAAAAAAAAAACAAGTTCCACCCATTTGCGCATATTCCGAGATGTTCAATCTGCGATGTTAAAGCAAGATGGGATCAATTTGTTCCATTTCTGATTCTCTTCGATATTTGATAAAACGTGATAAAGTGCACGTAATTACAGCCATTCTCAGCGACTTAGCTTAAGCCAAACAAAAGCTCATTAATTCCGCAGAATCAGAAATAAAACAGCAGTCGAATTCACACAAGAATATTGCGATACACCTGCTGTAAAAGACTTATTTAGTCAAAAAGGACTTCTAAATAAATTTCGCTAGCATAGGATCTATTTTTGAACATCGGCAGCTTTGCAGAGAAGCTCTGAACAAACAAGAATTGTATCAGAATCCAACTTCTCTCGGCTCGTGATCGCCCCTCATAAAAAGACGCGTCAAATCTCGAACGCGCTCTGAACAAGAATTTTTCCCACCGCTACTTTCCTGCCATCTGTGAAAGGTCTCCTGAACGATCAACATGGGGTGGCTCGTAAGTCGGTAAGCAACAAGAAGAGGCAAATTGATGGTTCGCTCCCTCTCTGCAAGAACTTCTGGAGTTAAAGATACGATTCGCCGATAAAGCAAAATCTATGGTGTTAAAAAATACGATATGAGCGATTTAAACATCAAAAAAAGGTTCACGAAGAGTTCACGAAACAGTAGCAAAAGAAGAATTCTACTGTAATGAATCAGAATCACGTAAAAGTGAAGTGAACGAGTGCGTAAGTAAGAGAAAGAATGGAGTACACACAGAAATAAAGCCGTAAAATCTTACTGCTTCTGTGAGTTATTTCTGTGTCTTAACATTACTATATCAGTTATAACAGTTTCTTGCTTTTCACATACATTTAAATGCATACAAAGGTCTTTATTGGGCGGAATTGGGACTAAGAAGTCATCTCTCATACATCTTTGTTTTAGTATCAAATACTTAAAAAGGACACATCATTTAAATTGGATAAAAGTAATAAAAATTATTGAGGGATGCAGCGACATCCTAACATCGTTCAAGGATATCATTGCATTTCCTATTTGTTTTTCATTTAGATGAAAGTTAGATCATCTTGGTATTCAATGATATCATATATTGAAAGAAACATTAAAAATAATCAAAGTACACTAAACTTTTATCACGGGTTATGAAATTAGGAGTGTTTTTGTATTCGACGTAAATAATGGCCGTTGCCATAGATTTAATCTTCGATAGGAGGGATAAAAACGTAATAAATTGGCGTTAAAACTTCAATTTTACAAATTTCGTGCCGGCATGTTAAAATCCATCGAAATAAAAAAAAGCTTTGATCTTTTAGACATAATATAGCCCAAGTCTTAATGCTGTACGCATACTTATTCATATTTTAAATAACGAAAGAAATTTGTTCTACATGACCATTTTTCGTTTCTCCAGTTTAATCCCATATAAAACATAATCATCTCTGGGATCTAACCAAATGGTTCCCCCAATTATATCCGTTCTAATATATATTGAAAACATACAACAATAGACGAACGCATACTTCCCTAACGGGAAAAATCCGATTAGCCGGGATGCTTAGGTGTTGGTGCGTTATCATGCTAACACTCCGCGGCTGGTAAAAGTTCATTCCATCCATCTTTCTAATGATATACAACTGGAACATCAGCTTCTTCCTCGGAAGAAAGGCTTGGATGGTTCCATTGCCTCGCAATTCAAACCTTGCAAACCATCCCCACAACGAGATGGGGAAGATCAACGAAGATTTTAAGAACGAGTGAATGTGGTAAGAGGACCATGTAGGAGGCGAATCATGTGCTAAGTTCTCTGTTGACAGGGAGAAGTGGACCATGTAAGAGAGCATGTAATAAGATGTCCCCTAACGGAGAGGTCAAATAAATACTGTACGAGGTTCCCTCAGATTAAAGGTCTACAATTTCTCATACTAATACTTAAACATTTACATCAAGAAATGTGAACCAGATTTATATAGTCTTGATTAAATTTCAAGTATCGAGCTCTTGATAAAGAAAAAAGATATAATTTTAGAAGTATTATTCAAACAATAAACTGTAAAATCGATGTTAATTCCTAAACAATAAGCGGTAATCTCACGCAGTGACTGCTCTGGATCGAATGGGGCGTACATATTTTATGGGACAACGCATCTATGACAAGGGAATCGAAAAGTGTTCGATAGAGGGCGTCCTCGCGAGTGGGGAACTACGAAAGGCAGCTCCATAAAACCAGCGAATGCACTTTCCATAACTTGGTCCAATTACGACCCGAACCGTTTAAAAATGAGTTACCTTTACGAGCATAAAGCGCAATACTTTGACGATGCCTTATGTCATCGCGAATGTCCCTTCAAAACGCCCATTCCTTCCTTTGCCAATAAAACGTCGGCGCGTATTAAAGAGACGCTGCCTATTATGATTCGCACCTAAAGTAAAATAGCCCCGAACGAACCATCTTTTTATATTCTCATTTTAATGCTCCCTCCTTCTCGTTCTGCATCCCTTCCTTTCCGCACTTTTAAGAGAATATCGCCATTAAACTGTCGCAATAAATTTTCCCTCTCGAGGGAGCATAAAAGAAGGGAAAAATCTCTCTTTTCTTCCTCCTTATTTATAATTCCTTCCCGAGCGCCTTCCTGAGCTCGTAACTCAGCCGCTGTTGCTTCCCAAGGAACCGTTGGAATTAGTGGAGCGACACGCTCTCCTACGAATCGCCTATCAATTGTTGCTTCTTTTATTTATGCCTTGTTGCGCCCAATTTCTTAGAAAACATTGCCGCTCGATATATCTCACAAAATAGATTGTTAACGATTTGGTCATAAAATAAATCGCCACAAGTAAACTTAGAATAGGTTCAGGAACAGTTAGATAGTGACAATTACAGTAATAATTACGTTTTTAATTGATGGAATTGTCGTTGCTGACAATGAGTGCTACAGTAGTACACAATTTCTAACTTTTTTACAAATATTCATCCAATTCTGATTGGTATCATGAATGTTAAATAACTCGTTTTTGTGTGAGTTAAATTGTAGCTGCACATGATATAAACTTGTAAATTATCAGTTTGTATTCTTCGCATAAAGCGATAACTTCCGCTGTGGAGAAATTGGCTCAAGTTGGTTACAAAGCCTCCGAAATAATATTCGAAGTTAAATTATAAATTTAATCGGTAGAAGAACACACTTAGCTCCACAATGTTCGACTTAGTATCATCTTCGGGTTGACGTCAACCGGTCGTTCCAGTGTCTTTGGACACGTTGATTTTATTATGTTTATCACTATCAAGATAGTTAAACTGTATCAAATATCCTCCTATTTATAGTCAATTAGTTAGTGTTTAGTTTTTAATATTCACGTAATGTTTTCACCGATTGTCCCATCTTCGTGAATCGTTCCTTGTAAGATCCCGTGATGTGTATTTGTAACCTCAATTGCAGCCTTTGTCCTTTTCTAGGCACGCCCTTGCTCGAGAGCACACAACCGCCATCAATAAGGCGTGCGTGGATTTATAGTTCACCCCGACGAGGGAGGACCTTCGCATAGTCCAAACTAATGGCCTCCCGCGCGCCGAATGCCAAAGAGCACTATGTCTCCAAAACACATTCGAAAGGGTATATGCCCGAATAAGAAAATAAGTTAGGGATTTTCCAATTTTTAGGACGTTTTTTTCATGCATATTCATGGTTAATATGCAACATTCCTTCGGGACTTTATATTTGGTACTAAATATCAAACGCATCCAAAATTGTCATAACCTGGATCAACTCACGAATTTGTAGTTAAGAGAGGCGAGGAAAGGAACAAAACGATAATTGATTCAACTTTTCAAATTTCTGTCATCGAAAAGAGGAATGTTATGGAAATATTGAAATAAAAGAAGGAAGAAATACTAGCAATACGAAATGAGGGTAAACAAATTGTAATTTTGGCAGCCGTAACTTATGTGACCGTTTTACTAAGGTATTCCATCCCATAGAATATGGAACAATTTTATGGAATTACAAGCTGAAGCGCCCGTTGATTCTCAACGGGGAATATAGAAGTAGATTAAATTCAAGTTGCCGGTCGTGCAATGCGTAAATTCCCTTTAGAATGCAGTCTAAAATCCCAAGCTATTATTACTACACCGGAAAATTCATGAGCTCGGCTCAACAATCTCATTGATCGTCAGGAGAATTGGCTGTTTACAACCTCAACAATTTTGGAAAATCCACGCGAATTTTGTCGAAATTCTCGAAATTTCGATTCGAAAACAATATCCCACGATCAAAATTAGAATATTCATTTAATTTCCGTTCTTTTGATTCTTGTCTCGACTATGCACGACTATTTTTCTATTTTGATTCTTCAAAAGAAATACAGCCTGCTAACGACAAAAGTGAAGATTAGATTTATTCTTTATGGAAACCCATCTGAGTGATCTTGGTTCAAACCCAGCAAAATTATCGAATAAAATTGAGACAGCACGTCCATCCTGGTCCCAGAAAACACGCACGCAAAGTTTGACGCGAATCTGGTAAACGGTTTGTACTAAAATCGAAGACACGCAACATAAAAGCAAACGTACAAACCCACAGAATTTTTACTTTATATCACACAAGACATCTAACTTCCCTCATCCATGAGCTGGTAATCTCCTGACTGTAATCACGTACCTGCAATTGCTGGTTACCTTCTTACAGAAAATTTCTCGTTGTAATATATCGTCCTCTTCAATCATCAGCTTTATGGGCCTAAAGTCCACGAGTATTTTTACGGGATAAACATGAGCTCGGATTCAACAATGGGATCGGTCGTCAGGGGGATGAGTTGTTTACAGCCTCGAATTTTCACGAAAGTTTTGTATATTTTACCGATATTCTCGCAAATTCTAATCGAAAGTAAGATTCCACGACCAAAATAAGAATCTTTATTCAATTTTCTTTCTTTCGGCGTTTGTCTCGACTCTATACGACTATTCCTTCTAATTTAATTCTTCAAAAGAAATAAAGCCTGCAACCGATAAAAGTGAAGCTTACGTGTATTCCTTATGAAAATCTATCTGAGCGATCTTGGTTCGAACCCAGCAAAATAGTTGAATAAAAATGCGACAGTACTTCCTTCCTGATGTCAGAGGACACGTATGCAAAAATTGAGACAAATCGGGCAAACGGTGTGGACTCCAATCCAAGACAAACAAACAAACCCACAGAATTTCTGCTTTATATATATAGATTATTTTAAATAACATCATCCGGAAATTTAATTTCTCGTGTCTTATTTAAGGCCTAATTAGGCCGTAGACTCAGCCAAGCCTCGGAAGTCAGTGTTTCCAAATACTTTTGCCACCGCGGCCGGTAGAGCGCCTGAACAGAGATATGATGAGGAATGCTGGATGCGGTACAAACAAGGAAATCCTAATCCTGAAGTTCTGATTTGCCATTCTATTCCTAATTAACGAGCCACCTTGTGGGTCGATATAGAAGAAATCAGCTTTCAAATTGCACTTTGACCAGCCGCTATACTCCATATACATGTCCTGAAGGAATCAACATTCCCGAAAAGTGTACTGCATGGGACACAGTTCCAACGCCAATATTCATGTGAGCACAAATATCACCAAGGACTTTCAGTCTTTCAGGAGATAATTGTTCATGGCATGTCCGAATAAATAATCTAGACGTGATTCTTGAAGTTAAAGTAAATGCTTCGTCGGAATGCAATTAAAAATAATGATTCTTAATAGCTAAAAATCAAGGGTAATATTGGACTTATTTTATTTTCAATCAATTAAATAAAAATGTTGGAATAACCTCAAATGTTACATGCATGTTTATTTCCAATGTTTGCAGCACAAAGACATTTCGAAACACCGCCGACTTATCACTATTGAGGGGACGTAAATATCACAGCTTAAACGCTGCAATTAATAGAAAGCACCGATTAGAGATAAATCATATATAAACGGCACAACTATAATACATATAATACATAGTTTACTGTATAAAGTCATCTATTGCTATAGATAACATTCTAAAATTAAACGATAGTAAAACAATGGAAAACTACTTTTCAATGCAATATACTCGATATGCTAAGGCAATGATGAATTCCATTTCGTCAAAATCGGTGAACCCGTGAAGCATTAGCTTCCCAAGCTCGATGGATTCTCTTTTACGAACAGTAGGAGCTGTTTCTAAGGTCCAACCTCAAGTAGAAGCCCTCGCTTCTAAGAAATAGACATGAACGTCATCTAAGTCCCGAAACCGCCACTGCGAATCTAATGATTGTGATATGAATGAAAGACAAGGCCTCGAACTTACTTTAAAATTTGTTGGAAAAATACATTGATATTTAACGTGCCATTTTTGGAGACGGAATTTCCCTATGATACTTGCTGTAGAAATCCAAGCAAACCAATTTTTTCAGTTAATCTTTTTTTTATTTTTCCAAATATTTTTTTTACAGTGTACCGAAGGTTGATAAGCCTGAATCGATGTCGAAAATCACCTTCAGAGAAGACGACATCATCAAACTATTGCGACAGATTCAACGGAAAAAAGCTCGGGGTCCTGAAGACATACCGGCTAATTTGTTTAAGTTTAAGTAGCGGAGAGCGTAGCACCATTTCTCAAAATTATATTTGACAAGAGTATGAACGAAGGTAACGTCCGGAAAGATTACAAAATTGAAAATGACACATCAATGTTTAAAAAAGACTTCAAGGATGGTCTAGCTAATTACAGGCCTATGTTATTAACATTAGTGAAATTAGAAGCTGTGGGTACCAATGCAGAAGTAATTAATTGTATAAAAGACTTTCTCACCGACAGAGAACAACGAGTTGTACTCGATATGAGCAGTTCCAACTTGGTCCAGGTAACCTCGGGCGTCCCGTATTGTAGCTTACTATTTATTACTCTTAGCAACCACATTGATAGCAAATTTAGGATATTCACGGTCAACTTGGTAATTTGCAAGGCAATGGAGAGTTTAGAGGATAGATTAACCCTGTCGAACGACTTAGACAGAATTTTGGAATAGTGCGATTAGAGCTAAATGTAAACAAGTGTTCAGTGGTAAAGTTCTTCAAAAAACTATAACAAATGATTATTCGTACAGCCTCCAAGAGGTTAACTTAGAATCGGTGAAATATCTTTGAGGTACTCTCGATTAATAGTTTATCATGGTACGGAGTACATCCGTAATATGTGTGGAAAAGCACATAAGAAACTCGGCTTTGTTAAGGGAATAGTCGCTAGGGGCGAAAAATAGTTTGCGAGCGATGTTACTTAGCATTAGTTAGGCCTCACCTTGAGTATGCATTTAGTGTATGGGACCCTGCAGACAATGTCTTATTTGGGAATTATAAAAATCACAGCGAAAAAAGGCTATTCGTAAAGAATTGTTACGATAAAACAGCGAGTGTTACTCAGATGATACAGTTGCGAGATAGGAATCACAAGGGTATAGATGACTGATTCGAAGGATAAATTAAATAAGTTCAGAGAAATTAGGTTCTCAATTTCGGTGCAATTAAGTTTGCCTAACTACAGGTTTATATGCCACTGTATCTCCAGAATGCAGAATTTCTAGATGGGAGTGCAGGTCACTCAGATGTCCATTGGATACACCGCACAACCAACCGGTATTAATATATTAGTATTACATATTATTACATTATTATGTATTGATTTACGCAATGTATTAATCTTGACTTGATTATGTATTTTCTTTCTTTATTATCTATCTGCTAAATTTTTTTCCCTCCGCGCCTTCCTCTTTTCGTTTGAGAGACAAACTTTCGCCAATTGACTCATTTTCATTCTTTTTTTAATTTCCTAATTCTTTAAATTTGATGAGATATATTTTGCTTCCCTCACTTTCCTTTACTTTTCGAAGGATAAAATGACAACTATTTTCAGTCCTGTATCGCACTGCATTTGTTAATCACTGCCCCTCCACTAATCAGTATGCTGATTCTCTTTCAATACACTTAAGCTTACTGAATTCGTACCGTAATAAGTTTACCCCAGTGGTTACACGTACGAACGAAGAGGCTGAAAGCGCGATTCCTTTGAAATAAATTCATTGTTTTTCGTGTTATAAAAAATAATAGTATTTTAATGTATGTATTATTTTATTAACAACTTCCTTAAACATAGTTTACCGAAAATGTTTCTGGAAAGGTGTTATAAAAAGGTGTATTGGGGTTATACGAAATGGGCCTTAGTTTCTCGGTAATAATAAATTCAAAATTGGCCAAACAAATCCGTGATTACCGAATATTTCGTTGATGCTATTCTCTAGTATTTCTATTCTCATATTTTTATTTCAACTTTATATTTCTTCCTTGCTACTCGCGGATAAAATCAATGGCAACATTTCCATTGTAGTGCTCCGATCTTATGACCTAATTACAATTAAATAAACTCCAATGAGGTTCACCGACAGTGCGATGAAGAACAGTTTTGAAAGTGGTCCCCGTTACTCTTTTGGAATTCATAGGAAGCATGTAATTGTGTCAACATGACATATTTAAAAAACCCATTATTACCCAAAGGTTATTTTATGCGTGTTAGTACTGGTTAACTAGTTGGTTGAACTTGTGCATCCTCCCGAGGGAACATGTAATATGACTCTAAACATAATTATCTAGAAACAAAATGCTATACCATGAAGTACACTCGTCCAATTCCGATTATAAATAAAATTTATTCGACGAATCTGTTTTATAGCTCCCTATTCTGCATTTAGGACATCATAATATCATAAATTCAGACGCCGCACAACCTTATAGATTAAGTGGCACTGAATCTAATTTAGTGAATCAGAACTAAGAAATACAGGACTTTCAGAAGATGTTCGGATCGAAATTTGTGAACGAGATGTGTCTTGCTAAATTGGGAATTATTTGTATTTTTTTCCTCTTAGTTCTCTCTTCAACGAGACGATGCATTTTTTTTCGAAAAATGCAGTTTATCTCCGCTGGGAGCGCTGCCAACATACCTTGCCGAAACACGTGCGCTTGTCAGCCATATTTTAAATATCGCGCTCCCAAAATAAGACCAATAAATGAAAGAAATTTCGGCCATCTTCTCTCTCAGAGTGATAGAACGGCTGAAAATTCGCCTCTCTGAGAGATTAAGAGGTCATCTTGGATTCACGGAGATTAATTTTTAACAGCCTTTGAATTTATTCAAATCTACAGACGAGTTTTAAAGAGACGGCAATTTATGCTCGAGGTTTTTGCATTTCTTTTCGAAATATTTGAAACTTCGAGAGACTTTGTGGGCGTTGGATATTATTGGCTTCTGTGACAACAAACGATGCGGACTCGCTCAACCCCCACAAAATCTCCCAAATAGCTATAGAGAATGTTCAGGCGGGATAGCTCAATGGCCAGAGCGCCTGACCGGCAAACGGGAGACCTGGGTTCGATTCCTGTCCTCCGGATCCGCCGGTTTTTCATGAGGTCTATTCTTCTTTAGGATTTTTCCTGGGTGCACGCCATCTCGTGCAAAATTATTTACCCTATACCTTCATTCTATCAAAATTATTCCTCTGGTCCAGTGATCCTTATTTATCCATACTGCCTTCTCACGCTTTTGACCAAACATTCGAAAAGAGAGACGAAGTAAGTTGTGTATATCAAGCTGCGTTCATTATCATTTAGTAGATGGAAAGCCTAGGTTGCAATATTTGGCAAGCAATTTTCGTTGAACTATATCAGTTCCTCCATAGCTGTGTCGATAGCTCACATCTCATAAGGTTTGCTTACTAACAAGTAACATTTGATTCTCCAGGAATTTACCGGGTCTATTCCTTACGTGGTAATTGATAGTTACCCAAACTGGCACACAGCCTCAATTCTCCAAAGGCGAAGAAGTCCTTAAAAGCGCACAAACGATTAGTAACGCATCAAAGCGATTGCAAGATGGCGGTCGGAGACGTCCATCCGTCAAATGGAGCGCCGTGACGTCACGTCCGGTAAAGGAGCGAATGCAGGAGAGAAAGAGGAGTGGAGGAGGAAGTTCGACTGAAAAGGGGTGATCGATCAAAATCAGGAAGGGTTTCGTTCGAACGAAGGGGTGAGAAAACGAGGAAAGTGGCAAATAAAAGTAACAACGAAAGCGAAGAAGGGAAAGCAGCAAAAACACGAGGAAGAGACATCATCATCCACTTGATGGATGAAGGAAACACCTTTTATCGCTTTTAAAGGAAATGTTTACATAGATTTATTTCTTTGGATGGATAAAATTATAGTAAAGTCTGCCTTAAAGATTCAGCGGTGCTGAACAAAGATTACCGATCTGAAAAGTGAAAGGGAATTAAATGACAAATACGGCAAGATTATGATAATGAGTATAGGTATGGTGTAATACAAAGAGAAAAAGAAAAGTTAGATAATTTATTCAATTGTTTGTAATGACTAGAAATAGGCAGAGCCAAGTGGCAGTCATTACTGAGAATGTGAAATTAAAAAGCCCTGCCTAGCATTCAAACATAGCACGCGTCGAAGGATTGCGCAGAAATGAAGATGAAACGAGAGCATTTTATGCAACAGACATCGGTAATATCATGTCATGTGTAGCATTACATTAAATATTACATCAATATTCAAAGATGACGAATTTTTCGACGGATTATGATATTCTGCGATGAAAATAGGAGAAAAAAATGAAGATAAATGAAAGAATCGCAAAGTGACAAGGACACAGTCTAAATGTCGCTGAAACGAAACAGATTTCACATATTTGCGGACTACAGAACCTTCTGGTGAGGACCACCGAAAAAAGGATCAATTGTTTGGCGGATAAATCGTCACCATTTGTAGTTGTCTCTTCCCTCGAGCGGTCATTTCCGCTCAGAGGGAATCGCACAATATAAAAGGACTTTTGGGATGAAGAGTGTTCGTCAGGTGGCGATTAACTCATGTGCCATCACGAAGATGCGTTTTCATCTGTTAGCGATGGGTTCGTACGTCCTGATTTAAACAAAGCATTAACTGTTTGTGGACATCTATATATATATATGGCTATAGGAGTAAATTTGATATTGTTTGCAATTGTTTGTTTAATGTACTATTTCATTATGCTCTGAATTTCCCACATCCCAAGGTAGACGAGAGACAGCTAGAATTTCACATAAATACATTCATTTATTTTACATTTATGTATTTTTGTGATAATTATGTTATATACGTATGTTTGCAATTTTTAAGTGTCTTTATAATAGTGGTTCGCGGGACTTAAAATTTTATAAATTTAGCTGTTTGTGAGGTAATAATGGTTTCCAGCTGTTGATCTGAACGGATTATTAAAGATAAAATAAAAAAACAAATGCTTAGCTGAGCTTTTCAAAAGTTTTAATTTTAATAAGAAAATAAAAATAAACAAATATTTGTTGTGTACAACTCCAATCTCTCCCACCGTAGGTCTTATCTTAACAAAGAGATTAGTAATTCTGATCGTAAACAGACACACAAGTCCCTTGAGCAGACGACGACGTTTGTCAGCCTTAACTCCATCATTAACGATTTTTGCACGAATAATTGATCGCCATTGAATACAACGATTACGAATTGCATAATGCAAATAAACGATTCCGTGCTTAACTATAGAAAGAGAGTATGTAAACGCCTTCGATAACCCCCGAGGTAATTAAATTATGACGTTGATGAAATAATATTATTATTTACTGAATTCATACGGATGCTTAATTTCTTAGCTTGATACTTTTTCTAAATTATTCCTAACAGCAATATCACGGCGATTTCTCAACAATCAAACGCATTGGTGGAAGGCGGCACTGAACAAAAGCGTGGGGAGATAACACGCGACGGCGAAAGATGGTTTGGGGTGCGGTCATTTCCGGGCAGTGGACGGAGGGGAGAGAAAGGGGTGCGGTAAATGAGGCGGGGATGGTGCGGCACAAAGGGATGCAGGGAAATGAGATATCTGAAAAATCGTCCTCTTTATATCTTGTCTCCCGCAACTACCCTACTTTTTCATTTCATTTGTATTCGGATTCGCTTACTTAATCATCAGAATGTTTTGAGAATTGCGTGCTTTGCGAAGAGATGTGTCTATTGCTCAACTTGGGTCGACGGAAAATGAAAACCCTCATTCAATTTTCCCTTATCGTCGTTTTATCCACAGAGAATAAACTCCTAGAAAATTCTAATTCTGCGCGCAACCGAATTACACTGGAGCCGAAAGAGTAAGTTTATCTGTGGCATTAAAACAAGATAAGGTTAGTGAGCAGAAAAAGACTCCCTCTTCCCGGGCAGGTGCTCTTAACTACGTCCTTCTACCCTGTATAATTCATCACTATTTTCCCCTTTTTGTACATCCTATGGATAAATTAGTGAGTACTTGTGGTGCTGGTTGGTGCCGGGGGCACCGCTTCCTCGCTCGTATAAATTCCCGTTTAAGGTGGTGAGAAGGCACGGTAGTTTAGTTGGTTATAACACCTGCCCGGAGAGTGGGATATACCTGGGTTCGCGTCCCTGTCATGTCACTATTTTTAACTTCTTATACACCCAGAGCTTACGTATTGTGGATAATGCTATTATGAATACTAGACCTGGGCGGAAATGGTCAATAGCAATTTTAATCAAATAATTGACCGAAAATGCTTCAATTTTTCCTGCTTACTTTTACCACAGCTAATCAGTGAAATATTTATAATTCACAAAATTGTATTTGCGATTAAAATTTTTTTGGCTTAATTTTACAAATCCCGCTCAATACCAGAAAGTAGCGATTATATGGACAACAAAATATCTTGGAGATATGATTATGGGCAAAGAATTCTGTTGATCTATATTCCTTTTGCCAAATATTCAATTTCCTATAAAAAAGCGATTACATTGAAATAGTTTATTTACAAACAGCAGATACCAAAGCAGATACACCGGTTCAAGCAGCAATGGCGGTAGGTCTCCGATTCATTCATAAAGCGAATTCCATCAATCGGCAATGCATCATCCACGCAAATAATCCTCGCGAAATGCGTTCAAATTCGTGCAAATCAATAATTCATGCGCTGATTCACTCCGCAACCCTTTCCTTGATTGAATGTTTCATTTGCCCGGATCACTCATCCTCCCGGGTCAGTGAGACGTCCTCATCCATCATCGTTTGTAGCAATCGATCAATCGCGTGGACCACTTCCGCTGGATTTGTAACATCATCACTCGCTAAAAAGCAATCGGACACCAGCGGCGCGTTTCGCCGTTCATTTCCACGAGGAGATCTCCCTTCCGCCCACGTGCTGTCTTTTCAGATTCACGAAACCAGATATTTGTCATCAGTATCATCCGCGGTGGGGTCGTTCAGAACTTGAATCGGAAATCAGATGTTTGGCAAACAATTCAGGGCGATTTAAATTAAAGTATTTTATTTCGTTCTGCTGACATATATCGACGAATTAAAATATTTCATTTGCTTTGGGATTTGGATATTCGCGTTTTTCATCTTCTTTTCCTTGCGCGTGACTGTGGATATATGAAAGTTACGATTAAAGTCTCTCCTTACTTCTGTTTCAGTGAGGAAAATTCCTCATCTTGCAGAATAAGCCTCATTCGAGGGGGATGAGGTTCCGAATACTTCACAGGCAGCCAATTTTATTGAGAGAAACGATTATAGACATATAATAAAAATATATCGAGGTAAGAGAAGCTTATACCATATATTTCTCGATGGTCTCTTTAAATATGTCAACTCCAAATAAATATTTTCGCGTTGCGTATTTAATCGTTTAACTTGAAAATATTAGAAGTTTATAAAATTATCAAAAAATACTAACAAACTACCCGGTTTGTGGAAGACGGATTCGAACGAATCTTTTAAGGCACATTCTCTGCTTAAAAATAATGGATAAGTGTCCCACCATTCAGCTTAATGGGCCTTTAAGAAAAATTAGCAACAGAAAATCGTAGTTACGCCGCCTCGCCATACGCGTGCATTATCATATAGATTTCGAGATTTTCCACCTAGGAAATTATCTTCTTACATTTTTTAACGATAATTTATCTTTTTTCAATTAAATTTCATTTTCTTCCCTTCCAAGAATTGTTAACCTTTTATTTAGCATTTACTCTAATACACGCCGCACAGTGGGTTAGAATCGGAAAAGGCTGGGCAAATATAGAAGAGTGGCTTTTTTGAGTGTGGGCTTTTGGAAGAAATGTTATTGATTTCGTTCACGTTGATGAGCACAATCAATCGTTAGAAGTCATTCAAGTGGTCTATTTTCGGAAAAAGAATTGTGAGTTTATTTGATACCGAATGTTGTATTCAGATCAATTCAGGGATCCACCTGTAGTTCTTCTTGCTGTCCGTCTTGAAAACGAACAAAGAGTGTATTTCACGGAACAAAACATACAAGACAGAGCAACAAATTCACCTGCCAATAACAGTTTTTTCTATTATGCCAAACAGTTTATTTTGCAATAACTTCGATGTATTCAGACATTCCGACTTATTACACTTGGAACACTACCCGAAAGAATTTTGAAAGAAGGAAGAGAAGCAAAGCAGAAGTTGGACAACCTGGAATATTGTCATCAAATGCTTTAAGAAGAATATACACTGTGCATACATTCGAACAACGCTGAATGCTTTTATCTACGGTTGCTTCTGATTACCTGCGTTTGCTGACGATCATTGGGACAAGTCAATTGAGGATTCGTCCGCCACTTCTAATCCATTTCAAATACGTACGCTGTTCGCAATTATTTAATCCACATGTTCACAACCAGTACAATCGTGGGATAAATACAATGACTACATGGCCGAAGATATTCTACACAGAAAGCGTCAAGAAGCAGAAAATCATGGATTGAATTTCACAGAAGAAATATACATTGAAGCGCTAATCTTCATCGAGGATCTTTGTCTTGCAATGTGCAGCAAGTTGTTGATGCAATTGAGAGAGGCGGCAATTCAACATCCGACAGAGAACTGCTCAGAGAGCAATCACACAACATAAATTACTTATTCGTCCAAGAAAATACATCAAAACTCATTCCAGAACAACAGATAGTACTTGATACAATCATACAAGCTACGGCCAACCAATCCGGTGGATTGTACTTTTTGGTCGCTCCCAGTAGAACTGGAAAAACGTTCTTAATATCCTTGACCATGGCTAAAATCCGTTTAAACGGCGTTAGCTCTTGCTTCTTCAGGCATTGATGCCACGTTGATGGAAGGAAGGAGAACAGCGCATTCAGCTCTTAAATTATAACTAAAGGTGCAATTCACAGAAAACCCAACATGTAACATTTCAAAATCATCAGAAATAGGAAAGGTTCTACAGTAGTGCAAAATTATTGTATGAGATTAGTGTACAATGGCTCACAAGAAGTCATTGGAAGCACTAAAACATACATCGAAAGGCTTTCGAAGTAATCAGGTTCCATTTGCTGGTGCACTGGTGTTAGTATCCGGTGGCTTCGGGCAAAAGCTTCCTGTTATACCTCACTAAACACCAGCTGATGAATACCGTTTGCTTGAAATATTCAACGTTTTGGAGCACAGTGAAAGAAATGTATTTAACGACAAATATGAGAGTCCAACTTCAAACCGATCTGACATATTTTCAAGACAATTACTCGAGGTAGGCAATGACACTGTACTTACAAATCCAGAAATAGGAAAAATCACCTCCCCATCGAATTTCCGCAACGTCGTTGCAGCAGACGAGGCTTTCCAAAGCATCGAAACAAATTGTCGAAATCAAGCATGGTTGAGCTGAATAGTCTTTCTAGCAGTTAAAATCATAGCAGTGAATCTATTTTCGCTAGAATACCTTTATTTACTTTACCATTCATTTCATATCTGACTGAGCCTCAGCGAAGTGTGGCCGGGATCAGCCAACACGTTTATAAAACCTTCTATAGTAGCATATACATTCTATACAGTATTATGAGGAGGGCCTGTTGATGATGCAATCGCGAAATAACGTTATAAATAATATCAAAAAGAAAACAACCACTATCGAGAAAAAGTATTAGAGTATATTCGCACAAATGCACACCTTTATTTCCACGGGATCCATTCTCTAATAAGAAAGTAAAACACGAGCTGAATTCTGGAAGAGGCTAAACTGTTGAACGCTCTATTTGAATGCGTCTTTTCACCGTCATTTAATTATAATTAAATCTAATAATTATTAGACTAAGGCACCCACATACATGCACACATATTGGTGACGTGACCGCCCGACGTCACTTTCACGAATTCCAACTGTCTTTTCGATCACTTTCAAGAGGAGAGCCGAACATATTTTCGGATTTTCCATATTATTATTACATGAACACTACAAGTAGATCATAAATCTGGTGGCAGTGGTTGGACATTACATAAAATACAAACATACATTCATAGAGTCGTACATGGTCAAGCAATATATAGATAGTCAATATGAATTGAGGGGTAAACACTGTACCTGTCAGGCATTTGGAGGGAGGGAAACCCCTCGGAAAACCTCCCGCTTACATATACATAATACAAGACATATACATAATACAACATTTACGAATATTATCCCGTCCCATTAAAAGAAAACATTAACATAATTAAATTAAAAGCTATTATAATTTATTTAACTTTGCCTTGAAGGTACGCACTTGGGAAGGAAATGGCTCAAATAAACCAGCAGGGAGAGCGTTCCATTGATCTATTGTCAAATTAAGGAAGGAGAATTTAGCAATATTATTCCTTTGAGAGGGAGGTTCAATTTCATAACTATAGTCTTTCCTGCTTAAATAAGTGTGGTTTCTTCTCTTAATACCTGCCCATGCTGTCTTGCCATATAAGCATATTCCGAAGACAGGAAACGGTAATTAAGAGTATGAAAATGAGAAAAATTAAATACTTATAGGGAAATCATCTTTCAAAAGTGACCAGAGAGATTTTCCGTAAGGATAAGTGGTCGTGGATTTGATTGGTTCACATGTGAAGGACACGTTAATTCTTATTTCGATATAAACTCTGACACGCTTCTCGAGTCATTAATGAGAATCAGCTTCCGGATTGCGCTAAAACACGACTCGTCGCCGTGGAAAATCTACAAAATCTGCATCTACATTAATACCCTACAAGCCGCCTTTCGGCGTGTGGCAGGGGGTGTAAACACCAGTTGAATCAAAACTACTTCCTTCTTCGGTTATTGTCGCATATTGTTCGCGGGAAGAATGAATCTCTAAAACGATTCGTCCTAGCATCTATTTCTCTTAACTTACGGTCATTATCGGATCGGTAGCAGGGGGTTGCATGATACCGATTGTATATTCGGAAAATGTAGTTTCCCTGAATTTATTAAGCAATCGCAGCCTAGCTTCCAATCTCCTTTCTTTCAAGGATTCCCAACCTACGTCTGAGAGCATTTTTGTAACGCTTGCTTTTTATCGTAGCATTTCTTAACAAAACGAACCGCTTTACGCTGCACTTTCTCGAGTTCGCGAGTACACGTTTCATCCGCCGGATCCCATATACTTGCCGCATATTCCAGAAGGGGTATGACCAAGGTAAAATAACATCGCTCTCTCACCTTTTCGTCGCATTTACCGACAATACGCTTTACAAAGCCAAGCCTTTTACTTGCTTTGCCGCAGATTTTTCGAATATGCGTGCTCCAATTTAAGTTATTAGTAATGTTTGTCCCGAGATATTTAACTGAATCTACTACTTTAATACTAATTCCATTAATTTTGTATGGGTGATTTGGACGCATTTTTTTCTTTTCGAAGAAATTAACTACGGAGCATTTACTTGCGTTAATATCTAATTCCCATTTTTCGCACCACCTTTGGATGAGGACTAAATCGTTTGAGAGAGATGTCCGGTCTTCCTCGTTTGTTATTTCCCTATATATAACCGAGTCATCCGCAAATATCCTCACATTACTAACTATCTCGTCACTCAAGTCATTGATATAAATAAGGAAAAGAAGAGGTCCAATTACACTGCCTTGAGGTACGCCAGAGGTAACTTTGACTCTATTTGAGCTAACGCCATCCAGTACAACTTGTTGTTCCCTCTCGTAGAGAAAATCCTTAACCCAGTCGACTACTTCCTTGTTAATGCCCGCTAGTTTTAGTTTGTAAATTAGTTTGTAGTGGGGGACTCTATCGAATGCTTTTTTGAAATCTAGGAAAATAGCGTCCACTTGCTTTTTACTTTCGGTGGACTTTAAGATATCGTGTACAAATAGAGCAAGTTGGGTTTCACATGATCGGGACTTACGAAAACCATGCTGGTTTGCGTCGAGGAATTCATTTCTATCTAAAAATCCCATGAGTGAGCTTACGACGATATTTTCCATTACCTTTCCGGACAGCGAAGTTAATGATATGGGCCTATAATTTCCTGGGTCCTCCTTTAATCCGCTTTTGTAAACAGGAGTAATATTAGCTAATTTCCAATCGGATGGGACCCTACCTTCATTTATCGATTTACAAAATATAATTTTGAGATAAGGGGCGACGCTTTCTGCCAGTTCTTTAAGCACTCTTGCTGGAATGCCTTCTGGCCCTGGCGACTTATTTGGCTTAATTTTGCGTAATATTTTAACTATACCGTCTGTCGTAAAAGTTATATTTGGCATGGAATCCAGTATATTAACCATAGGGAGGATCTCTATGTTACAATCTGATGTGAATACGCTTTGGTAAAATTCGTTTAGAATATTCGCTTTCCTCTTCGAATCGCAAGTAATGTTACCTTCGATATCCCTTATCGAGCTCACTGTTTGTATCTTTCCCTGTACCTCTCTAACGTAGGACCAGAAAGCTTTAGGGTCTTCCTCTAAATATTCCCCAAGTATTTTCTTTTTAAAGTTGCTGTGGGCGTTACGCATAGCTCGCTTGGTGTCGCATTTTGCTTTCTTGTGCTTTTCTAGCAATAGTGATTGTGGTGGATTTGGAACAGGCTGATCTATTCCCTCAAAAGCCTTTACTTTTCCGTGCAAATCTCTTTGTTTGCGGAGAGCCCTTCTAACCTCTTTATCGTACCATCTGGGCTCGCAATCATTTTTAGAGTATTTCGAAGGTATATACAAATCTATATATTTATGCATTATCTCCACGAATGATTTCCATGTATCCTCAGTGTTGTTGTTGCTTACGCGCGACTTAAATGAATTAAAATCGGTAGTTAGTTTTACGTTAAATTCCTCGAAATTGGCTTTGGAATTGAGAAATGAAGCTCAATCGAATGCACATCGATAACGCCTTTCACAAATCCCTTTCTTCGCTTATACTCAAGGAGGATTTCTTTCGAAGGACGAAGTGTTTACTCCCGCCGTTATGTTTGCTTTGTAATATGACAATTATCAGAAGTGCTTACCCAGGATAAAGAGAGGCGTTTCAAGTAGTAGAAGTCACTCGCTTTTTTATTCAGAAAAATTTTAATTAAACATTTAGTATTAAAAATTAGAAGGACAATGATTAAAAAACAATACACCTGATAAAAGCCAGCATCAAGAAGAGAAATGATAAAAGAGCAAAAGAAATTACGGAGGTAAATAACGCCATAAAAGAGAACGTGCAAAACAGCAATTGATATGGTAATGAAATTGATAGTTTATGACAAGATACTCGAAACAAATTCTTCATAGAAATTAACTGCGAGCAGAAGACTCGATACTTATTGCTGAGTATTAAAACCTTTTGATTATTTCAGAGTTAGAAATATACATAATAAAGAGCCTTTCGGTCAATGTAAGAAATGTAATAATCATAAATGGAACCTTTAAGGTAACCAATGTCGTTGAAATTCAAAGCAGAAAAGCATATCGTTCTGATGGGAAAAGCATATCGTTCTGTTGTACTTTCAGATTCAGTACTTTATATGCACCGAACTGTAAGGCTGTGGTGCTTCACAAATACAGTTTATGAAGTATTGGACGTAGGTAATAGAAGTAAGTTTATGAGCGATCTGAGTATTAATTCGGGTTGGTGTAGTGATTGGCAGCTCGAGCTGAATGTAAAAAAGTGCGTTGCCATGACTTTCACACTGTCCACTAACGTTACCTACATACAGAGTTTCAAGAAATCCCTTGGAGCTCGTGATGCAACATAAATATCTAGGAATTACGCTCAGCAGTAATTTTTCCTTCAAAGAGCATATTCGAGGCGTAGTAAGAAAGGCGAATTGAATGTAAAGTTAGCCAGTAGAATTCTGAGGGGATGTTCATCTAGAGTAAAAGAAACAGTGTACTTTTCCCTACTTGAGTATTGGTGCGCGATTTGGGATCCTCACGAAGTGGGATTAATTTCCGATCTTGGGATGGTTCAACGTAGAGCAGCAAGGTTCGCTAAGGGAGAATACAGATTCGACAGCAGTGTTTCGGCTATAATAGAATTCCCCGGATGGAACTCTCTAAGTTTCGGGGAGAAAGTTACTGATATTGTTATCCCAGTTATAAACTTTCTCAATCTTCGGGAGAAAACAAATAAGCGATACTGGGAAGTAGTCGCCAGGACAGATGGTTACTTTTGGTCGTTTTTCCCGCGTTAGTGTTACAGAAGTGTTACAGAAGCTAATAGCTCTCCAGGTTAGATAAGGATGTCGGTGTTTTACACTCCCTGACACGCGCCACTGGCGGATTGCAGGGTTGAAATGTAAATGAAAATGGAATGAATTTTAAAATATTTAGGAGAGGTACCGAAAGATGAAGAAATTGACAAAGAGATTTGGAGGAAAAAGGGAAAGAGAAATCTCGAACAAGCGTAAGAAATACAGAAAGGGCTTAAGAATCACATTTAAACTTATCAGAGAGAATAAGAATTACTTCCTCAGGGTTTTATAATTGATATTTAGCTAAGCAGCTTACGAAAGCTCCTGATCTTGAAAGTCTTCGTTTTGAAGAAGCGAATGAAGGTGCTTTACCCCGGAAGGAGATCAAAGGGAGGATTTCGATTAATGGAATGGGGGAATAAAAAATGAACTATTGATAAGCTCCCTTTGTAGAATTTCCACGTAAAATCAGAGGCAAGAAGAGATCGAATTGAGATAAAGCGCGATTGTGCTCCCATATTCATACAGCGGAAGGAATATTCAATAAAACTCATTTCAGATAAAAAGTAAATTATATTCTCTCGAGAAATACCTGAGAGAACGAATTCAATCGTCCCTTGCGAGCAATTTTACTATTTCTTATTGGAGCCTATTGCTCACATTCACGAATTTTAAATATCCATTCTTTTGGAAAATATTGACAAAAAAAGGAGAAATTTACATATTCAAACTCTTATATTACTATGCCAAGTATGAGCAAATTATAAAAATAAGGATATTATCTTGAAACCGGCCGTGGTGGCGGAGCGGTTAGCGTGCTGGCTCCAACCTCACGGTCCTGGGTTCGAATCCCGGCTAATCGGATCCTTCCTGTTAGGGAATGGTTGTCTGTGTATGTTTTGTGTGTGTGTGTGAATGTCGTTAACAAAAAGGAAAAATGCAAAAAAAGTAATAAAATAAAAAGTTGTTAATTGGAGCAATGGCCTTCAAAGGCTAAAATTTGCCCATAAAAAGATGGCATTATTATCATTGAAGTAACGACTCAAATTTGAGATTTAACATCCTGTAATCCTTAACGTGAAGGTACAAAGTAGTTCGATTTCTGCATCCAAAGGTCATTTTGTATTAAGTCAACTTAAGCAGCCGTTATACGTTCATGCAGCTCGTGATAAAAGTTGTTACCTAAGTAATAACTGTTTAATCGACACGGAAATCACTCGCGTTCACTTCACTCACGTTCACGGGTCGTGAAACTGAACGAGGCATTGTGCTTCTTGTGCTGCAAAATCGAATATTCTGATACAAATTACCGGCAGTGCTTCAATAAGAGACGTATTTTAAAAAAATGTATGTAATCTCCGAATCATCTCTTAACATAATGGTACACTTCCTCTGATGCTTTGTAGCATTATGTGGAGCTTATTTCTCTAACTTTGCCATTAAATACTATCCTCATGTTTACGATGAACTGGTCCATCTCAAAGTGATTCCTTTGCTGAAAAATAATTTTACATTCGGAAAAAAATCCTTTTTCTCTAGGAAATTTCCATTACTATACGTACAGCCATTCAATGTGGTAAAATATAATAAAGATTCATTACGAGGTTAAAAACTTCAATTTCATTTCATTATTTTCCCAGAAAATCTATACTCTAACAAGGTGAAGTAGCAAAAGTATCTCCATAGTAATTCATAATATTTCTCACGGGAGTTCTATTCACGCAGCCTTCGAAACAGCGGATCGGAATTTAATGGACCTAAAACCCCCTGCTGTTCGACTGAATGTGAGATAGTCGCGAGAACAACAGAGAGACGAGGAAATGCCGGAGAAATGCTTAGTTGGAGTGGAAGGCCCTGAGGCACAAGTTTCCTCCAAGTTGGAAGAGATTTCACGGAACAGAGAACGTTTCAATTATCTTAATGTCGGACAGCGTCGGAAGAATCACAGGAAAAAACGATTCCTTTTCTTCGCTAAGCGGAAAACTTCTATCAACGGAGTTGTGCAAGGCTCATAGTAAAATACAATATCTCAGGTATTTATGACTTTTAAAAGTTTATTCGAAGTTAGTGATAATTATCAGTAATGTCAAAGCTGAAAAGGTTATAATCGATTCAATTATAATTGAAATTATCAAACAAATCTATAGGTTTCAGACTGGTTTGAAGAAAGATGTATGTATAAAAATCCATTTCTATTACAAGTTGATTATTCTGTGGTAATTGATTCATAAAGCTTATCAATTCATTGCGTTATTAACCAAATACATGCTCCGTTCCTATTGGGATTCATTCGAAATCCTATTTTTTCATAAATATTCTAATAGGAGATTTTATCTAATATCGGGAAGCGATAATAGAAACATTTGCTCCAGCTGATTTGATTTTTAAGATACAAACGAGTTCTATAACTGGTAATGAGACGATATCTCAACGTTAATATAAAAGATTATAAACGAGATAAGATTAATACTATGCATATTATTGTTTCTATAATGTGACCTCTTTTGGTTAAAATATTCAACAATAAGAAAAGAACTAATTTATTCATAATTGATCGCAAAAGATGAAGCAATTTAAATCGTAAGAGAATTCCAATGGACACCTGAAGAAGATAAAAACTTAATCTGATTTATGCGGAAACTGGTTAATGTTTCTTGTTGGACACGCAAATGGAGGACAAAGTTGATTACGAGTTTTCCGAACGACATTTTATCGATTCTTTACAGAAAATAGGCAAAAAAGGAGCGTAAATATTCGTTTAGGGAAACCATTATATAGAGAGGAAATTCTGAAAAGAAACAAGTCTCCGTTGAAACGGATTATTTGAAAAGGGATTCGATTCAAATCCTTGGAAAAATTGGAATCGGAGCAAATCCGAAGATGAAAAAGAGAATAGCTGAAAGCAACTCACGAAACGAGCCAATCTAAAAGAGTCCTTTGATTAAAAATTAACGAGGCTATTGAGGCGATAGAAAGAGGCGCCCCGGGCACCCTCGTGTTTGCTTTCTCTCATCCCTTATTTGATCGGCGCATCCGTGAGTTACTGTGTCAAATGCCGCTACCACCATTACACCACGCTAACATTTCGTTAAATAATGGGTTACAAATATCCTTATCCATTGCCATACGCCACTACTGTCCTCAAGGTTCACTACATCTATAAATCTATATTTTTTAAATCCTAAAACGATGAGTTTACATGCAGACTTCTAGGCATAATTTCAATTGACGTAACAGCTTGGAGATAATAGGTAGTAATTATTGAGAGGAAAAGATAAAGCTATGATACTTTTAAGAGGTTATTTTTGCAACTGATTTTACGCGAGGGAATTCTTTCATTAGTTTCCCATTTAAACATCGCATCCGGGGTTTATGACGTCGCAAACGAATGCGAACATCGAGCAGAGGGAGTTTGCGTGTCCCGTTTTTGCCGACTCCGAGGAAAGGGTCAAGGACGCGCTCAGCGAGGAATCGGTGTCAAGGAATCGTTCGCAAAAGAGGTGAAGGTCGAGAGGGGACAAAGAAATGCAGAGCCTCAGAATTTTAAAGGTACCGATTCATTAAAGGATTAGCATCTCGAAAATTAGTGTTAAATGTTCGTTGGCCTCATCAAACTGATCTTTCAAAGCCATTCGAAATTTGTTCGAGAACAGAACGTGTCAGAATATATACGTATTATTTCGTTTCGTCACTCATGTCGAATACATTCAGCGATTGTTCTTGCTTTATAAAAAAATCGCTAAAATTAACCCTCGCGAATTTCGGAATTGGCGACACCGCGTAACAATTGAACCGTTAAAAAATGTTGACCTTGTTTACGCTAAGTGACTGGGAAATAGCGAATCGCTGATCAGTTGTTTGGTCGCCATCAATGGCCGAGTGAGACCGCAAGAGCCTCGATGAAAGTAAATTGCTACATTTCGAAGCCAATTTCAGGGGTAAGATTCCGTAATATGATACCAAGCAACTTTAACCAATGCGATCGTCATTTGTCACACTAGAGGAATTCGATATTCATGAGATAATTGCGAGCGCCGCCATGACTTTTGTTAATTTACATCTTCCGTTGCGCTTTTTCTTAGCTATTGGTAAATAAAGAGATCCGATTATATTCTACGAGTTGAAGGTCTTTGAGGTCAGATGAGAAACGCCAAAAGTAGTAAACGAGACTTTTTTAAAATGAAAATGACGGTCCATGATAGGATTTTTAAACATCACGAATAATCAGAGCTAATCTAAAGATCATTCCATTATTATTTTTATGCGTGAAAGCGAGTCGTAATTTGGATAAATATTTGGGCTCCAACGCGGAGCAACGAGCCCAATAAAAAGAACGGAGTCATTGGAAAAAATGTCGGAACGAGATTATGGCAGGATTCGTAGAGTGCAGTGCAGACACCAACAAAAAATAGAGGAGCAGAGTTGTGGAAGCAATATGATAACACGAAAAAAAGATAAAAAGGTCACAGCCAATGGAGAGAAAAAGTTCTCTTGCACAACGCGACGGCTAATATTCAAACTTCGCAATCTACTAACTGCATTTCACAGCGGGTCTCACTGGGATTTTGAAAGATTTACCATGAGCCGCATACTCTCTGAATCCTACAATCCAAACTTAAATGAAGTTATATGGAGTTGTATTGTTATATTTCATCAATCTATATTTATGTATGTGGATATTCAACCATGTACTGTATTATTTTAGTTAATTGACTGATCTCATATATGTTTATGTATGATGGTTCTTATCCATGATTTATGATTTTATTTTTGTACTTATAATATATATATATATATATATATATATATATATATATATATATATATATATATATATATATATATATATATATATATATATATATACGAGTGCAATGTAGCTTGCATACTGCAAGCAGATCGGTAATATTATTTTATTTCGGCATCATATCGAGACGGTCCTCAAAAGAAGAAAAAAAGGATTGAAAATATTTTTAAAATTCGCTTCAATTTTAGCGTCTTGCATCGAACCCGGGTCTTCCTGGTGAACTTACTAAGCGGAACAATAGAAGATCACTATATCTAACTATGTGTGAAAATTCAAGCAGAAATATTTGCTACAACTGCCTCAAACGACGTTCTACTTTTCACGAATTTAAATGGCTCTCTGGATTCGAACCAAGGACGATCGTGGGAATCTAGAACATGTTCCTGAAATGTATCTATAATTTCTATCTGCATGCTGAATTTCAAGTTTCTATATAATCGGGAAATGGTTCCAAAAAATTCTTAAAAATCCGATCATTTACGGATTGTAGAGACGCCTGGTGGTGAAACCAGGAAACATTGGTAGATGTGAATTCACAGTTTGATTAGTAATGACTGGATCTTATCTTATGCAAAGTTTCAAGTAGATATAATATCGGGAAGCACCTAAAATGTGTTTCCGTAATCTCCATAAGAAATGCATTGAGGAATGTAAATGGCCCTCTGGGATCGAACCAAGGACCATATGGGAATATGTAAAATTTGATTATGAAATATAATTATAATATCTAACGCCATGCCGAATTTCAAGTTTCTATGCCATCGGAAAAGGGTTCAAAAAAAATCTTAAATATCGCCGCAATGCATTTTAAACGGCCGATTTTTGCCCCGTCCTAGCATCGAACCTAGGATAATATTCGTAGATGTCTTTATGGTTTTCTTTTGATATGGGGGGCATCTAGCGTTCCCTCGAGTTTCAACTCTCTCCTTTTCCGGGAAGTGCCTCTAATAAATTTTCGAAAATCCCCGCCATGTAATCTTATGGGGAAAATCGCGACTTTGGGGCCTTCTGGAATCGAACCCATGACACTGAGGTTTAAAGTCGGCTTTTTCCTGGAGGTTACACGTTATGGCCAATATGTCGTAAAAATTTCAAGGCATTGGCACTTGTGGAACATGGTTAGAATTTTGATCCCCTATGAATGTATATATATCTATTATACGAGTAAAATGTAGCTTGCATACTGCAAGCACATCGATAACAAAAGTTTTTTGTCGGCATCACATAAAGTGAGTCCTCAAAAGAAAAAAAAATGGTTAGAAAATATTCTTAATTTCCGCTGCAATTTATTCGTCTGGCATCGAACCCAGGTCTTCCCGGTCATACTCACTATGCAGAACCATAGAAGATCACCATCTGTAACTATGTGTGAAAATTCAAGTAGAAATATTTACTGCAACTGCCTCAAACGACGTCCTACGTTTCCCTTATACTCCTTATGATAGAAATGCTAATGTGCTCTGGCATCGAACCCAGGAATAGTACGGTGTTATCTGATTTTTTTTCTAAAACCAATTCTTTTCAAACATCTTCCAGCCGAGTACGAACTTCCTATCATTTCGATAAGTGCATCAAAAAAATAATGAAATACTAAACCAGTGTATTTTATACGGGAGACATATTTGCCACCCGGCGTCGAACCCGGATCTTTCTGGTAATACTTCCTATGCAACATAATAGAAGATCACTATCTCTAACAATGTGTAAAAGTTCGAGCAGAAATATTGGCTGCAACTGCCTCAAACGACGACTTACTTTTCCCTTATATTCCTTATGAGAGAAAAGTTAATGTGCTCTGGCATCGAACCCAGGAATAGTACAGGTTTAAGAAATTTTTTTTCTTAAACCAATTCTCAATATATATCTTCTAGCAGAGCGAAAAGTTCCTTACATTCCGGTAAGTGCATCAAAAAAATTAATGAAAAACTATCCCCATGCATTTTAAATGCGGGATTTTTGAATCGTCCTAGCGTCGAACCCAGGACGTTCTCATCAGTAATCATTAATGTTTATAATAGTTCTTGACCATATCTCTAAGGTCCTTGAATTTCGAATCTCTACCTTTCCGGGAAGTATTATTTAAAAAATTTTGAAAATCGCCACCATGTATCCTTATGGAGAAAATCGGGACTTTGGGGCCTTCTGGAATCGAACCCATGACACCGAGGTTCAATGTCGGCTTTTTCCTGGAGGTTACACGTTATGGCCAATTCGTCGTAAAAATTTCAAGTCTTTGGCACTTGTGGAACATGGTAAAACTTTTGATCCCCTATATATATATATATATATATATATATAACTTATATATAGGTACGAGTAAAATGTTGCTTGCATACTGCAAGCAGATCGACAACACTAATTTCATATCGCCATTATATCGGGACGGTCCTCAAACGAAAAAAAAAGGATTGAAATTTTTCTTAAAATTCGCTGAAATTTCATCGTCTGGCATCGAACCCGGGTTTTACTGGTGAACTTACTATGCAGCAAAATAGAAGATCACCATCTCTAACTATGTGTGAAAATTGAAGTAGAAATATTTGCTGCAACTACCTCAAACGACGTTCTACTTTTCACGAAACTAAATGGCTCTCTAGATTCAAACCAAGGACGATCTTGGAAATCTAAAACATGTTTCTGAAAGTTATTAATGATCGCTAATTATATGCCGAATTTCAAGTTTATATATCAATAGGAAAGGTTTCAAAATAATTCCAAAAATCGGATCAACTTCTGATTGCAGAGACGCCTGGTGTCGAACCCAGGACATATTAGAAGCTATGAATGCATAGTATGATTTTTAAGGACTTGATCTTATTTTGTGCAAAGTTTGAAGTCGATATCATACCGGGAAGTACCTAAAATTTGTTTCCGTTATCTCCGTAAGAAATACATTGAGAAGTGCAAATGGCCCTCTTGGATCGAACCAAGGACCATCAGCAAACACGTAAAATTTTATTATGAAATATATTCATGATATCTATCCACGTGCCGAGTTTCAAGTATCCACGTTATCGCGAAAGGATCCAAAAAAATCTTCAAAATCGCCGCAATGCATTTTAAACGGCCGATTTTTGCCCCGACCTAGCATCGTACCATGGACCATATTTGGCAATGTCTTTTTTATTTTCGTTGGATATCCACGGCATCTAGCGATTTCTCGAATTTCAACTCTCTACCTTTCCGGGAAGTACCTCAAAAAAAGTTTCGAAAATCTTCACCATGTATCCTTATGGAGAAAATCGGGACTTTGGGGCCTTCTGGAATCGAACCAAAGACACCGAGGTTCAATGTCGGCTTTTTCCTGGAGGTTACACGTTATGGCCAATACGTCGTAAAAATTTCAAGTCTGTGGCACTTGTGGAACATGGTTAGAATTTTGATCCCCTATATATAACTTATATATATATAGGTATATCCGGAGAAACGTCTATATCTATTTATCTATTATATATAGATGCTTCTCCGGATTCATTCATATAGATAGATAGATAGATAGATAGATAGGATACTAATTCACAGCCTAAACCACAAGCGTCATTGACTTGAAATTTTTACGACGTATTGGCCATAACGTGTAACCGTCAGAAAAATTGCGATTTTGATCCTCAGTGTCATGGGTTCGATTCCAGAAGGCCCCAAAGTCCCGATTTTCTCCATAAGAATACATGGTGGGGATTTTCGAAAATTTTTTTAAGGCACTTTTCGGAAAAGTAGAGAGTTGAAATTCGAGGGATCGCTAGAAGCCGTGCATATCAAACGTAAATCAGAAAGACATCGCCGAATATGGTCTATGGTTCGATGCTAGGTCGGGGCAAAAATCGGCCGTTTAAAATGCATTGTGGCGATTTTGAAAATTTTTTTTGGATGCTTTCCCGATAACATGGATACTTGAAACTCGGCACGTCGATAGATATCATAAATATATTTCGTAATCAAATTTAACATGTTCGCTGATGGTCCTTGGTTCGATCCCAGAGGACCATTTGCACTTCTCAATGCATTTCTTACGGAGATAACGGAAACAAAATTTAGGTACTTCCCGGGATGCTATCGACATCAAACTTTACCAGATACAAGAACAAGTCTTAACAAATCAAACTGTGCATTCACAGCTAACAATATGTCCTGGGTTCGACACCAGGTGTCTCTGCAATCAGAAGTAGATTCGATTTTTAGGAATTATTTTGAAACCTTTGCCAATAATATAGAAATTTGAAATTCGGCATATAGATAGAGATCATAAATAACTTTCAGAAATATCTTTTAGATTTCCAGGATCGTCCTTGGTTCGAATCCAGAGAGCCATTTGAATCGTGAAGGTTAGAACGTCTTTTGAATCAGTTGTAGCCAATATTTCTGCTTGAATTTTCACACATAGTTAGAGATGGTGATCTTCTATTGTGCTGCATAGTAATTTCACCAGTAAGACCCGGGTTCGATGCCAGACGATGAAATTTCAGCGAATTTTAAGAAAAATTTCAATCCTTTTTTTTTTTCTTTTGAGGAGCGTTCCGATTTGATGCCGATATGAAATTAGTATTGCCGATCTGCTTGCAGTATGCAAGCTACATTTTACTCGTATATATATATATATGAATATATGATTAACTTATGAATATATCATAAGTATTGCCTGAAAGACCCGGGTTCGATGCCGGGCGGTAAAAATATCCCCCATATATAATACTATGGGGTATCTTTTCATAATTTTTTTTATGCATTTATTGATATGTAAGGGAGCTCTTGCTTAGATGGAAGATGTATATTAACACTTTGTTTGAGAAAAAAAATAGATAAGACCATGCTGTTCCTGGGTTCGATGCCAGAGCACATTATAATTTCTCAAATAAGGAGTGTATGTGAATAGTAGGACGTCGTTTGAGGTAGTTGCACCTAATAGTTTTGCTTGAATTTTCACACATAGTTTGATATGGTAATCTTCTATTTTGCTGCATAGTAAGTACACCAGGAAGACCGGGGTTCGCTGCCAGGCGATTAAATTGCAGCGAATTCTACGAATATTTTGAATTTTTTTTTTCTTTTGATGTCCGTCCCGATATGATGCCGATATGAAATTAGTGTTGTCGATCTGCTTGCAGTATGCAAGCAACATTTTACTCGTAATAGATATAGATGCTTCTCCGGATTCATTCATATATATACCTATATAGATAGATAGGATACAAATTCACAGCCTAAACTACAAGCGTCATTGATCTGAAATTTTTATGACATATTGGCCATAACGTGAAACCCCCAGGAAAAAAGAGACTTTGATCCTCAGTGTCATAGGTTCGATTCCAGAGGGCCCCAAAGTCCCGATTTTTCCCGTTTGAATGCATTGCCGTGATTTTCGGGAATTAAAAAAAAATACTTTCTGGATAGGTAGAGAAGTAAAACTCAAGGTGCCTATATTTATGGTCTTGGACTTTCGAAAACATCAATGACTTTTACAAAAGTTATCCTGGGTTCGATGCTAGGACGATGCAAAGATCGGCCCTTTAAAATACATGGGAGCCGTTTTTCATTATTTTTTTAGATGCACTTATCGAAATGATAGGATGTTCGTGCTTGGCTGGAAGATGTATGGTACGAATAAGTTTTAGAAAAAAATTTTCATAAGACCGTACTATTCCTGGGTTCGAAGCCAGAGCACAATAACGTTTCTCTCATAAGGAATATAAAGGAAAAGTAGGACGTCATTTGAGGCAGTTGTAACCAATATTTCTGCTTGAATTTTCATACGCGGTTAGAGATGATGTTTTTCTTTTGTGCTGCATAGAAAGTATTGCCTGAAAGACCCGGGTTCGATGCCGGGCGGTAAAAATATCACCCATATATATGTTAGGGTATCTTTTCATAATTTTTTTATGCATTTATCGATATGTAAGGGAGCTCTTGCTTAGATGGAAGATGTATATTAACACTTTGTTTAAGAAAAAAAATAGATAAGACCATGCTGTTCCTGGGTTCGATGCCAGAGCACATTATAATTTCTCAAATAAGGAGTGTATGTGAATAGTAGGACGTCGTTTGAGGTAGTTGCACCTAATAGTTTTGCTTGAATTTTCACACATAGTTTGATATGGTAATTTTCTATTTTGCTGCATAGTAAGTACACCAGGAAGACCGGGGTTCGCTGCCAGGTGATTAAATTGCAGCGAATTCTACGAATATTTTGAATTTTTTTTTCTTTTGATGTCCGTCCCGATATGATGCCGATATGAAATTAGTGTTGTCGATCTGCTTGCAGTATGCAAGCTACATTTTACTCGTATATATATATAGGTATATCCGGAGAAGCGTCTATATATATATACGAGTAAAATGTTGCTTGCATACTGCAAGCAGATCGACAACACTATTTTCATGTCGGCATCATATCGGGACGGCCATCAAAAGAAAAAAATGGATTGAATTTTTTCTTAAAATTCGCTGAAATTCCATCGTCTGGCATCGAACCCGGGTATTTACTGTGAGCTTCTCTAAAGAAAAAAAGAAGATCACCATCTCTAGCTATGTGTGAATATTCAAGCAGAAATATTTGCTACAACTGCCTCAAAAGACGTTCTAATTTTCACGAATGTAAAGTGCTCTCTGGATTCGAACCAAGGACGATCTTGGAAATCTAAAACATGTTTCTGAAAGTTATTTATGATCCTTATCTATATGCCGAATTTCAAGTTTCTACATTATTCGGAAAGGTTTCAAAATAATTCCTAAAAATCGGATCAACTTCTGATTGCAGAGACACCTGGTGTCGAACCCAGGACACATTGATAGCCGTGAATGCCCAGTTTGATTTCTAAGGACTTGTTCTAATAACATGCAAAGTTTGAAGTCGATAGCATGCCGGGAAGTGCCTAAATTTTGTTTCCGTTATCTCCGTAAGAAATGCATTGAGAAATGCAAATTGCCGTCTGGGATCGAACCAAGGACCATCAGCGAATACGTAAAATTTGATTATGAAACATATTCATGATATCTATCCACGTGCCGAGTTTCAAGTATCTATGTTATCGGGAAAGGATCCAAAAAAAATCTTCAAAATCGCCGCAATGGATTTTAAACGGCCGATTTTTGCCCCGACCTAGCATCGAACCATGGACCATGTCCGGCAATGTCTTTTTTATTTTCGTTGGATATCCACGGCATCTAGCTATCCCTCGAATTTCAACTCTCTACCTTTCCGAGAAGTGCCTCAAAAAAAATTTCGAAAATCTTCACCATATATCCTTATGGAGAAAATCGGGACTTTGGGGCCTTCTGGAATCGAACCCATGACACTGAGGTTCAAAGTCAGATTTTTTCTGGAGGTTACACGATATGGCCAATATGTAGTAAAAATTTCAAGTCAGTGGCACTTGTGGAACATGCTTAGACTTTTGATGCCCTATGAATGAATGAATGAGTGAGTGTGTATATAGGTACGAGTAAAATGTAGCTTGCATACTGCAAGCAGATCGGCAATACTAATTTCATATCGGCATCACATCGGGACGGTCCTCATAAGAAAAAAAAGGATTTAATTTTTTCTTAAAATTCACTGAAATTTCATCGTCTGGAATCGAACCCGGGTCTTACTGGAAAACCTACTATGAAACACAACAGAAGATCACCATCTCTAACTATGTGTGAAAATTCAAGCAGAATTATTGGCTACAACTGCCTCAAAAGACGCTCTAATGTTCACGAATGTAAATGGCTCTCGAGACTCGAACCAAGGACGATCTTGGGAATTTAAAAAATGTTTCTGAAGGTTATTATTGATCTCAATCTATATGCCAAATTTCAAGTTTCTATATTATGGGGAAAGGTTTCAAAATAATTCCTAAAAATCGGATCAACTTCTGATTGCAGAGACACCTGGTGTCAAACCCAGGACACATTGATAGCTGTGAATGTATATTTTGATTAGTTAAGACTTGCTCTTCTATCATGCAAGGTTTGAAGTCGATAGCATGCCGGAAAGTACCTAAAATTTGTTTCCGTTATCTCCGTTAGAAATGCATTGAGGAATTTAAATGTCCCTCTGGGATCGAACCAAGGACCATCAGCAAATATGTAAAATTCGATTATGATATATTTTTATGGTATCTAACATCATACCGAATTTCAAGTTTCTATGCCATCGGAAAAGGGTCCAAAAAAATCTTAAAAATCGCCACAGTGCATTTTAAACGGCAGATTTTTGCCCCGACCTAGCATCGAACCAAGGATAATATTCGTAGATATCTTTGTGGTTTCCTTTAGATATGCGCAGCATCTAGCGATCCCTTGAATTTCATCTCTCAATTGTTCCGGGAAGTGCCTCAAATAAATTTTCGAAAATCCCCGCCATGTATCCTTATGGAGAAAATCGCGACTTTGGGGCCTTCTGGAATCGAACCCATGACACTGAGGTTCAAAGTCGGCTTTTTCCTGGAGGTTACACGTTATGGCCAATATGTCGTAAAAATTTCAAGTCGGTGGCACTTGTGGAACATGCTTAGAGTTTTGATCCCCAGTGTATCTATATATATATAAGTATATCCGGAGAAGCGTCTATATATAATAGATATCCGGAGAAGCGTCTATATATAATAGATATATATATTGTAGTTTATTGTACAGCCTACGGGAGGTTTTTGGAGGGGTTTCCCTCCCGTCTTTGGACGAATGCCGGGTTTAGAATCATTTTTATGTCCCCCTCAAACGTTGCCTGAAGGCCAAATTGCCACGCAAACTAAAATAAATAAATTAATGAAATACAGAAAAGTTATGTAAATCTGTTTTTGATAAACTTGTATCTTAGATCCTTCTTTTATCCGAATATTTAACAAAAATCATAATAACAGCACCATACTGTATCTTAATAAGATGCCCAATTCTGAACAGTAGAATTTAATTACTAAACCTTCGCATTTGTTTTAATTTAAATATTGTAAAATAATTTTAAAAAAGTTTGCAAAGATAAATAATCATCTAGGAATGAGGGAATAATTTTGATAGAAAATTTCAGAAAATTTTAAATATGCCGCTACCATGGAAATTGTCATTTTCGGAATGAGGAAGTCACCGTTGACGCAGCGAAACCGTTGCATTGATGAAAATGAATCCTCAAAACACTAATTCCGTTGACCTTCTTCACTCTCGATGGACGGTGGATCTATATAAAACATAGGTCTTAGACAACCATGGAAAGTAGGCTAAATACACATATGTTTTGGTTTTGTTTTAGCTACCTGGAGATCCACATGAAGCTACAGCACACTCATTGTATTGTCTATAAAATTAAGCCTTTTTTTACTTCAATTTCAATGTTTTTTGCATTCGGCATTCCTTTTAGAAAGATTAAATAAAGTAGTAGCTGACCCGAACCAGTTGACTCCTTTCTATCGCCTAAACGTAAAAAGGATTTCTGCGGACACATTCATTTTACATACATAAAGAATATCCAAATTCATAGGTTGTTATTTTCTGGTTCGACCGTTATGACAAATGCATTTTACAAACTCTCCATCTGAATAGAGTTCTCGATTCCTCCCAATTACATAACAGAGCTTTTCATCCGGCAAAAGAAATTCTTCGCGCCTTGAAATTCATGTTCCCATCCCTTTTTGTTAAAAATGCAACTCAAAATTTATCTTTTTTTGCAGTGAGGATATTTATATTCTTCAGTATACCCCATATCTATTTTTTTTATTAAAAATTACACGTATTTACTTCGGAAATCAATGGCGGAATTCCATAGATTATAACTGGAATTCTCTTCGAATAAAAACGTTAGAAGGCCGCACTATTACATTAGAACGCTGGCAGAGTCAGTGCGAGAGTTCTTTTGAAAGAACTGAAAAGGACTTATCGTTTTAATCTCGACCTAAACGGTATAAGAGTTCTATTTGCTTAGAACATGGTTGAACGAATCGATTTAAGCCTGCGTTAATAATTGCATTTTGTCATTAAACAACCTGGATAATCTGACATCTTAGAAGAATTACACTCACGATGCGATCGAAGGAAAAAGACAAATAACAGTTTAAATTGGCACGAGCGATGTAGAATATATGCGAATGGCGAAAATGCCGTTCAACTGCAAAAACACAGAATACTAAAATATATTGCTTAAAACTGTCCGGTGTCAGCGAAAAAAGATATCAGAGAATGTTACCAGCATTTATAATTTAAAAAGAAGGACTTCATCGTTTAATAACAGTAAATGTAAACGAAAGACGTTTATTTTTTTATCGATTGACTGCTGGGAATTGCTGGTTAAAGCAAATTGATGTTTCACCTTTAGGAACCAAATAGGAATAGCTTTAGGAAGCAAATTGATTTTCACCCTTTTACAATAAAACGCCAATTTTTATAACTAGGGTCGCAAATTTAAAGGATAAGGATCGTACGTTTCAGGGATGAGCGTCGTCTCTCGTCATAAATCTTTAGTGTTTTCATTATAACAAATAAACTGATAGAAAATTCGTGGAAAGACATTGTATTTTCACAGCTTCCATTGAAAAACACATTTTAGTTTACCTAGAGAATATATGCACTTAAAAATTGTCACATTTCGATAAGAGTACGAGGAATACGAGATTTCCTCCAGGTCTGTTCCGTCGCAGAATTTATTTCCTCTGAAGTATTAATGTAGTTACACCTGAATTTCAATCCAAAATCTGCAGGAATTGAATGCAGGAGGAGGTAAAGAGAGGCATATTGGTCCTATTTACAATACGCCGCTCGGTGGGGGGGAATGTTTTTTAAGAGCAGAATGTCTTCGAGGGAGAAAATATATGCTCTCCTTGCACTCAGGCGAGCACCCCTTCGTGGGGGGGCCTTCAATCGGCTCCTCAGGCCCGCAAGGCATGTGATTGTTTGGTTCCGTAACAGTAGAATAAACAAGGATTGGAAAAGGGTTTGGGGACCCTTAGGGGAGTTGACATTAATCATCATAGAGGATTCGGCATTTGAAGGGATCATCCCATGTGCGCCCGGAGCATTCCCTTTTGAGGGTTCGAGCCTCGAACGTGAGAATAGGGAAAAGTACGAACCCATCAATGCCGGAGGCCCATCTAAGGTACTTCAAAATGTTCTAGATTTTCTTTTGTTACACGATTCATTTTTCGTTCTTAAGTGTAAGTGAAGACTTTCCGATCTTCTTCACAGCACATAGTCCCCTCAGAGCATTGGCTCATCTCTCTTTCCCGTTGTTTCGCAGAAAATTAAATTTCCGAACACAATAAAATGAAGCGGATTTCTAGCTAAACTTTGGAAGCCAATGGTTTGCGGTGTTCCCATTGAAATCACCCTTTTAACCCTCGCACTCCCTTAAACGCAGATCAAAGACCCCATTGGCCTCGTTAATGCAATTAATTGAGGGTTCACCTCAGGGGCATTCTAATTTGCTTCCTCTTAATCCCGTTCTCCCCTCTAATTATTAATTCCGCCATTAACCTTTCATCAATTCTACATCAGCTTTCGTCACTTCTCCATCCGCTGAGGCTTCTTTCGCTTGAGGCGATCCGAGGCTCGTTTAAACAGTCTCTCTTACAAAAGGCAATCCTTCGAATCAAGTTTAAAACGTCTCCCCAATCAGGTCTACGCTACCATTTTATTATAAAATAAAATGGATGTTGATAATACAGAACTGACACAGGAAAAGGCAATCAGTCTTCAGCTGCCACTGAAGCTCAGGATCATTAAGAGTAATATCTATTTAAAAAATATATAGTGTATCGGAGAGATTTTACATTAAGATATCGATAAGGAAAATAATTTAAAATAAATTTTCAGGGAACATGAATTGACTGAGAGAAATATATACACTTATAATAAGGTAAGAATCATTCCATATATTTCATTAAACATAAAATATCGATCAACTCTGGATGAAACTGAGTATTTATTTATTTTCGAATAATCGGCCAAGATCTGTCCGTGCATCCAAAGGCCAACTTTATTAACAGAGCACTTGCGTGTGTTCCAATCTGAAGTATCAAAAGAGGAGACGCTTCGTGTTTCTAGCCTACCTTTTAAGTTATCCTAGACCATGGTTAACCGTCATTTTGGGCATAAATAATAGCTCGGATATATTTACTGTTGCAGAATTCCAGGTCATAGATTTTTAAGGCATCTATGAAAGAAATTTCTTTTATTGCTACATATATACAACCTCTGATGATTTAGCATACTAATGCACCCACTATCCTTTGCATTGCTGCTGTCATTGATTTATATTGATCTGAATGTGAGATATTATCTTTATCTCATTTAATTTAAATTAACCCACTAACATCTTTTTCACTTTTTACAAATGTTTGGTTGCATTTCAATGCAGCTTTGTTGTTATTTATTAATATGTTTATTATAATAATTATTAATATGTTGTTGTAAGATTCATTGTAATTGGTCGTATTGACTGTTAATGGATCAAATTTAAAGAAATAAATAAATATTATCAATTTCATTTCAGTTCATTAGTTAGTTATAATATTCCGAATGAATCTGACCAGGTTGGAAAAATAGTACTCAGCGGTAGGAGTTGAGGGTAATGACCACTTTCCAACAAGTTGAAGATTTTTGTCAGTGCTTGTTATCTATTGTTTCACACTACCGATGCAATTGATATAAGGCAACTTAAGGCGTTATTCGACCATTAATGTCATAAACACTGTCGTTTCCAAATCACTAGGAGAGGCGTTTAACGATTTTCAAGAGGTAGTTAAACGAAATCGATGAAAGGAATGGACGGTCCAATTGGGAGAGAGAGAGAAGATGGTCGATTAATAAGGAGTCATTAGTTGAATAGAACGAGGACTCGATTTCGACGGGGAAAATATGTATTCGGGCACGCGCTCCGCCAAAAGAGGGCTCTCGAGGGGTGGGCCACCCCCAACTGACAGTCAATCACTTTGAAAAGGAGCCACGAGCCATGGACCAAGTCAAGAGGATGATGCAGCGACAGGAGGTAGATCGTAATGGGAATCTTTATATACACACACATATATATACACACATACATACATACATCTCGGGTCTCTTAGTTGCTGGTCAGTTGCTCTAACCTGCGCTTAACTTCCGAAATAAATTTTACGTAATTTACAACAACTCGTACATGGCCTTAGCTAATTGCAAATACCTCTTCTAAGTACAGGTTGATCGTAAGCTTTCTTTGTCGAAGTTTTTAATCTAAAAGCTGATTTATACAAAAGTAAAAAGGAAATCTAAAATGTATGGTCCTTGTTCTAAACCCTTATTCAAGTGCAGGAGGGTGAGGAGTGTATTTTTTCAGATGTCCAATGGAAAAGATTGAATTTTCAAACAGCCTCGCGTAATGAAATGGGTACTTGGTCCCCTACCACGGTGTAAATTCACTTCGAGCGTTGGATAAAATAACTACGCAAATATTTAATTTTAATTGGCAAAAAAGAGGCTATTAATTTAATAAAGAATCTAACAGCGAGTATGGTCTAGAAGTGAGTATTTCGCGTTGATAGAATGGCGTTTGCGGTCTCCACGAGAGTGCAAACTAATTGTTGAGAAAACTACAGACTACAAATTTGCTGGTAAAGTAACGCCTTCTTTTTGAGCTGCACTGTGACAAATGGGAATACAATCAACGACTCGATCCACGACCTGTCCCTACATTCTGTCCCTACATTCTGTCCCTGCATTCTGTCCCTGCATTCTGTCCCTTCATAGTATGGCTATTGAAGTGCATCTCCCAGAAGGTGGGAATTGCGGAAATGAAGGAAACGCACGGCTTTGAGAGAGCTCGTGGTAGAACTGCTAAAAGTCAGCTTAGGTCACGTGGGATATTCAGGTATCGAACCAGGGACCGTCTTCAACAAAGCCGAATGCCCACAAGGCGATCTGGGAGCCATTGGGAGAGTTTTAACTCTATGAGCAATTATGACTTGCAAGATCACGAGAAGGGATTTCAATCAGCGTATGGTGTCAAATTCGTCAGAAGAAATTGTATGCTATGTGTCTAAAAAGGTATAACACAATGTGCAATTTTTAAAATTAAAATAATTTGACAATAAGACACGTGAGAACGGAAGGACGCGGAGACGTTGAAGGAAACGCGCTTCGACGCGGTTCGCTGGAGCTGTTCGTGGGAATTCGGAGCGACGCATTCGATTGCATTTCAAAGGGCCATCGAAAAGTCATGCGGGTCCACGCTTTCGAACAACATAGAGAAGGGGTAACTACGCGCTCTTGGAACCAAAGACCATGCGGAGGGGACGAGAGGAAGAAGTCGTCAGTCCAGTGAATTATTCTAATGTGTACATTTTGGAGGGAGGCTGACGTCAGTGTGTTCAATGATCACACTAATTTCTTATCAGAAACGAGTTCCTGGAAAAAATCAGTAATTGAAACAACAACTTCTATCATAAATTTGTTAAATATGTGTCGCGGAATCTGATTGGCAATTCCATCGTCCATATTTCAGAGGACTAATTAGTTTTCGTCTTTTAGCATAGTCGAATCGCTGAAACCACTTTTCGCATTTTGTGAGGATAACCTCATCTCGGTTTCCTCGGAAGAACAATCCGGAGGCTGGACAACGCATTCCGAGGACGTACCTTTGAGTAATTATAAATTATGCCAGTTTTAATCTTCTGTTTCATTTGATCCTTTTTTCCTCCCTTAAATCGCGCGCTTTCTATTTTTGACATTAGTTTTACTGAAAATAGTCTGTAGACAATTCTTGCAGAGAAGTGAAAGTCGAGCGTTTTTAAGAGATCTCTGAAAGCTTCTTGGATTTATAGAATGCATTATAGTTCAAATGCGGTTCTCCTCTGCAGCCACTCTGAGATTAAAGAATACGAATCGCAGCGTTAAGCGTCTCCAACAAGCAGAAACTCCTACATCGAAAGCTCTTTCGGAATTCCCGAGAAGGGGATGGAAATTTAAACGACAATACCCTTTCGAGGCTATGATATACGATTCGAAAAGGGACTGAATATTTGGCGTCGCTGCCGTCGTTTCACCGAAGCAGAGTTTTTCATGGACCGCGTATTAACAAAAAGGAACGGATTCCATTTTACTTCGCTAATGCAAAGTTCCCATGAGGTGGTATTTTCACGTTATTTACATACGAACGTCAAAGCGATTAGCATAATAGCATTACATGGGACTTACACTGCAAATTATAAATAACAGTTTAACTTGAAACCCGTTCGCTAGTACTCTATTAATCATTGTCACGTTTTTGAAACAATACGAATTATTTACAAGTATTACACTAAAACCAAATTATGGTATGCTATCACTTTGAATTTTCATCAACGAAAGCAAGCAGTTTCAACTATAATTATGATAACCTGGTTCTCAGATAATGAAATTGCTTGCGGATACAATTTACAATTACAATTTGGCCGACTTACGAATTCGTTTACACCACTTCTGTAAGCTTCTGTTCTGATTTTGTTAATATATTTTGATGTAATTTTGTAGTTCGGATACCACCATAAAATGTAAAATTTACCTTAAGATTGCATTTTTAACGACTGGAGTACAGTTTTGGAGGGATTTTAAACCAGGATAATATTTCGCCGATGGAAAAATGACTCCTTGAGGGATATCAAAGCGGTGCTTTCAAAATAGAGGCCTTCACGTGGTGGAGAGAAGCAAGAAAACTAAGAGGGAAACTAAGAGATGGGAAACGGCCATAATCATATATTCCCCGGCCTTCTCGTGTGCGTCTTCGACGCCTTATTGATGGAACCCCTTAGTCTGTGAACCGGAAACAATCTTTTGACACAAAATGTTAAATGCGATATTTTATAAGAGCTCTTCGGGGGTCGGACAGTGGCACTAATACGAGAGGAATGCGTTCGAAACTCAAATTGAATCATATCGGAATACGAATTTAAGAATTTTAAGAGTTATAAAAATAACGTGACTATATATATATATAATATCATAAACTACAAGTAGGCTGTAATCCAGGTGGCATTTTTTCTACATCTAGGCAGTTATTCTACATAATCGTATACAATATACTAAATATATACGACACATAAATTGTTATCTGGATTTTTCGGAGTTTATGACAGACCTTCTCGGCTACCGTAGGGTAAAACCCCACCGCACATCGCCAAGCAATCCCTTACTTCCTCCAGACATTTTACATTACTAAAATCCCCTAACTTCCCTTATCTACTACAATACATTAAAACATTTCTTTTTAAAAGATTTTGTATTTTTAGGCAAGGGGCTTAAGAGCGATCCAGGTAACTTATTCCATTCTGAAATGCCTCTGTTGAGAAAAGAATATTTCGCGATGTATATATGAGTAATCGTTGCTTGCATACTGCAATTATATTACTAATACTTTGCAAAGGCTCAATAAAAATCTCAAAACAAATTCCATGTATTACGTCAAATTCACATGCCTGGCTGTAGAATTCCCACTTTCTCGGAAAATGAATGATGAATAATTTAAATTCCCTCCGTAACTTCAGAATAATTGGGCTGCCTTGTGTAATACGCAGAACCTTTTACAAAATGAGAATATATATAACGTCCTGATAGAAATATAACTTATTTGATTCAAATTTTGAAGTCGATATCATACCGTGAAGGTCCAATATTAAGCCTCCGCTATCCACATCTGAAATGAAGAGGGTAATGTAAACGATGAGTTAAACAGACAAATGTTTGGAAAGTTGCAGATTAGTCTTTCATCAAATGCGACAATACAAAGGAACTTGCAGTTTTAGTGACAGATATTTAAGGACACGGATGGATAACGTGTTTTTTAAGTCGCAGAAAATCTGACGAAACCAAGGAGGTAATAAAGAGCTGGACGCGATTCTCCCACGGTGGTCTAGGACGGTGCGACAGTCAACTGTTACTTTTCGTTCAATTAAGCACTAAAGGCGACGTGAAATTGACTGCGGGAACAAAGAGAAGAACGACAAAGAACAGAAAACAATGGAAGCGCGCCTCCCGATGGTTTTTTGCCGCTCCCGCCGTTTTCGAGGGCCCCGACGAAGTGGCCACGCGACCGCGGAGACATCTAGCGACAGCGGGAGACACCACCCGCGCACAGAAAAAGGAATAACAATAATCGAGAAGCGCGAGGGGGAAACAAATGCAGCTCGTTAAATGGAGGAATCGCAACAAGCGGTGAGTGTGCGGGGGGCAGCGGGAGAGGATACGTTAGCACGGCAATAGTCGCTCGTGTACCCCAAACAATGGGCAACGGGCGTTCGAAGGGAAAGGGACCAATGAATCCAAAAATGACTTAACGAAACAATTATCTGGAGATGCGGGACACGCAGTTGATTTTCCAACATGGCGGTTAAACACCAACTTCCACTACTTCGTGTATGAAATGCATCTGAGATTTAAACGCGCCGATTTTACCTTCTCATTGGAAAGTCGAGTTTTCAAGATTCACCGAATGACTATCGATTCATAAGAATCAACAGAACTGGGGACGGCAATCGTTTTTTGTTCCAATGCATTTTACAAGTTAGATCTAAAAAAATGCAACCACCGAAAGCCATCGAAACTATTTACATTTGTAAATAATAGATTACCGCAATTACCACAAATCCGATCATTTGCACATCGATTTCTCCAAGTAGGGGTTATGCCTTAACTAAGGGTATTCTGCTTTTAAATCATTCCTTTCGCGGTGGCAGTCATTATCACCAAAAGATCTATTCAGCAGCGCCTTTCTCTTGGTCAATTGGTCATCAAGTGCACGAAAATTATGCCTCTGAAAGGATGGGGGAGCTGAGGATTTGGCCCCAAATCGACAGAGTGACTGGGAAGTAATGACATTTTGGGAACCACGTGCATGTCGAGAGTTGCTTCTTCAGAGGGCAAGAGGACAAAGAGTCGAGAAGGGATACTCCACCACCGCGTATCCTTCGGACGAATCGCTTTGTGCTTTGGGGAGGGAAAATTTTACAAAGAGGAACTTCTTAAAAGCACCGCTTTTTTGTGTTTGACGGGAATGCACCCGTTGAGGGGGAATTCGGTTTTTGGGATTCTGAAGCGATAAATAAATGGGAATTATGCGAGGGGACGTTGATTTTGGCCAATTGAGCGGAAAAACGCGATCGACAAACGGAGTGGCGAATTATTCGCGCGAAATTGTGCGGAAATGCGAAGTGGAAACAAAGGAATCGCCTGCGGTTTAAATTACCCAACAGTCGTCTGCGGCTAATAGGACTCAAGATCCAATTAGAACTCGTAGCAGAAGAACCACTGTTACCTGAAGCACTCTTCCCGCACACACTTCGAACTAACCATCGTCCATCTTTCATTTGATGTAATGAATAATTCAATTTCTTTACCCTCCTTCCGTGTTTTTTTCAAATTCCGCAAAATTAAGAACCTGTTTTCACTTTTCTTCCCAGTGGCCTTCAATGACCAACCATTCTTGAATGTGTCGTCTCCTAATCGACGTGGAATAACCTTTTTGAACTTAATGCTCTAAGGTTTAAAACTCCGCGAGAAATAAAAAAGAGCATAACTGGGATTCGAACCCAGGTCTCATTGTCAGTTATGCATTTCAACAACTAATCGACTACTCAGCCTCAACACCACTCTGTTACCTAGATTCTGTACCATTAATACGTAATTATAACTTATTATTCCATTCCCTCCCAGTGTCATAGGGTGGGACTGAAAAGATAGAGTATTGGTGCAGAATTTGCTGATTGGGAATGGATTGAGTTGGGAAGAGAAAGATGTCCACCTTTTAATACACATGACGAGGAAATGAAGCTTAGAAAGAAAGAGATAATACGTTGGAGGGGTTAAGAAGTGAAGTCTGTAAGGTATGAAGACGATATTGCCCGTGATTCCGAAAAGAGTTTGCAAATTTTAGTAAATGCTCTTAGCGATAAAGCAAGGGAGTTTGGAAGGAAAATTAACGTAAATAAAACTAAAGTTTTGGGGTTCACTAAGGGAATGAAAGCTAGGTTTACTGTAAAGGTTGATGGGGAAAAACTAGAGCAGGTGGATAAATTTTCTTAAATGGGGATCACTTTCTCTTGAGATGGAATATGCAATAATAATAATAGTAGTAATAATAGGTCTTTGTTCGGACGAGATTGAGAATAAAGTCTCCCCTTTCATCCAACCCATCGTCATTAATTATAGAATAATTAAATTAATGAAAATAGTGTGGGAAAAAAGAGAAGAGTTGTGGATGTGAAAAACCTAAGATTTTACCACCAAATGCGAAGCGAAGCTAAGTCGAGCGAAGTTACGTCGAGCGGACTGCGTTTTGACAATCGAACCTATACTTTTGAATTCAGCTGCGGCCACCGAATCCGAAGCGGAGTTGAGCGGAGAGTTGTGATGTCACTCAACTTCGCACGGCTCATCTTGCGAAAGGTGCTGTTTTCGTGCTGAAGCGAAGTCAACTTCCCCCTCCACAGCTCCCAACGCGATAGCGGTGGAGGGGGGAGCCTCCCGCTTCTTTCCTCGACTGAATTGATATCAGTGTGTGAAAGATTCACATTCACAAGCGTGAAGGGTGTGATTAATTCCCAATTATAACTTTCTATCAGAAACATTACCTAATGTAATTATTGATGACGGATTCCATTTCACAAAAAGTAATCACTTTCAGTCAATCTATGGATCGGACCACCTAATTTAATTACTTCCGATGTGGTTACACTTCAATTAAGTCCCAATTTAAGATATTCACTCGTCTTAGCGGAACGCAATAATTGTGAAAATGTCGTCCAGAAGGTTCACTACAGCCGAGAAAAATTTTCTCGTAAATTTAATCATTGAACGCAGGTCAGTTTTTGAAAATAATAAAAATGATGCTGTGACATCTTCAACAGTTAATTGTCTCGGAGAGGTACACCAGCTTAAAAACCATAGCATTAAAACCAATAACAGTAGGATATTAATTTATGCACCATTTAAAAGAATAAAAATACGACGATTTGAAGTAGGTTTTAAAAAATGGCTTGCGCTCCTCTCCGCGATATTTACCCGTCAGCAAAAGTTAAACATTAGATGAAGAGTGAAGAGAAATCGAATTGCTATGCTTACGTGAGTAAGGTGATTAATTTTTGTGATACTCCTTATAGAATAATTTATCTATGTATTGATATCAAACTAAGAACTATTTATACTATCAGTTCCGTCATTTCAAAATGAAAAGTATACTCGAGTGCTGTACAAACGTTAGGAAACTTATTTGCTATTAGCGAAATAGATAAATTTGTGTCCAATGGCTGTAAATAATATTATTATAACAGAATCCGTCTCTTACGGAAATTCCGTGATTTAACCATAATATCAGAGTATTAAATTCTCAGACTGCAACTAAAGGCTAGTCAGCTTCTCTTCCAGTTGCCGACCCACAGATACTAAACTTAGCTAAGCTTCGCTCAGCGTCACTCTGTCCCTCTCAGCTGAGCACCGCTTCGCATTCGGTGGCCACCCGGCCATAGCCTCCAAGAAGATAGGTACTGTTGGATATAAATTTGGCATGGAAAAAAATCACCTTTATTACCTTTTTCTTTGGCATCGTTAATTACGCCATCGCTACTATCGTTTAACAAACCTACCGTTTGCACTTTACCTTGGACGTCACGACCAAAAGGCTAATAAAGGTACTAAACAGTGGTTGACTTAATCATGAAGACCCTGTGGCATGATTATTGTATCCTAAGCTAAAATTGCATGATTTATGCAAAATGTTAAACAACCCTCGACAGACTACGGATGCCATATGGCCATCATCCGACACCTACTATTATTTCATTTTGTATCACAGAATAGGAGAGCTCGATGACAATGTTGCAATTTTGTATTCGTTTGGCTGGTTTTATGTGTCGTTTATGTATTATATCTTTTATGGGTATTGTTTTCAATCACAAAGCGAAATACGTAAGAAATTTAAAATAATTACAAAAAAATAATTCCCGCCTTGGAGGGTTCAATTTCAAGATTTCTAAATACTTACAGAAAAGTATCGTCCAAATCTATAGTTGTAAATTATTGAAAATTCATGAGAATGTATCATTTAAAGGGGAAAAACAGTCTAAAGTGGACCGAACTCATGTTCCGCCAAATAACGCCACAAAATGTTACCAATCGATCTGCAAAACAAACATACGATATATATAAAGTGTCAATCTTGATTTTTCACATCCCAGGATCTCATTTCTTGATATTAATTCTAGATACTCCTCCCTTTGATGAATTCTAGATACTTTCTTTGATACTAATTCTAGATTTGGTGAATACAGTTTAAGGGAAATAAGTGCGGAAGCCTATGCAATGTCCTCATTGTCGCGTTTCTTTAAAATTATCGATTCACCCGACCTTGGTGTAACAGGAAGGTTATCTCCGCAGTTGAAGAGCGGCTAAAACTGGGTCGAACTGCGCGGAACCTTGGGAATCGCCTCAGTGGCTTTTGGCAAATGCGAATATATAAAATCGTGTCAAATCTCAGATATTATTTTGCACTCGGTGGCATCGCAGACTCCGAATTTTAAAAGAGGATGCTGCTGAAAATTTACCGTTAAAATTTGCCTCAGTATGACTTTACCTATCAAAGATTCTCCTGAAAAAAGAGCGTACAAGCAGAAAATAGAACTAATTTTCATTACTCTTAGAATAGAATTACGAACACAGAGGAGATGAACAATCGAGCCGATGATTTTCCCGCCCAAATTTTGTTGAGCGGCAGAGCACATTTCGAGATATCTGGCGGGATAGAGAGGTTACCAAAATGGCGTCGTACACCATTACGACGCATGTAAAACCCTTGAAATCAGGACGTCTTTCCAACAGAATAACGATCCATCCCTCGAGGGCTCAAGGTTTTCAACAAACCAGAAGCGCGGCTCTCAGATATAAAATAAACATAAATATCCCCATTTACATGATCCGGAGAGGGGAGAACCAAACAAGCATAAAAAGGAAACCGACGCTTTTTACTGCAAATAGGATTTCTTTATTTCTAAGCACGAGAGTTTTTAACTGAAATTTCGTACATTTTTTTCTTTTCATGGCGTCCAAATAGCCGTTTCGACGAAACGTCCCTCCGAACGTACTCTTTGACGAAAGAACTTTGTTTGGACTCCAAATAGTAAAATATTAAATGGACTTTTCCTCGGCTGTAAATTTGTAACGGTTACTCCCCGCTGCCATCATAAATGACTCGAGATTTAAAATGAGCCAGATAATCACCGAATATTACGAAAGAAGGCCGAAATAGAAAATAAAGTAACAAATGCCACTTTGGATAAGAAGCGATAAATGACGCTTGGGCGAAGGAAAAGTGTTTTACTACCTATTATGTATTTTCGGTGGACGTTAACCGTCAAAATTGTGTGACTTAAGCAATACTCCAATCCTAAGCAACTCTTTTCGCTTTCTTCACAAAATGAAGTTACAAAATAACAATTTTGAGCAGAATTATTGCGTCTTAAAGCTACACTGTATGATTCACATTTAAAAAGTTTTATGGTTTCCCTTCAAAATAAACATTTCATTGAAGAGAAATTTTCATGCCCAAGAGTAAAAGGCTCAAAAATTCAAAGTTTATCAGTTTGTTCCTGTTGTTACATTTCAAGTAGAAACAGCTGAGTGTTTACGGTTGATTACCACTCGCGTGCGCAAAAAGAAAACAATGGTTTAGTTAACTATACGAGATTCTTTGCAGTCTTTGAATAAGTACATATTTATAAATGCTCTCGGTCCCCGAAAGAAATGACTTATCATCAAAATATAATTTTCATAATTACGTATGTAATGTATGCATACATACGAACAATACAATTCTGGAGGAAACATAAAAAAATAATGAAATAAGTGTGGAAACTAATGTAATAGTTATAGCGAATGAAAGGGAATTCGTCAACAAAGGAAGTTACATCATGAAATATGTTCAGAGAATATGGGAAGAGGGGTATTCTACTAAAAAAATAGTAACCCAATTCTACAACCACAATTAAAGATATTAAGGGAAGGGGACGCCTTATATCTGGTTGAAATTTGGCAGGGATTCACCTTATATTCCGCGTACCTTTTTTTTATGTGACGGGACATAAATCAGCCGATATTTGTCTACTTGGTGAAAGGATCCTCGACACACCTCTTTAATTTACACTTTTTCCTTCTGCAAGTTTTCACTGAAAACAATTTCATACGTTTATTCCATTTTTATGCTCATTAAAAACATTTTTTGTGATTTACATCCAATATTCTGACCATGAATCGGCCACGGAACTTTAGTCGACGTTTGATTTCGAATGCGATCAAAATCCAACTGCACCGCGTACAATAGGAAATAATATTCATAGAAATGAAGGTTCTAGGTGCAGAAAGTGCAAGTTATAGAAATTTGAATTCTTTGAATACCACAGTAAAATAAGCAGGATTTAAAGCCATTTAAAAAAGTTAACTCGTGAAAAGTAAATAAGTGTTCATGCGAATTCTCATTTTACAGCAAACGTCGACTAAAGAAACCGTCCTAGGCGAAATCAGAAACCGGAAATGTATATAATAAAAATGTGTTCTTAATGAGCATAAAAAATGGAAGAAACGTATAGCAAATAAGATAATTTCAAGTTTCATTTTAGAATATTATTTTCAAGTTCCGTCCTTAAGAATAGGTACCATTTTTATCCTCGCCCTTTAACTTAACGGCATACTTAGTTTTTATACTTTTCTGACTCATTTATTGCTACAATATCTATCTATGGTTAACAATATCAAAGAAGATTTTTTTTAATCCCTTCTGTAGACTACTTTGCAGAGGTTTTTAAAGTTTTAGCAATAAAATAATGAACACACAATGCCTTCATTGTTCTTACGAATTTTAGGTAATCTATTTAATGCCATCTAATGACTATAACGGTGAACTAATTTGGAAATTGCAGGAACTTCTCTCGGGTTGTCAACCGGGTGATGAGCTGGTCCGACGTTTCTGCTGCGCAGCCACCTTCAAGGAAGAGAAGTTAACTTGCAACTCCGCAGCCGCCTTCAAGGAAGTGAAGTTAACATGCCGAGTTAGCAGCCGAAACATCGAACCAAGTCCATTTCATCACCCGGTTGACAACCCGAGAGAAGTTCCTGCAACAATTCCACCGGGAAAGCACCTGATTCTTTAATTTGGAAATTTGCAGCTATTTTGACGGTGGCCACCAGGAACCCTGAGGATATCTCACATTAGCTGCACGAACAAATGCGCGACCAAATTCGGGATTTGCCGTACAGTCCTGGCCAAAATTAACGCACCACCTCTCTAGCGATCCTAACGACCGGTGGTGCCTTAATTTTGGCCAGGTGTGTACAGCTGCTAAATTGAAATTGTCGCTAAATTGTCGCTAAATCAGTGCCTCTTTTCTGGTCTGTTTTTGTAACATCTAACTTGCTCTTTTATATCGACCCAACTCTATGTACTCGTAACATATTCATTATTAACGAATCAGATTTCGCTTTGTTAAATTTCGAATTCATGCCTTACACCACATCTTCAATTATGCCATAAGAGGCAAATCTCACGCAATTTATTTTGAAACCACTTATCGGCCGCAGACAACATCTAGCGACCTTTTGAAGCGCCATCTCTACGGATCCATTCGCAGTGCTCGCTTCAACACCCTCTTCTGTGATCGAACCAAAGACCAGGAAGCGGTGGCTTTTATAACAATCCGATCGAGCAGCAACCCAATTAACCGCTGTCTTTCCCGCATCACTCGAGAATGGTTTCTATTTCAATGTAAATGGCATCCGCTCTGCGGGGGTCCCCCCCAAAGACGCCTCCATAAACCGCTTCCCTAATCCAACCGATCTGACGTTTACGACAAAATCCGCGCAATGCAAACTGTGACGCCCACCTGCACTCCCCATTTCTTCCGATTTCCTGCAGATAATCGAATCGCCTCTTAAACCTCCTCATGACTTCTTTTTTTATTCTAATTTTCCGTCGGATTGCCCCCCTAGACGTGATCTGAGTCGGCGTCCATCGTTTTCCATACGAGAAACGAATTTATCGATTCAAACGAATTCTTAAAGGCAGAGCAACCAAATATAAGATGACTTATAACTGAAGCCCTTGACTTCGATCCTCCAACCTTAACTCTCAAATCAGGGAATCCAACCGTATTATTAATTTTGGTTCCCTTTCTCGTATTATAAAGAATAAAGCACCTTTATCACAATATATCACAGTGTAATACAGTGTGATAAAGGTGTGAGAGTTTTCTTCTTTATTATTTATAATGATGGACTACCTCAGAGTCGAGTCCAGAATCAATTTCTAACTCAATTACTTATAAGTTTCAGATTCAGTTTCGCTCCGTTTCAGAGCCTATGTCCTTCAATGCGACCATCGCAACGTATGAAAACTTTGGAAAACTTTTCCGAAAATATCTTAAATTATTTTTGTCACTTAAAATACTACTTCCGTCTGATATCGTTTATGTATTGTTAGCTTTAACAGCATCCGAAAGTCACGTATATAAGAGTTTGCCTAGAGTAAGCAGGGGGTGGACGCTATTTTACTTCATTTCAAGCAATCTTTAAGAAGAATGAATCAAAGGGTAGTAAAAATAACTAATCGACTGGGTCAAAGATTTCTCTACGCAAGGGAAGATCAAGTTGATGGCGTTAGCTCGAAACAATACCTCTGGCGTACCTCAGGGAAGCGTTATTGGACCGCTTCTTTATTGATTTATGTCAATGACTTGACGAGATATGGGCAACGTGAGAATATTTGCGGATGACTCGGAGATATCAAACAAAGAAATCCGAACATCCTTCCAAAATGATTTAGTCCTCATAAAAGGTGGAGTGTTAAATGGCCATTAGATCTTAATGTAAGTAAATGCTCAGTTGTTAATTTCTTTGAAAAGGAACAATTTGTTCAAAGTTGTCGAAGGTTGAGTTATACAACTGTGGAGCAGCCAAAATGCTTACAATGTGAAGTTTTGCAATCAAATATATGAAGTCAAACTTGGTAATGGTAATATTTTTGTTTATAGTGTTCCACTTATACACAACAACACGCATAATACTTTTTTTCAAGAGTTAGTTGCGTTTTGGACTTACATAGATGTAATATTTATTAATCAACTGTATTAGTAACTGCATATTTACTTACTTATTTACTCGTATTTAGTATTATATATTTATTTGTCATTGAAGCAATTGAAAAATTAATTTCATAAACTTCCCGAAGAGTGTAATGCATGAAATTAAATATTAGGGTCTGACTGTTTACTGACACTCGTCTTTACAATGGCGCACCCAAGGGTTAACAATAAGCCTCGCGAAAATATTCTTACAAGAAATGATTTAAAAATTAATTTTCTTACCGTTTGAAGGCTTCGTTACATTTGCAAAACTAACTAAGAAATAATAGATCAATGAAATCGAGACAAGAATCAAAAGAATGGAAATTCCATAAAGATTCTTATGTTGAGAACGGATTGTGATTGTTACTTTGTTACGATCTGGAAGGAACATTAAAGTTCATCATAAATACATACACGATTTCATAGTACGAATTTCATTATTAGACAAGTCAAAATCGGTTTAAATTATACTCCGTCAGTCTTGACGTGATCACTGAAGTACTCGGCACTGAGCAAGGGACGCTCTTTTCAGCGAGAAAATAAAAACCTGAGCCGATTCGTCATTAACACCCGCTCGCACCTGCGGCCTCGTAAAGGACTCCGGAATTATCATCTCGGGTTTATCGCGGAGGGGTGGAGAGAAATCCGATTGAGCGCCACTGAATGCGAGAGGAAAGAGAACGCGGTTCTCACTTGAACTCTACGAAAACTTCGAGGAGAACGATGTTGATTTGAAAGGCGAGTTAACGGCTCCAATACATTTATTGAGTATACCTTTGTACAGTTTCTCAAACAAACATTCCTTGCAACATTTCTCTTTGGAACGTCTCACTCCAACTGGTAACATATGGCCACAGAAATCAAAACTTAAATGGCTATACAAAATGGAGACGAAAATAAAATTATATACCTTTGTACGTATTTCGCACATAAAACAGAAAATTTTCATCCTTGAAACGAGGCATAAAGGCTATGAAGACGAATGAACGCATCAAAAAATAGAAAAAGTAAGGAAATGAAATTCAGGAATAACTATACTTAAATTATATTTTTGCAAAAGTGCTTCTGCGTAACATCGAATTGGTGCGAGTCCATGCGATCTTTCGGAAGCTCTCATTTCCTTTTATTTGCAGCCTTTTCCCTTGCATTACTGTAGACAAATGAAAAAAGTCCATTACTAAAGCATAGATATTTTATTCTGATGATTAAAAAAATGTTTTAGTTCCTATCCAAAAGTCTTCCTCACGAAAACATATGCACCGGAAGAATATTTTTAAACTCGAACTCACAATGAAAGTTTCATTGAAATAAATATGATACTGATCCAAATTTTCGTTGGAAATTCTTTAACCATGAAAGACAAGTCAATGCTAATACGAGTACAATTTTAATAATGTCAATTAAATTGTTTATATATGTTTAAATGGAAATTTGTACAAAAGTAGCTTTCGTTTGCGATAGTCTCTCATTATTCTCTCATTCATTATTCACATTACTCTTATCTCATTATTTAAAATCCACTATACATTTGTAACGTGCTGTTCTAACATTACTTTATGCCATTGATTTTTTAGCTCTTGGTAATTAAGTTAGGAGAGCATAAAACTTAAAGTTATTTTGGTCACGTGCGTATTGTCTAAGTTATTCTGCCGGAGATCCTTTCATTAGTTTACAGCGTCGTATTTTTTTAAATTCGTTGCAATTTCATAAGGAATGTTTAGCAAATGTCTTCAGAAAACTTAAAAAAACAAATCACTCAGTAAGTGTAATAATTTCGGAAAGCAACTTAGCTCCGCTCTTTCGATGACTGCGGAATTCAATCCACGAGAATGCACAAAAAAGCACTTGAATCACGTAATTTTCTAGTGACTCAGCTAACACACAGTTCTAGAAGTAGGTCAGCGAATAAATCTTCAGCAACTGTTCCAGAGGAACATTCCAAAGACATCCGCAAACTGGAAGAGGGCGACCTTCACGAAATTCACGGCCATATTTCACTTGAATGTGATTTCCAAGGGTTTTATAACTCAAGTTTAATTCGCAGTAATTCAGCATTTCATTTACATTTTGTCGTGTCTTATATGACAAGAGGTTGGATTTCTATTGCCATTTCGTTAGATTTATCACTCATTTTTGCAAAAATAAAATGTTATGATATTTTTTTAATAAAGTGAAATACGTACGGCTCAAACAGCATTTATTTCTATAACTAAACTCAGCATCTTAAATCACTCTTCCGCATTTTAGATACGCGTCTCCAAGACGCAATAATCGAATCTATTGCCAATGGTCGCATTTGCTTTTAAGTAACTGCGAGAATTCAAGTAATATTTACAGTTATTCAAAACTTAATTTAAAATAACCGTATACGTGTAAATGATGACCACCAAAGTGCAACACCATGTTAATCTTCTTGAATGGCTGCAAGAATTTGGCGCTCCATTTGGGATTGACCTCTCATCTTGATTAGTTCATCGAACTATCAAAACTCTCAAATTCATTATATCTCAACTTATGATTTACTCTCTATTGAATTCCAATCTACATCTTCACAATAACTTCCGACACTTTGCCAATTTATTAGGTTAGTCGATCCGCTCACTTTGTTTTTTCCATCCTCCCCTCCCCTCTGCTGCTATTAAATTCCTCATTTTGCAAACCTCATTTATCAAACAATAATCTGAATATGTCTCAATTTCCACCAATTGTATTTGATGTAGCCTCCCTCCCCTTGGTTTCTAATGCGTGTTTGTATTGGTTTTCTTTTGCTTTTATTGGTTTCCTATTGTGAGTAATGGTTATTTGGAAGCTTGTTATTTCTTATTGGAGAAGATTCCTGAAATAAACTAATAAATATTGGGAGACTTTATGGAACTTGAATGCCACGGACTTACAACAAACGTGCAACGTAATATGTGCGTGACGTTTTACAGAAAATTAGCAAAAGTTTCTAAAATATAACCGTGGAAATCGAGATCACTAAAGAAATAAAAATGTCCTTCATCTAAGCAGGCTATACAGATGACAATGAAATCAAACAACATATGATGCATAGCGACGAGTATTGTTGTTATTACATAACACATTACATAAAATGTTATGAAATGAAAATGAAATACATGGAATGAAAATGAAATGAAAATGTTGTGAAAATAAAGACTTAATTCAATCTTACGCCTGACATATAAAATTAGATAACTGTAAATAGAGCATACATCTACATCTACATCTACATTAATACCCTACAAGCCGCCTTTCGGCGTGTGGCAGGGGGTGTAAACACCAGTTGAATCTAAATTACTTCCTTATTCGATTATTGTCACGTATTGTTCGCGGAAAGAATGAATCTCTGAAACGATTCGTCCTAGCATCTATTTCTCTTAACTTACGGTCATTATCGGATCGACCGACGTAGCAGGGGGGTTGCATGATACCGATTGTATCATTGGAAAATGTAGTTTCCCTGAATTTATTAAGCAATCGCAGCCTAGCTTCCAATCTCCTTTCTTTCAAGGATTCCCAACCTACGTCTGAGAGCATTTTTGTAACGCTTGCTTTTTTATCGTAGCATTTCTTAACAAAACGAACCGCTTTACGCTGCACTTTCTCGAGTTCGCGAGTACACGTTTCATCCGCCGGATCCCATATACTTGCCGCATATTCCAGAAGGGGTCTGACCAAGGTAAAATAACATCGCTCTCTCACCTTTTCGTCGCTATACTTACTCTATGTCGAACAAGAAGTTACTTTGTATGCGCGATGCTCGGCAGGACTTATCAAATTTATACGCAACTGCTTTATTGTTGTCGAAAGAAGGGGGGAGTGACAGGGAGGATGTTACAGTGTTTGTCTCGTGGTCATTTGGCGAAGTTCTGACTGAGTTTAGTAAAGGTTAATGGAGGAGATGGATGGGCTTGCTTCCGATGAAGTGGAACTAGTGTCCGGATTTCACGAATACTAAGAAGTCGCATCAAAGAACTCCTAAGAGGGAAAAGCGTTTACTGTGGAAGTCGAATATTGCGGTTATATGAAGACGATCTATAGAGACTTCAAATGATCTGACACGTTAAGCAATTCGAAATAATCCAGTGCAGGAGGCGTGTGAACTTCAACCACCATCGCAGTGCGGGGCTAAGACGACTGGTTATAAGTATCATATTTTGTTTTGAATAATACATAAAATATAAATCATAATGCGCTTTATTAATGGTTCCCAGGAAGTTGATTTCGAAGAGAAATTCAGAGGGACTGAAGACGGCTCAAGCAGAAGTGGATCGACTTCGAAAGGACGCCTATATTTTATGCTTTCTTGTCTGACGAATCCAAAGAAATTAACTTAAATAACGTACTAAATGGCGGCTGTTCGTTCGTTCAGTTTAAGCTGTCATTGAGGCTCTTAACATTTCAAAAATTATTATCACCACACAGCGTCGTCTGCATTGTGTCATATTCTGAAAAATTTGATTGTATTTATATTTAATTTGGTGGAGAATGGATTAAAATTTTTTTTTTCTATTTATATTGCTGAATGGCCGAGGTAATATTGAAGCTATTTAGTTAAAGCTATAACGGTTTTTGGGCCACCTATTATGGACGTTTTCCGCATTGCTTTTTCGGTGAAGAAGGCAAATAACATCTCTACTAAACTTGCCCTTATTTCCAATGCCTCATAATCTAAATGAGTGAAATGTGCCATTCTTCCAGATAACCTATACGGTACGAATACATACCTTGACTCATGAGGTAAAACATAGAAATGCGGATTTACGTGTCTGTGAATCGTCATTTCGGATGTTACGCTTACGTAGATCCGAAATGCCTCTCGATCGAGCTTTTGTTTAACTCGAAGACGATCTTGACGACGCCAACGACTCTCTGGAGAGAGGCTGTAAAAAAAAGAAAGAAAATAAAGGCGCTGCGATCGACTTCTTTTCGACGCTCTTTTTTTATTCCTCCGGAAGGAAATAGGGGATTATAGATGCGGCTTCTGAGTCGTTAAAAGATGCATTTACCGCTCCCGATTGGTCACCGCACCCTCTGCCAGAGGGTTACGTGCTGCTGATAAAAAAGCCAATGGTAAATATTCGACGCTCTTATTTTTATGGCGGATTTTTATGCACTTAATATGTTGGGGATGGCGTCACCTACATCTGCAACACATGCGTCGCCATGGAAATGCAATCCCCATGGAAATCCAATCCCCGAGTTGAAGAATGGCCAAAGACATTCGCAGACCATTGATTCGAAGAGGGCGCTCCGTAATTAAGGCAAGATTTAAATTTTTTTCCTTGGCTAATTTACTTTTTGATAAACTTAGATACTATCAAAGATACAAGAATACCGTAGAAAAGATTTAGAAAATACCATTAAAATATGTAAATAATTTTAAAATGTATTTGCTCCTGAGTGATTAGCTGTATCCCATGATTAAAAACGGTTGTCTGTTTTTTTGGGAATTGATTCCTCCAAAATCAGTACAAAAATAAACGTATATTAAAAAAAAGAAAGTTTTGTTCAATCCATGTTAAAAACGTCGACTCGTCAAGGCGCAGAAGCACGCGATTCGTTGGGCAGAATAAAAGAAAGGGGATTGGTCTAAACGACAGCAATGGAGGCAATGACGAAGAACCATTAACGCCAGGAGAAATAAAAATCCCGCATTATGATGTATGGAAGGAGCTAAGAAAGCGGAAGTACCATCTTAGAGGGGAGAGATGCCCCTAAGTAAGAGCAATAATAAAATAACGAGGGCTGTCATGGAGAAAACAAACAATTAAACCAGTGCGCGAGAAACGGCTTTTTTAATTGGATGTGCTATTTTATTCTGGGAGGCGGAAAAAGGAATGACCCTCTTCAGAGCAACTTCCGAGTAATTCATATTTATTCTCCGCGATATACGACTGATGTACAAAGTCAATGGATGTGCTGACCTTTATTTTCTCAACCTCAATCGGTTACTTCATTTACCTACGCATTAGTTGAAAATGGCCGTGTTTTTCAAACATGTGGAATTAGTACAAAGTGTATTCATTTCTTAAATCTCTGAGTTGATGAATAAAATGCAGCAAATACATAAAATAATATCGTAGTGAAATAAGTCGCTGAAACCTATTCATGCTTCATTCCGCTGTGCCTATAAATTAATTCAGCTCTTCCCACCTCGAATACTTGGAATGGAGCGTAGATTGTTCTCAATTGAGCGAAAGGTGAAACTGAGGGAATTCTTTCGTAGTGATCCGAAGCTGATGAACAGTTCAATGATCTTCAACCCTGATCATTCGATGATTACTAAGGCATTCCTGAAGAGTGAATCATCACAAAAATGCAAAATTGTCGAAAATGCAGAAAATTAAATGAGTATCAGGGTTAAATGGTGCTAGAAATAATTGGAGATAATTTAATAAGCGTGCTCCTTTACAGCATTCCCAATCCCCTAATAACCCAATACATCCTCCTAATCAACGTCTCTTTCATATTTGTCACGTAGAAAGAAAAGTGATTCAGGGAAATCATGTAAATTAGTTGTGAGAGTGCGGCAATGCAACTAATTGCGGAGAAGATGAAGCTAAAGAAGGTGCGAATAATTAGGCAAATCGCTTCAGAGAATGGCCAAAAAATAAATCTCCATTGTAATTAGCATCCGAAAAATAGATAACAAGAATTAATATCGCAAGTTTCTGAAGCGAAAATTTAACACCAATTAGAAGCAGCGCGTCTCTATGGTGATGAATAAGGGCCGTTTCCTTGCCTCGTCCGACAACAATGCTTCCTCCCCTCTCTCTCTCTCGCTTCATTGGGATTAACGAGGTACAACAATTACCCGGCAACAATCCCAGCGTGCATCTGAGGCCTCGTCTCATTAACCTCGCCCCCCTTCGGATGTGACACTAGAGGACACCTACTTATGTCCTCAAAAGCAAAAATGCGCTCTTTTCGGCGATTAATGTGGTCAAGACAGATTTTATTTCAAACAGCGCAAACGAAAAAAAGATGAAAATCGGATGAACTGGATTCCCTAAGTCATGTTCATCATCATCACGAGATAACTTTTCCTCGAACTGAAAGCTGAGCATCTCCTCATTCGACGGCATCCAATGGCGCACGCGCACTTGCGCCAATTACTAAAATCCTCAACTACGTCGTCGTTTCGAAGATATCAGATTTATTCTGTTTAATGTTTTCACAAACAAAGGGCACATTTTATTCGCCATCAAACCGGAATGCCGAAACTTTGTCTACACCGCTGCATCTACATTTTTTCTTCACAAGCCCTCTTCCGACGTGTAGCAGGCATCGTAACTCTGATTACTTCCACGTACGTTTCAAAGAAAAAATGAGCTCTTAAACCAACTAGTACTTGGTGTCTATTTTCCTACAGAATCAGAACTTTTGCTGACTTTTCCCAGCAATTCCCGTCGCCTTTCATTAATCTTTTCCAATTCACAAACGCAAACTCTTGTCGTTCCCCTAAAATAAACGAATGCTCAAGGTCAGTTCTAACTAACGCAAACTGTCTTCTCTCCTGCTCTCTCAACAAAACCAAGTTCCGTTATAAATCACGTTAGTGGATTAAGTGGTTAGTTCCGTTAATCCACTCGTGAGCTCAAATCCAAGAATGATAAATCCAGAAATGATTCAGATGTATTTCGCAAAATCCAAGATCTCGAAGTGAGTACGCAATGTCAATATCTAATGAAACACCTGCGAAGTTATAGAACTCCTATCTTGAGGCTACCACTTCATCCCTTCGAATACATTCGAGCCTACACATACAAGTACAACCAAGCAACTTCGTATGCGTTCGGAAAACTGGTGTGATTTTCTTTAAAATATGGCGAATTCTATAAAAACACATATTTTATTTAGACCTGTTAGGGATTAAGGATGTTCGTTAAAAATCTCACTAAACGAAACCCTTCGTATACACAGTGACCTCCAACTATTGACTTCCATTTCTTGTTGATAGTCTTATGTGCACAAACACAGTTTCCTTAGAACGTTTCTTATAGCTACATAGTTTATGCTCGCTGGCAACAAACTTGCGGAATGTGTCGATGTCCAATCTGTGAGTCAATATTAACGAATAGAACAACACCATTTAATCACGGTTATGATCGTCATACATTTTTAACCATCCGATTAAGAAGCCGATGTTTAAGAGCAATTGCTATTCTCGATATTATCTGAAGGCAAAAATTAAAATTTTATCTCAAAAGAAATGAGACGGAGTGATTCACATTCGGAGGCGTAAAAAAGTGGGCTTCGTTTTCTGGAAAAAGCCGTAAAAGCGGAAAGCCCTTCAGATGAGCAGTTTCAATAAAACGCTAATTAGGAATATAAAAGACCTTCTCATCCCTCATCTCAAATCAAGATGTCCGTTATCTGTGGCATTTGCCTAAAGAAACAATTAAGGAGGGCCTCGGATGAAAGCGGTTCCACGGCACGTCCGCCTCACCGCAGAATCTGTAAAAACTTTGGATTAAATAAGTTTTATTTCTACCAGGGCAGTATATGTATTCACATCTTCCAAATGGTCCTGGGTTCGACACCAGGTGTCTCTACTATTTGAAATCCACGGCGGGAATTTCAAATTATTTATGATTGATTTACCGAGAAGATGGAAATAATATGGACAGGCACGTGAACAGAAGTATTGGATGTTTCATAAAAACAGTTTACTGTGATGGCAACATTTGCAAACTCTGATAAATAGCAGGAAAAACATCAAAGACATTATACAGAGTTTTTATATTCTACGGATTAACAATATACATGTTAGAGTTCATTTAGTAATGTAATATCTCACATTTGTTGGATACTTCACGTTTACATTTTGTCAAAACACGGGACCCATCAAAGGATTTGTCATTATCAACCGATTTACAGTGGAATGAATGTCAAATTACGCAACTTGAAATTCCTTATTTTATTCTACGCAGGCACACGGAGTTTCTCGGGAGATAGTTCAGATGGCGTAGTTGATGCCAAGCCGTTCTCAATTTCAAAATCATGAATTAATATGGCGTTGAATATAGACGCTTTTCGACTAGCTCAATTTCCTAAGAGTCCCGTTTTTCCGAAACTTCACAATTTGAATTCATGATGGCGCATTTTTTCATTTCTTGACTTCGCCGTCCTCTTCAAGAGCGTTCCTTCGCTCACACTATCCTAACTTCCGAACGGCATTTGTTCCGCACAAAGGAATATATTTGTCATTTGGGCGTCCCATCAAAGGCCTCTGCCATTAGGCCATCCTCCGGCGACGCGCAAATAGCTGCGATTTCCTTCGGACGCGTGAGTCAGTCAAAGTTATGACGACAATTAGAAAGAGGAAGGGCCCCAATGGGCCTTTTTCTGGAGGGAGGCTCTCGCGCGTAATGCGCCTATTGAGGCCTTCAATTATCATTTGCATTTGGAAAGAGGGCATTCAAGGGAAATACACCGCGAAAGAAATGTTTTGGATATTATTGGACCGGGAGAATAATTATTGAACGTTTCCAAGGTGATATCTGATGATTACTCTTTCGAGAGCTGTGTCAGAGTATGAGCGTCTTTGAGATTCTCTTTAAATCCATCTAAAGATCGCTCATAAGATGAAGACTAAAAAGATTGTGTAGAAAATAAAGAAGCCAATATCTATACATCTCTGTTCATCCAGCCTAACTGCAGTGTTAAATCGCTTGATAATGCATCTATGTAACTAAACCGGTTGCGCAGTATCATAAGATAATTTTTGGAGCTCACCGAGAGTATTTATTTGAGAGGCGTATCTTGATCATAATTAATTGAGTTGCAAGTCTGTATTAGCTAGGGATGCTGGTTTTAAAGGGTCCCTTGCCATACTTGTGGAGTAGATATTTAAATGTAAAGTTTACCATTGGTCCCGTGGAAACATCATAGTCAAATATCAACTTATGCACCATTAAAATATTACTATCCTAATACCTATACCTTACTGTCAAGTGATGCCTTTTAACGCATAAGAATTAACATAAAAGTTACATCATCCGTATTTACGCAATAATACTCCTTTCAGTTTCACGTGTCAGGAGATCTTGCATGATTGTCAACATTTATATGCCATCGGAAATTTAAGTAAATGCGACCAAACACAACTAAGACAGTTGCACAACAAGCAGAACTTCACATAACCTTGGAAAACCATTCTTACGATAAAACTCCATTATCTGGGTATTGCTCTTGATAGAATATTACGTTTTAAGGACCTAAAAAACAATCATAGGAATTAAAACCAGAAATAATATCACACAGAAGCTGAGCATCCTCCCTCCGCTCCTGAAGAGTGTCTCGCTAAATGGTGTATCACCACCGCGACAATAATCTCTGGGGTCGTAAGGTCAAAGTGACAGCGTGTCAAACGGTAACACCTCTGCCTGGAGAATGCAGAATAACCTTTGCTTGCATTGCCAGAGCACGATCTTTTGGTCTAAATAGAATCGGATCTGCGGACACCACAAATGCTTGCGACACCAATTTGTGACTGTGGGGAGACAAACAATCACCCACATCATTCAAACGGTCAGCCTGAGAACCAACCGAGTGACTTTCTTTTTGAAAAACCTGAGTCTATTGTTTGCATAAATAATGTGGATGTAAACCTATGACAAAATTATGTAATGCTCAGAAGCGAAATTACACCTTTATAATAATGTTCTTATACGATCTCAATCCATAAACTAAACAAATAAATTCCTATCTTTCCTATGAGTCACCTCATTCCGCACATCGGCGTAAACTATCTTAATTGAACTGTTACTGACGTAAACATGGGCTTAACACGTAACTCGATTCTAATGAAGGCGAGCTTCAATTCCACTCACCGAGAGCACTTTGGATGTCTTAGGGAAGGTCAAAAACAGTTTCTAACGGATAAACCTTCCCATCAGAGGCGACTCTCCCGAAATCCTTAGGTAGCGTCAACGCCTTTTCAAACAGCAAATTCGAGAATGACTCGATGGAGCACGCCATGCCATCCTACGTTTTATTTTTAAATTCGATTTGGGATTGTTGTTACTGAGTCCCGGGGGGTGACTCGCTCTTTATGAAAACAGACTAATAAAAGTATTTTACTGTCGCATCACAATTTATTTACACTCGGTTCTTTTGCGTATACTACTATCGATAAAAATTACATCCGTGGATCCATTTCACCTCAAATACGCCATTTTTATCCGTAGGCTTTTTATTCCAACGTAATCTCGCATCCGAAATTAGCCTTTTATCGCATCCTCCTGTAGCTTATTTTTTAAGCGGGACAGTTAGTTGAATATCCGATAACAAAACGTCGGAATTCTTATCGATGATACTGACTCACTGAATAAAATATAAGAAACGGGATTTCCGGAATGGAGATGTCAGTCTGTTTGATTTGGTCTCCACACATTGCGAACACACCGGAACTTGATTTAAACCATACACATTGGAATAGGGTGACAAAGCGAGGCCATATTTATTAGAGTTATAAAGCTTTGCTTACTTTACGTAGCGAAGGTATTTTTTGGGCAAAAGAAGTTATAGCGAATGCGAATCACGACGAAATGCACTTTCCCTGATAAATAAAAAGATTTAACATTAATCCGAAATACAATCGACAATTTAGTTTGAATTATTTACGAAAATAAAGAACTTTAAAGGACAATTGAAGGTTAATGGTAGATATCTGGAGTTTTCACCATTACTATTTTTCAGGTAGAAATTTGGCGGGTCACCGTCCTAATCCGGACCCTTAGCTCGCCTTCGCAGGTACTGAGCGCCCGACCTTCCCATCAGGGGGGACCATAAAACAACTGACCGCGTGGAATACGATTTAAAAAGTTATAAACAATTCAAATGAGCAACAATTTATAATCTTCGTCGTCTCACTCGTCCTAAGAGATACACAAGCGTCTTTTGATCGACGTTCTACGATGAAAATTAAGATTTTGCAAGAAATTACCCGTTTACACACGGCAACGTTGCCCCGGGGATGGGTTGGGTTGGGGGGAAGGATTTCTAGCAAAAATCTTGAAATCTAGAAATCCTTGTTGCAAAGCTTGTTTCTTGACCTCTTCAATTGGAGTTATCTCTTTATTTATTTATTTACAATTATTTACGGGCAGTCAACCCTTTTATCACGCGGATTAATTGAGTTAGAAGCGGAGTCAAGATAATCATTTTTTAAATAACTCAACCTCTCCATGAAAATGCAGAGAGGATGATGGTGGACAGGATTAAACTTCCAAGACTGTCAGATCGCAATTACGAAGATCATCAGTAGAGGCGAATCTATAGAGACATGAGGATTCAACGCTCTCACTTCTGTGTATTACGGAAGGCCTATTCTTCACCCTCGAAATTTCATCACCGCCCGAACGTCGCCCCAACACACACTCACTTTCCCGCCAATGATGATTGCGTCCATCTCTTGATGCCCCCATTCGACTGGCCCATTCGATCTTGAGGCATTAACCCTTATGGCCTTCGCCTTTCCTACCGGATGCACCTTCCAGCGGCTGTTGCCACCCCTCTTTCAATGCGATCGATGCCATTGTTTTGTTTTCCGCAGTTTACTTGTCGTGGCACACACGGATGGTGCGTTTTTAATAAAAGTGTCCTCCATTAAAGTCGATATCGTTGACACATCGATCGCAGAGAGACCACATTCGAGATGTTTCATTAACTACGAATAATTTTTGTCATTTCCGAAATTCGACCTTAAAATACGTTTGGCGCGAACTGACGCTTGAGCTCCGTAGGTCGCCATTGCTTCCCACGATTGTTGCATTGCGATGATCTCGGAAGGTTTTAGAGATTTATCTCTCATCGATGTATCCTACCTCAGCGCTAAGGAAAGTGTTTTCTCACAAGTATAAACTGCAATTAAACGTAATAACTGGAATAATTTTGGATACATGAAGAATTCCCGTTTCCAGTCTCAGTGCATCGATAGGACGTAGTAGTTGTAGTAATAATACGCTCTTTTATCCAAATGCGAATTTTGCGGCGTACCTTTTGAAGACACTACGAGAGGAAGTTGTTTTAAGTGTGTACATCACCCTTAAAACTATGATAATTTCAAAGTAAGTTATCGAAACTTGAATGATAAATCTCTTATTAAACTTTAATCGAACAGGAGCATAATGTAATCTAAACAACTGAACGTTTATATTTATATAATTAGTTACTACTGCGTTATTAATATATAAGGCAGAAAATATTTTAATTATCAAAATAATAATTTACTGCTAAAAAACCATAGCTATATATACTTTCCTCCGGGATGGTTGTGCGATCAAAAAATACATCTCAAATCTGAGGCAGATCTTGTAAACGGCGTCTTTTTTATTGCTTAGTCCTTCGTGCCCACTCGTGTGAAGCGAACCGCTGTAAAAGAGAGAATGGAATCGAATTGGGTCCTAAAGAATAAAAAAGGAGCGTGGGAGTCTTTCGTTGGATGCTGCCATTACCTTAGAGTCCATCGGATTTCGAGATCTTCATCAATAAAAGAGTCTCAATTCTGCGATACTGCGTGATTTATCCATCACTCCATCTATTTCATCTTCGTAGGTTGGACAATAAATTGAATTACCTTACTCTGCTAGGATAGAAGACCATATTGCGTAGGTTATGTGCGTAGTGCAATTACAATCAACGATAAGTCTGTGGTTCTCATTTATTTCACTGTTTTCGCACATTTAGGATAAAATGAATTTTAAAAAGTTAAGGTTTTTACTTATTCAAACTCTTGATAGAATATAAGCACCAACACGAGGTGTCAAAAACTAAACTGATGAGGGAAATTGAGAATAATTTGGAAAATAACCGTTTTGTGGAGATGAATACGACAACAGCATACGAGATACACGTGTTTTAAGACAACCTTCTACCGTGGTGTGGGAATCTCATCATGGTACCTGAACATAAGGTATAAGTACAGTTTTACTGCAATTGTGAGACGTACTATCATAAATTTAGATACCACAGAAGGCAATAGCATGTTTAAATTCGTAAGTTTCGATATTTACTGTAAGTAAACATGTATTCTTTGTAAATGAGAGAAGAAACACTATAAATTCCAGAATATACTTCGTGGAAACTACGAAGTGTTTCATCTGTTCTGAGATTACGTCTTCCCACGAAGTCTGGCCATAAATGAGCTATTATATATATTATTACGAATTTGTATAAAATACTGTTTAACTCAGCAGTTAAAGAAATTATGAAGATTCGGAAAACTTAAAATATGTAGATAACCTGCTGATAAATAATTATGTATCACGGAGGATGCGATTGGTATTAGGGATATTACGATGGCGATGAAAAGAAAAAGATGATCAAGGGTGGAAAAGAGCATCCGAACGAGGTTCGGGAATACTCAAGCGAGAAGAGCTTATCGAAATCGAAAATTTCCCACGAAAGAAACGCACCACTGATTGAGGAGTGCACGCGATATTTGTTATCTCCATAGCAACGGGACGGTCAGTCTTCGATTGGCCTCATAATGCAGGACACGCATGCACCTACAACATATGCATAGAATATGTGTAATACATTACGTAGTACGGTAATATCTATCGGTACGGTCAGACATTGGTTAGTTGAAGCCGCGAAGTAGAGGATCGACTCGATAGTATTTACTTGTGGCAGTTGGTGAATCTGACGCCGTCTTCAGTAATCCCGAATGAGGGGCGGTGTTCAGTGGAGTGGAAGCGAGTGCCTTCGGAGGGATAAAGACCACCGTTCCTTCCGTTTTATTGGGAGGACTTTCTCAGCTCCTTACGCGGGTCCGTCCGCCTGTCGTTGACCCTCCGTTAGCCATTCATACAAAAATAGTTGAGATGATTCCATTTCCCTCCATCACCCTGCAACACTTTTCCGATCCTCGTCCCAACCTCCGACTAATGGACACTTTAAGTTTTTATTTTAAGGATGTTGTAAACTGACAAATTGAATGTAAAATGTTTACCCGTTTTGTATTCGCATAATCGCCATGACCTCCTATTGATAATGAAGGATACGTATTTCCAAACGGAGGCTCCGTAAATATCCCATGCATAAGATAAGTACTATTACAAGATACATGATTTTTTCAAGGGACAAATATCTTAATTCAATAATGCAAATATGCTCGATATATTGTCCTCATATCCTACTTCTTTTTAATTGTATTACTAAGGAAGACAACGTTGCTGATAATCCCATTTGTCTTTTACATAGAACGAAGAATTAATTGACGCAGCCTTGCTCGTCTGCATTAGAATAATTACTACATTCATTTTGTCAGTGAACATAAATTTAAATTGCAATTAAAATAATTAAAGTTATTGATACATTGGAAGGGAAATATTGTTGAAAAGAGTTTAAAGGTTTGCGTTCGATAAAAAGAAGTTGGCTACGCTGATAAAATCGCAAATAAATCAAGCGCGAAAAGAAGAAGCAATGCAAAGTATTATTGTAGACTGCTGACCAAAATTAACGCAGCACCTCACCAACGATCCTAACGGCCACCGGAAGAATTGCCAGCACAGACTTTAAATGGCAACTGTGGTCAGAGAAGACGATTTTTCTGTGCGATAAAAATTTCGTTAAGAATCGAGCCATGAGATAAGTGCGGAAAATTGCCGATGGATATTCTAGCCGAATGAAAATACTTGTCATGGCGTAGTGAGGATCCTCGTAGTTTCGCGTGAGCCCAACGAAGGTTCATTACGGCAGGGACCATGAAAATTCGGCTGCAGCACTGATCGAAGATTTTCATCGCAAAACTATTATTTAAGATGTGGTCATTGAGAAAAGAAGGGTTGTGGTTATGAAGAAAATGTATTTACATTTAAGCGCAAACAAAATTAAGACATATTTAGAGGTACGCTCTTTGTCTATGTGAATCAAGTAATCTAGTGTATCCAAAATGCCGCAGTGAGATATATTTGGAATGTTTAAAAATCGATTTCATAATCATACGCATCTTGGTTACCGTAAGAGTAGCGGAGAAAGAAATATATTCTCGCAACCACTTAGAGCACTTTAAATGCAAGGTTTCCGCACAATTGTTTTCACGTTTTGTTTCTTTCGATAAAATACATTATCTCATCATCAACAGCTGCGAAAACTCCTGATTGCTCAACGCAAAAGTGTAATTTTAAGCAAGTTCTCGTCTCTAGAGCCTAGTTTTTGTATAAAACCTACTTTAAGGCAAGCGATTAGTCTATGGTATCAGTGAAATCTTTACTCGTTTTACGTTAATATTATTTTTTACAGTAAAATAGCTTCAAAACAGAAGACAGCGAAACTAGATTTTGGGATACTATGCCTCCGAGCTGGACCGCGCAACGCTCACGTAAACTGGACCGCAATCCAAAGGGAGCAAGTGAATTGAGACAGTTTCTTCAGACTCCATATCTAGAAGCCTATTAGATTAACGTGATACATGACACTTGATAGTCCATTGCCGTTTACCTTGTTGTTTTCAATGATACGAGGAGGAGTGCAATGGACCGTTCACTAGGATACTTCGCCATAGGAGTTGCGTTTCACGGAAAGGACTGATGGGAAAGGAAATGAGGATAAATGGTCCAACCCTTTGAGGCAAATACGTTTCGACCTTCCACCCCTCTTTGGGTCACTCTGGGGGACGCTAAATTGGCAGGAGGAGAAAAACATATCGCTTAAGGACGTACCAATATTACTCTTTCGGATCGTTCGCTGTATTTTAGCATTTCCTGTTCCCACTAAAGGACTGTATTTGCACGTAATCATTGGAAGTCTCCAACATTCTCTGGTAATACGATTTCCATTCCTTGAACACAAAACACCGGGAATTCGGAAACACAGTCAGTCTGTCGTCCGAAATGCATTATAGAATAGGTCAATCAAGAGAAAGGAAGATTAAATGGAGAAGGAAGATAAAGTGCACCTCCCGAGAGGGAAGCACTGCATAATTGATTCCGTCGTCTCTCGTGGAGGGATTGAGTTGGAGGAGATCATCATCGGCGAATGTGTTGACCACAGACGATAAGAAGCGCAATCACTCGTAAAGTAATCCTGATAAAAATAGGATCCACTTATTGGCCCGTGGTACACCAGGAACAAATTAAAAGATAAACAATTACAAACCATAAGGAATTTTATTTCGATGCGACCATGGTTTCGACTCACGGAGCCATCCCCAGAAGAGTTCCTCTTCTGATTTGTTCCAAACGTAAATGCAACGAAAGAAAGTTTCAATGTCTACTTTAATGAAGTTATAGTTGAGGACCGATGCTCTCTGTAAAATAACAAGGAAAGAAATTCCATCACAAAAGATATTACCGACACGCTGAATGGCTCAAAATGTAGATCAATCGATAAGAGAGAGAATTCTTCGCAATTACAATTAAAATCATTGCAAACGACTAGATTTTAACCCGCGAGCAATCTTTAGTTCTTAAAATTGCTTAATATAAATTAAATAAAGTCTCAAATAACTAATAATAATTCCCCTAAAAGGTTGGTATGCTTTTTGGGAAATTTTTCGATTAATTTTTTATCGCAGTTTAGTTTCTAATTATAAGGCCTCTTTCATTTTCATCGTGAGTTGGTCCATTGCGATGAAGGATATACCAAAACGGGATTCGCGCGAGGTCTTCACTCCAAATCAATGGTCAGAGTTTAAGTGTTTGGATGACAATAACACAAGTACTTGGATGATAAATACCCAAAACATAGTCATCCTTCCTAGTAATACTTTGGAAGATACCGTTAAAAGAAAACGACGATGCAGTAACCTAGTACAATTCTTTGCCTATCGATTACATTCTGTTTCTGTTCTCAACAATGAGTCTTAACTCGTTAAAAGGCACAAAATGGCGGACCTCTTTTTCGAGGTAAAGTAAGGAAAACAACCAAGTAAACGGAGATGGACTATCAAGTGTCTTATACCATGTCAATCTAAAAAGCTTCTAGATATGGAATCTGAAGAAACTGTTTCAAATCACGTGCTACCCTGGGATTGCAGATGATGTTTCGTAAGCGTCGGTCCGGTTCGGCGCCATAGAATCCCCAAATCCAGTTTCGCTGTCTTCTTGGCGATGTGTGGTCTATAATAACCTGGCTGGTTTACGATTCTTAAACCTTCGAAATCATTGCAAATCCGATACATGGTCCCTTCATAAACATTGTATTAGGTAAATAAATAGAGCCCGGTTCCATTTCTTGCCGTTTTTGTGTCTTTTGTAAATTAAATCAGAAGCCGAAAGAAAGAAACTGAAGTGAAGATTGGTCCTAAACTCACGAAATACTATAATTGAATATCAATAAATTATTTCTAAATATTCTCAAATTTCGTATTTTATTTATCTTTGTTTATCTTAAAATCAACCATGAAAAAACGCAATTTTTACTATATTTAAATGAAATAAAACTTTAATTGATCAATTACTGGCAAGTTAACAAGAACTCCTCTTTTCCTCACGAGCGAAAAATGACACCACCTTTTAACTAATTTCAGAAAACGGAATTATAAAAGGTGTGATTTTGAATAAATTTAATATTATTCTGCAGAAGACTTCTTTGGATGGACTCAATCTAATTTAAGAGGGATAAAGAGAATTATCAGAGAACTTTGAAAAGTGATGGAAATATAGAATGCCTCTTCCGTGTCCTCAACGCGATAATTGTTTGATGGCGTGTACTCCAGTGTCTCCTCAATTTGCAGGGAAAGCGGCCAATGGAAAAGATTACCATTCTTCGCCCTATTCCTCCCTCAGAAATCTCGCTTTCATCTTTTCTCCACCTCTGATATGTTTTAAGCACCTCACACGGTGAATACTCGCCAATCGCAAAACAACGTCGGCCTGTTAAATTGGAAATCTATTAAAAAATAATAATAGATTATTTAAAGTGGGCCCCTGCATCGGCTTACAAATGGAATTGTACTAGGTTACTGCACCGTCGTTTTCTTTCAACAGTGTCTTTCAAAAGCATCCATAAATCAACGAACTTGATTGTTTCTGCGAAAAATCCGTGACTCATTTTCCGTGACCAGTTTCAAGTTCCGCACTCAAAAGTATCATTTTTGAGCGGATGTCCAGCTTTTCTCGATTTCAGCCCACTGTGCGCCGAATTCAGTTTTCGTGAGGTTCGTGTACCTAGTAAAGAGTACATCAATTCGGGAGCGGTCAGTTAATTGCGCATAATGGCGTAGGAAACGTAATTCAGGATGAGGAAAGAGATACCCAATCCACGTAAGTGAATAATTGCTTAGCAATTCGGAAAAGTGCATGAACAGTGGCGACGCCACTGGGGGGACAGAGAAATACGATCGCCATGTATCACCCGGATGAGAATTCTAATTACAGGAAGTCTGCAATAGCCCGCGTCTGACGTATTGACGAAGAATGCAGATATGGATCTTAATCGTCATTTATTTATGTTTAAGAATTTACTATTTTATTCATTTACTTGGCCAGGAAACAACCTATGTAGTTTACCCCACCCTAATAGTTCATTAGAATCCTGAAAATCGCAACAAAAATTCAAAATCTAAAGTTGAAATGAATACGAATTACAACACAATCCTCAATGAACGAATTAAGATCAAACATTCCAGGTAAAAACCTAACATTTCCAACAAGTAGTATTTAGGTAGAATATTTCGCTGTAATGAAGGAGGCGGTACGCTCAAAAGGCGCATGGACTCACACCATCTAAAAGGAACGCGCTAATTTCCAACTCCGAAATCGTAATCTGATCTTCAAAGTCATACCCAAAGGATGAGTTGAACCATCACCTGCTTCATAGCCCTTCGACAATAATACGCTTATTTATTAGAAATGAAGAAAATAAAGAAAAGAAAGAAAATTTTTCAAATAAATCTGTTGAAAAAGTACACACTTTTCTTCTTTTCTACGAGGTGGATTTCCACCAAACGACGCCTGAGACTGTAAATTATACACTTATTTATGATTTTATAATAATATGTTTACTTTTTCTAGAATAATATTTTATAATCAAACCAGTAATATGCGCTGAGAGGTCGTGAAGCCAAATTATGAAATGGATTTTTCCGTTTCGTGTTCCAGAGCTGCTAACAACGAATTTCAAAATATTGTAGGTAAACGCTTAACCTGACGATAACCTGATTCTCTCAAAGTCTTAACATTTCCTCATTTACAAGGGAAGGGGTGCAGCAGGGGAGGGGTGCAGAAGGGCAGGGGTGCAGCAAGGAAGGGGAAAAACGAGGACGAATCTCTTTGACGACTTTTCATGCACACGTTGCGACATCTCGCGTGAAATCCGTGAAACGCGAAAGCATCTGACAATAATTAGGTACATTTCTTTCTTCTAATTTCCCCCAAAAATTTAACATCATAACCGTAAATTGTTTTCTGTATCGTATACATTTTCGATAATATTATATTTGATTAAAATGAAGAACTAATTTGCTGTTGTTAAAGGTATCAAGGATGAGTTTCGTGATTAAGATATTCGTGATAATCAGTGACAAAATGGTTCCCGGATACAGTTCAGATATAAGATTCCTAATTTTTTGGACTCAACGGTTGTTTCGATTCTTTATTTAAAGTTGAAGCCGAGGGTTAGTAGAGATGCAATTGAGGATTTCGGTGGTTACAAAAAACCCTTAAGTTGACCCTCAGCCGGTGGAGGATCGTGTTACCCTTTTAAGGGTAGGGCGCCACCATAAATATCAATTGGACCCTTTTCCAATTAGCCCCTGTTTCCATGAAACGCGATCCTTTGGTGCCCTTTATCGAAAACAGAAGCCAATCGGAAACTGCGGACGAAAGCGCATTCTTTCGGAATAAAACACGAATGAAATTTCTTCAAGGGTTAGTGTGCAATGATTGCAACAACAACGGGCAGGACGCTCAACGAGGAAACACAGATTACCGAAACGTTGAAAAACACTAAATTCAGAGAGTGATTTTGAAATGAACGTATTTTCATCTGAAGGACATTCAGAACACTCGAGCAATAGCAAATTGTGGACGTTCTGTTTACAAAATCATCAGGTAAATGAATAACGGTATAGCCTCTATCCTCCACAAACACCTCAACTACCCCCTTAGCTCCTGCTTTCTTTTCATTTTTCAAGCGTCCCTCATCCATTCTTTTCCTTCCGATGCTCTGAAAACATTGCACGAATATTGTATTGTCATCGTCGTGTTTGCATTTGAACTTTTTACTGTCTCCATATACGTAGTATAGAGAAAGTATTGTTTTCATGAAAAAATCGACTACGAGATTTCAACGGAAATACATGTTTTGGGGTCCCTAGAACACGTTTTGGCCATTTTCGGAATGATGTCTGTATGTGTGTGATTTTGGGCGCTCTAACATGAAAACTATTTGTCTTATTAACACCAAATTTCATATATAGCAATTTAGTAGGTACTGTTAGAGTTGATTAGTTTTTTGGGTAAATCGGTTTACCGGAAGTCGATCTTTATTCTTCGAAGCTCGTTTCCATTTTTGCAAAATTTCTCCATTAATCAGATATTTTGGTATATAAAATTATGTAAAAAAGTTACAAAAAATTTAATTTCCTATAAGTTTCATTTGAATCGTATCAATCACCGTTTAGGAGTCGTATTACAATTAACCAGTTTTCTGGTTATTGCGACATACTTACGTTAAATCTTCCAAGTTTAGATTGTATATAGACTTCGACAATACTGTCATAGATAAATATCTATATTTTATGTACGGAGAAAGTCATGTGCTGGCCACATCAGATTTTTTAGCCTCTGGCAATGAGCCGAACTGGGAGAGACGAGGAAACCCAAAGCGATATCTTTTCCTCGTCTTTTTGGGATACAAGAACAAATATTTGACGATACTGAATTACTATGATCTCGCTTTCTATTTTAAACGACTAAACTGCATCTCACAGTCAATTCATAAGTTATTCTTATAATTTATCGTTAGTTAAAATAGTTCTATGATTAACACTGTCAATACTGTAATTAATACTACTACTTCTTTAACAATTGTACGTCCCGTTGCAACGTTTTATAAAGTGATATGAAATATTAAGATACCACTACGTTAAGTTAGATTCAATATTATTATCTGCCAAATAGTTAAGTCATAAACATTTTGTGTAATTAAAATCGCAGGCTGTTTAAAAACTCTTCTATTTAAGATTTCTTCTTGAAAATCAAAAAACTAGTGAAAATTTTAAATATTTCAACAAATATTGTATAAATTCAGTCGAATTATTATATAAATAAATATAAAAATTACATATAAAATATTTACCTCTAGTTTTACACTAACGATTTATTAGAGTTAAATTTCAAATCATATAAACCATTTCTAATCATATTTATTTCATGAGCGATGAAAACGGGAAGCAGCGTTCAAAGATTAATAATATCTGGAGTGAAATAGTTCAAAAGATGATTGGATCTCACTAACATGTAAAGTTAGAATTATGTTTGTCTTGGAATGGAATCCACGCCGCTTGTCCGATTTGTGTAAAACTTTGTTCTGTGTTTGATTTTAGCTCATGCTGGACATTATCCTTTTGCAATTTGCTCTCAATCTCATTGTCAGTCATGTTCCATAAAGTTTTCCTCCACAATTTCGGTTAGCCAATTATTTATGTCATCTGTTATTGCACTTCCTTTCCTCAGAGTTCAACTGTAGCTGCTTGAAGATCAGAATTCCAGGCCAACACCATCTTTCGATCCTTCTACATTACATTACGTGAGTACTTATCAGTAGGTTCACTATCCCTGCGCCATCTCTTTCATTTTCTTATGGTTTAACCCACCCCTTATGTCATCCAGCATCTTTTGTCTCTGTCTTCCTATCTGTTTACTCCCTTGAATTCTACCCTTCAATACGATCTTCACCAATCCCTCTCCCCTCAATATTTGACCCACCCATTTCCTCTGTTAACGCTTAATCACTTCAATTAAAGCCCTCGCTTCCCCAACCATCTCCAGCACCTCCGTGTTTGTTTTACTATCAACCCAACTTACCTTTTCCATTCTACACCATACCCACGTTTTAAAGGCCTCCAAACATTTAACATCCTCCTATCTTAAAGTCCACGTTTCGCACCTACAAAGCTAGAAACTCCAAACCATGGATTTTTAGAGTAGAGTAAAACAGCAAGGTTCCTGAAGGGATATTTCAGATTTAACAGCAGTGTTTCAGCTATGATAGAATCCCTCTGATGGAACTCTCTCAGCGATAGAAGACGTGAATATCGACGGAACCTTTTTGATAAATTTATCACAACCGATTTCGGGAAGGAGTTAGCTGATATTGTTATCCCAGTTATAAACTTTCGCGATCTTCGGGAGAAAACAAAAAAGCGATACAGGGAAGTAGTTGCCGGGACAGTTAATTACTATTGGTCGTTTTTCCCGAGAAGTATTAGAGAAACTAATAGCTCTCCAGGTTAGATAGGGATGTGGTTTTTTTACACCCCCTGCCATGCGCCACTAGCTGATTGCAGGATTTAAATGTAAATGTAGAGGATAAAATAATATTCACAGAAGTAATCCTTTCGTGAATTCGATTCAAAGAAATATAGTCTCAAAGTAAGGGAGTCACATGGGATAAACCCGAAAGAGTGAGCACGTGACCGTTGGCACGTGTACATCGAGGAATGCCCTCTCCCAGGGCTTGGCAGCGCCCGCGGACCAAAATACGCGGGAAAATACTGACTCGTCATCGGAGCGTAAACAAACAAACGCCGTTCGAAAAGCTCTTTTGAGTCACTATGGCGACCTTTAAGAGTAGATCCAATCGACCCGATCTTTTCACGAGATATTTATATTAGAGTTGATAATTATGCTGTTTACCAATTTTGTAATCCAAAAGAACGAGCGATGAAATAGCGTCCAGTTCATTAGATTTCGAATGGCTTTTATTCGATAGACGATTTTGTTTTTATAATCAGCCGTACATTTGTAATTTTAATTGCATTTATTAGCGACTTTCAGATTTTCTAATAATGTTTATGTATAGTTATGATTAGAGGTGTTTATTTTTCGCAATTAGCGATACAACCTACAAATAAAGCGAATTTTGGCCGATTTAGCGAAATAGCGCTAATTTCGGCAGTTTTAATAATCAGCACGGATTTTGGTGAATTTAACTTCATTCATCTTTTTTAAGAGAGAAGAATGTAATTTTTGTATGCTTTAAATAAATGTACAATATATAATTGTATAATTTACGCATCTATTGTCATATTTTTGATCGCTCATGACATCTTTGTTTACATGAATTCAACTTGAATTTTTTCAATAAATTTACAAAGCCATATACTGACTAAAATACATGTTCAGCAAGGCGCTGGCAATTGGCAGTTTTTCAACGATTACTCGCACGTTTACTACAATGTATATACGATCGATGCATTGTGGAAAGACGAGCTATCAGCTCACCAGAAAACGGATTGATACTAATTTGTATGAATTACAGTTAATAATATCACCAATGCTTTCAATGTTTATGCTAAAGTGTGCCTAATATTATTCTTTTGCTTATATGAGACTATGAAAATTAGTAACACCAAATTTAGGAAACATAATAAAAACATAAAACACCACAATTTGGTTTCCAAATCAACAAATTTCAGAAAACATAATAACGTTTTCAAACACCTATAGTTATGATCTTCGAAAGAATTATAGTTTACAATAAACAATTTATAAATCCGATGCTTCATTGTATTGCCTTATTATATATTTTTGTAACTTATTTCCTAAAATCTAATTCGTTGAATTCTCTATTCTGTGATATTCTGGGTTACAATCTACTTACATTTTGACACATGAAGTTAATTTGTTATACTTGTTTGAGTATCCGTATTCACGGATATAAAAAATGAAAATTGATAAAACTTACAATTTATTAAGTTATAATCGGTCATAAATATCACAGTTTTATTCAATAATCTACGTAAAATTTAACTTAAGAAGTGTCTGAAGAAACCTAGGAAGTGGCATCAAAGATGCGGTCCACGGAGGAAGTATTTCTTTAGAATTTTATTTATTTATACTTCAAAACCTAAATAACCTTTCCAAGGAGAGCCATTCGATGGCAGCTTCAATTATTCATTGGAGTGGCTAAATTGGAATCAATCTCGGTTCTTCGCATCGCCACTTTCCGATCTATTCCTCTTATTTTAATTCCGATTTTATAGTTAGTTAATCGTAGTTTTTTATGTAAAAGGTTTGCCAATGAAAACAGATACAGTAAACGCCGAGATCTAACTTCCTCAACATTTTGGATGAAAGCGTCTTTTCTCGTGTGATTAGTACTGGAATAGATACTCCCTATTAATACGGCGGGACATGGCTCTCCCCCTAAGTGGCAACGCATCGACTCCCACGCCGCTCGCTTTTCGATCCGTCCATTCAGGTCACCGAGATTTGAAACCGGGACCGCTGGACGGAAGCGCAATCCCCTTCCTGGGAGCAGACGTAATTAGTTGAACTTATCTTGGTGTCTTTTAAGTGCCTTAAAATATCATATATTTTCATTTAATTTGGATACTAATTTACCTCTCCATGTATATCTTATGAGTTATCAGTGTATGTGCAAATGCATTTACGCATATTTCTATTTATTACAATTTTTAATTAATTTTTTAGTTTTTCTATATCTCGATGAATTGTCAGATGATGCAATTATTATATTGCTTTACTACACGGCTAAGGTTTCTATGGTTATAACCCAACCTCATTTCACAGTATCTCCAAGATTAGGGACTCGGAGAAGTTTGGTTTTTTCCATTTATTTCGTTCAAATCGATATTTTAAAGCAATATATTTGATGAAGTATAGCTATTTAGTCTTCCCATCGCAGCAACCGCAATTTATGCCCCCTGGCGCGGAGTGTGACGGATTGCACTCAAATGCAAAAGGTTTACAGATGAAACCTTCAGTTGCTGTAAGGAACAATACTATGCTTAGAGTGAAAGCTTAAAAGAAATTGAGAGACTGGAGTTCCTTGTGGGTGCGTGCTACGAGAGTTAGCAAACAGAATTAAAAGCAAGCCACACACTTCAATATGCTTGAAACTAATTTCCCTAATTTGTAGAATTAAAACCATTCCAAATCACGAAAACAAAACTTCAAAACTGAATGATTCCTCAAGAAAACGCATGTTTCTTCTAAGGAAGAGAAAATAAAATTGTATAGTTAGGAAAAGGACATATTTTGGCGGAAAATGGTTTATTAAGGAAATAGATATCATTTTCCAGCATACCGCAATGCAAATGAATTAAAAATAGCAATTTAGTGGACATAGTGAAAGTTACAAAGGTTGAAAATGAACAGCAGACTTTGTATCTTCCAGAAGAAATATTTCATTACATGAGGATGGCTGTAAGGCCTAAACCGGTCGTCTAATAAAATATTTCTTGTGGAAAATACAAAGTCTGCTGTTCATTTTCATAAATGGCGTTCCACCAAGTAAGGTCAGTTCATATCGATTTTATGCTACAAAGGTTGTTTTAATTTTCATTACGTCTTCCTTCCACAAAGTGAAACCTTAAACGATGGTCATATTCGGAAAGGATGTTTTCAATAAGTCCGCTCAGGGATTTCGCATGAGTGGACTGGGGATGAGTCCACTACCGCCAATCGCGCTTTTGATGCGGTTTACTTCACAAACAAGAGGGCAATGAAAAAAAGCAAATTCAGGGAGCGGAATAAAATGATGTACGCATAATGTACTTTGGTTCGCTGCTAAACATTACTGAATTCGCGCCGAAAAGAACAAAACGCACGTCCGGTCCATAGTTTAATGTGAAAATTTTCAGCGAAAGAGAATTATAACTTTGAGAAGTTGACGTAGCATTCGGGATTTTCTTACCTTCCGAAAATAAGCAAGATGTATTTACATCCAAAATCCACAAATTAAGGTTTGATGTAGAAGATCCTCGAATGCATTTGAACTATAATTGATAAATAAAGATATTTGTTTCGATAGTGATTAAATATGAGTGGTTTCATTTAGACATCTCACTGCTCCGAACATCACAGTTCTCATCCTTTCAAACAGTCTGCACTCGTTGAATGTGAGAGAGTTAAATACAGTTCCTTCAACTGCAGTACATTGCTATGAGTGATGTGATTCACATTTTGTATCTTATCTCCTCCACAGATAAGATAACAAAGTTTTCCTTTGGCGTCTCAAAATCGAGCAGAACGCCAATAGAGTGAGAAGTGTCCTCCGATGTGGCGTCTTTTGGTGTTTCTTCTTTTGCCAAATGGTGAGTTCCATACTATTTTGAAATAAATCTCTTTCCGATTTCATGATTATGGCGTCAAGTTCTTAAGTCCATCGCAAATTTAAATCCATTCGCTAAAAGGTTCAATCAGCATTCAGCGATTCAGCTTTTCATTAATGCTATATTCCCAGCGCTTAGTTAGTAATTCTTCTCACAAAATTTTATCCACATAAACTTCGGATTTATTACAACGTATAGTGCACGTCCAAAAGATCATAAAAAGCCACCGATTAAATTTGACTTTTTTTATGATAAAGCGTAACAAAATATTTCTCATTTAGGAATATTGCAGCAGATAAACTCGAAACCCAAAAATGGCAAAACCACGGTGAAAATGGTTAAAATAACCGAATATCCATCCACGGTAAGTAAAATCAGCATGGCTCGATTATCTAAGAATTTAGATATGTACCCTGCGAGTAGCCAGTGGGGTACGGCAGGGGGTAGAAACTACCAGAAGTAGTTATCCGCCTTTGCGATAACTTCCTTGCAATGTTTTGCCGTATTCGTTCTTATTTGGAATCTCATTTACTTCACATGAAAAATCTGAACTAATGCATTTTTCGCAAAACTTCAGTTGGTATTTAGATCTCACGAATTTTCTATCATTGACTAATTACTTTCGAACCTGAAATCTCCTCTGAAGAAACGAGCTGCCCTACGTTGGAGCATTTCTAAATCTTAGAATAAATCTACTTCACGCGAATACAAATAAATACCTATATATTTGTCCGATATCAGTAGCTCTCCGTTATTAACTCGCCGAAGTAATTTTTGAAGGTTAATTCAATTCACTTCCCGATCTACACATGCATTAAATCACGCTGTCTTTCATCGTGCGGAGTAAATATCAAGAGTTATAATTGCTGAAGATGGTTTAAAATTGCAGTTTTTTAAAACAATTTCGAGCAAATGCTTTCCTTCTGAAAATAAACTAGGAAAATTTAGCTATTCCATGTTTTCCAAGGTAAAGATGTAGATTATCGTTCAAACGCGACGTTGTTTTAGCGACCGAGTAAGAATGTACTATCCACATCAATGTTTTTATGGAAGCTATAAAAGAAATTCAATGGCAGACATTTTTAAGGAAAACCTATTTGAATCGTCTTTGGTTTGCAATATGTACCTAATTGGTTTGACGTTTTCGGTAGGTTGTCCATTTTTCATAAGCTAAATTTAGTCCGTCATTTCTGACCGTAGAAATGACTGATTTTAAATAATCTTACCGATGCACCCTTCATAACTATTCCAGTCAACCATTTCGTGATTAATGATGCTTGCATTCCACCAATTCCCCTATTTACGAACAATATTAATGCAAAATAACACTCGGTAGATTTTCATTTAAATTTATTATTCAAATATTCTGATTGAGTATTACAGCTTCACACTCATGCACAATTATGTTATAAAACACTAATAATAACATTAAAAAATATTCGCAAGTACGTACGTGGCTTTTAATACCCACGTTTTGCACTATAATGCGCTGTTTTAATTTCAGGTGGTCATGTTTGACGAAGGGAATGCTAATTGTGGAGGCGTGGTTTTGGATTCGGAATGGGTTTTGGTAGCGGGGAACTGCTTAATGTAAGTCAAATGAAATTAATTGTTTTTTGCTGTATTTTTTTGTTTCTACGTCTTTCTTTGCTGTTGATCATGTTGCTGTCGACGATGCTTAGCGAACACAGATTCCTCAACGGTAATCAACCGCTTCTACCGAACGCGCTTCTAGGCTGTATATCACTGAGAGACATTAATAATTTCGAGACACCGAATCCTAAGAAAAATTGACCTCTTCATTTCACTTATCCTTCTCCCTCCACTCTGTTTAAAAGAAAGAATTCCCACAGTGAATCAATGTTTACTTATAACCATGTATTACTCCTTACCGTAGCTGTCACCCCACCGTAAATCACTCTATTCTCATACTTCTTTCTACAACGCATTGAAAACTTTCTTGTCGAAAGATTTTGTATTTTCCAGCAAGGGCCTTAATCCAGGCATCTCATTCCATTCAGAAATACATCTGCTGAGAATTGAATACTTTGCTATGTCCCTTCTTTGACGTTGAAGTTTAATTTGCGACTATCTTTCCCGTTCCCGTTTCACAACTGAATTTTTTTAATCATCCCACCAGTCAACACCAACAATAATATTTTACATGCAACTTAGTCATGTATAGATCACAGACTAAAGTCTCTTGTCTAACAAGTTGAGGTTCTGAGGTGGAATTGTGATTTTGAGACGAGACCAGTTCCGTGTGGTACGCGTAGAGACTCGGAGTCCCTACGTAGCTTCCGGTTTAAATGAGAGCGACATAACGTACACAGATTTGCGAGGGAAAAATTTAAATCTAAAGGGGAATTATCCACTAGGGATGCATATTTACTTATTCCAAATTATACAGTATCATAAAATAACGTAAAATCAAGTGAATGATGGTCAAAAGCGGTCGTATAGTTAGTGTTTCACTGTGGAATTTGTTAAGTGAAATTTTATCGTATAATAAAATAATTGTTCCATTATAATGGAGTTTTGCCTTCCCGCGTTGATCATATATTGAAAATCTCTGTCGACGCTGTACCGTGGAAAGTGCAACGAACAAGCACGGCGTCTGAAGTGAATACAAAGACGAATGCTCGCAGTTACTCGGCAAAAAGTAAAATTCGTTTATTAGTGAAATTTCATTCAGAGCCCATTAAGTTCCGTAGATTTCAAAGTTCAAACAGACTATACAGATTAAAATATCTCCGGATATTATACGTTCCCTTTGAAGACATTTTATAACAAAGTTTGATGAATGAAAAATTCAATCAGACGTGATTCGGTCCAGACATTTCGCACGACAATAAATATAGATATAATTAATGGTTTAATTTTCTAATGGCCTTGATCTCAATGTCGCGTGGCAATTGTTTTTAATTCTGCGAAACGAATAATCGATGTAGGTTAAGGTAAATTTAAGATGTCACTTACAAACTAAATATAGAAAATGACATGGACATATGTCAGTATAGGAGTATTCTGATTGAGCTTGTGCCGTTATAAAAAGATAGGAGATAAAAATTAAACTTTAACCTGTCATTTGTCTGCAGTTTTTACTTTTCCAGAGTTTAAATACAGGAAACCTCTATTTCTCTTGTTTAAATAAACAGCATTTACATTTTAACCAAACCAACATCTGTAAAGTCCTTCGCCCATTTTGGTCACGGTTTAGACCGGAAAGTTCACAGTGTGGTTTGTAGATCAGTCCATACTTATATATAGCAATCAGTATGGACTTACTTTCAGCGGTGCGGAGGAAATGGATTTCAACAACACCCGAATCTTAGCAGGATCCACGTACCTGAGCACCGGTGGTTCGTGGCATTTCGTGAAGAAAGCGATCAAAAGTAAGAAATCGTCAGCATACCACGGGGGCGGCGTGGCTCTTATCAAGGTTTGTTGTATTTCAACAGTTCCCTCAAAAAACGTTTCTCTAATTTTGAATCCAAACGTGTTAATTGATGAAGGTGTACACAACTATCTTACGTTGCGTTCAAACGATGAGAGGGGTGGTTATTCGCAAGATATAATGTCAGAAATAACGTGTGCATTGCCTTTCAAAAAGAAATATTTATAAAAGAGAGTGAATAAATGATAAAATATATTTGCTTGGGATGGATGAAAAAAGGAAAAATTTCAAAAACCTACAAAAAAGTTTTCAAATACCTACAATTATTAGTGAGTTTCGCAAACAGAAATCAAAAGAGGTTTTGCATCAATTTTTTCTAGAAATTATAAGCGATAAACAAATATTGGAGAAAAAAAGGCCATTCAATAACACACTTAATTGAACTCACACTTGAGAAGAATGCGTTATTGATATTTTCAGTGGCTTCTAACGTTGCCTAAAATGAGTAGCCTTTCCTTCTTTATCCTTTTGAGCTCCAAAGTCAGTTACATTTTTTTACAAACCAACGAACAGAATAATTTGATAGATTTCCCGATTTTCTGCATTGCAGCGAAACATACTCAGTTAATGCGTACGATTCAATAAACTTTAATACCATACGTATCTATGACGGGTAGTTATTAAGTTCAATTTGATTAAATTCCTCAACAAAGTTTTAATTCTTATCTTAAAAGCAACTACTTGTTAATATCATAAGCTTATTATGCTTAATATTTATTGAAGCAACTTAACATTTCGTCCTTTACTCCTAGTAAATCAGAACTTTCTGCAACAGGTCACTCCGCCATTTTACCTGAGAGGGGATTACACCAAAGAAGCAGTCTTACCATCCGAGGATCTGATCCTGAAACCTGATGACGCACTGGCAATCGTTGGTCACGGAGCACTTATCGAAGTAAATCTCCTAAGAGATCTTCACTCTAAGACATTTTCTAGTCGAGTGACGGCGTCGTGAGTAATACGACAATTTCCAACAGGAGCAGATTCATCAAAGTGACGAGCTGAGGATATTGGAATCCAAAGTCGCGGACCACGAGGAATGCAAAGATGATTACGAATTCATAAGCATCTCGATTGGGGACACGTGCTTCTGCTCTCGTGTTCCAGCGGCGGAGGAAGAGCGCTTGTGTCTGGTGAGTTGCAATCAATCGGCTGTTTGTTCTTATGATCATTGTCGGAGTCTCACCAAACTGTACGCAATAAGGATCAACCGTTTGCTCTTTTGACCTCTTTTTTTTAATTTTTTAAATTCATTTTGAATAGTATTCCATGGTACTTGCTAGGGAAGGTCGTTTTGCTACTTTACTGTGATCTAAATGTAATTTATACCTGTTAAAAGTGGCCCACCCACAAGGACATTAAATATATCATTTTTACTTTCTCCATATGCGAAGTATAGAGAAAGTATTGTTTTCATGAAAAAAATCGACTTCGAGATTTGTGTGTGTGTGCTTGTGGGCGCTCTAACGTGAAAACTTTCAGTCGTGTCAATACATAGCACTGTGGTGGGTGCTGTCAGAGTTGATTAGTTTTTGGAGTAAATCGATAAACCGGAAGTCGAGCTTTATTCTTCGAAGCAAATTTCCGTTTTTGCAAAATATCTCCATAAACATGTTATTAAGGTATATATAAATTTTAATAAAAGTTTTAGAAAATAAAATTTATTATAACTTTTGTATGAAACATATTTTTGTATAACTGAGTTTTTAGGAGTTATTCATAAAATACTGATAAACCGGAAGTTGCTGATTATGTACTTTGTGGGCGCTCTGGGCTCTATGGGCGAAAGGCCAATTTCATCGTTTTTCATCGAACATGTCCCGAAAATCATTATTCATAATGTTTGTGACGTAAAAGATAATATGATATAAATGAATCACTTATCTTCCAAGTTTAGATTGAATATAGAGTTCGAAGATACTGTCATAGATAAATATCTACATCTTATACATGGAGAAAGTCATGTGCTGGCCACATCAGATTTTTTTTCAAATCATTTAATATCTTACATTTAAAGTACTTATACTTACTGAACAATTTCGTGCGTATAATATAATTATAAGAGCCATCGAAGTTGACAATGTATCCATCTATCGAAAGTGATATTCGTTTCAATCATGAAATAATCAGTCACATCATCACCAAGCTTAAAATGCAAATTAAATAGGTAATATACATGAAATACCGATTTAATGAGACGCCGTATTTTTCAAACAAATTTATATGTGGAATTTTAACCTTCGTGACAACCACAAAAATACTCCATAGTTACCTTTATATATCGACACAAGACACATAAGAATGAACTAACAATATGTGACATGTTGAGAGTGTAATCGGAAATTATGTTAATGAAATATGTTTCATTCCTATACGTTTAGCTGTGAATATTGTCACCAGATTATTCATACTGTACTGGCAATGCTGTAAATTGTATTTATCGTATTTGAGAAGTGCATTTGTTTTGCAGTGGGGTGCCTCGGATGTGACCTTCAAAGATGGCTCTGTAGTCGGACTGAGGGTTTGGGATCACAACTGCGGGGGGTATCCCAACATACATGTCCAAGTGTCCAAGTACGTCAAATGGATAAAGAAGAAGATTGGAAAGTCGCAGAAGAAAACGCCCAAGTCATAAAATATTCAAGAGCCTCACCATCAATAAACTACTTCTTATTTAACAAAAACGTTTGTTTAATTCTCCTAAATGATCAAACTTCCCTCAAGAAGTTGGGTGTCTTCAGCTGATTGCTTCCCTTGACAGAATGGATTAACGAATTAAAAAAAAAACAAGTAAGTAAGGTGGGAGCCAAAACACTTTTTTCGACTAGTTTCTAGGTTTCGACTAAGGTCTAGTCATCATACAAATTCAAAATTTATACACAGATGGGTTAAAGGAGGTAAGCATGAAGGGGTGGAAGATGCGACAGCAGAGGAGAAATGGAATTGGTGGACATCAATGAGGTCAAAAACACTTCTTTTGTGATGAAGAATTTTGTTCCAAAATATCTAGTTTTGGACGCTTCGGTAAATGGTGCATTAAGTTGAAATTCTGAGGCGTGATGATTTTCAAGTAAGTGCATAGAGAAATGAAAAGCATGGGAGCCATTTTTAAAACACTGTTTGCGTTCCTTAATACGGATGCGTAAATGCCTATCAGTTTGCCCTATATAAATAGCCCCGAGATCACTACAAATTAATTTATGAAAATCTGACTTGACGGAAGAATCAACTTTATCTTTGATATTTGATAGAGTTTTACCCAAAATTCTGTAGTGTGGTTAAAAGGCAGGTTTGCGGATCAGTGGGAGAGAGATCGCGATACCGTCACTAACTGGACCAATAAAAGGAATTTTAACACACTTTTTAGTATCATTATTTATAGTGAGGCTGTGGTAAATGCGGGCCATATTTAGTTTCCTTTGCTTTTTGGTAAGAATGCGATTAACGAGGGAAGAGGAGTAACCATTTTCCACAGCAATTTGTTTAATAATACCTAATTCCTGCAATGTACACTTCTCCAGTTAAGGTAATCAGTATTCTCAAGTTTCGGCAACATAGTGCTACTTATTTGTGTATTCACATTTACTCCCATGTCACTAAGTATTTCCAGACCTCCTTTGCCCTTAAACGTAACATCGTTTAAGGACGGCGCCGACTGGATCCTTCGCCAAACACTCCTTCCTCCTTAAAAATCCCCACCATTTTTGGGAAAGTGCGAAATATAGTGAAGTTATTTCGCAAATATCCAATAAACAATGATATATTGCAAAAACATATAACTGAAGTAAGTTGAAAGGAGTTGAAACTTAGCCTTGATTCGAAAACGAGATGGAATAGCTTATTAGATATGCTTGAGAGATTTTTATCATTATTGGAATGTATTTTAAAAGCTATGATAACTATAAACATTTCAGAAGAGGAATTTAATGTAATTAATGCCATTGTGTCATCACTGCGTCCTGGCAAGATAGCAGTGGACCGACTTGGTCAAAGAGATTCAACATGCGGAAGGTATATTTAAATTCATACTTGATGATTTGTCTCAACAGAATACCTATTTTTACTGAAAATACTCTATTTTTGCATTTATATCTTTATGTTTTACGTTGTCACGATCCTTTCCTTGGATTGTCTCTCAGTCCGTCGTAGACCATTCCATTGGCCTCTACTCAAATCCAGAAATTTCACAGCGAGTCCGTATTTCTTATGTTTAAGTTCCAAAATATACACGGATAGAACATTTGCAAGTGACTGTTCGTAATATATTTTCTTAAATAAAATATCTGAATGGGAAACGAATTGTAGGTCGTAGCAAATTCTCGAAACAAAACCATATTTTGCGGCGGGAAAACCGACCTGATGAGATTGAGTGCACTTTAGAGGAGTGGGCTCCCATTTATTGGCTTTCCCATTTGAGACGATGTCTGACCCCATAAAACTCGATTTCCTCAATTTTTGTCATGATTTTATAATGCCATTATATTGCAACTAGTGTAAGTAGAAATTTCGGAAAGCATAATATGCAATATTATGTATATTATAATGTAATATAATATATACGTATATTATAATGCAATATTGCATTCTCTCAGCGAAAATACAGTTTAAACCGGTTCGACAGCAGTGATCCGTTGGCGCAGCGATCTTCTTCTCACGGTGGCTCAATTCAATGAGCGGGCCCTACGTTAGAGCGGTCCCCTTTGTCCATGGCTAGGGATGCGGAAGGCACGCGTGCGAAGGCAGAGGCGAATAAACGCGTGTTTTATATTCGAGTGGACAGAGTAAATAAATAAATTGACGTACGTGGGCGGCCCTTCGACCTCTCGAATCGATTGTTCCTTCGACCTCTCGAATCGAATGTTCCTTCGCTGTGATTGACAGCAGACGATGTTTGAATCGCGATTTTTTGTGTGCAGTAAACGTCGAGGGGCGTTCGAGGATTACCTCAGAATCTGAAGACTGCTACGAATTCATTCGTCGAATGACAATATAGGAGATTTTAGAGAACAAATCGAATATATCTGAAACTACTTCAGGATTTTTCTGTGCTTTATCTAAACTCAACGTTAAGAGGTGTGATTAATTTTCATGAGCGCAGATGCTTTCCTACGCAACTGAATAACACGTCTACCACAAACTGTTGTATTAAGTAATTGTGTTGTATTACTAAAGCTGCCCAAAATGAATGTAAAGAATAAATTCAAATTGTACTTGGGTGTTACAGACATCAGAGACAAGGTAAGATCACTAAAATGGAGGTGGGCCGGCCATGTTGCGAGAATAAACGACAACCGTTGGACATCTGCAGTTCTCAACTGGATACCAAGAGATGTGAAGAGACCAAGAAGACGACCTATGGACAGGTGGAATAGAGACATCATCAAGTACTTAGGTGTAACGTGGCAACGAGAAGCTCAGGACAGAGAAAATTGGAAAGTACTTGGGGAGGCCTACATCCGACGTCGGATTGAAAATGGCTGATGCTGATACATACATATATAGTATATTATACTACAGAAATTCCTGAATTGTGAACGAGTAACTGAGATGATACTGAGTTAAAAGATCAAAGAATAAATTAACGCAATATCTAAGTATAATTGGTGGTGGTGTTAATTTAGTCAACTGAATTAATATTCGCCTGGACTAAAATTAGGTTATTGAATGAAAACGCAAGCTGAAAGTTGTCTAGGAAATTCCAAAAGAGTGATTTAGAGTGTGAATCGAGGTCCGCACAAACGAAAGATGAGGTTTTGGAATCCAAAATGAGGTTCGTAAAAAGAGGAAAACGGAAGCTGTGAAGACACGCTCTCTGTAAATAGAGAAATCTTGGCAAGTCCTTCATCTCCCGCAGCGTCTTTCGACAGCCCAACGGAAATTCAATCCGTCCTAATTGAATTCAATAAATCTAAGAAGAATGCCGAATATGGCCAAAACATCTCCGACAACTTTCAAATTGATTAGACGTATCGTCAGGGAGACGCTTCAATAAGAATTTGAGGCTCATGGTATAAAATTGCTGAAATTAAGGCGACCAACTTTTTCCAATAAAATGGAGGACATAATCAATATTGCAAAGAAATACTCTTTGCGAGAATAACTAAAGAGACGAAGGTAATAATAAAACTACAAAACTAAGACCATTTGATATGTAATTAAATCACATGTAATTGGGTTGTATAACCTGTTTGTGATAAATAAATTATTGTTATTATTATTAAATTTGGTACATGTGTATTTTTGGAAAGGGTTGAATTTCATCTTTTATGAATTTCGAATTTCCTCTTTCCCACTCGACCAATTTTCCAGATTTTGAATAAATATTCAGTTATCTAATTTCTTCAAATAGATCACCGGCATCCATTTTAATGTCTGGTAATTCTTTGGAAAAAACTCAGCACAAGATTAAATAAATTTCCAATGTACCTGAGACAAATTCGAAAATCACCTTTGAAAAGTCCTTCTTAATGTTTCCTCCAGACTATTCTTTGATCTATTCATAGAAAATAAAGACTTCTTTGACCAAATGTTTCCGTAATCCCTGGATTTGATTCCTCTAACACTGATGATTTTTATTTTATAGTTAAAGGAAGAATTTTTCTTCAAGCTTAGATTTATGTTGAAGGATTAACTCCGTTAAAAAAAGAAGAATTACTTCTGTAGCTCAAATCTGTTCACCCTCCATCTTTTGAATTGTTTTGTTAAAAGTAGATGCTTGAAACAAGAGAAAATGCATTAATATTTCAGATAATCGAAAAACGATTCCTGGATTTTTGGACACTTGTCTTAACTTGAAAAATATGAATGCAGAGGCTCAAATAAGCGCAGAACACGATTTAGAGCAGAGCCATCTAACTTTGAGATATCCTAAAAGGTATTCAATATTTGCTTCTTCTTCAGAGTAGCATTTCTTCAGAAGACCCTCCTCACCAATTACCGCCGTCAGTTGAAGTGTTTAAGACCGGAAAATGCATGCTTGGTTCATTTTTGTTTACAGTATTTCACGATCTTCAACCACAGTATATCCATGACATTTTTACTTACAAACATTCTGTTTCTTGTAAAACCACCTGCTCCGGCCCTAATTATCTTTTATGTCCAATCCCTCGGACAAATAGCTACATAAAATTCTTCTTAATTACTGCATCTAATTTCTGGAACAACCTGCCTGTTGATATTGAAAATTCCACTTCTGCACAATCATTCAAAGAAAAATTGTTTGATTACCTTTTTGTTACCACAGAATGACTCTGAAGCCATAATACTGGCTTATTCCTTTTTTTTTCTTTTTTGTATAATTTTTATGTAAGCAATCTATTTTTGTATTATTACCTTATGTTTATAATATGTATTATTATCTTATGTGAGCAGATAATATTTGTATATTTTTTTCTGCTCATATTGGGCTTTCCTAGAGCACAATAAAGTTGTTATTATTATTATTGTTATCATCAACAGCCATTTTCAACTCGACGTCGGATGTCTCCCAAAGTACTTGTCCTTTGCTTTTCGTTGCACCGAAATGACATTACCCCTCTCCATAGGTTTCCATAGAGACGAAGGCCTGCCAACAAAGCTGAGGATGAATGGCGCACTCACACTTCCTGTAGTGTGTGGATGTGGTTCATAGGCCCTTCCGGATTCCGCTTGATCTCTAGGCTGACAGTTCAGACGTTCAACTAGTATCCTCATGAATGTCTTATGGGCAACTGGAAGGAGGCGGCTGAGGGCTGCTGGTATTTCCTTTCGAAATTGAGCATTCATAAAAGCTTTCATTTCTGCTTTAGCTTTTCCGCCCTTAATTGAACTATTCATTTTAAATTTTATAGATACTTTTCTCGATCATTTCATTAAATTTTCCTTATACGTTACAGAGGCGATTTTGGTAGATACTTTGCCCACACCTTATTTATCACCATTTATACAACTGGTATATCGAATTCGTCGCTCGAATTCTCATTTTTTCATCTTTGGTGTTCATCGTCTTTTTCATCTGAGCATCGTCATTCAACGCGAAATGGCCTACATGATTCGAAAGAACGATGGCCTTTTCAATTTACTTCCCAAAGCAAATTATCCAAAGAGAAGTAGCATTAAGTGCTTCGACAGCTTGGGTCATTTCGCACATTGGATCCCCCCTGGAATAGAACCCGGGACCGCTTTCACCAAAGGCGCTATCCGTTACTATGGGAGCCCCAAGAGAACTGTAAAAATCGTTTTAATACTAATTCTAAAATTTCGGTCGTATTTTTCATTGAAAACTGTATTTTTTACCAAAATGGAGTACTAAATATGAAGAAAATACTCGGGACCACGGAAGGACAGCACTTAATAAGGAAAATCGGATTCAACTCGAAATTCTCCGCTTTTATTCGGACTCATCCGTTTCCTAGAATCTGTATAGTGATTCAATACGTGCGAATTTCCCTCAAAGAAATCAACAGAAGGAAGCCCTCGTAGGTGAGCAAGTTTCCGAATCAGCATTGTTCACATCAAATCTACCGTCAATACATCTGCACCACTAGTTGAATGGGCTGTTGAATGCGGGAAGCCGATCGAAATCTATTGAGGGCAGTTCATCAATGCGCCGCATGCACCGAATGGCGCTCGGTTCTTTTGACAGGGTGGAAATGAATGCATCTGTGGGAATGAATGACATCAAAGGGACTCAGGTGCGCTCTGCCCGCAACATGTGGTTTGGCGATTTTACGCTGCAGAGGATCTCAACCGAATCATGCGTCATTTCCTCTAAATGGCATTACGAGTGAAGACATTTTAAGATGATACTTTTCAGAGTCAATGATGCTAAAGGATGGGCAAATCTTTCGAAAGACGATTATACAAAGTTAATCAGAACCTTTGATGTTCCTCTAGAAAACCTAGAAAGTTATAGCGTATTTGGAAATGAAATGACGGTTTTCATGCGTAGAATACTTGTAAAAACGCTAATATTGAAAATTCCCTGAAAAAGACGTAATTTTGTGTAAATAATACGAGGTCTCACTTATGGAATAAATACGGTAATATACGATAATTCAGGTTTGAGATCGTAGAACTCGTGGTAAAGTTTTTTTACCTGATCTCTTAACATTTGAAGTCTACAAATTGGCTCCCATAATATTCATCCAGAGAAAGAGAAAATGGCAAAATTTATGTTTTATACATTTTGCTGGAACCGCTTATTTTGCCTTTATAAGCGAGTTTCCTTTTTGTAAAACGCATTTCATTTATATGCAAACCTCAAGAGCCTCTCCCAATGACTGCATTCCTATACGAAGGAAGGTTGAACACAATTGCTGAAATGAAGGAAATTCCAAAGAAGTATTCCGTTCATATAGACTATTTTTACTCCAGATATTTATTTTATATGCATTTTCTGCTAAGCAGTATCATTGCTTCCCATCTCTCCCAGCGAGGCAACATAAATTGTAACCGGTTAATGCTATTATGTTGCCGGTGTAGTTGACTGCGAAAGTCACGGCTCGACCGGCAGCGAGATGAGATGCGTGAATGATCACGAAAGCTCTTGGGATGATTGATCGGAAAGAAGAATTGAAATAAATGATCATTTCCGCTGTGAAAAACGTATTGTTTCCTCTCTACTTCGAAAAGCAGATGAATAATTCCACAAACTAGATATCATAATTAAAGCAAATAGTAGAATGAAAGCTAATATCAACTCAATCCATCACCTCTGTAGAAAATAGATGATATCAAAAATGAAAGCTTCTCCCGAGCTAATCAGCGACGCGCTGAAGACTAGTTTCTGTAAAGAGCACTCGTTAATTTCAATTTTTCTTCTTTTGATGCATTGCATACGCTTTCTTCATTTTCTCAGCAACAAAGAGCAGAAAATCTATTACACTTGCTTTATACTTGCTTTAAACATGATGAACTACAGAGTATAGGGAAAAGATTTTGAAGAAATTCTTAAATATTATTTTTCATACGATTCCAAAACGTAACGAGGACGTCATTCGTGATTGAGAAGAATATTTGAGTAGCTTAATTATGTTGTCGATGAAGAATTTTGGAGAAGAACTCTTTATACCTAAGAAACAAGCAATGTCTCGAGACAGCCACGCCAATAGACAACTGATTCAAGATCTCTCTTCCGTTTGCATCAAATAACTGCAAAGAGATTACAGTTTGGCAGCTTGCAAAGGTAATAATGGTTTCGTAAAAAGGCCAACGTTTAAAAAATCCCACAACGAAAAAGTATCTTAGGATGAAGCAATCAAAACATTAAAATAAACGACAGCAATCAAAATCATACGATCACACAATTTTTCGATTTCGAAGAAATGTTATAAATCTTTAATTCTTTAGGTTAGAATCAGCGAAGCAGTTATACTTAAATATATTTTTCAAGCGAAAAATGTATCAATAAGACATGTGTGTGCAGATGAATGCCAAAAGATTCTAAACTATTAGGGAAATCGTTTTCATAATTACACAAAAATTGATAAATTACAAATCCATGTATACTTGAAAATGCTTTGCTAACATTTACCGCGCTTATAGTTAAATTATTATCTGAAAGAGAAATTATAAAATTATAAAAGTTGGCCTTGTTCGTCAGCCGGAAGAATGACAAAAATATTCCATCATCAGAGGTATTTGCAATTAGTACCGGCTTCCAAGGCGAAATAAAAATTTTGTACACAATTTTCTTTGTGTGAGAGATCGCTATTCTTACCTGTTTCGGAATTGTGCAAGCAGCGGGCACCCTTATTTGCAGACCCTGAGGTCGCTTGTGTAGCTGAATCGAAAACGTTAACATTTGACGGAATAGTTCAGCCATTGGATTTACTAAATTCAAAGAAAGTAAAATGTTCATGATGTTAATTTTCCAATAACCTTTGAAAGCATTTGGACACGATTTTGTCCACACAATCAGAAGTTTTATTTAGCACCGCCCTTCGGAAACATTAGAAAAATGGAGACAATCGATAAGTAGACATTTAAGAAACGGGGAAGGAACTGAGTAGAAGACCCGCATTATATTGCAAGGGGAGATCATAAACAGAAATTAAAGCTGAGGAAACAAAGAACTGATATCGCCAAGAATCACTTTATATACAGAGGGGATTGGAATATGTTGCCTGAAGAGGTCTTCAAACGATGAACAAAAGTAGAAGTGAAGTGAGCTTTTGTAATGCTCCTTGTAAATTGCAAGTGTAATGATTCGCCATATAATGATAGTGGTGCCAATGAAAGATGAAAACTGACCATTTAGTATTTATATCGGGAGTGTATTGGAGCGGGTGCCAGAATGGTATGAAGTAAGGCTTGTTGTTGCATTTCTGTGTGTGAATGTGTTGTGCTGTAGATAATGGTTTTGGCAGCCACCTCATGATAGTCCAACTCGATATAAATTAAAGTAATAACAAAATAAATTTAGCCATGTTCTACGATTTCTAATTATTCTTTTGACAACCAAATTTCAATGTTGTAAATTATATAAATCTGAGTAAAAATGGCTTGAAAGGCATAATGCGGGATAATATTCTTAAATGACCAGAAAAAGAAAACTTAAGAAGCTACGGTCAGAGGCATCAAAAACCACTTCGTTAACATACCTCTACACTAAGTAATGGGTGTTACATTTGCCGAACACATCTTGCGATCGCTTGTTATTTTTCAAAAGGGCTGTTTTTTCTCAGAGCATTTTTTCCTTGTTCGGACGCAATATGCAAATTTGAAAACAAATATCTTTTATCCCGAAAATTCCCGACATGAGTTTCGAGGGTAATGAAAGATCGCTCGGCCAGATACCGAATATATGGGAGCAAACGCGTTCCATGCTCACGATCAAATTCTTCTTTCGGTAACGAGAGAGAATTTCCCTTTGATGATAAAACGGAATCGCCCACTTAATATGGAGTTTTGGTTTTATTTTCGGTCCTCAAGTTTTCCATCTTAAGTTTTCCATCTTAAGTTTTCTACTCTGCAAGTGTGATTGAATACAGAGATTCTCGACATGTTCTACGATCCCCACTTGAAATCGCTGTTCGTGAAAAGCAAGTTTTCATTGAAAATCCGAACCAACACTCATTTATACTAATTAGAGTGGTCCTTATTTTCGAAAGTTTGAAATTCTCTCGGGACGCCCCCTAAATTTTTTTCGGGTAGAAAATAAACTGTGAAAAATGTTATTAGAATTGGAATACGGGAAGCATTTATAGGCTTTATAAGATTATAAATTTCAACATTTTGGACACTTTTTCGTCATTACAGCTAATTACGCCGTCTACCCATTTTTTCGTCGTTTTTGATTTTTTTAATCAACGTATCATTAGACATTATCTGTAATTTTCTTAAAATCTTTATTACGAGTAGATTCGTGCTGTGGTATAGAGAACGCTTGTAATGTGTGGCGCCGGCACCTCGAGTCCAACAACCTCTTAGGATGAGTAAGCAACAATTTTAGCAAACTGATTCCTCCTTATCAATTTTTGCAATACCATTTCCCCAAAAAAAAACAATCAATCAATCAACAATAAAAAACATCAATAAACATTAAGTAATGACAAAGAGCTTTCGAAATTAAATTTTAGCTTGGGATCTTAAAATGTTATGCATGTTATTTTACTGTTATGTAAACATTTATATCTATTTGCCTATGTGAATATGTATTTGTATCGTTTGTGCTTTCGATCCTCTTTAACCTGCTCTCTCCATAAAGTTCTGCTATGCCTTCATGCCGGTGTTTCCCTCCTGCGGTGTATCCTAAGGAAAACCTCGAGTTATTAAACCGTCGAGGTACTTTTCTTCGGTGTACTATTTCATGCTTTTATTCTTCCTTTAGATTATATGCGACGGAGGGTTAGAAGTAAGACGAGATTTCTATCTCTCCCTAATGAAAACCCTTTAATATCAAAATATCCTACTTTTGCCACAAATGCTCTATAAATCAATAGTTACCAATCTACGATCTTGGTTACGAAACCCTGTTTACTGATTCGCATTAAATTCTCTGATTCAATAATTTAGATAAATTCGAAAATACTTCGACTTTCTATTTCCAATTGAAACCCTAGCGAACATGCGTTCGAACTGAGCACATTAATTCGGATTCCACTTTTATCTTTCGAGTTAATTTCATTTTTGTCCGGAAGTCCACCGTGCCTCTCCAGTTGCGAACGAAAAGATGTTTATCGGAGAGAAGTTTTTGAAGAGAAAAAAATGATTTATGACTTACTTGGAGGGAAAACCCGGAATGAATTTCCGCCGTTGTTAACCTTAAGCGAGTGAAAGCAAAGGGTGCGTAGAAGACGCATGAATAAACAGTAGAAGGGGGAGCAATTGGAGCGGATGTAAAAATATCAGACGTGATCGAGTTAGTCAAGGGTTGAATACGCTAAAATATGGAAACTATTGGAAGAAAAATGGGATGAAATAAGTTTCGGCTCCATATTCCCCGAGGCAAAATTGCTGCGAGGGACATTTGATGCAGCCCTCCTCGGGATCAGGATTTCAACCCAGCTTCTTCCTTCCATTGAAGAATCGAATCTACAGTCTATGCCTTGAAGATTGAAATTCAATTCACATTTGTGATTGTTTGGAGGAAAATGTGCTTTTCATTCACTTCAAGTAACGAGGTAAAAATCGGTTCCATTTTCAAGAATCATTAGCATTCCGAAACGAATTCAAAGTCTGCCGATATCATAGAAAGTGTGGCATAAAATCAACAGTTGAAAATTTATGAATATTTTCCATAAATTTACTTTTTGTAATCGAATTACTCTAAATAAAATTCAATAATAGAATTTAAAAAATAAATAAAATGTTCATATATGTGTTCGCTGTATTAGTGGGCCAATCTTATTTTTACGGCGGGCTTTTTCAGTTAAGTGCCTTTGGTCGTCAACATTCTTTTAACCAGAATATGTTACCAAAATTCTATTTGTCCTATCCATAAGACTTTTGCGACTTGGAATTGACCATTCATTTCACGATGAGGATATAATGAGATACCCTTTCTCGTGGTCTGAATCCGCTGATCTGATAAACAATCGTTTTCTAAAAAGACTATGTCGAACGACGTAAAACGACTTGATCGTGGTGAAATGCGAGTGAGACCGGAAGAATTCGGAGGAAGAGGTCATGTCCAAGGTGGGAGGTCTTCCCCTGTTTATGGCACGCACTTCACCAGTGGACGCAAGCGAAACGCCCCCTCGCCGCTTTCATCATCGCCGACGCCCTTTTCCAGAAGGCATTCGCTCTGCAATAGATTCACTGTCGACGAGGAGTTTACTGAAAATGTGTCCATCACGCGCCATGAACAAAAAAATGGAGAAAAGCGAAAGAAACGGTCGCTTTGAAAGATGTCCATTTATCAGCAGAGGAACGAAATGACCTTTGTAAAATATTGCAGAAACATGCAAAATTGTGGTGGGAAGAGCATTTTGGAGATATTTAATCAAAGAATTCCTTACTTTTTCCAATGCACGAATTACGTCGATTCTTGAAAATTTCAGCCTCACTTTACTGACTACATAAATGCATTCCACAATTTGGAAGAAACGAAAAAATTAGTATCTTCGAAAATTTTCTTCGAAAAAAATATTTTATTGTTGATTAAGTATATTAGAAGGTCACAGCTTTCATCGACGCTTTCATGACGATGAGTTACCGCAAAATATTATCTTAGAAAACTTGGAACAATGAAACTTTCTCTTGACGTAATGACATCAACAGCAACCACTATTAAATTTTACTAGAGAAACGTTTAAGTGACAAAAAATACTTAATTCATTTATTAACATAAATCTAAAAACAGCTTGGCCTTTACAATGGATTTATAATAAAAAATCTGATGAGGCCAGCACATGACTTTCTCCATATATAAAACGCAGATATTTATCTACGACATTATTGTCGAAGTCTGTATTAAATATAAACGTCACAAAGATTATATATAATGTTTTTTGGGACATTTTCGATGAAAAACGGTGAAATTAGCCTATTGAGTATACTACAAGCACCAATATAGGATGAATTCACAAAACTGATTTTATATCCAACTCAATATAATGGGCGATGGAAACAAAATCAAAATACGAACGAAGAGCAATATAACACACGAACAACACAAACGATTAACGAAAATAAAGACCACACATTTTAACAGTGGAAACTAAAAAAGTATCAGAGAATGACGAAAATTATTAATATACGCAAAAGAAAACAAATAATGAAGACAAATTCCAAATCAACTTCTAAATAAAAATTTCAAGAAATATAGTGATCATGTTGTATTTAACGTTATAATGAAATGGTATAAATAAAAACGACATTTTAACGTAAATATGTCGCAATAACCAGAAAACTGGTTAATTGTGATATGACTCCTAAACGGTGGTTGATATGATTCAAATGAAACTTATAGAAAATTACATTTTTTCTAACTTTTGTAGATTGTAATTACCTAGATTGTAATTGTATATACCTAAATATCAGATTAATGGAGAAATTTGGCAAAAACGGAAACTAACTTCGAAAAATAAAGCTCGACTTCCGGTTAACCGATTTACTCCAAAAACTAATCAACTCTAACGGCACCTACCAAAGTGCTATGTATGAAGTTTGGTATTGATACAGCTAATAGTTTTCATGTTAGAGCCCCCACAAACACACACGCACATACATCATTCCGAAAATGGCCAAAACGCGCTCTAGGGACCCCAAAACATGTATTTCCGTTGAAATCTCAAAGTAGATTTATTCCTGAAAACAAACTTTCTCTATGCTACGCATATGGTGAAATTAACAAATAAATCAATATATAAAATCGACAAAAAATTCGATACCCAATAGAATCAGAAAGGGAAACGGAAAAGAAATATTGCGATAGATTCGATAGTTCAAATTTTAAAAGCAGTTTGTAACTTAGAGCAGGTTGATCTTCAGGAGTCTTTTACTCACTTTGTAAGGCACCACTGCTAAATCGTATGCAAATTGTTCATTAGGGTGAATTTACATAACTATTAGGTTTTGAAAAGCATACGATTTGGTTCTTTATCATACATCTTTTGAAAGGAAGTTGCAAATTATTGTCGTAATCCTTTTCGTTTCGCTAGGATCAGCCGCATTTGCTTAGAATGTTTTGCCTTTTCAAGCGTCGCTCCGAAGAATTCGAAGTTCAACAGAAATAGCTTTCCTCCAAACATCTCAACTTTTCTCTCTCGAAAACCTCCGAAAAAAGTTTTTCTGGAAATTGAGCATCCAGGCAGCACAGAACATCTTTTGTGAAGAAGGGAGAGTGCAGACAAACCAGGAATACTTTTTGGGCGGGGAGCAGTCAGTGGCGAAAAACACGTGTGGGACGCAATTGGTAGCGAAGGGTAGCCGGTGCAGGAATTGAGAAGGGGACCACAAATCAGTCGTCATTTCGCCCAAAGGGAGCGGAGGGAAAAAGGGAAGTGAATTTATTGCCTCTCTCTCCGCCAGACCTTTTGTCCTCCAATGGATTGCGGCTCCCGTCAAAAACCACCCCAAAACGCTTTTCAAAGCCCCTTCCGCCTAAACTCGCGGAGGTCCTAGGATGTAACCCTGAGGTACTCTTATTTCCCCGCTGTGTTTGTCCTAAAAGGAAGAGCCGGTGTTCTGACTCGGCCACCCAATGCGAGGTCTGCAATTGCCACTGAGGCCGCAATCACCAAAGACAAACTTGTTAACTTTCACCCGTCTTCGACAAAGGTATGACGTTTTCAATTAAGTGGTGGTTAACAGGAAAGTCAATTATCGCTTTTGAATATTGTCGCAATTCATCCTAGTTTATCTTATAATTATGATTTCGTCTTTAGTTAAGAATGTATTTAGAAAATGGTGTACCTCTTTACAACGTTTGATACTGTCACTCTTCTTCTAACGTTACAGCAGCAGTAAGATATTGATTAATTCAGCCCAGAAACTGCACGAATTCCAAGCAAACGAAGATCCATTCGGTCGGCGTCACCCGATGTACGATTTATAGTGAATGATATTCCCTTTTAGCTGGAGAAACGGCGGAACAAGTCGTTGAGCATTTTCATATATTTCTTTGGATTGGCATTAGTATCCGCTTCTAATGGTTTCTATATGAATTCTATTTTGATTCGAATTAAAACACTCTTGTGCCACATCAAACATGAGCCATTCTTATACGTATTTCGGTCCGAAATTGAAGAAATAAATTATGTATAAATTTTACTAATACTGGGTAAATTAGCGTCAGTAATTTAATCAGGCAAATATTCATTGGTCAACATTTCCTACCATCCTATCTCCGACATGTAAGCCTCCATTCAGTTGCACCAAATAAAATCTTTCTTTTGGATAGCACTTCAAAGCAGAAAATGTATGACTTAAAAGTTATCAACCTCCAAGCGCCGTTTTCTGTCGATACTTTAGCATAGTTCCATCACAATTGTTTTCTATTCAAAGTCAAACAATTCCTCTTCTCTTATATTTACTACTCGCATCTCAGGAAGATTCCCAATTTATAGAAACCAAACAGAAAAGGCCAACTTTTCATTTCTCTCTTCTATTTAACGTATGCGAAACATCGTCCTAAAAAGGCAATAACTCTGTAAGTTTTACTCGTGGAAAATAAGATTCCAAAGGCGACACATTATATTGTACAGAAAAATCAAAACCAGCTTAGCTGTAAGCACACCTAGGAAAGGTTGGAGGAATACATTGATCTGCTATGGTAAGCATTCTGGCATTATCCGCAAACCACTAACTTAGTCATATTTCTCTTCTAGTACGATTCCATTATGACTTTGTAATTGAGTTTTGCTCAATTCGTTGATAACTCTCTTTTTTTCTGTATTTCCAAGCTGAATACTTTTGCCGACTCTGTCCTTATTCAACTTACAAAACCAATGATTTCTCCATTGAAGTCAATTAATAATATTAAATTTCGTAATTAATTTTAAAACGATATAATTATTAATTGAAACCAATGAGAACTATCATAACTAAAACCTTTCTGATATTAGATGGTTGTCATTTAACCGGAACTGTGGATGGAAAAATAGAAAACCATTCGCTAGGAGCTTTTCAGAATTAATTGGAATCAAAGTGGAAATTCGACTACGAATTGAAACGTAAGGTATGTGATCCACAAAAAATGTCTTCGCTTCAAATTTTATTACCGAGAGGAGTAAGTTAAAGATTAAATCCATACATTTTACGGCATTGTCTTATTATTTTATTTTATTTCTGACGTAAATTATCCAAAACGATAACTCAGTCGATGGACTCTCTTTATATTGGTATCTAAAAACATAAATTAATTCATATCGAATTGCGAAGGACTGCACTGATCTTGATTTTGTGTATTTTATTGCGTCGCTTTTCTATTTTTCTATTCCAGACAAATCTATAGCTTCGTAGGTGCCCCTGATCCTCGTCCGCCAGCAGACGTTTTCTTCACGCCTCCTCGCCCTCATCTCTTTACCCCTATTTACAAAGCGTACATCCCTCTCGAATATCCAACATTTATACTCGGTTATTTAATGCACATAACCTCAGATAGCATATTATATATTGTTTAATTAACAACCTCATACTTTATATTGCATTAATTGGACTCTAGATACATCCTCACGGAATGATAATTAAAATTAATCTGACGCAAATATTTTTACTCGTTGCAGTAATTAATTACGCAATGAGTTGAGATTTGTAAATAAAAATAATCGTACCCTTACGCTACGTTTTGTAATAATATGAATAAAAGCATTACTACTCTTTACCAATGCATTTGGTTGAAGATTTTTCGATGTAAAATAACAGGCTATATCTGCAGGTTCCTAACATGCATAAATTAATGGATATCTATGAATTTATGGCCATTTAACGATAAGAAATGACAACTGTTGGACAAGAGCGATGCTCTTTTTTTAGTTCTCAATCATGTGAAAATATTGGAGAATTCCAACGTTTCGGGTGCAACCTCTAAAGTATTTTTCAAGAAAATTTAGAATTTCCTCTTGAAGAAACCACTAAATATTTTTAGCTATACTTAACTGGGTGCCGAGAGGTGTAAAGAAACCCATAAAAATAGCAAAAGACAGATTAAACTGATAAATCATCAAGTATTGAGGTGTAAGCGTCAATGGGAAACTCAAAATATTAAAGAGAGGGAAAATTCATCCCACCAAAGGTTGATCCTGGGGATTTTATCCACAAAATATATTGTGTGAATAAGTTTAAATCTAATCAAAATATATTCATACACTTCACTGCCCAATATTTCAATATCAATAATATATTTAATGTAAAAAAACAAAGTTACTTAGAAAGTTAATTAATAAAATAAATAGATAATTATAAAAATTTGATAGGCAATAATGTGATTAATTTTCCTGCTACCATACTATGATGAATGGACTATTTTCATTTTTCATATGGTACAGGATAGAGAAAAATGTATCCCTCTTTTTCTTTTGTCCCAGTCTTGATCATGGCTGTGATGAAATGAAAGCTACTAAGGTATGAGTGAATAATTGCACCAATCAAGGTCTCTCCTTACGGAATGCCAAGAAAAGTGTTACTCATAGAATGATTGTGCTTCACTTGCGTGGACATGTTCCGCTTGTAGCATTCTGGCTCAGTGAGGAAAGCAAACTTCCGCACTCCTCATCCTGCCTAGTGAACCTCATTCCTCTCTGCTCTAAGTAGCTTATGTCGGAGGGGGTGAGGTACCAACCGGCCTTTGGGCTGAATACCTTACAGACGATGTGATTAAAACAGGATCAAATGAATGTATACATATATAAATATGAAAGTAAATAATTTTATTGCTTATATATAATTGTTCAATTTCTAGAGTAAATTGAGGTCTCGAAAATACGTTTAAAACCTAATTTAGTAATGAAATTGGAGTCTAGAATACTTTTATATAAAGATCCTTTGGCAATTAATTCATAAGGAGGAATTTCAATCCTTTTAAAAAGATTGTATTCAATGTGCCACAGTTATTTCCTTGAAGGAGTCAATTGCTAAGCACCTCAAATTTGATTTAGAGCTTTCCTTCAGAGCTGAACTCTCAACGCATTGCGTACCGGAGGCCTGCATTTGACGACGGATGAGGTTTACTGAAACCGAAGAGTACTTGCGACCGATACCAAACCGATGAGAGAATTATTCTGACCAAAAGGTGCCATGATTGTAAAAAATCCGAGTGCTGAATGAGCGATGTAAATTTGGAAGAGACTGTTCTCATTGAGATGAACACAAATATGACGTTAAATTACAATACGAATACACTTCTACCTTTTTAAGCGTAGAATAACATAATGGTTCCCTTCAGGGTTTGCACCGCGAAAATAAATCCTAAATAAAATTATAAATGTCCTTCCTCCGATTAATATTGGCACATTCCTGTATTAAGCAAGTCTGACGAATTCGTGTAATTAAACATTTAGACGAAGGGACCCCAAAAAGAAAAGAGCTGAGAGGAACCCAGTGATCTCTAAATCATGAACGGGTTTGCGGCGTTGGAGAAACTCCTTTTTTAGTCAAATAATGTAGGATTTTATCATTACAGATTTTCATTTTTAGTAGCCCGGTCGTTACGATTTAATATTGATGCATTGGACCTGCATTGAATAAATTAATATTCCAATGTAAAAAATGTAAATTTCTCTAATGAGGAAAGAAGTACGAGAAACAGCAGTTCAACGCGGTGAATGAGACGGCGAAGATAGATATGATTTAAGAATAAGGGTGAATTTATGAAAATAAATAATTATAACGTTTTTATTACTGATGAGGCTGAGACTCGTATGGATATAAGGAGGAAGGCGGTGGGCAAACGAAGGATATCCCCAAATGGCGTGGGTTAAAGAGCCGAGCTTCTTGTTCGAAAGTTATCTTTCAAATTCTCGTCCAACTGTGATTGTGTTAGCCGATGCAATTCAGAATCCCTCACAATTGAAAACCATTTCAAGAAGTGCGCTTTGTCTTATTCTCGGAAACACACTCGAAGAGCAATAAAAATTGCCTCTCTTCCACACACAATTGATGAAACGCTCGAATATAAGAAATCCAACGCGCATAACTGGCCCTTCAACACTCTCACTTCAGCTTCTTTAAAAACACTGACACCGCTGTCCATGGACAGACACTTCAACCAGCAAGAGAACCCTTTGGACGGATTGCCCACACCCTCTTGAGCGATCGGAAACAAAACACAGAGCACAAAACAACTTCTCTTTGGGCCTCGCTCCGATCCTATTCCTACCGAGAACGATGGATACATCATAGAAATCAAGGATTTTCACTCGTGAACCTTTTCAATATCGACTCAAAGCAGACTGCGATCGCATATTAATAATCTTAAAATACTGACAATTAAAATAATTCCATAACTAGTGCAAGTGACATTTGATTGCGTGAAGCTACTGAAAATTGGTCTGAAATACAGAAATGAAAGCCAACTCTAACCTTCGGGAATTTTCGGTGTCTAATGAAAATTACATGAGAATAAGTAACAAAATACTATGAATTTATAGCACAAACAATGAAGTTACAATAAATGCGAAAAATATATTTAAAATGGTATTTTATTTATTTATTTTCAATTCGTGCATATTTCACATTCACGTTCTGCCAAGCGGTTGCACGGCGACGGGACGTAAATAAATAAACAATTTGATTCGACAATATTGGTTATATTTGCATTGGTTGTAGCGATTGTAAATATTACCTATTAATTCTCCACCTATCTGCTACACATTTTTGTCGTCATGATCACCTGTCTTTCTTACTCTACATCAAAGCAAGAGATATCCTCCAAAATCCTGCATCTCATCTCGTGAAATAGGGTGAGTTTTAGATTCGATTTTGTCTTAAGGCCTCGATTGGCCGAAAGAATGCTCCAATGACTGGCAGTCTTATAGTTTCGTTAGAAAGCCTTTGTTTTCCGGAGCCACCTGAGGTTTGGATTTTCTCCATCTTATTCATAGAATTTCCGAGCTCTCTTCTGCCGTATGCATTGGGATCGGATTCCAAAGCGCTCGTAAAATATTTTCAATTTATTTTTTCATATAAAGTGCTGCTCCGAATGCAGGGGACAGACCAATGTCCTGATAGACATAATCGATGACACAATTCGAGGTTTCTCTGGTGATCCAAGTCCATATTGCCCTCTGTAGAAACACCTTCATCACTGCGCCATAAGCTGCAGCAAAATGTGTAACTCTGCAGTGACGTTTGATCATCTCCACGTGATCAAATACTTTCCAGCAAACGTATTGTCTTCGTAGTGTTGTGATCTTTTGACATAGTCCAGGGGCATATTAAATAATCACTTTTAATGATGCTTAGAGTAGATAATCCGATTTCTGGACATAACATTTATCAATTACCCTAAACGTTCTTCAACTGAGATGGTGAGTGTGTCAGAGGATCCTTCTCCCGACGAATACGGATTCAGCAAATGAATTTTTCATCGAATGCTCGTTCGCTTGCTCTGAAAATCACAGATGGCCAAAACGATATCTGCTCGTTTTTCATTTCTATAAATCTTTTTATCGGTGTACGTTCGACGGCAGACAGGAAATTTCATTGCAGACGACGAAAAATAAAGAAACTAATTATGTTTGCAAGTTGCTATTCAACTATCAGAGTCGGCACGGCAGCGAGAGGATTATTCTACTGATGAAATATGTTGGTTAAGAGGTTAGATTTCTTTATAACACCCCTATGAAATATGATTATTTTTCAGATTTTTGGTCTTTATTTATTGACCTTTTAAATTATTGCATGCCAGAAAAGGCCAGAAAGGTTAAGACTGATACATGTAAAATATCTTGGTTTAATGATGATCTGTTTCACATGAGGGACAGACTGTTAAATGCCTATGAACATCTTCATAGAGACTCAAATAAAGACAGAAAAATTGAATACTTAGCATTAAAAAGAGACTATAAGAAAGCCATCAAGAAAGCAAAAATTGAAGCCAATAATAATTTCATTATAAATTCAAATAATAAAACAAAAGCTTTGTGGAAAGTTATTAAAACTGAAACTAATCATAAAGCAAAGAATATTTCAACTGGCTTGTCACCAACTATTTTGAATAATTATTTTACTAATGTTATTGAAAATCTTGTAAAAGCTTCAAAAATTCCACAGCATAGTAAAGATCACAGTAAACTTAAATTTTCTTGCCAAAAATCATTTTACTTAGAACCAGTCAATGAAAAAGAAATTTGTAATTTAATTTCTGGTCTGAAAAGCAGCAACTGCTGCGATATCTATGGGGTGAATTCTAACTTATTAAAAAATATATCTCACACTGTGACACAACCTCTTACTAGATTGATTAATGAAATATTTGAATCGGGTATCTATCCAAAAGAACTTAAGCTCACTAAAATCATCCCATTATTTAAGAAAGGTGATAAAGAAGATCCCTCTAGCTATAGACCAATAGCAATTACACCAATTATATCTAAGATCATAGAGAAGGCATTACTTTTAAGGTTAAATAACTATTTTGAATTGAATAATCTGATAAGCAAAACACAATTTGGTTTTCTGAAAGGTAGAGGAACAATTGATTGTGTAATGTCCATGATTAGTGATGTTTACTTCTCTTTAGAGAATAATGAGAGTACTATCCTTGCTTTCAGTGATTTAACTAAGGCATTTGATAGTGTATGTCACTCCAAGCTTTTCTCAAAATTAAACTCCTATGGTGTAAGAGGTACTCCTCTGCATCTCATTGAGAGTTTCCTGAAAGACAGATATCAATGTGTGCATGTAAATAATAAGTTGTCTCCAAAAAATCTAGTTAAGTATGGGGTTCCTCAAGGATCTGTCCTTGGACCATATCTGTTCCTGATATATGTAAATGACCTACATTACTCTTGTAGAGCAAAAGTTTTCCAATTTGCTGATGATACTGCTATCCTCACAAAAAGCAAAGAACAGGTGGATGTAGATTCAATCAATGAGATAGAGTTTAAAAATATTACTGATTGGTTTAAGGAGAATCAACTCTTTGCAAATGAAAGCAAGTATCAATGTTTAAAAATTTCTCTAGCCAAGAATGCTCAAAACACAAATCAAACCCCAATAACATATTTAGGAATTGTAATTGACCCAAGATTAAGCTGGTATGACCACATTAAATATCTTGGAACAAAGTTGAGCAAAGCAACATACCTGATAGGAAAATTAACTTCAGTAGTAGACATTAATGTGCTGAAAACTGCATATTTTGCCACTTTTCATTCTGTGATGACTTATGGTATTATAATATGGGGTAATTCTGTTAATTGGAAAACCATCTTTATACTGCAAAAAAGGGTTATAAGAGTAATTGCAAAGATTGGAAGAAGGCAATCTTGTAGGCCCTTTTTTAAGCACTTGGGGATACTCACAATGCCCTCAGCCTATATTTATGCTTCTGCTATGTATGTTAAATCGAACTTAAGTAAGTTTGAACTTGGCAGAATCGAACATCCCCATGACACTAGAGGAAGGTTGTCTTTGAGAACTCCTTCTCACAGGCTTAGCCTGTATGCAAGGAGCTTCCAGGTAATGGCTCTTAGAATATTTAATGCCTTACCATGTGCAATAAAGGAGAGTAATATCAATGCATTTTCAAACAAAATGAAAATATTTTTAACAGATAAAGTTTACTACAGCGTAGAAGAATTTATAATCGAAAAGAAAGTGTGATTAAACTGTATATTGCTACTGAATATCATGTATTTTGAGTGTGTTATGTTATTGTAATTCATTATGTATTGAATTTTTATTATTCATTATTCCAAAATTATTATGTACATTATGTATTCTATTCATTATGTATTGACTGTCTGTGAATATGTTGATTAACTTGTCCTATACATGCCTATGTATGTCTCTGGATTAATAAATATTATTATTATTAGAACCATCGAGCCAAACGAAGAGGAAAGATTTTGATCAGAACTTCAGCGATTGAGTAGTCCACTACAATTTATTTCTAATGGTGCTATATTTAACAACAGTCTACACAAAACAAATCTATTGTATTAGAAAGAATCTAAGAAAGAGTTGTACTTTTACCACGAATTTTATTTTTTACAAAAAACAGTAACACGACCTGTTTCGACGATTGGTCGTCATCTTGTGGTGAAGATACGCTAAATTCATACCCTCTAATACTAGTTAGCTAAAAGAGGAAGGGGATAGAGAAGGTGGAAAAAAAGGAAGGGGAAAGAAGGAGGAGCTACTTAAAGGGTTTGAATTTAGAGTATCTTCACCACAAGATGACGATCAATCGTCGAAACCGATCGTGTTACTGTTATTTGTAAAAAATAAAATTTGTGGTAAAAGTGCATATCTTTCTTAGATTCTTTCCATTGTGGTTTATCACAACACTTCGCCTGGTTCAGTGATTCTATTGTATTCTATTAGACCAGTCAAGGATTTCCCATTAGCTATTGAATCCAAGGGCCCTCACTGCCCACAGCCCTCTCTTCTGCTCCTCTCACGCAAATTTTCTCTTAGAGAGCAACCCACTTGGTGATGACACGGTTCGTCTTATCTGGGTACCAGTTGTCAAGCGGAATAACAAAGGTTCTCCCTTGTATTTGTTAAACAAAGATGTTAAATAGTTATCAACCTGTAACACATTCTGTTTACTTGTTACCACAGAAAAAATTTGCCCATTTTTCTAGAAGAGGTATCAAATTCCTATATAAAACTCATTTCAAATGAGTTTTTAATATGATCAGCAAGAATTTAACATGAAAAAGGCTGACTGTTAGTCTTCACATCGCCAAGAAGATAGCGAAACTGGTTTTGGGGATTCTATGGCGCCCAGTCGGACCATCTTGTAGATTGAGGTGATATAAGACACTTGATAGTCCATCGCCGGTTGCCTAGTTGTTTTCCTTACTTTATCTCGAAATATGGCCGAAAAAGCGGTCTGCCATTTTGTTGCTTTTAATGAGCAAAGACCCATCCTTGAGAGCCAAAACCTCAACAAATCAAGATTAAAAGTTTTACTAGATTACCGCATCTTCGATTTTTGTAACAGTTTCTCCCGAAAGACTCCATAAATTAACGAATCTGAATGTTTTTCCGAAAATCCGGGAGACTAATTTTCTGTGAAAATTTGTCAAGTTTGACGCCCTGTATCTTTTTGACTCCTGGCAATATTCAAAAACGACAAATGGAAACATAAAATTCAATCTTTTTTCGATGACTATGCGAAGTTTCAAGTTCCGCACTGAAAAGAAAATATTTTTGACCCCATGCCCAGTTTTTTATGATTTCAGCCCACTTTGCGACGCGATGTTTACCGCTCTTAAATGGACGTGAGAACGAAAAGAACCGGTCAATCTAAGCGTCCATTGTAATGATTGGAATCGGCAGAGAGAGGGATCATGTTGCATTGGAATAATGGGGGAGATGACCAGTGGACCCCCAGAGGGATGGAAAAAAGGGTGGGCAACGAGGTCAGGGGGAGCTGAGGGGATTTAATGAGGGGGCATGCGGGCTTAGCTCGAAGTCAAACACGAAGCCATACGCGAATCTGCAGTAATTTGAGAAGAATTTCTCTTAACTCCGAATGAAAACCCAAAAAGGGTATTTGTAGCCTATCGCATATTTAAGACGATCCGCGTTGGCGATGGAAAATGATTCCAGACCAGGAACGAAAGTTATTCAACGGATATAATATTTATAATAAATTCGTTATAAATACGAAAAAATAGTGCTCAGTTCGCGTTGACTCTAAAAGGAGCGCTTTGAGGACAAACAAGTCATGAAAAACCAGTTTTTCTCTTATTTAGTCGAGGGAGTCATTTATATACGAACCAACTATTTATTTGTAAGTTTACTTGCTGATTTATTCATGTAATATTAATTTATATTTGAAAATAAAGTGACATGAGGGAACATTGTGGCTCGAATGGCCGAATGGTCTTTGGGATGTTCGGCCTAATGATGTTAAAAAAATGAGAAAAGTTGAGCAAAACTATTGCAGAAATAAATCACCGACAGATGTGTGCACCGAAAAAGAAAAAGATGATGGAAAACCTTGACATCGAACGGATAGAAGAAGAATAGGGTGACCAAACAAATGGTAAGAGAAGACTCAGTTCTTTCTCGTTATGAAAATCTGTGACAATATTACGAACCGCAATTGCCAATCGGCCGATAGTCGAGCTTTGCCACAAGCTTGCTTCAATTCGTAGCCAATCTCAATTTGAAAATTAATGGAAGCTAAAATGGATTTATAAAAGGTTAGGAAATTCTTCTCCCAAAAGAGATACGAAAGTAGCGTTGGGAGAGAAGGGTTGCATGAAAGGCGATCTGTAATTGACTCATCAAAACCGCAGGTCCAAGAGGTAATTCAAACAGTAATACGACCCGAACGCTGCAGGAATATTCCAACGGGACAGAAGACCGAAAGATAATTCGTAATTTAGTGTCGGGACTAGAGCGGTTCGGAGGGAAAACGGACCACTGATTCGATTTGAGAACGCTTCTCGAGATATCCGCCATTTTGGACAGAATAAGATCCGATTTCTCTAATCAATTGGCAATTAACCTTCTGAGGTCGACCGCGAGAGGCGCTGTTCGAACGTGTGCTAAAACACGCGTAATCAAAAAGTGATACAACATTGAGAAATAAAACACAATAATTAATTCAGTAAAATTTTGTTCTCTAGTAATATCAGCATGTTAGAGCATGATTTTGTTTATGTAAGATCGCATGTATATTCTTGCAGAAAGCGTAAAGAGCTGAATAAATATAAATCGTGTTTTGATTTATATAATTCAATCAAATAGTTATTGTTTGCATATTATCCCTTATACGCTCAAGGTGAAGAGCCGATGCATCTTGAGCGTCATAAATAACTGTAATGTAAGAGAGTATAAGGTAATAGAAACAAATAATCCATTTCAAGTTAATGCAGCTTATCTGTTCAAAAAAATTAATATTCAAAATCCGAATACCGTTAGTTGACTAGCTCTAGTACAATTTCCCATTTAAAATAAATGGCACACGTGGTGAACAAGCAGATAATCGTACTCCGCTATGCATTGCTAAATTCGCTAATTTCGATGTTTACAGAAATCGAGAATACGCTTTTCAGTAATGCTATTAACTTCGCTCATAACGGTACTGGATTCTTCGTCCGATTGAGCGATAAAAGTGAATAAACGAGATTTTAGCGGTGGAATTGACGAGAAAGGCGTGCGAATAAAAGGGAAGTCCGTGGATTAGATCGAATGGGAGTGGATGAATGTCGTTGCTAAGGAAACGGGACTGAATCAAGGAAATGTAAACTCACTAAAATCAGCATTATCACAACATTGGTCACTCGGCGTTTGATATGACAAGTTATAATAATAAATTGGCTTTTTTCGGACGCATTCGTTGGTTGACAACGACTTAGAAACACATTACAGGTAAAATTGGAGGTTCTAAATCGAATTTTTATCATTAACTTTTAGTGAATTGATATTTTTTTAAATCGTTTATTTCTAGTCGCATCCCCCGTGGTTGGGAATGAGCGACCACCATCAATCTTTGTTACATATTGTAGGTTACATTTAATTGTTTTATAAATGGTATTAATACATGAATATTGTTTAAAATTTCTTGTTTGTTTGTAAAGTTTACGTTCTGTAGTAGACCTATATTCTTAGATTAACTCTCGTAGTTTTGCTTCATTCATAAACTTTATTATATTGGAACATTGTTCGTGTTGGTTAAATTGATATTTGACGGTTGTTATATGAGAGAGAAACCATTTCTATTTTACTTTCATTTGCGAATGCAATTACCCTGTCAACTATATTTCATCCATTTCATTTCCGATCTTCTTAATCAAACCGCTCGCAATGACGCTTTCGTGACTCGATCAATCAAGCGCTCACTTAAAGCACCCCGCAGTGCATTTTGATCACTCCTTCGCGATTCCAACTTCTCCTCCGATGAGCCCACCAGAGCGACATTCGTTTGTTTTGAATCTGCCCTCATCGCTCGCGGAATACAAAAAAAAAACAAACTCGGGATTCGTTGTAATGGCGCTCGGGAGACCATTAAAAACGTCGTAAAACGTCGAATCCTTCACAATTAGAAACGCTTCGAAGAAGTCTAAAAGACTTTTACATTGGATTTTATGTTCGTTCCTAATTGCCTTTTTAAAATCGGAGTGATTCAAGGGCTGCTTGCATTTTAACGTGTTTTTTATCGTATTTCGAGGAGGATGGCGTCAAACGCTTGGAATTAATTAAAAGCATTCCTTTGTTCCTTTGATCATCAATTCGACGCCCCTTTAATTTAGTAATGGTGATATAAATTACAGTCAATACTCGGACAATAGAGGAGTGATTCTTTACTCAATATAAAATCACACGTAATTAATCGCTACTCTTTATTTGAAACCTCAAACGTCACGTTTGAGTACCAAATACGTGAACATTTTTTGAACTGATTTTTAAAGATTCACTTTCTGCAGTCGATGTTTCGTTTTATTTTTTTAAAAAGAAGACTTCTGTACGAAGTGTAAAACATTACACAGAATGTGTTTCAATCTTTTCGGAGTAACCTTTTTACAATAAATTTGTGTAAGTATGTTATTGAATTTTTCAATAAACTGTGATGTATGTGAGACATTTTAGTTTCAATCTCGCCTATAATAAAGACCCCTATTAATAATAATGTATATTAATATTAGAGACAAAATTACTGGTTATGGATACATTGCACAAATTTTAGACAAGAATTTGAAGGCACTCCTAGGAATAGAGAATTCAAAATCACGGAGGTCCCAGAAAACCTCTCTTATATTAATTACCATAGAAATGTCACCAAGTGTACGTGAGTTCGACGCCAGGTGGGTGCAATATTCTCTCATTTGAAAAAGATTGCGGCAATTTTTAAGAATTTTTCGAATCTTTTCCTGATGGAAACGTAAAACCCGGCGCATGAACAGAGATCACTAATAAATTTCACAAACGCAGTTCTCCGTTTCCTGAATCGTCCTTGGTTCGATGCCAGAGCGCCATTTTCATGCATTTCAAATGGGAATAACGAAATCTTATTTAAAGCTTTCCCGGTAAGCTATAGTCTTCAAAATATGGATTAAATTTGTATTATTCCTTCCAGGCCCATATATATGTATTTACATCTGCATTTAGGCTCTGGGTTCGACACCAGGCGATCTTAATTATGTAATGTGTGGCGGAGTTTTTAAATATTTCAAGTATTTCCCGAGGAGATAGAAAACAATGTGAACAACAGTCATGAACATGTTTTGCAAATGCAATTTTCCTGATAAAATATATCATAAATATGCTTTCAGCAACTTTTACTCGTATATTAAACTTTTACATGTTGAATTTTACAAACTTATGAATTTTTATCTAAGAGTTCTTCTAAAGATTTCTATCTTTAGAGGAATGATCTCAGTTTAACATGCTAACTGAAAAACATGACTGCTTTCATTCCCATAAATAGAAGCATTTACAATTTATGTTGGCACATTCATTCATTTTGTCTAATATTATCGTGTCAGAGGAAAGATTAATCAATTCGGACGAATCATTTTGAAGCTACATATGATTTTAGGACTAAAATGAGAATATAATTCAAGATATCAAGCGTAGAATCACCGAATTAAATTAAAAAGGTAAATAAATACTTGCCCAAAACAAAAAGATGTTCCCGAGGGGTTGCTCGAGACAGCTCTTTTCTTTCCCTAAATTATGAAATTTCAAATTCATCCCACTTTGAGTGTAATCCATCTGTAAAGTGCAGCATTCGTGTTAAATAGATGAAGAGGAATTGAATTTTCAGGAGAGATTCCACAGAGGGTTCTCACGCACCCGCTCGTCTGCATGAAAGGGCGTGAATGGAGCTTCAATTAAAGCTGTCCATCGAGGAGGACATTTTTACGACTGCAGCACGCGCCTCTCGGAGGGACATCTAAAAGGAGGGAAGGCGAACCACGGGGTTGACACCAAAATGATCCTCAAACGAACGAAAATGAAGATTGTTTTTACAAGTTGCGGGGACTCTCAACTTCCGATGCGTGACCTACAAAAATAGAGTGAATCCCCCAAAAACATGATTTACAAATTAGGTCAACTCATTAGTCCTCCCTCTGGCGTCTTTGAATTGGTCGTCGGCCGATTCCCGAACTCCGATGCGGATTTATATATTATGATTTGGATTGTTTCTTTTCTTCTGGAAATTCAATGAGACTGTTCGAAGGGAAATTCAACATGAGCCGGTTTGACCGTTGCCAAAACGAGGCTCAGCTGGTCCCCCATAAATGGGAGCCACTTATGGGGAGGATTTTTTTCTCGAAACACTTTTATTGTCAGCGGAAAAAGGGTTGGGTCGGGTGGTAAGTGGACACAGGTCATAAACTGCCCTTCTCCGAAACCGCGGGGGTCATTCGCAGAGATGCTGGCTCTCACGGATGCATCCTTTTGGACAATGGTCATCCGCCGGACCATCGCCTCCGATGCGGACGAAACAATATGCTCGTGCAAAGACTTCAATTTATTACGGCTCATCAATTGGGCGAGCTCGCTAATGGCAGGGTTACGTTATGGAAGAGCAACCGAAGTACCCTTTCGTAATGGGTTCTTAGATCAATTGTTTACCAATAAAACGGCAATAAATTATTGAATACGCATTTGAAATCTCGGATGAACCCTATAAAATTAACATGATCAATCTCGAGTGGAATTCTAACCATCTTAAATGAAATACAATCAGCAACTTCCACAATATATTTTGGATATTACTGAGTGTTTTAAGATGTTTCCTAACCTTTTATCTAACAGGAGAAGAAGAGAGGAAGACCAGATGAATATTTCATATTTAAGACCCCTTTCTTCGCACTACAATGCATGTACATACACATCAATATAGAAATTACATATTTAAGGTCTTTTTGCAATAAAATGTTCCATAATTTTCTCTTATTTCGCAGACCAATGAACTTCCTAGGTGGTAGAACCAACAACATTGAGCAAATTACTTTCCAGGAAAATTTTATTTTTATTAAACTCTTCGAATTTTTTAGTATAAATAAAAGCATAAAGGACTGATGGAAAATAAAGTGATTCCCTGAATAATGGGAACTTACTTTTTAATTCGATTCTAAAAATACAATTCGCATTATCGTCATTATTACTATTGTCCTACAAAGGATTCCAAGTAAACTGATTTTGCCAGATGGATTAACTTTTGGATTAAAAGGTCACTAAAATAGGATATATTCGTCATATATTTGGATTTTCGCATCATACTTTTTATAAAACTTTGATAGCTTAAGGATTGTGCATAAAAACTTACAAAGCGACATATGGCGTAAAAAATTAGCAGTCAATATAATCATAAAAGGAATTAAACACTAAAACTTCTAACAATTGATAAAGGTTTTAATATTGCCATGTAACTACACAAACATTCGAATATAAATGAACATACACTTTGTCTACTTTGGTATATTTTACTTTAACCGATCATTTTTTCTACTTATGCAACAATAACATAGATCTACGCAACTGCGATATTCCGTTGCTTCTGCAGAATCAGAGGTTTCCTGTTTTCCATAGGACTTCGATCTCGTGAACATCGAAATGAAAGAAAACCGTTCGTCACATCAAAGTGAGAAAACAATCCTCAGAAACAATAGAAAATAATAAAAGTGAATGACTCTGAAGAATCCTCGCCGACGGACGCATTCGAAGCAAACGGAGCGAATGGACGCTGCACCGGCGTCACGCGATCGAGATCGGATGAGTCACGGTTGGAATTAATTGGACTTAAAATGGAACTCTAAAGAATCGCATTTGCGTCTTTAGGATTAATGTGAATGTGATTAATGTGATGCAGTTCGAGCGAAAGCATTAAACAGAACGGAAAACAAATCCACGACCTCGAGAGTGACCACCGGGATATGTCTCGACTTCGGACAGCAACGAAATATTTTTAAATATGTGCGCAAAACACGCTTAATTGCTAATCCGTGATTAATTAGCCTCTTAGGCAGAATTACGGAATAATGATAAGCCATCACCTATTTTCGCAACGAAAATCCTATCTTGAATGGAAAAACTTATACTTAAATATTATATATATAGATAATTGCTATTAAATGAAGTCCCTCGAAGGAAGAGGTAACTTCTGAGCAATGAAATCTTTGTTTAGAATAATAAAACTATTTATATCGACAAAATTATAGATGTATTTGAATCAAAATGAGCTCTTTCGCTAATTCTACGAAATACACCACAAAAATAACCAAACTAATCATCGCAGTATAAAATAATCGTGAAAAAGTCGCATTAGTTGCTAGAGAGACCTGTTAAAAGCAATCGGTATAACCTCTCTGAAAAATGCGATAAAGAAGTTTCATTTCTCTCGAGGAATACGACGTGCAAAAAGCCGACGTGATTGGGAATCGAACGATTGGTCTTACCGCTATAAAGAAGGGAAAGTTGGGACACAGCTATTAAGGAATTGAGGAGGTTTTAAATCTCCAATAGCTGTTCTTTTTGGCGTTCCTCTTTGGAGATTGGACATTTTAAACCTTTAATAAATAAATAGTTTTACCGCGTAATTGCCTCTCTTGGGATGGTACACGTCCGACGGATGTCAAGTACATAAGCACGGCTCTGACGTGCCGAAAATGGCAAAAGAGTAAAGTCAGCGGAAAACGTGAAATTTCGTCAACGGTAAAAATTGCAGAATTCAGCCTTTCCTCGCAAGAGTGCCATATTGATAAGTGTGGCGGTGCTAAAACACCGACATATGCGTATTTGCGATGGACCTGTTGTCACTGACGAACAGCTATTGGCAAAGTTTGCAGCTTTTTACAAAGATATCACCCACCCATATATCCTCACCGCGAAAGCGTTCATTCCATCGCAGAGGCACGAGCGGCGGGAGACACTATCGCCCGTTGCAATTCGGCATTTGGGGAGCCATTACTCACCGCTTATTTATGCCGATCAACTCCACTCCGTGGGGATTTTTGATCAAACTTGTATATCGATGGATTTACTGGACGCTCCAGGCGATCACGCGGCATCAATCGCTCGCCCTCGAGATCTTCGGGTTTCTCGTGGGTTACGAGATGTTTGGTTGGAATTGTAATCAAGTTGTGGATGCCAACTTTTACTTGCTTTCCAGATTTTTGAAGTTTTACAACATACTAGATATGGCAAGAAAATGTTTACATTTTAATCCCCGTTTGAATCTCAAGCGGCACACACCATATTAAGGCAACCGCACGCACTTTTCCATTTCTTCTTCAAATAAAGTATTATCAGTCCACAGGGAAAACCGGATTTGAAAAGAGACGGACTTTTTTTCACATCCTTGCGTCCCCTGGTGCACGCCTTTTTATCCTTAAACTCGGCTTTAACAATTCCACATGTTATCCTATTAAATGTTTGAATACAACCAGCGGCAATTTTACGCCAAGAATTAGACGTAATGGCTTGGTAAGCGTACACACACTTGATAAAAATGTAACGAAATATGAAAATCAAGAGCTGAATAGCGCAAAAATACTTAGTTATTTTCCTGCTCGGATTAATGGTCATGGGATATAAGTGCAATTATTCCAAAGGCCGAATTTCCAGCACTCTTGTTACCCTAAATCAAATTTGCCATAACCAAATTCTAAATCTCCGGGAAGTGACCCCTGACTTCTGCGTCGGCTCACATTTTTTTAATGGGAAGAATGTTTCCCGGCAACCAAAATGTCTTTGAATAAGTACGAGATACTCTTTATACGAGCGTAATAATCAAATAATTCTCTTCCCTTGAAACGTCATCTCCACAAAGGTATCCCGGCGACCGCTTAGGCCCGTCTCCCAGGCAACGCTTCTTCCTCGGACACCCTAACGACCGCACGCTAACGAGCTAAGACGTTGATCCGCTCAGAGAAGAGTGGACAAATAGCATCCGAATCAATCTGTATCATAATAATGCGGGGACATTGGGTCCGAAGTGAATGAAGGAAAATGACTTGCGCTCTGATTCGACGCTGATCCGATCAAATGGATCTTCAATAACGAGAGGGAAGTAAACGCATCCGTGGGGATATTCGGTCGATCGTTATTCATAAACTATCGAAAGAATCACATGAACCATATATGAGGACTAATACGAGGAGTTTCGTAGATTTGATTTTAATTCTAATTATGACTAGAAAATATAATTACACAACATCTTAAATAACTACAAAACCTATAATATAATTGTTAGATTATAGGTTTTGTAGTTATAAAAATAGATTGCGGTCAGATTCACCACTTTTGATTTACAAAACCTGAGAATTATACAAGTAAATTAAACTAATAAATTAGATTATAACTTGAATTGAAGAATTTATTTTAATTAGCCAGAGGAATAGGCAGCCAAGAAGGAGAAATAAATATGTCACTCCTAAACTTCTCATCATTTCTTCCGTCGAAACTTAATCAAACTCATCAAAAATACGGTTTGCTGATATGTACAGATGATAGGATTATTTTTCATTTTTATTAGGAAAATGTATTTCTCATTTACCGCAGACATTGCATGGTGTCTAGTTTGCATGGGCTATACTATTGGATTGACCTCATCGTTGCGAGTAACCTAGAAAAAGTTAAAATGTATGGTCAACTGCCTGCTTCCGGAATTTTTCATCACGATGTCCTATTTCTAGTTTATTCACTTAGAGAAGCCAAATGTAAACAGAAGTTCATCCAATACCGCAACTTGAAGAATATAAACTGTGATAAATTTTTAGAAGACGCGATAAAACTACCGTGGCATGAGATTGAATTCCTCGATGATACGGATGCAAAGGTCAATACTCTAAACACATTATTTCTTACTTATGCTTACTCACCCATTAAAACAGTCCGAATTTCCAAGCCCATTTGCTCTCCCTGGCTTACTAATGAAATGATGAGGAAACGTGATTCAGCTTTCCGTAAATTTAAAACGACTAAAAATCCGCTAAATTTTAACTATTACAAAAATCTTAGAAACAGGATAAGGCAATTGGTTAGAAATTCTAAAATCAAATTCGCTTACTCTATTTCAAAAGGCGAGTACATCTCGTACATCTTCCTCAATATGGAGAGACCTGCGCAGCATCGGGATGGTTAAATCCAAAGAATCTCCTCCACTAAGAAAGTTCTCTCGATACGCTTAACGAAAAGTTTTCCGTCCTCCAACTAACATCGATACTGAATTAAACGCCGAGTATTAGATAATTTGAAACGGAAGACAAATATATCCATTAATAAACCTCAGTTCTTCTTCAAGCCGGTATCGCAATACGAAGCATCTCAATCCATCAGAACTATCAAGTCCGCGCAAGGAGATGACGAAATTTCAATCACGTTCAATAATAAAATTTTCTCTCTAATTCCACCAACATTAACCAATATCTTAATTCACTCCTAAAGGAAAGTTCCCTAAATCATGGAAGTGCGCGCTAATTCGACCAATGCCTAAAAATTCCAAATTAAACAAAATCGATTACCGTCCAATCAGCTTTCCAATCCTTCCTGTATTAAGCAAAGTCTTAGAGAAACTAGTACATGGCCAGGTAACTGAATTTCTCATGCAAAATTCAATTCTGAACACCTTTCAATCGGGCTCTCGCAAAGGTATAGCTACGGCTTTGGTGAAAGTCACTGATGACATTACATTGTATGACATCAGTCAAAAAATTTTACATACTTTTTCTTATCTGCTAGCTATGACTATCAGTAGGTTCGCGCAGGTTTTTACAACCCACTTCCTTGTGGACATTTTCCTGCAGTGGATTTTTGTTCTAAAAATCTCTTAGGTTTTTTACATCCACAATTCTTCAAATTGTTTCTCGTGCTATTCTCTTTAATTTAATTATAATTTTATAATTAATGGCGATGGGTTAAGATGGGTTGAAGAGACGTTTTAGTCTCAATCTCGCCCAAATAAAGACGATTATTATAAAAAAACACTAAAAATAAAAACACAAACATACTTGCACTTACACACACTTGTACTTACACAATTGTTACATTAAAATTTTTTGTGGAATTAGTACAAGTGTGTTTTTATTTTTAGCGTTTTTTAAAAATGAAGTTCCACCAAGTAACACTCGAATTGATTTCTTTAAACGATCATTATCATTATTCTAAAATAAAAAGTGGTGACTGATGCTAAACATCCATTTTGGTCGCTTCTTATTAAGACTTTAAGCTCTCCTAGTGAATGGATTCTCGGTTTTGCAGACAGCTGGGTGACATTGCTGTAGTCTCGATGACGCGCATCTTCATGGCTTCCCCGGGTGGAAATCCGAGAATCTTTTATACAATCATAACTCTTTGTTAAATGCTATGAAAATTGTCATTTTTAGGATTATTTTGCTATACTAAAGCGACATTTTTCCACTCCTTGAATACGTTTTCGGCAAAGAAAGCAAAGTAGTTCAAAGAACATCCTGTCTTCCTGCGAACTTCGGAGCTGAGGAACCAACCAACCCTTAGGTTGATTTCATTTACAGAATGATAGCAAAGCATCAAATGTTGATTAATGCCAGCGAGTTCTTGAATATTCACATAAACGATCGGCAATTGCTGCAAACCGTAGAAATTGTCGTATTTCTTCATCGTATTGCAGACTTAACACCAACGACGACTGAAAGCACCAACTCCACGCTTGGAAGTGAGAGAAAACATAAGCAGTCGAAAGAGGATCGTGGGAATCGATTGTCATTCGTCAACCGCTCGCTTTTTGGCGCATAAACAATAATACAAATAATCAGAGCCGTTCCCACGCTTCCCTTCTTTATTCGTAGATGGCGGAAGAATCGCATCATGCGCTCCGATTGACTTGTTTGGAGAGCGCGAATTAAAAACCTCTTACGCCCTTCTAATTGATGGTTTGATGACACCGATGAGCGGTTTCGCCTGAAAAATTTATCTGCACCAAAACTTCGTCTCTCTTGCGCCGAAAAAAGGACCCTTAAAACGTTCCTGCAAATGCGCGCAAGATACCAAAGCAGATGTAGAAATACATTTCGAGCATCAAAGCCGTTTTTATTATCTACTTTGTTTGCAAGGTCTCGCAGGTCCACAAAGGGCAAGATTCTATGTTTCGTTTACCCGGACATAATTTTATGAAATATTATCAACTCGTAAATTTTACATTGGCTCCATTACGAACTGCTGTCCACGTGTCATAATACTCTCCTTTTAACAACTTGTCAAGAATAAAGATGAAAACCTTTTGTCGGAAATTACCATCTTTGGAAGAAACAGCGCGCGCTAAATTGCACTGCCTTCTTGCTTCAAGAGTATTCTAGTACTGCTTTCCTTAATTTTTATCCGTGTTAAATTAGCATTGCCCTCCTTGAAAGATGTTTCTATGCCTTTACCAATAAGTAAAGAAAATGCGAATTCATAGCATTTTGTAATCGCAACAGAAAATTTTACGTATAATGGAAATTATGACGTGTAAAAACAACTGAAATTTGGAATTGAATTGACAAGGACGGAAGGTGTTTCAAAGCAGCTTTATTATATTAAAATAAATCTTTTCTGGTCCTGCACGAGCCACCTCCAGAGGCATATAAATGGCATATTGAGGCTTGATCATCAGTGTCCATTGCAATCTTTTTATACAAAAATGTGGTCGTTTTAATCGAAGAAAATTATGACAATTTCGATGTTTTAGTCGAAATTTCGAGGCAAAAATTCTCACAGATTATAGTAGATATAGTAGATTCTCACAGTATATCGAAAAACTTATATCTGTAATGTCCATGTGAGTGGGCCAATTCTGTCAGGTATTACATTTCGATCAGGAAAAAACGCTCCACCCTATTGTACACCCTTTACTGTCCACCCTTTGTCCTTACTGCACCTCAATTCTCTACTTGTCTTTCATAATTCTTTTATTCTCCTTCTTCACAAAATACTGTTTTCTACCTGTAGGTTTCGCAGGTTTTTCACACTCCCCTTCCTGTGAGTGTTTTCCTGTAGTGGAAATTTTTTTCCTGAGCCCTCAGCTTAGGTTTTTTAAAAATCCACATACTAGTTTTCTTCGTGTACTTTTGCAAACTATCTCTTTCATTCTGTTTCGCATATGACGATGGGTTAGGAGTAAGAAGAGACTTTCTAGTCTCAATCTCGCCCGAATAAAGGCCTTTTATTATTATTATTAGTATTAATTCCGCTTTTACTCCGAATCCCGCGTACCGCTTCTCCACCAGCCATCCAATAGAAATCTCTTTGGATATCCAACTAAATGTGATCTATCCTTTATACTTCTGAATTCCCTTTCTGACTGTTCAAACCTTAGTTAAGGCCAGCTAATATCTCTTCTCCCTCTTTCACTTGTTCCCTCTGCGGATCGCATAGGAATGAGATTTATTAGAAACTACAAGTCCTTTTCTAAGGATTTCTAATTTCCTTTTTTATATTATTTATTGTTATAATAAACTTAATTTTCTCTTTGGATATGTTTACTTTAAACTATAGATCATGCTACAACAGAAAACACAATAAATAGAAAATTCTAATTTATCAGTCATAGAAATGAAGACATTAATGCATTTAGATACGTTTCATGGTGCCAAAAATTTGCGCATACTTTACATGTTTACGTGTAAAGAATTTGAAATGATCCAGCTAGAGATAAAAAATAAAGATCAACAATTTTTATTACGAAAAATAATGCTAGAAAAATTAATGAGAATTAATTAATTTACAACTACATTCTTATATTTAGAAGAATTGAAAAGATCATCCGAAGATTAGGAAAATATATGGGTAATCGAGGCTTACAGTTAAGGGAAAGAAGATGATGTCCCATGAAGGAGTGAGAACGAGAGACAGGCGGCGTTCTTCAAAGGCGCATCCATTAAATAATCGAACGACAAATGAATGTCTCCAAGTGCGATTCTCGATAATAGTTCAAGATTCAAGTTCAAGAATTCAAGTAAATGAGTTAACATGAAACTACCGTCTGTTCACTGAATGTTTGCGGGTTAGAGAGAGAGTGACAGTCGCATTTTCTCTCTTTTCGTGGGAGCACATAAGAATATATGACCCTTGAGATTGAAATAAAAGAGACCAATACTTTCGTTAGGAAGTAGTGAAATACACACGTGTAAAAATTAAGCCCATGTCATTACCTCAATGACATTCTTGGTATGAAAAAAGCTTGTAAATAAGTTGTACACAATATTAACACTCTGGAAATTATTTGCCAACGAAGTAAAAAAGAAAGCCACTCTTTTTGTCCGAGAATATGACAAAATACAATCAGAAGGCATTACGAAGCATTCTATATGCAACGAAGCAATCGCAGGCCACGCCGTGTATTTTAAATTCGTTTATCTTATGTTATTTATGAACTATATTATAGATATCTCGTATTTGCACATAAATCAAATTCCCTATTTTCTTAGAGACTTTCTCGCTGGACGTTTTCCCTAGAGCGAACAAGACGGAAAATAGCTGGCGACTACTTTCTTCACTGCATTTTACCAAAAATTCTCCACCTCCTCATTTATTTCTATTAAATATTAACCTTGAAAAAGATTTTCTGCGAAATTAAAAACACGAGCGTGAATAGAATGAATTAAATATGATGCAAAAAATTCCACGTTTCTTCAATTAGAGAACTGAAGGCACATGAAAGAAGCAATTGACAAGGAATAGATTTATTTATACTAATACCGCAGAAGAATGAAGGTACACGTTCAAAAGAAACCAAAAAAATGTCAAGAATTTCTCTGAAATGTTACATATTTGTTTTTTCTGCGATGATGGAAGTAATTAACACTAAAAAAAATCGAACTGCCATGTGCATTACTTTCACTCCATGCTGACAAAGTTTTAAACGATTTTGAGAAACTTCGTATTTTCATGCGAATGTTGCAACATAGCAAGATTTTACTGTAAGATTTGATTCGGGAGGCGGGACTCGACCTTTATTCCTATTGGCTCCCCTGAAAACAGAGAAAATGCGATTGTCGCTCTCTCTCTAACCCGCAAACATTCAGTGAACAGACATATCTTTTCGCACTTCTGCCCACATTATTTTGCTTACGTGGTTCAAATTATTTTTATTTTGAAACATATAATTTATTTTACTGAATTTGTTTGGTAATAATATTCTGCGTATTTTCCACGCATAGTATTACTAACTATCATGAGATTTGTCAATACTCCTCTCTCCTCTATAATAAAAAACATTTATTAACGCATATTTCAGCAATCGAAGAATTGTCAATGTCCAGCAATTGCGAGATTTGGATTCGAATTTTCTCGTGTCAATTCAACTTAATTCAAAAAGTGCAACTGAAGGAGCGATTTCCGTGAGAGTGCTTTGCCCACTGCGCGTACTGGTGTAACCAATGATTAGTAGGTATAATAAGAAGTAGAATGAATTGACCTGTGGTGGCAAAGTGACCGCTGGAGATGTTTTATATTTACTTGGATTGAAAAAGAAAACAGTCGGAGATTGAAAATTTAGTAAATATGAAAGAAGTAGGGAAGACGTAAATGAATCGAGTGGAAGGATGTGCAACTCGGAAGTTAACGATCCGTGAAAACACAGTGAAGCAGTCTCCGTGTCGCCCACCCAAACACGAGATACGTGCATCAGTGACGTACTAGACTACAGATGCAGCAAAACTAGGATAAAGGAGCATTGAGAATTAACAGATCTATAAAAAATATGAGCGGTACTTACAATTAATATAATCCCCTTAGGCTGTAGAAACACAAACTACAAAAATAGGAAACATTTAACTTAATTATTTGACGTGATTAATGAATGTATATCGCAACTGAAAATCGCTTTTATAGAGTTATACGAGCAAAAGTTGCTTACATTCTGCAAGCATACTAATGATATATTTCACCTGGGAAACGGTGCACTTTATCTGTAAAACATGTATGCTGATCACATGCCGGGTTAAGGATGTCTATCTTCTCGGGTTAATGCTTCACAGATACTTGAAAGCTACGCTATAAATTTCATAAGAAATAAGACAGACTGGCGTCGATCCCAGAACCTTTTTGCAGGATGTGACGATGGGATGACCTGGTGGGGATGACTTATTTAATCCAAAATTTTCATTTGATATCATGCCGGGAATAAACTAAATCCCGTATTCCCCTTTAATTGAACGGTGGAATACGTGCCGTGTGGAGTATCTCTTTTTCTTTAATGGAATACAAACGCTTTGTACACTCCCACACAATTTATTGAATATACTAGAATACGGTGAATGCTTATGGTAACTTAAAAAGTAAGAGTTAAAAATGAATTGGAAAAGGTGCAAAGAAGGACAGCTAGGGGGAGATGAAAAACGCAGCTGCGTTACTCAAATGATAAAAGAACTAGACTGGGTCAGTCTAGAAGACAAGAGGAAGAGACTATCGGTTCTCTATGAGACATTCATGGGATTTTCTGTGCTTAAGGAATTAAATGACAGGGTAAAAGAGGCAGATTAGTTGGGTAGGCGCGATCATAAATACAAAATAAGATGTATAAAACAAAAAACAGATAACAGGAAATATTCTTTTCTAAATAGTACTATTGAGGAATGGAATAGTCTACCAGCAGAAGTCTTCGAACGTTTCCCAAAAAAATATTAAATGTTTTATTAAGGTTATTATTAATAAAATGAAAAATATAACTAGTGTGGCTGCCGAAATGTGAGACAAGTATGTGATGTACGGTGGGGACTTCAAGGAGCGCCATCAGGAACCCTGCAAAATCTTGCATTATAAATACTTGTATATATGGCATAATATACAACACATATATCATACGTACTGTATATTAATATTTTTGTACATTATTATTATTTTTTATTTATACATGTTTATATTTTATGCAGTTGGGTTGTATCGATGTATAGAAATATTGTTTTAAATAATTGTTCTATAAGTTGACGTCGCCACGTGTCCTTGTGACTAACTGCGGAGGTAAATAAATAGCCACGTATTGCTAGAGCATCAATATCTAGGACGCAAAGTGATATTTTTTCGAGTCAGGAATCAGGCGTAACTTTGTGGTAGTTATTAATTATATCAAAATCCATATTGAGGAAACTTTTATTAAACCACAAAAAATGTACAGAAACCATGGACCATGGATTATACATGTTTATATTTTATTTATTTATACATGTTTATATTTTATGCAGTTGGGTTGTATTGATGTATAGAAATATTGTTTTAAATAATTGTTCTATAAGTTGACGTCGCCACGTGTCCTTGTGACTAACTGCGGAGGTAAATAAATAGCCACGTATTGCTAGAGCATCAATATCTAGGACGCAAAGTGATATTTTTTCGAGTCAGGAATCAGGCGTAACTTTGTGGTAGTTATTAATTATATCAAAATCCATATTGAGGAAACTTTTATTAAACCACAAAAAATGTACAGAAACCATGGACCATGGATTCGCAGCATGGCTGCATCATCAGCTGATGATGCAGCCATGGTATCCATGCGTCTGCGAATCCATGGTCGTTTCTGTACCTTTTCTGTGGATTAGTAAAAGTTTCCTCAATATGGATTTTGATATTTTTCCTTTCATCACGGCCTTCCACGAAGCAGCACCTTCGCATATCGAGTTTTCTCTTTGGTTATCTTTCTGTGTTCTTCCACCGTTGAGATGTCCCTTTTCGTAACACATCGGCCCTTTCCGATTTCCTCCGCAGTAAACTGAGGAATGTGCGGAACGATCCAACTCCATCCTCCAATAAGATCCGTAATGAAGACGAAAATATGTGACTCAAACAACTCATCGGAAGACGGCGCTCAAATTCATTGCCAGAAATATTTATTAATTTTAAATAAAACCTTCATCTTCCTGGATTCGACATTTTTATGAGAAAATTAGGTGTAACGCATCGCAGAATACAAATATGCAGAAGTTCCCGCGGATGGCTGTAACTATAAGTTGAGTCACAAACTCCATCAGAACTCGTCCACAAATTTTGATGATGTTTGGAGTTTGTGACTCAACCTGTAGAATACAAAGGTATTCTAAATGTTACGTACAGCTCTTAAACATGGCGACTATTCTGAAGTATTGAATGCATTTCAGGTAATGACCAGGTTGGATTAGGTATTTTTATCTTATGCGATGAGCAAGAATGCTTAAGATTCCACGCGTGGTACAAGGACACCTTCATAATAATAATAATAAAGGACTTTATTCAGGGCGAGATTGAGACTATCAAGTCTCTTCTTACACCTAACCCTTTGTCATGTTGGAACAGAAAGAAATAGATAGATTGCAAAAGTACAGAGAAGAAAACTACTATGTGGGTTTAAAAACCTAAGCTAAGAGCATAGGAAAACATTTCCACTGCAGGAAAACACCCTCAAAAGAAGAGGGTGTGAAAAACCTGCGAAACCTACTTACAGAAAACTAAATTTAAATATGGTAGTAGATAAAAGAGCTACATAAGACAAGAGAAAAAGAAGTCATTAGAATGTACAAAAAAGAGCAAATTATAATATATTAACATAAAATTCTGACACAAAAGTATTAACATATAAGTAATAATGTATAGCTAATTTACGATTGAGTTATAGAGTTCAGACTATCTTAAACTTTCTTCAATTACATGTTAAATTATATTAACATAATAGACGCACTGAACAAAAATACATTATAAACATGATTTCGCTTGGTAAAAGCTCGTTAAGTATTTAGATTATAAATAAGTAAAAACGGTTCAAAAACACTGAAAAAAGACAATGAAGAAAATACAATGAGAGTTATAGAGTAATGAATAAAAGAACATTTTGCAAATTTAATAAAAAAACATTCGTTTGGACGGTGGATAAGATAAGGAGGAGACATGTTCTGAAATTGAGGTGGAAAGACCAATAAATTTTGTTATCTCAATGAGTTGATGGAGTTGTGCGTTTCCGTGCGAATAATAATTTTCATAGTAATCTGACTAAATCAATGACATCATTCAGCTTCATTCATATCTTACCTTTTCTATTCTCACAGCGATAAGCAAGACCGAAGCGAAAGTAAATGAAAAATACAATTTTTTTACTCTTAATTTACATTTATATTCCATTTATCAAATTTATTATTCATTTTTTTATTGTCGCTGTAATACTGATTTACAACAATAACGCAATACTGTTTGTATTGTGTTATTTATATAAAATCCAAACTAAACGCATTTAAAACGCAGTAATAGTATTTATTATTATCATAAAATTTTTGTAACATATTTAAATATGAATACTATCTATTATATACGAGTAAAAGGCGCTTTCATTGTGCAAGAATATGGAAGATATAAATAGTATGTAAAGTAATGGACTTTGCAAACTTCTAACTCTGAACGTTCCTAATACTCCCAAAACCGACATATTGTCCTCAAACTAAACCTTTACTCACGTACTCATATTTTCGTTGGCTATTTGTGATTATTATTGTAAAGAGTCGATATATCATTATTAGGTATTACACTAACTCTACGTATCCGATACTACGTTTCTGATTCATAGACTGCATGAGATGCAAAAGAATCTTTGGTAATTTACATTAAAAACAAGAATTTACCAAAAACAAATTATTTGTTTCACATAATCACTAATAATCACTAATCTTGATAAACTTCAGACGAAATTAAACTGATCATTTCATTGCGTAATTTATCGATTTTTGCGTTATTCATGCATTTAGTCGCTGATTAGGTGCGATAGAGGTAGCCCAAACAGCAGGTAGGTAGGCAGGTAACCCAAACAGCAGGGTTTTAATTTACCTTGGCAATAGAAATCAGGGTATGGGAAAGTTGTTTTGTTCAAGATCTTCAAATTCAACGACTTTGTGTGGAAATTCCGGGATATTTTCAACAATATTTACAAACAAATTTCTTTTTCCAATGATATTATATTTAAAAATACGAAAAAATGCATACTCGTTATACATTGTACAACACGTATTTTTTACTCAGTAAACACGTTGTAACATATTGACGTAATACTTTTTCGCAACAAAGTGATTTCGACACATTAATGAAAAATATGAGTTGAACTATGTAAATTATCCGTCATTAATCGTCTTCTGTTTATGGGTGTTCTGGGTGACGTAGCACTTTTCAGATATCACCAGATAATCGTCCTCCGAGCATCTACGTCACAAATTTGAAGCCACCGACTCGAAGAGGACCTCAATATGGCGAACAAACGAACTGCGGTGGCGAGAGCAAACAGACTGGCAGCAAACACGATTGCGTAAATCTGCCCCTTTGCCAAACCTGCCCCGGTCTGCCCTACTCTTTGCCTGCCAATATCCTATGGTCACAAGTTCTTCAAACATTGCGAGAAAAGTATTGGTTTAATAGTTGAACGCAATGTTTTCAATATCCTGTTTATACGCGATTTGTTCTTCTTAGTTAAAACCGAATTCCGAAGGAATTAAAAGATATGTGTTTTTATTGCTACAATGCTTGTAAACAACACCATATTCAAAAGTCAAAACAATCTCTCGATGGAATGTCGGGCTTTAATTCGCAAGCGTGTGCCACTGCACGAGAATCCTCGTGACAGACGAAGGCCATGATGGACATATTTTTCTCTTTTTCGTTCTTATTGTAGCACATCAGCTTCAGAGAACTGATATGAAAAATCACGAATGTGACGGACAGAGGTTTCCCAGACGGACGCCGAGCGATGCACTCCGCTTATGCGAGTGTGAGGACATCTCCAGGCGAGAGTACCAATCAACGGCACGCGACGGGCAAAATAAACAGGTTTTAGGTCCGTTTATTTTCTTTCCTCGCCGTTGTCTCGGGATAATCTGCGTGCGTACGCCAGTGGCGCGTGACGTGAATGATGGACAAGCTGAATGCAGCAGAGAAATATCCAAAATCATTTCAGAAACGAGCTAAGGCATCGTCATGAGGTTATTTTAAAGAATTATCTTAAGTAAAAGAAAACTTTCAGATATTATTTGGCGCTGTGTATCAACAGGAGAGTGTTTCTTTCTCTAAAATATTTTGAGATGTTTTTGTATTTATTTTGAAATAGATATTTAGAAATAAATTTCTCCGACGGCCATAAAAGACACTCCATAAATCAATTCATAAATGTAAAAATCGAAAAATAGTTTCATTATATTCTCATCATTAATCGATCCTACTTTTATTAACGAATAATTTAGTACGCATCTTACGTTTCGCTTCAAATCGTGGAATTAACTAGAAATAACTTCTAAATTTTGGTTTAGAGCATCTAAAAAGAGTGCATTTGATAAGGTCACGTGATTTCTCGGTGTATCTGCTGCAGGAATTCTTCCTTTGGTTGGACGACGTTTCGGCCGCTGTCTCTGCACCTCAGGATGAAGTGCAATGTCTCGATAATTCCATTGGAATATTTGAAAAACAGGTTAAAAATTAATGCAATGTACGGATTGAGATTTTTTTAGTTTGTACTTGTTATTTACTTTACAAAATTGAAAAGTTTTTTCTTATTTCCCTCCCAGTGCTTAAAAAAGAATTTAATTTTAAGGATTAGTATTTGCTTATAAATTTACTTAGCATACCAATTTTACTTCCACATTTTAGAAGTTGATCGATAAAGAATTGATAGTACTGAATTCGAATAATTGATGGAATATGTGTTTCAACTGAATATTAGAATAAACACATTTGGATCATTAGGAAGATCAGAGGGTAAATAACGAAATTAAAATAATGCGCAAACATCCGCCGTAATGACAAAGTTCGACCTTAAAGTTTTAAATAGTTTACTTCTATTATAAATACAATTCTCCCGCTTTCTCATGGCACATACGAAATACAAATCTCGGACAGGGTAAAAGAGATATATTTATACCGCATCATACACTCTAAAATTCACTCAATTTAAGGAAACCGAGACAGTAATAGGTGAAAATGAATTGCGAATGGGATCAAAGAGGCTAATCGAATGAGCCAACAAAAGCAAACAAAATGTCATTCGGAGAAGGTGTCAAAGGAAGAGATCCAGATATCAGCCGCACTCTTCATTACGGAAAAAGGTTGCCCAATCATAGCTTCCCTTCTTTCGCTGTCCATCAAGTGACCCTTGTCCATTGCAGAGATGTATGTCCACATTAGTATAGGGAGTCATTTGAGCATACTCTCCCTCTTTCATCCAAGCGTGTGAAATCGGGGTCCCCGGTGAAGTGTCGGAGGTTGTTGTTTGGTTGGGGCGGTCGAAAAAGAATCCTCGGGCGGGTTAACAGGTCGCCAAAAGGCACAAGCCATCGAGAAATTCTAGAAGAGGCATGGCGAAAGAGTGTCATTTGCAATATACGAGTAAGAAGGTTCTGGAGCAGAAATGTATCTTAAATAACGCTAGAAAATAAATCGCTCCGCAGACATTCCGCAAGAACAGTCGTCTTCTCTGATGCGCAATTCTCTGTTGATTAATGCTAATCTAGAGTAATGGATAATTTGGTGTTTGAGTTTCGTATGTTTAAAAGAATCTCCGCGGTGTTGCGGCTAAAGTGGTAAAACATACTTCGAGCTGTTTGATGGAAATTCTGGGAAATTTAGGACCAGAGAAGTAAAAATTAAGGGCTGCATGCGCACGATACTGCGTAGAATAGGTTATTTAAAAAAAATCATGGTATTATATACTTAATTCGTGACCTCTCTTAAAACAGGGTCAAATAATTATGATTCGTAAATAACGCCACCTCTAGTCAGATGGACTGGAATGAACGATTTCCCATAAGCCAACTGAAATAGAGAATTCTGGCAGAGCGTCGAAATTGCTGACCCCTCTTTGATAGAGCATTGGCTTTCTCTTCCGCTTAACGAAATTTGAGAAATGGATTTCTATTTAGTGTTTAAAATGGTTTTATCCAAACCACCGCTCCTCGGTTTTTGGGTTTCAACGGAGACAACACATTCAACAACCGCTCAAAAAGGGTTGACATATATAGTTAATCATCGTCATCGATAGACTATATATCGATACATGGCCTAAATGCAGATACTAATTACCTCAGAGCTCCGTAGATGCAACAAATAAATCCGTGTCCGAGAAAACAAAAGCGAGGGGATTGGAAGGGTTGAGCTGAAAGGGGGAGCGGCTATGCGTCATCGGAAGAATAGAGGACACGCTGATTATGTACTGCGAAGGGGGATGAAAGAGAGGGGGGGGAGGACGAGAGGGGGGTGGGGATTAAAGAGGGGGAGGGAAGGAGGAGGGGTGGGGAGAGGAGAGGGAGGAAAAGAGTGGGCTTTGAACCATTGGATGAGGAAAAAATGACAGTCTAACGATGCCGAGGAGAAGAAATCCTTATTTTATGAATTTATGGAAAATTTGTAACGCGTAAAACAGGAACATGAGAAGTTATGAATCAGAATTACACTGATAATTGTATGTGTAAAAATAGCGTTTAAATCTTTCCATAATAACAAGGAGACCCTACTCGAATTTAAATCAGATTCCTGCGTAACTTTTAACCATGATTATATTTATAATCATAATGATTAACTTCCTTTCTGTGCTTTTCAAGAGTTGAAGCATCGGCGTCAAATGGAGTTTGGGGAGCATATCGAGTTGGTGGACATTCATAATCCCTGATATTTGGCGATTAAGCCCGTAATTTAATCCGAGGTGAGTTAATCAAGTTGATGAGATTGAAGGGTGCCAGATATATATTCAGGGGACCATTTGTGCAGTCGTTTGAGGACGAATTGTGTTGGCTTTCGACCGCGATCTAAAGATTGAAGCCGTTGCAGATTAATCAATTTTCTACCAACGTTAAGTTTTATCCCAAAACTGAAGAGAAAACTTACTCTCTGAAGCATTGGTATGTTCTCCATATTTTATTTCCAAACAAATAGCGACACTCTTAAACAAGAGTAATCAATTGGTAATCCAATTTTACGGTCATCAATAATTCCGAGGAATACTCCTTGCCCACGGAATCTTCCTCAACCCTTCCACTCTACTTACCCTCCCCTCCAAACTATTGGTATATAAGTGACTGCTTTCCGATAATGTTTTACCTAATGATAGCGTGTAGCCGAAACCGGTCGTCGATTAAAGTTTTATTGTGGAAATTACCAAGTTTGTTTATCACTCCTTTTCCACTTCATTATTACGAATACATTTATTTGACATTCAATTCAAAATCAACACGATCGTGTAATTTTGTATTTTAATGCTATGATATGCGCAATTACAAGCAATATAAACCTTGTGGACTGTTCAAATTGATGCAAGAATGAAACACATTCAGTGCATGGATTCCGTTTAACTTTAACATTCTGTTATATAAAATCGCAAATAAATTGTAAAACATATGGTTTTTATAACGAATTGTTTTATTTTTACATCGAAAAGGCGCGCACACAATGCAATACGACTCTAAATTACATTAAATTAGTACGTCTCAAATTATTACTTCGATACATACATACTAACGATTCTTGAGGCACAGAATCTATCATAATAAGTAATAATACAACATGTAATATACATCAAAGTAATAAAACATGAATTACAATAATTAATAATCCTCGTATAGTTTTACAATAACCTTTTGAGAGAAACTCAAGGTGTTCAGGGCCAACTTTGAGGAGCGCCTTTTATAAAACCGTCAGACCTGAAGTAAGGTCGACACCAGTCGCTTCAATAAGTATACTAAGGTCCATTCTTATATATATTCTGCTTTTCGTTGTTAATTTTTAAAAGTGGTAGTAATATTATTTCAATAAAGTGAAATATTTATGAAGAAATGAATAGTTAGAGAGTCGATGAGAAGCTTCGATATTTTGCAGGACTCCGCTGATTCACGAATGAGTGTCCGCAAATAAAAGACGCATTAAATGCGCACGATTTTTATCAAAAATGCGCACAATAAAAAAGAGCATCGAAAAGAAATTAAGTCGAGGCGCTACAATCTAAAAACCAACACTGATTATATTATTTACATACACCAAAGATTCACTTTAATCTGTTTGAAGTGGTTAGAATATTTCTCGCCAAAGCATTTGAATTCGGAACTCATGTTTCACTAGCATTTGAGAATCCAGCATTCTTTTTCTCTGGATAATGAAAACCAAAATTATAGTTTTCTTTATCAATGAGTAAAAATGATAAAGCTTTAATAAAATTTAGAAAATTCTTCCATAGCAAGTGTGACAACTAAAACAGGTTTTACAAAGTTGAAATATAATTTCATCTAGCGTGACCTCAATGACAGGTGGTCCAGAGACAATGGAGAGCAGTAATCGAATTACACACATTTGGCAAACCCGCACACATCACCTCACTCTCGATTCACTTTTTTTCCCGCTGAGACTCGTTACTCTTCATTTCCCGTGGTGCATTGCGAGCCATCGTTTAACGACACGCCCTCTGCAATCAGATGAATTTTCCCGACTTACTCTCGGTTAGATGGGTAAGTCATCTGGCGGGAGAGGAAGTGAACCGCGGAAATTGATACAATATTCAGCTCTTTGCACTTAGACTGGGGAAAGAGAGTTACGCTTTTAAACCCCATGCTGAAACTTAATACTTTTGCATTATACGAACCACCGAATGAAAAAATCTGAAACATGGCTTAAAAACAATCACTTTTAATCATGTCAGGGTCGATAGTTTATATTAAAGATATATTTAACAAATAGTTAATAAAACCAATTTTGAAGATGAATCGAAGAGGTCATATGCATTATGATAGTTACATCAGGTGTAGGAAATACCGAGAAGTAGAAGATTAATTACCTTGCCAATTAACAGTATTTAATGCTGATTGTTAGAAGTTCTCAGAAAAGAACAAGGATGAGACGGGAGTAAATAACATTTACCATTTTCATTTATCGGGTCCAAGAAATTGATAGAAAATAATTCACTCGTTCAGATATGATAACATAAACTAGAAATATTTGGAGCAGGAAGTTTGTCATATTTCGTACAGTCCATTGCTGAATTTGGTGGATATTTCGAGACGCCGGCTGATAATTTCACATTCGAAACTACTCAAAGTGACAAGAAACAGTCTGTATATTCCCAGAATCGTTAAAACGTATACTTCGTTTTTAGTGCTATTTTTTCCTATTGAACGAGTAATAACCGTCTATTAGTTTATGAATCATAAAGCATAAATTCTCGGTATAAATGTCACCTACAGTTGTTTCTGTGCATGCAATGGACATTCTTGATGGAATATTTCACACGATGAGGAGCGCTGCCTCAACCATCGCCTGAACCTTATCAAGTAAAATCGCATGCCTTTTCCAAGAAGTCATGCGAGCGCAGCAAAAGGGAGTTTTAAATTACGCTCTAAAACTGTGTAATTGTAAATATACCAAAATAAAATTCGAAGATTTATGCGGAATCACATTCTTTCAATGAGAAGTGACGCTGTTTAGATATACAGATATAAGCAAAAGATTAATGAATAGAATATCTTCAGCAAAATCTGTATTGGTTACATCTACATCTACATCTACATTAATACCCTACAAGCCGCCTTTCGGCGTGTGGCAGGGGGTGTAAACACCAGTTGAATCTTAATTACTTCCTTATTCGATTATTGTCACGTATTGTTCGCGGAAAGAATGAATCTCTGAAACGATTCGTCCTAGCATCTATTTCTCTTAACTTACGGTCATTATCGGATCGACCGACGTAGCAGGGGGGTTGCATGATACCGATTGTATCTTTGGAAAATGTAGTTTCCCTGAATTTATTAAGCAATCGCAGCCTAGCTTCCAATCTCCTTTCTTTCAAGGATTCCCAACCTACGTCTGAGAGCATTTTTGTAACGCTTGCTTTTTTATCGTAGCATTTCTTAACAAAACGAACCGCTTTACGCTGCACTTTCTCGAGTTCGCGGGTACACGTTTCATCCGCCGGATCCCATATATAGAAAGATGGTTAGATGCGAAAATATCATTTTGAAGAATTTATAATTATCACTTCTCATTTAAGTCTTGGAGTTATTTTAAAAACAGATTCCAGGTACAGATATCTCATAATATATTTTCGATACAACTTGTAGATTGAAAAATGAAGAATCGCCTGTGCTTGCTGCATGTATATGAATATAGCGAACTAACGACCATACGAAAGAGAAATGATAAGCAAACTTTGTAATTTTCGCAATAAAACTTTAATGGACGCCCGGTTTCAGCTACAAGCTATCATCAGCTGATATCCTGGTTATAGCTTGAAGCTGAAACCGGTCGTTCATTAAAGTTTTATTGTGCAAATTGCAAAGTTTGCTTATCATTTCTACTGTCGTTCCACGAAGTACGTTCAGAGAACTTAGATTTCATACGAAAGAGTTTTTTTTTGAGATTTTCTTCATAAACCCACTTAACTCCATTTGAGCAAATCTTAGCAATACATTAATCCATCAAATATTGCGAGAGATAAGTTTCTAGTAGTAGTATGTTTAAAAGTGCTTCGAGGCATTTTGCACGTGGCCTCTCACCGGGAATCGCTTTAGCCGTGCTGCCCACATGGCTATCCGGGAACCCCGATAAATGTCTCTCCGCGTGTTTCTCTAATCAATATTTATCAGCCAATACTCCATACAATATACATTATTTTGCAATGAAAGAGCGAATCCATCACATTAATCATATTTTCCGAGCGATCCTTGTTAAATTCACCAATCTGAGAATTTGCGACGTCGCGATACTAAAATCTCTCTAAAAAACATAAAAATTGCAATTCGAAACTAAAATGGAAATAGAAGCGAATAACAGCGTTTGACGTCGGCGACGATATAATAATTGAAAGGGATTGTGCGTCCCCTGCAAATGCGGTGCATTTCATGCCGAGAGCAATTAATACGCGAACCGCAGGAGTGCATTCATCCCTTCAGTTGGCAGAGGGCGATGTGGTCCAGACTCGAATTTAATTCGATTTCAGCGAAGATCGGATCATCGGAACGGCACGATGAGCAGCAGTTGATGCAGCTCGAAGAAATACCTGCGAATATTGATCGTTGAAATTTAACACCGAATTTAGTTATTAACATTCGATCGCACGCAATGAAACGCAAAACACGTGAACGATTATTTATAATTGTTTTGAAAACGATCCAAAATTGAATTTATATACTCAAAATAGGAAAGAAAGCCAACGATATGATACAGCATCAGTGTTATTTATCCCGATTGCCTCGTTCCCAGATTGGATGGTCCATCCACTGCACTCTGGATCCCCTCAAACCAGCATTTGAAGTATCACTAGAGCTCTCCTTCGTCACCGAGTTCGAATCTTGAAAGTAATTGCCATTATAAAGAATTATTCATACGTTATTATTCAATTGAAATTTCACAACATGCTCAATAGAGTCGAATATAGGTGGTAATCCATGTTAAATAGTTATTTGAAGGAGTGCAAATCATTTTCCGAATAATTTAAACCTCAACTTTGAAATATCTTCCCCGCTCACTCTCATGCCGCTTAAATAAAATAGGCCGACGAGGATTTGGTAACATCGACGTCGTTCCTCGTTTGTTATTGTTGTTTTTGCGATAAATTCAATAGTATTAATGAAAGCTATCCACCACGTACAGTTTTCGAGAATTTTGCACACACATTAAATGAAAAAGTAAGCTCTTCGTTTGTTTTTATCTTTATATTTTTAGGTTGGAAACACTCTAAATGTGTATCTAAAACGTTAATTAGCTCCTTAATTCACTTACACTTAATTCATAGACTGAATTCGAAGAGTAACAAAATAGGGAAAGGGTTGGTTGGTCTCCAAAATCGCGTGGATTTCGTTGTCCGCAAGTTCCCTAAATCGCTCGTTTCTCAAAGAGTTTTGAACTAACAGGACAACTCATCTTAAAGACCTTTATTCTGATATTCAATTTAATTCTGTTCAAATCAGTCCTTTTCGATGTTTTGGCAAAGCACGGTTCTGCGCCACCCGAGAGAAATGTTCCAATCTCGAATCCGCCAATGGGTTTCCACCGGTAAACATTAGTTAATTAAATGTTTTTTCGTGAGGAAAGACTCGCGCAAATAAAAGAGGTTAGGCAGAGAAGGGATTCAGGAAACATATTGGATTTTTTGGCCATGTTCAAGGGTAAGTTGAACGCTCATTCATACTTCTTATGGAAACTATACATACAATTTCAAAAACATTTCCCTTTTTAAAATTTATAGTGTTTTCATACTTCGTATAAAATTCACGAAACGAGAAACAAATTCTATAACATGATATTTGCGACAAACAGATGTGGAATTACGATTGAGATAAAAGGTAAAAGTCACCGTAACAAAAACATCGAACGTTTCTGTACTGTTTCGAGTTAGTACCTTTAATCAGCAACCCACATTTATGAGCGAACAGCTATTTCCATCCACGTTGCCGAAAAAAGTTATTTTTTCGATATAGACAAATACGTGTAGAATTACGGAAACGAAAAAGTAAAAGTTGCAATAACAAAAAACACGTTGTGGGACTTTTTTTGCGTTTATATATGTAATCAGCGACGCATAATTAATTAAGATCAGTTATTATCATCCATGTTGCCAAAAGTTCAAATTTGTCGGCCTGTGTAATTTTTACGTTAATAATAATTCTAGTTGTTGCGTACATTATTTGCGTGTGATCAGACCAAATTCTTCTCTCCTCTCCTTCAATCCTTCTCTTCAATCCTTCTTCCTCTCACCAAGTGAGAAATGCTTACGACAAACACCGCTTTCCCTTTGGTCTTTTCGGACCAATATCGGCGAACATCTGCTGATTTCCCATTTTGATAAAAGTGAGTCGCATGACATTCACGATGACATCTACGGCGAATCGGTCTTTCCGTGCGACTAGGGATTTTTGCTGTTAATTCAAATTTACAGTAGTCACGTAGGTCCAAAAGTTTGGCAGAAAACTAAATTCGTTATAGATAAAAAAGGAATTTAAGAAATGAGGAGAAAAATATAACAGGTGGTTGAAGCTGATCTCGTGAAGCGAACTTAATAAAGGAAATTTTGGCGGATTTAAGATTGATCTTTGCTGCGACTGTTTGAGGGTGTCAAAATATTGGAGCCATTGGAGGAAAGGTGTTGTTAGCAAAGATTTTCGGAGAGTTTTGCTTCAGATCATTCAAGGACGCTGAAAAAATGCGTTGGAGAAAAGAAACTGCAAAAGAAAGAGATTGACATTGAATTGGGCAATATTCAAAGTATGAGAGAATTAAAGGGAAGGACGTTCACCGCGAGATAAGCGCGCATGCGTGTGTGTGTGAAATCTCGAATATTTCTCAAATTTGCGTAGAAATCGATTGATGAGGACTAGTAGAAATGGACGAGACTGATTAAACGAATAAAAACTTCATAAGCTTGCTATAAAATGAACGAAAAGGCATTTGGGCATTGGAAACAAGAGAAGGTTAATGTCGATTTTGTTGAAAAGGGAGGCTGGGTTTCTCTTCTCGACCTTTTTTTGGGTTCGCTCTCTAAACCCTCGGAAGGGACTGACCGCGAGTAGTGCTATTTGTTATATTCAATTTAAATTAGCAACTATCTGTTCGCTATCACTCGTCCTAAGAGAGCGTCTTTTAAAGGACGAAAATTAAGGGTTTTCTTAGTTTATTACAAATATGTCTGTGGCACATTGTACGGCTAGGATGGGTTGGGTTGGTGGATTGCATGTCATTTGAATTTTAAGATTTGTACCACACTGTTAGTTAAATATCAAACCTAAACCCTACCAACCCAACCCAACCCAACCCATCCCAAAGCCGTCCAATGTGTCATAAGCATGTTTCTAATATGCTGTGCTCATAATTTCTACAAATATAGATTAATATAACGAAAAGTATATATAATGCTTGTCTTAGCCTCTAAAACTTGATAGCTCTCATAAATTCGCACTTATTTTATGAAATAGAATCCAAAGACAAAAAGTAGAGTCGGAATTAAAAGAATACTTTTATTTGCCGTATATCTTTGCGAATTTCAAACGCTTGACCACAAAGGCCTCAGGGCCTCTCCGAATCATTTCCTAATTACCTTCCCCGTCATTTCCGCACACTAAAAACGAATTCCATTTACTTGATTAAAGATATGTATACGAAAATCAAGAATTCTGCTTCGCTCATTAGAATTCTAGGAATCGATAGAGTCCACGCGATGCGAAGAGGAAGGACTTTTTGGTTCAACGGAAAACCAAGTGACGCCTGCAGCGGAGCGTGAAATGAGGGTGTAAATCCTCGTCACTGCCATCTGTCGGCGGCGACGTGTACTATTTGGTGCTTCGCGTTGATTGGAAGAAAGAAGATGCGTCCTTGACAGTCTTTTAGAAGGGATACACTAATTTCTATCTAAAAAAAGTCTTAAATATTGATATTCTCGCATACGTTATGGATTAAGGAAATTAAATTAGGTCTACACCGTTAAATGTAAACATACCAGGCTTAACGACAAACTATTTCGGAAATTCAAACTTCGACCGTTTTATACATTTCGAAGGCAATTGTTAAATCGACGGTTTATAGCCATTTTTTATCACTACCTTTTCCAATATAAATTTCTCACTTTAATTTTCATTCTCAACTAAATCTAATCGCGGGTCAAATATTATCTCTATGACCAAGAGTAATCAAAATCAGATTCACGTTATTATTTCCAATTGTATTTACTTCTGTTAACTCTATCAGCAACATGAAGATGATTTGGATTAAAAGAATAGAATAAAACGGAATCAACCTCAAAAAAAATATAATTATTAAAAGAATAAAATAGCGATAATAATATATATTCAAGAAACGAAATAAAGAATTATTTCAAAGTATATGTTTAATTGCCAAATAATTCTATACATTATAATAAAATTCCATTTTCTCATTTTATATTCAATTAAATGAAAAAATATGTGATTTGAGATAATATTTATAAGTTCCAGCAATTGTTTCAGAAGCGCTGTGCGGTGTGGAAATTGTGCCCAAATTCTACGATTTTGTGGCGAATGAACGTCGGACTTAAATCGATCCGTCATCAACAAGGAAAATCTGGTCCTTGGGTGGATAATCTCCTTACGAGGGGACGAATAGGGGAACGGATTCGGCCTTCTAATCCAAAGAATAGCGGGTGAGGAACGAATCATTCGATTACTAACTGTGACAGACTCTGGTGGCAGTGGATTGCAAATATTTCTGTTTATTGATTTTGAATTTTTTGCCATTCACAACTCTCTCTACGTGAAGACTGCATAAGGTTTTGGTCACCAATCCATAAAATCCGAAAAGATACAGATTTCGAATCCATTACTTAAGTATAAATGGCCTCTTTCTGTAATCGAATCATACGAGTATTGGTAATTGAAAACTGCGGCACTTTTGATGGTATATTTTGACGGAATAACTTTCTTAAACAGTGAAATTGTCTCGATGGACATTAATTTCGCTCTTCGCGGAGGCATTAGGGAAAGTACTTTAGAACTTTTTCACAAATAATCGAATAATTCGATTCAAATGCCATTAATTGTTCCGGGAATCGGATTTTCCATTTCAGTTACACTTTCTGATGCTGAAGTGAAACATCAGTTGCGTAGTTTTTCGCGTCCGAGACGGAACGGCGTCTGGACGTCTCAAAATAACTCCACAACTGCAACTGTTCCATCCAATTCACGGTTCAATGCTTGCTTCAGATCTATTGTCACTGTCAGTCACAATTTTCATTCTCAACTATACTCTAAATATCTCAGAGGGTCTTATTAAAACAGACTTCATTTCAGTCAACGGACTGAAAATAGACATCTAAGCAGAATGTTAAAACAACGAGAAATGTTTATTAAAGAGAAGCTATTATTTTACTATAAATATATAACGTCAACAAGCCGATCGAATATTACGCTGAAGCAATGTTTATTTGAAAAAAAAGAGTTATAGAAAGAAGAGGATATCAGAATTATCACAAGCAATTCTTTTTAGAGCTATTGAAGTACAATCAGTCGCTTTGATTGGACTTCAAAATGCAAAATGAAGAAGTACGGAGGAATTCCGAAAAACGCCACCATACGAGATGCTAATTTAGTTTGGAAAATGTTGCTCAATGTACTCAGTCATATTTGAAACGTACAGAGCACAAAATACACGCTGACCTGTTGAAGAGAAGACATGCGCCGAAATTATTAAAAGACTGGCGCTAAAGATATAAATTGGATAAAATAAAGGACACCAGAGTCTAAATGTATACTAACCCCACTTGCACTCACCATACACTCGCTAGGGCTGTAAAAGTAGATTGATTTTTATCATTAAAGTTTTTGGTGAGACAATGCTTCAGTTAACTATGGATAGCGTGGATCAGTCTAAGAAACATGAGGATATGGTGCAGCTTTAGGAATCAAGTGTGTCTAATCAAGACATGTATTAAATGCATGGATGCAATAGTAAGAAGTTAGAATTCACCGAAAATCATCACTGAGCGGGCTTACAGAGAGGTGAGCTAAGTTTCGCTTTCAAAGAAAACATCTCCAGAATGACAGCAAGGATCTGCAAAAGGGTAATCCAGGCCACAAATGGATGTGTCCTAAAACGAAGTAAAAATGCACGCAATTGGCAGACCCTTGCTGTCGCTCTTAAGGTGCTCTCTCTTGGAGAGCAAGAAGGATATCGACTCTCTGTAGGCTTGTTCTTTGACGATTTTTTGTGCATTTTAACTTCTTATGAAAACACAACCATCAGCGGCTTACATTAATTACCCTCTCGATGCAGTAAGACACAGTAATTGAAGTAAAGGGCTCTTGATTTCTCTTTTGTGCATCTTTTTGCCGAATCTGACGAGAAAATGTATTTAATAAAAATAGTATACATCTAGAATTCATGCTTTTACTGTAACATTATTAAAAATAATTATTCCCAATGGAAAAAAAATGTCGAAACGATAAATAAGCGAATAAAAACCAAAACAGGAGCTCAAGGAGAATTGTGATCACTCGTTCCACTTGCAAAATCACGAGTTGTGCGCCTGAAAGTGATGGCGATCATTTGATCCGAAGAAGGGATATCAAATGCATAAATTTCCGAAATGTGTTTCGGGGAAATTCAAAGCGGTAATTTCATTCAGTCGTCCTTTGGGGAGGCGATTAAGCGCCAGGAGGTCAACTCCTCCCGACGCCATTACCACGGGAGCTGACGGAAGCGTGTCCTCGTAAACTTCACCTGACCGGGACAGTTAACACGTGTTATGGCAGTGAACCCTTTGCTGGTCAAACATCAAAGAGGGCGGTCGGATTTTATTTATTTGCCGAATGTTTAGTGCATTTTGGTAGATGACGCAATAAGAAGGTGTCGTGGACACAATTCGCCAAACAGAGGAAGGGGACCTTTGAAGATTGAGAGAAAAGTCGGTTCCATAGAAACAGGTCTTTTGCTATGCGACGGACGCCTTCTTTGTGCACACGGCTGCGTGAGAATGAGAGGGAAAAATAGGATGGAAACACCTCGGATAAACTGTGAAAACAGATTTTCTGAAGGATGATTATTAGAGAGCCAATGAAAATTGTGTCACGATCCTCAGTGCAGTGAACACTGTTACGTGCTTCAGACTGTTTTAATGTTTCACAACTCACGGATACAGAATAAACTTTCCCAGCGAAGTTTTAAATGGGCGCTGAATATTTTGCTAACAGTATTTATCGGTAAAAAGCCATAATCAGAAAGGATCTGGAAATTTAAATGGGTTTAAAATATTTCATTACCTTTTCTTTATTTTTTTAACTCAATGCTAACTCGTTTTGTATCTGTAGTAATTTCTAAATAATCACTCATCGTTCTTTTAATAGATGCAATCACAAAGCTAAAAATAGTTCTTCAACCCAAGTAATGAGCTTTTTAACTATAATATTAAAATGTTCGTAACAAATGAAAGAACACTGATTACCTACACCTGAGGTTATTGACAAAGCACTAAATACGTAGATGAAAGAAAATAAAAATGTATCCCCTCAGTCGGGTGTGAGAGGTCGGAGGATTTAATGCGCGCAATTCCCTAAAGAGGGACTGAAATGGGAATTGGCGGGAAGATCACTAAGATGGCCAAACAAAAGGAGGAAGAATAATAACTCATTGACGCGGAGGGCATCTAATTTTTCGCGCCATTCTATTTTTAACGAAATGTAAATGAAGAAAAGCTCTGTCTGACGGAATAAGAACCCCCTTTTAGGCAGCTAATTACACGCTTGGGGTGAAAAAAGACGCAGGGAATTAGGGGACGGAAGGAATCGAAAGTTGCACCAATTTCCACAGCAGCGCCACTCTTCAACTTAAGATCGAATTCAAGACGAATCGAGTGGCGTGACTACCTGTGTTTCTCTTTCAACCTAATTTAGGCTGAACGATTCATAATCCTAGGATAAGAGCCGATAATCCCGTTCGCCATATAAAATATCGTAAAATATTACTTCCATTAATATTTATGAGAACACAAGAAAACGATTTTGTGCCGAAAGTATTTCTAGTGAGGGAATAACGGATTATAATGACAACGGCGCATTCAGTAGTCTCAGGCTGATCTCAGAATGATCTCAAGGAACTTTGCACTTAAGGGCGTGCACTCAGGAGAAATCCTAAGGAAAAAATGACTTGAAAAATGTCTGACGGGGCCGGGAATCGAACCCGGGATTATCCGGGAGGCAGCCTTAAGCATCTAGACTACGCGGCCAGAACATTTTCATAAGCCGTTTCTGGTACACACTTTGTGTGCAAGGGCAAGTGAGGTTTCCTCCGACTGCGTCGTCTACAGCCACAGCACAGAATTATCGAACTAATGATAACTGATCGAAATTGGGGAGAAGATGAAATCAGACGAGGTCTCAATGAACGGCCGAATCGACGGGTAAAAACCTCGGGGATGATTACTACTTGTACATATTTGAGCATTATCTGACGAATCCAATATTTGTACTTCCGTACGCCCAATTGTTTCTCTCAAAGAATTTACAAAAAACAGGTAACAAACGCAACAATATTGCACACGACATCAACTTGTTAGCCGAAATGCTCATTAGGGAGATGCGCGTAAAATAAAACTCAGAAAAATGTTCCGCAAAACATCTCTCCCTGCTGTCGGAAAAAAATACATATTTTCAATTACAAACTCCTTTTGTTTGTTCGTGAACAAATCAGACAATCTTCTCGATCATTTTGATACGCTTATAGACAAACATAAACTATAAGAGCATTAAAGTTCAAGGATTTTTCAATAACATTAACCATCATATTTAATATAAAATGCAATGTTTTCCTATTGCAAACATGAAGATCGATCGACATGAAGAATCCGTATTACAGCAGAACGGACGAGCCTTCCAAGTCCTTATTTCCGCTGCTTGTTTCTCAATTTTTGTGTTGAAGTGTGTAAGTCTATGTGGAAGTGCTTATATAGTATTTATTTAAGCGCCTGAGACAATTAATTGCGTCCGTGAGAACACTTACTGTTTGATCTACCCAAGATGAAAATGACTGTATATTATATAGATAGATAGATAGATAAAGGTCTTTATTGTCGGGCGAAATTGAGACTGATTAGTCCCATCTTACATTTAACCCGTTGCAAAAAAGTGAATAAATAATAAAATAAAAAGACAATGATAATCATAATAAGAAAAATAAATAAAAAATAAACATTTGGCGAGTCAAAACAAAAAACAAATTTGTAAAAGTAGTTCAAATGAGCATAAAGAGAAAAGAAAATATATACAAGTATGTGCATATATATATATATATAATATAGATGCGCAAGTGAAAGACGGGACCGCGAAATATTGCAAGGTGATTTAAAACAGCTAGCCGAGTGGGCTAAAGTAACTGGTGATCAATGTAAGCAAATGCAAACATATTAACGTTTCCAGAATGAGATCGCCCGGAATGAATAGCTACACAATGAACAACGAAATCATTCTCGCCGTACCTGAATGTAAATATCTACGCGTTAAATTTGCCGAAAACCTTAAATGGGGAAGTCACATCGAGGATATTTCTTCTAAAGCGTATATAAATCTCCACTTTGTTATGAGAAACCTAAGGCGGAGTGGGTCTCGTCTTCGTCTCGCATTCGCAGAACTAAGAATTCCTTGCTCAGGTTCGTACTTCTTCATCTTTCTGACCAAATATGTCGGCGCTTGAAACTTCTCCTTTATTAACACTCCAAGATTTAGGCAAGACAGATAAATGATTTTCACTCACCTTTTTCACTCATATCCATCAGCAGCATAATCATTTACTTGTGAGTGGGCCTATTGCTACTGTTTAGATGTGTACTGTACACCGAAGGTTTTCGGAGGCCCGTCCTTGGGCGAATGCCGGAAAACAGATTGTATTGTCATATCCCCTCAATCGTTGCCACCTGGAATTAATATCAACTTGCCGCGTTCAAATACATAAATAAAGTTAGCTTTTAATTCCACAATTCATTTTCAATTGGATTGTCACACCTGGTGTAAATAGAAATTCACAAACATTTGCACGCGTTCTATAAACACTTCTCTTTAAAATGAAAGCAAAACTGCGCATATCCTACGCAAAAAGGACCGCATTAAATCAATCGCAACTCAAATGCCATAAAAGGGGTCATGTTGTGTCTTTATTAGAAGATACCTCATAAATAAACGACCAACATATCGTTATTCTCATCTTATATTGATCAAATTGAAGTTATGGAAATCTATCCATGACTGAACATTATTTTGTCTGAAACTCTGAAAGTAGAGGAAGTTTCGACATCGAAGTTTCCTCAAGATTAGGGGAACGGCTTCACACAATAATAATAATACGTGTTTATTTGGGCGTGATTGAGACTAAAAGTTTCCTCTTTCACTCAACCCATCGTTGCAGATTATACACTGATTAAATTAAAGAGATAGTAAAAGAAACATGAGATGTGGGTGTAAAATAATAAAGGAATTCTTAGGAAAAAATTATCCTCTGCAGGAAAAATGTAGATTGGGCACCAAGGAAATGGACATAAGAAATTGATATTCTCACGAAATTATGGTTTCTGAGGCATTTTATGTCAGTTTAATGTTTAATTTCAGAAGAAGGCGATGTTTGAACATACACTGGTCTACGAAATGAGAAAATTTAAATTGTGACGCGGGACGTGTATATTCTAAGACAAGAGACATGAAATGAGTTGAGAATCATAACCGTGTTGAGGACACTAATTTAAGATACGCATTCTACACATTTGTTTTCAGAAGATTAAAACTCACTTGTAGAAACTATACATTATTTATAATTTTCATCCTCTATAGAGTTACTCGAAGAACAGTTAAAGCATATTAATTACATATTTGAACATTCATCACGTGATGCACCGCAATGCTTAAATTTAAACAACTATCACTTTATATGTTATGCATTGTATTGTAGCATGGACTACACTGATCAACTAATGAAGCTTAAATTAACAACCCTTTACGGAAGAGTGCAGCGATGTAATTCAAATTTCCGCTTTTTACAAACTCGTGCAACTTTATCCGCCATTCCACTCAAATTCAGCTGCACGATGAAGAGATGCTGCACCGAATCAAAGACACTTTCAACAAATGGATCAGCGAACTTTCTTATTAAGAACTTTTGGAGAGAGGATGGATCCAATTAATTGTTGGGCTTGCGGCAGAAGGGGAGGATTAGGGGCGACAAGATGAGAAAGGGGAGGAAAGATAGAGCTTTATTGGACGAAGGAGCCAAGGTAAGGAAAGACTGTGATATATAATCGGGGAAGATGGATTGCACCCGTTGTGTTCGAATGATGCACGGTCTTCTAAAGAAGGATTAATTGGATTTATATATACACACACACACAGATATATATATACATCTATATATAATAGATAATTCCAATTAATCACTATTGATGTGCTTAATTCGTATATATTCATATCAGCCATTCGGATGCAGAGTCTCCCCCTCCGAAAATACAATACAAAAATCTTTATTAATATTATATATATAAATATAATTAATATCTATATTAAAAAGTATCTTTAACAAACTGGACTCACAGTGAAAAATAAAAAAAAAGGTCCAAGGTTCAAAAGCTACCCCTGCATACCATACTCCATGTATGTATATTCAGAGTTATGTACTAATGCAATTTTAATTGAAACATAGAGTACTAGTGCATAATCTATGAAAAGAAAATACAATACTATACTTCGGTCACTTGGAAAATAGGCTTTCTATTCATTGTGAAATAATATTCTGAAATTGCAATGAAAAGGAGGTAAGAGAGGAAGAGTACCGAAATCCTCATTCGAAAAGATCAGAATTGCGTCGGAGTTGATGAGGACCAGTAGTTGAAGACGGATAATCGATAAAACCTATTCTATTGTATCGTCTCCAAAGAACATCAAGAGGAAAATTCCATAAGATAGGAAAACCGTTAAATCATTCAGAACAGTCGTAAACAAAGAAAAAGAAATGGCAGCTGGCTTTTGAAAAGAGGCATTCCAAAATAGTTCTTAGCGTAGAGGCATGTGCCTGAAAAATGAAGGGATATGTGAAAACCAATGAGTAGTGCGTGAGTGAGGCAGTTTCATATTGTGGGGGCCAATTTACCCACAAAACTCTCTACAAAACTTAGTGCACTGCGTCCTAGCAGAGAGGAGATTCCATCAAGAAAGTTGAAGGTCTTCTGTCAAGTACCAGTCACGTTTAAATCCACACTTTACTGTTTAGGGAATAAAGTTTTTTGTGCAAGAAACTCGATTTTTTAGGAAAAGAGACGGAAAGGACAAAGCAAACTTAAATCTTGGCTATCTTAAAAATAATGTTTAACGTTTGTAGGTGTGATATTCTGCATGTGGTTGTATGTCCGCTAAAAACTGGAGAATCACAATTTGCATATAAACAAAGATTTCTTTGGGAAACTTTTATTTGCCTGACCTCAGTTCGACCCCAGACGAGGCAAAGTGTTCCCATTCTATCGGTTGCAGGCTAAATTTCTTTCGCAAAATTAAATTACAAATAATAGTAGTACGGAATCGAAACATGAACCAAAAGAATGAAAATTTAAATTAAAAATTCTTATTTTGATCATGGGGCATTGCTTTTGACTGAAATACGTTTGATGAATTTTATAGTAATGTTGATGTAATCTCGAACAGAAACGCAATTTTTGAAGCCGTACTTGTACTTTTCTCATTCGAAAACATCGAATTTAAGATACAAATAAAAATTTCTGACAGAATATTTGAGGAATAGTCAATTTTCTGTGAATATATCGTTTCCAGTTACGATTAACAAATCGTCGAGCCAAACTGTCGGCCATGTGCTTATCTAAGATCCCGACATTCACAATGGACAGACAAACATTTCTTTTTTCTACATCGAGGAGCCTGGAATTAGATAGTTGACACAGCAGGGACTAGAAATGGAGGGATCGCAAAAGTTGTAAATTCCCAAGCAAAGCTTATATATGACATATTTTTACCAAAAACAGTCATGCTCATTTATCAATAGTTTCACATAAATATTGGTTTCGCATGCATTTCCTGTGCGTATAGAACTACTTTTCAGCAGCCAAATATATGCATAATTGCATATTCATGAATGGAATTACTCAATTTATTTATTCTGTGTTAAACTTATTTTAAATATAGATATACGTTTCTTTGGAGCATACCGAGACATTTATTCATCTGAGACGAGGTTTCATTAACTTGCACTCATTTTCCAAGCCTTCATTGGTTTGGTTGGAAGACCAGTAAAAGTCGTTTGAACATGGTAAATGAGATGCATCATTCATCAATACCCTACGAGCCACCTTTGAGGGGATTGCTCAAAGAATAGAATGGAATTCATGAAGAGCCAAATGCAAGTGCTTGTTGCTATACATTTAATATATGCTGAAGGATGAAAACTGAACGTGTCATATATGAGGGGTATAATGTGTTTGACATGTTCGTCTCATCTTTCTTATGCGTAGAAAATCAGAAGTGTACGATCGGCTTGATAAGATGAATTTGCACGAATCACTGCACCACCTTATACTGCCAATTTGTAGCGAAATATTATGATTAATCAATTTTGTTCTTCCTCATCAGACTTACGCCTTCACGGTCTAATATTGACAAAATTGAGAGATTTTACTGCCATCCGATCTGTAACCAATAAGCTTGTCTCTCTCGGAGAAAATCCCATAACCGCTATTTCAAACATCGCAGCGATGGAAAAATTCAATTCAAATTGAGACAACGCGCTATTCCCTTTGATTCGTAACTGCAGGTAGAATAAGTAAGCAAAAGTACCAAAATTAGTCATCTATAAATTCAAATTTTTTCCCTATAAGAAGGAAAGAAAAGTGATTTGCTCACGCCTTCGACATAAGCCCGGGCATTCGATCTTTATTTATCATTACCAGTGGCGGCGGGTCCATTGGGTTCACTGAACCCCATAAGAAAACTACTGCACTATTTTTGTGTATACTATTATTCTTACCATAACCCAAGTAACCTTAACAGAAGTTATCCTTGCAAAACTTTTCCTTCGTCGAGTCGCGATTCCTGCCGCTTTTGGTTCCAACTAGCTTGACTTCGCGCGAGGGCTTACTTCCAGAAGTGAACACCAGAGGACGCGTTAGGCCCGTTGCCCACTACAACGAGAAATGCGTAGCGAGAAATGTGTGACGAGAAATGTGTGAGCGAGGCGGCAGAGTTGATGTCCGTCCACTACAGCGAGTTTCTCGCTTAGCTTGAGATACTTACTTGCATTGAGACCGCGATGGATTTCGGATGTGGTGTGATCTCAGTTGTTGAAATGTTTATTAATACTTTGAAACGTCATATAATTGATTCTGACTCGAATGACTCAGAAGAAAGTGAAGAGGAAAATGCAGTTTTGCTTTACCTGGTGACTAAGAAATAGAAATCACGGACGTTCTGGATGAATCGTTACATACATTCCAGACGGGAATATGGAGAATTTTATTGTCTAATCCCGCAACTTGATGATGAAACTCAGACGACTATGCCTATAAACATGGCTCCGATTTCAGCTAAGCTGATGTTTTCGGTAGCGATCCGACATCTATATCAATGGGACGCTAAGATACCTACGAGTGTTTCACACACGATGTACAACGCGAGCACTTCTTATGCCTATCCTTTAGTTAGATGACTCACACCATAAGATAAGATTCCCATGAGAAATAATCGAAAGTGCTGATTCGTTTACTCCTCGCAAAAACACAAGGGAACATTCGAGAAGTAATTCGAAACTTACACCCTGAAAACAGATATAAAGATTACGTTTGAGAGACAAACAGATTGATAAAATGCTCAGTTAGATCTTCTGCATGTGATTGTTTTGAGGGTGTGAATGCAAAGTAAGGCTCGTGAATAGTGCTTTTGAGAAATTCGCAGTGTACAGTTCGAAGTTTAGTTTGAATTTCATAAGGTGCAGATGGGCATCCGAAAATTCTTTTCACAGTTTGCTAATAGCTCGATACCGCTATCGGAAAAAACGTATGTAAATGGCTATGTGGTTTATTTTGAAATAACCAATATTAGATGCATAAATTAGGATTGTCTTATTTTAGGGCTGTTATCGGAGGGCACACCTCAAGATTAGTTTAGCGACATTTGCAAATTTACTTGTTCCTTTATTAAGCATCCTGGACGACTAAAAGTCTGCAAAATAGACTCTTCATTACTCGGGATGATAGAAAATATAGTGATATTTATTTTATGGCTGCCTGCTCATTTGATGCATATTTACGGAAATTATTCGATAATCGAATTTCCGTAGAAATTTGAAAAAGTATTGGAGCAGTAAAGATATCAGTAAAAATTAATTTATGATGATATTATTAATACTATACTATTTTGGAAGGAAATCAGTCAGCTGAAAGTTATTGTGCGCATAAGTTACGCACATATTTATCGGAACTGTGACTTGATGACTTAAAATAAATTTGATATACTATTAAAACTGTGACAAATTCTTCAGCTTCCTTTTCGATGCAGCCATCAATTCATGGATTTTTTTGAACACTCAGTGCGTACGACTGGGTTAGCATCAGCTCTCTGCTGGTTAAACCACCTATTACTTAGTCTAAATAATTGTAAGTTTTCGTTTTCATTATTTTCACCTTGGTATGTAACTTTAATTCTGCAAATTCAACTATAATATCAACTATAATGAAGAGTCTACTGTATTTTGTAATGCAGCCGAATTTTTAATGCTCGGTATGTGACGCATTCAGTTGAATACTTAGCTAATACATAAATAACGAAGTCCGGCTTAATTGTAAGCCTACCAGAAAATTTCATCTGATATAAATGAGTTTTTGTTCCTTATATAAACCTTGTGCGATAAGTTGTACTTATATACTTTATATCATTACTTTTATACATTGCTGGCGTTTTATTGGCAGATGACATTTCAATTAAATTCCAAATTCCGCTGATGATATAGTCAAATAACGAAAGAAATTCAAATAAGCATGGGCGCGTCAATGTGGGGGATCTAATGAGTGGATGTTACATTTTATATCGCTTGCAAATTACCGTAACTAATTTTTTCCTTCCCACGCTTTGCAACCTCTTTGAAGAAAGAACTCTCAAAGACTCGGGAAGATTTTATATACAACACTAAAGATCTTCAGCATAGAAAAAAATGAGTTTTTAATAGATATTGAAGGTATCCAAACTACACTCATGATAAGTTTCCAATTGTTCGCTTATGTAAACTACTATCATGGAACGTGTAATAAGTTGGCCACATAAGCGTTAAACTCCTTTTTTTCAATGCATATATTTTTTGAAAGAATTGAGATTTATTGTAGTAAGTACACTCGCGCAGACTTTAATATACTGTAAGGTAGGCATCTTTTCGTCTTTTCAGCAGCCTTGGACCCCGTGGAGGGGGTAAATGTGTGCGAGAAAATTCGCTCGACCATCGACTTGAAAAAAGTTTCTCGCTCGCCTCGCTCCGCACATTTCTCGCTTCGCTCTAGTGTACGTACGCCCATTTGATGCCATGCTTTCGATTTACACATTTCTCGCCACACATTTCTCGCAACGCATTTCTCGCTGAAGTGGGCAACGGGCCTTACTGGTGAAGAGCGGAGAGGGGAAAGAGGGGCTACGATCGCTGGCCTACGATGCAGCGACAGCCGAAAAGAATGGCTTCAAAGGATTTTCGGAAATTGTTTTAGGCACTTCCCGGGAAATTAGAGAGTTGAAATTTGTGGGATCGCTGGAAGCCGTGCATATCCAACGAAAACTACAAATGCATTCACGAAGATTATCCTTGGTTCGACGCTATGTCAGAGCAAATCTTCTTCTATTTTAAATGCATTGCGGCAATTTTTAAGATTTCTTTTGAATGCCTTCCCGATGATATAGAAATTTAAAACCTGGCATGTGATTAGAGATCATAAATACATTTCATATACGCTGTTTAACGTTTCTCTGATGATCCTTGGTTCGATTCCAGAGCGCCATTTACATTCCTCTGTGCATTGCAAATAGGGATAATGGAATCTTATTTTAGGACCTTCCCGGTATGATATCAACATAAAACTTTGGAGTAAATAAGTTAAATATTTACCAGGTCGTTGTATCTATTCATAACTTTCGAAATGTCCTTGAAACAAATGCATGTTTTTCATCTGGAAGCTTTCTTCCTCTTTCTTTAATCTCTAAAAAACGGGCAACAGCAGGTCCTTGGTCATAATATGCAGTTCCAACACTGTTAACTGCGATTTGTACATCCTAGATTTTATAGCTTCTCTAGAAAGGCTTGACTGTTCGTTGGATTTAAGCGTGGTATGCATTGACACAGCTCTCTCCGTGCCAGCACTGTGAGGATTTAAAGTAAGATCTGCCAGAAGTAATTAGTTGAAAATTGATGAATGTTGTGATACCTTCAAGTAATGGTAAAGCCTAGCTGTTGACGAAGTCATGTCTGGAGGAGGAGGAACATAGGGCCCATCTTCCCGAACTCTATCCCTGAAAAGAAACATTTTATCCAAACTCTGACGTTTGACGCTTCCTGACTTTAGTTTAACACGCGAAGAACGTATTTTCCTTTTTGCCGGCGCCAAATACTGTCTCTAGGCGACAAAATCTTGGCACTAGGCAACATTAGTGTTGCCTGCTTTATATGTTATTTTTTGCACTGATGTCTGCAGCCATGTAAATGCTACCCATAATACAGTGCAATATCTACATATTCAGTAGTTCATATATAGTCTACATATTCAGTTACCGGTTTCTTGTGACGTATTTAGTACGTAAACCTTCTGCGTTATGTTTGTGAACAGTTTTTCTCGCTTTTTACGATGAGTAATGTCCAATATTTGAAAGGAATTTATTTTTCCTCTCTTTCTATTGAAGAAAAATATGCAATAAAAGGAGTAGGGAGGCGTATTCCTTTGCTAAACCTATCTCTGCGTCCAAGTACCAAAGATAGACAATATTTCCGAGTGTTTAAGCCACAAATATATGTGAGAAACAGTTAGATCTGTGGCTTTGACTCTTTCAATAGGCTATACCAGTGGTTCCCAACGTTTTTCAGTTGGCGACCCACCTTTCCTTATCGGAATACCTCCACGGTCCATCGGTCCATGGTGGAGTCAAAAACCTTATTTGTATCGTATCCTGTGTGAGTGATTAAGTGGTTCTGTTGTCCCAAATGCTAAAAATCAAGAACTAAGAAGACAATCAAAGCACAATTCGATTAGTTTCGATTTTTTTCATCTTTTCTGATGGTTTATTTGATGGTTTCTGATAGTTTCAGGATCGAATCGCGACCCACCTATAACCCTCCCGCAGCCCACCGGTTGGGAACCGCTGGGCTGTCACTCTTTGCGAAAGACAAGGACGCGAACAAAAATAGGTGTGTTCGATTTAAGGCATTTATCTCAAAAAATGACAAAGCATGAGGAAAATATTGGACAATAGGAAGGCCAGTTTAGATGTTTCAGTTTTGGGTAAAACGGTGATTCGAGAACTAAGCAGAAGACAATAACTAGAGACAATTGAAATCGCGAAAAAGGTTTCCTCACCAATGAACACACCTTCCCCCACAACCCTCTTATCCCTCTTCCCCTCTTATCCCTTAAGATATTCCCATAACCTCTCCTTTCCCTCCAACCCTTACGGACATTTAAGCAACTTTTAAAAAATTTCTGTACCAGAAGATGCTACTCCGGTAGCGAAACCGGTAGTTAATAAAAAAATCGTGTAGAAAATTAAAAAGGTTTTTCTTCATTATCTAAATGGCTTTCCACAAAGTAACGCCTGATCATCTAGATTTCAATTAAGCAGAACATTTGTAAGGGAAATTGAGAGTCACAATGATGCCGTCATATTATATATTGATATTCTAACAAATAGATACAACTTAGTTAAAAGGTATTTTGGTTTTTAAAAATACATACGAATAAATATGAAGCGAGAATTAAAAAAAACTAAATTTTCGTGAATGTAGGGATTTTGTACTACAAAGCCATATATATATATCAAACCCGAAATTTTTATTTTCATATTTCTACTGCTTTTATCCACGGTTGTTGTGAATTATCCTGCGGCCATATAAGCAGAGGCAATATTGCAGTATGAGCCACAATGTTCAACCATATTCGCAGCCGCTGAAAAAATACGGCTTTTGAAGTGAACTGTAGAAACGCGCCGCCACTGATCATGACGTACTGTCTCGTTCCACCTGCGTCATCGCAGTCTCCATTATTCCCACGTTAATGCTCACTACATCCACCTCTGGCACCTGCGAGCAGTCCCACCGCACACGGTCTTGAAGAACAGTTGAAGAGCGCAACTTATAACGAAGTACTAAATAGCTTATTGCGGGTGCCTAAGTTGAAGCACTTCTTCATGTGCCAATGATTTTCTCAGGAGGACCTAAATGAAAGAGATAGGTTTACCACTCGGAAAAAAACAATACTGCAAGAGAGCTCTAAATAGAAAATAGTGGAATAAAATATGCACATTGATAAATGGTTCCCCGTACGAGAGAGGGCTTTTTAGATTAAGCTATGAGAATAAATAGGTGGGCAAATATAAAAATAAAGAGTGGGTGCAGAAACGTTTCGTTAAATGACTGTGTTTTGATGTAAATATGCCATTTAATTCTATTAACTATCAGTCGCTTTGTACGAAGATTCATTTACTTCCACTCTCTTACCAACGTCTAATTGCTGATGTCATTTTTCAGAACTAAATTATCACCGGAGATACCATCGACGCCTCTAAGTTAATTGAACTAATACATTTCAATATCCCATCGCGAAACACTGGATCCCTGTTTCATTTCTTCATGCAGGGTCAATGTTTACACCCATTCCGAGGATGCTCAGTACGGCCAATTACATTAACTCCGTACTTTTATTCTCTCACAAATTCTACTCCTTAACAACCAACTGTATCCCGAATACATAATTTTCAATACTCGTCTTTTTTTGTTTAATATTTTTTGTATGTTAACCTGTCAACCCTTGTTGACGTCTTGGATTTTTAATTTTTGTTATAACTATCGCACTGTTCATTGCACTATTTTTAGTCTATGATTTTATCGTATGTTTCTTGGAGTTTTTTTGACTGTTTACTTGTTTACCTGTCATTTATTTCTTGCTTTGACGTATTTATTATTCATGTATTATAATTCAAGTTAGTGGGCTTGTTCCTGTTTTGAGTTTTTCAATAAATAAATACATGACAGGCCAAAATTTGTAATTGCTCGTAAGCAAGGGCTTTCTCAGCTGCGCTATTCGAAGGCATAGAACCCGTCCGTATTATCAAGTCTATAAATATATATTGCCTAGAAATAGAATTCTCTCCATCGAGTCATCAAAAATTCTTCTGATGGTTTTTGGGTAACGCGTGATAGTTCATTCGATGCCCAATCTAGTTACATTGTGAATATTCAAGTGTATTCTACGGATGGAAATGGATGCACTCACCAATGAGCCTGAAGAGCGGCTGATGTCGTCTGCAATGAGAAGGAGCTCGCGGCCCACCTCCTGCCAAGACGGCCAAGATCCTCGACGGGCAACCGCACCGCTCTCATCTGGAAATATGAGATTATCTCATGAGGATTCCTAAAACGTATCTTTATGTTAGAATTGCATGTAAAGTTTTCCGAATAGATTATATGAAAGAAAATAATTAATAATAGAAGAGTAGCTTGACATTCGAATTCTGCGATTCGAGTACCATATTTGAGCGAATGAGGAAGAAAATCTTCACTGCATGTGAAAGCAACGTTTACTCAATATGAAGAAAATGCGCAGGATTCGTACTGAAGTAAGTACGGAGTTAAAAACCATGAAATAAACGATACTAAATAATAATAAACGATATAGCTTAGTTACACAAAATGTCCCTCGATTGTCTTACACAGAATGTCCCTAGTCGAAACGTTTCATTTATTCTTGGAATATATTCAATGAATTCATTTCATTTTATTGCAGTTCTGCTGACGTAAGAATATTTATCAAAACGTTTGTAAGATGGCTCAATGTAAAGTTTGTGAGGATGATCATTTTATAAATAAATCTTAGCGTTTCAATCAGTTTTGAGTCTCTTTTCATTTCGATTTAACTGTGTAAATCTCATACAATCCCGATATTCTGTGATTTTAATGCAACCCCATTCTGCAAACATCTCAGTCTTTCTCTGCCCCATATATATATGAGACCAGACTTTGGATCGTAAGACTTTTTGTTCTCTTGCTTTCCTCGAGGTTTCTATTTGCTAAATTTAGGGTCCTTTATATCGATGTCCATTCCTCCTCAGTCTGGGCTCCTGGTTATATGGACTACTAAATAATTTTAATAATCAACTTAAGTCTAAGGTGGCCTATCAACGTAATATTTATGATGTCATTACTCTCTTTTTGTTGAAACAAATAGTATAATAACAAAGGCATTGGTATCTTCAATGTTTATTAAAAGTAATAGATGCCCCGAACACCTGCTTGAGATCACTTCGGTTTCAAACTGTCACTTACTCTGTCCCACTAACAACACAACACTAACTTGTGAGACGGCATCAAAACAAATCCATCCCAAGATGCTCTACATTCTTTAATATTAAGTGTATTTAGATTTCAATTGATAGAAATTTATGCACTTGACTTTCGCAGCATATAACTCCGGATCTGGATTGTTTTTTTAATTTGACTTCTGAATTTTAATGGAAACAAGGTATTAAGGCCGCTGAAATATTCCAATACCTCAATTCATTCAATTTTAAGCCTCTAAAATGGCAATAACCTCTCAAAGAGTGAGCTGCCACTAATCTTACGTATATCGTACGATAATTGCACTTTAGAGAAGGTATATTGCTTTTACCACTTAATCATAATCTTCGCACAGTAAAATATAAGTTATAAATTACTAAATTGGTTGGAGTAAAAATAAATATATCCGCTTTATGGGTCACTGGTAGCTAATAAAATACTTCTCTGTGAAAGTATTTTTCCATTACTGAATTGCATTATCTAGTAACATTAAGGTTATTAGGCTAAATAAAAATGCACGACCATTTTGCGAAAAATTAGCGAAGAAAGACGAAGTTTATCACTAATAGATATTGTAGTCGTATGAGCATTCATCAATAAAATGTATTTCGTTCCAGACACGTCGCTGTGGCTGTCTTCCGCCTAACAAAGGCAGTTACAAAATAGAGGTAATTTGTTAAAGAATTATTAGAACGTATTTTAGCGGCTCTTTCTTAACAGGAGTATTAAATCATGAGAGTATGGCTTCCCATTATGTACGCGCATTAAATGGGGGGAAGGAAACCTTATTAATCCCTTCTAATTAACACCTCAGGGCATCTCAGCTGACCCACTGATGCGTACGAACCGCGTAATTGAAGACGAGAGAAAAAAGGGAGAGGAGGGAGTCGGCGATAAACCACGCTTTTGAAATCATTGACTTACCATCCGAAGACATGTTTGCAGACACAATTTAAATTTTGTCGCATCTTTAATTGAATTCGCAGTTGTTTTACAAACACCTCTCTTTTGTTCAAAAAGATCTAATTTTCAATGCGCCTTTAGGTATGCACAAGTTCAAACACAGAAATTATCCTCATCTAATGACGGCATATGATCGTCATGTTTTAAGGAATGATCAATCCTTATCATCTCCTTATTAGATGAGGAATTCAATTTCATACCCACGCCAATAACCTGCAAGTGGCAGGGGATGTTAAAAGTATTCTAAGTAGTTCTTTTGTTTGACGCTATCGCGTAACATTTGCTGAAAGAATGACTTCTTAAAGTGAATTATCTTAATCTCTGTCTTTCTCTTTTATTTGTATGGTGTTTTCCTTTTTGTTTATTTGTAATATATTCCATTGATATTTAGATGTCTTAGTTAATAAAACACAACGTAGAGATTGCTTAAAGCTATTTATATAAATCAACAAATTAATGTTGAAAGTAATACTTTTAATATTTTTTATTTAATGGTCATATTAAACCGTAAAGAGAATAGTAACGCATCATTTACCTACTATTTTCTCAAACTGAATAGCTGGAATGAATCTGTCAGCATTTATTGTTATATTACACAAATATTGCATAGGAGTTTTCTTTTAGGACTAAATTAGCTAAAACTACTATTCACATTAAAGTGTGGCAAAATATATATACTGTTATAAGTATTGCTTTAAACATTGTCGATTTCTTTAATTGGAATAAAATGCCTTCCAAAAAGCTTTAAACTCTTTCCGAAAATATTTATGACTGGAAGTGGGAAATATCATCCAATTCACAAGAACATCATGGACCGCCAACAGCATTACATCACTTTACTACGTTGTAACAACATTTGTGCATAAAATCTGTCGTGTGGAAGGGGATGGACGTCCATAATAAGCAATTTGGAGGGTGGGAATAGGTCGGTGAGAAGAGAAAACATCCCTCATTTGATTGAAGCAAAAGGGTTGCGCGAAGAGAGTTAATCCCCGAATTAAGGATCGGTGGAATGAGAAAGCGCAAGAAGAAAGATGAAACGACAGGGGGATTTAATGGGATTTCAAAGGACCCTCGGATACATGATCATCAATCTTGCGATCTATTCTCCTAAGATTTCGTTCAATTTCATTTCTTCTCAGGATTTTCCCAGGCGACAATTTTTATATCGAAACAATATTCATCGAATTAATAGTTATTTGAGTTAATTGACTAGTAAATTAGTCTACTATTTTATCGCTATTTTTATTGAATATTTATTGAAAGTTTTTACGATAGTTACGTATTCTCATAAAAGTTGGTGAGAAATTTCGATAAATTTCTCGACTGAAGATATGCGAGGTTTTCATAATGATTTTTCCCGGAATTTTCAAATCAGTTGGTTTTCTTTTTGACTCAACTCTAGCTGTCCCATTCTATTTTCATTCTTATTCACAGCGAAACATTTAACTAATGAGAGGTTGAACTCCGCAATGACTAAATTAGGTCAGCCGAATATAAATATGCAGTAAATATCTTAAGTGATATCAAATGGTAAGATCTCTCCTACCCTTAATAAAGATTCCATTTTGTGTCTAAATTGTGAACTTGACGTATACCTCAGGAATTTCAAAGCAAAAATTAAGATTTTCTTCGATTTTGAGAACATGTTACTGGTCTATAACTCAGGACCAATGACTACAGTCAATTAAGAGTCTCTAATTGACTTGATCTATTAATACCCTTCATGCCGTCATTCCATCTGCTTTATTTCAAATAATCCCAACTTGCGACTGATTGTGAGAGCAATTATGCAACGCATTATTTTTTATCGTAGCATTTTTTAACACTAACTTCACTTCAAGCAACTAGCAAAAGGAAGGCGGTGGACCTCTTTCCAGTGCATTACTTCAAAATTTTTTAAGATAAATTTTTACGAATTCATTGAAACCCTTTGACTTTGTGTAGTACCATTCCGAATTTTATATGAAAGAATTAAAAATTTAGCTAACACTAATTTAGTAATTTTACATCATGCTATACCTAGATGGACAGCTGGTGGTCATTTGACCTCTTTCTCTTTCAAGCCAAATATTTCCTTTTTTCTCCATTTTTTTATATTTTCCTGCAGATATTTATATATGAATACTCCTTTAATAAACATATAAATTATATTTCAAAGGAATTTGAGTTGAGCTTGATTATTATTCAAATCCATTAAAAATTATTAACTCTTCGCTGTATCTCTGAAATCTGTTTATAAATTATCCATCGATGGCAAAACAGTAATTTAATGTTCCTATAAGTGTATAGGAATACAGATACGCCTAAAATAAACAATTACGCTCCTCCAAAATGAAAAGAAGCAAAATATATGTATTGAGAAGCGAAGTGGTCAAATGTCCACTTCCTGGCCATCTAAGTAGAGCTAAACTTCCGTTCTTCTAGTATTAACAAAACGCGGTTCACTTGGCTCCCTCCCTTGCAGATGGATCCGAAATAAACTTTCTTTTCCATCGCATTTACTGACAATCCACTCAAAAAAGCACGGGAGTTAAATTACTTGTCCGCATATTTCTTTGATATTAATGATCCAATTTAAATTATCTGCTACGTTGATCCCGAGTTGCTCTGCCGAATCTTCTAATTTTATTTTTATTACAACGTTTTATAAGGGAAATTCGTGTGCAATTATTTCCTTTCGAAGAAACTGACTACGGAGCATTCACTCACCTTAAGGTTTAAGAGCAATTGTTCGCACCACGATATTGCTCCCTTCGCAAACATCCTAACGTTATCACTTATCTCGTCACTCAAGTCAATGAAGAATAAAAATCTGATGCGGCCAGCACATGACTTTCTCCATATATAAGATGTAAATATTTATCTAAGACAGTATTTCCGAACTCTATATTCAATCTATACTTGGAAGATAAGAGATTAATGTATATACCATATTATCTTTTACGTCACAAACATTATAAATAATGTTTTATTTACGACAAAATTTTCAAAATCTAGATTCGATCTAAACTTGGAAGATACATACAGACACATTTTTTGTAATTTTTGTAGATAACTGTATATACCTAAACATCAGATTAATGGAGGAATTGTGCTAAACCGGAAACGAGCTTCGAATAATAAAGCTCGACTTCTAGTCGAGTTTTATTATCAATTCTAGTTAACCGATTTACTCCAAAAACTAATCAACTCTAACTACACCAACCAAATTGCTAAATATGAAATTTGGTGTTGAAAAAACAAATGGTTTTTATGTTAGAGTGCCCACAAAGTACATAGTCAGCAACTTCCGGTTTATCAGTATTTCAAAAATAACTCATAAAAAAATGTTTCACACAAATGTTATAGTAAAATTACTTTTTCTAAAACTTTTATAAATATTGGTATATACAAAAATATCATATTTATGGAGATATTTTGCAAAAACGGAAATTTTCTTCGAAGAATAAAGCTCAACTTCCGGAAAACTGATTTACTCCAAAAACTAATCAACTCTGACAGCACCCACCACAGTTCAATATATGAAGTTTGGTATTGATACGACGAATAGTTTTTATGTTAGAGCGCCCACAAGCACACACACAATTACATACGCACACACGTATACACAGATATCATTCCTAAAATGGTCAAAACGTGTTCTAGGGACCCCAAAACATGTATTTCCGTTGAAATCTCTAAGTCGATTTTTTTCATGAAAACAATACTTTCTCTATACTACGTATATACTTATTGGTAGTGTATTTATTTATTTTTGAATGTTTTTCTCTTTTCTTATCTTTCTGCTATTACTATTGGTAGGTTTGCGCAGGTTTTTCACACCCCCCTTCCTTGTGGGTGTTTTCCTGCAGTGGATTTTTTTTCCTAAGAATCTCTTAGGTTTTTTACATCCACAATTCTTCTAATTTTTTCTACTTCTTATTTCATTCTTAATGACGATGGGTTAGATGGAAGAAGAGACTTTTAAGTCTCAATCTCGCCCAAATAAAGACGATTTATTATTATTATTATTATATGGATAAAAAAAAGGGGTCCAAATACGTTGCCTTGAGTTACTCCTGAGGTATCTTTGATTCGGTTCGAGCTTACGCCATCAAGTACTACTTGTTGTTCCTTGTCGAAGAGGAAATCTTTAAAGCATATAAGAGTAATTTTTGGAAGATTTGTATTATACCAGGAACTAATTGACGAAAATATAGATATGACCAAATTCGGGCCACCGGTATATTGGCTATTATGTTACTGGTATATAATAGGCTACTACAAAAACTATTTGTGTAAAAGCTTTCAACTGCGTGACGTTGTTGTACACCATTCTCCCGCTTAATCTGTATGCAGTATTCAACGAGCTCGGAAAACGCCTCTGTGTACTGTTTTGCATTGGTAAGAATTGGCCTTAATAAGAAGTTATTACATATTATAACATTCCTATTGAAATAAGCAGTCTTTTGATATAGTTATGACAAAGCTATCTTCAAAAATTTCACTTCGATCAAGTATTTAATTTTATACCACCGGGTGTGTTAATTTGGGCCCCCATTATGGTCCCAAGATCGCACCCTTTATACGAGTTGTTTTAGCTTGAAAGGAAAGGGGCATAGACAAAATTAAGATTTTATTCGCTTGGCGTTGTAGATGATGGACCAACCCCAAAAGAATAAATTAGGCAAACACAGAGGAAACTAATGTTTTACTTAAATACAGTTAAATATGTTTTATTAGTTCTTTTTTACCCAATATACCTTTATTCATATCTCGACAGTAAATTACTATTACCATATCTACATCAATAAGTTATTTTCTATAATTTAGAGAATTTTAGGAGCCTTTTTTCTAGAAGCTGAGATTTGAATTTTTATGTAAACTAATTTTGAAAAACTAATATTTCATAAAAATACATTAAAGCTTCACTATCTTATGAAGAACCTATCAAAGTATTTGTTTCGATAATTTGGGGTATTTAACCAATTGCCTCTAGGCTGCATAGCAAACAAATAAAATGGGGGCCCAATTTTGGTTCCTTTCCCTTATTATTAAAACACAATAAAAGTGTGTGGTTGAACCAGATGTGTTTGCGTATAGTAAATAAGGTATAAGAAACATAATATGGGTATAAAGTGCCATTCTTTAGCACGCGAAGACTAAACAGCAGTAATCGCGATGTTCTTTCGGATTTCGAATCGGCAAGCCCGAGGAAGCCATCTTAACCGCGTCTTCCGATAGTCTTTTATTTCCTCTGGGGGTGAACACGTTGAGACATTATAACCTCCGGAGTGATGTTTTAACGCTCGAGTATTAAGGAGAGGAAAATGGACACTAAAAAGAAACAGCGCTTTTTGATGTATGAGTGCGATGGTCGTTAAAATGCAGAGGGAATATAGCACAACCATCTCGCGGCAGAGATGAACTTTTAATGGAGAACATTGGAGAGAAAGAATCTTCGTAAAAGCATCCCTCGGTTTGCATAAATCATATGAGCAATATTTCTCCGAATGAAGAAAACTGTAAATCCGAAAGTTTCAAACTTGGGGTGAGCGACAAGTTTGACGGAACTCGTGAATATGTAGCGCCATAAGCGGTGAAAGAAAGAAACAACCATCAAACGGACCTCTTTGCACTCCTTTTGCGGCGGTTGATTAATCTTTGCGGAAATAATTTCACGAGGTATCGATTATAATTTATAAATAATCACAGATAATCATCGTCACAAATAAACCAAATTTCATGAAAAGGACTACTTGAATGGAATCTATCACAAGAAAATATTTCCATAATGCCTTAAAACGATTTTTTTTACGGCTTAAAGTTTCGCGAATCACAAATCAGGCTTAGTAGTAGTATGACTCATTGGTAAAGAATAGTTTTGATTAAATTCCATAATAACGAAATTATTGGCTTCGATTTTTAATATCATTCTTCGCTAATAATGACTTCAAACAATTATTCTCAGTATTATATTTTCAGTTTTACTGTATAATGCATCTTTCTTTTGGTTCGTACTTAATGCATAATATTTCTTACATTTGCTTATAACATACGCTATAAACAGAAGCCGTTATTTAGCGGCACCTGAATTCATTAACTATTGCGCTAATTGCAGCTGAAACCTAACGCTGGACCGGAGTCTCATGTTTTTAGATTTGGTGAAAAATTTCGTCCCTCGGAATCGAATCGGGGACCGCTTTAAAGAGAGGCTGCAATCAAGGCTTCGCACATCATCAATCTTCCCTCCCCTTCACCCTTTGAGCCCCTCGAGCACGCGCTAACCCATTCTCCGAGCAAAACAAAAAACTGCCGCCACCCGCTCGCAGACGCCTGGTCAACTGGTTCCTAATCCAGGGAATCCGAGAAAGGGAATTCAAAAAGGGAATCGAAGGGGGTAGTGATAGGAGTTAAGGGTGAAGGCGGTGGCTACCATACAACGAGCCTTTGTGTTCGGGTAAATGGATCTGTCAAAATCCTAAAGGATTAATTTTGTTTTAATGAGTGGCATCGCGTAGCAAAAGAGGGGAGGGAGACGATGATGGCGAAAATGAATAATTGCGGGGATTTCGCTTTACGGCGTTGACGAGGAATTGAGTATTTCGCGATAAGGAATCCACATTATCAGATGAGAAGACGGATTATGAGGGAGGTATGGAACATAATAACGAAGGTGTAATTAAGGCATTTTGTGATATTAGGAGACAATAACTAAACCTTAAAATACCCTGATGGATAGAATTTGTTGCCCAATTTGATACGAACGGCAATACTCGTAATACTAATAATTCGGCTTTATTTTTCGGTGTATTTTAATCTCAGACTTAATTCTTTTAATTCACGCAAACGAGCGATTCGAACCCGATACCTCAGCGTTGCAAGATACGCCAACGAGGCCGCCGATCCAATGAAAAAGGCGTCGTATTACTTAAGACAAATTTTTCCCGTTAACGGAGGTTGGAGGCGATGTATAGCCCAACCATGCTAAGAAGGCTTCAACAATATCTCCGGCCAAATAATGAAAGTGGCATTCGCCGACCGGCAGTAGGACAGCCTGTACACAAGTACAATTTTCATCCTTCATAGAAACTTCAAAAAAACAAACAAAAACTGATCATCACTTTGAAATTTAAGAAGTTTAAAATTTTCTTTCTGTTGTATTAAACATTAAGCTGGATGTATAGTAATAAATTTATTTTACTCTGGGATTATAAGTCTCATAAGAGCAGAAAAAAATATACAAATTCTATCTGCTCACATAAAAATAAATAATACAAATTATAAACAATAGGTCAAATACAAAAGATAGACAGCTTACAAAAAATAATACAAAAAAGAATAAAGAGAAAGAAATAAGCCAATATTATGGTAATAAGAGTCATTCTGTAGTAACAAAAAGGTAATCAAACAGTTTTTCTTTAAATGACTGTGCGGAGGTGGAATTTTTAATGTGTGAAGGCAGGTTGTTCCAGAAATTAGATGAAGAAATTAAAAAGGATTTTAGGTAAGTCCGAGGGATTGGGCATAGAAGATAGTTAGGGCCGGAGCGGGTAGTTTTACAGGAAACAATATTTGTAGGTAAATATGTCATAGATATACTGTATAATTAATTTTATTGAAATATTGCCTTTCTTTCAATCCCACTTAACTTTATGCACTGTGCTACTGAACCTGGATTGGTATTGTAGAGATTTCGATTGCTTGAAAGATAACCTCAAATTTACAAAACCCGAATTTAACAAAGCTCAAATTTTTGGGTCCCTTCAACTTCGTAAAATTGAGGTTCTACTGTATAATATATAGTATTTATATATATACATATATAACAAGTACAACTTTCATGATAGGCTTCTTTAATGGAAATTTATCCGGACGTAAAAGCACAACCCATTCGGATGTCCGGGTGGTGGTGGCATTAAAGAGGTCCATCATGAAGAAAAGAATTACTACCCTGCAATTCACAACCTACAACTGCCGCAGCTTGAAGAGTGAAAAACGATTGCTGGAACTACTCAATGAAGCAGAGAAGATAAAATGGGATGTCATCGGTCTTAGCAAAGTCAGAAGAAAATCAGAAGAGCTGCTTACACTGAAGGAAGGACATTTATTCTTTTACAGGGGTACCAAGGATGGAAGAAATGGAGGCGTTGGATTCTTGATCAACATGAGATGGAAGGATAATGCGGGAAAAATCGAAGGTGTATCAGGTAGAATTTGTAAACTCACACAAAGGATTAATGAGCGTTACTCAGTACAGGTCATCCAAGTCTACGCACCAACAGCGGCAAGCAGCGAAGAGGAAATTGAAAACTTCTACCAAACTCTCGGCACTGAACATGACAAGGAGGCCCACTACTACAAAGTCATTATGAGAGGAGATTTTAATGCTCGTGTAGGTCAGCGGGAAGCTGATGACACTGCTGCAGGACAATACGGACTGGGCCAGAGAAATGAGCGAGGTCACCGCTTAGTAGAGTTTGCAGAATGCACCAATATGTACATAGCAAATACGTACTTTAAGAAAATCCTACAAAGAAATGGACGTGGAAATGCATTGAGGAATGTAAATGACTCTCTGGGATCGAACCAAGGACCGTACGCAAAATATTAAACAGCATATATAAAATATATTCATATTCTATATCTACATTCCGTTTTTTATGTTTCTATGTTATCGGGAAGTTATTTTTAAAAAATCTTTAAATTCGTCGCAATGTATTTTAAATGGGAGAATATTTGCCCTGACCTAACATCGAACCAAGGATAATCCTGAAAGATGTCTTTATGGGTTTCATTGGATATGCACGGCTTATAGCGATATTTCGAATTTCAACTACTTACTTTGCCGGAAAGTGCCTCAAAAAATTTACGAAAATCCCCGTAATGTATCTTTACGGGAAAAATGTGGACTTTGTGGCCTTCTGGCATCGAACCCATGACCCTGAGGTTCAAAATCGCTTATTTTCTGGCGGTTACTTGTTATGGCCACTACGTTGTAAAAATTTCGAGTCAGTGGCACTTGTGGAACATGGTTAGAATTTTGATCGCTTATATATAAGTATATCCTGAGAAACGTCTATATATAAGCGTCCATATATAATAGATAAATATATATTCACACACACACACACACACACATTTTAAACCTTAAAGATTCCGGCTTTCGTCGACCCAATAAGATATACGTAGCGTAAAAGCTACGATGAAGTTAAAGGCAGGGGCTAAAGAAGGCAAAGAGCTAAATAATCACCCTAGGAGTAAGACACTTTATCCGAAGTAATTACCCGATTAATTAATAACAACTCCTCGGCCCGTAATACTGAGAGGGATTATGAGGTATTGGGGCGAAGGGGAATGCAAATTGGGGCCCAAGATGAAGAGGGCGTCACTTCCACGGGAAATGACGTCATCCCCACTGTAAACGGCGGTAATCACAGACTGGGAGAAGACGAACCCTCATTCGGTCGTATTTTACAGCAATTATTCGAAATTAAAGAGTTTATTAGAGATCACTGGCCGTTAATGGCTTCGTTCGGTGTTCCCAGTGATTAAAAATACACGCAAATAGAACTAAGAGAACTCTCTCGTCGCCAATATCCTTAATGTGCGAAATGTGGATGGAGGGGGTTCACATGCTCTCATGAAAGCAGTTATCGAGAGGTCTGAATGTTTAAATAATGAGCTAAGCAGGGTGATGAAGGAACGCATTTCTGATAGAATCCACGAACAACCGAACGCTATGGAGAAGAAAGACTCTTCACGGAGAAAGGCCAAGCATTTGCAGCGTCGTAATGAACAACACAATAACTAATGGCACAAAGTGAGGGGCGATTGCTAGTTGCTCAGTCCCCCGTATTACTAAATGAACATAAACGCGATCACATTGAATGAAAGATATACACTCCATCGAGTTTAGCGTAGTTGCTCGGTGATATTTATAACTCTTCGCTGAATAAAAAAAGACGGTTATAAACATTGATTGAACCTACATTTCGGAATTCAACAACCTCTTTTCAGATTATTGTTATTTTGAGGTCTTAATTTAGGACTGTCCAAATTTCACAATTATTTTCTGTAATTTTAAGAGTAAATTGTAATTTTGAATTTAAAAAATTATTCTCACACCGGAATAGGAACGTTTATTCAATTTCTCCTCTAATTGCGCACAATTGACTCGATTTCATTAAACTATTCTTCCCGATTTAATTTCGTAATAATAACAGATAGGCCTACAGATATAAAAAAAATGTTGATTGCGTTATCGTAGATACAGAAGAACTCCCTTTGGAGTTTCCACAGAGTAATTAATTTTATTTGTTATTTTGTGGACTCTCCAAATTAAATTTTTCTTTTCTGTGATTGTAAAGGAGTCCACCGAACCTCACCTCAATCCGTCATGTTTTTCTGAGGCCATTTAACATTCGTTACGTAAGATATCCTACGGCAAAGATACTGTTTGATACGGTCGTTCAATAAGTCCTTAGAAAAAGATGGAAAAACACTTTTTTGGGGTAATTTTTTTTTATTTCTCAACATAATCTCCTTTCAGCTCTACACATTTTTCTAAACGTTTTTCAAAAAATTTTATGCCGTCCGAAAAATAGGATTTCGGAAGTTCTTCAAAATTCTCATTTGTTTGCTTAATTATCACCTCGTTGGAAGAGAACCGTCGTCCGCCATTTTTTCAAATTAGGAAACAGGAAACAGTCATTTGGGGCCGAATTTGGTGAATAAGGTGGATGTTGCAACAATTCGATTTTTAATTCCATAATTTTGGCCATCGAAACAGCACACGCGCATTGTCCTGATGCAAGTGGAATCTTTTCCTCTTCAAATGTGGAAGTTTTTCTTTGATTTCATCGCTCAACCGGTGCAATAACGACGCATAATTTGCCCCTGTTATCGTTTATCCTTTTTCCAAGTAATCGATAAAGATGATGCCGTGTGCATCCCAAAAGACGGTGGCCATCACCTTGCCGGCTGATGCCACCGTTTTCGCCTTCTTCGGAGCCCGTTTACCCTTGAATATCCACTGTTGTGACTGTCTCTTTGTTTCTGGAGTGTAGTAATGAATCCAGGTTTCATCTACAGTTATGTATCGACAAAGTGATTCGGCAGAATTGCGACGGAAGAGCGCCAGAATAACCTCAGAGTCGACCACACGATTGCACTTATTCTCCTCTGTGAGCAAACGCGGCACCCATCTAGCAGAAATTTTTTTCACGGACAGTTTTTCATGAGAAATTAAAGCGACTGTACCTTGCGATATGCCTGTGGCCTCAACGATTTCGCGAACTTTAATCCGTCGATCACTTAAAATCATATCGTGGATTTTGTCAATCGTTTCGGGAGAAGTCACTTCCACTGGGCGTCCCGAACGATATTAATCTTTTGTGGATGAACGGCTACGTTTAAACTCATTTATCCAATTGTAAACAGTTGCAAACACAGGAGCAGATGTGCCATGAACTGCATCCAACTCAGCTTTGATTTCTTTCGGCGTTAAACCATTCAAATACAAATGTTTAATCACAGCCCGAAACTCACTTTTCTCCATTGTTTTAATAAAACAAATGTTGTTCACCTCAATCCTATTTTTCGGACGGCATAAAAATTTTTAAAGAACGTTTAGAAAAAATGTATAGAGCTGAAAGGAGATTATGTTGAGAAATTTAAAAAAAATTACCCCAAAAAAAAGTGTTTTTCCATCTTTTTCTAAGGACTTATTGAACCAACCACTATTTTCACAGGACTTATAGAACTAAAACGTAATATCAGGAAATGTTTCGCAGATGTAGCGTCGCCACTTGGCAAAAAAATCATTTAGTTCATTAACATTAAGGTGAAGTGAAATGAAGTGAAAATGAAATTAGGAATTCTTGTGAGAATTTCCTGCTAAGAATAACAATGGTATGTACACTCCTGGCCAAAATTAACGCAGCACCTCCCTAGCGATCCTTACGGCCGGTGCTGCGTTAAATTTTGCCAGGACTGTACATCGGTTGGGAAATAGGACGTTTTTAAGCGAGTATTCTCCTTATAAATTCTATTTATAAATATCAACTACAGGTTCAAAATTTTTGATTTTGGATGATAAATTTAGCTATTGGGAGAGCGGGGCTAGTTGATACAGGGGCAAGTTGATACACTGTATTTTTTTTAATACTCTCTGGTCGCAGTACATCTAAATATTTACAGACACCTTCCTAGACCCTATGGAATGCATTCGTGTAGTTTGAGTGCCGTGCTGCTTCGGGGAACGTCGCTGTGTTCACTTCAGTGTTTTTGAATGTGAAAAGTAATATTTTTCATCGCCGTTTGAATATCTCTTGTAGCAACTGCATTGGGATTCAAGACAAGACGATTTGTTTCTTATGTTGAAACACTTTGCACTTTAAAATTAAGTATTAATTTGCGCTATTGGACCTTCTGTTAAACCTAAAATGTGGCTTAAGGGGCAAGTTGATACAGAACGAAAGGGACAAGTTGATACAATGTATCTTATTTTTTGTTTGCCCCATATTTGTTAAGCTTTGCGTTTTATTTCTCTATAGCCCAGTCATAGTCCGTGCATACAAAAGAAAAACATTTGGCTTTGAATTGTGGCTTTTAAAGGATAAAATATTGTATGCAAAAGTAAGGAAATTTCACTAATTTTCTAGTAAATTTTTTATATTGAATTTATCTTAATTTTCGACATTTTTATTTATCTAATTTGAACCAATTAAATTTAACACGTTTTATTGTTAAATGTTGTGTTTTAATTTGTTTTTACCAACTAATTTAATGATGTATCAACTTGCCCCAGGCGGGGGTAGGTTGATACACTGTGGAGATCATTAAAAAGAGACGATTGTGTAGTATGCAGTTCAATGATAGCCCAGTAAATAATAATCATGTATTAAGGATGCTTCAATCTTACATTTAGTCATAAGATTGGTGAAGTAGATTGTTTCTAAAACTTATAAAAAAATGAAAAACCTGACAGTGTATCAACTAGCCCCCCTCTCCCCTAATTATTTCGCTGTTAATGAATTCGAATAAAATCTTTAAAACTGTCTGTAAGATACTCAGCCCAAAGGCTGGTTGGTACCTCATCCCCTCCGGAATAAGCAACTAAGAGCTTGCAGAGTGGAATGAGGTTCACTATGCAGGATGAGGAATGAGGTAGTTTGCCATTGCTTTCCTCACTGAGCCAGAATGCTAGAAGGGGAACATTTCAACGCAAGTGGAGCACAATGATTCTATGAGTAACACTTTTCTAGGCATTCCGTAAGGAAAGACCTTGATTAGCACAATTATTCACTCATACCTCGGTACTTACATTTCATCACAGCCATGATCAAGACTGGGACAAAAGAAAATGAAAGTTACATTTTTATCTATCCTGTAAAAAGGAAAACAGTCCATTCATCAGAATATGATAGCAGGAAATCACACTCTTTAATTACACTTAAAATAATCCATCCAATGGGTGGGACATCGATTGGTATTAATCATTTCAACTGGTGGCCCATTAGTTAAATTGACCTAATCGATATCGGCCTACAGCTAAGGGCAATCAGCCATAAATAGCGGTTACAAATCGAAGCGATGGAGAGATTTATGAGCCGCTGAAACACGACCTTACGATGAATTCGAGTCAAATGAGGCAATTTAAAGTTGTCTCACTTAACGGAAGAAAATATTATGGGAAAACGAATTAGATATTATTTGAAGATACGATTGAGCATGACTTTCAGAGGAATACATAATCTCATTCTAGTTTATAGATAAATATGAATCATCGACAGATGTCTGTAAATAGCAAAGGGCGAATCACGGATTCGCTAGAGAAACTGGTCCTCGGGCCTTAGTTGTGCGTAATCTGTGAGTAGATGACGCTTGCAGTTCAGGCTGAGAAGTCACGCTCAACGGGAGTGAAGCACGCGTGGCTGCCGATTTTCAAATGCAAATTTTGCATTAACAAAGGCATAGTGGCACCAAGTTTTGAACTCCTGTCAATTATATTTGGGGAATAAACGATGGAAATCACAAACGAGTCCGTGCTACTTACACCTGGCTTTCCCTCGTAAGTTACTAACAAAATATTTTTCATAATTTCTATACATTCATTTTCATACCTCTTTCCTGAGTCTAATTTAGGATAAAGCAGTGAGTAAAAGCAAATTTGTACGGATGAAAAATCACTGAAGAAAGGAAACTCCCATTTGGTGATTTTTTCTTCAGTAAAATCATTTTAATAAATGTGATTCTCTTCTTGATTCTGAGTGTAACGTACAATGAAATTAAAAACCCACGATCGCATAGAAGATACGGAGGTTCTTTGAGACATTAAAACATTTCTGTCGAGCATGACTTTCTGTTATTAGAAGGAACATTCGGTCCACGTTCTCCTGCACTGTAATATTTATCAAAATACGGACGATAATGCTTTTCCACTCCGCACTCCTTTCAAATATTCGAAGCGATCTCAGAATATACGAAGGAGTATATTATATACGAGTAAAATGTTGCTTGCATACTGCAAGCAGATCGGCAACACTAATTTCATATCGGCATCAAATCGGGACGGTCCTCAAAAGAAAAAAAAAAAGATTGAAAATATTCTTAAAATTGGCTGAAATTTAATCGTCTGGCATCGAACCCGGGTCTTTACTGTGAACTTATTATGCAGCACAATAGAAGATCAACATCTCTAACTATGTGTGAAAATTCAAGCAGAAATATTGGATAGAACTGCCTCAAAAGACGTTCTAATTATCACGATTGTAAATGCCTCTCTGGATTCGAACCAAGGACGATCTTGGAAATCTAAAACATGATTTTGAAATGTATCTATAATTTCTATCTACATGCCGAATTTCAAGTTTCTATATTGTTGGGAAAGTGTTCAAAATAATTATTGAATATCGGATCAGTTACTGATTGTAGAGACGCCTGGTGTCGAACCCAGGACACACTGGTAGCTGTGAATGCACAGTTAGATTTTTATGAACTTGATCTTATTTTATGCAAAGTTTGAAGTCAATATCATGCCGAGAATTCCCTTAAATTTGTTTCCGTTATCTCTCTAAGAAATACATTGAGGAATTTAAATGTCCCTCTGGGATCGAACCAAGGACCATCAGCGAATATATAAAATTTGATTATGATTTATGTTTATGGTATCTAACCTCATACCAATTTTCAAGTTTCTATGCCATCGGAAAAGGGTCCAAAAAAAATCTTAAAAATCGCCACAATGCATTTTAAACGGCCGATTTTTGACCCGACCTAGCATCGAACCAAGGATAATATTCGTAGATATCTTTATGGTTTCCTTTAGATATGCACGGCATCTAGCGATCCCTTGAATTTCAAATCTCTACTTTTCCGGGAAGTGCCTCAAAAAAATTTTCGAAAATCTTCACCATGTATCCTTATGGAGAAAATCGGGACTTTGGGGCCTTCTGGAATCGAACCCATGACACCGAGGTTCAATTTCGGCTTTTTCCTGGAGGTTACACGTTATGGCCAATATGTCGTAAAAATTTCAAGTCAGTGGCACTTCTGGAACATGGCTAGAATTTTGATCCCCTATATATATATAGGTATATCCGGAGAAACGTCTATATATAATAGATATCCGGAGAAACGTCTATATATAATAGATATATGATATATGAATGAATCCGGAGAAGCATCTATATATAATAGATATTATATACAAAGAATATACGAAGAATATAAGAGTTCCCGTCCTAGAGTTACAAGTATTGCAATTGAAGAATTATAGAGTTTTGCGACACAAATTTCCGAAATTTCATGAAATTTATTTTTCATGAAATCTTCTTGCAAACAACTTCAATTTATTACCAAGTTTAATTAAAATACAACGATCTATCCATTGAGCGATTAAGATTGGCACCCAAACAATGTAGTTAAATCATATTATTTCATCCCCCATATTTATGCTCTATGCTGTAATAATCATGGATGAATCTGAATCATTTAACTCATTGTCAGTAAGAAATGAAAATTAGTGACTGAAACTCGAACCCAGGTCTCCCACTTTCCAGGCAGGTGTTTCAACCTATAAACGGCGAAGAAGTGGACTTGTTCGAGTAGGAAAAGGGTCTCTATTTTACACTTCTTTGAAGGCGCACGCTTTATCGAGCAATGCTAAATTTCATTTCGAATATCTCCATTTAGATATATTATATAACTTTCTGTAAGTTTTTTCATAGGATAACTACAAGAATAAAACCGCATATTAAGTTATATTACGAAAAACTAATTTTGAGATCCATTCTGTGGGGTATCACTTATTCGAATCACCTTTATATATTTATTTGGTGTATTTTTTAAAAGTTATTTAGGAAAGAGATTGTTTCGCAAAGACTTTGACCGTCAATGCACTCCACTTTTAATAAAGTACGCCAACTAAAGGGAGCGAAGTCTAATGTCGATCGCTCTTTTGCTCTTCACGTGAAAGGAGAAGTCAAATGAGCATTGCTCATCGCCATCTCTTCCACCTACGCCCATCGCTGGAAGCAGATTTCAGCAAATTTATAAATATATTGCTAAAACCATCTTTTAACCAAAAAATTCTTTCCCAAAGCCAATCGAAATAAATTTTTTTCTGCTTCTCCTACACATTGCGCCGAAAGCCACTCTGTCATCGGTTTTACGTATTTTAAAGAGTATATAGTTTTTGCTCCCCAGGAAAATTCCCAAAATTGTATGGTTTAAGATAAATTCCCCATTCTCATTTAAACGATTTAAAATTACGATACTATCGCGCGCAATTACGGTTTATACATTTTCTTGGCTCCACAGCTGCGCTAAACTCTGAAAAACCATATCGTGTAATTCCATGGCTTAAGTGATCTGCCATTGAAAGAATATTCTGTACGGCGATTGGTGGCGCCCCTTCAATGAGGTGTCCGAAAGTAGAACCAACGGCTGTTTTCCAACTCCCAAGAAAAACTCTTACTTTGCGTAAATTCTAAATTTTAATCCATTTTCCCGTAATTCTAGTAATTAACAGCAAAATTCATTCCATTTGTGACAAATTTAAATTTAATTACTTAATGGAGTAAGCGAACATTTGTTTGGTCGTCACTGACACATTTACTGGTTGCATGAGAGAACATTTTCGATTTAATCTTTAAAACCTCCGAATCGTAGCCTAAGTCTAAGATTGCACTTTGGAAACGTTTTCCACGGCATATAAAACACATTACCTACCAATAAGAACGTTTTAAACACAGTAAATACGAAAATATTCACAATTGCATTACGGCTAGTTCTGTGTTAATTGCAGCTGTGACCGTCAACAGCTAGATTTATTTATACGAAAGAGTTTTAGAAAACCAGACGTAGAAGAGAGGCCACTGCCTGGAAAACTAATTTAATGTTTGTGACATCTGGAAAAATCCACGCAAGGATTCGCGTGAATTTGTTTGCCTTCAACTGCACTTTAAACGTTGCTGATCACCACATTTTCTCCTTTTTTATTGTAATTATTTCGGAAGCATAATTCAGGAAACCTCTTGAACTTTTCCACGGACCTAATTGAGACTTTAAATGGATTCATTACTTCAGCATTCACTTCGTGGAATATTATTCGTGGGGAATTAATCTCTAAGAACTAAATTATTTAGATATCTACAATTTCTAAAATCTTTCTGTGTAAACCGAAGTATTTAGTTTTATTTATTCACCATGAATAAATTAAGACGAGAAACAGTATCTGTCCATTTTCAGTTTGCTCATTTCATGTCCATATCCAGGTTGGTGAATTTTTACCTGGTAATAAAGATGGTTTTTAATCATAGCGCCGCTAAATCCTTTTATCATAAGAATTTCTAAACTCTCGTATTCAGATTTTACCTTCGATAAAATTCTTTTATCAAGAGAATGATTTACCTTAACTAAGAAGGGAATAATGAACATCATTGTGAAGGTGTAATACAGGAGTTTTACAGCAGGAATTGTTTTATTTTTTCCGATACGAATAAAAAGAACAAGGAATCTCTGCAATAGCAGTAGTCTTCCTTTTTCAAGCGTATCCACGCTTCTGTGAGTTGGCAGAATAATTCATAGATATGGAGGAAGGTAGTGTGGCTACGCTTCTCCCGCCTACTACTACCCACAGTTTTAGCTCCGGTACTCATTTTTATACATTTACATGCTGAGTTAACCATAGGCCTCCCTGAAATATGCCGGCAGATTATTGCGTGACGCCGCCGCTGTCTGCAATATATCGCTGTAATAAAACAAGATCCATAGTCTCTGCTTTTACATCGCATGCAAGGAAAACTTGTAATATTGAAGAATTAGCAATTATATGTACCTCGTGTTGGAAATTTTTCAACGCAAGAATAAGATTCAACTGAAAATGTTCCGCCAAAGTGAAAGTTCCTTCACCGTCGAAGCTGAGGGGGCGACTTGAGCTTTTAGAAGCCAACGTTCCAAAAAAAGAAACTCCCATGTGTTCTTAACCCCTTCATCGATAGGAAAAGTCGGGAAAATCTATTATCCATTGTCACTCGCTGGGATCCCATTTACTTGAACGCTATCTCAACTGTCTCTCAAACGTGTCAAGCCGTTACTTATCTAAGGTCCCCTTCCAAATGACGAAAACGCTTGTTTGACACTCAATTAAACTCTTCCTCTAACTCCCTCTTCTTCGGAATAATTCTGCCTACAATTCTAATTCTACTTGTCTAAAAATAGCACCAACACTTCTTTAATGTATTACATGTAAATATAATCTTAGTATCATTTTTATTCCCTGCGATTCGCCTCTCCTGACCTGGTAATCTTACCTAAACAGATTTCCACCTCACACTTCAACTTTTCCTTCTTCATCCACAATTCATCCCGAATCAAGGGATTCCATTTGCTTACTGCGCGTAGATAATAATTTCAGGAATAAAACTTATGTTTTGGTTCACGAGAAAGACCAAATACAAAAAGTATCGTTCTAATAAAAACGTAGAACAAAGTATAAACGCTTCCAGTGAGAAAATATATTTTAAAAATGAACTTGTCCTATTTCGTAGTAAGTTAGAACCCTTTTGAAAATCTTCCTAGGTTTCGACTGCTACTCCTGTCGTAGTCATTCGGCGAAGTTCTGACTGAGTTTAGTAAAGGTTAATGGAGGAGATGGATGGGCTTGCTTTCGATGAAGGGTTAGTGTCCGGATTTCAAGAATATTAAGAGGTCGCATCAGAGAACTCGTAAGGGGGAAAAGCGTTTACTGTGGAAGTAGAATATTGCGGTTTAATGATGATGCTCTATAGAGACTTCAAATGATCTGACACAAGTTAAGCAATTCGAAATAATCCAGTGCAGGAGGCGTGTGAACTTCAACCATCATCGCAGTGCGGGGCTAAGACGACGGGTTATAAGTATCATATTTTATTTCGAATAATACATAAAATATAAATCATAATGCGCTTTATTAATGGTTCCCAGGAAGTTGATTTCGAAGAGAAATTCAGAGGGACTGAAGACGGCTCAAGCAGAAGACTTCGAATGTATTTTATGCTTTCTTCTGCGGTCTCCACTCTGACACCCCTTTTCCAAATCATTATCTGAGAATGTGTGCATTTGATTTACGGAAAAGCTGTCCATTAACTACTGTTATGATACTTTCGGATATTCTGCAGTGATAAATATTTGAAATTATAGAAAAGGGAATTTGAATTCGATCGAGTGAAGCAATTATTTTGGAAATCGTTTCACGAGCTGTTAATTATGTGAAATGAATATTTAAATGCATCCGTATGCTGTTTATTGAAAATTATACGACTTACCATTATAAAACCAATAGGAATATCAGCAAAAAACCATAATGAAAGCAATAGGAATATTTGTGAAAACCAACATGATTTCGTTTAAAACCAAGAGGAAGACAATAGGATTTTGTTAAAACCAATAAAAACTGATGCTCTAAAGCCTGTTGGAAACCAATAGGATTTCTATTTGAATTGTATTGGAAACCAGTAAGGATTTCCTCTGGGAAAAAAATTAACTGAAAATGATGTTATAAACCATTAGAAAAGCAATAAAATTACATTTAAAACCAACAGAAATATATGCGGAAAACCAATAGGAAACCAATAGCCAAAACGCTAATGAAATCCTATAGGATTTCTAATGGAAATATATTGGAAAATGTCATTGCCCACAAGTATTTCCACTAAGGAATTTTCGGTAGTATTTACAACAGGATAAACGAATACCAAAACAGTATTTGGCATAAATTTCGACCTGTGGGTCCATAAATCGGTTTAAAGGGTCCTTGAGATGAATGACGGCTTTGCAGCTCAATTGATTTATAGAAAGATAAATGATTTAGAAACAGATCTAAAGCCGGGAATCCGTATTGATAATTTATTCCGAATAGTGAAAATAACAGGAAGGGATAGGAGGTACTGATATGCAATAGAAACACATCGAAGTTTTTGATTTAATTTAAACGCATTACAACAATATTCACTTCCGGTCAACCTGCCCATGTAATTTACATCAAAATCCGAATCCGGAAATCGAATCTGAACAGTTAGCAAGAATTTGAAATTTTCAGTTCTACTTTTAGAGTAATAACAAGAGATTTGTTCTTGACGGAAATTAGTTTAAGCTCAGCACAGGTAAGACTATTATAATATCACGAAAGAGGCTAAAAATAAATAACATATTTTTTTATAATCGGAATAAAAGGACAAGCTCAATGGCTGAGGAAGCAACGCGACAGAAATTCGATTTATTTCGATAAACGAAAATATGTACCGTCCGATGCCCTGCAATGAATAACTGTTCTTTGAATTCTTATATTGGTTACTTATTTTCACGCGATGTATAATAATTATGACATTTACAGCGCTTTAATTAATTATGATCGGGACTCCTCTCTCTGTGACAAATCGATGATCTGGCGAAAGCGCCAAAGCGAGCCTCCGAAGCATTAATTGATCTAATTTGGCGATTGAGACAGAGGACATTCCAGAGCGCCATCCGACGGCGGCTGACGCTAATTACGTCAATTAACATTGGCAAAACGAAGAGCGGCGGAATGTAAACGATTGTTTCGGATTCAAACGGTGCCCAACTGTACGCTCTCGTCACTTCCGATTCTTTCACTTTTTTAACTCGAGCGAGTGCCCAATTGAAATGCTGCCCTGATATCGATGGCGGATTAATACCAATTCAACGGGGACGTTTTAATTACACGGTATGTTATTCCAGCTAATGCAACCGAAATAATTGAAACAGTTCCTGTTGCCGGTTAATTACGCTCGAGAATAAATTGTTCAAGAACGTGCTTGGAATCCAGTTCGGTATTACTGATGCGTCATTGCCGATTCAATTGAGCTATCACTACTGAACGAGAGAAGAATGTCAACAGATTGCTCAAACTCATACTAAAATCTACATTTGCGGAAACAAGAAACAAAAATCAGTTTATTTCTTAATTAAGAACGCATGTTCTCTATGTTACGGAAGGTTAACATGCTACTTCCCTACTATTAAAAAAATAGTTTTGCTTAGTAGGTTACCCTTCTTTCTTGCTTTCTCGTCCCTGTTAACTTCCTCATATCCCCTCCACAAGTTTGCTAAGCCAATATTAAATTATTTTCGTCGATAAGTCCTCCTCTGAGTTCGTCATTCAAATAAACGGTCAGATCATTTACCGTGTTCCCGCTCTGCAATCTTCTGCTTTTAAGTTGGGTATTGGACTGACACACGCTGAATTATAACATTCATAGAACTCGCTCGCTTTTTGGTCGGTAATTCATATCCTGAAATTTCGAAAGAAAAACGAAGAAAGAAGATATTTTAATCCGATATTTACCATTATCTGGACGAGAACTTAGTTGAACTTCACTTCCTTGGGCCAAAATTCCTTTTGTTTACTCGTGATAATCCCAAACACCCTTCGTGCTTAATTAATTTTGTCTTTTTCTTGCGTCCGATCCTCAAGACGCAAAATGTGATTATTTAGAACATGTGAACAAGTATATTTAATATTAATTTAATAAATCTATCAAGGGAAAAATATTCTCAAAAGAAGTCGCAGATATTATGCATCCTCCTCGTTACATATGCCGTTTGGAAACTGCTATGAAGATCTGGTATATAATTGCAAGATAGATGCACGAATAAATCATTCAAAAGTCATACCGGGCGCATTAGTAATCCATCAGGGAAGTAATAGCGATTGTTTACGCAGCCCATTGGTATGATGTATCCGAGGCCCCTTACACAGCACCCAAAGGCAGCTTTTAGGATAAACATTTAGATATATAAATTGAAATCACGTTGCATTTAGTTAATTACTTCATGTTTCATATATGTATTATTTTAACTTATCATATTTCTAAAGGTTAATGATTTACAACTAATTTACAGCCGCATAAAGCCATTTGGTTTACAACTAATTTTCATAAATGTGATTTCCTTTTACATCGACAGCTCAAGAGGACATATGAAACGACTCTCGTTTCCCAGATAATGGGCAAAAAGCAGCGACCGCCGGATTGAGTGAATTAAAAGGAAGGGGAGAGGGAGCCAATCCGTCACTGTCAGTGGGCCATTGTTTCTCTGGTGGTGTCGAGGGCACAATGGCAGGGGAAGGGCCCAACATCTTTGTTGCGAGGACCGAAAATTGAGAGGAGGAAGATATATCACCGATGGACCCCTAGCAATGTGATGCACGACGAGAAAAAAAGATGTACTCGCAAGGATTCGTTCAATGTCGACAATGAATGTGCTTAAGAAGCATTTAGTCGTTGAAATTTTAAACATAGGCCTCGCATTCTCAAAGAAAAATAGAAACTCTCCAAGTTAACTTATCACATCACATCCAATCTAAAAATAGCCGTTTATTTGAATACTGATATTATTAATCCATCGCAGGGTTCAACTGCAATTCGCAACAAAATGGAATGGCTTCTCAGAGAACTAGTGTCGATACACATCAAAGGTACTCAAACAAATTGAAAGATGGACATTGGTGAACAGAAGGAGTTAGATGGTCTAGGCACAGTATTTCCAAATTATTCAAAAATAACTTATATCGTACTAATAAATAAGGTAGATTTTTAATGGTAAATTACATTCACAACCAATTAAAATAATGATCATTTACATAAATACATACGTACATAGATGAGTGTTCTACCTTTCAGTATGTGAATTCCAAAATCCCTATTTAACGCTATTTCCTTGTAGCTTAACATTCTTATAATCAACATCTTCTAAAAATAAACAAATATTAAACATTGAATTATAATTTAAATGGCTAAAAAATTGAAATACGAGTATATCTACATCAAATACATACAGACGTATCTCCTGCTATCTATAATATAAAATAGAGTGTGGGTGTGTGTGTGTGTGTTTCCAAAAAACTCGAGAACCGACAGTCGCAAAAATTTGAAATTTTCCACATTATTAAAAGTCAACCCCGCTTAGAGTATAGGCTACATTTTATTTCCCTAAAGTCCATGGTTCGAACTCAGACGGGTCAAAACGTTTCCATAAGAAATACACGTAGAGGTCATTTTTTTCGTTACAGGGTTCATTTCTTTTGCAAAATTAAATTAGAAATAATGGTCCTAAAAAGTCGAATGAAGTACCAAAAGAAGGAAAATAGAATAAAGTTTTTAATTTTGGTCGTGTAATATCGTTTTCGACACGAAATTGCGAACAGCTTGATAAAATACGTGAATATTTTATCCAAATTCTGAGGTTGTAAACAACCCATTCCCTTGACGATCTAGGTGATTGTTGATTCTAGCTCATGAGTTTATATATATAAGAAGAAACTGAGAATTAATGAAATATTTAAGGTAGTTTTTCGAATTTTGAGTAAGCTTCTGTAGCAACCATATTTTATTTATATCAACGTAATTGTTTACCGTAAAATTATAAGTTTAATCGTCGTTTTCGTTTCGACTTTCATTTCCGTGATAGTGTTCGTGTTAATGATTGTGTTCAGTGCTTATGAGGTGTTTTAGTTACTTTCCGTAAAAATAATCATCGGTTGCTTTCACAGTAATATTTATTTCTATTATTTGCTTATGCATGTAATGTTAAATGTTTATCCAAATTTTATATTTCAATATGTTTTTATAATCTTTGAACGAATGCTGTCTTTATAGAAGAAATTGTTCATTTGAAAGATATGAGATTGAATATTTAGTCAAGATGGCTTTGTAAACTTAAGTAAAATTTTCATTTCTTGGTTTATTGGTTTCGAAATATAAATCGAAATATCGTTCGCATGCTCTATTTCAATTGCAAAATCAAATTTAGAAGAATCATTGTTGTCAACCTAAGATTAGTTTGGTAGAAATATTATATGAAAATGAATATTCAGATGACCAAACTAATAGATTTCAGCAACAAATTATGAGAGCGTGAGATACTGGGATTTTCACGGAAAAGTTTCATTTACCCAACGGTAATCTGTCCCATCGAACGAAGCTAAAATGATACATTTTAGATTATCTTCTTTTTTATTAAAGGATTACTGTATTTAATTCTACTTCTATTCTCCCCGTTGAGAATAAACGGGCGCTACAGCTAGTACCTATATATAAACGAGTAAAATGTAGCTTGCATACTGCAAGCAGATCGTCAATACTGATTTCTTGTTGGCATCATATCGAGAGGGTCCTCAAAAGAAAAAAAAGGATTGAAAATATTCTTAAAATTCGTTGCCATTTATCCGTCCGGCATCGAACCCGGGTCTTCCTGGTGATACTTACTATGCAGCACAACAGAAGATCACCATCTCTAACTATGTGTGAAAATTCAAATATTGGCTGCAACTGCCTCAAACGACGTCCTACTTTTCACATAAATTCCTTATGAGAGAAATGTAGCTTGCATACTGCAAGCATATTGACAACACAAATTTTAAGTCGGCATCGTATCGAGAGGGTCCTCAAAAGAAAAATTAGGATTGAAAATAATCATAAAATTCGCTGCAATTTATCCGTCCGGCATCGTCATCCATCCTACTTTTCCCATATATTCCTTATGTGAGATATTGTAATGTGCTCTGGCATCGAAACCAGGAACAGCACGGTCTTATCTAATAGCTTTTCTTAAACCGAGTCTAAATGTACATCTTCTATCTGAGCAAAAACGTCCTATCATTTCGATAAGTACAAGAAAAAAGTAATGAGAAACAATCCCAATAAGTTTTATATAGGAAATATATTTGCCACCCCGCATCGAACCCGGGTCTTTCTGGTGATACTTCCTATGCAGCACAACAGAAGATCACCATCTCTAACTATGTGTGAAAATTCAAATATTGGCTGCAACTGCCTCAAACGACGTCCTACTTTTTATATACATTCTTTATGTGAGAAATTGTAATGTGCTCTGGCATTGAACCCAAGAACAGCATGGTCTTATATAATTGTTTTCTTAAAAAGAGTCTTAATATACATCTTCTATCGGAACGAGAACTGCCTATCATTTCGATAAGTGCATGAAAAAATAATTAAAATATACCCTTATGTGTTTTATATGGGAGACATATTTACCTCCTGGCATCGAACCCAGATCTTCCTGGCGATACTTCCTATGCAGCACAATAGAAGATCAGCAGTTCTAACTATGAGTCAAAATTGGAACAGAAATATTGGGTGCAACTGCCTCAAACGACATCCTACTTTTCCCATATATTCCTGAAGTGAGAAATTGTAATGTGATCTGGCATCGAACCCAGGAACAGTGCGGTCTTATCTAAATTTTTTTCTTAGACCAAATCTTAATATTCATCTTCTAGCAATGCAAGAACTTTTTATCGTTTCGATAAGTGTGTCAAAAAAATAATAAAAAACTACCTCAATGTATTTAAAAGGGCAGATATTTGCATCGTCCTAGCATCGAACCCAGGACTTTTCCGTGAAAGTCATTTATGTTTTCGATAGATCATGACCATATATATATAGGATCCTAGAGTTTTGTTTCTCTACCTATCCGGGAAGTATTTTTTAAAAATTCCGGAAAATCCAAGCAATGCTTTTAAATGGAAAAAATCCGGACTTTGGGGCCCTCTGGAATCGAACCCATGACACTGAGGTTCAAAATCGCAATTTTTCTGGTGGTTAATCGTTATGGCCAATACATCGTAAAAATTTCAAGTCAATGACACTTGTGGTTTAGCCTGTGAATTAGTATCCTATCTGGCTATATATATGAATCCGGAGAAGCGTTTATATATAATAGAAACGATTAAAATGTTGCTTGCATACTGCAAGCACATCGATAACACTAATTTTAAGTCAGTATCATATAGAGTGAGTCCTCAAAAGAAAAAAAAATGGATTGAAAATATTCTTAATTTTCGCTGCAATTTATTCGTCCGGCGTCGAACCCGGGTCTTCCCGGTAATACTGACTATGCAGCACAATAGAAGATCACCATCTCTAACTATGTGTGAAAATTCAAGCAGAAATATTAGCTGCAACTGCCTCAAACGACGTCTTACTTTTCCCTTATATTCCTTATGAGAGAAAGGTTAATGTGCTCTGGCATCGAACCAAGGAATAGTATGGTTTTATGAAATGTTTATTCTTAAACCAATTTCTACCATACATCTTCCAGCCAAGAACAAACTTCCTATCATTTCGATAAGTGCATCAAAAAAAATAAAGAAAAACTATTCCCATGTATTTTAAAGGGCAGATATTTGCATCGTCTTAGCATCAAACCCAGGATATCTTCAGTGAAAGTCATTTGTGTTTTCGATAAATCATGACCATATATATAGGCTTCTTGAGTTTCGATTCTCTACCAATCCGGGAAGTATTTTTTAAAAATTCCCGAATATCGAAGCAATGCTTCTAAATGGCAAAAATCGGGAATTTGGGGCCCTCTGGACTCGAACCCATGACTCTGAGGATCAACATCGCAATTTTTCTGGCGGTTACACGTAATGGCCATTACGTCGTAAAAATTTCAAGTTAATGACGCTTGTGGTTTAGCCTGTGAATTAGTATCCTATCTATCTATCTATATGAATGAATCCGGAGAAGCATCTATATATAATAGATATGTGTTTGTATTTATGTATGATTATTGTTATGATGTATATCAACGTGGCAACTTGTACTTACGGCTAACTGCTACGATCTTATGTAATAAATATAAAAGAAGCCACAATAGGTGAATGAAGATTGAATTAATAAGAATACAGGTACGTAGTAATTCAAAATCCAAATTATATTTTTTAAGCGTTTTTTATCTTAAGTGTATATAGAAATGTTACGAAATAAGATCATAATAGAACGCAGAAAGAGCTAGGGATAGGAAGTATGGAAAGACAAATGGAAGAAGATTTCGTTCGAAAATAAACATTTCCGCACAATCATCATTTCCACTCCATTGTGACGCCGATTCTCAATTTGTATTTAGACACGAGCGCCGCGTGGGGAGCAAAATGTGAAACTTTGAAAATGCAATTCGAAATCCAAACTCCCTCGAGGACGAGGATGAAATTGCAAAACGCCTCTTCGAATACATTATCACGAGAGGGCGTCATTTCCAATCTCTGGCACCGCGAATCAGCCGCTGCGTCTTTCCGGACACCAATAAATCAAAGGGACGCATCTTCCCCCTCGAACAATCCATTTGTTTTCCGTCCGCCGCTTTCTTCCTCCGTGGCTTATTCGCCTAATTCTTTTCGATGGCGTCTAATTGTGGCGTGAAAAATCGTGGGCGAGATGGAAAAGTATGTTTTGATTGAAGCAGACCTGCTGTGAAAAAGGCTCCATTGGCCCGTTGATGAGGAACTAGTTGCACAAAAAAAACAAAGGATAACACGTTTCTTCTCTTTCCCTTTAAATATGATCATTTCGTATATTAAAAGGGTCGCATATATCATATCAATATTTTTATAAACGGAACTTTATATTTATTCATAAACGAGTCCGAGCAAGTAAAGTTGACGTCGGAATGGAAATAGGTCACTAAAAGAGGGAAAAGTTATTAAATTTAGCGAAAATTATAGTTTAATTGTCATGAGAATGACTTGGGGTCCAGCGTATCGATCAAGCGACGTAATTCTCATTCATTGTTATACTAAAGATTTAGTAAAACTTGGCGGTTTAAATCATAATGCTCGAGCACTCAGAGGTGAGCGTGATGAATTGGGTTTCTAAAGTAATAAGATGTGCCAAAGAAGAACGAGGGAAGTAAATGACGCGTGTATCTGAAGCAGTTAATGCAGACAAGCAAAACAGATCCGAGTCATCAATCACCACCGGTTGTCTCTCGTCATCATACGGATACTTGATTCATAAAACCACAGCTAAATATTCCCATACTATTTATTTGATAAACTGCTTCGATGAGGTGGCATTGCTTTGACGCAGCCATTACTTCTTTGATAAATGTTAATTCGATAAATTCGAGATCCATCTGCGCTCGGCTGCGTTTAAATTTACAATTCAATTTAAACGTCGATTAGAATTACGGAAATTCAGCGATGGGTCTGAAATCAAACTCTTACTAATTTAATTTGTTTGTAATGTCATAAAGATCCATCTTGTGTAAGCATTTTAATCGGTGAGAAGTCTTTATAAGAAACAAATTAAATACAATTGTATCACTCTACCATTAGTAGAAGTTTTTAAATTCATTTTTATACACCTACGTTCCAAGTAAGTGACCTTCGAGGGCACATGCCTTACTTCATTTTCTAAAAAATTCAACTCGTTCAAACATCATTGGTCTTCCTCGCAGTGTCTAAATAACAGTGAGGAGACACAAAGCCGGCTACATCCTCTTAGAATATACTTTCTATGGATAAATTAAGTATATTAAGCCTTCAATACGTCTACTATCTTCTAAACGCTCCAATCCCGCCTCTCGAAGCAGCTGAGTAGCGCTCACTGATTTGCTTTCTTAATAAAAACATTCTCTTCTTCGTATCTTCTGGACTTATTTTTATTCCCGAATGCAACACTCGTCGGCAGGGTTCCTATGTGTATATTGAAGGTGAGACCAGCGGACGCAAAGTAACATCTCTCTTGCACTTCTTCTTCGCTCTAACCTGATAGTCTATTACGAAGGCATGCTTTTTAAGTATTTTTCCACTAATATATATTAGCATAATAATATGGCTTAGTACAAACTTGGGTACATTGTCGCGCGACTTTTGTCTCAGGTTCGTATCTAGCGATTGTATCTAGACAATCGGTAGACAACATGCATTTTGCAAATAATACCAATTTCTTCCCGTGACTCCAACATTTTGTTACTCTTTACTCGAGTTAATAGGCTATGACTGACTGCTTTATGTAAACGGAATTAATGATGCATAACTACAACTCACTTGGGAGTCCTATACGCAAGTCAAGTTGTCGGTTTTGAAATCGACATCGTGAAATCCTTAGTTATTACTTTAAAATAGGCCTACGTTCCAAATGTATTCTCATGCATGAGTTCGGATTCAAGATTAATCGTCGTTATGGGGACCGGCTATTTAAAGTCTCAAAATGTTCTTGTATTTCGTGTAAAATCTCGAATATTTGATTCAAAAAACAACAATCCAAGACAAAACTAAGAATATTTATTCATTTTACATTCTTTTAAAACTTGTTTGGGTTTTGTATGACTATATTTGGCCATTTTATTCTGCAAGAGTTAGTAAGGATACAATTGATAAAATAGAAAGTCAAGAAACGAGAAGATCGTGCCAGTCTGGTCTTCTCATTTCCTTATATTATGGATTGATTCCACAAAGTCGCGCCTGAATCGATTGATAGTTTGATAAAATCGAGTTGACATGCATTTCTTAGGGGACCCTGAGTCGAACCGGAGGGCGATTAGGTAAACAAAAAGCAGCCAATTATCTGATCAAAGAGTAGTTTAACCATCTTTTACTTTTTATAACCGTGCATGCTGCTACTCTCGAGTTTTTTAGCGGACACACACAAAATATATGTAAGGTTATTATGAATTACAGATGTATAAGTCTAGATTATTATTTGTAGTCTAAGTCAAAATACAAGGGCGAATTGAGTTGAGTGCATCTGAATAAAAAAACAATTTCCTTTTCTATATCAATAAAGGAAAAATATACAGAGCCACAGGTAGGATGGCATCGTCCAGAGGGGGGCGTGGTCAATGGGGTGGGACGATGGGTTGCCAAGAGAACCCGCTTAACCAAGCCTCACTACTCCAAAATCATTTTAATCGATCTTAGGATCCAAATACAACGATACAAATGAGAGAAAGTATTTCAAGCAATAGATTTACAGTTTAATCGCTCTTTCTATTTACGAATTTATCAAAAATATTTCCTAATTTTTAAAATACTTTTTTTCGCTCCAATTTTAGAAGGATTAAATACACTTTTATCACGCTTTGCATGTACAATTTCTGGAATATAATAATGGATCAAATTTTACGGCAGAGATAATTGTATTTTTAATAATTTTTCGTGTTTTGCAAATTAAACATTAACTTAGACGAAGGCTTTAAGTTGAAATAAGATCGACGCTATTAATAGCTGTGACATTAAAAATAGAAACGTATTCCTGGATAAAGCAAATATTTCGTTTTCAAGACACAACATCCACTGCGCATTGACCCAGAGTTTTACAGTCTTCATTCGAGCTCCTCTTTTCTAAGTAAATTGGAATTTTTAATTTACTACCTAATAAAATACATTCACAATTTGAAATGAAATCCGTGGAGCCAAAAGTAAAGATTTATTTTAATGAATTAAGATGTTTGCCAGACCCGAGCCTCAATCAGCTAAATAGTTTGAAATACTCGCAAAAGAGCAATCTAGTTGAATTAGGTGTAATGAATTATGATTATCTAATGGTACAGGTTTTCTGAGCTCCATTACATGGGTATCTATTTTTATTCGTAAAAGGAAAAATTAGAAAAAGTTGTCTGCTTCACCCGCAACAAGTGCGGCTGTCTCCAAATAGGCGTGAACGGTCTAAAACTGGTTTAGATTAACGATATGCGAGCACTGTGTACACCTGAACCAAACATGCATTACTGCTAGGAGGGATGCATCTACAAGCACGCAGATTTTTTATCTCCAATGCCGAAAGAGACCTATACAACCTTGTACAATACACTCAAAATCCTAACCAGGATTCTCCCATGCAACTGTCCCTAACGGTAGCGTCCACTATTTCACCCGTGATTGCCATATTTCGATATTCGCTCCCTCGGGTTTACATGTGTTTAGGAAGAGTGTTTAGAAAGTTGCAATATAATGGTCAATGATAGAAAACCACTGCATGAGAAAGGGTTATAAGTATGGTGGAAGAGATGGCAGTCTAAACTCATCTAAAGTAGGTAGTTTAAGCTCATAACGCCATTTTGCAGCGGAGTCATATTGCTTGCGTATATAACTTAAAATCATTAACTAATTCATTAGCATAAACGATTTTTTAAATTTTATTGTCGTCGAATGGTGTGATGGCCAATGCTCCAACATAACCAAGTGGGTAGAATGTTCGCCTTTGGTGAAAGCAGTCCCTAACTGATAATTTGAGAGTTCGATTCCCGTGGACCTCAGCTTTGTCAGTACCTTTAACAATACGACAACTTTAAACTAGTTTTTACATCAACCAAAAGAGTGATTCCAACACCTTCTGAGATGGCTAAGGGTGTTTACAGGAATTCCCTTCAACGCCACCGTGGAAGTGTCGAAACAATGCGAGGGGCCGAGTGGAATTCGTTGGGAAAGCCAAGGAAGCGAAGAGAAATTGCGAGATATTCTCCGCTTTCATCTCGTAATTTTGGCAGAGAGTATGCTAATGTTCCGAGCGAAGCAGAAGCAATTATGCCATGGTGCGGAAGGAAGCGTCACAATGCGAAGAGTTGGCCATTTTCACGAGCAATGCATCACGGGAAATTTATTCGCGATGAATTAGCGGTCACCAGAGCAATATCTCTTTCTATTTTCCATTTTGAAATGTGGGAATGCCGTTTGGAGAATGCTAAAGTGTAAGAGAGGGGAGAGACAACAGTAAATGAATGGATTAAGGGACGGCGGCTTTCAAAATGTATTCTTTCTTTCCGATCCGAGGAGTATTGTGGCTTCACCCAAAGACAGGAAGAGGTCCCGAGGTAACTTAAAATTATTCGAAACCTACCACAAGTTAGTAAGTTAGTAAGGAAGGAATCATTTATTCGATTACAAAGTTAATTTAAAAAAAGCTAATAAGAATTACAGCAAAATGCTTTATTTGTGAGACCTGTGATAAGACAACATTTATACTAAATGAATTTGACGCGAAAATTAAGAATTCTATATAATCGTAAATCTAATTAGTGATAAAAAGAAAACTGTATAACATTAATTTTCATGCCAATTTTACAAAACTACAAACAAAATGTCTTTCTCGGGTAATTTAATGGACGTATTATGACCGGGATGTATTCCTACGATAATGGAAGACTTGGCCGTGTACAGAAATGATTCAATTAAAGTTAACTGGCCAAAACAATTTCAACCCAGATAAACAAACGATCGCTTTCAAACAGACAAATCAACGCAGTGAAGACGAACTGCTCCATCAAAAACTGTCGGCAAGTGACAATTCATAGTTTCTAAACGTTCTAATTACTTTAATGGATGGGTACGAAGTTGCAGTTTAAAAACTACAATGATCGGAAAAGTATTTAAAAGCTACATAGTTCGCGAATTAGAATGTTGTATTAAAGCAATCCCGTTGAAGACACCAAGTAGTAAATGACCAAAAGTAAGCGGAAATATGACCGACGCGAGTTAAATTACAGATTGAAAAGATCAAAAGGGCACGCCCCTCTTTTCTTAAGACGGCATCTCTCTTGTTTACAAAGACGAGTGAGACAAGTGAGGAAGGAGACCACTGGATAAGGGAATCGCCTTGAAATGGTCAATGAGATGTCCTTAGGGTAGCGGAACAATGAACCATTTCAATCTTCCACCCCTTCCTACGAAATTAAGAGGCCCTTACGAAGAATCAGGCAAGAGCACTATCAGCGTTGCTAACAATGAGATGGAGGCAATCCATTGTTGCCGTTGAAATATTCTCTCCGCATTTCTCCGCCCATCTCAAGCCGATCATTGACATCCACTCACTTCTTTCCGCCACCACTAGATACTTGGAAGTGAGAAATGTTTGGAAAGAACAGGATAGTGTTAATCACAAATAGCTATGGATATATGCTATGCATCACTTTCCTAAAAAGTATCACTTTCACTTTCTATTTTACATATTTTAGATCTTCAATTGCAAGCTCGCATTCCAAGAAAATCTTTGAGTAAACGGCTTGAGTAAATTTCAGTATTAAACGAGAAAATATAGTCCTTTAAACTATTCGTTATTGTTTTCCTCAATTTTCGAAGGATTACTTTTGTTCCCTGTTAAGTTATTAAAATTCAGCGAAAGATTGATTACTAGAGGTGTATGTTTTTCGCTATAAGCGATAAAACCAACAAATAACGCTAATTTCGACAGTTTCAATAAGCAGCACGGATTTTTGTGATTTTTGCTTTATTCGTCATTTGTAAGTGAGAGAAATGTAATTTTGTTATGATTGAAATAAATGTACAATATAAAATTGTATTATCTACGTATTTTTGTCATATTTTTGATCACTCATGACATCTTTGCTAACGCGAATTCAGCTTTGATCTTTTGCAATAAATTCACTAAACCTTCTTTCCATTATGGATTATCACAAAATCTCGCCTGATTCCACGAAGAAATATGTTTTGGTTTTCCTAACATCTATCGTGTCAATATGTTTTTAATGAAAATATCATGTTTTGTTGATCTGCAGCTGTGAAAGCATTTTCTTTAGGTGTAAACAGCACAATTTAAAAAAAATGTAATTTATATTTTGTATAATTTACAGTTAATTATATTGTCAATGCTTTAAATGTTTATGCTTAAGTGTGCCTAATATTATTCCTTTGCTTAAATGAGACTGTGAAAATTAGTAACACCAAAATTAGAAAACATAATAAAAGCACGAAACACCACAATTTGGTTTTCAAATCAACAAATTTCAGAAAAAATAAAAACATTTTCAACACCTCTATTAATTACTTAAAAATACATTTCATTACTCTCTTCCCCTGGTCATCCAATGCGATGCAAAACGGCTTACCACAGCGTGTCACCGAGGGCCTAACGATCAGGCGGCGCAATCAGTGCTCGGCGAGAGCCATCGACCACGAATTCAGTCATTTTAGCTGATTATTTTATTTTTCCTTCTTGAAATAATCGGAAGGTTATTCTTAGGGATACAAATAGCCTCATCAGATACACGTAGCTGCAGAAATAAAACAGCTCATGATAAAAATGGACGGATTAAAATCGGAAGGAGAAAGGCGGGAATGCTTTGGAGAGAAAGAAAATATACACAAATAAAGCGCTTAATCATCCCACATACTTCAGATCAGCAGTTATTAAAATTAAAATAATATTTATAGAAGAAAGAGTATCAGCGGAGTAGTGTTGGACATTAAGGTTATAAATAAAAAAAATATCCTTTTGACTTGATTCGAAGAAAGAATCTCACAGTGTAGAGAACAATTTGAGAATTAACAAGTAAATCCTAGCTTAATAATCGTGCAAGAACAGTTGAGAGAGTAACCTTTTTATTATCGCAGATGCATGAGTGAAAATACTAATTCCCATTTGACGCTTGGCATAAACAAACTTATTTTCATTGACGAGAAAACTAGAGGGGAAATTGCTCGCATATGCAAATGCTGCGAATGAGCAGAGTACACGAGACCCGGTGTTGTCTTTTTCCCAGTGGACAATGGACCTCTGAAATCACTCTCCGTAGAACCAATATATTGCTTCCATTAGCGAGATTGGCTCGGATTTGAATCGAATTGAATATTGGAAATCGATCATCGGGTCGACTGCACAGTAAAATAATCAGATTTAATCGCTCGATTCTGACTCCTCCGTAATCCAAAGAAGATATGTTTAAGAAAAAAGAGAAACTACTAAAACAAGGGAATCCCGCTCGTTGAGCCATGGCCGAGCAAAGATCTTGGAATTATAAAAAGAGAAAACGAGAGCCCATGCATTAGGTATTTACACTGTAAATATGAGCATTACATATTTTCACTTGGTCTTCGAATGACTATTAAAAAAATAAGTTACATAAATTTAAAAAATAATCCAAAAAAATATTTGTAACGAATCCTACCGGACTAGTTTCTTTGGGACATATCTTGCATTAGCTCGTCAATCTTACAGAATACAAAATGAAATTAACTAAATTCTTACCTTCGTGCAGAACTTATCGATATTCTAACTGATAGAGGTACTTTGTCTCATCATCTTCTCAAACCGCAGTGACTTGTAGCCTGATGTTAATATCAATAGAAGTCAAACGTGAGTTTAATCCAATTAGCATAAGCGGAAGTACCGAATGTAGCAAATCCTATCCCTCGTATTTCATGAAATTTTTGTATTCCATAAATCTGAAAGGAATAGTGAAAATAATTTTGGGAAACAGCAAAGATTTCAGGAATCAGGCTATAATTTTGCGGATATTATTACTTTAGGTGACGAAGTGAAGTTCAGCTTTAAAGCCACCTGAAGATGACGGTGCATCGTTGGGACTGGTCGTTTAAAATAAACTGAGCAGATAAGTACACATTTACTTTCTTGAGTTCCACAAAACAACTTTTTCCTCCAATAAAATTATTATATATTATTTAAATAATATCGTAATATTTAAATAATACATTTAAAGAAATTGTTGGATATTTTGGAGTGACCAGGGCTCCTCCGAAAGCGCTGCGCTTGTAAGGGAAAGGGTTAGATAGCTATGCAAGAGAGGGGGAGGATTAGGGAAAGTCCTTCTCATTTATATCGCACGGACCAGCGGACAACAATCGGCCGAATGCCCAATCCGCGATGACCACGCAGGGAAGGGTGGCTTTTCAAAGGAATTGAATATTAAGTGAATCCATTCGAGAGAGAGGGTCAGCGATTGCCATCTTCATTCTACTCTTCATATGAGTAGGGGAAGTGACGTAAATTCATTAGCAAACAAAAGCGGAACGACTGCATATTTTAATTATCCCTCCGTAGGATTGCGCTCATGCGGGAGAAAAGATCATTTATTAGGATTAAAGGATCGTAGCGGTGGTTGGCATATCTTTGTTTGCCCCAAGAAAAGGCAGCACGAATATAGCAGCTACGAATCGTACAAGTGACCGCTTTCGGCGCTTCCGAGCAGGCTTTAAAACGCGCTGAATTTTAGATAGATTTCCAAAGATACGCTTTTTCGTTGCTGCAGTAGACTTCGATGTCAGAGTCAAGCGCAGTTTAAAGCGCAACACATTACATCATGTGTTCTGAGGTCGAATTCCGATTAACGACGGAGCGAATAATGTAAAGAAGAAGTTAACCAAATTTTCCCATCGTACTTAAACAAAGTTATCTCGTCACAGTATTCCCTATCCTAATATAAATAATTCAGTGTTATATCAAGAGTGAGATTAGCGGTCGCTCGTATGACTTGAATGAGTTCCAGTAACCATTCATCAGATATCCTTAGAGTTCGTCAGAATCAAAGCCTATGAATTATTCTTTATACTTACTTATCGTCCACAGAGCATTTCCCATAAAAGAAAGGAATTCGTGCATAAACGAGGCTCATCAAAAAAGGGTTTTCTTAAGCGATTTGATTGTGTTGTTCTCGTTATTATGGAGCGGTTCGTAGGCGGAGATTCCAGGATCGATTCTAGGATTCGCCCGAAATCACCAGGGGAGCTTTCCAGCATTTCGATTCGAAAACGATTTTAGAACAAATTTTTCACATTCTAATTGCAGTTAATTTGGTTCCGTCTATATATATTCAAAACTATTAATTTGGTGTAAATTCGTGAGTGCCTTAAGAGAAAAAGGTTAAGAAGCGCTGCAATGGTTGAAAGTAAATAGGAATTTTCCCTATTTCGAATCAACCAATCCCTAACTACCATCGGAGAACAAAAGCGTGAATCTCACTCACACGAAAAGGGAGAGAACGATGACACGTGCTTCATCACGAAAGCGTGCATTATCCCTAAGACGATCCCCGTCGAGGGGTTTAATACAACTGACCACTGCGCACTTCCGCTTTGTGATTTGCGTACGAACGCCAAACGCATTTCGTCGGAATACTAAATTGTGTTTCCAATCCAAACGACTTCGAAGGGCACACTCGTTTGGGTCTCACTCGATTTCATTTCGTAGATTTACCTTTTTCAAAACTCGCATTTTCATCAATATACTGGAATATATTGGTAAAAATATGGAAATCCTATATGAAAACCAAACTGCGAATGGAAATTTGTGACAGCTTTACAAAGGAGATGTGTGTGTGTGTGTGTATTTGCATAAATGCTTTTACATATTTTTCGCAGGAATTTTCAATTTCCGTATATTTAATTATATGTTTACTCATAAGTTTTAAAGAAAATTTATATGAGGATATCGAAACGTTGTGCACTAGATTAACTACGCAACATAAGTCTATTGTATGGACATATGGAAGGAAATGTAACTTGAGAATTCACGTATGTCATATAACGACCTGGTAGAGATAATAATTATTTCATCCAAATTTTGAAGTTCTTATTATACCGGGAGGCCCTAAAATAAGAATACGCTAAACATTTACTCCAGTGAGGTAGCAATATAAAATAGATATACAGCCGGAGAATCAGTTTATTTATAATAATTATTATATAATATTATAAATATAATTAACTGTTTTATTAATTTAATTTACTTATTTATTATATATGTCCGGATTTACTTGTATATCTATAGACCTGAAGAGTTTACAAATTCTAACCATCTTCCAGAAGTGTAATTAACTTAAAATATTTACGACGTACTGCCCATAACGTGTAACCGCCAGAAAAATTCAGATTTGGACCCTCACTATCTTGGGTTCGATACCAGAAGGTCTCAAAATCCCGATTTTATCAGTAAGAATGCATTGTGGGGATTTTCGAAAAACAATGAGGCACGTTGAGAAGAGTTGAAATTCGAGAGATCGCCGTCCAACGAAAACTGCAGAGAAATCCTCGAAGATTATCATTGGGACGACGTCTGGGAAAATATTCAGATACGTTAAGTTCTTTTTTAACGTCAGAATTAAATCGGAAATAACGGTCGTACGAAGTCGAGACAAGTACCAAAGGAAATTAAATGATGGTTCTTATTTTGACAGTGGAATATACTTTTAGATCCTAAATTATGGCAAAAGGAACGACATTTTTCCGATGCTGCTGATGCATTTTCTCATTAGAATGCACGGGAAGTGCACTCCGAAATAAGAACTTATGTCAGATTTTACGGAGGCATTTTACTGAGATGCCAATATCTGCATATGTGATAGAAGTTCGCAGTTTTTCAACGGCCGCGGTGGCGGAGTAGCTGGCGCACTAATCCCGTGGTACCGCGTTCGAGTACCGGCTAGTCGGATTTCTCTGTTTAGAGAATGGGTTCATCTATTGTTATTGTTGACGTCTCCAACTTTGGAGGATAAATAAATATTCACTAATTAATGAAGAATGACTATCGAGTATGAATTACTCTGAATTCACAAAACAGAATCTGTTGAATAAACAGAGAAAAGGTGACGAATGAATGAACGACAAAGAATTCCGTTATTTAGAAAGAATAAAAAAAGTCCATCACATCTCGAAAAATTCGACAAATACCACGTCAAAAAGTGCGTCTGTCGTTAGAGAAAGGCCCGGAGTTTAATGTCCGTTGCCCGAATCTCGACCCCTCTCGAATTCCCCAAAACATTAACACCGTCGGGGACAATCCCTCGGCAATTACAGAGGAGCCGCTCTTCCGAAGGAGCAAAATGGACCGAGGCTTATCTTCTCTCTCCCTAATCGATTGCACTTCCAAAGCTGCTTATCTTACGAAGAGCATTTGCACCAGCTTCGTTAACCACCTTATCTCAGCAGCGCTTCCAAGGAGAACACGACGAATCTTATTTCGAAGAGAAGATCTCGAGGATGAAGGAAAACTAGTATAGTGGAGAGGGAAGCAAGAGGTTTTGGACGAATTTAAACTAATATTTCACAATCATAAGTAAAACAGATGATTTCTTGTATTTCAGAAGAAACTTAAAGCAGCAGAGGATTTTTTATATTTCAGTTACTCCGCATTAATGATTAATGAGAGAATTTTCCATAAAAATAAGTATTTAGATACAGATATATTATATACTCCTCGACCTGCATTGGTATAAGCCATGATAAGGGACCATTTATCAACATTTACGATGGTCCAGACACTTTACGTAAAAAGGGAAACGAGGAAGGAAAACGTGAACTACACGTTGGTTATTTTACTCCGTTGCTATCCACCTGAATTTTTTAAATCCTAATATTTGATCTGAACAAAATCATAGGAGGGATACAATTTCTAGAAGCAGCCTCCCTTTTAGCAGCATTTCGATAGATCATTGAGATTGACCAAAAACGAGCAGTAGTAATTGACCTCTTTAGTTAACTGAAATTTAAAAAAAAAATCCGCCACGAACAATATTTTACGGTAAATGATATATTTGTTCTTAAATATTAATTTAAAATGAATACACCAAACTGGGCTTGATATAACTAACACATTATATCCAACGATTAACTTCAATAGAAGGATTCGTTTCCTGAAAATATAGAGAAAAGGTTTTCCCACCAAAATAAACGCGTTCGGATTCAGCGAAAGAGATCAGCAGTGAAATCCGTGCGGAATGAATGAGCACTCCCAACTATGATCAGATTTTTAATTCTTCTGCTGAATGGAGCACATGTGTCGGGCGCTAATCCGCAAATCAAGGGAAATGGGGTTCGCGCCCCACGGGGTCCCCGGGAACAGTGGCGTCCACCCTCCATTGACGACACCGACCCTGTTCTACGTCAATCAACGTCTTCCTCCACTATCTATCCACCTCACCTTTCATTCTCCCACCGCCACACCCTTCTCTTATTAGAAGTGATATCGCAAATAACGAGGTACTTAGAACTGATTTCACTATTCACGACTCGTTAAAGTCATAGATTATCTAATCATCTAAACTGGAATTTATATCCTGGACAGACTCAGAAAATAAATAAACCATGTGATGCAGCGTTATGTATACGAGTAATATCCTTGGATAATATAAATGTATCTTTCTATTACTATTGTTTCACTTTGAGCATGGAAGACAAAGAAGCTTTCCTAACTGATCTGAATCAATGTCTAAATGTTAATCATCCCAAATGCTTATTTTTATGTTCATTTCCTGATTAAAATATGTATTCTGCCAAATATATTTTACGACTGAGTGGTAATTATACCTAAGTGATGATATGAAAACCTCCAATAATGACTATAATAACGTATTAATTATCAAGGAAAAGATGTAAAACTGGCTCCAGGTGATGAGGAAATGGTAAAAATAATGAATTAAAACTTGCTCATGAGAGAAAACAGATCGTGTAAATAATTAATGGAACGGTCCTTGGAATCATTTTCCCCTTATTGTGGTGTTTCTCCCACTACTTTCCTCATTCTCTTTATCTCTCCTTAAAACAGATAAACTATTTCATCCCAGCTGATGAAAATATTTCCGATATTAGTCTCACGGACTTCAAAATATTATTTATGGCCTTCCGTTTTCCTATTATGATCAACTCAAATAAAGCATTGAAGCGACAACGTAATTCAATAAATCCTTCCCTTGCTTTTTGTAAATTTTGGAGACTATTTGAATGAAGCCTTCGGCTACCTTTGTTAGTGACGTTATAGTTCTCATTAAATTCAGTACGTATAAAATGCCATTAAACCTCCTTATTAAGAACTTGTTCTCTATTCACCGGTGATTTATGTCAATATTTTTGTACTTTCGTCATACTGTTCGATTATTCACAGACTTACTTTTTGATGATCTCTTGGGATGAATATGAGAAATAATGAATTCATAATCATGAAATTGAGGTGAATGCCTAAGTCGTATAAACAATAGAGCAAAATTAAATTTCTACTGAAGTTTAACTTCGAATAGGTGCATAAGAAACTAGTATAATGCAACGAGTGGCACAATGGAAAGGAAAAATAGTAATTTACACGAGGATATTTAAGACTTGCTTTAAAATAATTTAAAGAGCTCAAGATTGCTGATTCTCAAAATAAAACGGAAATAACAAACATTGATCCTTTAAAAAAAGACAGCTCGGAAAATCAGGAATACTCGCCATCATCAACAGATATGGCAAAATAAATATCTAAGAGCGCTCTCTGATATCACTTTTATAATTTCACGGACATCTGAGCAACATCAGAAACAGGTTGTGTAGCGTGCAGTTGTCAGGCGTGGACATTGTCCCCCCTCCGGTCATCGGACGCTAAATCATTCCGGAGGATTAGCGCTCCCCCCCTCTCATTCAAAATCACATGCAAATGTCCGCCTTTAAGAACCGCGCCATTGACGAAGCCCACGTGTCGAATGGACACAGCTCGAAAGAGGGAATGCGAATTAATTGGGTTATACGGGCGAAAAACAGATATCCCAAACGCAAAATACAAAAGAAATTGTTAAGGTATTTATAAATAAGAAGTGGCTAGTTTTAATTCAATACCGCCTCACCGCATGGACTGTAATTCAAACAAAATAAAATCAACAGTCTCAGGCGACGTCTTGTGGAAATACGTCATGATGAAAATATCAAAATTTGTACTTTTTCCACAGTATTAACTTTAAAATACTGTGGAAAAAGTACAAATTTTGTTATTTTCATCAAACAAAATATTCTAAATTCACTCCCTCCCCCAAACTCCCAATGAAAAACGAAAGTATGTGAAGAAAGTTACCTAAAACCCTTTTCCAAGATATTGTAACTTTTAATTCAATCTTTTTGTCGGAAATGCAGCAAGTTGTATGTAATCTGCAACATTAATGTGATGGCAGCTTATCAACACTATGTAATCTCATCGAAATAAAAAATGAATAATAGACTTATAATATGTTTCTCAACGTAATTATAATTAACGAGCCTCCCTTTAGAGAGGCTTAGGAATGTTTCTTCGATGAAATTAAATTAATAATCATGAAATTCGTATTCCTATCACAAGAATAATGCATTCCGGATTTTCATTGCTTCTTTTTTTAACGATAATAGATATTTAAAGTCGATTCAAAATTTCTCGCTACATATATGTACGAGTAAAAGTTGCTTGCAAACAGCAAGAATATGATATAGAGCACTATACATTGCTAAGACTTAATAAAAATCTTAAGAAAATTACAATGTGTTATTTCTATTCACATGGCGGGCCGTAAAATTTCCACCTTCTCGGTAAATGGATAATAAATAATTTGAAATTTCCACCATAAGTTTAAAATAGTAGGGCTGCCTTGTGGCAAACGCGGGACCTTAGGCAAAATGCCAATACATATAACGCCCTGGTAGAAAAACACTAATTTAATTCATATTTTAATTCGACATCGTACCGGAAAGATCCTAAAATAAAACTTCATTTTACCCAATTTAAATGCATATGATAATGTAAATAGTTCTCTGGGATCGAACCAAGGACGACCTGGGAAACCTAAAAATTCGTATATGAAATTTATATAAAAGCTTTATTCACATGCCAAGTTTTAAGTTTCTATATTATTGAAAAGGGTTCGGAAACATTCTTAAAAATCGGATCAGTTACTGATTTTGTTTTGACATGATCTTATAATATATGATATAATAAATTCCTGCAATGTATCTTTGTGGAGAAAATCGTGACTTTGGAGCCTTCTGGCATCGAACCCATGATACTGAGGTTCAAATTCGCATGGAACATGGTTACAATTTTGATCAACTATGAATGAGTGAGTGAGTGAGTGCTGCTTGCATTCTGCAAGGATAACGATAGTACAAATCTAAAGTCTACATCATATCGTGAAGGTCCAAAAATGAAAACAATGGATTGAAAATATTCTTAAAATCAACGAAATTTATTATAAATAGGAGAATTTTTCACCCTTCTGACGACAAACACACGCATATTCGGTTTCAGTTTCATTGATAAAAAGAAATAAGACCGTGTTTCCCGTGGCCCATATGATTTTCTATTCCCTACGCTACCGGGATGTAGCTTAAAATATTTTCGGAACCGAATCATAAATAATTTGAAATTCCCGTCATACGTATCAAATAGAAGAGACTCCTGGTGTAGAACCCAGGATCTTTTGGAAGATAGAATGCATATAACGCCCTGATAGAAATACAACTTATTTATTTCAAATTTTTAAGTTGATATCATACCGGGAAGGTCCAAAATTAAAACTACTTTATCTCCATCTGAATTGCATACGGAAATGTAAATGGCTCTCTGGGATCTAACTAAAGAATATCAGCGGAACGTTCAGCAACGTACACTCCTGGCCAAAATTAACGCAGCACTTCCCTTGCGATCCTTACGGCCGGTGCTGCGTTAGTTTTGGCCAGGAGTGTACATAAAATATATTTATGATCTTTATCTACATGCCGAGTTTCAAGTTTCTACATTGTTGGAAAGGAGTTCAAAATAATTCTTAAAAATTGGATCAATTGCTGATTGTAGAGACGCCTGGTGTCGAATCCAGGACATATTAGAAGCTGTGAATGAATTGAACAGTATGATTTGTAAGGACTTGATCTGTTTTGTTGAAAAGTTGAAGTTGAATTTGTTTCCGTTATCTCCATAAGAAATGCATTGAGGAATGTAAATAACTCACTGGGATCGAACCAAGGACCATCAGCGAAATGTTAAACAGCGTATTTAAAATATATTCGTGATCTATATGTACCTGCCGAATCACAAGTTTCCATCATATCGGGAAGTGATTTTAAAAAATCTTAAAAATCACCGCAATGCTTTTTAAATAGGGGAATATTTGCCCTGACGTAGCGTCGAACCAAAGATAAGCCTCAAGATGTATTTATGGGTTTCGTTGGATATCCATGGATTCTAGCGATCCCTCGAATTTCAACTCTACTTTTCCGGGAAGTGCCTCAAATTTTTTTCGAATATCCCCGCAATGCGGAGAAAATCGTCACTTTGGGGGCTTCTGGCATCGAACCCATCACACTGAGACTTAAAATTGCTTTTTTTTCTGGCGTTTAAACGTTATGGCCAGTGCATCGTAAAAAGTTCAAGTCAGTGGCACTTCTGGAACATGGTTATAATTTTGATCCCCAGTGTATCTTATATATAGGTAAGAGTAAAAGTAACTTTCATTCTGCAAGCATTTTAGTGGTACAAATTTGAAATCGATATCATTTCAAGAGGTCCTCAAAAGAAAATAAAGGCATATAAAATATCCGTAAGAACCAACGCAATTTATTTAAATGAGATAAATTTGCACCCACATGGCGACAAACTCACAATCATTTGAAATGATAAGCAGACTTGGTAATTTCCACAATAAATCTTTATTCGACGACCAGTTTCAGCTACAAGCTATAATCAGGTACTATTAAAAGAAATTAAAACAAAATATGACGAAATTTATGTAAATTACTTCAAAGATATTTCTATCCTTAATTTAAAAACCGAAGACGATTCAATTCAGAAGTTCCGTATCATAATTATGTCATGTCATAAATCAAAATTACTTATCACGTTGCTTTATATAATGAGCTTGGCTTAGCGTGTTTCCCTACTTGTTTAGCACTCTCTCTTGCGGACTTCCATCTTCTTTAATAATGATCAACGCGTCCGACCGGAGAATTGACCGTAAATAAAGGTGTGAGGTCCAATCGAAAGTATTAAGTGCCGATCTAAATAACGTGCACCGCCGATCTCTTTTCATTTCGGACCCTTTTTCATTTGATCACCACTCGCTGCCCTCTGTGAACGGGGGAGGAAATTAAAATGCGACAAAGTGCTACCGACGCCGACAAAAAAGGTGAGGTCACTCGATGGCGTGTGGTGGTGTAAATCGCATGCCCGACGGCTACATTTCCAAAGCCATCCTCCGCCGGAGTTTGTTTTATAGAGAACGAGTCGATTGAGCCTGTTCCTTCCAGTCCTATTTGTACAGAATCTAGCATCCTTCCTCTCCTCTTAGATCTATGGGGTTGGTTCTAAAAAATATGTATGTAATTCATAATCCCGTTAAATTTACCTTAATTTGTACCCAAAATCTACGACCAACGTTAAAAATTTCAATATCTAAAGCATTTATTTCTTTTTTAAGCAAATGCGATATTTCTTATTAATTTAGCTATTGAATAAAGATCGAAATTGAAAACGGCTGAATGAAATAAACATCCTATGGGAAAGAATCAACTCGCTGGATACAGACACGGAAAGAGTGTGTGAGTTTGCGAATATTGCAAATTCTCGAGGAAAACATATCGATGCACATTATCATATTGGAAGGTGAAAAGGGATATTAAAAGTGAGACTTAGCATACAAATAATAGTTATTCTACTCTCGAGAAAATAATAGATAATGTCAGAAATGAGGAATGAAATACAAGGATATTTAATCACTTAATTATTTTGAAAAGTTGTTTACGGTTCATTTTGGAATTTGTAAGTAGAGGATTGAAACTGAGTTGTAATGAAATGACAAATACCGTCCAAATAAGACTTAAAGTATATATAAAATAAATAAAACACATGGAAATCCATACTTTTAACCAAGACATCACAAAATCTTCTCCCGAAAGGTATCCTTTTTAATTTGTGGTTCACTCACACTTTATTTATAGGATACAAGTGCTGGTTGAAAGGTGGAAAATGCAATTAATATTGAATAAATTATTGATATGTGTGCGGGAGAAAACAAGCAACTTTTAAACAATTAACTATTAAATTACCATCAGCGGTATTTTCTCTGAGTTGGTTTTCGATGTATTCAGTTACATTAAAAAAATTAATATTCTTTGATAGCAAGTTACCGTATTCTTTCTATCTTGACTGACATTCAATCTCGATGCAGCCTTAGATTGTAAAAAGTTAATCAAAATGATGTATCTTCAAAACGATACTTAGAAAAATGGTTGAATATGCACAAAGGACATCTTTAAGTTCGAAGGTAAGTTGGAGCTTTAAATTAGAAATAACTAGCGAAAGTGCCCATTGAAATTCAACGAGGATAATAAGTAAACATAAATGAAGTTATCCTCTCGAAAGATTTCAGCAGATAATGGTGGATGGGTAGAGGACCCTCCCAGTCTTTAGGTAGATGATTTTATAGTTTCTATATTGTTATGTATTGATGCTTTTATCTAGAAAAATGGATTGGGAAATCGATATTATTAATTATACGGTTTAAATGGCTTTTATACGATTGTAAAAAGCCAAGAAGCTTCACATACTCAAATTGATCTCAAACAAACCTTTAATGATCTACATCTACATTAATACCCTACAAGCCGCCTTTCGGCGTGTGTCAGGGGGTGTAAACACCAGTTGAATCTAAATTACTTCCTTATTCGAATATTGTCACGTATTGTTCGCGGAAAGAATGAATCTCTAAAACGATTCGTCCTAGCATCTATTTCTCTTAACTTACGGTCATTATCGGATCGACCGACGTAGCAGGGGGATTGCATGATACCGATTATATCTTTGGAAAATGTAGTTTCCCTGAATTTATTAAGCAATCGCAGCCTAGCTTCCAATCTCCTTTCTTTCAAGGATTCCCAACCTACGTCTGAGAGCATTTTTGTAACGCTTGCTTTTTTATCGTAGCATTACTTAACAAAACGAACCGCTTTACGCTGCACTTTCTCGAGTTCGCGAGTACACGTTTCATCCGCCGGATCCCATATACTTGCCGCATATTCCAGAAGGGGTCTGACCAAGGTAAAATAACATCGCTCTCTCACCTTTTCGTCGCATTTACCGACAATACGCTTTACAAAGCCAAGCCTTTTACTTGCTTTGCCGCAGATTTTTCGAATATGCGTGCTCCAATTTAAGTTATTAGTAATGTTGATCCCGAGATATTTAACTGAATCTACTACTTTACAACACTAAATGCCTCCCATTTCTCCCATTCTACAGATACCGTACATTACTTATGAGACAATATTTAAATCCACTGTAGTTTAAACCTCCTATACGCGAAGCTAGGGTCATTTTGGTAAATCTCCAACGCCTATATGTGTGTAAAGCACACGCACTATCGTCATACGAGGTTACAATAATCCGTGCACATACCAGAACACTCTCAAGAATTCTTCAAAGTTTATAAATAACAACAGAGGAACGAAATCGATCAATTATTGGATAACAGAAGCTTTCGTAGGTCAGTTTGTGAATATTCATGTATTTTTTTAAACGCATTGGATCCTCTATAGAAGGAAACATATAGCAGAATATCCTCAGGCATACTTCGAGATTGATAAATAATCAATAAAGAACCGCAATTAAGGAATAATTCATTTAAAGAATTCTGCACTTACGGAGATTCGAGGTCTTTTGTATGCGTTTTCCTTGTGTTTCTCGTTAGGAGGCAAGGCTGTTTTGATAGCAGAAATTTTCTTTGTATTCGTTTTGTCAATGTATAGGAATTTAAATGAAACTGTTAGATCTACTTCCTTCCTCCAAACATGGTAGAGTTTTGATGCTGCAATTACAGAATAAGGAAACTTTGAAGACCGTGCACCTCACAAGGAATCCCTAATTGATCATATAATAAAATATTATGTTTTCTTCTATCTGCATAATCTAAAATGCTGCCTTTTACTCAGTTCAATGTAGTTTAGCATTAGTTTACCATAGAAGCAGGCTTCTTGAATGTCATCTTTAACAGTAATGATAGGTGATAGAGTTGGATGAAGAGACAGTGAACTCAGGGGAATCTATTTCTTTTACTTGCAGAAAAATGCTCTCAGGAAGGGAAGCAAGAAAAAACTGCGAAACCTACTTGCCTCGCCTACTAGAGAAAAAGGCAATGTCACGAGAAATATCCGTGTAAAGGAAATAGATAAATTTACTTAGAATATTTTGAGGATTTTCAACTGAAAATACCACTAAATTAACTTATTGTTCAGCGATAAACTAAGGCGAGAGGCTAGCTCTAGAAATTTCCGCCATATAGTTTGTTTACATCCATAATGCATTGCGGATAAAGTTACTTTTAAGAGTTAAATACCAATTAAGGCTTAAATATCGACTATAATAAGTTTTGTTAGAGTTTAAGTGAAGGTTTCAGTCATGGTCGACTCTAAATATATGTAATAATACCGGACCTAAGATTAGAAAATCAGTTTTAACTTGTGCATAATTCCATGCTATGTAATTGATAGAGACTATTAGTCCTAATTATTATCGCACTGATATATTTATGATTATTTTCATTCTAAAATAATTAAACATATTTACGCGTTACCTTTTCAGTCAGGTGTGAGATATTCAATGTTTTCCTACTTCACCACTTGTATTTCAAAACCTCAAAGAGAACATATACCGTAATAAGAAAGACTTACTTAATCAGGCTGATCATTTTCGTTGACCGCGGAAAATAAGATGCTGTAAATAGATAGATAGATAGTAAAATAAGATGCTGTAAATAGATGTGCTTTATAATTTAAGTTAGAATATAAAATTAGAAGAGGTCCTCAACTTAACAGGGAATATACAAATAATCTCTAGATTTCACAAAAGGTAGTTTAGATGACACGCTAAAACCAAGTCCGCAAAACTATCTGTAAATAGTTACGTTGCTATAAACAATCATGACGTCAGCAGGGGTCTAAATTGTCGATATGTTTTAATGAAATATTCAATAGCCGCATTCATCGTGACTGGGAACGTACTTGTTTATAACCTCAAAAATGTCATATCAATATGCTGGTAATTTCTAATCGAAATCGATTCTCCACGACCAAAATAAGAAATAATCTTTAATTTCCCTTCTTTTGGTGGTATTCTCGACTTTTTATAACGATTCTTTCTAATTTAATTTTGCAAAATAAATAAGCCCTGCAACCGATAAAAGTGAAGTTTACGTGTATTCCTTATGGAAACGTATTATGGATTCCTGGGTTCGAACCCGAGCCTTCTTAGTAATTTGAATAGTTTCCATAGGGGTTTCTAATTCGTGGAAATACAATGCAGTTTGTTTTGAATCTCTAAGTCAAACCGTTTTTGAAATAAAGTGGAGGACGGACTCTTCGCAAATTATATACAAGGATGGAAGATCATTGCCAGCAAAAAAAAGCAGTAATATGCTTATAATATTCAGTTTCGCGAAATTATTTGGCGGGAATCATGGGTTCACATTCATACCAAAGCATAACCTAAAACTAACACGGACGTGCGTAGCAATAGTTACGCAGGAATAGCGCAATGAGGCGGATGTGACGTCATAATGAAAGGAGGTTCGACAAACGGGCGCACAAAATGGAAGCGTCCAAAATGGATATCAACCGATAAGCGAGAGTGAAAAGGGGAAGAGCACTTAAAGGGGAGGAAACGGGATGAAGATAAAAGACCGGAATAAAGAGATTGCTCAAAGATCGAACGAAAACATTCCACGAAATTAATGCACTGCTCGAGTATTTTAGAAAAATTGCCCAAAATTATCAGGGATCGATTCAAGAAGGGTTTTGAATGAGTGGTATTTACCCTAAACCCGCGAAAAGAAAAATGTGGGAAGAAAAGAATGGCGTTGAGGTTGAGTCAATCGAAGAAATTTCAAGTTTGAACCACATTCCGAAAGAATAAAATGAGAGATACTTTTCAGGGAAACAGAAAATACTTCAGGGGTCTTATCAAACAGCAATCTATGTAGGATCTATCAATCGCGGGGCTTCAAAAAGCGAACAGGTTGACAAAATTAAGTGTCCTCTCTCTTTGTTTACGTTTGCTCATGTATTTAAATGTGAAGATGAATGTCCGGCATTTCGCAGTGATCGAAGGGCTGTCTAATGAGAGTGGGGAGACTCGGATCATTAGGGGGATGAAACAATCGAGGGGCATTGCTGCGCGTCGGTTGGAAAAAAGCGAGACGAGGGCTTAGCGAATGGAGGTGTGAAAAAGCGGCTGTCCGTATCGGTCAATAGGGAAGTGACGAATGAATCCACTTCCGGCTAAAAGAATTTCCAATTAAATCCACTCTCTAATAGACCATGGTTCCCGTACCATAGTTGCGGTTAATCTCTCGGCTCTTTTGTGCGGATTCTGAAAGAATCGTCTGCACTTATGGAAATCCACGGATGCATGCGAGGGACGTCTTCAAATCATCAGAATGGGAAGAACAAATCGCTATAATAAATATTCCACGATTCAAATCCCGCATAGAATTCACGAGGAATTCAAAACGCCCACCATTTTATCTGAGGTAATGCTCAGTTAAACACAGTTCACTTACATATTAAAATGTGTATAACCGGAATGACCTGCCAATTGATTCTCGAGGGGTGCTGACAAATGCGCCTTTGTATTAGAGGATGAATTAGAAGGGCGGGAATTCCATCAACCGTCTGCACCTTCCGGCAGATCCCCTGCAATTCTCCCGGAAAAAAACACCTTCTGTCCATCCCTCAGGAATTCATCCGTGCCTATACCACCCCCGAGGGGGCCATCGGAACCAAGGGGCCGCAAAGGGCCACTTCCCCTTATCGGGAGAATATTTCGATCAACAGGCGAATATTCATCGTCTGAAATGGAAAATTTTGAGCAAATAAGGGTATGAGAGAAGCGAAATTGCGATTAATAAAGACATTTTTAAGTTGTTCGCAATTTATGGTATGCATACCCTATCGGCTGCGGCTAACCGGAAAAAAAGAACACTGAAGTCAATATTGAATTGTGCATACTCTGTTCGTTCCGCTTATTAATGAACGTGTTTTAGACGCAGATCAGGTATTCTGCAACAGACGCCTCATAAAATGCTATGTGATACCTAGTTTAATATTGCAAATGTCAAATGAGGATCGCAACGGTAATGATTTCATTTTTAATGTTCCATTTTTTGAAGTCGAAAGTATTAGTTTAAGCTTTCCAAGTGGAGCAGTTGTTCAAAAACACTAAGGCCAATAGTGTATGCTTTTCGAGGTCAAAGAATTCGCGAAGCCTGTTAAGGTAAGGCTGGAACAAAGGCTGCAATTCATTTGCTTTCATCGAATTTAACAGCCCAGCGTGTACATCTTCAGTGGAATAGCTTTGAGCATAAGAATATCGACCTCATTACGAATTACTATAGGCGAATTGATAGCGGAAACAATATGTTTTAAAATTGTTGGTTTTTGACCCCCTCTCGCTAATATTTCTCACCAATTCCGTTCCCCTTAAACGTTCTTTCTAAGAATTCATTCAGAACGTGGTTCCCTTTTCTTGAGAAAATATACTTGCTATGAGGAAGAATCCTGAATCGCCAATTGAGCTCTTGCTTCAATTTCTCCACAAAGCGCTGAAATCCTATGTTTGATATTTCTCTCTTAAATGTAGACAAATTATATTACGTATGGCAAAATTAAATCAATCCCTCGAAACACAAAAAAAAACTATTTCGATATCGAGCTGTAAGGAGGAAATTCAGGACTATCCATCTTACGAAAGAAGGGTCACTCGTCGGGGAAGAGAATGCGTCCGTACAAATAGGGGACAACAAGGCACTAAGAGGAGGAAAAAAGAAAACAAAATGAATTAAGAGAGATTGGGTGATGGATTGCGTCTCGGAAAACGGTCAATTCGTCGAGTGCATCCAGAAACAAGAGAAGAACACTTTTTTATGCGCAATCAACTTTAAGTGATAGATATTGAACGAAGCGAGACCGATTCACAAAAACATAAAAGATAGAAAATTGTAACAGCGCGATTAAACGACGTAAAATACTAGAGGATGTATAATTATTAATAATTAATTGGGGTGTTCGACGTTGCAAATTCAGCATATACTGCAAAAACCTCACGACATTCTGATAATGATCACAATTGAGCCTTCAATTACTTATATTCAATATTCTTAGTCCAATTGCTCAATTACATCGCAATATAAAATGATTAGATATTTTTCAATTTTGGATCATCTTTCAAACAAATCCTACTTTTAAGCTACAAAAGAGAATGGAAAGCTATCCCTCAGACATGCGAATCACCCAGATTGAAAATAAAGCACTTCTGTTATTCAGGAGACTCTCTCTTTCTCTACAGGAGAAAGTGTTGGCAATTATTCAGTTGTTATTATGGGGCACTTTGATACAGGGTACTTATTGCAAAATTTTCCATCGCGAATGACTGTTGAGATGCTGTCGACTGTTATTGAATAACTTAAACAACCACGCATACGTCGCTAATTTAAAGGAATTTACAATGGCTTATTACTGTTATCCTACTCATTGTACTGCACTGCTACTTCATTAGAGAGACATCAATGGGTGACAAATTTCATTCACTGGATTTTATTTAATGATGTAACATTTAAAATAAATTAATTTTTACTGCCATTACAAGTTTATGACCGCTTCTTTCATTTTCTTCAACACATTATTCATCGCAATTACGAACTTTCTAATGTATCTGATGAATTTGTGGTAAACAGCAATGAATGTGCTGTAAACACCGAAAGTAATAAATAACATTGCGTTTTGTCTTCAGCATCTACATATGTACCCTGCAACAAGTATTTTGGTGTATGGCAGGGGGTGCATGCACCACGACTCAGCCTCCTTAGTCGATTCATTTCTTAAATCGTTCGTGGAAAACAGAGATTTCTTGAGAAAGGGTCATGCACCTGTTTCTCTGATCATCTTCGCAGTGTCTATATAACAGGGAGGACGCATTAAATCCTCTACACCTTCTTGGAACGTACTTCCTCCAAACCCAGAGTATAACGCAGGTAATTCGTTCTGGCATCCCTTATTTTGAAAATCTGAGGAGACGAGTTTTTTTTATTTAGAGCGCGGAGCACTTATTGTTATGTATGTAGCCATAGCTCTAGATTCACCCTTTCTGTGATGAAAGGATATTAATCGAATATTTGTTTACTCAGCAAAAATATGTGTTTTGAGAGAACGTCGGTCGATAGAAAATAAACCTCTGTCAAACCATCGAAATATGAAAGAGGAAAAAATACATTTTGTGATTTTTATCCACTGTTACGTTAAATTTGTAAAGGACACCTCGAATAAAATTTTTTAGAGTACGTGGGGTGCGTAGGGAAGAGTCCTTGGCCGGCCAAACAGGCTCCCTGGAGAGGAAGAGTAGGATCGATCTCGATCAGGGAGAGTTTGACCGCGAGGGTGATCCTAGCAAAGTGCAAGACGCCCCACGGAAGAGCAGCGGTCGTTTTGTAGAGGAGCACGAAGAAGGAAAGAGCATGAACTGAGACGCCTCGCGCCAGGTGGTACTCTTCTTCGTCTTCTATCAAGCCGAGGTCACGTGCGACATCCTGGAAGGGCGACAAGTTGGTCCATGGAGTGACAAATGATGCGCGTAACCGCGGCAAGGAGTAGACATGAGAAGAATGCGAAGGTAGTAAAGCTCACCTCGATTGTAAAATGAGTGATAAGTCACATTTTCGAAAATTTCGTTGTGTGGTCAATTAAAGTTAATAGCCTGGAGTAATAGTAATATATTTAAAGTGCATCGACGGCTAAGATCATTTTGCACTGTTAGTTTTCTTACGTTTAAGTCACTGATATTTATCACTGGCATCCTTGTGACCTCATCCTCACGACAGTCGTAGTTGCTAGTGTGTATGGAGTATAATGCTCGAGAAAGGTATGGAATTGAGTGTTGATATCTTTCTCGGATATGTGTTAAAAGTTTTGGAAGAGCTCAGTTTTCTTAAGGAAGCTCAGTACTTTGTGTATTGAGTCTGGGTCATCCCCTAGAATTGTGTTAATGTCACCTCTGATTCCTAAGAGGCTGCGGGTTGTTTCATATTTAACGCATTCTAGCAGGAGGTGTCTGATGCTGATTTGGCAGTCACTTTGGTCGCAGAAAGGAGGTATTTTTTCCTCTGAGAAGAGGAATGAGTGAGTCAGGGCGCCTAATCCTGAGGCGCGTGACTGCCACCTCCTCTCCCCGATTGCTCCTAACAGATGAGGCCCACGCTGATATCACTGGCTTAATGAGTAGTCGCTTGTTATTAATGAGGCTTCTCCAGGTTATCTTCCACTTCTCGAGAGATATATTACGGAGATGCGTCCTTAGGTCATGTGACCTTTACAGACTCGGGCAATGGGATATTCAGAGCCTCTTTTACTGCTTTGTCCGCTTTTTCGTTACCCGCAATTCCCACATGCCATGGCACCCAAAGAAATTTAATGGCGATGCCTCTGTTGTTTAGTGAGGTAAGTGTAGAATGTATCTCTTGGGTGAGATAATGTGTTGGGGAAAAGGTATCTATAGCTTGTGGAGCACTAAGTGAATCTGTGCACATAAGGAACGATCCAGTGTTTCCTTCTATTTGGAGGAGAGCCAGATTAATTGCGGTTAACTCAGTGGTGAAAATGGACGATAGAGCTTGCTCTGTAAGTTGCATCGGAGAGGTCGCCGGTAGACGACGCATTGTTTGACCTCCAGATGCACGGAGAGTCACTCAACGGTGGGCTCGGATTTAGAAAGCCCAAGAGACGCCAGCATGCGTCGCTGGCACCCACCATTCTCTTGGTAACATAGTGCTCCACCTCATCCTCTTGTTTTCCCAGAGGAGTGACGGTCACGTTCCGGAGTAACCAGCCCTTCATTACGTACTTGAAGAGGTATTTAACGACGTGGCGAGTGGAAGCGAGCTGCAGGTTAATGTGCGCATCGTATTCGGAAGTAAGGCGGGATTGTACGGAACGACCCACCCATCTTCCTTATTACCTCTCGGCGCCATGACGCCTCCAAAGTCTCGCCTGTACTGTACAAATCCGCTTTCATGGACATGAGTGGGGAAGAACTTGCTGCAGTAGCCCGTGGCCCAGCGCGGGAAGCCGCAGTGGCCGTGGATCACGTGTCGAAGCACCAACTCTCTGAACTTTCCTCCAGCTTCAACTTCCCGGGGAAATTCGGCGCGAATGACTGAGACATTGTGCGCCTGAACTGGAGAGAAGCCATGGATCTAACATCGATTTAACATTTCATAAAATGTTTTACCCTCTGTTTTATTTAGCATCTGAGCTAAATATCCGCCATTTTTTCGGCAGTTTCAAGAAAAGGAGTCGGCGTTTTCGGTAATTGTCCATAAAGATTCTGTCACGTGACCTGTGCATGGTCAATATCAAGGTCATCGCTATACTATTGGAGGCGTGACCGAACAAAATATTTTAAAATTTTACAAAAATCCGACTTCGGCGCCATGAAACCAGAGAATGATGACACATATAAAACAAAAGAGTATGGTAAACCTAAAGAAGTTCTATTAAAATATATATACATATCATTGCCGTAAAAGTAATTCCGTAGATCAATAGAAGCGGCATATCAATTGGTTAATACGTTATCTTAATCCAGATTTGGGCTCATTCTTGACAAAGTGGAGCAAAGGGGCATCGTGAGTCTTCGACACAAAGGGCGTGGGAAATGGAGAGTAGCCTCCGTTTAATGCACGGACAATGGACGGGATGAATGGAACACGGAATCGGAAACAAAATGCCAGGAAAACAGAGGAGCGTCGCCCGCGAAGACAAAAGAAGCGAGCGGTGCGAATTATGGCGTAAAAGAGGGAGCAGCGCGCGCACGAGAACAATTGAGAATCAGAGTGCGGCCTTTCGCCCGAAGAACTGTTGAAAGGGTAAATTAAGGAGAATCGAACGAAAACATCGAAACGGAGGCTTTTTAGAAAACCGCTCATTTTTGGGATCGCACGCGACCGGACTCGTGCCATTCTCTTTTAAGAGAATTACTCCCCACTAAAACGAAAACAGAAGTTTAAAACACGCACCGCTAAGTGTGCCCTTTCTTTTCACTTAATGAACTTGACGTATATCTCTGAGATATTTTGTGAATCACGTGTCTGGAACAACTATTTGCGAATAAGGCGTATATTTCTACGAAAATGAGTATGATATGTAGATATACATAAATAAAAATGGGTGTAAATCATGCGATACATAATCAACGTCCATGCACTTTGATTACGCAAAGATGCAACGCTAGGACAGTTCGATCCATTTACTCCTATCTGTCCAATGCTTTTCTTTGCAGTTCGTAGACGAACGATACTTAGGGCTGAGATTCTTTGAGAAAAAATTTTAATAACCGAGCATCAACCCATATTTGTATGCGACGGTCTACTGAATTCAAACTATGGTTTACAAAAGAAGGCTATAATAATAGTGCCTCGGTACACTCATACGGTAATGAGTGATTTACTACTGGCATCAGCTTCTGAACTGTTTGCAACATGAATAGGAACACAAAAAGATTCACTGATAGAGTTTTTGATGACTTCATTACGTAATGTACTGCAGCATTCGCGTTTGAGAAGCAAGGGAATCGCAAGGCAGGATTACCTCCACTCTCGGGAACACCGGCAATCTTGGGTTAACGGAAGACAAAATAATTAACAATTTACTCACTGAGGTATGTTGAGAACTGTATGGGACCCAGTTGACATGTGTCATATTCGGGAATAAGGAACGGAAAAACGGAAGGCGATACGATTATTAAAAATTACTACAATAAAACAGTGGGTCTGTTGTGTTCACCAGTTACGCATACAAACAAACTTCCCGTCCTGCCCCGAGCTTCGTCTTGCCCCGGTCTCCCACACATGCAAAAACACTGAAAACAGAAAAGTCCTTCAAACGAGTTAATGTTTGCTTCTTGATGAGAAAATCCAAATACCGAAAATATATATTGTATCCTCTCGTAGACCTTCCAAAAAATGCGATAGAACCTTCTCGTTTCCAAAGACAAGATGGCCTTCAAAACTGCAACGTACGTCGCGACGTCATTAAGTCAATTTAGTCATAAACTACCATATATAGTATGGTGGGTCTCACCTCATTACTTAATAGCAAACTTAAACCCTAGGGTTCTGACTAAAGTGGCTTTCCAATTTCTCAAACTGAAGTACAGCATCTATTACATACATACCGAATACGTGATGAAACTGTTTCGAATATTATTTGTCACTATATAATTGGGTGAAGTGAAACTCGATCAGAAGTCATCACCATTTATATTCTAGATGATTAAATGTGATTGTTGAAGACGAAGAATGATTCCTTCTAATGCAGGGAGATAGCAATATTGACAGATCTTTCATCTCGGAGATAACTGCTTTATATTTAATTACCGAACGAACGAGTCGAGTTCTTTGACGAGGAAAATACAACAAAATTTGCCCTCTCTTTATTCTCTCTTTCTGAGGTGAATATTGAGAACAATTGAAAAGCTAAGGAATAGTTATCTCTAGTGGCTTACTAGAGAAATACCACTAATAATAAATTAAATCCACCGTCATAATAATACCGTGCTATCAAATTATAGAATGAGACCTTAGAGCAAGTTGAATATGATAAATAATTCATAAATGAAAACATTTTTGTCATATTTCGCCTAATACAGAGAAACATCGGTGATTCAAAAGACCAAAATCACATTATTTAGCAAAACAATTATTTGTAACAAAAATCGTGCACAATACTTGGATAGACTTGCACAATTCCTGACGATTTACGCACTAATCAAGTGGAATTGTACAAGTTTCTAAATATTATCGTACAAGAGTTTTGTTACAATAAATTGTTTGTGATTGAATAGCAGCAAGTGGCATGTCGATTTCATTTACTTTCGATAATGTGTGGAACGCGAAGTTGTTTGACAAAAGAAAAAAGAAGACGATTTCAAAGAGAACGACATTTATCGGAGGAATAATAGCGAAGGAGCGACAAAGGGTCGCAAACTGGCCCGAATCAGCGGAAGGCCACGGATCAATCACTGAAGAGATTCATTCGCACGAAAACGTGCATTCAGACGAAAGCCAAAAAGGTGAAAGGAAAAGGATTGAATTCACGGCATTTAAAAAGGGCACTGTTTGTTGCACCTCGTCGATAACAAGCGCATTTATAGAAGGCAAATATTCTTAACCAGAATTTAAAAAAATGTTTCGTTTCTGATGACGGTCGCGTCAACGCGTTTCCTACTCGAGTTACATTAATAATGGATAAATTGGAATTAAATGAGACGGGTATTAGAAACCTACTACAGCAGGTCGATCGTAATAAATCTCCTGGACCAGAAGGCATACCTGCCATCGTTATATCTACGCTTGCAGTGGAGCTTGCCCCCCTCCTCCTTGTATTCTTCCATAAATCTTTAGATGAACATGCGGTTCCAGTCTCGTGGAGAGAAGCGCACATCACTCCAGTGCCGAAAAAAGGGCGTAAGTTAATGGCGGACGATTACCGACCGATATATTTAACATCTATATTTAGTAAATTCTTGAGCACATAATATGCAGTTACATAATGCGTTTCTCAGCGATAATGTTTCAATCACGCGCAGTCGACGTGGTTTTCGTAAAAGCCGCTCATGCGAGAGCCAATTAGCACTCCTTAATCACGACATAACGCGAGCAGCCGACGGGGGCTTCAGGACCGATGCTATATTTCTTGATTTTAGGAAAGCATTCGATTCCATGCCACACGAGAAGTTACTACAAAAACTCGGTTCTTATGCAATATCATTACCATATCATTCAGTAGATTAGGTCACTTTTTACAGGTAGATGACAACGCGATGTCTTAGATGGCATTTTTTCCGACGAGGTAGAGGTGTCATCGGGAGTTCCTCAAGGCAGTGTTATCGGACAGATCTTGTTTTTAATATACATAAACGACACAGTGGACAATGTAAAGAGTAATGTGAGGCTCTTCGCGGACGACACCCTTATCTATAGAAAAATTCAAAATGCAGAAGACGTATCGATATTACAGGCTGACTTGGATATTATTTCTAAATGGTGTGAAGATTGGTAACTCGGTTTAAATGTTGAAAAATGTGTAGCAATGAGTATGACTCGCTCCTCGAATATAAGCTTAATCCTTTAAGAGAATCCGTTAGGCAGTATAAATCTTAGGTGTCATCTTCAGCAGTAATCTTTCATTTAAAATACACATCCAGAACGTACTTGAGCCAGCCCATAGGACTCTGAGGCTATGTAACCGCGTCCTTAAGGGTTACTTATTAGTACTTGTTTACTTGTTAGTACTGTTCCGCAGTCCGCACGAGAAGGGTTTGATCTTGGAGTTAGAGCGCGTGCGACGTAGAGCGGCTCGTTTCGGAGACTATAGATTTGATAGGGTCCGAGATGATCGAAGCCCTCGGCTGGGAACCTCTTAAGAAAAAGAGAACTGAATGTAGGGAAAAATTATTCGAGAAATTTTTAAAACAGTGATTTACACGGCGAAATACGCGACGTCGTGATTCCAACTTTCAGCGAACTCGATCATTTTTCTATTACTTCTTTTTGCAGTATTATAAATGCCAAAGAAAATCTTATTCCTGGCGCAATATTGTTTCATTATCACCTATCTGTTCTTCAGTGAATGTCAAGCAACTTCGTGGTCAATTTTGTTCTCTTCGCTGCGGTTTTCTTCGCACGTATCGTTTTTGAAATCGGACATTAACTTCGAAGTGTCCTTCATCGAGTGGGATCCCAGTTGGACTCACCGGAAATTTTCGAAAATTACGTCATTTCCACCGGAAGTATATTGCGTCTAAAACATTTCTGAATGAATTTATGGAAGTTCTCACATGAAGAAAAGACATTTCGCGAGGTATTAGCACAGATCTCAGCGGAGTTCTCGTTTCATCCGGCATTACCCAGGATAGCGGTAACAAATGAATGCCTACGAACCGAGAGCGTACTTTGAGGATTGTTTCAAAACGAGACCCATTTCCTGGAGGAGCTTCTTTTCAATCCCCCTCTTCATCATAGGCATCTCTCGTCAAAGCCGTCGCAAAGATCCCTCTGGAGATCGCGCCCAACACAATGGAACGCCACTGGGAATCGCGCAGGATTAAATGTATATCCCCGTAATTTTAAGCTCAGCTCTTGAATATTTCCACTAGCCTTTGAAGGCGCCGTCTGCCCCTTGAGGGATTGGCCTAAGGAGCGGCAAACGAGACAATCGTCACCACGTGGCTTCATTGGAGGTGACAAAGATGCTTACGGTCTCACTAAATGTAGCTTTGATGTAGAGATACAACTTTTGATGTACATAATTAAATATTTAGAAATACTTTCGTATGTATTGTAGTGTAGCATTCGGGAAGTGCAGCATTTTAGCATTTCAATCTTTATATGTATACGAAGTGATCCTATACGTACACAAGAATTTTTAAAATGTTTCCAAATACATTCCAAACCACCACCATAATACAGGGATAAGTGTCTTTTTAATTATCCAATACACTGGTCTAAATTTTATGAAAATTGTCCCTTATATATGGGAAAAAAAATTTTGGTTAATTTTCGTCATTTTATCGAGATATGATCGAAAAAAGCAACAAAAACGGATAATTTTAGCGAAATTTCAATTTTTTTCCTCTATTTTGTCCTAATGTAGCTAAGCGGGGTTTTCATCATTACTTTTTTCGGGTAGAAATTTCGAGGGTCTCCGTCCTAATCCGGACCCTTAGCTCGGCTTCGTAGCTCGGGAGCGCCCGGCCTTCCCATCAGAGGGGACCATAAAAAAACTGACCGCGTGGAATACGATTTAAAAAGTTATAAACGATTCAAATGAGCAACAATATATTATCTTCGTCGTCTTACTCGTCCTAAGAGATATACAAGCGTCTTTTCATCGACGTTCTACGATTAAAATTAAGATTTTTCGTGATTTTGCAAGAAATTACCCGTTCACACACGGCAACGTTGCTCAGTCAGATAGGCGGGTGTTTTAAATATCTCAACGGGGGTTGGATTGGGTTGGGGGGAGGATTTCTAGATTTTTTATAGAAATCCCCCCCTGCCCCAACCCAACGGCAACGTTGCCGTGTGTAAACGGGTAATTTCTTGCAAAGACATTACTCGTCCAAAGAGATATACAAGCGTCTTTTGATCGACGTTCTACGATGAAAATTAAGATTTTTCGTGATTTTGCTAGAAATTACTCGTTGACACACAGCAACATTGCCGTTGGGTTGGGTTGGGGGGGGGGATTTATAGGAAAAATCTAGAAATCTAGAAATCCTTCACCCCAACCCAACCCCCATTGAGATTCAACGGGTACCTAAGCTAGTTGATAATAAGACAGCAAACCAAACCAAGTGGGCCAGTGAGCTATTTAAAACAACCGCCTATCTTACTGGGCAACGTTACCGTGTGTCAACGGGTAATTTCTAGCAAAATCACGAAAAATCTTAATTTTCATCGTAGAACGTCGATCAAAAGACGCTTGTATATCTCTTAGGACGAGTGGGATGACGAAGATAATATATTGTTGCTCATTTGAATTGTTTATAACTTTTTAAATCGTATTCCACGCAGTCAGTTTTATTATGGTCCCCTCTGTAGGAAGGCCGGGCGCTCCCGAGCTACGAAGCCGAGCTAAGGGTCCGGATTAGGACGGAGACCCTCGAAATCTCTACCTGAAAAAATGTAATGGTAAAAACCCCGCTTAACTACCATCAAACAAAATTTTTAACTATTAATATTTGCCGATCAAAATGAGGAAAATGGTTAGCGAGAATTTCCGAAGTTTTTCAGGAGTATTAAAAAAAATGTTAATTGAAAAATGTCTTTATTCAATTAATGAATTTTTATAAACTAACCCGTGCAAATATATAATTAAGTTGCTGTTATCATATTGTTAATAAGTGTTTTTTCTTCTTTTGTGAAAAATTAAGCATTTTTATATTTAAGTATTCATATTTATATTTATTTTATAACAAGGAGTACATAATTGTAATATTAATAATGTGACATTGGCATTTGTAATTAATAATGCCTTTTACTACTGTACTGTTTTTGTACCTGACGAGACATCTCCAGTGCAATATCTGAATTCATTGTGAATATGCCAATAGATAAACTAAACCAAGTGGGGGTCACACTGCCCACGGGGGGTTTTTCTATGGGCTTCCCTCCCGTGCGAATGACGATCCCCCTGGATCCACCAAATTGCAGCGATCACATTAAATAAATAACTCCAGACTATTATTAAGTAATTTTTACATCTTTTTCATCAGATATAAATTTTGAGTGATACTCATTAATACTTAAAATACACCTTCAATTTCAAAAACAGGTATTAGGATTAAAATTACGGAAATAGGATCGATACAGCCAATCATACGAATTAATCTCGAAATACTTTTTCCGGTGCTTAGCGCAACGTAATGTGGTGCGAAAGCCAAGTGCAGACTTATAAGAGCAAAATACGCCATCTTTAGTAGGACTGGATGCTCTCTAACTTAAGTAAAAATGATTCGATTTTATTGAGATTCCATTTAATCAACTGGCGAGGGAATTGGAATCTGAGAGAATCCACAAAATTATTTTCACGAGATCACGGACGAACACGCGGAATTGAACGTGAACGGTGCTGATGACGTGAAATGATCCTGTAAAGATCTCATCAGAGCTGCTCTCTTAAGGATTGCCTTATTAGAGGGCCGCGAACGCCGGCATTAATACTGAGGCGACAGCGCCGCTCGACCAAAACTAATTCAATCAAGATTTTATTAATTGCGGGTCTCATGGAGTTGATGGCAACAGTTACTCATAGACAGTTGCGCTCGGTACAAAGGGAATCTGAGGATGGGACGAATTTAGGGGCGGCTTAGAAGGACATCCGTTCAAATGGAAATACGTTTCAAAGTAGCGGTAGATTTAGAAGCTGAGGAACAAGTTGGTGACCAAAAGAGAGGCTGTTTTCATTAAGAAGCTTAATATACGGAAATCGATACTCATTGTACGTTGATTTTGCAGTTGCAACGGATATAGCAAAATCCTCCAACTTCAGATTAACAGGTTTAAAAAAAGAAGAATAATTCAACTAAGGAAAAATTGACAGGAATAATCAATTGCGATATCCATAAGGTCGGATATGTTTTTGTGTTTTTATAGCAAAGGGATCCAAATAGAGAAATTTTGTGAATAAACTGCCGAAGAATACGAAGTAGGTACACCTAGATTAGGAAAATGTCTGTGATAAAATTATAAATTTTTGGGAGTCGTTAAAGGTTCAATCGAGTATTACATAATTAAATTTGTTGTCCAAAGTATCCTTGGTTCGAATCTGGACGACTCAAAACGACTCTCTTAGAAATGCACTCAGTGTTCATTTTGATCTATTGAACTGCATTGCGGACAATCTTTTCTTTTGCAGAATGCAATTAGAAATAATGGCCGTTCAAAGACGAGGTAAGTACCAAAAAAAGTAAACTAAACGAAGATTTTTATTTTGGTTGCAGAATATCGTATTCGAGTCTAAATCGAGAGAATTCAGACAAAAAAACTTTGTGTATTTTTTTAAACAATTCCCTAACGACGAAGGTGATTGTTGAACTCAACTCTCTCACGAATAAACGGAAAAGATAGCCTCGTAAGATATTTATAGGGAAGAAGAGCCGTCATTTTATGGAAATAAAACCAATACAGCCCAACCAAATTCGATGGCTGTTTTTATATGTTGTTAGGACCAGTTGTATGTGACCGATTTTTGTAGCTTCGGAGACCAGTGCTGGCTGAGCAATACCCAAAAAACCATTGGAATCCGTGTGAATTTTCTTAATGTTTGTTCATTATCTTCTAAAGTAGGGGAGAAAGGGGTGATTCGGACCAGCGTGTGAATAAGAATGTTATTATTTTAAAGTAGACCTTAATCCGAAACGGTTATGCTGAGACTGACAGCGTGACATACTATTCATCTCGGCAGTATTTTTCTGCTGCAAGACACGAGATAGTTTTGAGTCCATTTCTTACTTTTATCCAACGTTGTGTTTGGGCTTTTCTTGATATAGAGGAGAAAAATTGGACTTTAAATAAACTTTGGATTGATTCAGCTGATGGTGAGAATTATTTCTTGGATTTAATTTTTATTCTTCGACAAAAGTGAAATGAATACCTTAGCTACTATTTTTTATTTTCTGGTGTTTTGCATGGCATTCGCTGCTGCCAAAATCAGGATACTCAGTCTGCTGAACCTGCAGGTGCTCATTTCCATGCTGCAGTTCGCACACATTGCAACGCTTTCTAAAGATGAGTAAGCGTTTGAATTGCAACTGCTCTGTACCAGAACTGCGTTCTGCAAAAAATGTTGTGCTTACATATTTTAAAGAAAATATCATTTCCTACATTCTAAGCGTAAAATTAGCTTCTTACGCCCAGCACTTATTTCCAAAAAGTAAAGAAATTGTCGTTTTTGTCGCGTATTTCAGCAAATTTCGTGAAAACTACTCAAACAAAGAGGAAAATTATATTTCTAAATAATCAATTTATTTCTTTGGCTTTAATTTGAGCTCAAAGCGGCGACCGTACTCTTGCGATAACTCATAAGGTGGTTTACGAATATATATTTATAATAAATATTCCCCTACACAACAATGTCTTCGGTGGTTAATTGAGACTAGCCGCGTCGTAGCCCACGAAGTATCGGGATTATTCAAAGTTTTGGTAATTACATCTCATTTTAATCCTGGTTTTTTCGACGGGTGGATTCACCAGTAGAAATTCATGTTGACCAACTGCATGAAGACTTTTAAACGAACAAGCAAAAGCTTTCATTCGATTGTTTTAATGGAACGTATCTTCTGCGGTATTTTTAACATTCCCAAGAAAATTATTTTGTGATGAATCTCTCTGCGAAACTGCTCATTATCAACAGAAGTATTCGATCATCCATAATATTCGAACATTATAATAATTCATCCTCCAAATTCCTTTAATATCTCATACACGACAAACAATTTAAACACGACGGAATACGAGACGTTGTGATTCTAACTCTAAACTAACGCGATATTAGCAGCCAGACGGCAAAAAGATTTCGCGAGATTACAGCGAGAACAGATGGTCTCTTCTTCCATTAGGTCCGCTATAACATGAAAATATAATATAACATGAAAATTATTTGGCTACTTTTATGATTCACACCCCCTGCCATAATGGTGGCTCAATTCATCTAAATGTAATCTTTTTACAAATTAATAATTTTGCAGTCTATATTTATACGTTTGAGTAAATGTTTGCTTTACACATTTTTGTATAGTTGATTTAAATCATTTAGATATAAAAGTCCTCAATAGGAATAAATATTATTAAATTGTTTCAATCGTTGCTTTCAAGCCTCAATTCTCAGCGATATTTATAGATCAACTTGTCTTACTAAATTTAAATTCGTCTTAGAAATGTATTTCTCTCAGTTTAGAGCTCCTCCTTAATTGCGATGGATTCCTTCGAACCAGTTTTCATATTTTGTCCTCAGTAATTTGAATCTATAAGCGAACAGGGCAAACTTGCTAAAATATCCAATACATCGAAACCGGTCATTTTGTAATGAATATCATGAAGATTTGAATTTGAAATAAGATCTGATGGAACAACGGTAATCAATTTTCTGGATTAGTCCATTGTAGATTATATTCTCATAGATTATTTATACCGTGCATTACAATTCTGTAGGGTGTCAAAGTTGACTAAATTTTACGAAAAATGCAGGTCTTCGATTTTTCGCAAAATTCTTCAACAATCTCAAGGCAATAAGCTGAGCCAAAATAAGCAAAATCATCGGATAAAAAACGATTCGGAATTATAAAACTAATCATTATTCTTAATAAACCTCGGTTTTATTTATCACAGTTCAATATTTGCATTATTTATACAAAAAAACGCGAACCCTTATTTTACGTTCAAATGTTCACCTAAAGTGAGGAAAATAGTTAATATGTACCATGATGTACACGAGCTAACCTATACCAAAATTTTTCTTAAAGCCTTTTTAAGAGGAATCTAAAATAAAATTCAGTGACAATTTGCGACGCCGATAAATAAAGCGACTTTCCGATGGCGATGTATGTATCCGCGCGACGGAGCGCCACCCTCTGAGACGATCTCGATTTTGAGAGTGTACGCGGAGCAACACGCTTCTGAAGTCTTTAGTGGTTTTTACCTAAGAATTATTACTCTATACACATTTTAGGATAGAATTACTTCATAAAATCCTTTTGATATGAAGAAAAAATCTCCTCCTCATTTTTTCAGTTATCAACCTTTTGGTTGGTTTGCAGCAGCTTTTGTCGCAATTGTGCTTTCTCTGTAATATCTTTATGGATATCCTTTTTTTACGAATGACAGTCTTTGCCTTCCTCTATAATCTCTTTCCTTCAATAAATCCTTATATGACTATTTTTACTGTACTTTGTGCTTCAGTATATGACCAAGAAATGCATCTCTTCATTAGGCTTTTCCATAACTTCCTTCCGTCCCTACTTTCCTTAAAACTTCCTCAATTCTTATTCTTTCATTCCATCTTATTTTCGTCATTCTTCAGTATTACCAAAGCTCAAAGGACTCTTATCGTTTCTTACTCTTTTCAACTAACTGTCCATGCTTCACTTCAATACAAGAGCGTTTTCCTTCTCTATTTTTTATAAAACTTCGTCTATACACGCCTTCATAGCCAAATTTTCTTTCATATTGATATTCATGAATGTTTTTGTTTATATGCTTTTGATGTCTAAGCATATATCTATTTAAATTAATGAGTTATCACCTTCTGCCTTCAATACACTCATCATATGAGGAATCTTCCTCCACACGGCATCTCCTCTTCATTGCTCATGATCAGGAGCTCCTTCACATCTTCGCCCATATTCATTGATTTTGTTGTTACATTTATAGGTTCTGACATCGATATCATAGGATCCAATGTGAATGACAATCTCCGTAGTAAGTCCTCATTGTTAGCCACTCTTGAGTGATTAAATAACAGAAGTAAGTACTTTTTTCCACAGTTTACTTACTTAAGTACTAGTACTTACTTCTGTTATTTTATTGTGATGGATTTCCACAAAACTACGCCTTCCTCCGTGGATTTCACTCTTGAGTGTTTCCTTGTGAATCGTCCGCGATTTTTCTCTCGTCTTTATTTCGGTCTTCCGTCGCCTGTTCCGAGAGTTACCCCAAGGAAAGAATGGATTCCTTCGAGATTTCAATGCCATGTATTAGGACTTTATGAGCAGTCGGTGGCATATAGTACCAAGGGATATTCAACTCCCCCAGCAGCGGTCACCTAATGCTCTTTCGTTTAAATTGAAATCACTTCATTAGAGAATCTTTTGTTGAGATTCTCGTCGATCCCAAATAAGTAAATTTTAATCAATACTAATTGAGGAATGATAGTTGACATAAAATACATGCACTTGAAAAAGATGAAATCCAAGCCAATTCAAATAAACAGCACTAACAAATCAATTTAGGGATATTATTTTAGGGATCTCTGCCTCATCTTTCGATTGCAGTTCTTAGATGATGCTATTGGCTAAATCAGTACTCTTCTTTTCCACTCAAAGACGTTCGTCCTCTTACAGTCAAAACAATGTTAACGAAGAGGGCAAAAGGGGAGAGATGAGCTATGCGTGTCATTAAAGCGACCCCTCCAATCGCAACGCAGTCATGGGACCCCATTTCGCCGCAGTGAGGACGTGACGGTGAAAGATAGCGTGATTACGGACTTCATTTAGGGAGAGTGTTGGTAGCTCACGTTTGAGGGTCTTTTGCATTTGATGGACAAAGGCCAACTTTATGGGCGAAGATAAGGCGGATTGAGTGTTTTAAGTGGATGCATTTGATGGATTGTAGTCCGTCTGCTGTTAAATATTTTACTCCGCCCTCGGCCAAAAAATAATTGCGCTTCATTTTCATGGGATTCGCGTTATCTTAAATGATCATATCCGAGCCGAAGCGGTTATTTCGTTAAATTATTCCTATTTTACGGGATCTATTTATTTTATGGACGTAAAACGGGATGCGAGAGAGTATATCTTGAATCGAAACAAAATCAATTGCGCACTTGTGAAGACGGAGAAATCTGAATCTGACGGAATAATATATAAAATATAAATATATAATATATAATATATAAAATCGTTTATTTAATATCGAAATTCTTTAAAACTATTGTTTCTAACTCTATAATGTAATTTACAGAATGAATGATAATTGGGAAGTAGCAAGCCTATCGCAGTAAGCCAACACATGTGCTCAATAGTCTAATGCCAAAATAGGTATTAATGTAGATAGACTAGGATTTAGCTTTCCTCTCACCGTTTCTAAATCAATGGCAAGTTTAATTAATAATGATTCGTTTCTTTAATCACAAAAATACCGAAATAGCAGCGATATCCAAAAATCATATTAAGTAATTTGTAGACTCCAAAATGGAATTACTCGCACAAAAGAATTGGTCATATCCAGTAAGGCTGTCGATAAAGCAGCAAATTGAAACCGAGAAAATTAATACAATATCGACAGTAAGGTCGAGGGAAGCGATACTTGAATCATTTATTTGTGGATTAATACATCGCAATAACCATTCTGAGCATTATTTCATTGAAGCTCTTTCAAAATGAAATTACCAAATGGGTTTTTTTATGTTTCTACATATAAAGAGGACGGATGGAAGTTGAATGTTTGAAATAGCGTACGAAGAGAATATGAGTAGCTGACAAGGAAGGAAAACGTGCTGATTTCTTTCTTGATTAGGAATGCAAGATGCAGGCAAAAAGAGACGTTCTTTGAGAGAGAATAAATGAAAACAACTAAAGACAAAACGGAAGACGAATCCGAAAAAAGAAAGGTACACGTGAATGATGAGAATAAAAACAGAAGACTCCAAAACGGAAGAGTGATATGAAGTTTTTTCGAGAAGTGTTCTGAGATCAATTGACTGTCCGTTTGATGGGTTGCGGAGCATTTCACGGCCGTGCTCTATCTATATGCAGGTGCAGCTGAAAGAGCAGCTCAAAAGGTTGCTCATACGAAGGATGTGAAGACATCAACTTGTCCGTTGTTTTGATCGAGATCTACGGATCAAATAAACGCAAAGTCAACGAAATTGAATTAAACTTTAACCGAAGCGTTGCAAAGTTCTGCCATGAGATCTTATTAAGAAAGAAATCTATTGCATGCGGAATGTTATTTAATTTGATGCCTAATGACGTAAAAAATACATCTCTCGTCTATTTCAAAACAATATTTTCCAGTAAAAGTACACATTCTTTCCAACTTAAAACATTTGAAAATATATAATTTTAGCTTGTAAAATAATAAACGGAGTCTTAATTTTGTTCGTGAATCTTAGGATGGACGTAAACATTAATCTCGCAACAAATTAAAGTTGATTTTGGAACGAAACATGACATTCATGCTATCACATATTAAATCGATAATTTCATATCATCAGCACAGGAAGGCGTGCATATTTATACACTTTGCACGGACTTGTTCATGAGTGTGATGGTATGGGAGTAGTGCAAGTGATACTGATTGGAAACATGTCGTAATTGGATTATGCAAGAAGAGTTATCGATAGGGCCATTCGCACTGCTGTCTCAATTGTGTGATGGCGGAAGCGGATGAAATTATAAAAATCGTTCGATAAAATCCGTTGAATAAAACGCTCTGGAACGAGCGCAGTTGAGAAAGTCATTTCCGCAATTTAAGAAACGCCACGAGGGGACGAATGGAAAAACAGCTATCGTCTGCTTCAGCCGAGCAATCCAAGACACGTAATTGCATTATCGCTTACATTCGCACATCAAAGCTCTGCGGTGTCATTCGTCTGAAAGGCTAATCGAGTTAGCCGTGGACGATAACGCTTCCTGGAGCGCCATCATGATGCAGCGGCAGTTAGCAAAAACAGGTTAACGAGGACCAACTCGCATTGCGAGATTCAATTGGAATAGAGAGAGGCAAATGGCGCGCAAATCGCTCTAAGTTTATTAATGGTGGTTTTCTCATTGATTTGCTTTTGTAATGCTCATTTCCCGTCAACTAATGCCGTAACAAAGGCGTCGGAGAAAGATGCAAAGGAATATCTTGGAACGCAAATAATGTCCTCGAGCGAAATGTCATATTTATATTTAATTCGCAAAGGGTGAAATTAATATCAAAGGAAACTTCTCAAAAACCGGCAGACGACGTTAAAATGCTGTTGAAATCCATAAAAAATAAGTGAATCCGTTTTGCAGCGGTCAAATCAACTAAGATATTATATAAGTGACGAAATACAACGAGAAAACAAATAAAATCTCCGACTCTGTTGAGATATTGTAATCGTAGTTTTTGTCTAACTTCTCATGTATTGTGTACAAATAATTTTTTTATCGTTTAAGTTTTATGATTCCAAATTGTTTTATTTCAATAAAAAAAGCATTACCAAGAAAATTATATAACTCCGAGTTCAAATTACTTCACTGGTCCCTTCAGATGGAATCTGAACGCGTTTCATCGCGTTACAGTTGACGAAAGGTGGACATCCAGATAAGCTGCCTCCTGATAAGCTCATCCAAGGAGGAGTTCACTGTTGAAGGGCAACGGTTGCTTATCTGCCCCAAGAGCGACGATTCACGATTTAAGTTCATCGTTTTATTTGATCAGCTGACGAACACTTTAATTATAATATGGGGTTTCTGGGAAACGAGTGAAAGCCAATTGAAGCGGCAATTTATTTCTGAGGCTCGTATTCGGTCCATTTTGTCAAAGACGTTCATTTTACCGCTCAATCTCGCCTTTCTCCTTTATGCATTTTTGCTGCTATTTACTCTTATGGGGAGGAGCAGCTGCATTTACGCGTTCAATCCTTTTGGGCGCTTCGGAGAAGGGATTTGAGAAAAGGAAAATTAGGAAGAAACTCATCTCGAGCTAAGGAACTCGAAGGCTTACGAAGCGTATAACAGTAAAGAGATAAGAAGAGGAATTACAGAGCCGCCGTTGGAGCGCCACTGAGCTTGGCTGTAAATAGCAGACTGTATGGTTGTGCTTTGAAAGGAAGAATTGCAGACTGAGTTATGAATTTATCGTGGCTTTTGAAAACAACTTAGATTTATAAGTATACAAATTGAGGAGAAGGTAAAGCGTAATCGATAAGTAAATATAAACACATGTTTATATCGGAAACAATCCAACAAAGCTAAAATTTATATCGAAGAAAGATTTCGCTTTCGTCAATTATTTGATTTATTTCTCAATTAAACAATCGAAACATCTTCGTCTACTGTCGAAAGATTTCACATTAAAAAAATTGAAAGTTCTTTTTAACTGAATCGCCGTTTAAAGAGTGGTTTTTAACTAAGAATAACTTTGTTTAGAGAATGAAAAAGCATTCTCATGAAGTTCGAATAGGAAACGGCTAAGCACTTGACGCCGAGAAACCGAACGAGGAAATATCGGAAATATTTAATGTTCACCTCCTTTTTATTCTAACCATTTCCTTTCAAAAATACTTAAATTATTATACGTTTATTTACTTGATCCTATTTACGATATTTGCACTTTTCATTTTTCGAGCTATTCTATTTTACTATATTCCCCTTATCAAAGATTTACATAACATAGATCTTAACTTAATGTAACGTTCCTTTGTCAGCGTTATTTATCATATTTTATTTGAAGCTATTTGCGTCGCATTATTTTTAAAACCAACTCGCGCCGTATTTTGAATCGCTTATTTACGGCCCCCACTTGCAGATCGGAAGGGAAGACTTTCTGCGGCGCGAACTTCCGTCGAGGACAATGAGAGGAATAATGAGGGGGGAGACGGACGGAATGGAGATCTGTAAGTTACGAGATCGTAAAGGAAGTAGTGAAGGTAGAGAATGTTGGGGTGTTGGACATACCCCGTTAATCCTCCGGCATTAATCGTAAAATCTTATCGCTAACTAGGTTAAGGCGGTCGGATGAAATGGGTGCTAGTGAAAGAGGCCCATATGCACCCCACGGCAGCCATTAAACGGCGGAGGACGCTTCTGGTTTGCCTCCAGGAAAGGTGCACTAAACGCCCCCGATCCGCAATATACGATCCCCCGTCCTTTTTCACAGCGAAATCACTTCCTCGGAATCATCCAACGAATCCCCACCCCACTGATCGTAAATTCAACGGAATTTTATTTTTATAAAAAGACGCAAAACAATTTTTACGACTTATATTTCCGTGGAAATTGGTGCAAGAGAAGCTACTCGGATAGAACGGGAGCGCTATGATGAAATGTTCAACAATTATTCATAATTAATGGTCAATTAAACAGTGTCACCGAATTTGAGTTTAGCGGCTGTGGAAATATAACGCTGGAGGTGACCTGGACATCCGCCCTGTGAGAGAAAAAAGAATAAATTGCGAAATTATTAAGTGTATAAGGTTCTTTCTTTTTGGTATCTACGCACAAAATCTTATATTTTCACTCGTTATTACATGGTTCCTAATGTACATGCATAACATACGTTGCGGGCATTCAGTCGTTCAAACATGGAAATCGGAAATGTGGTGAAAATGCTCCGCTAAGCATGTCTCTAGTTGCAGAATCGCTGGTGACGAACAGCAGTGCTTCCGTTCCAGAGGTGGAATCAGTCCGCCCCAACAACGCGCATATTATTTCCATAACGAGGTACTTAAAGAGAAAATTCGATTTAAAGCGCGTTAAAAGTCTCCATAAAAAGTATTTGCGTTAGAAAATGCGCCGTAAACATCCGAGTATCGGTCAAATAGCAATCGCCCCGAGCGAAAGACGAGATTCAAATTTACAAGCACATGAATAATGCGAATCAAATATGATAGTTAAACGGTTATGCAAACTAACATTTATTTAGTGGTTCACTTACACCATTAACTCCGTACTTTACCCACATACAATAGGCAGGTAAGTTTAATCGTTTGAAATGTTTAGTTTCGAACGACTAGAAAATACTTCAGGTCCTAAATCTAGACTGGAAAATTCCATAACATGGCCCAACATTTATTCGCTACTTTGACAATATGAATGACATCGACGGATTAAACTAATCTTTTCTATTACAAGTGGATCAGAATTTTGAACAAAACAGGTCCGACAAAATTCCATACAAGATACTGAGGCTATTATCTTTTTTATATCAATTTTAAGTCTATGTCTGTGTACGAATCCTGCAAGCCGCCTTTCGGCGTGTGGCAGGGGGTGCTTACGCTGCCCTGAGGGTCGCCCGAGGTCACTTTTACCAAGTTGCAACTAATACCATCGAGTACTACTCGTCTTATATCCAGTTAATAATTGATTGATTGATACCCGCAAACTATAATTTGTACATCAATTTATGATGAAGTACTTTATCGAAAGCCTTCCGAAAATCTAAAAATATCGCATCGACTTGCTTATGTTTTTCAGCAGAGTTTAGAACATCGTGTACTAATAAAGCCAGCTGAGACTCGCAAGAATGAGTCTTACGAAAACCGTGTTGATTCCTAATTATGAAATTGGACGTTTCAAGAAAACCCATTAAAGAGCAACTATATGTTCCATAATTTTACCGCTCAGTGATGTTAAAGGTATAGGCCTGTAATTAGCTGGATCGTCCTTTTAAATATTGGCGTGACATGCGCAATTTTCCGATCATTCGGAACCTTACCTTCGCTCATACTCTTGTTAAATACCAAATACAACGTTAAGAAAATGTGCTACGCTCTCCGCAACTTCCTTGAACACTCGAGCCGGTATGTCTTCAGGACCCGGAGCTTTATTCGGTTTCATCTGTCGCAATAGATTAATGATACCGTCTTCTCTGAAGATGATTTTCGACATCGATTCAGGCTTATCAACAAAACAGAGTATTTGATGTATCGTCAGACGTAAAAACGCTTCGAAAAAAATCATTCAAGATATTAGATTTGCCTTTAGCATCGTTTACTATATTACCGCTGGTATCCTTCAATGAACCAACAGTTTTCTCTTTACCTTGGACCTCACGAACGTACGACCAAAACGCTTTTGGGACCTCATCTAAGTGATCGCATAAAATCTTCTTTTTATATAGACGGAGGGCATTTCGCTGCTTCTTTAAGTTCGCTCTTTACTTGATCTGTGTTGGTACTGTTCGGTTGCCTTGCGATGGCTTTTAATTTGGAATGCAAATGCCTCTGTTTCTTTGACGCTTTCCTAGTGTAGGTAATTAAGTCTAGTTTAAGAAAAAAAGTTTACAAATAACTCACTTTCTCAGCGATGATCTACTGAAAATAGATGATTTTTTTAACAACTTACCGTTAGATACGGCTCTGCGGATTAGGAACTTAATTTGGTTAGATAATTGATTTAAGCGATTTGCGAGATCAAAGAGAGCTGTAATACGAATACATATGGCCACACACACGGCGATAGAGTAAGAAACGATTTAAAACTAAGATTTATTAGAATCCTTTTGAATGCGACGCGTCTTCAGGGGACCTCTTACGATATCCACAAAAAGATATCGACACAGCAACCGACGACGGTTCCAAGGAAGAAAAGATATGGAAAGAAACAAAGAGCCAATCCCCCCCACAGGAGTTATACTATGCGAATTACATCAAGTTTAGGTCACAGAAGTCTTAAAGAAAAGTAAAAAAAATCTGATGTGGCCAACACATGACTTTCTCCATATTTATTGAAAACAGAAGCCTATGTCGTTAATATATAAATAACTCCAAAACAATGAGTGTTACAGGAAAATGTTTCATACAAAATTTGTAGTAAAAAAAATTATCTATAACTTTGGTACATAATTGTATATACATACATTGCATTCTGACAGAGATATGTATGAAAGACTTCTATTTCTGGATAAACAACAACCTCCGGTTAACCATTATTCAAGAATAACTCCTAAACAATCAGTGTTACGAAGAAATGTGTCATGCAAAAGTTGTAGCAAAGTACATTACACTTTTGTATGTAATTGTATATACCTACATTGCATTCTGAAAGAGATATGTATGAAAAACATCCATTTCTCGATACACAACAACTTCCGGTGAACCATTATCGAAGAATAACTCCTAAATAATCAGTGTTACGGAAAAATGTTTCATACAAAAGTTGTAGTAAAGTACATTATCTATAACTTTTGTGTGTAATTGTATATACCTACATTGCATTCTGACGGAGATATTAAAGAAACAAAATTTTGTTTCGGATAAACCGAAACATCCGGTTATTCATCAAAAACTAATCGACGTTTGGCATTGTTAGGAAAAAAATTAAATATGAAGTATGGAAATGGTCGGATAATTACTTTTTAAGATAGAGCGCACACAAACGTTTTTACCACAGACTGGCAGACACACAGACAGACATGTTCGGGAAAATAGCGAAAACGAGCTCTATGGGCCCCAAAACATCTATTTCCAGCAAAATCTTGAAGTCGAATTTTTTTGCGAATACAGTACTTTCTCTATACTACGTATATGGAGAAAGTAATAAGAAATAACAGATCTGAGATTATGTTCAAGAAATAACCCAAATAATAATCTTATATATAATTTGCGTACTTTGTCTGTCCGTCGATCTTCCCTCCTAAACAATTCCAACCAAATGCCTTTAATAATACAAAGGAGGTACCGCGTTCGACTCCAGGAAAGGCTTCCGTAAGAAACGCACTTAAGTTCGTTTTCATTTTCTTCTTTTGCCAATAGAAATTAGAAACGTTAGTCTTATCGACACGAGTACTAAAAGAAGGTGTATAAAGATTTATATTTTGATCTTGAAATATACTTTTTGAATTGAAATTACCAGAACTGTGGCAAAATAAATTAAAATCATGTAAATTTTGTCGTATCAAACAACAAACCCTGACAACCAAGACAATGGTTGAGTTCATGCGTTTCCCATACACGAGGAGTATAAAGAGTAAGGGATCCCTTTATTCTATTTCAAAATTACAGGTGACATTTCTACGAGACAAATGTGTCTTCGCGGGATTTGTGGTGCACAAAGAAGTTTTTTTTTTCATTTTTTGATGACTCTTGTTATTTTTTATAAGAATTTGATATGAACTTGTTACAGTAAACTGATATTTCATATTTTTTTAATTCCCCGTGTAAACTCGGTTTCATGTTCGCGCATGTGAAAAAACGATCCGAAATTATGATAACTTAAGAGTTCATAAAAGTCACCGCATTAAAGTTGAAAGTTCGACTAATGAATGAGCACGAAAAACGGGCAAATAAGTGCTACAAAATGATATTTAAATGTGTCCCCGATCTCACCTCCTCACAGCAATGAGTACCTCATTGGAGAATAATATTCCATTATAATATTTTCTTAAATATGGAAATGAATTCCACCAACGAAGCACCACGCATCTATTGGCGTAAAAAAGGAGCGTTTTACACAGTTTATGGCAAATAAGTGAGGTTTTCCATGAATTCCAATCTTTAGGAAGTAAATTCAAGTATAATTTTCATTTCCAAAAAAATCAGCTCAAAGACATTTCATGAAAATAATTTAAAAAGATAAAAATTATTCCAATTTAATTGCGTCAAAATTGAGCATCCGTCACCGCACTGAATAAGACAATAATATCTGAAGTTGAAGTGTATGACGGGAAGAAGTGAGATATAAACCAAGGAGGAGTTCACACGTCAGAGAAAATGACGAGCATGTGAAATAAAATAACAACAACACCTTTGAAATCTATTATGAGGATACCGATGAAAGGCTGTTTTAAATCGTCTAAAGGGTGTCAAAGTCGAGATAATATTAATAGATATGATGTGTTGAAGAGATACTCCAACAAAGCTCGCATTTCCTCGTGGATGACCCCTAGCGATTGAGCCCAAAAAGAGGTTCCCTTCTTTTGGGGGCGATGGTCAGAGCACCCCCTCTCTCTCTCTCTATTGACGTCGCTTACATCGTCGATGGCGATTCCAAAAACGTAATAAAACGAGTTTTTTGCTGCATTGGTGCGAAACGTGGAGCTTGCAGCCATTCAAGAGTGACTACTGTATGTACCAGAGAAATCCATTCAAAGAAGAACAAACATGCAATAACAGCACTCGAACCCGGGACCTCTGAGTTGACGCTACTCAAACGAGGACAGTGCATCGTGAATACCAACATTAAGTACGTTTTCACGATGATTAACCGTAATAAAAATGAATTCACTATAATAGTTAAACAATACTGTGTCAGAGAAAGAGAATTAAAAGAAATATCGCTGTGTTAAAAATACTGTTACGTATTTTTGTGGAATCGATGATAAGTGAGACTCGTTTGAAAAGAAACTTTATTTCCTAAACTCAATTGAACAAGGTCAAATATCAAATAACAACCCGTAAAAACGATCCAACTTTTTGTTCTCTCTTTCTTTCTCAACAATCCCCCGTCGCCAACACAAACTCGATGTCAACATAAGTCCCCCACTTTCCAGCTTCGTAACAATACCATGAATAAATTCTCATCGTTGTTATATATTGTTATTTTGTACGTATATTCCCAACTATACAAGTAATTATTAAACTCGATATGCGAAGGTGGATAGCCGTAATGAAATGTTCTACCTTTATTTCAAGTAATTATTTGTGCTTAAACGACATTTTGTATTAATGCTTCGTATTTAGTATAAATTTATAAAAGCTTCATTACTCCCTCACCCGTTACGGAGAGTGGCCAAGTAATGACTAACTCAATTATAATTAAATTAAATTTAAAAATTACATCAGATTGTACCCCTGTAACTGAAAAAGGATATACGGATTGACAGATCTGGGAGCAACAACGGTGGGCTCCATCTCCAAACCTCAAATTTGTTATATTTTATTATCTGTAACATGCGTGTTTGGCAACAGGTATTAATTTAAATGGTATTGCTAGAAAGAAGATTCTTCTCTTAAAACCCGTAACGCAAAGGAAGTTGTCGAAAAAAGGAAGATGATTGTGAGTTGAAATCGAGGAGTCACAAAGAGCGAAGGGAGTGAAACACATTTGCGACATCTTTCAAATGCACTCCAATCGGATTTCTCGACTTGTGTTTCCGCTTTTACAAGACATCTTTACGCTCCCAAGAGTAAAAACATCCGGACTTGTGCCTAAGTAATTGAAATGTGAAATCATTGAGTAAAGGGTGATAAGGGTAATGACGCGAGCCTCTTACACGGCGCATTCCTTTCCAATATTTAAAGAATTGAATATTTTACCACTAAGGATTTGTATATATATATATATAAGGTTTTACAAAATTTCTACAATTGTGGTGGTGACCTCATTAAACCCAGAGTATATACCCTTAGATTAAAATTTAATTATATTTCACCAAAACCAAATAATGAAATTTTCCGCAGATCATTTCTCTATCTTGGCCCTAAATTGTTTGTCTTCTTACCTCTTCGTGTATCCGATGTTGATAAAGAATTAACTTTTTTAAATTGCTTAAGGAATGGTTATTCCAAAACAAAGATGTAGAGCTTTTGTTAAAAAGGATGGAGTGAATTTCTTTATTTTGATCAATAAATTATACTTATGTTATTTTATTTGCATTGTGCGTGCTATGATTGCCTTTATTGTTCTGGAATTTTATATATTTATTTTTCTTATTGATTGTTCTTGTATCTATTTTAAGTTTTTGAAATGTTACTTGTTAATAGCGGCACAGTGACTGTTTTCCTTTGTTGTTTTCTTTTTCCATTGTTGACAGGAAGAGTCGGTTACCCCAAACAGGATGGTATCCTAGGGGAACCTATGTCCATCGATTTAAATTTTGTAATATTTACTGATGCTTATGTATTTTTGAGGAACAATAAATAAATAAATCATCATCATCTTCAAATCTGTCCTGGGACAGGTTTCAGCTGAAGACCACTCGATTCTGTACCTTCTTTTTCGTTTTCTGTTAGGGACCTTCATCCTGAAAATCTCTGAGCTTATCCAACTTTGGCCTTCCTATGTTTTCCTCTAATCTTTCCTTCACCTCGATAGTAAGCAATCATGCCTCACGTCGCAGCCAGTCCTTCTTTTGTTTGCCTTCTCTCTCCTCACTTTGTCTCACTCACTCTCATCTTCTTTCGCCACCAAATTGAGTGAATCACTGATTCCAATGAACAAGCAAATGGACATCGAGATATTCATTCATAAAAGAATGATATATCTATGAATGTAAATTTAAACCACAGGATATAATTGTAACTCACAAACAATTATTAGATAGTAAAGAGAGGATGCATCGACGACTGAAAGAATACATTCTCGAAGAATTGTTGAATAAAACAAGGTTTTAAAAAACAACACGCTAAATTTTACCATCAACACATCCCTATATGTTGATAGTAAAAGTGTATCCTCTCTTAATTCTCTAAAGTTCGTCAGTTATGTCGGAATTCCACAAAATAACGTCCTCTTCCGTGAATTTTAAGAATACATTCGCCATCGCAAAAATTAGCGTGAAATGGGATGTGTGAAATCACTGGTGCAAATCAATCTAAAACCGGAAAGCTCTTAAGTCGATACCACTATTTCCCGAGTAAACAAACACCAATTATATAAGACGACCAGTATCGTAAATTTTCATCTTTTTTAAGATGCTCTTCGGCTCAAAATAATGTGATTTCCGTTTAGCAAGTCCAGATATTTTTTCCGTGATGGTTTGATCAAAGAACGCGAAACACAAATTCGCCAAGCTAAGAGAGCTGATTTAAAAATACAATTCTTGCAATATAGTGTAAATCCGACAAAAAGAAACTCGAATCTTCCCGGATGCTTCGGATGCGCTTCAATTGGTCTTTTATGTTTTTAGCACTCCTTTTTTTCGGTGGATCAATATGCCCAAAGATGAAATAAACGGACATCAGCAGTACGGGACACCTTTGTCCGCTAATCGAACTGTAAGATGGACGTCAAAATTTAGTTGAATTGAAATGCAGATTTGAAAAAGTAAACTCGTTGACAAATATATGATTGGCGCAAAAAGAATTTTCAATGCAAATATGTTTGAAATGAGAGTTATCTCGCTCCTTCGCACGAACTCAATACCTGAAAATGTTTAAATTTGGTTAGCGAAGGAAATTGAATTCCAGTACCAATTTAAACATTCTTAGAACCGTATCAATAGGAGAGTTTGGTGGTAGTGTTCGAAAGAATCCGTGGTCTCATCGAATTGCGGGAACTCCCCTCAGACGCCTGAAATATCGCCTCTTCTCAACTCCCAGAGGCGGAAATGAACCGGCGACCCGATGGCCAGACGGCCATTGCTGATCACTCGCATTGAATAGACGAAGGGACGCGAATATCGTCTGCGAGCACGAATACGGAATGCATCGATCACGAAACTGTGAAACAAGGGCGCGTTTCCCAATTAATAAATTTAAAGAGACCTTGTTTGCTTAGTCCTTCGAAGAATTCCAATACTAAACAATTACAAAGTTCGAAATTCGTCCTTTCAGGGACTTCTTTGACAAGCCTTCCGATTGAATGAGCACAGATTCGCGATACTTTCAAGACATTCCAAAAGCTTCGCTGATGGTCGCATCTTTCACTTCAAAAGGCTCTTTCTTCGTCACGGACTGCCATCCGCCATCTTTGCTTTTGGTTTTGACAAATCATTTAAATTTAAATTAGTACCCCGCGATTCGAAAAACGGTGTACAGGCTTTGAGAAAAATGAATACTAGTTGCTTATAATATTATAAAATATGACATTTCTCGTACAAGCCATTTTGGGTAAAAATATAATTTTCATCCTGCATCAATCTCAGGTCTCTCAACCCTTACTGTCCCCTTTACATTTACATTAGTACCCCACGAGCCGCACTAAGACGTATGGCAGGGGGTGTGAAACACCAAACTAAATAATTTTCATATAAGCGCACCTTATACTATCCGGAAAAAGAAACCAATAAAATCCATCTGTTCTCGCGAAAATCGCGTATTTCGTCGTGCAAATCATTGTTTAAATATTTCTCGATCAATTTCTGCCTACACTCAGTTCCTCTCAGGAAATTCCCAGATCGATCATTTCGGCCGTTGACGAAACGAGCCGCTCTACTTTTGCTCCAAGATCGCAAGCCCTTCTCGTGCGCAGCAGTTCCCAAATACAATCCGATGCAATTGAAAACTTATGCTCCAAATGGATTTACATCACTTGTTGTAATAGCTGTAACGAGTGTAAAATGATTGGATGAAAAAATGAGCAATAAACACGAGAGAATGAGTGACCTTCCACTTCGATTGCAAATACAAATGAGTGCAATATTCTTTTGCGGCTGAAGACTTCGGATTATCGTATTTGGCGAAGGAAAAGAAATGCGATATCTACGCAGAGGATGAGAGAGAAGGGGAAGGAGGCGATCAGGGAATGAGCCAAAGTGAGGGAAGAACTATCCGAGATCCGATTCTACTGATCGCATGAGAAAATCAATTAATAGAATATTTATCGAGATCAGGTTCTTCTCTTTGAATATAGGGATGCATTCGTTGCAGTACGAACAAATTGAATATCCAATGGCAGCAAAAACATCCACGATGGAAGATAAAGCAAGAGAATTCACGCATCTACGATGATTTTTTCTGAATAAATTTAAAATTAATCCAATAGCTCTAAGTTAAAATTAAAGTTTATTTAATTATGAGAATCTTTGGTTGAATAATACGTTTTAGAAGACAATTTGGACAATGGATATAAATGATTATAACATTTACGAAGCTCAACCCAAATTCACTCCCACTTTAAATCTTATGATAAAGGACTACACAAGTAGGAATTGTTTCCCTCGTCGAGTAGCGTTATCTACAAAGATAAATTCGGAAGTTCGTTTTACGGTAATCCCTCTATATGTGCTGTACATAGGATCGCAGGATTTCAGATTTTATCCCGAGAAGTAAAAAGCAAAAATACCAGCAAGTGAGTCTTAATTTCTTGATCCAAAGGAAAAGAGAATGTCTCTATTTATAAGTATCCAAACGAAGTACGACTCAGCCATAAATAATCGAGTGCCGTCAATTCGGACTGACGTTCACCGAACAAAACTAGATGTCGACTGAGAGCGATCAGCGCGACATAAAGTGAGAGTGGTCGATTTTTATTATGGTTCGGAGGCGTTGATGATGGCCGTATCGCGAGCCATCTGCAGGCGGGAGAGGGAAGCTGCGGAAATGTGATTACCAGCCAGGAAATGCCTTCCGGTACTTGGGCGAAATAACGGCATCGCTCAATGACTCACCCATGAAACGACGGAAAGAGATGCCCGCGTTGCCATGGAAACGGATGCACAAGCGATAACGTTTCGACACTTTATATCTGTTTCGTAGCTTCAAAGAATTTACTTTAATAAATTAATTAATACTTCTATATATCTTAAAGGTTTCCATATGAAAAATACATTAAAAATATTGTCTGGCATGTTGATAGTAGCATCTACGTGCATTAATTTCTGTCAGAAAAAAAAAACGAGAACACCGCGTGAATATTTTCTTAAAGCTATTATCAGAATTATTTCCAAAATCAATATAATTAAGAATCGAACATTTTACAAAACTTTATTAATGGGGTGGATTCAAAAGATTAATTAATTCAGGCGATACTTGGTGGAACTTCTATATTAATAGTTCAATTAAAAACAAAACATTTGACTCCGTCCAAAGAGAATATATTTAACAAAACACAACCGGTTTCGAGGATCATCAGGTGGCAAAAAGAAATTCATGGCAGAATTCATGTGGAGCGGGTCATCTACTGATTTCTTTTTAAATTAAAGTTAAAGAAAATTATCATTAATTACGATATTGTTTATATTTTGTTTTTAATATTTATTATTCATATTTCGGATTTATTTATAAATCATTACTAAATATAATAAATAAAAAATATTGAAAAGAAACTTTAAATGGCCCATACTGAGGGTGGGGGAAGAGAGTAAAGGGTCAGGAGAATTTTCGGCGAAAGCAAGGCGGCGATGAATCTGAAGGAGGTCATGTGGCCAACGATGAGGACAATGGATGGCGTGGCCAAATGACAGTTTCCGAAAGACATCCTCCCGAAGGACCTTCTGGGCCGCACGTATTTCTGATAAAATTTTTCGGTCACTACACTGGAGAGAAAATTTTCGGTAGTGAAGAGAAATATTGTGACTTAAGTTGTCTATAAATTTTAACTCAAAGTAACCTATCAGGAGGAGAACCGGAGGAATAAATTTGTTGGATGGCAACAATTCTTCGTTTTTTCCATACATAATAGATATACGAGCAAAAGTAGCTTGCATACTGCAAGCATATGTTCGAAGTACTGCCATACTTTGCAGTGCTCTATTTAGTTTGAAAATTTAGGATATTGGAACCCAAACTTCGCTACGCAAAAATCGATTCTGTATCCAAGAGACCTGGCGTCGAACCCAGTACTTCTTGATTGCATTAAACTATTTGCTTTGGGATAACCGTTTCTAAAATTCCAAGTCGATTATCGGTAATATCTTCATACCAAATTCCGTATTAGCGTGTAATTGAATTCTACAATGCAGATGGTGCCCTGACGTAGAACTAACCATAAGGTAAGAGATGAACGGTGATTATGAAAAAAATATTAATTCCATTCACATGCCTGGCCATAGACCTTCTCTGTAAATAAATCATACAATATTTGAAATTCGCGCCATACATTTCAAATGGTAGAGCCGTCTTGTGTTGAACCCACGACCTTTTGGAAGATGCAGATAACTATGACGACTTGATAGAAAAAAAAGTTATTTGGTAAAAATGTTGAAGTCGATATCATAGCGGGAAGGTCCTTAAACAAGACTCCATTATCCTCATTTGAAATGTATACAGGAATGTAGATGGCTTATGGAATCGAACGAACGACCATCAGGGGAACTTTCAAAAGCGTATATAAAATATTTTCGAAAAAACTCTGTAAAATGGCCATGATGTGGCAAAAAAAGTTCCAAAAATCTCCGCAACGCATCCTTACGGAAAAAAATGGGACTTCGGGGCCATCTGGGATCGAACCCATGACACTGAGGTTCAAAGTAACCTTTTTCTGGAGGTTACACGCTATGGCCAGTACGTCGAAAAAAAATCAAGTCAGTAACACTTGTGGAACATGGTTATATATATATATATATATTACACAAGCCTGCGATGAAAAAAAAGCAAAGTAAAAACTGATTCTTATGTATTTTGATGTGTTGATTTCAGAAAAAAATAGCGAAACAATTCCATCATATCACGTTTTCTTGTAATTTCTGTTTAGTGTATGTTTCTCGCGACGGCGTTCAACACACGAATAGCATGGCTTAAAGGCGCTGTGTAAATTTACCTTACGACTTTTGCTTTGTGTGTGGCGAATACATGCTCAAAGAACACAAAGAAATATTACGAATCACGAAAAAACTATATTTTGCATATTTTGGTGTCAAACTAGGAGATCAAGACAAATCATGAGCACCCCATAAAGGGTGTTTACAATGTCATCAGGATTTAGGACTTTGGTTTGGAGGAAAGTAGGAAGCCTTAAAATTTGGAATTCCAATAGTATAGAGATAGTGATGATTGTTATTTTTGTTCCTGCAAAGTCCGTGGTTATAATACCTCAACCATTCACTCAGTCGGATCTCAATGATCTGACTAGAGACCTAGGCCTGTCGAAGGAAGCAGCTGAATTGTTCGGTTCCAGGTTGAAGGAAAAAAATGTATTATCCAAAGGTGACTCTTTCTACTGGTACAGGAACCGCGACAAAGAATTCGTAAAATAGTTTGAGGAGGAAGATGGCCTAGTTTATTGTGCTGACGTTCCAGGACTGATGGGCCAATTTAAAATCACGTATCATAAAAAATATTGGAGGCTATTCATAGACTCTTTTAAAAGGAGTCTCAAAGCTGTCTTAAGGACAAGTCTTAAAGGAGTCTTAATGCATCTGTGCCAATTGGACATTCTGTGCATCTTAAAGAACACTATGAAAATCTTTTACTAATTCTCAACAAAGTAAAATATGCGGACTATGACTGGACTGTTTGTGGAGATTTGAAAGTTATATCAATGCTACTTGGGCAACAAAGTCGATACACTAAGTACTCCTGCTTTTTATATGAGTGGGATAGTCGTGATAGAGCTGAGCATTGGGTAAGAAAAGATTGGCCAAAAAGACAAGTTCTTGAACCTGGGACCAAAAATGTGATCAGAGACAGTTTAATCAATCCAAAAAACTTGCTGTTGCCTCCTTTGCACGTCCAATTAGGATTGATGAAGCAATTTTTAAAGGCACTACCAAAGGATGGCAACTGTTTTAAGTACCTTTGCAAAAAGTTTTCAACGCTGTCGGATGCCTAACTGAAAGAAGGCGTATTTGTTGGCCCACATATCTGAAAGCTCACGAAGGATACGGAGTTCGAAGGAAGCATAACACAGATTTAAAAGGCGGCCTGGATTGCATTAAAGGAAGTCATAAATAAATTCCTGGGCAACTACTAGGATCCTAATTTTGAGACGATTGTCGAAAACATGCCCTCAGTCTTCGCCTAACTTTCGTGGTGAAAGGACGTGTTCTCCTGAAAATCATCAGCGAGTGCCTGACCATCGGTTAACGACCCACCAGTAGCCAACGAATTTCGTCCCACTGCCCCGTAAAGCAGAGCAGTAGATTACTTATGGAGAAGTGCTGAGAACCAAGGCTTTCTTTATTTTTCTTTTATATCGTTTTTTTCCCTGTTTTAGCAGTGTTATTACCTTTCCCTTAGTTTCCGCATATTCAGGTTTAATTTGTTTTTAGGCGTGAATTGCTCTTCTTTCCTTGTGACAGGTACCTTTTATTTTTTATCCGTATTTGTGCCAATTTTCCCTCCTTTTCATTTCTTGAATTGACCCTTTTGGAAGTGCTCGTTTAGTATTTATCGTATCTACTCGTACCTGGAGTAGCATATATTTTCACTTGACTTAGGACCAACAGTTATATTTTCTACTTTCTAAGCTTAAAGCTTAGCTCACTTCGTTCTACTTTTTTCCCCTTTTGAGTGCACCTGCACTAGGCAACTTATGCGAGCCAGTTATAAAACAGCGGGTGGTAGTTTGTTTGCGAGTTGAAGTTAAGGATTAAAGTCATTAGCAATAGGATGCCTTCCTATAGGTCTGCTTTGGCCGGTTTTGAGAGTGAGTCATATACTGCCTTTCTGAGGGCCGGGATCTGTGAACTTGAGTCGCTCAGGGAACTTCTCTCGCGGCTTTTCGGGAATGGGTTCGCTCCGGTGCGTGGGACGTCTTACTCCGCGGCAGTTCGTGCCTCGTCGATGACTCGGACAACTCCGAGGGTCAACGCTGGTTGGACTGTCGAAGAGCCTACTACCGCTCATTCAGAGTCGGCCCCTTTTCTGGAACCCGAGTGGAGGGTGGCTACGAGAAGCGGCTGAGCAGCGCGGGCTGGTAAGGGCATTGGGAAGGTGACGCCGAACCCTATCCCTATCCGCAATGGGTTCTCTGCACTCCAAAGTGCTGATGAGCCTGTTCGGGATACCATGCCTGCGCCTCAGCCCTCTGAAGTAGTCGCGCCCGAGGGAAGGCGGGGAGGGAAGGGAATTATATTAATAGGGAGCTCGAACGTCAGGCAGGTAGCGGCCCCTTTGCGGAATAGGGCAGAACGGGAGGGCGGTGACATGAGGGTCACATCTTGGTGTGTTCCCTCGGGGCAAGTGGCCCACGTCACGGGTGCGGTTCGTGCGGCGGTCGCGGGCACGAGTTGCTCTAGTCTGCGGGTGGTAGCCCATGTCGGAGTCAAAAATGCCTGTTCCCGTACGTCCGAGGAGATTTTAAGTTCTTTTAACCCTCCGTCAGTCGCTCCGTTGTATTCTGTACAACACATATGGTTTTTCGGATCTCGTTTCTACCCGGGTGGTCCCTTGAACCTCATGCCCGGGTCTATTCCTCTATCACGCTTACCATTAACTTGGAAAGTCGAAACTACGAAATACTTTGATTAACTACGAAAGCGAGTAAATCTGTGAAGTGACGACTGTTGTAACACATACAACGCGCGACCGCTTGGATACGTTTTTCGTTGGTAGACTCTATTTTTGCTTATTATAACATTTACATGGAATTTTTCCCTTATCTCGTATTAAACTTTCTAACTAATAGACATCTAGCTTTTGAGGTACTTTCTGAACGCATGTAAATAAATAAAGGTGAATAATAATATTTTTTACAAAAATTTGTTTACTTCTTACATTATATCTGTTAAATTGTATTATTACCTAAAGTTTAGTACTCAGAAATAATAATTACTTCTATGAATTTTACGAATTTGGCCGAAAATCGATCTGTTGTATGGAATACAACGCGCGACTGTTCGTGTTATGATCATGGGCGCGACTGATGAAAGGTTAAGGACTTGAACTCTGAGGTAGCGCGGGTTGGGGAGTCGCTTGGTGTCGAGATGAAGCTGTCTATCTGCAGCATTGTTCCGCGGTTCGACTGCGGCCTTCGCGTTTGGCAGGGGATAGAGGGCCTAAACGCGAGGTTGTGGGAGTTCTACAGGGACATAGGAGCTTCCACTTCGTTGACCTGCGGCCGATGCTCAGATAGTGTTGTGTTCCCCTAAACCGTTTTGGGGTCCACTATACCGCTTTGGCTTCCAGACGGGTGGCTCGGAGGATTTATGAGCGCTGTAGGTACTTTTTTAGGATAAAGAGTAGGTCAATTAGTGGGATGAATGGAACGAAATACTCGGCCGAGCGAATTATGGAAAAAGCGCCGAAGAGCGAAACGAAAAATAAGCGAGATTTACCGACAATCCCACCTACATTTGTTTGAATGTAAGTTGGCAAATGACGGCTTCGAACCAAGGACTATCAGGGAATCTGCGTTTACATAATTTGAAAGCTGTTCACATTCCCGATTAAGGATTCCTACCTTCTCGGGAAATGCTTCACAGAAATATTTTAAATCTCGGCACAGCTTGTCGTAAAAATTAAGAGCACCTGGTGTCGAACCCTTTCGCAATATGTGAATACATTTAACTTCCTGGCAGCGATAGCGCAAATTAAATTAAATGACAAAATAACAAGTACCCTCTCTTCGACCTGAAGAAGGCTACTGAAACGTAGGCGAAACGTCGCGTCGTCGCCGCTGCTACGTACATCGCGGTGGAATCCCGGAAGAGAGACCATGGAATCAGCCGATCGCCACGGAAACCTTCGATCTTACTTAGTTTCTTTTGATGTGTCAAACCTATTCACTAATGTACCCGTGAAAGAAACTTTAAACATTTTGGACAATTTATTAAACAGTGCCGGACTGGATCCCCTACTAAAAAGTGACATTTCTTCCCTTACAAAATTGTGTACTGACCAGAATTACATCTTGTTTAACGGTGAATTTTTACAAACAAAATGAAGGTCTTTTTATGGGTTCTCCACTGTCATCTATTTTAGCGGATATTTCTATGAATCATATTGAATGTAAATTATTTAGTTCTTCCTGGCATATTCTCAATTTTTTTGAAATTGCTATAGATATGTGGATGACATTTTGTGTATCTGGTGTGGAACTGTTCGACAACTTGACCAATTTTTATCTCTCATTAATTCCCTCCATCAATTTCACACTTGAATTGGGAAAAAAACATACTATAAACTTTCTGGATCTTACCATCTCTATCCAAAATCAGAAGTTAGATTTCTCTATCTTTCGCAAACCTTCCTACAGAGACCACGTCATCCCGTTCAATTCAAATCACCAACTATCACAGAAATTATCCTCGTTTCATTCCCTCATCAATCGTTTAGTCGCCATCCCACTTTCTAAAGAAAATTTCAACAAGGAACTCCAAACAATTAAATTGATTGCTTCTAACAATGGTTATCCCACTTCTCTCATCGACAAACTTTTGACCCGTAAACATAGAAGTCTAGCCATTAATAAAATATTTAATGCTCCCAATGGCGATGGTGATTCCTCCAAATGGTGCAAAATAACATTTATCAATAATATTTCCCAAATCATTGCCAATTGTTTCCCCAAAAACACTATCAGACCTTCTTTTAAATCCTCCTTGAATTTGGGAAAAATATTTTGTAATGGGAAAGACATGCACAACCGTCATTCAAAAGATGGGGTCTACAGACTTAAGTGCCAGGAGTGCGATGGTGTATACATCGGGCAGACCTCCTTCTCCATCAGAACTAAAGAGCATGAAAGATCCTTTGCTAATAATTCAAAGAAGTCCCATTTCGCAAAACATCTCCTAGAATACAACCATGCTGCTGATTTCACTCCCGATATCCTGCACATTTGTAATAAAGGCCATCGTCTAAACTTCTTGGAACAATTAGAAATCCTTTCCCATACAAATTCCCCTGGTTTTTCCGTGCTTAACGAGTTCCTTTTTATTCACCTCTGGTTCGTCCTTTCCTTCCCCCCCACTGATAACGTCCCTTTACCCTTACTCCCTCTCGCTCCTTCCTGATCTTCCCCACACTTACTTCACCATCTCCTCCACTCCCCCCTTCTTCCTTGTTGGTATATATATATTAGTTTGATTTGTATAAACTTGCACCTGATGACGACGGTCCTCCGTTGAAACCGGTAGTACGATTAAAAAAATATTGTGCAAAAAGTACCAATTTATCTCCTTCATTTTGCACAAAGATCATCAGGAAAATAGTAAACTGTGTATATAAAAGGGATTTAAAAAGTTCTTGAAAATCGCCGCAATGCATTTTAAATAGGAGAATTCAATCCCTTCCCGATTACGAGGATATCGACTTCAAAGCTACTATTAAATTAGAATTAATGCCTACCAGATATTTATTCACATCTTGCGGAAAGGTTTTGGGTTCGAAACCAGACGGTCTTAATTTATCCCTTATGAATAGAATGGTGGAAATTTCTATTTTTTTGTGAAGGACATCACCAGAAGATCCGTAACCCGTCATGTGAACAGCAGTCATGAAGATATTTTACAAAACCCAGTTTACCACAGTTCCCTGATGGATCTTACGCCAGGGAAAAATTTGCATCTTCTCTAAAGGAGGATACGGAAGTTCGTTTGAAGACCTTCCAGACTTGGAACTTAGAAATGGTCAGAGTTGTCCCTACCAAATAGGCATCTTACGAAAATGTCCTTGGTTCTACACCAGGAGATGTACCATTTGAAGCGTTGGGCGGGAATTTCATTTTTTATGAGTAAATGGGTGGGAAATAACCAAACAAAACTCCACTGTTTAAAAAAATTTTAATATTTGCGACCGATTTCGGACGTTAGTCCATTATCAAGCACAAGAGTTTGCATATGGACGTCCGAAACCGGTCGCAGATATTAAAATTTTTAAACAGTGTAATTTTGTGAAGTTATTTCCCACCCATTTAATAGGATGGAGTTCCACACAGTTTAAACTTCCCACATTGATTTCATTTTTTGTGATACATTTACGAAGAAAGTAGAGATCTATGACAAGGCATGTGAACAGAAATAAGAAATGTGTTTCGTAAATGCAGTTTATCTTATGATCCTTTGTTTGATGCTGCAGCACCATTTAGCATATATCTCAAAGAGAGAATAAAGAATTACGTTTGAGGATCTTCCCGGTATGATATGGACTTTAAATTTTTATAATCAATCAGCTTGCAGAATGCAACTTTTACTCTTAATAGATATGTCAGCTGAAAATTTTATTTAGTCGTCGCATTACGTCACTCGGAGTCGCCATTTTGGGTCAGCTGTTCGGATATTTAAGGCGAAGGATATTCACAGCGGTGCGCGCATGAGCGGGCATACATTAACAAGTGACACGCAATATGCGTTCACCCTCTGCGTCCCTAAAAGAAACCCACAGACCTGTTTTGATTTGGAAAAAAAGACTTGAAACAATTCACAGTCCAGTCCACTAAGAACATCCAAAGTAGCTCAGAATTTGCATTATTCTCCATTTCAATTAAAGAATGAGGAGACATATGATCATCGTTCACCTTTAGTACCGTGAACATTACGCACATATGCAAAACAATACTGCTTGAGATATTTTATTGCAAAGATTTCTCCAATCTTCTGCACTTTAACGGTGGGTAAGTGCATCGAGCCTGGGTAAGTTAAGTTTGAGATCGAAAGATTACATTTCAGTAGCGAAGATGAAATTAAAAGAAATAGAACCGAAACAACTTCCCTCAGACGGAAACAGCGCCGAAAGCCGAAAAGGGTTATTCAATAACAACGAAAAATGAGGAAAAGCAATCAGGAAAAATTTCATGCATTTCAGGAATAAGAAGAGGTGAAAAAAATTAGGAGGCAGAACGAAAAATGAGGAAAAGCAATCAGGAAAAATTTCATGCATTTCAGGAATAAGAAGAGGTGAAAAAAATTAGGAGGCAGATAAAAGTAACAACAGCAGGAAAAGAGAGGTCGGTGAATAGATGGAAGGTTACCACAAAGAAGCCACTTCTAGAGGTCCACAGATGGCGAAGAAGATTATAACCCAAAGTCTTGTTCAATTCCAAAATTTATCTTCCAAAAGATCATAGTTTTAATCGCTGCAGAAATTTAAAGGTTTCGAGGTCGAACGGAGCCATGCAATCTGCTCGAGGAAAGAACGAAACGGGTGCGCAGCTGCCTCCCGGAGGTTATAATCCGCCCTGAATAGGTGTCGAATCGAAGTTGGTATCGATGCCCCCTCTCGGTGAATGGCGATCTCTAAGGCGATTATGACGCAAGAATGATCGCGCGATGCAGGTGGCGCTCCACTCGGATGAAGCTGCACCTGACCCTCTTTGCCACACGCGAAGTTACAACATCATATTCTATTAATTACCTCAATCACAAAGTCTTTGTACTTACGATGCGGAAGGCAACGTTCCTCAGACCGATTTCTGGCTGATAATCTGTTTATATCACAATATAGCTGTTTGTTGTAAAATTAAGTAGTTCTTACACACAGTAGAGATAATTTATAAGTGATAGTATCAAATATTAATGTATAAATTTTAATAAAAACTTATAAATAATAGATAATAAATCTATTTTAATAATAAGTATGTTAGTTACAAAAAAAATTGCGACCCAAAATATTAATCATATAAACATCGTCGTTCAAGTTGTATTGTAAAAGCACGCATGTGTATCGAGGTTAGCTAATCTAAGAATTCTATATTTATGCAAAAAGAAAACTAGTTTGGACGGCGATGGCCGTTTCGTAGATAGTCAACAAATGCTCAATTCCAGTGCAAATGAGTGCTGTCTGTCAAGTAAAAGAATTTTAAAATTTCCCCGCTTATGGCAATGGCCAGAGGATTTTACCAAACCTATTTCATTTTATTATTATTATTACATAAAAACTGCAAGTAGGCTGCTAACCTGGTGGCAGTTCTTTTCTACCTACATACACTTGTACAAGTTATAAATATAATTTATACATAACATTATAATATATCAATGATGGAATTGAATTGAAAGGAGTCGGGGGTAACCCAAAGGCCTTTAAGGTCCAAATAATTTTACAATTCCCATGTAATGATTACATACATATAGTATATTTACCATACAACTAAGTAATGAATTTATAATATTATTTGTAACTATTTTACTGGATTTCTCAGGGTTCATGACAGGCCTTCTCGGCAACCGTAGCGGTCACGGGGTAGAACCCCACCGTACATCACCCTGCCACCCTTACTTCTCCTGAGGTCCCTAAATTTCCAATACACATTGCACCGTATTACACATCATAATATTGACAAACAGGATAAAGTCATGCTTTTGACAATAAACATGATTTACATTATCTTAAACAACACATCCAAAACCCCTTTCATACAATACATTTTTATAATACCTTAAAACATCTGAGTTTAAAATCATTAACTGTTTTAGGTAAGGGCTTGAAGGCCTCTTCAGGTAACATGTTCCATTCCCTTACTTATTAAGAAATGAGTATTTATCTACGTCTGTCCTTTGTTTACATAATTTTAACTTCTCATTATGATCGCTGCTAGCAAAATAACTTGGTTTTTCTAATCTGTAACTCAATTCCTTCCATGCTTCTCCGACGTTTTTTATCTATAAAATCCCTACTAATCTGTTCAGCTTCCTCCTCTTTTCTAAAGTTTCTCACCCAAGAAATTCCAATATTTTCGGTACGCTTTCCTCCCTATTGTGTTTATTTAAAACATACCTAGCTGATTTCCGTTGCACCTTTTCAATGTTCTTTGTATTAGTTTTGCTGTGCGGATCCCATGCGTTTGTCGCATATCCCAAAATAGGCCGTACTATTGTTTTATATCTTAAGTCTTTCGCTTCCCTACTTTAAGTTCCTCATCAGGTATATGTGAATACTCCAATCTAAATTCTTTGTAAATTTAACCACTAAACTTACTTACATTCTTTCACCCTGGGAACTTTTTCTCCGTTTATCTCCTATGTGACATCTCTTTCCCTCATCCTATTTGTGAATGTAATGTGTTTGCTCTTTTTTGCATTTATTTCCATTCTGTTGCCCAATTCTCAACTGCTTCAATGTCACTTTGCAATATTATAATATCATCCTCACCATTATTTTCCCTATAAATTATATAGTAATCTGCTTATAGACGGATTTTGGACTTTATGAGCTTTGGTAAGTCGTTTATATAAATTAAAAACAGTAATGGGCCGATCACACTTCGCTGAGGTACCCCTTACTTAATGTATTTATTTACTGATATATTTTTGCCAACTTTAACTCTCTGAGATCTACCCGTTAAAACATTTTGTAACCATCTCTTAACCCTTGTATCTAAGCCTATTTTTTCTACTTTTGCTAACAAAAAATGATGCGGAACCTTATCAAATGCCTTATAAAAATCCACGATGATTCCATCGACGTCCTTTTGTCTGTCTAACGAGTCAGAAATATCCTGACATAATCCTTATAGCTGCGATTCGCAAGAATATCCTTTCCTGACACCATGTTGATAAATACTTAGCCACCCAGTTTTCATCCAAAATTTCCTAAGATAATCTGCGACTAACTTTTCCATTATCTTACATACGACCGAAGTTAAGCTGACCGGTCTATAGTTTTCTACGTCCGTCTTTACCCCACCTTTATGAATCGGTATGACCGTTGCCTTTTTCCAATCTTCTGGAGTAGAACCATTATTTAAGATCGCTTGAAATAAAACTTTAATATATGGGACAATTTCAGTCGATCCTAGTTTTAATGAATCTCCTGATATGTTGTCTGGGCCGCAAGATTTAGTATTTTTCAATCTTTCCAATTGTCTTCTTATCCCTGCGTTACTAATGACGAACATCTCTATTTGTGTTCCCTCATCTTTACTAAAATCATTCCCACCTCTCTGTAAATCGACTGTAGATGTTTTGTAGACACTAGCGTACCAGTTATTCAAACAATTTTCCTTTTCTTCGTTGTTTGTAATTATTCTCCCATTCAGATCTTTCATTGCAATGATCTTCTCTTTGTTGTCTCGATTTCTTCTCAAATACTTAAAGAAATTTCTATGCCCATCGGTTCCTAATATATTTATTAAACATTTTTCCTTTGCTTTCTTTTTTTTCCTCTTTTAGCAATTTTAGATATGTGTTTTATTTCTCCCAGCTACTTTCTTCTAAATCTCTGGTTTTTTGTGCTTTTCTAAGCTTTTTTTTCAACCCTCTTATTTCTTTATTATAATACTCAAGATCTGGATTTCTATTGAGTAAATTTCTTGGGGCATACAATTTCAACCCTTCGTAAAGTATGTTTTTAAAGTCAGCCCACATTTTTTCAACACTATTCCCTTTCTCTACCCACAGTGAAAAGAAAACATTTAGATATTTATGGTAATCCCAATAATTTATTCCGTATTGCCATATCTCTGTTTTTGGTGAATAACTCTCAGGTTCTTAAAAGAATAGCCTTGGCCTAGGAAGCCTTTATGAAGCAAAGAGAATTTATGACCAAAGTTCTTGAAAAAGGAATTAGGAAAAGATTGGTGAAATCCCTGGTCTGGAGTGTGTTGCTCTATGGGTGCGAAACGTGAAATTTAAGAAAGTAAGAGAGTAAACTTTTGAAGGCCTTCGAAATGAGGGTATGGCGTAGAATGGAAAAAGTTAGTTGGGTTGACAGGAAAACAAAAAAGGAGGTATTAGAGATGGTTGGGGAGGAGAGGGACGTTTTGACGTTTTTGTCGAACCACATGATCAGCAATCTCCTCAAAAACGTACCAATTTTCGATCTGGTATAATTTTCACAGGAATTGAATTTTGAAATGCATTATTGATCTTGCAAGTTTCAATCTATAAATCGATCGAAACTGCATCACGGTTACATAAAATATACCGAGCGTAAGTTTTTTACGAAATTCGTTTTATACTGACTCTAGAATTCCACTTCTTTCATTACTTGAAAGATTCGAAGCAACTCTTAATATTGCTCAACGCAAACTCAAGTATTTGTGGCGTAAAGAAACCAGTGATTAAGCTCAAATTGATGCGGCGAAAAGTGGATGTGTTTGAAAAACCGTCTGCAGCGCTGCTAAAACGGTGGCTGCGGCGTCGTGTGAACACCTCCATTTAATCCTATTGATAACCGACGGAAGCGCTGGAGAAGCGCTGCGAAGTGGCTCCGTGTGAACGGACCCAAACTCTGAAAAAATTATGAGTAATTTCGATTCTAAATCCCATACAAAGATAAAATAGCTGCGGAAATAAATTGTTATTCAATTAAAAACACGCAGTACTTTTAGAGTGAACCACATGGTCGACCAGCAATGGCTCATCGGTTCGGGGAAAGCAATCTTAAAATTATGTGAAAAAGGATATCGATCAAACAATGTGTGCTACAGCATCTATAGCTAGCTAATGCTACTTCGTTTCGAGTTAACTGTGCCACTCATCAGCAAAATGCACACACAAAGAAGGTATTTACAGAGGATCATCTCATATCGCAATTATAGCTGGAAATCAAGGAAGGAAACTCGAGAGTATTCTATACAAAACAGCACCTGACATCGGAAAATACAAGTTAAGCCCTTGAATCCTTTGGCGAAGGCAGTGGAGCGAGTCTACTTAATTCGGCGCGAGGGGACAAGTGTGCAGCGAGGGGCCGACTCATAGCGTTCGCTTTATGATCCTTAGAGGAACTGCATCTGATCGGATTCGTTATTGCGGTACTTAATATCTCTTCAATTATAGCTGATTTGGTTCATATGCATTATATACTCGTATTAGGAGCGATTTAAGGAGTCCTCTCTCGTAATTAATCGGACAGGACAAGCCGACTTATGTGCACGATAGCTTACGATACATGTAAGAAATAGACGAAATTATGCGTACATTCTTGGTGTTTTTGAATGTTTTTGCAACCCCTCTATTAATATTTGCGATCAAAAATACTTCAGATTTTTACCAGTTATAATGGTTTCTTGCCGTTATTGATTACTCTTCACAATAACAATAAAGTTCGTTACTATTGGTTTGTTTACATGGAAAACAATGCAATGCAATATGTCTATCGCTCAGTCTCTTGCTATAGATTGAGCTCTGGCGGATTGATAAGATTTAAAAGGTTTTCTTCTTTGTTTTTTACTCCATTTGTCTTCTTTAGTAGTTTTCTTTTATTTATATTAATAATTTTCGACATTAACGGATACTTTTTAAGTTTCCACTTTTAAAATATGTAGTCATTATTTTTGTTAATAGTTTGTGTTGCTCGTGTGTTGTTTTGCTCTTCGTTCGTATTTTGATATCGTTTCCATCGCCTATAATATTCAGTTTTATAATTCATCTTATAGTGGCTCAAAAGGCCAATTTCACCGGTTTTCATCGAACATGTCCCAAAAAACATTATTTATAATGTTTGTGACGTAAAAGTTAATACGATATAAATTAATCACTTATATATCTTCCAAGTTTAGATTGAATATAGAGATCGAAATTACTGTCGTAGATAAATATCTACATCTTATATACGGAGAAAGTCGTGTGCTGGCCACATCAGATTTTTTAGTTTCTCTCCGTGACCACTTCATTGAGAATACTAAATGAATCGTCCGGACAGCGCTGTTTTGCCTTCCTTCGTCCCTGATTTATGAAAAATGGCTCTTTCTTCCTAACTTGGGTCGATTTCCGAGGGAAAATCTTTTCTAAGGTAATCACACATCCATTCGTAAAATTAGTTCAGAGGCTACAGTAGTTGCAAGCGAAATTCATCCGATTGATAAAAAAGATACGCACATGCGAACCCCTCCGCAACAAGAGATCGTAAATCAGAAATGAATCTAACGAATGGCGCGGAGTCGTTTAACAAACATGTATTCGCTCGATGGTCGCTATAACGTCGAAAGGCGCAATTAAAGTGGGTAACAAAACAAGGAGAGGAATTGTGAGGGTAATTTACGGACGAAGAACGATTAGTCGTAAACTCTGGAGATAGCGGCGATCAGAGACAAATTTGAATGTTTGAAGACTGTTCCGAATGCTGAAGAATGGACCGAAACTGTTTTGCATCGACGCATCTGAAGCCATCAGATATAGGGACTCGTTTATTATTTGGAAGAAGTTCGACATCTAAACTGTGCGAAGAAAAACCAGTCAAATTTAGATTGGTGAAGTAAGATTATTTTCGCTCGAAGAAGGAAATGAAACTCAAATGATTCTCAACCTAGAAAGGTCTTTGGAAAGGAGATTATGAATCAACGGCGGTGAAAATCATGAAAACTCAAACCATAAAATGACTAAAATATTATTAACACGTTCCTCCGCGATACAGAGGAATATACTGGAATATTTAATCATCACTATCGTGAGTTAGTAAACATATCTCCCATTTAAAATACGTTGTGGTAGTTTTTCATTAATTTTTGATGCACTTATCGAAATGATAGGAAGTTCTTGATTTGCTAGAATATGTATATTAAGACTCGGTTTAAGAAAAAAAATAGATAAGACAATACTGTTCCTGGGTTCGATGCCACATTAATATTTCTCACACAAGGAATATAAGGGAAGAGTAGGACGACGTTTGAGGCAGTTGCAGCCAATATCTCTGCTTGAATATTCACACATAGTTAAAAATGGCGATCTTCTATTGTGCTGCATAGGAATTATCACCAAGAAGACCCGGGTTCGATACCGGACGGTTACTATCTCTCCCATTTAAAACATATTGCTTGAATTTTCGTAATTATTTCGGAGTCTTTATCGTGAAGTCAGACAGTTGGCACTTTTCATGAGTATGTATATTTATGTTATGCTCTAGAAAAATCCCCAAAGGAAAAAATGAGCAGCCGAGACTTGAAGCAGCGACCATTGCGGTAACGCTACAAGGCTATAATCGGCCTCCACGACTGTTGCAGAAGCAGATCATAGGATATATAAATGAAAGTTTTCTTGGTGATGATAAATTTATTCTTACTCAAAAGTAAACCATTTGCTTGCAGTATGCAAGAAGCATTTCACTCGTATATCTATATATGTACATGAATGAATCCGGAGAAGGAATTATATATAATAGATATATATGTGTGTTTGGGGACCTATAAAAACTCTAAGACAACTGTATAATTAAATGACAACAAGTTATTATCGGAGATAAATATTAGCCGGTGATTATTAAATGTGATCGGAATCAGTCCCCCTGAGCTAGAATTAGCTCTTGATTTGAATGTACCAATACTTTGTTTTATTTTGTTTGGTTTTGTAACCCATTTATCGGCAGTTGCGGTATTAGATTATAATTTATCTACTTTGTAATCCTTGTTTTTCATTTTGTATTTTTTCTTGAACTTTAGCGTGTTTTTATTTATAAAATTTCTTCTGCTTATTTATTTTTTTCCAATAAGCAACAACTATGTTATTTAAAAAAAAAAGAAACTGTAAGCCGATCTCAGGCAGTATAACCATTTAATGTAATATACTTGTATGTTATTTTTATGTTACGTTTCAATATATTTATGTAAATTTATTTCAATAAAATAATGTATAAAATATATTAATTAAGGAGTGAAAAATAAAATTAAACATTTTTAATTTCGAGATAAGTAAAGGTTAGCGTTTGAATAAATTATCTTGAAATCTCCGCTCTCATCGAGTAATACATTTTTGTTGCCAAAACATTTTGCGCGAAGCTAATACAGGAAAGTTTTGAATTAGTGCTAAGGTAATTTTGAATCGAGACAAATTAGACTTATGCCGAATAAACAATGATTTTTATTTCAATGACATTTTTAAAACAAGTCATTTTCTCAGCATAACTGTTATTGCGTCAGCCTTATCGGATTCTCGAGAGCTTTAATTAACATTAGACTGGGGTACACAGGGAGATCGAATCGTTGCTTCAGAACACTTCGTTCCCTTTCGAGAAATCTTAAACACAGTACTAGAAAAGCAAGAGAAATAGCGTAGAAAACATTGGCCATAGAATATGCTCCTAAAGTTTGGGATCCATACCACGATTCACATACATCTTAATTAGAACGAGTTCTGTGAAAGGCTGCCTTATCTCGTTTTGGTAGCTATGAGAGTGTAACTTACTTGTTACTGATCTGGGTTGGGAGGCATTGAGATCTCGTAAAAAAATTAACAGAATGGTTCGATTGCATCAAACAGATAAAATTAATTGTATGGAGGTTTGTAATAGACTGACCGGTCCAAAATGTATTGGTAAACATGTTTTTTCATGTAAAATATACACAGAATTGAACGATTCGCCTGAAGAAATTCTTAACCACTTCCCAAGTACCGTAACGACGAAGGAAAGGGCTCTGACACAGATATTAATATAGGGAAGTATTTTCTTGTGTTTCATATTGTTGCGTTTCCTACATATGTGTCATGTATGTTCTATTTTTCCCCATATATATATTTCATTTTGTAGGGATATTTCCATTACAGGTATTTTACCTGTAATGCCACCAGGCTTGTGTTCTATCTCCAAGGGTATCTTAAATATTAATACTCGTAATTGGTCCCTGGTAAGTTTTCCGGTCTTTAATTAGTCGTTATTAGCATATCTGTAATTGACAATCTGAAACCATCGGGAGAGGGAATGTAAAATAATTTGAGTGAATTTTACATTACGAAAAAACAACCTGCCCAATCAACTCAACCGGTAACGGTTCAATTGGTAGTGATCGTCTTATTCAACAAAGAAAAAACACTCTCATTCAGCGGACGCTTTCATAAATATGGACAGCAGAAAGGAACAGAGCGAGGAACGGTTGTCTGGAAAAAGCGGCAGATACAATGGAGTGTGCGGGGGCACTAAACTGAGTTGAGCGACGAATTGCATCAAAAATCCCTAGCGCGTTAAGTCAGCGTGGCGGAATAACAGGCCTCGTATTTATTATCGTCCACCGTTAAAAAAGTAATGCCCGTTCACCCGAAAAAGCACGGGGAAGAGGGAAAAAAATAAGAAAACAATAAAAAGGGTTCTATTTCCCCTTTTTTGGTTTAGTATTTCCCTAAGTCGAAATAAAATCGAGAGATGCGTCGGCGGAAGTCCGACACTGTGGAGAGGCAGTTAAAACACGGCGGTAGGAATTCAAACATCGCCGAATAAAAACGAAAAATACTTGATTGAATCGGATCTCTTTTCGATGCAAAACAACAGAGAATCGGATGTATTGGAAGAGTCAACTTTTGATTACGAATAATCTGTAAACGAATCTCGATTTTTTTGGCTGTTGCGTTGTCGAGATGGAATTCCGGTCGTTACGTAAGCAATATCGCGGAACAGTTGGTTTGGAATCGTTTTTATGCGAGTGCGAGATGAGATATGGTTCCTGAGCAATTTTACAGTCGCGATGGAAAGTTTATTGAGAACAGTTCTTGAAGAGGACGTTTTGCATCGGCAAATGGCTTACCAAAGTCACCCTTTTTAAGGAGAGTGATAAGGATCGGGTTCGTAAAAGTCCCGCGTTACGCCACTGTCGCTGCCGGAAATTTAAGCGTGAGAGATAAAATAAATAAGAAGAAATCTACTTCGAAGAAATAAAGTGGAATCCCTCCGTCGAGAAGTTTCGGATTGCCATGGATTCGCGATAAACGGAACATCTCCTTCTCTTCGATGATAAATGTAATCAAACATATTTAGGGCTTAAGAAAGTGTCAACAAAGACAGAGAAAACCGGAAACATGATTTTGAAATTAAGCTTCAAATCTTAGGAAATAAAAGTAGCGATTATTACTTGAGCATCAATAATGAATGATAAGACGCTAAGAATCCAAAACTTAATAAGTGGTAATTAAAAATGAGGTTTCATCAACGAAACATACATACAAACGAAGCTGTATTTGACCAAAAGTGCTATCAAATAAACATCTTCGCATTACTTGGCAATCATACGAAGCAACGCATTTCTCAATTATCTTCATTTCCAGCCCCACTAAAAACCTTTATTAGCCATTGGGTTATTAATTGGCAAATAACAGCAAAGTTGGATTAGATGAGACATAGAATTATCCGGAAATAAGAACTGAAGATGAAAAGTAAGGATGAGATTCTGCTGAGGAAGTCTTTCTCCCCAATCATCCTCACCTTAAACATCTCATTTCGGTGTGTGGCAGGGGGTGTAACAATTCCCTAATCGATTGCTTCCGAGTTGGATCGATTATCATCTATTAGATAGATCTATCTGCATTAGCATAGATTAACTAACGGCGAATTCACACGAAAGGCCTCATTCAAAGAAGAAAATGAAGTTTACGCTAACAGTTTCTATAACAACCTACAGATTCACAGCTAAGTTATAATCGGCCCACAGCTAATTGCAATTGATTTTAATAAGCTATTCGTACTTCATCGGATGAATGAAACCAATTATTTGAATCCCTTCCAATCGGGGATCTCCTCTCACACAGCCACATTGAAATCTCGTTGGGGTCATCCGATTTTTTAAATATACGAAGATCTCGACCAAAATTGCGAAGGATAAAAATGCAATAGTACAGTAATAGTATTCACAATTCCTGGTGAATTAGTGGAGAAGACGTATTTGGAAGGATTACTCCCTCTAAATTATTCAGTATAATTCTTCGGCGAGTGGACGAGACGGGCTGCAATAAAGAATTATTGTTAAAAACACTTCGTAAACTTTCTTTAAACCATGGGAACATGATTCGTCTTTCAAATCCGTCTAAACTAAACAATATTATTGTTCCATCCCTTTCAAATCCATTGCGAAGGATAATATCAAACCGATAATCCAGATAAATTTCTGTGAGATGAACAAAAGACAGATACATACATATCAGAAGTCGGTTTAAGAGGGCATAATATCACAGAGGCAAACGTCGGAGACAGGGAAACTATCATAATAAATACATACATACATAAATACATACTCATGCATTCTAAATCCGGCGAACTTAAATGCTCGACCAAAATCCCAATAAAAATTACCTTAATGGGAATGAATATCTTAAACAAAAAAGAACTAGAATTATGCCCAGGTTTTCCACGAGCATTAAAGCAGCGGATTTGAAGCTGCTTTTACCCAATTTCCTCGTTTAAATTAATGCATGCCTTCCGAAAACGTTGTATTATTTTTGTTAGCTCATTCGCGAAACACTCGGCTGAATGTGAAATCTAATCTCTGCGACAGCGAAGAACGACACTCAGTTATATCGCGCTATGTGCATGTTTATGAATTGTAAAACATTCGGGTGATTTGGGGATGACAATCCAAACATCAGGGAAAGAGTTAAAATTAGAGAAAGAAGCACGGGATAATGCGAAGGGCTGAATGAGCAGTAAAACACGGGCGTGCATTAAATGCTTTTGCGGGGACAGAAGAACTTGTTTTAGGGCACGAATTAAGCGTCGCAATGAAAGGAAGAAACTGTTTAGGGCGAACGATCGCAGTCGTTGCACTAAGGGGGGATATGTCAGAATACGACGGAAGAGAATTTTATTAATTTAACCATTCCGAGGATTGACAGAGGGAAATGGGCCTAAAAATGAATAAGTGATACTATAACAGCCGACCGATCTTACAGAGAGATGCGCCTTGTGCTGTGGCGTTATTAGGAGCTATTGTTAAATAGACGGAACGACGTAAGACGATGGGAGTGGGCCAATTTTATGCTTCGCATGAAAGATGTGTGTATTAAGTTAATGGCAGATGTGAAATGCGTTACGCAGATGCAATAAGAAGCCGCCATTACGAAGAATATAGAACCATGAATCTTTATCACACACGATAGTTCCGAGATTTTAACATCTTCAATGTTCATATTGTGTGTGGGGAAAAGCGTATCTTAGCAATTTATTGTAACGCAAAAATCTCAACTACTCACAGACACGAAAAATGGATGCAAAAAATACATATTACCAGCAAAAATAATGAAAATTAAATCATTCACTAAAAAGGAGCGATTTTGCTCAACCAATGAGTTGAAACTCAATTAGCCGATCTATAACACAATGAAAACTGCATTTCAGGACGCATAATTTATTTCGTAAGAAAATGTTGTATTTTTCCTGATTTTACCTCAGTTGCCACGAATAACCGAAATGAAATTAGGTAAAGTATACGACATGAACGGAAAGAGATACAAAAAACCTAATTCTAAATTAATTTTCCTCCTATTCTGGCCTCATAGGCGGCATCTCTGCCCCATACAGAGGCTACTGTATACATTCTGAGGCTTGAATGACAGTTTTCGTCGCAAGGATAAATCTATTTTTTATTTATTTATTTAAGTTCGCGTTGCAGTTGGCCTTCAGGTCAGGTGGCAGCGTTTGAGGGGAACATAAAAATGATTCTAAGCCTAAGGCATTCGCCCAAAGACGGGAGTGAAATCCCTCCAAAAACTCCAAAAAAATGTTCGTTTGAATCTAACTAGAATTTTTTCGCAATTTTAACGTTTCTTGCCGATATTTCGAAACTTCGAGGTGAAAATTATAACAAAAAATAGTATTTGATTTGGAATAGAAAATTATATCTGTGATGTGGGTGTTGCACTATTGCCGGGTGTTACATTTCCATCAGAAAAAATAGACAATATGACCCACCCTACACTCTAACCAACATCCGTAACTTTTCTGTGTACTTTGCGTATTTTGACGAATTTTGGCGAACTGAGAAACCATTTTCCTTGATTCATAAGTACTCAATCTTTAATATTAAGCAACTTCCAAGCAATATATGCACTTCTTTGCCATTAAATCACTTCGGAAACATTGAGAAACCATCAGGAAAAATGCAAAACTTTGACATTTTTACAAATATTTAAATTTTTGACTAAAATTCGCAGTCTTAGGACAAAATCCGATCGAGTTTTTTGTATTTTATAAGGACCACTAACCACAAACTTTAAGCAATAACCGTTGGCGGATTTCGAAAAAAAGTGTTTTCGATCCACCCTAATGTACAGACACATGTTTATAAAACATTACAGGAGATTTTTTTCTTCTTATCATTAGGATTTTCTGAAGTAATTCTATCCTAAAATGTGTATAGAGTATTAGAGAGTATACAGTTATAAACTACTAAAAAAACAATTCAGAATCGTTTTTATCCGCATGCCCTCTCAAAACCGAGGTCGTCTCAAAACGTGGCGCTCCGCCGCGCGGAAATTGCTCTTGCATCGCCATCGAAAAGTCGCTTTATTTATCGGCGTCGCAAATTGTCGCAGGATTTTATTTCAGGTTCCTCTTAAGAAAGCTTCAAAGAACATTGTGGTATAAGTAAGTCTGTGTATATCGTGGTACATCACTACTATTTTCCTCACTTTAGGTGAAAATGTGCCGTAAAATAAGGGTTCGCCTTTTTGTTGTATAAACATTGCAAATACTCAACTGTGATCTTTCAAACCAAGTATTATGAAGCATAACGATTAGGTTTATAATACTGCATCGTTTTTTACCCGATGAATTTGCTCTTTTGGTTCAGGATTTGCTTGAAGTTGAAGAGCTTTACGAAAAATCGAAGACTGGCATTTTTCGTGAAATTTGGTCAACTTTGACCCCCTGTAGAATTGTAATGCAAGGGAGCCAACGTATATTATTTCGCAGTTATATGCAAAATTTATTCAAGAATGACTGTGCTAAGATTCAAAGACCGCACTAAAAAAAACACTTTCTTATTTTTGGCCAGCTTCTTTCGATTCTAGCCCACTGTGCGACGCTTTGTTTGGCAAATCGCCTCTTGTATGCACCGGGTCGACAGACTGAAGAGGACAAAGAAGAGTGTGCCAAAAACGTGGTCTAAAGACGAATTTGGGTTTTATAATATCGGTAATAGAATAATTGGGAAATGAACCACACCCAATATTTGTTTTTGTATCATTTAATATTATATTGTTCTCCGGCTTAGCAAGAATTCCTCCTTTATTTTTCGTAATAATTTAGATCGAATCAAACAGTTGTAATTTCTTTTTTGATGTCGCATACTTCTTTGAGTATTTTTATGATGTATTGTTGGGCTATTCTACTTTCGTAATTATCAATAAGTGTTTATTCTGTTCTCTTATCTTTTGTTGCCTTGTTTTTAAGCATTCCGAGAGCTATTCTGAATTTTATTTCGAGATTATCAGTTACTTCGTCACTTCCTAATTGGAATCTTGTCCTCGAAGTTTATCGCACTATTTCTGAGAATTTGGGGATCCATAGTTAGAGTTATAACGTACCTTACACGAATATGTATACTTTGTAGCTGGCGAGCAATATTCATTAGTTCTAGCTTATTTGAATCGATAAACTTTTCACGCTTTCTGAATTAATCAAAAATAAAACTCCCTTTGAAATCACTGTCTCACTTTCGCCTCAATAAGTGAAAGTCCTCGACTGTGGCGATAGTTCAAGAGTTTATTGCGGCCATCGCAATAGAGGTTGAAATTCAAAGAAAAATTCAGAGATGTTGCGACAAATTCTGTTGCTGATATAGTCTTTCTTTGAAAGAGCTCAAATGAAAGCGTTTGCATCGTGATTCAGTCGTCTGATGGTCGTGATTAGTCGTGGAATCGTGAAAATGGCCAACCGTTCGGAATTTTGATGGTCGAATAAGAAATAAAAAAGAGAGGCAACATTAAGTGCGGGGGCCTTTGATGGCCTAATAAAGAGGAGAAAGGCATTTGAGTGTGTAATAAACGGATTGAGCATCGATGCTCCGATTCCCTTTGTTTGGTGCAGAACGCGGATGGCCGTCACTTTCCCAAATAAAGTCCCATAATAATTATTATTATTCTAGGTAATGAGAAACGGAAGTGACACGAGATAGAGCACTTTCACTCTTCGTAACAACTCGTCTATTAGCCAATGACAAACACTTCCACATGGCCGTACATTTAACCAAGGGATCTTTTAAACTTAACTAATAACCATCAATAACAATCTCTGCTGATTGTATAATATTAAGTGTAGAAACTAATGTTGTTAATTTATAGAATTTATAGAATGCAAAGTGTGTATGGACACCAAAATGTTCTCATAAATCAATTTCTAAATGATATTGAGTCTGTAATTAGAAAATCAATTGGCAATCTAGTGATCAACTAACGCAAATATTTTGGTTATAAATAATGACTCCGATCACTGTCTAAATTTCTTAACATCTTATGGTTTACAAAGTTCATTAGATCTGCCCGCTAGAGTGAGTGCAAATCCATCTACTTCCTTAGATCATATTTTTGTCAGAGTTTGTATTACATACAAATTAGAATTGTACGTTAATGTTCTACATTTACATATAACTGATCACTCAATGATTCACTTAATTATAACTGGAAAGGAACATACTCTATTTAATACAAAAGTTGACCAGTGCCCACTAATTCTGAAAACTAATTAAAATTCTTTTAAGGAATTTGTAGTAAAAATTGATTGGACACCTGTTTTTAGTGAAAAAGATGCGACGAGAGCCTTTGAGTTAATAATTTATTTGTTAAAGAATTGCATTGAGTAATCTAAGTACAGTACTATAAAAAATACTAAAAAAGTGAAGTTAAAGCCGTGGGTTACTGATGCATTAATGCATAAGATTGAGAAAGAAAATGATATATATTAAACATAGATGCTTCTCCGGATTCATTTATATATATTATACGAGTAAAATGTAGCTTGCATAATACAAGCATATCGACAACACTAATTTCATGTCGGCATCATATCGGGACGGTCCTCAAAAGAAAAAAAAGGATTGAAGATATTCTTAAAATTCGCTGCAATTTAATCGTCTGGCATCGAGCCTAAGTCTTCCTGGTGATACTTACTATGCAGCACAACAGAAGATCACCATCTCTAACTATGTGTGAAAATTCAAGCATAAATATTGGCTGCAACTGCCTCAAACGACGTCCTATTTTTCACATATATTCCATATGTGAGAAATTGTAATGTGCTCTGGCATCGAACCCAGGAACAGCATGGTTTTATGTAATATTTTTCTTAAACGGATTCTTAATACACATCTTCTAGCAGAGCGAGAACTTCCTATCACTTTGATAAGTGCATCAAAAAAAAATAATGAAATACTATCCCCATGTATTTTAAATGCGAGATTTTTCCATCGACGACGTATAGCCCCTTACAGGGGCATATTCATGCCCTCTACTTCCTACAACATATGTCAATTCTTTCAAAAACTAAATTCATTGAAAACTAGAGGATTTTAACGCTTATGTGGCCAACTTATTACACTTTCCTAGATAGTAGTTCACATAAGCGAACAATTGGACACTTATCATGAGTGTTGTTTGGATTTCTGGTTTGGATACGTCCGATATCTATTAAAAACTCATTTTTTTCTATGCTGAAGTTTTTAAGTGTTGTAAATATAAACTTCTTCCAAGAGGTCAATGAGCGTGGGTTGAAGTTGAAACATCCTTTTGGATTCTTAATAACAATAATGGATTAGGGAAGAAACGTGAAATAATGTGTAAAACAGAGCGAAGAAATAAACGAATAAAATAAAAAAACGACTGAGAGACTCATCGGTACCATAAGAAATGCATTTTAAACATAAACTGGAAAGCACGTGTGGCATTTCCATGGGACGCATGTTAATGGCGCAGAACGATTCTTTCACCCAATCACTTATCCCCCATTTAATCCATCGATTGGCCAATCAGAATGAATTTAGAGTGGATCGCACGCGCCGAGTGTTTTTCGTGGATCACAATTTAACGACGATCACTTCCGTGAATCGAAAATAAAACTCGGCAATCGCCTTTAGTCGTGCATGCCGAGCACGTGCCGATGTGCACGCGGAAGATCACTATGGGACGACTTCCGGTCATAAGTGATTATTAGATAGGAAGTGAACCGCGGAAAATGTGTTTTCTGTTGTTTGGGATATATATCATACTCCCAATGGCAATTTCGAAAGGCTTTGACACGGCTGAGTTCTTTCGCTGTTTCTTGCGGCATTATAGCCGGTGGCACCTTTGATATTGTTTTTACCCAAGCTAGATTACAATAATAAATACAATGAAGGGAAATACTCTATTTCTTTAAATATTCATGTGTAGCTAATGACCTACGCATTTAAATAGGCATTAAGTCGTATGCAAACTGTTGTTCAGATCAATTACAGATACACATTCCCATAATTGCATGCAAGGAAGAACGCAAGTAGCCCATGTTGCTTATGCAACCACGTTCTATCTCCTACTGTGGCAAATGGTAGAGAGGTTGCGGATGTAACCGGGCATATAAACTCTCAATGGAATTACATTAAAATTTACAAAATTAAATCACATCGGTTATTGTATACAATCTATTGGAGGACATATTAACGAACTGTTTTTCATAAATATTAGTAGTGACTAAATATTAAAATTATGCGATTTTAAGTATCAAATGCTCGCTTTAACATAGCTCCCAACCAATAGAGATGTTTGTGTACAATAATTAGCAAAATGTAGGCTTATCAAAAAATAATCCAGTTTACAGATGAGTTTCTTCGCAAATACTTTATTTGCCGAAAAAAACACGAACCATTATTCAAACTGTTGGAAGAAATTCTACTGTAAACGAAATAGAATTCCTCAGACTGCAAAAACCAGCGTAATATCATGAGTTTAAAACTTGAAGGAACTGATTTCAAAATACCTATTTTATCTTGTATGTTTCATTTTTACATATAATAACCATATAGTGAGTACAATGAAGTAATAATACTAAACGAGATATATAATTATATATATCTATAAAAATGGATGTATGTTTGTATGTTTGCATGTATGTATGTACGTTCCAGATAATCTCGAAAACTAGATGTCGCGCAATGTTCAAACTCTTAACATCATCAAATGTCTTCCCGGGGATGATCAATGATGATCATTTCTTTTGCAAAACTAAATTAGAAATAACAGTCGTAGGAAGTCGAAACTAGCATCAAAAGAAGGGAAATAGAATAAAGATTTTTATTTTGGTCGTGAAATATCGTTTGAGATTCGAAATTGCGAGAATTTCGATAAAATATACGAAAATTTTGTGAAAAATCGAGGCTATAAACAACTCATCCCCCTGACGACCGATCCCATTGTTGATTCCGAGCTCAAGCGTAATTCCATAAGAAGACGAGGAAAATGAATGCCCAGATAAGATTCATACTGTAAGTAAGATATAGACTATACGAGGATGAGATATATACATTATTATCGATGGTATTTTAACATTATTATATATGATATTTAGTCATTAGCAATTACAAACAATATTCTGTAACTTACTATCCAATACCTCTCGAACAAATATACGAAAATTTAAAAAAATATTCAAATTTTGTTGATTAGTCTGTAGCAACCAAATTTAATTTATATCAACGTAATTTCTTACCGTCTTTTTTGTAAAACAAATGAGTTTTATAGTTGTGGTTTACTAAAAATTGATTTCTCTCGATCAATTCAACTGTTCGCGTATTATATCCTGGTAAGTTGCAGATGTTTTGAATATATTCTTCTGAATTAAGTACTAAATCTAATCTATTTTCAATGATGTTTATTTAGCGATTGACGGAAATGGAGTTAGCGAAGAACGTAAAGATTTCCCTGATTTGGTGTTTGTAATCTTTAAGGAGTCGAACGGCGAATTGTAAAGTTGTTTCTAACCTCCAACATCGTATAACAGACAAAAAAGGTAAAGAAATTTTATTTTGTTAAATGCAGAATGTGAATATTGATTTATTTGTTGTTTATAACTGCTTCCACTCCATATTCATTTTCTATCCTTCTGTTAATGGTGTTTAATTTTTGTTCCTAGTTTGACTTTATGAGAACTTCTGTGTTATTTGTGTTCCGTGTTTATTTTACACATATTAAGATTGAGATACGAGTCAGCTCCGTAATACACTTAATTTTCCCAAGAAAATTTCATCGGTGGTTATTTGAGTGATATAAAATGTATCTCTGTAATTTATGTGTAATATTTTATTACTTTGCCCCCCTGTACCTTTCTGAAAATTTCTCTTTAAACGTGGTACCTATTATCTTAATGTGATCTTAGAATATAATTTTATATTACCTCTGTTGGAGATATTTTTAATTCGGAGTATATGAGATTGAATATTAAGTTGTTGCGGCTTTGTAGACTCCATTGTAACTTAAATTTCTTGGTATATTAGATTAGAAAGTCTGGTATTGGCTATCTATCAATAATTACGAAGTATGTGTTAGGATCAAGGTTGTTGCATTGGTATTTATGAAATTAAACATCCTCATTGAGAATCAACTGGCACTTCTGCTAGTCTATTTTCTATCTATATATATAAAGCAGAAATTCTTTGGGTTTGTGGGTTTGTTTGTTTGTCTTGGATTGGAGTCTACACCGTTTGCCCGATTTGTCTCAAAGTTTGCATACGTGTCCTCTGATATCAGGAAGGAAGTACTGTCGTATTTTTATTCAAGAATTTTGCTGGTTTCGAACCAAGATCGCTCAGATAGATTTTCATAAGGAATACACGTAAGCTTCACTTTTATCGGTTGCAGGCTTTATTTATTTTGAAGAATTAAATTAGAAGGAATAGTCGTACAGAGTCGAGACGAATACCGAAAGAAAGAAAATCAAATGAAGATTCTTATTTTGGTCGTGGAATTTTACCTTCGATTAGAATTTGCGAGAATATCGGTAAAATATACAAAACTTTCGTGAAAATTCGAGGCTGTAAACAACTCATCCCCCTGACGACCGATCCCATTGTTGAATCCGAGCTCATGTTTTATTTTATAAAAATACACGTGGACTTTAGGACCATAAAGCTGATGATTGAAGAGGACGATATATTACATGGATAACGAGACATTTTCTGTAAGAATGTAACCAGCAACTGCAGGTACGTAATTACAATCAGGAGATTGTGTGTCTTCGATTTTAGTACAAACAGTTTGCCAGATTCGTGTCAAACTTTGCGTACGTGTTTTCTGGGACCAGGATGAACGTACTGTCTCAATTTTATTTGATAATTTTGCTGGTTTCGAACCAAGATCGCTCAGATGGGTTTCTATAAAGAATAAATCTAATCTTCACTTTAATCGGTAGCAGGCTATATTTTTTTGAAGAAGTAAATTAGAAAAATAGTCGTGCAGAGTCAAGACAATAAGCAAAAGAACGGAAATTAAATGAATATGTTAATTTCGATCGTGGAATATTGTTTCCGAATCGAAATTTCGAGAATTTCGAAAAAATACTTGCGTTTTTTCCAAAATTGTTGAGGTTGAAAACAGCCAATCCTCCTGACGATCAATGCGATTGTTGAGCCGAGCTCATGAATTTTCCTGTACAGTAAGAATAGCTTGGGATTTTAGACTGCATTCTAAAGGGAATCTACGCATTGCACGACCGGCAACTTGAATTTAATCTACTTCTATATTCCCCGTTGAGAATCAACGGGCGCTTCAGCTAGTTATGTATATAATTGTACCAGCTTGTAAAGATAATAAGACTATCTTTCTCGATTCTTCGTGACTCAACCAGTATTCTCGCTATAAGTTTCATAGAAGTTATACTTCAATTGCTATCACTACTTTGAGAATCACATAAAGTGAAATGGTTGTGGTACCCATTCTTCGTTTGATTCTAGCTTAGATCAAATGCCCGCAGTTTGCTTCTTTCTTCACGTCAAATAACAAAGGAAGCCTTGGGCTCAGAGGTTATCTCGAAAACATCTCGTTTGGGAAGAGAGGGTCTCGTAAACACAGATCCATTTGTCACCCGCGTTGTCAGGGGAAACGAATTGACCAAGCGATTCTATCAAGCGCGAATTCCCAGGTTATAGATCAATAAGGCTCGTCAATTATTAGCGAAAGGGGAAACGAAAATATCTCCCTCCGAAGGACAATATATTAAGGAATCTGAGACGGCTGAGGAATTAGGGTGCGTCTTCTTTTTTTCCTCTTCCGCTCTTCCCCACAAATATTCCGTGCGCAAAATGGCGATCCTGTTTCATTTGTCTCGAGGATAAGCAGTCACAGCAGAATTACGCTAAGACATCGAAAATATCTCATTCATTCCCGCCCGCTTGTGTATTGCTTGGATTAAACCCGTTTGCCAACGTCCTCCGCAGACATTTGCCGTTTGGATGGATCGTACGAGAGATGAATGTATTTGAACTTCTCGATTGCGATTAAAATACGACCGATTCGAAAACTCGGATATCCGTGGATAAAATCTCGATCTACACGTTCTACGAAGAAGAGCTTGCATTACATGCCGAACTTTATCTTAAACATTAATTTGGCCTTTTCTGTCTCCAGAGATTACGACGAAGGTTAAACGGGAATTGAAGGATAATCTAGGCTTCAAACCCTGTCCTAGTTATTCCCTAGTATTTTCACACACACACATATGGTTCACTAACTTTCTGCCCTTAAAATACTACGATAGTTTTCCAGCTCTCTTGGGTCTCAATTATTTCTGTAAACCTTTCGTTTAAAACTGTAAAAACAATTTTAAATACGTTTTATATGTACCTCAGATGATATCTTTTATGGTTATCTCTAATTATTCCTGCATCTAATGTTTTGATATTAATAAAATAAATAATGCGAATAGAGGTAGAGAGGAAAATTCTAAAAGAGAAAAAAGCTCAATACTGCATGGTTCTAATTTTTATTTCAATTTCACCTAATTTTATATCAAATTCAAATCATACGACACGACACGATAATTCAAATACACATTCTGTTTCTTCGGCGATCGTTTAAAGTGGAGACCCTCTCCTCCTGAGATTTGTGTTCTTCCGCTCTGCAAACTAACAGTATCCGAGTCTCACATATCTCTATTCTTGCGACCTTATTTGCACCACTTTATGACGACAAACACTTCCTCTGAAATGTACCCGGAAAGGTATTCCTTTTAATTTATGGCTGTTGGTACGGTTCTTGCGATAGGTTTGATAATGCGATTAAAATTTGTGAGCAGTTGTGTTTACAGCCGGAAGAGAAAGGAAAAGATCGGATGTTTGGCAACAGCGCAGAGAAGCGATTCCAATCGCTGTTTATTCTCAAGATCAACTTCAAACGCATATACGACAGTCTTTCGAAGAGAGGCCATTTACCAAACTTATTCCAAAGCCAATTAGAGCTGCCCGATGAGTAGCAGAGACGCCATTCGAAATGAGAGAGTATTCATTTCTTATAAACCAAACTGTTCCATTTTGAACAATAATGAATAATATCTCAGAGATATCGATCCTTATCGATTAACGTCATTCTGGGCAAACACGATGAAATGCCCCAAATATCGCCTCAGGCGCTAAATATGTCAGTCAGAGTGGAAAATGAGTCATTGAACAGGATCTAATTGGACATATCGTTCCCAATATTACGATATACGATCCTATGGCCCCGTTGTAAAATAGGCGAAACTTTTAGCGGAAGAGTCCCGAATTTTCTGAAATAAAAGACTTGCTTTTCCATTTTGAGTCAAACCAAACCATTTTAAGGGCGTTCGCCAGAAAATCATGCTTTATTCGTGGAATCCATATTTATTTATCCTGAAAATTAAATTTCTTAAGTGAAAGATGTATATAATCTATTTAAACATTCCCGCTAAAAAATATTACTGCTGAAATTAAAAAATTGTTACAAGGATCGCGTCACAATGTGCAAAAATGATTCTCTTCCATTTCGAGCCATAAATTCGTCAATCGATCGAATGCACAGGAGGAAACTATCCTTAAATGAGAAAATTTGAATTCTTACAATGAAACTAATATTTTGATAAAATACGATAGATTTGATTTATTTTATAAATTTGATAGATGAAAATGTGGAATTCCACGGATTGTCGACCAACCGCTGACAAATAAAACTACTTAAAAAAACAAAGGAAAGAACCGATTAGGTAATCGATGAACTGATAAAATCCAAATAGAGAGAAGGGATGCAATATCGAACAATAAGTAACACTGAATTTAATACGATTCACTTTATCTTGCCTCTTCGAAAGACGTTATTAAGTGAATTTGGAAACCACATTCATTTAATAATAGTTCATTTATTTCAGAAAGGGACGGAAGTGCCTAAAGACCTCAGATTCCACACCTCTGGATTGGAGAACCCTTCAAATGGAAGCCCCGGGATAGAGTCCCTGTTATGTCGGACTTCTATTGATGAACAAAAACGAATTACGCGTATTCTTCGTGCTGTAATCTCAATGTACGTGAAATAGCTAGGAAAGGAGTGAACCACCAAGCTGAACCAAAACTACGCAACGAGAAAAACAAATGAGTGAGGAATGGGCGAAACATTAGTCACTTTTTGGTTGCCGAGGGAAGACGAAAACCATTTTGAAAATATTCATATTTCATGGAAATTCATGCAAACGGTCGTGGTATCGAGAAAAATTGGCACTTTTAAAAGGCAGATGCTGTTGTTAGCATTTTACGCACGTATTCCCCGCAGCACCGAGAATTTCGATGGGAAACACAATTACGTTGAGCGGGGAAACCGTTTTCTAAAGGGTTAACTCTTTCGGAATTCCAGAGTCGGCGATCGGCGATGGAAACTAACTCATTGAGAGAGACAGCGGTGCGGAGAGGGTGGATTTTGCGGGACATAAGCGAGTTACGCGGAACCTTTACACCACGCAACCCCTGAGGAATTTCCATTTATGACCATCGACACATGGACTCGTATTTCACCCTCTAGGTGGGGAAGAGGATTCAAAAATAAGGGAGAGAATATTTTGCTCGATAAAAGGCATCGAATTTCATGTTTTCGGAAAGAATTACGAGTGTCGCTAGTAGTTTCCGGTGGGTATTGAGAAAAAACATCTCCAAAATAATAGTCGAAAAGGTCGCCCGAATTCCGCCGCCCCAACAGAAATTCTCCGCTTCTTTTTGCCATCCACTTGTAACTTCAGCAATCAATTTGTGTACCAGCGTTATTGATTTCAATTGTCTCGAAATGTATATGGCCTTGCATATTTAATAAAATGATGTAAAACGGTACGTTAAAATGGACATTGAATAGCATTCAATTTGACTGATTATAAAATAACTTCCTATGCATAGATAGACTCTCCATTCGCATCCAAATTATTCCATTGAAGGAAGTAATAAAAATTCAGATTTTTGAGAAATTAGCAAAATTACTCACAAAAATAGACGTAATTCCTTTAATTTGCAATTTAAATCTTTAAAAAATGGTCGGTGAACAATTTTTCTTGTCATAAAAAATGTCGTTAAATTAGTGAAGTTTAATTAATCCTCGCAAAATTTCTGAAGGAAAGTGAAGTTTTTCAGAATTTGATGAGAATTCGAAATTTAACAAACAACGCTTACGGAAGGCACTCAAGCGATGCCCAAGCTTTTAGTTTCTAATGTTAATCAATGAAGAGATCCCACCGCAGCCATATTTTATTTAAAATTAAGTTAAATGATTATAAAACCTAACCCAAAACCTTTTTTGTTGTTACGTCATAAAACTCCTCAAATGTATTGTATTTTTGACTTCAGCGTTACATTGATTCACTTCGAAATTGAGATTGTATTGATAACTATCACCACTGGTCACTTTATGCACCAATTCTTAAATATATTTGTGCGTAATCGATTTCAACACGATATCACCTTAGTTTAGTACTTGTAAATTTTTATATGTTTTAAATAATGTAAATATTCGATCTTTCTGTGTCTCTCAAAAGAAGTCATAAAGCAATCATAAAATAGAATAATCTATCTCTTTAGGCGGGTCGTCAGATTTCATCAAAAATTTGAAACAACCATCACTCAAATATTTATGTGATAAAACTCAAGAAAAGAAGAGAGGATTTCGGGAAATAAACATCATTAACAGAGTTACCTCGAAAAAGCCGTTTCTTCTTAACTGGTCGACGTTCAATTCATGTTTATCTTTCGTAAATTGGCAATTACAATCGATTTCTTCATAACTGGAAATACAATCCGACGATACAAAACAGACTGGCGTAGATCACCTGCACATGTTATTTTCCATCTGAACAAAACATTCTTTCTTTAGGATGGACTAAAGATATGGGGCCTGAGAAATTAAACATGATTCAGAGAAACGGAATTTATTTTGGGACCTTTCTGCGTTCATCCTTAAGTCGATTCAATCTGAATCAGACTGAAGTCGAAAAGAGGACATTTTTTATTTATATTTTTGATACTTCGTCCTAAATTTGTCGGAGGATATTTGTATTTCTCAATATATGAATTATTTGAATGAATAAGGGAAATTTAAAGGTGATATTTACACTTGTATCTGAGCCAGAAAGAAATTGGCAAAAACCATGCCTCGGCTTTAGTTAGTTTATATACATCAATATAGAGTAAAGCGCAAAAATATACAAAAGATTATTTATTCAGAATAAAAATGGAATCCAAGCACGTTTCCTTTTCCTTGAAGTATAAAGGTGCAGTAAAGTTTTAGATAACGAGTGAAAACGAAAAAATTGAACACTAATTATAAGTAACGATGGCCTCACGACCCGTCCAACCATTGAAATTGGAAATTGTGATGGAATTTACATTGGGATGACAACCCGCAATTTTAATGTCAGAACACAAGAACACCATAGAGCTTTCCTCCATGAATCTCCCTCCTCCCACTTTGCTAAACACCTTTTCGAAAACAGTCATTCCAGTGATTTTTCCCCAGAAATCCTTCACTTTCAAAGTAAAAGTCCTCGACTCAATGCCCTAAAACAGCTTGAAATTAAACGTCACCTCTCCAACCCCCATTGTTCCCTTACTAACGGGTATCTTTTTCATTCTCCCTCCCCCATCTTGGATTCCGCCCTCTCCCCCATCCTTTAGTCATCTGCAAATTTTCCCCTCCCACTCCCCTTCCTACCTCCTGATTGGTTGTCATTGTACTCGTATGTATGTCTATTTTCAACTTCTGCATTGTATTTTATCTGTCATCACTCAAATTACAATGTATGCTTCGGCAGTTTGATGATTCAGTTGTGTGTGAACCCGACGATTGTAATGTACCGAAACCGGTAGTTCCTAAATAAAAACCTTGCGGAAAAGTAAAAATCTATTTTCAATTATGTCTTTCCACAACATCTCGGCCAAATCGATTGATTACATCTGTCCAACCATTTTTGACGAAAAATTCGGAAGCGTGAAGAACAAGGCAGACTCGGGAAAATATGGCAGAACTGAAACCTGCATATTGCTGTAATAATAAACCACTCACTAGGTTTCTGAGTGCTATTAAATCAATGCGTCCACGAAGCAAAATACTTCTCACTGAGTAGACATCCATAAATTGTCTTTCATACGATATATCTTTCGTATAGACTGTGCTTCACATTGATTTTGACTTTTCTGATACAAAAATTCTCCAGCAAGCTTTTCCGCAGATATTATCAGATAAATTTCTTAAGCTGTATCAGAATTTAAGTAAAACGTGAAGAGATAAATGCACGCACGGACACGTGACGACATTTTGACGGACAAATGGTTTAAGGGCAAAATGGGGAGCCAAAGGAATACTTAATCCAATTCCAGGTCAGCCATTTCCAACTCACATATCTCTAAATATACTTGTGGCATTACATAATAAAGTTGAAAAGAAAAAGCCGTTAGAAAATTCTTGGGAAAAAACGCAGGTATCGAAAGTGATCAACAGATCTAATAAATAACTTAATCCAATGCAGATGAGTATTTTCAATTCTTATCAAAGTCGAATTCATTATCGATGTGATTGAATCTTAACTTTAAATAAGGAATTTAATGAAATATCTTACGTGTTGAAAGATACAGAAAAAATATCAAATTGTTTACCATAAATATGACCATTATGAGTTTGTCGCAATTAACAGTTATTACAGTATTATTTACCGCATACGATCCGAAGAAGGCAATGTATGAGTCATTTTTTCTTTAATTAATCGCTCCTACGATTAATATCAAACGAGGGAGATTTTGAGCGGATAATATCGAAGCATTTCAACGTTACGTAAAGATAAGTTCAATTTGTTTAGTTTTAATTTTCCTTCGTCATTTTTTGTCATTTGTAGGAGTGATTCGTGGCCACATCAGGGCGACATTTTCATAAACGTGTCTCCACAGGGTCGGGTGACAGATATCACTTAAGAATAATGTAACAGCGAAAGATGAATAACCCCTGAAATGATAAGGAGAGCACGAGTCGGCTTATTAAGGGGGGCGCATCATTCATCAAGGCGCAAGGCGTGATAAAGCGAGACACTGATTGAGTAACCGAGGGAATCATCGCCGCCACATACGGAACGAGTCCTAACAACTTTTTTCGAGGCTTTCGCCTCATCCTCGTCTTGAAGCGATAACAAATTATCCCTTGCATCAGTCGCCGGATGCCCTGCTTTGCATCTCTCGAAGACCTTATCGAAATCGATCAAATTCGTCAAGCAACTTCGGGGCGCTTGAATTTCCTCTCATCCGCTTCGTCTTTCATGACGTCAGCCGTAATTTATGCTCACTCGAAGAAAATCCATCCCAAACATCGTTGTGCCCAAGATTATTAGGAGGAACGGCGTATAAATACGGACATTTTACATGGCAAAGTTCTCTAAAATGAGTTACAGAATTAATTAAAAGTTTTCCAATGTACTCGGAGATTTAAAAAATATTTTATCTAGAGCTTCTTATAGTTATTTTCGATTTCGATCCTGTAAATATGCCTTTACCCTGTGAGCAATGAGATTTAGTGCGAAATTGTTTGAGTGAATAAAGTATTAACTGATAATAGTAGAATAATGATTTCATCAAAATAATGGCTTAATGAGGATAGTATATTTCCTCGCACTATTTGTGATGGAAATTATAACATTGAAAAATCCTTTCTGGGAGACCGTGGATCTTCTGCGATTTTCTTTCCCAACAATTATTTTACTTCGCTGAATGTGTGTTCTGAAGTAGAAATATTTTGCTGAATGCAAAATGTCATCTTTGCTCAATTCTTCTTCCACACTTCCTCATAGAGAATTTGCTATTATTTGACTTTCCCAATGTCGCAAAGACGTTCTATTCCACGACAAGCTCGACTGAACCGAGGAAAATGTGACAGAATCTTCTAATTTAACAAATGCCATTTGTATTTCCAAACCTGGTGATGGATGAAAGACCAAAACCGGTCATAAAAACATCTTTTGGAAATTACGGAGTTCGTTTGTTTTCATTAATTTTGTCCTGAAAGAATGTTTTGAAACCCTAGACTGAAATTTTCTACGGAGTAAATCAGTCATTCCAGTTTCGCAGATGATATTGCACCAACGGTAAGGTCTGACCTTAAGACTTGAAGAATTTTAGACAGAGGGGCAATACGTAGGATTCGGAATAAACCTCACCGAAACAAATGCCTTTTAGGGGAAGGTGGGGTAGCACGGAATAATTTATGTTTTCAGAATTTTTTTGGGCGAAAGGAAAGTAAAAAGTTACGATATTATGGTATTAAAAAATTATTGCAATGTTGAATTTGTAAACAGTAATATATTTGGTATTGCACATTTAGCATTTTTACATTATGAATGGTTTTTCAAAAAAGTGTATACTTACCCGTTTTGCCCCACCTCTGGGGCAAAATGGGATATTATGTTTTAGAATGATGAGAAAATATTATGGACTTAAAACTGAACTTGAAAAACCTTAAATAGAATTAAAGGATAGCTTATGTAGGGCATGGAATACACAATTCATTGACAGAATACACATATTTGGGTCGCCTCATCGTCTTCACTTTTTATTCCGACACAAGTATTGAGTACCCACTTAAGGCAACTGGGACTTCTTCAATTTCACCAGAAGGAGGTTTAGTTACCCCGCTAGTTACGTTATAGTGCAGTGTAGTTACAGTGAGCAAGAGAAGTGCTGACGAAACTTCAATCTTGGACAAAAAAGGAAATAGAATCGTGCTAAGGGGTTCGGTGTGGAGGAGCAGGTGCTGCCATCTCTCGTGATGAATAACAGTTACGCGGTGGTCAATCCTCCGAAGCAATTTCCCTTCCGACCGACAGATCCAAACATCAAGATTAATGGACGCAAAAAATTAATTCCAAAAATTTTACAAAGCTCGAAGGACAGAGAGCGTCCGCAAAACAAACGGTTTTTTTTCCCTGCCAAGCGCACATGTGCGAGGAAAAAATCGGTGTCTCCTCTCGCAAGTGTTACTCGGAGTTGCGTCATTAGGCAAGCCATTCATTAGTTAGGGGAAAGAGGCGACTTTTTTTGCGAAGGTCGTCATTGACGATAACATTAAGTAAAAAGAGGCGAACGAGATTGTAACGAGCGACGCTGAAGGGGGGAAGAAAACAAATGAGAGGGAAGATTCCGATTATCCCTCATGAAAACGCGATTTAACAATTGAATAGTACTACAATAGATGGTATCCTAAGTGCTAAGAATTGTACGCAAACTCGTGTTCTCTGTATATGTGCAATTAGAACACGGTGTAATTATCGTGACTCGAGAGCAGTTCTCCGATCTCTAGGATATTTATAGATAAACTTAAATAAAATATCCGAATCCATCTTGAAGTCGATTCGAGAAAACATTTTATCCGGGTGGAACGGCAAAACCAGAAAGTTTCAAATTCCTGAAACTGCATACCGGAATGCCTCATCAAACAATTACGCTTTTCTTCGACTCTTTTTAATTGGATTTCGATTTATATCATCGATCTAAGGTTTGAATGACATATTTAACTTTCAAATAGATCTGCCGATATTTAAAAAATCAGCATGGAAATTTACTGCTCGAATCAAATTGCTTGATCCTATTCATTACCAACGATAGAACTTGGTCGAAACGGAATTTATGTCGTGTACATAGAGATATATATATAGGGAGGGATACACATTGGATGCAAATAATTGAAATATTCCTCAGAGCACTTTTCCAATGAGAAAGTCTTCTTGTGTACAGAAGTGAATTAGGGAAGATGGCGACGTGATTTGTGAGCGAAGATGCAGAGAAGGAATACAAGAGATTTAAAATATGAGGTGCTTGACTTTAGTGAATGCATTTGTGAATTGACAATTGCCAAATGGGTTGATAATTTGACGCTGGGAATGGTTAATATAAGAAAGACGGGTTAATGGTAGATATCTGGGGGTTATACCATTACTATTTTTCAGGTAGAAATTTGGAGGGTCACCGTCCTAATCCGGACCCTTAGCTCGCCTTAAAATAACTGACCGCGTGGAATACGATTTAAAAAGTTATAAACTATTAAAATGAGCAACAATTTACTATCTTCGCCGTCTCACTTGTCCAAAGAGATATACAAGCGTCTTTTCATCGACGTTTTACGATGAAAATTAAGATTTTTCGTGATTTTGCTAAAAATCTCAACGGGGTTTGGGTTGGGTTGGGTTGGTTGGTTTGGGATGGTTGGGTTGGGTTGGGGGGAGGGATTTCTATGTTTTTGCAAACTAGCTAGAAATCTAGAATTCTAGATTAAGCTGTTGGAGCCAGGCGAATATGAGCTCCGAAGGCGAGATAAGGGTCAGGATTAGGACGGAGACCCTCCGAGTTTTTACCTGGAAAAAAGTTACTGTGAAACCCCCAGATATCTACCATTAACCTAATATTTAATTGAAGATAAGCGGCCTCTTTCATCTTGTCTTCCCAAAAGTGCAACATTGCGGCAACATTTCGCTAGAATCGTTTGAACTAAGTGACAAAGGACGCGCGTGACGAGGGTCGCCCAAAAGATCTCATTTGCTTTGCCTCTCGTCCATGGCGAGAATGTTTTCCTCACCAAAGAGTTATCCCTTCGTATCCTAAGCAACCGCTAACGATTCTTCTAGAAGTTCGCTACGTCATAAATTAGGACATCTTTCACCCAAACAGCGAGTTCTTCAGGTTTCCGACAATCATAACACATTTTTCTCAGAACGTCAGAGATTGCGAAAACGTTTCATTAGTTTGTGTTAAAAATAAGCAAATAAAAAGTGATAAATGAATTACTGCGAGTAGATTTAAAGCTTCGTTATGCGCGCCTTTATGCATATCTGTGTGCATACCAGGTTTATTCATTTACTAAAGACAAATTCTGCGAATATTCCCTAATTTATTACCATCATTATGAGTTTTACTTGCGAATATTGTAAGAATTGAACTGCAGGGTTATGAAACACATCGATTGCAACATTTCGCCATTTGATATTCCCTTTTCCGTTCACGGAAGGCTTTTCTTTATTTTTCATATTTCGTGAACAACTTCCCGTGGATTTGTTATTTGGATAATTCTAGTGACAGATACGACAAATACTTGACTTTTCTCTTTCGGTTTTTGATTCTGGTTCGATGGCCTGGTTTTATTCCTCTCAGGATGATAGCTTTATTGATTAAATCTACTTTAATTCTCGACAATGGCAAAATGGAATGATTGAACGCTTAATTTTACTTTGGTTCCTGTAAATATAATTGACTGAGGTGAACTTAATATAAGTGAGGCACTTTATTCGAGAAGGGAAAGAATTCCAAATATTTCAGCAGTTAATGATTCGCTCTTTTGATAAATGCTTACCCAACGGCTGATCAATATTACAGACCGGAAGGAGAGTTAAGAATTTCCCGAATAAGAAGAATCCCTCAAGGCATGCTAAGGGAAATTGATTCAAATTTGGTTGGGAATTGCACGTGCTCTGAAATCCACTTAAAGAGCTGAGGAAGAGATGAGGGAGGCTTCAAGAGGAGTCGTCTTTCCCCTTGGCAGTAATGACTCTGCTAGGGCACAAACAATGCCTTCTAGTTACGAGGTCCAGATCTCGAGAGGGCTGAGAGCGTGGTCACCCATACAGAATCCAAATAATAACCAACGACAATGGGATATCGGCCTCTGAAAGGGAACCATTGAGTGCTTCGCTTAAGTGGGCTCTGCCAGCTCGGATTTCGATCGTCTTTTATTTTTGGGTGTAATACGGATGGATCCCGATTTTATTTCTCTTTTCAAAGCCACGGATCAAAGGAAATACCTTTTAGAAATGTCAGATTCAATCCCTCCATTAGAGTGACATCAGCAAGATGGACTTGGGAAAATATAATGTCGATATTGCCTTACTTCGGAAAAGGACTGCATCGATTCGAGAAAAATGACTTTGAATTATTTCAATGTTTCCGTTGACACAATCAAAGACGAGGAACCAGAAAACCACTTTGAGGCTGTTATTAATTTGTCTTAAATCGATAAGATGCGATTTTTGGATCAGGCTCTCAGGTGACGCATAATCAGTTCCTTATGAGTTAATTCCCGTTTGCGCTGAAATTTAAAGATTACCTTAATCCGCTAAAGCTAATAAGTGTTAAGCGATGTCTACTAAGAAAGTAAATTCCTCTTATATTTATCGTAGGGACATCTTAAACTTTGTGCGATGTGTCTTTTGTGCGATTCACTCAGCGCTTTTGGAGAAGCATTTTCTCTCGGTTTAATTTTGCTCCTTAAGTGTGCCGCCTTCATAATCGGGTGTTCGTATGTTACTGCAGTTGTCTTCCAGAAACATTAAAATGGACCATCGTGGATAAGGCGGAGATCGGTGCCTCCCTCTTTAACGGCTTCCAAAGGGACGAGAAAGAAGAGAGTTAAGAGGGAGAATTACAAACGCCGAGATTTAATGAATAAATCCTCCGTATGATGGAGTTCGTTCAACGAGAGAGGGAATCGAAGGGAAAATGGTCACGCGTCGCGGCTGTCATTGGAAAAACTCTCGAATACGGATTTATTTGGCCATTCAGAAAAGACGCGGTCCTAGTGATGCTGTGTGGAAATGGATACTATGACAACAGTGCACGCGACGATTGAACAACTGAGCGCATACGACAACTGACCGCCATGAAAACTGAGCGCGTCTCGTTGACGTAGAATTGAACGACTATGCACAAAGGAATATTAAATTTTGAACGCGGAAACAATTAAGCGGGTTTATTTTTAACCGATTACAGATTGAATTTTTTTCAATGAAAGCATATTTAAAGATGCTTTCGAGCTCTTTTATTATTGAACATTATTTAAAAAATACTTCCCGTACAGGTAGAGAATAAAAACTCAAGGAACTTACAGATATGGTCATGATCTATCGAAAACATAAATGACCTTCTCATAAAATATCCTGGGTTCGATGCCAGGACGCTGCAAAAATCTCCCATTTAAAATACATCGGGGTGGTTTTTCATTATTTCTTGATGCACTTATCGAAATGATAGGAAGTTCATGCTTAGCTAGAAGATTTATATTAAGACTCGGATTTAGAAAAAAATTTGGATGAGACCATACTGCTCCTGAGTTCGATGCCAGAGCACATTAAAATATCTCACATACGGAATATAAGGGAAAAGGAGGACGTCGTTTGAGGCAGTTGCAGCCTATATTTCTGCTTGAATTTTCACACGTAGTTAGAGATGGTGATTTTCTGTTGTGATGCATAGTAAGTTAACCAGGAAGACCCGGGTTCGATGGTAGTGAAACTTGGGTGCTAAATGCAGCAATAGGGATGAGAATACCGATTCACCAGTGGGAATCGCTCAGTTCACTGAGAACTATAAAAGTGAGCTCTTCAATTGTGTTGAGAGAGTGGCATAACTGCATATGATTAACGTGAAGTGAAAAAATTCAAGAGCTTAATAATCAACTATAAATTCTAAATGGTCTACAAGTTTTGATCATAGAATATTAAGAACAAAATAATGCAGTAAAGGTATGTAACAGTATGTTAAGTTTAGCGAATTAGTGAATTGAGTCAGCGCCCCCAAAAATGTTGCCCTTGATCCCCCCCCCGGTGCCCCCTGGACCCAAAACCTGGCTACGCCACAAGTGATACGTTTATCAAGCAATCTCCGCAGCAGAGTCGCAACGCAGCAAGAGCCAACGTAATGGTTTGCTTTTTCAAAGCGATCTCATATCGCTTTAGTTGGCTAAGTTCACTTCGATAAACCAGTCTCCAGACGCTGTATAAGCCCACTTGCCAAACTATTGTGAGTAGAATGCAGAAATAATCAGCTGAAAACGAGCCGATAGACCTTAAATTACTGCGTGAACGAATTACCCTAAACACTTACATAGCAGGTCAAGGCGAAAACATTTAATCATTAAGAAAACTTCACCAAAGCTCTGTTCTTGTTTCAAATGAAACTGCTTTATTATCATGAAACTTCATTAAATCTCTGGTTTCGTTTTAATCTTGTTAGTTTTTTTCATTTCGAAGGCTCTATTTTTATAAAGTCTATTTCGTCATACTTTTGCAATGGAGTTCTTTCTTTTAAGATTAAATGCTTAAGGCAAATTGCACCCAAAACTGATCAATACCCAAAGAATAAATAGCCTCGACATTTCAAGATAAAAATATTCCTACTTATTAAAGATAGCTTAAACATGTATATAGAAATGAAACAAGTTAGATGGGAAAGTTAAATCACGTTCTTGGACGCAAAAAACGATGACAGAGGACAACCTTTATATCACTACGGGGATTAATAATTCAATTTGAAAAAGGCATTACATTAAATCAAGCTCGGATATACTTTATGACTTGAAAGTGAGTCTGTGGCAATCTGGGCAGCCACTTCAGAATAATTTTCGGTGAGCTATGGGTTGATTTAGCTCGGAGCGATTCACTGACTACAGCATGAACTAGTTCACCAATCGCTCAAATCGAGCGATTCACCGGTGAACTACACATCTCTACGCAGCAATAACTAACGACTAACCCAACGACTTCAGACAACTCAAAGACGCTTGGAGCGCTGTTGGGCTGGCCAAGTTGCGAGAACAAACGACAACCGTTGGACATCTGTAGTTCTTAACTGGATACCAAGAGATGTGAAGAGACCAAAAAGAAGACCTATGGACGGGTGGAATAAAGACATCATCAAGCACTTAGGTGTAACGTGGCAACGAGAAGCTCAGGACAGAGCAAATTGGAAAGCACTTTCGGAGGCCGACGTCGGATTGAAAATGGCTGATGATGATCGCATATATAGTAGGGTGGGCCGTAAACACGTTATTTTCAGATCAAATTTGCTCTGTGCGAAAAAGTTGTTTATTGCTATGAGGATGTCGTATGCAAAATTTTCCCAAAATCGGATAATATTAACCACTGCAGCCCTAAATTTTAAAACTTTGCGAAAATACAGGCGTAAATGAGAAACAAACGCCTATGGAGACAAATGCATTGTAAATATTGACATTCTAGTGAGTGCCAACGATTAATTTATATCTCTGTATTATGCTTCTGAAATTTAAATTTGTTTAATTTAATATATGGTTTAACGATGCCTGGGAATAACCAACAAATTTTTAGCGCAGCCAATCCGCAGATCGACCCAAAATTCTAGTAAAATGGGACATCGCCTTACATTTTGCTCATTGAAAGCCGTATTTGTCATAATTTTCATATTTTTCATTTTTATTTCTTTAAAAATGTCTCGTCGTCGTTTGGCGTAAATTATTCCGTGGAAAAAACCTACAAAATTGTTAATCTTGACATTATAACTAATTTTGAGGAATAAATATTCATCTGATGATTTATTACGATTAAAAAATGATTTAGCTCATCAAGATGACTACTATTCGAATACCACCCCTGACCCCCGACCACTATTCCATGAGGCACGTGAGTATGTGATTTAGAGCAAATTCTTACGGATCCTTAAATTGTGCTTTATTTTCAAATAATAGTTGAAATTTGCGGTTTCTGATGCGCGATTATATCTATCCATGCATGCTTTCTGCACACAGTAAGCCACCCTAATTATTGGCACCATCCATTGCTTATGTGTGGCAGGGGAAAGGAGAAATTAAAATGAAGCCCCTTTATCCAGAAAGTCTACCAAATTCTTACTTGTAATTCTAACTGATATAGTCGTTTCAATTAATTCTATGTAATTTAATTTACCCAGTAAATTAACATGTCGTAGTCTTGTGCGTCGCATTCTTAGTGGTAAGTTTAATTTATTGATTGTTTATTGATTTTAATTTTAATTAATTAATTTATTTATTAATTGATTTAATTTATTTCAACATCCATGGCATGGATTAGCTCATCGACTGTCATTGCTAGCAGAAAATCGTTACCAATTCCGTCCGTTGCATTAGATTGATCTTACCTTTTCGTTTTAAACAACTTTTTCAATCATACCCTTGATAAAAAAGAAAAATTCAATGCCTCGATGTGTGATAAACATATTTGGCACAGCTTCAGTGTAGCGCTGCCAAAGTATTGCGAGAATGTTATGTTTTGTACGAAGGTTAAGCCTCGATTCGTAAGTTTCAGTTAATAAATTGCGTTAAGAAATATAAAAATGCATGCGTTGTAGTTGGGCTGTTAAACCTGGTATATCGTAATTTTTGAGCAGAATAAGAACTTCCTGATGCCGAAGAAAAGAGTTGCGACAACAACAACCTTATAAAGATTAGTAAAAAATGCATAATGTGATGAATAGGATCTAATACTCTCATCATCATTCATTTTAGCATTTTCGTATTTTCTCATCTGTCCTTAAGTTCGTCCTATATTATTTACGAATGTTAATTAATGTTCCAACTTTTTGAGAGGCCATTTTCTCATTTTATATTGAAACATAGGTTTTTGCACGGTATTTTACCAAAAACTATCCACCGTACAAATCGAGAGTTAGCAGTAAGCAATTTATCCTACAAACTGATTATTATTATTCCAATTTCACCGTAAAAATAATAAACAGAGACTTTTTGATGGTTTAAAAATAAAAACGAAAAACAATGTCAGCGGATCAGACAGTTCTTATTAGAGCTAAACTGCCCGGTAAGCAGGCGACAACACATCAGAAAGCGCTAAAACGACAACGCAGCTTAAGGGTCATCCCAAAAACTCACGATCACGGGCGATTAACACTCATTACGAGATAATGTCGTAAAAGTCATTTGGTTACGAATGGATGCCGATTTAGTGAAAGGTGTATAGAGAAGGGAAAAGCGAGAGAGCGATTTGCAAACAGCGAAGAGAGCAAAGGAACGAGGGATTGAGACAAGAAGGAGACTAAAAATGCCATCGGAGAAAAAACACATTCGGAGGGAAATCTCGAATAAACTGACGAAAGGCGGACACCCTCTTTCGCTGTTGAACTTCTTCGTTTGGATTGAATAAGTTGCATCGCTCCTTCCATTTACCATTTCAAATAAGAAGAAAGAAATTATTTACAGGTAGATAAAAATCAAACCTTTGATCAAAGTCAGAGTGCGGCCAAATATTGATGAAATTTCATACATTCTCAATTAATAAAGTACATAATTTCCATAAAACAATTGAAATGTATGCTTGTCAGCAGATGTCAAGCATTACCAGTAAGGGGTTAAATTGGGCCTCAGTCCGGATTTCTAAGCATAATACCCTTTCTACCGGAATCTATAAAATCCAAAAACAAATCTAGAATGCGGCGTTTGCAAATTCTGCTAATGAACAATATTATAATAATGAATAATATTATCATTTTTAAGCGACGCAATTATTTAGACTTCTTAAAAAGTTTTTCCTCCGGATATTCCGGATAAAGCTTCAGCGGATACATTTCTTTTCGGGGAGATAAAATCGGCACTTTTGATTTAACCTTAGTATTATTCTCCAGATTCTAAGCAAATACAACTGGAAGAGAAGCAGAGAATTACTTTAAATTAAAAATTTATAATAGATTTCTCTGTTTCCCCTCCTTAATTACTTATGAGAATCTAATTCAAGAGAAATACAAAAATGAAATCACTTAACCACACATTTGCCGTATGTTATCGATTGAAGAATTATTTTGGTCGTTCTTTAAATATATAATCTACATTTTATATACAAGAATAATTCAATTCCAGACTTTTGATGAGCTTTTTAAACAAAATTTTGAGAGAAGGTGTAGAGATCTAATATTACATCTTCCCCAATACTGACTGCTGTCGAAATAAGAACCCCCGAGAAAAATGCAACAAAGTATCAAGACTATGGAGCGACTTGTACTTATGGTCTGAATGCCCACCTCGACAAGAGAGAGACAGCGAAAAGAAGACGGTTGTGTGTCGCGTGATGTCACACTTCTCAAGCGGCGAAGAAGGCTCAGACTCACCTGAAAAAGATAACAGAAACAACTCGATTAATCATACGACTGTGCGGTGAGAAATGGACCACAATTAAGAAATTAGCTAAAACCGTAAGAAAATTTTAATTCGATTACTAGGACGAAATACGAAAACTTGATAGCAAAGCAAGGGTTCTAAATTATGTGCCATCAGAATTTTGAAATGAAACAGGATCACGTAAAAAATATTTGCAAAATGTTAAGGATTAGATTCAAACGAAAAAATAAAATTATGTAAAAGTAACAAAGAAATTTTAATCTTAATATATTTTCTCTATGTTCCTTTCCAAAATGGATGAAATCCTACTGAGAGATATTTCACTTGCATTCCAGTCACTATCAACAAACACCTTTTCGTTCGAAATCTGTTTAAAATTTAGCGACCGTTAACCGCAAGTGTGTTCACGGCTAATTAAGACGCGGATATCATCGGAATGCTTTTGTAAAAGATGCCTTCCTAAACGCAATCGTCTTCCAGAAATAAGAAACAAATATCGTTTAGAGGAAAACAAGGTCACCATTGAAAACATAATTCTAATGGGGATGTGTTATTTATCACTTTAGAGCATTCTGGCGATAGGTTTCGGGAGAGAATTTATTATCTCGAGGCTCAAACACACGAGTTAATCATCGGACTAAACAGATTCTATAAAACGAACCGGAGAACCTCTCCCCTGAAATGAAAAATAGAACATAAATTAGTCCTTCCGTCGTTGTGTAGCACAATATCCCTAAAGAAATTCGTAATTAAGTTTACAGGGTCATAGTTTCTTCGTAGGCGCTTTACACCAGTGCTACCCTTCGATTGGGTGAAATAGTAGATACACATATAATTCGATTGTACATTAATTGGGTTCTATCATCGGGGTATTCAATTGCAGAGTGGGAGAGGTGTAAAAAACGTACGAAAAAACGAAAAAAATATTTAAAATAATCAAGTGCAATCGAACCTTATTTCACACTTATAAATGCCACGCTATGAAATATGAGAAAGGAAATAGAAAATTTTGAAGAATATTAAAATCTTTTCGTTTGTTCCCACAAACGGAAGAGTTTAACAAATGAGGGTTTAGTGAAGAAGATTAACGACTGCTTCTTGATATTCTTTCCATTAGCGAAATGCAATTGACAAAAAATAAAGGGCACCTGCTAGACCTTTATTGTAAATTATTCTAATTCGCGGTAAAGAGAATTTAATTAACAATTTGTGAACTCGAATTTACCGTAGATACATAGACGTATTTTACAAATCTCTTAGAAATCAGAATTAATAATTTGGATCGAATGATGAAATTAGGTATGTGTAAACACGAAGCCAAAGGCAGTGAAAGAGAAGAAAACGAAGAGTTGACGTAAAAAAAAGAACGTAAAGAAGCTGTTAAAATAGGCCTTGGTGACGGTTGAGATGATCAATTCTGATATCAACGACTGTTTTCGAAGATAAACTAGAGATGGAGTATCGCCATTGGAGACAGAAGTGCTTTCAAACCGAGGAGAATTAATGGTGACTTTTAAAGCCCCCTCGTTTCTGAGAATTCTGAGGAGGAGAGGGGGAGGAGGGGCAAGAGGGGGAAAGAAGGAGAATGAGGGGGGGGAGGAGAGAGAGGAGGAAAGAAGGGGAAAGAAGTGGAGGTGGGGAGGATCGAAAAGGTGAGGAAAACGAAGCTTGTGATTGCTTAACCATTTCACATTCAAAGTCGGCGCCGAGAATGAAGAGAATGGAGCAAATAACATAATACGAATTATTTTTTTTTAAATTTGGTTAAGGGTAATATTTCATTTCAAAAAGAAAAACATTTTTGAATTTAGGCGTGACTCTAGCCGCGGTTCGGTAGTCTGTTTCCTCAGATCTCAGCACGCTTATTCTTCCTTCCGCTTTTCACCTATTTTTACTCTTTACCGAACCTTTAATTATCTTTACTCTTACCATTCGCCATTTACTTCCCACTGAAGTAATAGCCACTTATCCATGATGAGCGACAGAATTTTTAACAGCGGATGCGACAATAGGCCCACCAGAGCTCGGGGGCCTCCAATCTTACTTTCCTCTCGTCCCCAATCCCATTTTCCTCGCATATATTTTATTATATTCTCAGAAAGCTCGCTTTTCAAGCAAAGCGCTCAGTGGACATCTTGCACCCGAACGCATTCACATATTAATCACATTAGAGGTGAAAAATCTCCGTCTTTGTCGGCGACCCCCTTCTCATCCGCCGGAGAAAACAAGAGAGGACACCGCACTTTTACTTGAACCTCTAACTTTTTAACAGCCGTGTTCCAAATTATTCTTTCCTTACATATTGCTCTTAAAAAGACAATGCGAAGAGCCACGCATCGGAAATTACATTTTTTCTCACAGACGATGATATGCATAAGGAATGAGTCAGTTTTCGTTTGTTCTCGGTCAGTGACGCCTCAATACTCCATGTAGGTAGTACATTATTTGAGTGCGAGTATTCGTTCTGTGGCCTGTTACCGCTGTTAATGAATTGCTCCATTGCCGATGCTTCAAAACAGAAATGTTCGAGAGATAAAGCGTGCAGGAGTTTCCGCATCTATTCTTCCCGTGAAATAGAATTAATCCAATTGAGGAGTGGTGTGGTTTCTGTGGTCAATCTGTGCAGCCGTCATCATAGGGATTATTCACATTTTTACAAGGATCGTCAAAAGTATTGCTGCTATAGACCTTGAATTTGTTCAGAAGAGTTCGCTTCCGTTATTTGTGGACAATCACAAACGAGTTCCAAAACTCATTTCATGAAACAGTGGCTGGTGTTGAAGAGAGAAGGAAACTCTTTGTGCAATGTAAAGTGGGTTGAAAAAAATAAACGATGCATAAAATATAGTTGAAGTGAAGGGTCGCTCTCAAACTAAGGTGGAAAATCAACCAGAGCGCCCAACCAAAGACGACTTCCAGGGTACCATCTATCGTGCATCATCCAGTGCGACATTAGCAATTGCATCTCGGGGTTCTCAGTCAGAGTCATCTGTTAGTGCCACGAAAGAGAGCGGGGCTAATGAAACCAATGGGAGTAATTACACTCCGGGAAAAGAAAGTCGCTTGGGCTGACTGAACGGGACGCTACAATTCCTCGATCAAACACCTATTTCAACCAAAAGATTGCATAGATCAAGGGAATATCTGGCCAGGAAATTGAAACAAGCTACCACTGCCATGACATTATCTCTTCAAAAGGTGAATGATGAAGAGGGGAAAATTCAGGAAGATATTCCTTCATCGGAAGAACAGGAGATTCACTTCCACCAAAGAGGCAAGTAAATGATTATGTAGCTGGTGGATGTGAGTGAAAAACGTTCATCTGTCTTGCTTAAATCTTGGAGTGTAAATAAAGGAGAAGTTTCAAGCGTCGACATATTTGGTCAGAAAGATGAAGAAGTACGAACCTGAGCAAGGAATTCTTTGTTCTGCGAATGCGAGACGATGACGAGACCCCCTCCGCCTTAGGTTTCTCATAACATTGAGGAGATTTATATACGCTTTAGAAGTAATATCCTCGATGTGACTTCCCCATTTAAGGTTTTCGGCTAATTTAACGCCTAGATATTTACACTCGGGTAGTTTGAGAATGATTTCGCTGTTCAGCGTGTAGTTATTCATTTCGGGCGACTTTCTTCTGGAAAATTCAATTTGTTTACATTTGCTTACGTTGATCGCCATGCCATTTTCTTCAGTTCACTTAACAATATTTCGCGATCCTGTCTTTCACTTGCGCGTCTTCATAATACAAAGTCACCAGCAAACAGTCTGACTTCTTATTTCATATTATTAGGAAAATCGTTTATGTAAATTAGGAATAGCAATGACCAGATAACGCTGCCCTGGGGATGCCCTATGTGACTTCTATCTCTTTTGAGTAAACGTCGCCTGACTCTCTGTGTTCTCTCTTTCAAAATATTTTTTCCATCGTACTGCCCGATGGTCAACGTTTAACTCACGTACCTTCGCTAAAAGTAGATTATGTGGGACCTTATCGAAGGCCTTTTCAAAATCAATTACCACCGCGTCCACTTCCTCCCGTTTATCCATAGATTCGGCTATATCTTGAAATAGTCCGAGGAGCTGCGTCTCGCATAACAGTCCGTGCTGCCTCTTACAGAGCCAGTCGTTTTCTTTCCAAAATACTCGAATATAATCCGCTATAACTTTTTCCATCAGTTTACATACTTGGGAGGTTAAACTAATGGGCCTATAGTTATCTACTGACGTTTTTGGCCCTCCCGTGTGTATCGGTATCGCTTTAGTCCAGTCGTCAGGAATATAGTCGGTGTTAAAGGTTTCTGTTAACAATGTTCTGAAGTAAGGTACGGTTCTGAAGTTAGGTACACAGTCTTCGGTAAAACTTTAAAATCGATTTGAAGGCGCAATTTCTCTCATTTACTGCGTAAGGTGTTGCGATTGCATTTGTGTTATTTGTCTTCATCGAAGAAATTGTTCATTCAAAGGATATAAGACTGAATATGGATTCAAGGTGACTGTAAACTTAATTATGACTTTCTTTTCATTGTTTATTGGTTTGGAAATTGTTATATCCTGGTATTTGTCAATTTTAATTTCCCCTTTGAGATTCAACGGGCACTCCAGCTATTCTATCTATAAATCTATATATCTATACTAGATGATCCGGTGAACTTAGTATCACTTACAATTTATTTGATTTCAACTTTTGATCAGCGATTACCAATCCTAATCAACCTTACAATATATATGTAAGGAATATATAATGAATACAATTCATGGAGATCAATATCCAAAGGCAGGATAGATTTCGCCCAACACAATTAGAAAATGGATACAGAATCACATTTCTCTATATATCTTGTGAGTTGTCAGTGGAATTTGAGCTATATTTATGTAAAAATTTACTTAATCATTTTCGTTTTTCTATACTTCGATGAATGAGCATTTCGTAAACGCTGCAATTATTGTTTGTCATGTTATGCGATTCTTATTAAGAATACGAAGAGAGAAGGAAACTGTTTGAAAAAATGATTCTTAATAAAGGTGAAACAGGGAGAAAAATATTTCACTACGCAGTTGCAATCCAAGATTTTGGGAAATGCAATCATTTCACATAATTTCCAATATCTCAGAGACCTGGTTTTAACGCTAGTTCCGGGGCAAAGTATAGCTATTTTGTCTACAGTTAACCCGTCGTAACACACCCAATTAATGCCCCCCGGTAATAACATAGAGGGTGGGAATATGACGGATATGTCCTCTAATACAAAAGATTTACAGATTACGATGAAACCTGAAGTTCAAAGAGAAAAATTAAATCCATTTCGAAATATTAGAAGACAGGGCGGGCAGGAATTCCTTGCGGGTGTATGTGGGTGAGCAAATAGAATTGGAACCGTTTCAAATCGTGAAAAAAACATCAAAGCTGTTTCTTCCTCAAGAAAACCTTTGTTTCCTTTTATGAAGGGGAAAATATTGTGCGCAGTTTAGCAATGGGTATATTTTGACGGAAAGCAGCTTCCATTTAAAGACATTGATATCTTTCACCCCCCGCTTACCGTAATTCAAATTGAATCGTTTCGAAAGAAAGCACGCTTTTACTTTACTTTGTTCTTTGTTTTGGACTCGCTCTTTTGAGATGCATTGGACCATAGTTAATCGACTGGACACAGCATCATCAGATGGCATCTATTACTTTGGTCAGCTGCCCCTAATCTGCATTGTTTTTCTCAGATATTTTAAATTCATTAAGAGTTACAAAGTATTATAGTTGCGAAGATTTAATGGTTTTTAGAAGCTTTAATTTAAATTATTTTTAGACTCACGGCAATATCTTCCGTGGTTACCTGATCGAATGCTGTTGAGTTGGGGGAGAGCGAATCCTGACATATTTCACCCCTCTTCAAAGCGGCATTGTATTCAATTATATGTACGATGCGATCTTTTATTGGCTTTAGAATCTCTTAAGATAAACGAAATTTCGACACCCAACTAGAATGAGTCACGATTTTGTAGAAAGGGTGACTCGGGGTGTGAAGGCCTCGCACATCCAGGAGAGAGAAGGTTTGATCACAGAGCCATTTAAATGTGCATCCCCCTCTCCTTCCGCCGCATCCTTCCTATCCTCATCTCCCTTTTACCCCTGATGCGGGTACTGCATAATTGTTTTTGGACGTAATAATGATTAAAACGAAGAAAATTTTATTTCGTTCTAGCCAATAGTAACGATAGTAATAAATTACAGCTTGAGTGTTTGTCATGACGTTGTCAAAATGTTTTTAAGCATTCCCTAAACGGTGAATAATTGTAATATTGCTAAAAGATGATTGACATAACATAAATTGTTGCATTCTATACAGGAGTAATTATAATAATGATTATAGTATGAGTTGGACTAAAACATTGAAGATGATTGAAATATAACAATATTTTTGCAGTCTACGTAGGAGAAACTACCACAGTCTGAGCCAATGTCAAAATGGTCTTAAAAATTGTCAAAATGGATATTCCCCCCCGTGAAAATTCTACCGTGGCATTTTCACCACCCACAGAATTCCAATCTGCATATTTACCATTCAAAAAGTGCGGCATTTTTACTTGTGCCATTTTTACTGCGCATCTTCGCAACTCCCTGTCTCCGCAAAACCACCCCACGGTCCCCCCGTGAGCGAGCTATCGGAATGCTACCCTTGGATCCCACTCATGGCCTCCTTACGTAGATTCGCAACCTCCCTTCTGAGAGTTCCGCTTTCTCGGTCCGAAGAGACTCGAGTCCCCAAAAAAGAGGAGTCCCAGGAGAGGCCATCCTAAATAATACTGCAATTGACTGCGAAAAACTGAATAACCCAATAGGTTAGTTGAGAAAGGGCTCTAAGAAAACGAAAGCAAACCGCGTTAATTTCGACCGACACTTTTTCATAGATAAAAAGATAAATATAATCCCAAAAGCGATGAAAAGCCTTTTAAAGCGCAGAACTTCAACATCCAATGATTACTGGGGTCAGTTGTTTGCAAGTAAACTCGTGCCTGTATTACTGGCTACAGTTTACTTTTCCAAACATTATAAGAATATTTAACAGGTGCAGTATGTAACATGGCGTTAACTGAGATCCTTCGCGCGTATGTCGATACGGACCAATTTAAGGGAAAATTATTTTTCTTCGGGAGGATTTTAGAACCACGTGATGCCTCAGTGAATTAAAAGTAGTTGTTCCAATAAATAAATTTTTCATGAAAATTTTGACTAATTTTTCTGCTGTAATGGAGCCAAGCAACGGCTTCAGCGCTTGATTATATGCACAGCAATTGGTCGATTGATAAGGGCGAGTTGAATGAAAGAAAACGGAGTGGGGAAGTCCACTGGCGCCAGTAAGTTGAAGTCCTTTCTACTTTTAGTGGCGCCAGTAATCATCGCTTGTGGAAACCCAGCTTCATCTTCAGACAATCGAAAAAGACGAATAAAAGAGAAAATAGCTCGATTTGAGCAGTTTCCTAGTCTATACTTATTACAAGCAAACTGAATGGCGGAAACTACGCAAGGTGACAAAAAGCAATAAAGAAATTATCAGAAATATTCAAGAAATAATAGGATATAATGCACTGATTCTACATCTCTAAGTGATATTAACATGAAATTGTCTTAAAATTAAAGTGCTAAAACAACAGATGCCAATTTAGCGCTTTTGTAGCGAAATTTAGAATTTTTCGTGCAATTAAAGGATCGTAATGTCAAATATCGGACAATTCCAGTTTCGACAATATAAAAATCCGGAGTTGCGTCCCTCACAGAATCCACCATCACATCATATCCTATTTAAATACGAGAGGAAGGCAAAATGACGTGGATGCGCAACCCTTTCTTCTTTTCCGACAACATCGATTATTCCGTAAATAGTTGAAAGAAGGACTCGATTATGGTCACTGTTACGTTAGGTACGTTCGAGTGCTATTAGTTTCCCTTTCGGCCACCACCGCTTTGAAGCGCTCGAGTGGTTCGCATGATCCTTTGATCTGGAATCTTTCCTCCGTCTTTTATTTTTCGCGATCATTATCCTTCCATTGTCTCACTTGTGCTGCCCTCTCTCTCCCCTTCCGGAAACCCTTTTTCATAGGATTCGAGAGAACCTTTGACTCCGAACCGGAAAAAGAAGGGCAGAGGGGAACTATTTTCGATACACCGAATTCCATTCAAGCACAAATGGATTTGTTGAGAGAGGACTCATTTTAAACATGGACATTTAAATGCGGAAATTATAATCTCGCCAGACACCAGTACTCATTCACTGAGAAAAGCGAAAAACGTCTTCAAATGGACAAAAAAGTAAACATTTCTAGGAAGTTCTGCTTATTCCATAATATTTACAAGAGATTTGGATGATCCCTGTTGCTCTGGTAACCTCTACCATCGATAGGAATGTTTTTCAAAGGCTTCACGGACAAATTCTCAAAATATTAATGAAACCGACCTTGTGATTTCCAAGAAATATATATTTAAGGCGAATAGCTTACATGATGGATACACTTGTATCCATTACGATATTTAGTACGAATGCATTTTGGATAATTTTGAGATTCATTGCAATAATAAGTCATTGTGAAATATTTGCGTCGTATAACAGAAGGCTTAACATTAGAGTTTCACGTTAGATTCATGGTTGAAGCATACTTTAGGAGAAATCAGATGGTCTTCAGAGAAGAAAATTCGTCAGAAATGCTGTAGAGGAATTATTGCTCTCATGAAGGGATGAATAATATGAGAGATAAATCCTATCATTATAATGAAACTTATTGATAAAAATTTAAATTGAATCCAAACAGCTTCTATGTGTTAAAATTCGGCTTTGAGATTGAAATTTCAAATGATTGATGCTTTCGTTCTCAAAGGCATGGAAAATTTTGAAATAACTCGCAAGGCAACAATGTGTACAAACGCGATGTTGTTGTGGCAACCAAATAAAGGTCTGGCCACACTTCACCGCATCGTCACCGAGCCGTGGCTCGGCCGCGTGTCGGCAGACATACGGGAAAGAATACTACAATGCTATACAATGTGCTAGTCCACACCTCTCCGCACCGACACCGGATGGTCACCTCCGCGCCATCACCGCACCGTGCCATCACTTCATTTTAAATTATAGCTCCAATTTCCGAATTTTCTGAAAAACGACTTATTTGCCATTTTGTAAGCAGACGCAATTTTTGATATCGGAGGACCAACTTTCGGTTGATGGTAGTTATGCGAGGGTTACACCATTACTTTTTTCAGGTAGAAATTTCGAGGGTCGCCGTCCTAATCCGGACCCTTGCCTTGGCTTCCCAGCTCGGGAGCGCCCGGCCTTCCCATCAGGGGGGACCATAAAAAAACTGACCGCGTGGAATGCGATTTAAAAAGTTATAAACAATTCAAATGAGCAACAATTTATTATCTTCGTCGTCTCACTCGTCATAAGAGATATACAAGCGTATTTTGATCGACGTTCTACGATGAAAATTAAGATTTTTTCGTGATTTTGCAAGAAATTACCCGTTTGCACACGGCAACGTTGTCGTTGGGTTGGGTTAGGGGGGAGGGATTTCTATAAAAAATTCTAGAAATCCTCCCCCCAACCCAACCCAACCCCCGTTGAGATATTTAAAACACCCGCCTATCTGACTGAGCAACGTTGCCGTGTTTGAACGGGTAATTTCTTGCAAAATCACGAAAAATCTTAATTTTCATCGTAGAATGTCGATCAAAAGACGCTTGTATATCCCTTAAGTAGTGCATGCAAGTTATTCGCAGGCTCTATTTCAATTGCAAAATCAAATTAGGAAAAATCATTGTATTAACCTGAGAAATGTGTTAGAAATATCCTATTAAAATTAATATTCTTATTACCAAATTATTAGATTACAAATTATGAGAGAGTAAGATATTGGGGCTATTTGATTCAGATACAAATTCTGAAGCAATCTCTTATCTTTCCAGTCTAACCCAAATTTCTCTGGGGATATTAAAGAAATTTGGGTTAGACTGGAAAGAAAGGAGATTGATTCAGAAATTGTATCTGAATCAAACAGCCCGCGTAAGGATAGCTCATGGGGAATCGGATTGGGCTGAATTGGGTAGGGGGGTAAGACAAGGGTGTCCTATGTCACCAACGCTTTTTAAAATATATGCAGAGGAAATGGTGCAAGAAGCCTGGGAAGAAATAGACAAGGGAGTAAAGGTTGGTGGGAAAGTAGTGAAGTCTGTAAGGTATGCTGACGATAAAGCTACTGTCTGTGATTCCTTAAAGGGTTTGCAAACATTAGTGAATGCTCTGAACGATAAAGCAAGGGAGTTTGGTATGAAAAGTAACATAAGTAAAACTAAAGTTTTGAGATTCACTAAGGGAAAGAAAGATATACGGGTGGATGGGGCAAAACTAGAGCAGGTAGACAAATTTTCTTATTTGGGAAGTACTCTCTTTTGGTACGGAAAATGTAAAGATGAGGTTCGTAAAAGAATAGCCTTGGCCAAGGAAGCCTTTATGATGGAAAGAGAATTGATGACAAAAGGTCTTGATAAAGGAATCAGGAAAAGATTGGTGAAATCCCTGGTCTGGAGTGTCTTGCTTCATGGAACTTTCTTGAAACGTGGACATTAAGAAAAGAGGAAGTCAAACGTTTGGTGGCCTTTGAAATGTGGGTATGGCGTATAATGGAAAAGGTAAGTTGGGTTGATAGGGAAACAAACGCGGAGGTGCTGGAGATGGTTGGGGAGGAGAGGGCTTTGATTGAAGTGATTAAGCGTAGACAGAGGAAATGGGTGGGTCAAATATTGAGGGGAGAGGAATTGAGGGTAGAATCCAGGGGGAAAAACAGAGGGGAAGACAAAGACAATATGTTGTATGTCTTAAAGGGTGGAGTTAACTACAAGGAAATGTAATAAATGGCGATTGGTAGCGATATTTGAGTGTAGATGAATGAAAGATATTGGGATTTTCACGGAAAAGTTTCGTTTTAAACCTGTCCCATTGAACGAAGCTAAAATGAGAGATGTCGAGTTATCTATAATATGACTAGTGTATTTAGTCCTCCTTCAACTCTCCCCGTTGAAAATCCACAGGCGCCTCAGTTAGTTTCAAATATATGATTTTACAAATGGTTAACATAGTATTGTATTGAAGTGATAAGAAGAGTTAGGGAGGAAAAAACATTACTCCGCACAATACAAAAAAGGAAAGGAAGCTGGATCGGGAAATATTGTAAGAGGGAGGGGATTCTAACTATTGTAATTGAAGGAACGGTGGAAGGAGAAAAGAAAAGAAGAAAGCTGAAATTAATAGATGAGGTGAAGAGAGGAAGATACAAGGAGACCAAAGAAGAGGCCAGGGACAGGATTAAAAAGGAAACAGTTGTGGTGTATGGGACCTGCCGACAGGCAGAACACCAGATGATGATGATGATGAACATTATATTATAGAAATAATAAAAAATATCCACGAATTAAGGCCAGAGAACTTAGATTTTATTATATTTTAGATTTTCATATCATAATATTGAAACTTTTTACTTTCCTTGTATCCCCAAAAATCTGAGATAATTAGATATCCCGTCGCCTTCCGCTACATACTTGTGGAATTCTATTATGGTACAGAAGATTGATTAAAGAGATGAAGAAGTAATACCACGAAAGGTCTTTAACCCATGGAGATATTGGAAATTTTTAATGAAATAGCAGCTTTATTCTCTACTGACAAACTTCCCGAAATCTTAGAGCCGATTTATGAGGCAAAAGAGATCATTCCTGCTAAATTTGCAAAAATATGAAAAATCAAAACAAAAGTCTAACATGGATTCATAAGAGCATATAAGGTTCTCTTTTCAATTTCTTAGCCAATTCTTGATTTCGTTCTCTATTTCCTTGTCTCTAAACTTAAATTCATTTTGCAAATTAATTAGCTTTAGAGTTTAATGCCTTTAATTACGTAAATCCTCCTCACCCCTTAAAACCTAATCTTGCACCTGTGATCGTAAAATGAGATTCGAAACATTTGTCATTCCTCTTTCAGAGTCCTACCGTTGAAAGCATTCATACGTATCCAAAAAGACAGATGACGGACCAAAGGCTGTATTCTGTGCAGCACTTTGCTATTAAAAGCCCGTTTTATGACGATCGTTTCAATGTTTTGCGGCAAAATGTGATGAAATAAACTTCGCTCTATTTTCTGTATGTTCCCCTTACTAAGTGCAGTCTTAGTCGCGATTCTAAAACTCCATTAATTATATCGTCTAACGGAAGAAAGACTTATGCTAGGAATTAACGCCCCTCTAACTTGAAATCTCCACCATATCTATGATCCCATAATTTTAAATTATTATTTTGAGAAATTAAAACTAATTCGTCGGAAATTTCTCCATACAAATTCATTTTCTACCCTCTCAAAGTCTATAAGAATTTATATTACGAATCGTGAGAATGTTTTCTTCATCGAAACTAACTTTTGTCTGTAGTCAATGTCACGTGACATCTCTCTACACTGCAGATACAAACAAAACATTTCTAATTATTCGAAATATGTTGTGAAAAAGTACGGACCATTCGTTATTTTTGACAGCCAATTGACAAGGCTATCTCATTAAAATTTATTGTGAGGTTTTTGGTTTTGGTTTGAGTGCGTGTAAACTGAACTATAAAGAAAAATTTTGAATCATTTTCAACAAAATCCTAAAATAATCCGCCCTTGACAAGGAAAATCAGCAAAAAGGCAGTTAGACCGATTGTGCCATGAAACGGGTTTAACCAAGGAGTCGTACGGCATAGCAAAAGATGTCATCAATGGGTAAGCCTCTAATAATCGCGAGTTCCAGAAAAGGGGAGCCCATGAAGCGAACCCGATAAATCGCCCTTATTCAGTTAAATTTGTCACAAAAAAGGGCCTGACTTTATAAAAGGTATTTTTTTTATATGGATCTATACCAATAGTATGTGACAGATTTTGCAGCTTCAGTGCGGACCCCCAAAATAAACTTTTTTTAGTTTTTGTTCAATATCTTCTAAATTATGCCTTTTATACAAAATCCTGCTCTAACTATAAAGAAAATAAAATTCTTCGCATTTTGAAAATTGGCAATTTTTCCAAAATGTGAAGAATTTTCGTTTCGGTATTTTGCCAAATAACGGGAAAAGTGCTCATATACCAAGTGAAAAATTATATTTTATAAATAAGCAATATATTAATTTCAATAAATGTATCACACAGTTAACGGAATGCTTGCGGGAAGGTAAGATATCCAAGCAGTTAGAATACCTGGAGACAATATTAGGAGGCAGAAGCGGGCGACTTAGGTTCGAGCTCCAGCCATGTCGTTTTGCTTCTCCCTGGGTAAAGCCGGAATGCTTTACGTTCAAAGTAAACCTTCTTTATTCCCATTTAAGCCTTTAATTCATCGTATCCAAGTTTATTGCGCAAAACCTTCGCAGTTAGTCGCAAGGACTGGTTAACTTACATAAGAATTAATTAAAAAAGAAATAAAAAATATTGCTGTGCATACATACGTACGTACATACATACATACAATATACCCTATTAAAGACAAAATAATCACGTATAAATAAAAATTAATAACAAAATAAATAATTACAAAAGTATAAATAGGCATTACATGTATGAATCATATATATAAAAAACACCTCTGTGAGTTAGCTAAGTCAGAATTAATTTTAAATATCCTTAATCAGCATATAAGTTACTTGCGTCATGAAAGATTTTTCTGTTAATGAGTGGTTTATGAAAAACGATTAATCCGAGAGGGATGACTTTAAAGAAGACTCTCAGTGGGATTTCCGACTTTTCATCACCGTTCAGCGATATTCAAGCCAAACGCAAAGAAAGGTAATCAGCTGAGAGAGCATTCGAGGTGGGTCGCCCGAAGGCACGAATTTCCAAGAGCTTCTGCATCAGTCATCTGCAGCAGTTGATGGGAGGACAATACATGTTTGGTTAAGTCCCCGAAATCAACCCCTTACTATCCCGCACTATCAAACAAAAGAAAACCGTCTGTTCATTGTCCCTTCACAAAATAAAGATCGGATTATGAGAAAGGATATTTAGGAATCTTTAGACTCTTTTCCAGGAATGTTATCAAAGGATAGGGCAATGTCTATAGTGCATTACTTGCTTTATCGTAATAATGCCGATTATTCATATGCTGAGTATCTTCGAGGACAGAAAATACAGTGTTAACATAACAATTTTACAGTCTTTCCCCTAACCCACATAACCCCTGATAAGCCCTATTGAAATGTACATAGGGAGTTCTTAAGAATCTCAAATCCTTCCTGTTGATTTCCGGTGAATGAGATTTTCTTCATCAACCTCAGGTAGCCAAGATTTTTTGCAACGCCCGACTCTTTCTATTAACATTCATCCCGTCAAATTTTAGCAACGACAAGCGTTACACAAAAGATACTCTAAACAGGATACACTTCAGTCAGAAAAGGGCAAGAAATAAGGCGAACAAAACTTAAACGCCATATATAAAGCAAAACATTATTTTAACAATCCTCAAGCAACATTCTTCTTTTGGTATAAACTCAATCAGTTGAGGCTTTACTGAGTGGAAGTTCAAATCCATTGTTAAAATATTTATTTTTACAAGTAAAAATAAATATTTTAACAATTATTCTTTTGGGGCGAATATCTCAGTGGAATGTAAATAGGTATGGAATAAACCTCGACTCCCTGGTGTTGTTTCTCCAATCAAATGACATTTAAAATTCACGGAGGAGGCCGAAATATAATGGAAATCCGACATAATTGAAAGGATCGTTGAATAAAACGGGATTTATTTAACGGTCCTTTCAAATAGCATTAGCCTCCGACTTTGTCTTCCGAATCCCCAAACCTGCAACAGAGTCTTCTCTAATAAGCACGCTCTCCGAAAGAGGTCGTCTGTGCACGTCCTTGTTTGTTTGCCGCTCGCAGCGCCTTTGGAACTGACGACGCGTCCACGGAATCGATAAAAACTGTTGGGCGTCCGTGTTTGGGTGCGAGGCCGCCAGCGACGCCTCAAGGGGGACCCCATTGGGATGGGGGCCCCTGTGGGATGGGGGCCCCTGTGGGATGAGGGCAGGTGGGCTGAGGATATAACGGAAACGCATCGGTTTTTCTCACGATGAGATGTCTAAGGATACACAATCAATTGAACCAGGAGATAATCGTGTATTAATTACTAAACAGTGATGTTAATGAGGAAGTTCCTTTAGCATTATCCACATGGTAGAGCTAGTTGTATCGACGGCCGTCGTTATTAACGGGCTGAACTATGCATCCCTTAAAACAGTACGATTCCCCTCGGCAACAAGAGTTATTAGCCATTTTGTTGGTGGAAATTTTATGTTAACCTGAGAAAGAGTATTTCAAGTTCATGTGCGGAAATAAACTCTTAATTAGAGGGGGTGAGTTCTTTTAGGTGATACTGTGTCATTTGGCAATCGCGTTACACCGCAACATCAACAAAGAGAGTCTGCAAAGTCCTTCAGATGATAAATGTTTTTATGAAAATCTTTGATTACACTGGGCGACGAGGTAACATTGACGTAGCTGCTTGTATTATATTTTTTGCGATAAATTTATTCGTGTTTGTTAAAAGATTCCACCACCAACAGTTTACAAGAATTTTACACAAACATTAAATGAACAGTGTAATTTATTCGTTAATTTTATCTCTATATTTTTAGGCGTTTACATGAGTTTAACCAAACAAACAGCATTAAAATGCTACATAATATCATATGGTACGGAAATGAATCTGAATTATCTGAAGGATTTGATCATTACATTATACGATTTTCTTGAGAAATTGTCGTTCGTACGTCAACAGGTTAGGCTTATGTGTTCCTAAGTTGCTATGTGTTAGCAGAAGTGTGTTGAAACGAGCGCTTTTATTGCATGCAGCTTTTTCTTGGTTTCCTTCTCCCTTCAGGGCCTTCAAACTTGGATCCCTCCGAGCACACACACCAAATGCTTTGTCCAAGTCAATCAGCCACCAGGTCTCGATCAAAGCATAAGATTTGGGATTCGCAAGAGTATCCCTTCCTGAATCCGTGCTGACAATCTTATATCTACTTTTCACTTTCCCAAACCTTTTCTTTGAATTCAATAACAATTTTATAGAAAAGCTTACTTACAACGCAAGACTTATTGGTCTGCAGTTATCAGCCAATTTTTCGTTTCCTCCCTTACAAATTGGTGTAACGGTAGCGGATTTCCAGTCTTTCGGAATTTCACCGTTATTCACCGCAACCGTGAATGATAATTTGATAATAGATATGAATAATTCTTCCTTAGTTTTATAAGACACTCCGCGTTGTTAAGTAGCGGCTAAGATTAACTATTAGGTTATTTGATTCCCATAAATTATAATACCTGGCCTCAATGATGGATCAGCCACCGAATTTCTTTTTTTTAATCGATGACATGAAGTTACCTAAGTGAGAAACATAATTGTTCTCCTGCAAATGATCAACGGTGTATAATTCGGAGATCTCTCCGTTTTCGCCGAGCAATGAATCTGATCACTCACGTTCGCATTCATTCACCACTGTCCCAGCGGTGCATGGCCCTTAAGGACCCCCGCAATTAGACTCGTGCCACGGGCAATCGGGAGGGCGTGGCGAAAGAGAGTCTGTGGGAAGAGCAACCTGAATTTACGCAAACACCAGACGTAGAATGTTCAGCCATAATGTTGTAGATCGGAAGAAATTGAAAATAACTCGAGAAGTAACAATTGTGTTCTAGTAATCCACTGCTAACAATTACTTGTTTAGTACTTTTTGTAAAATTCTTCGCCAGATTCATATATTTTTAATTTTTCGGCGATTGTTAGCAAGGATATTGGACCTTAAATAGATACATTTCATCAAAGTACGTAAAGAAACAACATGTTGCAATGTTACGAAGACAAATTTTGCGTGAGATATTACGCTTTCCAGATCCGACTCCTATCAAAGAAAGGTTCATTTTATTAAAGATCGTTGCCGAGATTTAATGTGAACCAAATGCATTTTCTATTGAATACATACACTGAATATTTACCCCAAAACCTAAAAAATAGGGCTCTACGATCCGTTAGAGACTATTACTAAATATTGGGGGGAAAAATCAGCGTAATCCAATTATAACGTTATTTTTGCGTGATAAAATTAAAAATGATATATGTCAAAATAACTTCTAAGGTAATTTCTTATTTGCCTATACAAACGATTCATCATTCACTAAGGTGTCCTTTCGAAATATAATTTTTTAAATATAAGTTAGACAAAAATGAATTACACGTACATTTTCCGAAGTATCACATAATTGGATTGGAAATCTCCAAAAGCAAACGATGACACAAATTATAATTATCAAATAAAAACCACTTCGCGTAGATTTCTTTCCCGGTCCAATCCACCGATTACTCCTTAAAGTTTCCATTGCTTACGGTTGAAATGCCGAACAAACGTATTTCTTTAATTATCAAACACCGTTTAGGTAATTTCGGTTGATTAATGAGGATTTTAGTCAAAGAATATTTCCTAAAACAGTTACACGTACTGGAAGAGATCCATCGCGTTATTTTTAGCTGCCTCAGTAACCTTAGTAACGAAATTTTTCCTCAATTCAAGTTATACACGTAAATACATCAATATTTTTGTATACTCAAAATTCCAAGAAGTTGACCGTATTTCCGTTCATAAATACAGTACACTAAACCAAATGTCATGCATTATACTGTTCATAGGAACAGACATAGAATTTGACCAACATTATCCGGCACGTATACAGCAGTGTACGAGAGACTCGCATCCTTTGTTCTTTATTGGGAAGTGCACGTGGGACGCTTCGAACCGCGGTGTTGTGCAAATTAGAGTCTTATTATTAGAGGGCAATGTACAACGCACAATAGAGAATATGCAAATACACGACATCCGCTCCCATCCACGCCCCAATTATACGTGTGGTAAATACCCCACTTCACACTCCTCCTCAGTGGTCTTTATCCCAATTATTATCTGCATTAATGGAGGCGAGAATTTCGGATTCTGCATAATGAAGCCAATACGATTTTGATCTAACAATTTCTTCGAATGTCACGTTTGCAAAAGCATTCCATAAGCAAATGACAACTCCGGCTTCGGGTCGGATCTCGCTTATTCCCATTTAATTAGCCACGAGACGTTTCATTTATTTCATTTACAAAAAGTCCCAAAACCATAAAAAAACAACAAAATATATAAACAAAACCGTACGTAAAAATGGATGAAGATATGGAGGGGGGAGGGGGAGAGGGGGGAGGGGGAGAGGGGAGGGGGGAGGGGGGAGAGGGGGGAAGAAGAATCGGATTGATGTTCTTATTTACACTGCCTTTACCTGAGGTAATTTCAAACTCTGGACGAAAACGAAGCTAACAGGAATTATCAGTGCGTGACGATCGTGTCCAACGCAAGGATCTTTGTTTTCCAAGAAAGGATTGGTGTTAAAGAACGGCGGGAAAATCTTCAAAGAAGAAGAGTCCGTAATGAAGCGCCTGAGGGTCAATCCTCCTCAAACTTCATTATATATTTTCCCCTCGCTTTAAAATCACCTCATCCGGCAAATCAACTTCCAGTTGCTAATTGAGAGGTCGATTTCACTCAATTGGGAGATCGATGGAGAGCAGGCGCCTCACGATCCAGACCGCGTACAACTCGAGGATTTCGCGCTTGAAAACATTCCATAACTATAAAGCAAAATGAATACCGTCCCTCGGTAACATCTCAGGTCAGGCACTTCAGTGGTCTCTCAATACAAACACTCGAGTGCCGAATTTTCAGATTGAGTGACACTCGCATCGAGTACACTCAGAGACAGCAAACGACGTGCCGTCGGGGAATTTTAAACTCTAATACTACGGTGAAATCACTGATTTTCTGTGAGAGATTGATTTCGTTATTCTAATTAAGCTTCGGAGTGGAGATTCAGCACTCATTCGAGTGTTGTCTTAAAATTCGGCCTTCTGTATCAGACATGAAAAGGTGATTGAGTCTACTGTACCGAAATACTAAAACGAATTGAATATAATAGTCGATAGATAGACTTTGTGGGAATCCATCATCAATTAGGAAGACTTTTTAAGTTACAGATAAAAGATAATCAAGATATTGTTGCAGAAATACTAAAAATAACAATAAACGAAATACCTTGCAGTTAACGAAAATAAAATAACGAGGTTTATCCAAGCTTAGATTTTTTTTTAGACCCCTTCTGGAATATGCGGCAAGTATATGGGATCCGGCGGATGAAACGTGTACCCGCGAACACGAGAAAGTGCAGCGTAAAGCGGTTCGTTTTGTTAAGAAATGCTACGATAAAAAAGCACAAAAATGCTCTCAGATGTAGGTTGGGAATCCTTGAAAGAAAGGAGATTGGAAGCTAGGCTGAGATTGCTTAATTAATTCAGGGAAACTACATTTTCGGAAGATACAATCGGTATCATGCAACCCCCCTGCTACCTCGGTCGATCCGATAATGACCGTAAGTTAAGAGAAATGGATGCTAGGACGAATCGTTTTAAAAATTCATTCTTTCCACGAACGATACGCGACAATAACCGAGTAAAGAAGTAGTTTAGTTTCAACTGATGTTTACACCCTCTGCCACACGCCGAAAGGCGGCTTGTAGGGTAATAATGTAGATGTGAACTTTAAAATTGAAAATTTTCGTTGTATATTTCAACATCCATGAATAAGGTCATATGATGATTTCGCATATATTGATCATTACTGACATTTTCCCTATAAATAAACGAGGGCGGGTTTTAAATGACTGGGACACGAACTCGACACGGATATCTCGGAGCCGAAGACTGCACTTGGAAGGCGTTCTTCGCACCCGTTCTTCCAACGATAATCCTTCTCGTACTAAGTAACACTTTCCACTTCTCAGACTCCGGCACTTACGTTCGCTATGAATGAAAGTGATGCGAGAGTTATAGTTAACCGCTAAAAAATATAGTGTAACTGCCAAAACGTGAAACTTGAAAATTCGCGCTAATAGACATCTAAAAATCCTATTGCGCAATATCCTGGACGAAATATCCCCCAAACGTCCGCCGAAATTATAGGCTCCCCTGTTGTGATAGCCTCGGGCGGTGCTCATCAACCACAGGACGAGTGTTGCGGACAACGATCTCGAAAAGGTCGGCGGAAAGCAAACAAGTATTATGTATATGATTCGTCTACATTATGATCTATTTGTCTCTCAGCAGATATGCTACCAGATAATTGATCGCATTGAATTGGTTTACAGATAAGATGAAATAACAGGTTTTTCAGTCTCAATCTCGCCCTAATAAACATCTTACATATCTAACAGATAAAAACAAATCCGCAAACCGCAAGTGAACAATTATAAAAAAACCTGACTTCTCTTTAGTGAGGAGGAATTAAGATGAATGAACAGTCGTTCGTAGAAAATTGTTGACAAGAGAAAAAAGTGATTATATTCAAATTATATGTTCGAATCGAAATTGCGGTAGTTTGTCTTTCAAATTGGCGAATAACCAAGGTTCCTCCTTTCTTCCGGTATATTCCGCACGTGGGAGTAACGAAGCCACAGATGAATTCTATAGCAGCCCCTCGAGGGCATTTTGGGGGACGCTGCTGCTTTCGATATCCGACAGAGGGACGGATAATTCATTCACATTAATCATTCCTGTTTTACGAAAAAAAACATGTTCTCGAGCGATCTTTTAAAGTCAATTATTTTAATAGACCTTCCGTAATAAATGCGCACCGGGAAAAAATCATGATGTTGAGGGTTTATGAACTGCGCTGTCGGAACTCACACGAATGTCAAGAGACACATGTAATGGGAAGGAAAGTGTTTAGCATAGGATGTCCAACGATATGAGTTAATCAGCTCATTTTTTCTCGACGGTAATTTTTAATGCTTTTTTAACTCGTACTTTAAATAAATTCATCGTCAAAAGAGTGGTACTCAACTTTGGTATGCGCTGTGAAGTTTACCGTGCAATAAGAAAGGACTTATCATACATTAGAAGGACCGGTTTCGGCGACTGCACGCCATCTTCTGGTACATGACATAGCAAAGACAATAAAGGGAATTTGGAAAAGGTGAGAGGGAAGGACATTTGATGGTACTTTCTTCCCCACTTTCCTACGCCCTTTCTCGTCTAACTTACTTTGCTGTACCTGAAGATGGGGTGCAACCGGTCCTCCTAATGTATGAGAAGTCCAACATCTTCCACACTCTGTATTATGGATAACACAAAGGCCTGTTGAAGCTGTAGATGTAAAAGGGCCTAAGGTGAGTGCTTTGGAAAGGACTTAAGAAGCTGTATCAATGTAGAACCACAAAGAATTGAGAGGCAAGCCAGTGAAATCCAGCTGGAAAGTGATTCAAAGGAGGAGGAACGATCATTTGTAAAACGAAAGAATTCTGGTAAAAAATAGGCCTTCGAAAGGCATCGAATTAAGGCGGCATGAATAAGACAAATCAATATTTCCAAATCAAACATAAAATAGTAGAATCTACTAATCTGGCCTCGACTTTATGGTAGTCAGCCATCATAAAGAACAAAGAAGAAAGCACTTATACCTTAACGACACTTTCCACGACCATGGACCCTTTAGATCATCCCCTGATGATGAAATAAAGGGTCCATGGTCGTGGAATAAATTACAGTGTTGTTAAGGTATAAGGTGCTTTCTTCTTTATCCCTAAATTAGATCAATGATGGTGTGACTCGAGCCTATATTGTTCTACGAATAGTAATTGAGTCAGAGATGGACTTTCGCCTGAAAATAAATATGAGCAAATTGACATTAACACAATTCTAGGGGATGACACAGACTCAATACACAAAGTACTGAGCTTCCTTAAGAAAACTGAGTTCTTCCAAAACTTTGAACACGTATCCGAGAAAGATATCAACACTCAATTCCATTCTGTTCTCGCGCATTATACTCCATACACAGTAGCAACTACGACTGTCGTGAAGATGAGGTCACAAGGATGCCAGTGATAAATATCAGTGACTAAAACGTAAGAAAACTAACAGTGCAAAATGACCTTATCCGTCGATGCACTTTAAATATATTACTACTTCCACAAATATGAACAAATATCCCCTAAAAAAACTGAAATAATGTTTCCTTGCCTGTTAGCTAAATAGGTGGCACCAAAAAATGAAAGAGTTGCGTCCCTATCACATACGACTTGTGCACTTCCGTTTTCTCAGATTACATTTTATACACCACTATTGTAGATTCATCCTAACAATACAATATACTAGCTGCAAATCAATAGAAATACAATATTCTTCATGATGGAAGGAATATTTCTCCATTTGTTATTATCACATTAGTTAAAATTGCCAAAGTGGAATTTGGATGATCCAGAAAAATCTACAGGAAACACCAAGTCAATCAAAAAGAGCGCTGTCCCAATTCCATCAATTAGTAGACATTGACAAGGCAGCTCGCCACGTCATGAAGAGCAGAGTCACGGCATTGGACCATCCATCAAGAGGAGGAGGTCAAGAGATCCCTTGGGACATAAACCGATGACAGGAGCTCATTTGTGCGTGCAGACATCCTAGGTAGAAATTGAGTACATTGCTAGTTATCATTGGTATTACGTTAATAAAATTGACCAAGTTTTAATCCAGATGACGAAGTTCTTTTGGTCTCTCTCGACCCTTTCACGGCGATTCTGCGAAAGAGGTCCAGCATTATATTCCTTACTTCATGGACTGCACAGAAAATCACCTATCATACCTTGTTTTAGTTGCAATAAAGAAGTGATTGCTATAATTCGAGTCTAACTTTATTAAAGATAATTTATTATCATATTTACTTTCTTCGATAAAATCGCCTACCATCTCAAACAACATCCGCCGTCACGGACGATGGCTTCTTCGTAATGCCTCCTTCGTTTGTGCGATTCGGGTGAATATGGAGCACATTTCTGTTTTTGAGTATCGTTAGAGTCTTAGGAGACCTTCATGCTTCACTATAGTTGTTTTAACCATTTTCCATTAACGTGAGAAATTTAAGTTCGATGAATCTTTCAGTTTAAAATTCACAGTCTCTGGCGATGTCTTGTGGAAATACGTCATGATGAAGAAGAACAATTTGTACTTTTTCCACAATATTTAAATAAAAAAATAAATACTGTGGAAAAAGTATAAATTGTTATTTTTCATTTTTCAATTTAATTATTTTTTATCGGTAATGGAATATTTTAATTCAGTGTTAAAATATCAATGTTTACTGAAGTCGATTCTATTATATTTAAGGATTCTGATTTTGGTTACTTTTAGTATCAATTAGCTCATGAAATTTTATTAGTTATGCAATTAAGTAAATTAAGGAGTGTTTAGGTTTTTTACTTTCTTCATATACGAAGTATAGAGAAAGTATTGTTTTCATGAAAAAAATCGACTTCGAGATTTCAACGGAAATACATGTTTTGGGGTCCCTAGAACACGTTTTGACCATTTTCGGAATGATGTCTGTGTGTATGTGTGTATGTGTGTATGTGTGTGTGTGTGTGATAGTGGGCGCTCTAACGTGAAAACTGTTAGTCGTATCAATACCAAACTTCATATATAGTACTGTGGTGGATGCTGTCAGAGTAGATTAGATTTTGGAGTAAATCGGTTCGCCGGAAGTCGAGCTTTACTTTTCTAAGCTCGTTTCCGTTTTTGCAAAATTCATTAATCTGATATTTAGGTATATACTATTATTTATAAAAGTTTTAGAAAATCTAATTTACTATAACTATTGTATGAAACATATTTTTGTATCACTGATTGTTTAGGAGTTTTTCATAAAATGCTGATAAACCGGAAGTTTCTGATGATGTACTCTGTGGACGCTCTGGGCTCTATGGGCGAAAGGCCAATTTCATCGTTTTTCATCGAACATGTCCCGGAAAACAATATTTATAATGTTTGTGACGTAAAATATAATATGATGTAAATGAATCACTTATCTTCCAAGTTTAGATTGAATATAGAGTTGAAGATACTGTCGTAGATAAATATTTACAGCTTATATATGGAGAAAGTCATGTGCTGGCAACATCAGATTTTTATTTATAGTCTTTACTTTTGCAGTAAATCATCACATTTAAGCTCTTTTACAATAATCTGGCTGAAATTGCCATAAAAACTACAAAAACACATACATGGGCATACCATGTGCATTTTACAAAGCACTGCCTCTCATAAGCACAATTCGCCTTTAGCACATCGTCTGAAAAACATACCTGATCACATGTTGCAGAGCTTGTTTGGCAATTCCGTGAATACGCAATGAATAAAAGACGATTAGTGGATGCGCACGGTTTTAAGAAAACTTTATAAATTTATTAAGGACAATTTTCCAGATTTTGAAGATATCACGGAAATGTTTTAATTTTTTTCTCTAATTCTGCCACCTTCTTGCTCACCTATGGTCCAAATATGCCTCCCACTTCCTGCACGAAGAGAAAAACTTAGCGTAATATTTTACCAGCGGCTGTGATTGCATACTGTGCAGTGTATGAATGCGATATTTTTCCCTATTTCCAATACATAGCTGTGTTGTCGTTTCTCCTTGGTGCGTTAAAGTTTTTTAGATGTTAACTATATTCACCCCATGTCTGATTAGCATCGATTTTATAATCTTGTTGGTAATCTCTCAACAGTTGATGTCTGTTAAATGACAAGTTCCGCTGTGTTTAGGGTTATTTCTGGAAACACGACGTCTCTACGGGAAACATAACTCGCTGCTTTCCGTTGTCGTATTCAAAATTCTTTTTTAAATTGAATTAAACATATAATGGAGCCAAGATCTCAAACCACTGACATTGAATTCAGTCGACGGGTGCTGATAACCCACCGATAAAACCAACTGTTGGAGCATTCTTGAGGTGATGTGCTCCATTCCCTTTCTTGCTTCACAAAACCTATCACATGTATATTTTTTTATTTATTCCATATACCCCACAAACATCCATTTTCAGGACCCAAAATGCGTGTAAATGCATTATTTTTCCCTATTCCCAATACATGGCTGTACTGTCTTTTCTCCTTGGTGCGTTGAAGTTCTTTAAATGTTAACTATATTCACACCCTATCTAATTATACTCGATTTCATAATATTGATTTATCATTTGCATCTTAACAAATCGTGTTCCTCGATTTGTAATATCCCCACTCCACATCGTGACTTGAGAAATGCTTTGTAATAATTGTAAACCTAGTCTTTTTAAGGTTGATAGCGGCTATTTTGGATGTTCCCTAGCAACCTTAATATTCACATCAAACGGAGCACGAAGGTACTTAAGAGATTTCGGTTCTTGGATATTTTAAATAACATTCATGGTGGTTAAAGTATCTTAACCAAGGAGTTGCCAGCGTATATGTAGTCAGAGCAGATTGTTTACAATCCTACACACAGCTATAAAGTACCTAATGATTGATATTATTATTAAATTCCAGAAGTAATCCACTACTTTTAGTTATGAAATGCTGAATCAGTCGAACACAAGTTCCTTTTACATTCTAAGGATATTTGCTGAATGTAAAATAGCGATTGCGAATGCTATTGTATCATGAATAAGAAGACAGCTATTGTAATTAGTACCAACAAACATCGAATGATTCGATAAAGCTTTTTACAAACCATCACTCATCATACTTTTAGCGAGGCTCTCCGTCATCGAAGTTCATTTGGTTGAAATAAGGTTATTCTGTCGGATATCAGGTGAAATAATGGAAATACCGCTCGTATCAGTAAGTAACAAGGAAAATATTTGTCATAAAAAAATTAAAAATAAGATTTGAGAATTACTCGAAAACAGCAGGTTATTCCTTACAGATTTGGTCTAGCGCGGTTGTGTAATGCAAGGTTGCCTATAATCAAATTGTCAATTTTCAACTAATTATTGCAACAAAACTAAGGCCCATTTAGACGAACGCCAATACAGTTTTTCATTACTCTACTTTCTGTATCACCACAACAATTTTCATCAAAATCCCCGGACAAAAGTGAGAGTCTCCCCTTGTAAGTCGATTGACAGGATTAGCCTATCCACTAAATTCTCTATTTCCCTGTTAATGACCGTGTCGTCCGCGAATAGCCTAAATTTACTATAAATATGATTGACAAGGTCGTTAAAATTAGATACCTGTCGCACGTGATCGACGTTTCGTAAAACGTTCTCATCCTCAGAAAGCGAGCATCCTCCAAAGCAACAGCCATTGATACGTTACCGCCGATGCATTTACGTTGTCAAACCGTCAAAGATGAATAAGAGAAATAACCGCCGCCAAAGAAAGGACGAGCGAAAAAAATCGATTTTGATGGCAGCCGGTGACGTCATCGACGACCATCTTATGGCCAACGACTCGCAACAAAATGGGCTCGAAAGCGATACGAGCGCCGTTCGGCGACGGGCGTCGTCGTTAAGCTCCTGGCGTGCTTTACGATGCACGAAAAACGCGGGTTCGCGAAGAAAAACCTTTTCATTGGGCGCCCTCTTCGAGTTCCCTACGCATTTCCGCTCGGCAATTTACGAGACAGCGCCGAAGGGGAGGCGTATGAACGGGATGCCTCGAGGGAAGCAACAAAGGCTGGAGGTGTAAGAAATCATTTTGTTGAAAATGAATCGTAAATCACTTAGCACAGAATGTTGAAGAGCTACGGAATGATAGTATCTCATTCGAAAAGATACCTTTAACACATCAAAGTATGCCGTTTTTTAACAAAGATGTTATTAAATAATCCTATGAAGGTATATTTCACGGGTTTGCAATGGAATCATTCTGCAATGAAAAGGTCCTGACTGCTGTTACAGATTTCGTCTTTGGGAGGGTCTACAAATCCTATCTAAACAAATTCATTTTATGGATATTCCAGAGTTAATCTTACGTTTCCATAGCAGCCAATATATCTTTAAACTTAATCGATGAATCATCATGTCCACTCCTCACGAAATCTTTTAAACACACGAGTATTCTCTTCTGTATGTAACAAAAATGGACGATTGCGACAAAGATTAAGAAGAAATTTCCATTACGATTAAAACATCCCTTAATAGGATTGAAGATCGGAGGAATTGACACGCGAAACACCAAAACTGAAATTAAACTCCATTAAATGCGTCCAAGCGTTTTCATGTTTTGGTAAACATAACATCTCCGATGAAGAGCTTCTCAGAGGCTCTCGGGTGCGAGGGCCCCTACAGATAAGGAGCACTCAATACATCACGTTGCTGCCTTTGTCGTTTAATTAGTCTTAAGTTTGATTAAAGTTATGTCTTTTTGATTCCAAATTAATTTTCGCCCATGCGTTTGAGTCATTTGCTACAAATTCCCGGATTAATAAAAAAGAAGAATAATAGAATTAAATAAAAATGTCGAACATCGTTTGACATACGAAATTACGAATGAAATTTTAATCTTCACAGAATCAGATGTTGAGGGAATACAAAATGGGGTAATTACGTTTGGGAACTTCTTAGTGTTCGAAATAATCTCTCGAAGTCCCAGTGTAAGTAATTTACAGGGAAAAATTAAGCATTTATTTATTTGGTCCGAATTAGAATGCACTATAGCTTTTAACACGGTAGTTCCGGGTTCGGTTACCTGAAAACAATGCATTTCGCGACTTATAGTAAGATGTACTATTTTTTCGAGGTTTGAGTCACCTGCCTTCGTTAAATATTCTGACATTATCTATATAATCAATCAATCTACAAAAAAAAATATCTATATATCTTTTCGGGTAAAAAAAACAAGTTGTGACATTTTCCCTGATTTCAAGAGTTCGATGAAGTCCTCTATTAATATGCATTAGAATGGCGTAAGTTCGAACAGAGCTATCTCAGGCGTGCCTCAGGGCGACGTATTTGGACCTCTTCTAATATTCATTTTTAGCAGCGACTTGAGCGACGAGATAAGTAACAATTCTTATGCAATACTCGGTGATAAACAGAGAAATGAGGAAGACCGTACATCTCTCTCAAACGATTTAGTCTTCAGTCGGAGTTGGTATAAATTGATTGCTCAATTAAAGAAAAGTACATTTGCGTCAGATTAAACAGTTATAACGACACGCCTGCTACTTCGGCCGCTCCGATAATGAGTGAATTTAGGGAAATAGATGCAAGGATAAGTCCTTTTAAAAATTCATTCTTTCCACTAAAGATACGCGATAGTAACAAACTAAAGACGTCCTTCAAAGGTCTGATGCTAATGTTAGACAGAGTTAATGCTTGTGAAAGTAACGAATTCCAGCAATTCCTGAGGAGTAATAAAGAATTATTTTTAACAATAAATACGGGGCTCAGGGCTAAACATATACTTTATACTTAAACACATAATCACACTTTTATCGGTATACATTTCATTCCTTTTATTTACTTAAACCTTAATATCTTTAATCTATTAATCTGTTTATTTATATGCTACTAAGTTTAGCTCTATTTCGTGAGTTAAATAGCTCTTTTTAATAGCTCTCGTTTGACTATTAAAACGCAGTTCCAAGAAGGTACTCTTAGAATTAATTATTCAAATGTTATAGCAATTTCCTCTGCTTAAATAACAAAAATTCATCAAGGCTTATGTTTGTTCGTCATTGTATGTCTAGTTGTGGTCATTATCCCTGTAGTCTTTTAACATTTATTATTATTTTCTCCTAGTACAGTCATCCACTACGATTAAAGTTCTTTAAAGAGTAAAAATGTCCGTTGAAACAGTAATAAAAAAAGAAGTTACTTTGAAAAATTCTAATAGGGACTCAATTTCAACGAGAAGTGAGGAATCCCACGAAGAAAGAGCTTGAATTAATGGTATAATGGTCGCTAGAGACAATAAAAAATACGATTGAATCGAACCACCTCTTTTAATCAAAGCCATAAAGTGATATTGGTTACTCCATCAGGTTTAAAGAGACACTGCTCCAAAAATAAAAGCAGAATTAATTGCGTCAAAAGAAAGCGAGGGAGTGGAAGGGGATTCAATATAAAAAAGTAAGATGGGGCTTTCAACCGTTGATGGCACGCATGCCCTCGGTACGAGAAGGCTCTTTATGTGGCGGAGGGCGTATTGATGGACGGAAGAGACGGGAGGACCGCTATCGACGTAATAACAATAATCATGCGAGGATGAAGAGGGGTCCCCGACATAGGGTGGCGAAGGGTGGGATTGTCATCCTATGAACGGCAGTGAAAATAGATTTACCAGACAAGAGTTTACGAAGCTTATGCTTAACTTTTATTCCAATCATTATGTTTCTATTTTCTAACGTTCCGTTTTTTTGCTATAGAGTCATGCTACACTTCAAATTCTACGGCAATGGATGTCAAGTAATAAAAATATTAAGACGAATTGTCATTTTTATCAATAAGTAAAACAATGGAGAAAAGTCACAAATTTAACATCGCTAAAAATATCGCAGCAGCCGTAAATTTTGCTGATTTTCTTTTGACAATGAATCGTTGTGATCTGAAAGAAGTATCCGACCTCATCATTTCAACGTATGAAATAGTCTTTTGGTAGCAAATACGCCTTCGTGAGGCGTAAAGGAACCCCTTCCTCAGAGATACGTATTTTCGCTCATTACCAAGGGTACAAGTCGACCAAAACCAAAAACAAAATGAAAGCAGATAAATTGGGAATTGAGCCTTTGCGTGGGCGCCTAAGATACCGCTGGGCATTTATAGGTACAGCAATAGGACAATTTGTAAAAATCTGATGTGGTGAGCACATGACTTTCTCCATATATAATATGTAAATATGTATCTACGACAGTATTTTCGAACTCTATATTCAATCTATACTTGGAAGATAAGAGATTAATTTAAACCATATTATCTTTTACGTCACAAACATTATAAATAATGTTTTTCGGGACATGTTCGATGAAAAACGATGAAATTGGCCTTTCGCCCAGAGCGCCCACAAAGTACATAATCAGTAACTTCCGGTTTATCAGTATTTTATGAAAAACTCCTAAACAATCAGTTATACTAATAAACGTTTCATGCAAAAGTTATAATAAATTAGATTCTCTAAAACTTTTATAAATAATAGTATATACCTAAATACCAGATTAATGAATTTTGCAAAAACGGAAACGGGCTTAGAAAAGTAAAGCTCGACTTTCGGCCAACCGATTTACTCCAAAAACTAATCAACTCTGACAGCACCCACCACAGTTATATATATAAATTTTGGTATTGATACGACTAAGGGTTTTAACGTTAAAGCGCCCACAAGCACACACACACACACACAGACATCATTCCAAAAATGGTCAAAACGGTGTTCTAGGTACCCCAAAACATGTATTTCCGTTGAAATCTCGAATTCGATTTTTTTCCTGAAAACAATAATTTCTCTATACTACGTATACGGAGAAAGTAAAAATACCGTATTCTGACAACGATTTAAATTCCGAGTTACAATCGATTCCATCTCTAAACTCAGGAAACGGTAATTCAAGTAGATATTTAAAACTAAAATAAAATACATACAAGCAAAATTTTAAAAAATATTGATGCAGAAAAATTTTAAGAGAGTTAAGATACGAACTATATATTTAACGCATCATTTCTTCGATACTTCCGAAGGAAAATAAAAGGACAACAGCCAAACCAGCTATATTTTGAAAAAAAAATAGATAATTAAATATGACTGTTATACTTTTGACATCCCTGGTAACTCTCCAACTTTCCGACTGATTATAACCATGGTATTGCTCTTTGTTGTATTCTAACAGAGACAAAACATTAATGACAGCCATTCAGTAAATTCTAACATTTTTATTATAACCTCTTTTATCTTGATTATTATCGATCCAAACAACCACTTCTACCGCCAAGATTTTCCTTCCCATTGCTTTACTGATCTAATTTGTGTACCTATCACTTAAAGTTTCAAAGATGGGTTTTTATTCTAATAAATATATTTCAAATATGTATGAAACAGTAAATTAAAAATGTAATCGGTATTGTAAAATGTCTCCTTCAGACCCCAAATTGTTCTTTTAAATGAATACACGCGCCGTGCAGCACTGGCTATTAATTTATAGAACACACTATTTTTGTTTATTAGTAAAATATTAAAACAAATATACCCAGGGTGAGCTTGCCTGTTAATTTATAAATAAATTTCTTAATAAAAAATCTGAATGAGTTTCAATGAACAAATTGGAGACCATTTCCATAGAAAGCGACCACAATTGCATATTCTACCAAAATAAAGTCAGATCAGATTTATATTACCACACTCAAAATCGCGGGATACAGTTGATCAAGAGGCCAAAAATAGCTAATAATATAACGAATACAAGCTCTTGATGAATATAACAAAAATATCTTTGAATGCAAATACGTGGAAATGCAACTCCAGAAAGTGTAGGGAACTTCCCTTAGTAGCTATGTCTGTGTTTTGAAAATATTACTCTGAAAGAAGTTACGCTTCATATTTTTGTAAGTTTTTAAGGGATGAAACTGGCTTGGAGCACGTAAAACAAGGGAAAAATTGGAATGCGGAAGATATCTACGGAAATCGGATTACTCCGGGGGTGTCCTCGAAGTTGTACATCAGGGGAAGAGAATAAGGATTACGTGCGGAAGGAGCAACTTGACGGTGAGTCATGGTTCAACCGATAGAATCTCTCTTCCAAATCGCAAGAAAACCAAGAAAACTTGTTTAGCGTAACGTTGTGAATGTGTGATGTGCAAAGCACATATACATGTGCCGCATATGTATATAATAGATATTATAAAATTGCTTCGATTAAAGACCAAAAGTTTTCAAATATTTAGATGGATCCAAACGATCCAATTACGAAGTTCTTCACACTCGCGTAAGTAAATTGAGGAAGGAGTAGATCACACATTTGAAGCTCTCACTCATTTAAATGAAAAATCGAAATCTCTTTGGAACCCAGAAATCTCATAAGTCGAAGAGCACTTCACTAATACTTTAAGATTATGTTTTTGTGTTTAGTCGCTCCACTAGTAAATGGAACATATTTAGACGTTTGGGTTATTTATAAAAACTGAATTGGATAGCGTACCAAGGGGCAGCACAGATTGATGTCAACGAAAAGAGACGAATATCGACAGCCCTTTACATCCGAAAACGTGTACTCCATTTTTTCTCGAAACAAGAGCGAATGAATTCCGTCCCATCTGAACCGTCGGAAACAGAAGTGAAGGCAGACAAATGACACGTGAACCGGTTGAAGAGCGGAATCAGAGGGGAAAAGGAGGATTCTTTTATGAGAGTCGATTTGCGGGATCGTGAAAGAAGAGGGCTCCACCGAAAGCAATTTTCGTAGCATCTTACGCTACCATTTCCTTCAGTAGGACCTATCACACCTCCGCGCGGTTCATATAGAAAGCAATTTGCTGGAATCGTCAACTCTTCAATTATTGACGAGGCGGAGACGTCGCGAAAGTGAAGCGAAGGATCATACAGAGATCATTCATTAGTCAGATTTTCAGGAATATTTAGACGTGACCAATGTAAATGCGATGCAATATTCGATCATAATCTTCATCTTACAAAAATGTTACAGCCATTCGCGCCTTGGTGTTAACTCAAATAAAATATATAAATATTTATTATATATACACACACATAAGTAAAAGTGCAAATTCTGCAAGCATATTGTTGAAACAAATTTCAAGTCGACATCAATTCAAGAAGGTCCTCAAAAGAAAAAAAGGGATTGAAATTATTCTCATAAATCAACGCAATTTATTTTAAATAGGAGAAATTTGCATCAACCTGGTGAAAAACTCACGCACATTTAGTGTCAGTTTCATAAAGATAATAAAGAAGAGCGTGTTTCCCGTGACCCTTATGATTTTCTATTCCCTACGCTACCGGGATGTAGCTTAAAATATTTTTTATTTTTATTTAAAAACCGAATCATAAATAATTTGAAATTCCCGCCATACATTTCAAATGGTAGAGAGGCTTGATGTCGAACCAATGATCCTTTGGAAGATGTGAATGCATAAAAGAGGGCATCCATTAATTACATGAGGCGTTTAGGGGATTAAGCCGAATCTCACTCACTCTCACGTGGGGGAGAGGGGGGGTTCTCGCAAAGATTACGTAATTTTTTATCCGCAAGAAACAGTTTAGAATTATGAGATAACTGGGTTAAATTGAGTAAAACGTGTTTCCCTACTAAAATGCATATGATTTTACTGAAAATCACACGGACATGCTGGTTCCAGCAGTCACTCTTGAGACCGCACAGGAGTCCCCATGGACTGAATTAGAATTCTTTCACCAATTTTAGAAGTTCTCATTTAATTGTTCTATTTTTTCATTGTGATTTTAGACTACGATCACAATAGTCTTAAATACTAGCCTCAACTAGTCCTAAATAAAAATAAATAAATAAATTACGTTTTTTTAATAAATCCAATACAATGAAGCATAGATTAACATATTTACACTGAAAACACGCATTTTGAACAATCTTCCATGAGATTCGAGGAGGGGGTCGAGCCAAATCTCACGATATCTCACTAGGGTGGAGGGAGGGGTAAAAAAATCGCTAAAATCACCTCATGTAATTAATGGATGCCCCCTAACGTCCTGATTGAAATATAACTTATTTGATTCAAATTTTGAAGTCAATATCATACCGGGAAGGTCCAAAATTAAGACTCCGTTATCCCCATCTGAAATGCATATGGTAATGTAAATGGCTCTCTGGGATCGAACCAAGGACGATCAGGGAAACCTAAAACAGCGTATATGAAATGTATTCATGATCTATATTCACATACCGAGTTTTAAGTTTCTATGTTATCGGGAAGAGGTTCAAAAAGATCTTAAAAATCGTAACAATTTCTAATTATGAGACGCCTGGTGTCGAACCCAGGACCTATTGGAAGATGTAAATAGACAATACAACTTGTTAGGCCTTGATCTTATTTAAAGCAAAGTTTGAAGTTGATATCATGCCGTGAAGTACCTAAAATTGGTTTCCGTTATCTCCATAAGAAATACTTAGAGGAATGTAAATGCCTCACTGGGCTCGAACCAAGTACCATCAGGAAATCGTTAAAATTCGATCATAAAATATATTCATGATCTCTATCCACAAGCCTAGTTAAAGGTTCCATGTCATCGGGAATTGATTAAAAAAATCATAAAAATCGCCACAATGTATTTGAAATGGGATATACTTGCCCTGACCTAGCGTCGAACCATGGATAATCTTGGAAGATGTCTTTATAGTTTTCTAAGAATATTCACATTAAACTCTCTACTTTGCCGGGAAGTGCCTCAAAATATTTTTCAAAAATCCCCGCAATGTATCTTTATGGAGAAAATCGTGACTTTGGGACCTTCTGGAATCGAACCCATGATACAGAGGTTCAAAGTCGCCATTTTTCTGGAGATTACTCGCTATGGCCACCACAGCGTATAGGCCATAACATGAAACCACCAGGAAAAAGGCGACTTTGAACCTCAGTGTCATGGGTTTGATGCCAGAGGGCCTCAAAGTCACTAATTTTCTCATTTAAATAGATTGCTTTGATTTTCGGGAATTTCTAAAAAATACTTCCCGGATAGGTAGAGAATCAAAATTCAAGGAGCTTACAGATATGGTCATGATCTATCGAAAACATCTTCTTTTGGAGCAGCAACCAAAATGCTTTGCCGACATCTCACGAGTAATTCGAAGAAAATGCAATTCTTTTCATCTGTAAATTTTAATTCCAGCGATTTGAATGCTCATGAATAAGAAATATTAGTAATGGTAAATATGCATCGATGTGTTTCGCGTGAACTTCAATGGATCCGCCGTTGGGTAAGTCAGTGTCGGACATTCGTGAACGCTGATGGACACGAAATTCGTTTTTATGAAATCCGGATCACATTTTGGTCGGCCGCAGTCCATCCGCCGTCCAACAAAAGACGATTGAAGGCCATTCATGGAGGAGCCGTCACGGGCCGTGAAATTTTAAGGTCTCGCATAAGGGGGAGGGCGAAAATTGACGAGTTTTATGGCTAAATGTACTCAGGCAATCCATTGAGGCATGAGTGTCGTTTGAATACATCTGCAGAGAAATACGTATAGGACTGAACCCCACCAAAAGAACTGCATTTAGGGACATTTTCATAGAGCGATCGAGAAGATTAAACGTACCATGGCGTCATTGATGGAAAATCTAAATATCACGTATAAATATCCTTTCTATTGAGACTTGAGCAGTCTTTCAGTGCATGCAAAATATACATTTCCATCCTTCGTATCATAAACTGGGACTGATTCCGCCTTATGGTACAGTAAGTACTTAGATATGTCGTAAAATCTGAATTATTAGGTTTAAATATCTCCGTGGAATTTTACCGTAAAAGTAAATGATCTCGTGTATGTAGTGAAAAAACACCAAAAGATTTGCAGTTAGTTTATTGGCGCAATTTAGTGTTATTTTTAGCCCTAAATCTGCATCGTGTTTGCGCGACGATTTCTTTTCCAATTATTTTCTTTAAATATTTGTGATGATATTATTTCCGTACGTTAACTCATATTTTTAACATTACGGCACAATTGCCTGTTCGTCTATTTCAGTATTCTTTTGCAAATTAATTCATAGGAATATTATATATTTTTCGCATTTGAAAGATGTATTCTGGAATTGGTTTGCGGATAAATTGTTTCTTTTTGTTGTTTTTAGCACAATCGCCAATACTTGTAATATTGAGAACAGGTCCTTGTATTTATATCGTCTTTAACTTTCCCTTATTTTCATTAGATTTTTTAACGAGGGCATTACTCTCAATTGGGCCTTCGATTTTGTGTACGAATATCGATTCAGTATCCTAATAAGAAATCGACAGTTCTGTGATTATAAATACATAAAATATATAATTTGGCCACTTGAAATAGTAGTAGTATTATTAAAAGTGCTTCGACAGCTTAAGTCATTTCGAACATTGGCTCCCACCGGGATTCGAGCCTGGGACCGCTTTCACGAAAGGCTGTCCACATGACTATCCGGGAGCCTCAACCGAAATAGCGTGAATGTATAGTCGTAAAAGTAAATAAAAGTAAAGTATTTATTCTCAGAAAAGTAATATTTAGTTCTAAGGATACAGTCAATATTTAGGAGAACATCCTGAAAGACAGAGTGCTGAAGTATTGAAGAGATATGGAAACTATTATTGGCTCTATCAACCCTTTAGTTCTTCCTAGTGTACGTAAGCACGAGATCATTTATAATTTAGAATCCCTATGACGAAGAAAGTAAACGAAGTGATCACTATGCTGCGTTTATCACGTCGAAGAGGGATTTTATATTACTCTATAAGGAAATTTGGCCATCGACCCCATCTGCAGGTAGAAATGCTTCATTTATTTATCAATCGCGAATATTATATTAGTGGCAATCATACACCTACTTTATTCTAGGGCATGAAATGTATATATCTTGAGAAGCAAATACTTATAAGCAAATATTTACTTAAAATTTTGATCGCTAATGGCCATTTACTGCATGTAATTTAATGGCTGCAACAATTAATTCTGAAATTAATAATTTAATAAGGATCTAGTACTTTCCCGGCGCATATCATAGATGAGGTTTTCTCGGCAGCTGGGTTTCGGTGTCTGTCGACGATTCGCTTCCTGTCTCCGGAACCATCTTCAGGAGTGAATTTATTTAACTCTTGAAGATGGTTCGGGAAGTAGGAACCGAAACGTCGAGAAGCATCGAAACCCGAGAAAACTTCATCAAATGAGTTAATCTCAGACTACCAATTTTTAAGTAATGCTTTTTACCGTAAATTCTGCGCTTAGGAGTAAATTTATCCATGAAATATCTATCGTGTGTAATTTCGCCTTTTCTGATTGATCAGCTCAGTTGTAATGAGATGGATGTGTTGATGCCAAGATAAATCTACGCAGGGAATTCGGTTCACACTCTCCTAATGAATTTCTCACTCGATGATCCTCTATATTATACAAAGAAGAACAAGAATGTCCAATTTCGGTGATACTGCCCATTTCTTGGTACATCGATTCTCGAAGCTTCCGTCGAGATATTGTTTGTGAATCGTATTCATAAGATCAATTCAGAAGCTCATCCAAATAAGAAACCGAAAAATAACTCTTACATTAGAGCAGCGCTCCGCCACCTTTTCTCACCTACGACACGCCAAAAGTTTTCCTAGAATTCCTCGGCACACCAAAACTAAAATATGTAGGTATTATATAAATTAAAATAATTATTCTATACTACATTTTGAAAATAGACAATATTATGAAAAATAATTTGTCATTGTGTATTAAATACATAGAGAAAAATTGTAAAATGTTAAATACATTGAATTTGACCGCGGCACGCTTGTTTCCGGCACACCACAAAAAAAAATTGAATCTAATCCGAAGCTGTAATTTATTCTGCTCGGTTTTCGGCTCGCACTCTTAATAATAGTTAAGGGTTTTATTTAGATTTTTAGATATATACCCTGCGAGGCGCCAGAGGCAAGGGAAATTTATTGATTACTTATAACAGCAAATCGGCAATGCAACCCATCACAAAAGCGGTGACGTGATCAGATCTCGACATTCAACACAAACATCCGATTACGGGCGGCAAAAAACGCACCCGATTCTTCCTAACCCTATCAGTCCCTCCAGGAATGAATCCCACCGGAATCACTTCCTCGTCGAGTGTGTGACTTGAATTTCCTCCGAAAACTTCCTCCGTGTTCCTCGGAACGGGGGAGGAAAATCGGCAAGTCTCTCCTATTGGCCAACTCCAAGGAGGCGGGGGATAAGGGCTGGAGGCTTGTGGGGAGAAAAAAGCGACAATCTGTAGCGTGGGGCAATTTCAGGGTCATCCGAGTGAATCAGCAGCGAGAGTGGTGGCGCTAATTGCTCTGCGAAAGCATGCCAAAGAGTCATCAACGCCATACCTACAGTGCGAACGTAATTAATTTACACGAGTTCGAGATTATATGTATAAATGTTTCAAAATGAGCGTAACTGAACATGATAGCGGGTGATTAGAAAAAAATTGGATTTCCGGATTGTATGATAAGAACAGGAAACCGCAAAGATTTTGGGTAGAAAAAGTTTTGCGCTGTTAGTTTTGAGCTGACCGCACTTTCAAATGCAAAGAAAAAACATTCGCAATGAAATTTATTTATTTCCTTTGGATTTTTCACAAAGGTCGAAGCTAATTTATGACTTAAATTTAGATTTAAGTATTAAATTATGACTGTTTTGAACTTAAATCTTCTTCATCGTCTGTTTCACTCCTTGAGTTGGTTGACCTCCATCTCTCAGCTTTCCGTTTCAGTTCGAACTGCGGCATATCTTTTATGATTTGGTTCACACGGTCTAGTCGGGGTATGCCTAAATAGGCATTGTCTATGTAAATTGTACACGCAAATTTTCCTTCCGTTATTCTTTTAACTATCGTGTCATAGTAAATGACCAATAAGTTTAACTCTCCTTTCTTTAATGATAATATGAGAAGAGATTTCACCTTCTCATCAAAGCGCCGGGAATAGTGCTAGAAATTATTACCTCTGCAGTCAAGATCTAATTACATTGTATATAACTTGCTCTCAATGTTGCAGTAGAAGAGGGAGCCGTGTATTTCAGCGGCTGATTTAGACATATCGTCGGTAACAATATAATTCATTAATGTGGTATTTTTTATGCTGTAATAGAATAATTACACTAGTTTTAATAGTAATAGTAGTATAGTATTTGAATAGGAAGTTATGGTAAAAGTAGTATTAATGGAAGTGCTGCAATAACGGGGAAGAGCTTGAGCAGAACAAGAACGAATTTTAGTTAATTTCATTATAGTCTAGATTGACTGGGCCTCAACCAAAAATAATTATACAGATGTAAATAGAATTATGAAATGGTGCGATTCATGGCTGTTGGAGGTTAATGCGTACAACAGTTCAGTACTTAATGTTTCCGAAAGATTTTAGTGATTACAACCTCCGAGGCAAAAGCTTTGTAAGAAAAGAATCGATGGGGTTACCCTTATGAATAACTTAACATCCGAATCCGTAATATTTGCGGATATACCGCGAATGAAACTCGGCTTCATTAAGGGAATAGCGCGAAAAAAAAGGGCGCGAACGATGATAATTTGCGCTCACCTAGAGTATGCATCCATTACGTGCGTTGAATAGTATTGCGATATTTCTAAGAACAGCAGGAACAGGGGTATGCCCTTCGACCGATGAAGTCCTTTCCGGTGGTGGTGCTGCTTTGTGGTATTCGGGGAATGCGAAAAACGATCCGTTGCTTCTTAGATTTTAAAGGAAAAATTATGATGTGATGGCGAAAACCCACGCCAAAAAAGGCGGGCTTTTGAGAAGGTGCAGAGAACAAATGTGACAAGATAGTTCAACAGGTTCAACAATAAAGGCTCGACCAGTACTGTAATCTCTTGGGACAGTAGCACAGTGGGCTGGAATCGAAAAAAGCTGGCCAAAAATACGAAAGTGGTTTTCTTGAGTGAGGACTTTGAAACTTCGCATGGTCATTCATAAATAAATTCTACATATAAAAGCGAAACCATTTTTGTTGATTCCAGTGCATTACAATTCTACATGGGGTCAAAGTTGAGCAAATTTTACGAAAAATGCCGGTAACTGATTTTTCGCGAAATTCTTTAACTTCAAACCGATGCTTAACCCAAACGGGGAGGTGTCGGGAATCAGTCGGGATGGAATGGTAAGTTCCTTTCGATAAATAGCAAACTGGTGGCGGTTTCTTATCACACTGATTTTTAAATCTAAAAAGTTCAGCACAACTTCGTTTGCAAATTCTAGGGTGAAAGAAATCTTCGGGCGTAATAAGTTCTCAGGAAATGATTAACCCTCATCCGGGCGCACAGAATACCTCCAGGCAAAAATTGCACGCGTTTTTATGAAGGTGACGGTAAACTACCGTCCGCGCGCCCGGATGAAGGTTAAGTTGCCTCTCCGTGCCATTCCACGCGCAAATCACATCGTCTACGTATCCACGCCAATAAATCACTGATTAGTTAAGGGGATTTGGTGAGAAAAACAGTTGCTTTTCCAGATTATCGAGGAAAATTTCAGCCAAAAGTGGGGAAAGGGGCCGAATTAGCAGATTCTAATATTGAATTAAAAAATTGTTGACCTTCTAAGTTCTAAGTCAAAGTTCCACTCAAACATTTCGCTTCCACTTAAAATACGCGGCACAAAAGTAATTTTGAATGGTCATTTCGGCGCTGCTTTCACTCAGATATTGCGCTAAATCTAAATAATAAATAAAAATATAATATTATGAGATTTACGGCGGTGCAGATATTTCAGTCCTTACCGACAATCAATGAAGAAAACCACTCACGAAAGTAAACGCTGAGTGCAGTGGTGACTTTTCGCAATGGCGATTGGGTCGGAATTTCAATGATTCGCCGTTGGGGTCGCACTCATCAGCAATTTCGCTTTCCCGAATCCACTTCTGTCGATGTGATCGCTTTACCATTGAATGTTCACATTTGCGTGGATATTCATCACATACGAATACCAAAATGAAAACCAAGCGAAGGTAAAAACGAACGTTAATTTCGTTCTAAAATATTTACCCATCTTCTTCTTCTTTAGAATTCCTTTATTTGGAGTAATTTAACCGACCTTATACAGTTTCAGTCTCATTTCAATTGTATTTTGACTGAATCGCACTTCGAGAAAATCAACACTTATCCACCAGTTTGAATGCTTCAATATTTTGTCATGATATCAACCTAATAATACGGAAAAGCTCTCGCACACATTCTCTCTCCCACAGCATTATCATATCCATCATACATGTGACGTAAGAGTGTCATTTTAATGGTTTTTACAGCACTTAGATTACGAGAATGAGTTGATCGACTCGAAGTTGCGAAACATCGAAGATATTTAGTAATTAAATGCTCCCGAAGAGCGATTGCTCTAAAGTAAAGCACGTCCAAACTAAATATTTGACGAGCATAAATTTTTCTCCGACATATTTCTCCGTTCGGTATTCGCTTACAAGAGATTTCTCAGAGGAATTGAAAGGAAACTAATGGAAAAAGTTATGGAAAAACGCAATGGTGCGGGAGTATTTCCGCTCACCTTCCACTGCCCAGCCGAGAGCAAACAAATGCTCAATGCATATTCATAGCCAGCGGGTGACTGAGTTTCGGGGTCAATCATAGATTGCAAACAGAAGTAGCCATCGGCGAGGGAGATGCGCTGTTTGCCTCGCAAATAATTGTATACGGGTCCGACGCATTCGCTTGGGCTTACGGATAGTGACGGGACGAGAAACGTAATAAGCGGGTGATCGATGTCTTGTGAGAAGGTGGAAGAAAATTAATCACATTACGTCCAAGATGTGCAAAATTTCACGGTCGAGCAACACGAGCGAAGTCATCTTCACGGCCTTTACTAATGAGAGGAAATTATGGCAAGTACACGATACATTATCCTATCTATATACCTATCTATTTATTATACGGGTAAAATGATGCTTGCATGCTGCAAGGATTTTCATAACGCAAAATTTCAAGTCGGCATCATATCGAGAGGGTCCTCAAAAGAAAATAAGATTGAAAATCTTCTTAAAATTCGCTGCAATTTATCCGCCCGGCATCGAACCCGGGTCTTCCTGGTGATACTTACTATGCAGCATCATAGAAAATCACCATCACTAACTATGTGTGATAATGCAAGCAGAAATATTTGCTGCAGCTTCCTCAAACGACATCCTACTTTTCCCTTATATTCTATACGTAGGAAATATTAATGTGCTCTGGCATCGAACCCAGGAACAGCATGGCCTTGTTTAATTTTTTTCTTAAACCGAGTCTTAGTATACATCATCTAGCAGAGCAAGAACTTCCGATCATTTCGATAAGTGCATAAAAATAATGAAAAACTACCCCAATATATTTTATATGGGAGATATATTTACCGCCCGGCATCGAACCCGAGTCTTCCTGGCGATACTTCCTATGCAGCACAACAGAGGAACACTGCTTTTAACTATGTGTGAAAATGCAAGCAGAAATATTGGTTGCAACTGCCTCAAACGACGTCCTACTTTTCACATATATTCCTTATGTGAGACATTTTAATGTGATCAGGCAAGGAACCTAGGAACAGCATGGTCTTATCTAATTTTTTTTCTTAAAGCATTTCTTAATATACGCCTTCTAGCAAAGTAAGAACTTCCTATCATTTCGATAAGTGCACCAAAAAATAATGAAAAACTACCCCAATGTATTTTAAATGATAGATTTTTGTATCGTCCTAGCATCGAACCCAAGACATTATCTGTAAAAGTCATTAATTTTTTAGATAGAATATGATCATATCTGTAGACTCCTTGGGATTTGATTATCTACCTCTAGGAGAAGTATTTTTTAGAAATTCTCGAAAATCTAAGCAATGCATTTAAATGGGAAAATTCAGGATTTTGGGGCCTTTTGGGATCGAACCAATGGTCAGCATGATCAATTTCTCACTTTTCCTTGGGGTTTCACGTTAGGGCCTATACGCCTAATTTCTATCTTTTACACTCTTTTTTATCCACCGATTAGTCAATAATATCTGGTTCACGATAGAAGTTGACCACTTTCACCTTATTTCCTTCGAGAAAGATCTCGTCTTCTTCTCGCGTTCCCAGAACTAAGAATTCCTTGCTCAGGTTCATACTTCTTCATCTTTCTGACCAAATATGTCGGCGCTTGAAACTTCTCCTTTATTAACACTCCAAGATTTAAGCAAGACAGATGAACGTTTTTCACTCACATCCATCAGCTGCATAATCATTTACTTGCCTCTTTGGTGGAAGTGGACTTCCTGTTCTTCCGATGAAGGAATATCTTCCTGAAGTTTCCCCTCTTCACCAGTCGCCTTTTGAAAACATAATGTCATAGCAGTAGTAGCTTGTTTCAATTTGCTGGCCAGATATTCCCTTGATCTATGCAATCTTTTGGTTGAAATAGGTGTTTGATCGAGGAATTGTAGCGTCCCGTTCAATCAGCCCAAGCGACTTTCTTTTCCCGGAGTGTAATGACTCCCATTGGTTTCATCAGCCCCATTCTCTTTCGTGATGACTCTGACTGAGAGCCCCGAGATGCAATTGCTAATGTCGCACTGGATGATGGTCTTGCTGCACGATAGACGGTACCCTGGAAGTCGTCTTTGGTTAGGCGCTCTGGCTGATTTTCCACCTTAGTTTGAGAGCAACCCTTCACTTCAACTATATTTGCTGCCTCGTTTATTTTTATCAACCCACTTTACATTGTGCACAGAGTTTCCTTCTCTCTTCAACACCAGCCACTGTTTCATGAAATGAGTTGTGGAACTCGTTTGTGATTGTCCACAAATAACGGAAGCGAACTCTTCTGAACAAATTCAAGGTCTATAGCAGCAATACTTTTGACGATCCTTGTAGAAATGTGAATAATCCTTATGATGACGGCTGCACAGATTGGCTACATAAGCCACACCACTCCTCAATTGGATTAATTCCATTTCACGGGTAGAATAGATGCGAAAACTCCTGCACACTTTATCTCTCGAACATTTCTGTTTTGAAGCATCACCAATGGAGCGATTCATTAACAGCGGTAACAGGCCATAGAACGAATACTCGCACTCAGATAATGAACTACCTACATGGAGTATTGAGGCGTCACTGACTGAGGACACACGAAAACTGACTCATTCCTTATGCATATCATCGTCTGTGAGAAAAAATGTAATTTCCGATGCGTGGCTCTTCGCATTGTCTTTTTATGAGCAATATGTAAGGAAAGAACAATTTGGAACACGACTGTTAAAAAGTAAGAGGTTTAATTAAAAGTGCTGTGTCCTCTCTTGTTTTTTCCGAACACCGGCGGATGAGAAGGGGGTCGCCGACAAAGACGGAGATTTTTCACCTCTAATGTGATTAATATGTGAATGCGTTCGGGTGCAAGATGTACACTGAGCGCTTTGCTTTAAAAGCGAGCTTTCTGAGAATATAATAAAATATATGCGAGGAAAATGGGATTGGGGACGAGAGGAAATTAGCACTTGAGGCGCCCCCAAACTAAGCCGCTACGCTGGTGGGCATATTATCGCATCCGCTGTTAAAAATGCTGTCGCTCATCATGGATACCAAAGTGGCGGTTACTTCAGTGGGAAGCAAATGGCGAATGGTAAGGGTAAAGAGAATTAAAAGGTCGGTAAAGAGTAAAAATAGGTGAAAAGCGGATGGAAGAATAAGTATGCTGAGATCTGAGGAAACAGACTACCGAACCGCGGCGAGAGTTACGCCTATACTCAAAAATGTTTTTCTTTTTTAATTGAAATATTGCCCTCACCAAATGTTTTTAATTTGTAGAGGAGGGTTGTATGTACAATATATAAAATATGAGAAAAATTTAAGTTGTAGGTACACTGTCAAAAATTGATTTGAAAATTTAAAATTGTTATAAACTTTATTAAATTTGTAAAATTTTAAAAAAGTTTTCTATATTTATCGTATCTAACACAAGACCTTTAAATTAAGCTATATTGGGTATTTTTATCTTCTATATTACCGGAGATATATCCTGAAATGCGAAGTCACTTTCGTAAAATTGTAATTTTAAAACATTGCAATATTTCGTAAGCAATTGCGTAAATTACAAAACGGTTCGTGGGTTTACAGTTTATTATCAAATCAAATTTTTCATTTCATCAAAGCATTCATTTTCCATGTCTTCTTATGGAATTACGCATGAGCTCGAAATCAAGAATCGCATTGATTGTCATGGGGATGGGTTGTTTACGATCTCAAAATGTCGATAAAATATTCACGTACTTTATCAAAATGTGCACAATTTCGAATCGAAAACGATATTCCACGACCAAATTAAGAATCCTTATTCTATTTTCCTCATTTTGGTTTTTAATTAGACTTTCTAGGACCATTATTTCTAATTTAAATTTGCAAAAGAAATGAACCCCGCAACGAAAAAGCTGACCTCTACGTGTATTTCTTATGGAAATGTTTTGACCCGTCTGGGTTCGAACCGAGAACTTTAGGGAAATAAAAAGTAGTCTTTACTCTGCGCGGGGTCGACCTTTAATAATGTAGAAAATTTCAAAGTTTTTCGACTCTCGGTTCTCGAGTTTTAAGCGAACAAACATACATACATACACACTCTATTTTATATTATAGATAAAATTTTTTCTTCCGTCAATGGAATTGGCCCGACAGGTAATTTTTCCTCCTTGCCATCTTCTATTTGAGCCAAAATTCCCAAAATCTACATTTTAATTAAGTTTCGTTTCAGACTGGAGCAATTCCGCACTGTTTCTAAATCTCAGACGAATGTGCCAAATTCTGTCAGGAGAACTTCATCAGGTAATTTGGCTTTGGCAATTCATTTAAATCCTCGCTTCTGAGAAATGAACAAAAGCGAAACGGTCGCCTCGAATCCAGATCCCGCCGCTAAGTGGCTCCAGCCAATATTTCTCCCTCCGCAAGGGCGTGGTAAGCGCCACGGTCCTCACAGAAGTAGGCAGTCTACGTGGTGGTGTTGAGGAGGACCTCTATTAAGAGGAAAGCAATCTTTGGATGTCTCAACCCAAGAGAAACACTTAACTGGACCGTCCGACTTCCAACATATAGGAAGGAGCATTTACTCATTCTCTTGGAATGGCGTTAATCGGTGACAGGAGTTGTGTGCTTCACAGAAGGGAGTGAAAAGCGATGGCACTCTTTTCGAATTGAATGAACGAGACCAACCATGACTTCCATCTGCAAATTTAAATAACTTTTAAACAGAACTGAAATCTCGCTTCTCTTTTGAAATCCAAACTTCAGCCATTTGTTTATAACTTTGCTTTGCAAAGAATCAAACAACCGATGCGATACAAATGCTGTCGATGATTACATATATTCGGGGACAAGAAAAACAGCGGCAGTGTTGACTGTCATCATCATATACTCGAAATTATAAAATAGGTATAATATTCCTTAATAAATTCTCTTTCGATGAATCGCTCTTACTCGTTATGTTCACAACCTATAGAACGAGGAATTTGGTTCACAATGACGAAGATGATGGAAATCTAAACACAAAGAAGCGTGGGCTTAGGAAATTACGGTATTTACTTCATTTTAACTTTGGCAGGTTACGGCAGGGAAGGCCGCTGTTGGATTTATACTTTATAGACAACCATAATGAACTAAAAGAAAAAAAACTAACGGAACTTCCAATTAAAGCACACTTATCCAATGTTAAATAAAAGACCTAAAGAATTCCAATGATCCTATTTCTCTCCAACGCGAAGCAACGAGAGATGGAAGTAGTCAAGGAATTGAGACAGACGGCAAGGGGAGAGTTTAATTCGATTGAAAAGTGCGTTGTCGCGTCATCTCAGTTGGGCGAACGCTCTCAAATGGTGCTTTTAAAGTCCACTAAATCATCTCTCCCGATACAGAAAGAACAGATGGCGAAACACCTCCTCTATGTTTGGACTCTTCACCACTCTCTACAAGGTGTGATTCTAAAGTACGATGTATAAACTGCAGTATCCGCTGACGCTACATCCACTTGAAGTCCGATAGCCGGTGTCAAGTTTGAAGGAGTCATCATCGAGGATGATTCAAACAGGTGATTTTGATAGCATAGCGAAGAACTTATAATCTCGTATTTTAACCGGTAATGAGACGATTGAGCGCAGAAATTTGTCCCCAAACATTTGAATGACCAACAGAAGGAAAATGGTATGGAATTGAAGGATTCGAACGTCTTATAACTGCAGATGAAGATAGGGAAATGATTTTAAGATGAAAATTCAGACGTTCCAATGAAAAGAGTTGCTCGCCTTAAGAAGGCAGCCAAACGTCAGAGTTATTGGTTAGTGAGAGTTCATTCCAAGGAGAACAGCTGTAAACTGCAAACATGGGCAGGCTGAAACATTTGCGAAACGATGTACGGAGAAAGGGACAATTGGCCAATGGCTTCCTCCTTCGTCACGACAACGCGCCACACCTCGCTTTTGATCAGCGAGTTTTTGGCCGAAAATAATATTTTTGTCCGTCTTAATCCCTGGATTTAGCACCATGCGACTCCTTGCTTTTCCCAAAAATAAAAAATCTGATGTGGCCAACACATGACTTTCTCCATATTTATTGATAACAGAAGCCTATGCCGGTAATATATAAATAACTCCAAAACAATAAGTGTTACAGGAAAATGTTTCATACAAAAGTTGTAGTAAAAAACATTATCTATAATTTTTGTGCATAATTGTATATACATACATTGCATTCTGACAGAGATATGTATGAAAAACTTCCATTTCTAGATAAACAACAACTTCCGGTTAACCATTATTGAAGAATAACTCCTAAACAATCAGTGTTACGAAGAAATGTTTCATAAAAAGTTGTATTAAAATATATTATCTATAACTTTTGTAAATAATTGTATATACCTAAATTGTATTCTGACAAAAATATTTAAGAAACAAACCTTTGTTCCGAATAAACCGTAACTCCCGTTTGAGTGATATTCTTCAAAAACTAATCAACTCTTGGAATTGTTAGGAAAATACTAAATATGAATCTTGGAAATGATCGGATAATCACTTTTTAAGATAGAGCGCCCACAAACTTTTTTACCACGGACAGACACACAGACACATAGACAGACATGTTCGGGAAAATAGCGAAAACGAACTCTATGGGCCCCAAAACATCTATTTCCGTTGAATTCTGGAGGTCGAATTTTTTTGCGAATACAATACTTTATCTCTACTACGTATAGGGAGAAAGTATAAAGAAAACTTTTTGATTCCATTCCCAAGAACGAGACAAAACAGCTGAAGATCCTTACAGAAATTCTTCAAATCAAGGAATCAACGTTAAAGTAAGTGTAGTCAAGGAAAGCACTTTGAAGGAAATTAATTCAAAATTTATCTAAACTTCTTATTTTGCTCGCAATAAAATCATTCACCGTATTTTTTATCACACCTCGTATCGTATCATTATTATTTTGTCAATGAATATTTTAACTTGCTATCTTTTGCTATTTACGTTGCTAACAAAGATGTGCAATGTCGGCCGCAGAACTGTGGACTCCAAAAGTCTCGATTCAAAGCGTACACAAATGGTTTATCTCCCAAAATAGTACCCTCGCACCCCTGCGATTGCCTAAGCTGCCAACAACCACCAAAAGCGCATTCAACACCGAGAGGCTTAAAAAGGACGGGATGGGACAACTGGCCGCCGCCGACTCGCCGCGGCCGACTGGCCGCCGCCAACTGGCCGCCGGGCCAACTGGCCGCGGGGCCAACTGGCCGCGGGGACAACTGGCCGCGGGGACAACTGGCCGCGGGGACAACTGGCCGCGGGGACAACTGGCCGCGGGTACAACTGGCCGCGGGGACAACTGGCCGCTGGAACGGGAAATAGTGGCAATGGTGTTATATCAATTATAATAAGTGAAGGAATTTCCCAACAACTTACTGCTTTCATAGGAAATGTTACGCAAAGCTAATATTTATTTAAATAAACATGATATTTTATATAATTCTTCATAATTTAAAGCAAAAATGTAATAACCTCGTATAAAAATACGCTCCACAAAACCTTATAATAGGAATTCATCCATGTTAATTGAAATCGTATGTAACAACAAGGAGACGAAATTACTATTTTATTTTAGGTTAAAAAAACCATCATGTCCTAAAGGCATTACCACATTAAGTTTTTTAAACCACTTCTCGATAAGATAGAAATTTGAAACTCGGCATGTGGATAAAGATCGTAAATATCTTTTATTTACGTTGTTGAAAGTTTCGCTGATTGTCCTTGGTTCGATTTCAGATAGCCATTTACATTCCTCAATGCATTTTTTATGGAGATAACGGAAACAAAGTTTAGGTACTTCCCGGCATGATATCAACTTCAAACTTTGCATGAGATAAGATCAAGTCCTTACAAGTCATACTGTGCATTCATAGCTACCAATATGTCCTTGGTTCGACACCGGGCGTCTCTACAATCAGTAAATGATCCGATTTTTAAGAATTATTTTGAACCCCTTCCCAATACTGTAGAAACTTGAAATTTGGCATATAGATAGAATCATAGATATCTTTTAAAGATGTGTTTTAGATTTGATTGATCGTCCTTGGTACGATCCCAGAAAGCTATTTACATTACTCTTTGGAATTATATGGGGATAACGAATTCTTAATTTTGTACATCTATATATAATAGATATATCTACATATATAGGTATATCCGGAGAAGTGTCTATATATAATAGATATATATTGCCCGGCTTTTGCTTAATATTAAAGATTTAGTTGGTTTGAATCAAGGAAAATGGACTCTCAGTTCGCCAAAATTGGTCAAAATTCACAAAACAAACAGAAATCTTACGGATCTTGGTTAGACAGTAGGGTGGGTCGTTTTGTCTCTTTTTTCTGATAGAAATGTAAAACCCTGCAAAAGTGGCACACTCGCATTACTGATAGTATTTGATTAGGAAAGGAAATTATATTTTTTGTGAGAATTTTTGCCTCGAAATTTCGGCAAGAAACTTTAAAATTTCCAAAAATTCTAGTTCGGTTAAAACGAATATTTTTCGGATAAAGATATGTCATTTGCGACTAAATCTGTCCTTCTAGCCTAAATATGGTACTTATATGCCTTTGTATAGGGCAGAGATGACTCCTATGGGACCAGAATAGGATGCGAATTAATTTAAATTTAAATTTTGTGTAAGCTCTTCCGTCCTCGTCTATTCCTTCGCTTCTTGGAACATATTTGTTACATTAAATATCTGATATGTTTTATAAATATTATTATCATATTTTCGAGTACTGCATGACCCAAATGAAAGATGATGAGGTTGTTGTTTTTGAAGGTGAAGGAAAGAACACCTATACTTGTTGGAAGGATGAAATTATTCGAATTTTCGAGGAATTATTTAGAAAACCAATGGAGTCGAATAGAAGTTCATTGTCATGTAAATGATAAACAGACCATTCAATTGGTTTCTTGTTAATTCTTTGAATATTCAAAGATTTTCACCCTTCCAACCAATATTGGTGTTCCTTCATTTAATCCCAAGAACATTTATCTCGTCAACTTTACGGTGGGCCAGGATTTACTTAAAAATATAATGATACCATTCATACAACAAATAGAATATTAAATGTAAAAAACAGGTGCAGCACTGCTTTGCTACCGCTACGAGCCACCAAGTAAAGAAATTTACGAGAACGGAAAGAGGTACAAAAAACTTCTATTTACTTAGTTCTAAATTAATTTGCCTCCTATTCTGGCCCCTTAGGAGACATCTCTGCCCGATTCAGAAGCATTTATGCGACATATAGAGGCTTGAGTGACAGTTTGCGTCGGAAAGGACATATCTTTATCCAAAAAAATATTCGTTTGAATCGAACTAGAATTTTTTTGCAATTTTAACGTTTCTTGCCGAAATTTCGAAACTTCGAGGCAACAATTCTCACAAAAGATAGTATTTGATTTGGAAAGAAAATTATATCAGTAATGCGGGTGTGCCACTTTTGCCGGGTAATCATTTCTATCAGAAAGAAAATGACAAAACGACCCATCCTACTGTCTAACCAACATCCGTAAGATTTCTGTATATTGTCGTATTTTGACGAATTTTGGCGAAATGAGAATCTATTTTCCTTGATTCAAACGTACTAATTCTTTAATATTAAGCAACAACCAAGCAATATAAGTACTTCTCTGCCATTAAATCACATTGAGAAACCATCAGGAAAAATGCAAACACTTGACATTCTTTACAAAACTTTAAAACTTTTAAGACCATCAACCACAAACTTTAAGCACTTGACGGATTTTAGAAAAAAGTTTTTCGATCCACCCTACTAAACAACAACCATGTCTCACAGGAATGCCAAACCTTTAATAAAACCTTGGCATAAAATCTTAAGGCTTGCTGTGCAATTTCAACAGCAGATCTTGATTAATTCAAATTTGAGAAGCACCTGAATTAAGAATCGATGTCGTACAAAATTTCTTCTATAAATTAAAATGTTGAAATTTTCACTCCACTCTCTTTGATCGATTTAAATAAACATAAATGCATTTTTTCTAGATATATTACGAGAGGAGATACTAATTCGTAACTAATAACTCATTTTTAACTAGTTAATTATATTTCAAACTTGCGGGTTTTAATCCCTTAATCGTTATCGTAAAAGAAAATCAAATTTTTACCACAGTCTTTTGAAGGGTCGTAAAACCTTATGAATTTGAATAAGAAAGTGCATTCACTTATGTTCAATAATTGGTAAATCGTTTGAGTTCCTAACAATCTAAGCTTCTTCTATATTTCCCTCTACTTTATTACAGTTTTCTTGAATTCCAATCGCCAGCAATATACAGCAACTACACAACTCTTCGGCTGTAGTATCCGTTGATCTCCAACGAAATAACATTAAATATATTTGCGCTTTCGATGCATCATTTATCAGAATTCACTGAGGTTAAAAATGAAAATAGAAAGGTTGAAGGAATATTTAACAGTTTATTAACTTTCGCTATTAACACCTTGAGATAAATGCACACGATATATAGACCAGAAAATGAAAATGCAATGCAACCATAAAAATAAACGAAAAACAAATAGGAATAATGAACAAGAAAAATGAAAATTAAACATAGGTTAACCCGTGTTATAAGTAAAACAGAATCATATGCACATTTCAAAATTAAGAGGGATGCGAAACAGAGAATCTTGGACTTAGTATGTTTTAAATCTAATTTTAAGTATATTGCCGTATAGATAGCCCAATAAAATTTTCTTGGTAAATATTTAATGACTTGAGCAAGTTTTTAAATTAGTCATCAAAAAATTACTTTACGTGAAGTTCGTTTTGAAGTTGGCATCAAATATATTGATCAGAGATGTGAAATCACAGTTTTTAAAATTTGAAGTCTTATTCTGACTGAATGAAAGTAGCTGTGACAAAAAGTGTTTTTGTGTTAGTTGAAGCAAATATTTAATTACTCAAGAGAAAGAAATTAACTCTGTATCCTAATTATTTACGTTGCCGTGGAGTAAAATGTCCTAAAAGTCACGATTATAAAAAAATACGAAAAAAAATCGTCTGCATTCGTCAGTTGCAGCTTATATTTCAACTTGAATTTTCACACATTCTTGGTTCGATACTAGGCCGGTGAAATAGTCACCCATTTAAAATGCATTGGGGTCGTTTTTCATTATTTTTTGGTGCACTTATCAAAACCATAAGAAGCTGTTGGAGCGAACAAAGATGGAGGTTGGGAAAACGTTTCCGAAAAAAAAATATCTACGTACATATAACTCCTGGGTTCGAGTCCAGGGCATATTAAGTTTTCTCTCATAGTGAATATATCGGTAAAGTAAGACATCGTTCGAGTCAGTTGCAGCCAACATTTCAACTTGAATTTACAGACATGGTTACAAATGGATATTTATCATTTGCCTACATAGAAAGAATTACTAAAAAGATCTAGGTTCGATGTTGGCCGTTGCACATTTCTCCCATTTAAAACACATTACTAGCGTTTACATTATTATATTTGGTGTACTTAGCGAAATGAAAGTAATATGTTTCAAGAACGTGGATAGATGCTGGGGTTAAGTTTTCTATGACAACATCTCTATGCACAACATTACATAACTACAATTTGTAGCAATATATAAAATTTCAAGCTAAAACCTAGTTTGCCAAGAAATATGGAAGAAGCTTAGATTGTTAGGAACTCAAACCATTTACCAATTATTGAACATAAGTGAATGCACTTTCTTATTCAAATTCATAAGGTTATACGACCCTTCGTAAGACTATGGTAAAACTTTGATTTTCTTTTACGATAACGATTACATGATTAAAAACCTCAAGTTTGAAATATAATCAACTAGTTGAAAATGAGTTTTTAGTTACGATTTAGTATCTCCTCTCGTAATCATTCTAGAAAAAATGCTTCTTTTTATTTATTTAAATCGATCAAAGAGTGTGGAGTGAAAACTCCAACATTTCAATTTATAGAAGACATTTTGTACGAGATCGCTTCCTAATTCAGGTGCTTCTCAAATCTGAATCAATCAAGATCCTGCTGTCAAATTGTACAGCAAGACGTAAGACTTTATGATAAGGTTGTGTTAAAGGTTTGGTATTCCTGTGAGACATGGTTGTTGTTCAGTAATCGTGTGACCATGATCGAGTCGAGAACTTCCACGAATCCACCGAGTTTTGATTTGCTTCACATCGTCTCAGATGAGGTAGGGGAACAACGCTGACGTCTAATGGATATCATAATAAAGAAAATAAGTTGCTCTTTAAAATTGTGTACGACAAGTACCATTATAATCGAGCATCTTTGTAGGAAAAAGCCTCAAAGTCCAGATCTGTACCATTTTTGGTCCGACATTAACCTAAAATAAAATAGCAATTTCATCTCCTTGTTGTTACATGTGATTTTAATTAAAATGGATGAATTCCTATTATGAGGTTTAGTGAAGCATATTTTTATAAGAGGTTACTACATTTTTGCTTTAAATTATGGGGAATTATATAAAATATCATGTTTTTTAAATAAATATTAGCTTTGCGTAGCATTTCCTATGAAAGCAGTAAGTTGTTGGGAAATTCCTTCACTTATTATAATTGATATAACACCATTGCCACTATTTACCGTTTCAGCGGCCAGTTGTCCCCGCGGCCAGTTGTCCCCGCGGCCAGTTGTCCCCGCGGCCAGTTGTCCCCGCGGCCAGTTGTCCCCGCGGCCAGTTGGCCCCGCGACCAGTTGGCCCCGCGACCAGTTGGCCCGGCGGCCAGTTGGCGGCGGCCAGTTGGCGGCGGCGAGTCGGCGGCGGCCAGTTGTCCTAGACCGTAAAAAGGATTCCCTCTCTCAAAAGAATCCAAACCCATCCAAGCGAGCGCCAATTTCATCTCTAATACCGCTCTCTTCTCCGATGGCCGAACGTTCGGAGATTGCGAAAGACAATAAATGCCCGATTGTCAAAATTGCAAAAAAATAAAAATCTGATGTGGCCAGCACATGACTTTCTCCATATGTAAGATGTAAATATTTATCTACGACAGTAGTTTCGAACTCTATATCCCATCTAAACTTGGAATATGAGTGATTAATTTGTATATCATTATCTTTTACGTCACAAACATTATAAATAATGTTTTTCAGGACATATTCGATGAAAAACGATGAAATTTGCTTTTCGCCCCAGCGCCCAGAGCGCCCACAACGTACATAATCAGCAACTTCCGGTTTATCAGTATTTCACAAATAACTCCTACACAATCAGTGATACAAAAATATGTTTAATACAAATGTCATAGTAAATTACATTTTCTAAAACTTTTATAAATAATAGTATATACCTATATATCATATTTATGGAGATATTTTGAAAACCGGAAATGAGCTTTGATGAATGTAGCTCGACTTCCGGTTTACCGATTTACTTGAAAAACTAATCAACTCTGACAGCACACACCAAAGTAGTATATATGAATTTTGGTATTGATACGACTAATAGTTTTCACGTTAGAGCGCCCACTGTCACACACACACACACACACACATACACACAGACATCATTCCGAAAATGGTCAAAACGTGTTCTAGGGACCCCAAAACATGTATTTCCGTTGAAATCTCGAAGTCGATTTTTTTCATGAAAACAATACTTTCTCTATACTTCGTATATGGAGAAAGTAAAAAGAGAATTCTCGCGCAAATGCACGAGTATTCCGCTGGTAGGTTGGAATTCTATCCAAGCGGCTCCGGGTTCGTCATTGGAACAGAGGCGATAAGAATCAAATGCATCATCACTACTAATTATCAGCAGAATCCAATCACCTCGAAGGATTATAGAGGAATACATAATAAATTTGCAATAATTTATGTTACTATAAATTCAGAATCGTTCCTGTACATCATTTTTCGTATTATTACTTGCTCCATATACGAAGTATAGAGAAAGAATTGTTTTCATGAAAAAAATCGACTTCGAGATTTCAACGGAAATACTTGTTTTGGTGTCCCTAGAACACGTTTTGACCATTTTCGGAATGATGTCTGGGTGTGTGTGTCTGTGTGTGTGTGTCTGTGTGTGTGTGTTTGCTTGTGGGCGCTCTAACGTAAAAACTATTGGTCGTATCAATACCAAAATTCATATATAGCAATGTGGTGGATTCTGTCAGAGGTGATTAGTTTTTGGAGTAAATCGGTCAACCGGAAGTCGAGATTTACTTATCGAAGCTCGTTTCCGTTTTTGCAGAATATCTCAATTAATCTGATATTTAGGTATTTACCATTATTTATAAAAGTTTTAGAAAATGTTATTTACTATAACTTTTGCATGAAACATATTTTTGTATAACTGATTTTTTAGGAGTTATTCATGAAATACTGATAAACCGGAAGTTACTGATTATGTACTTTGTGGGCGCTCTGGGCGAAAGGCCAATTTCATCGTTTTTCATCGAACATGTCCCGAAAAACATTATTTATGTGACGCAAAAGATAATATGATATAAATTAATCACTTATCTTCCAAGTTTAGATTGAATATAGAGTTCGAAAATACTGTCGTAGATAAATATTTACATCTTATATATATGGATAAAGTCATGTGCTGGCCACATCAGATTTTTTTTAAATCGTTATCTGTCAAACATTCCGTTTTTGAAAACAGATGCGTTTATACGTCGAAGACACATCATCTCGGTCATGATTCGGAAGAACTGAAAATAAATAAAAAGGAGCTTATCACGCCCAGAATTAGTTTACCAAGTATAGTAAAAAAATGACGTCAACTTTGTCTACTTGGCGCTAATGGCGATGCAACTGTCTTGTAGGCGAACTTCAACGCCTCCCTCGTCCGCAATCTGTCCCCATTACGGATAATGGACCCTGTCATTTTGATTTCGTTAAATAAATTCGCTTCCTCTTGAATGCTTTTGGTGGAGGGCTTCTTCACAAATTGAACTCTTTGGCGCATTTTTCAACTCTTCGATTTAATTTTGGCATTTCATACGGCTTTATTAAGAGTGAGAGTGGATCACTTGATCTGTTAAAAATAGAATAGGTTGAACATCTGAATTCCAAGTTATTCAGTGAGTACCACATATCGAGTATAAATACGCTGAGGATAATGACGATGGGTAATTTTCCTACCAAATGCAACGAAGTAAGCATTTGATGAATGATTAAGGAACTCTTAAATTGGACTACTAAATTACAATCTGTGATAACTGTTAAAATATTCTCGATTGAGACAATTATTTCATGATACTAAGTATGAAATTCCGTGAAGAGAATTGAGTCTGCTCCCTCAAAACTAGTTTCGCATTAAAGTTATTGAGAAGGAGAACACGTTTGATTGCTTTTTTGGTTTTTTCCTTCTTCGAATTTTTAATAGACTCCATAAACAAGAAAACGAGCCTGTAAAGCGATAAGAGAACACCCCCATAGAAATTCATCGCAGTTAAGCATAGAATAAATAAACAAATTGGCAGGTAGAATAAACATACCGAAAGGCGCTCGTAACAACAACGACGAAGGCATCGTTTCTGGTTACTTTCGTTAATTTACTTATCAACGAATTCTACTGGAGCGAAAGACCCATTCTGAGCCACTAATGCGAAGAGCAAACTTAAATAAAAGATTGCGCAGAAACTTGTAAATGTAGCCGAATGGAGGGAGGGCACCCTAAACGCCAAGTGGAAATAATGCGCCGTAAAGGGGTGCACTCACTGCTATTGGAAGGAAGAAATATGTTTTGTTTCACTTTGATGGCTTTTGTCTGCCTCGATCTCTCCAACGGAAAGTGGAAATGGTTTAGAATGTTTGTTCGGCCATTTCGGTGATTTAGGGAAGATCTGAGGAGAGGTGTTCGCCTGTTGGGTGAAAAGCATGCAGTCGAATCGAGTGCAGTTATGATTCGGGGCGACGGATTTTCATTCAATCCTAAAGTGCTTTTCCGGCTCAACTGCAATAGAAGATGCGAATATACGCATCTGACATAAGAAAACGACGCAAGGAATTGGACACTTAGGCTAAATGTTTAATCTTAAATGAAAAACAGAGAGTAAAGGGTATGATATGATAAAATGTACATAAATTCCCATTTTCACTTTTAAAAATACCACATTAAAGAGAAAATGAACATCCAAGTATAAAAGAGTGTACTCTTAACTAATGAATGGAATTGAACTAATCAAGAAAGAAAATACTTCGTAAAAAATCTGATGTGGCCGGCACATGACATTCTCCATGTATAAGATGTAGATATTTATCTACGACAGTATTTTAGAACTCTTTATTCAATCTAAACTTGGAAGATATGTTAGTGATTAATCATATTAACTTTTACGCCACAAACATTATAAATAATGTTTTTTGGGACATGTTCGATGAAAAACTGTGAAATTGGCTTTTTGAGTCTACCTCAAGCACCAATAGAGGATGAATCACAAAACTGATTATATATCCAACTCAATATAATGGGCGATGGAAACGAAATCAAAATACAAACGAAGAGCAAAATAACACAAACTATTAACAAAAATAAAGACCACAATTGTAAACATTGGTAACTTAAAAAGTAACAGATAATGACGAAAATTATTAATAAACGCAAAAGAAAAAAATTAAGAAGACAAATGGACTATAAAACATAAAAGAGAATCTTTTAAAACCTTATCAATCAGCCAGAGCTCAATTTATAGCAAGAGTGTGAGCGAAAGACGCTTTGCATTGCATTGTTTGTCATGTAAACAAACCCATAGTTACGAACTATATTGTTATTGTGAAGAGCAATCAATGACGGCACAAAACCATTACAATTAAATAATTATTTTGAAATAAATACGCATGTTTCAAATTCGAAATCAACTTCCAAATAAAACTTTGAAGAAATATAGTAATCATGTTGTACATAACATTATAATGAAATGGTATGAATGAAAACGATATTTTAACGTAAATATGTCGCTATAACCAGAAAATATGTTAATTATGATACCACTCCTAAACGGTGGTTGATATCGTATTTTTTTAAATAAAACTTATAGAAAATTACATTTTGTGTAACCTTTAAAGATAATTGTATATACCTAAATATCAGATAAATGGAGAAATTTTGTAAAAACGGAAACGAGCTTCGAAAAATAAAGCTCGACCCCCGGTGATTTACTCCTAAAACTAATCAACTCTAACGACACCAACCAAAGTGCTATATATGAAATTTGGTGTTGATCCGACTAATAGTTTTCATGTTAGAACGCCCACAAAGTACATAATCAGCAACTTCTGGTTAATCGGTATTTCACGAATAACTCCTAAACAATCAGTGATACAATAAATATTTTATACAAAGTTGTAGTAATTTACATTTTCTAAAACTTTTCTATTTAATAGTATATACCTAAATATAATATTTATGGAGATATATTGCAAAAACGGAAATGAGCTTTGAAGAATATAGCTTGACTTCCGGTTGACCGATTTGATACAAAAACTAATCAACTCTGACAGCACCCACCATAGTGCGTTTTAAAAAATCGTGAGAGTGCCAAAATATGAAGACATTGCGGTCGATATTAGTGAATTTCGACTCGAAATTACGAGGATTCTGATAAAATATATGAAAATTCAATGAACTTCGAGGTTGTAAGCAACCCGTAGCCTTGACGACCAAAGTAATAGTTGAATACGAGCTCTTACATTACCAATGAGAATACGCAGCAAATGATAATGCTGTTGGATGCAATTCTTTGTGAATCCAGAATTTACAATTTTGATAAAGACAAACTTACGACCAAGAAGTAGTGTTTTTCCCCGATCGTCAAAGAGATCATCAAAACCATTAGATGCACTCAATACACATATTTTAAATAAGTAGCCTCATTCTTAAATAGGAAGTACTCTACTAATATAGTGACGATTGAAATTTTCCCACTAATTAAAAACTTACGCATTGACCAAGTGTGTCAGTAAAGTCTAGCTAGGACAGCACTAAGAAATGCACCAATAAGATAGGCTTATGTTGCGATATGGACAGATGAGGGTGGAGAAATATAGGAGAACAATAATATGGGGTCTCTAGATTTTGAAATTGATGGCTATTTAAAATTCATTGCTACTATTTTTAAGATTTTTTTGAATCCCTTCCCGATAACATGGAAACTTAAAAGCCGACAAGTGAATAGAGGAATTTGGGTACCTATATCCTGTATTTTCAAACCAAATAGGACTTTCATAGTACAGTACTTTAAACATATGTAGTATGCATGCAACTTTTACTCATGCATCTATCTATATAGCTATTATAGCTATTAGCTATTATATCTATTAGCTATTATTGGGCAGTAGCAGCAGAGTAGCAAAACAAATTTAAAATAGAGTGTGGGTGTATGTGTATTAGACATGGGCGCCGTTATGATTTTTGTCAGCGGCGGCGTAGAGGGAATATGAAGCCGGCGGCGGCGGCGTAACTGCGTGAACGCTGACTGCTTAATCGTCGGCGGCGTGTAAAATTTCGTTCGTATTCGGCAGGAAAAAAGGCGAATAACTCGAATATCTGAGAGTACATTATTACAATTATATCATATCAATAAAGACAAAGTAGAGCTATCTTGAATAAGCAGCACAATAGGCTACAATCGAAAAAAAACGGCAAAAAACCCTTTTCTTGAGTGCGGACTTTAGTGCTGGCAATTCTCGAATAAATCCTGCCTATTACTACCAAATTATTTAGACTGATTTTTACCTATTAAAATTCTAAAGGTGGTCAAAATTGACGAATAATGCCAGGTTTAGATTTTTGCAAAATTCTTCAGCCTCAAACCAAACACAAATTAGCAGAATCATCGGGAAAAATCAATAGAGTGTTAAATAATCAACCCTTAAGCATAATTATGCTTTTTTAAGTGATCACAGTTGAATATTTGAATTATTGCATCACTTCCATCAGATCTCTGAATTAGTTTCTGTTGGTGAAATACTCACTTCATGCAACATGACTTTTAAGTTATATTTCTTTCTCTTATCCTCTCTCGGACCCTCCAATTTAAGGAAAACGAGCTCACATAAGACACTGTCTGGGAATATTATATGCAGAACTTATTGAGGTATGGCAATGCGAAGTTTCAAAGTTCACACTCAAAAAATATTTCCTTATTCCTGGCCAGCATTTTTCGATTCTAGCTCACTCTGCACCGTAAAGGGGTTAATTTGGCAATACGTTGCTTTCCTTATTTTCACAAAAGCATTCTTCTTATAATTACGCTACATTACTTTAAGAACGGTTAAAGAGTGGTATCACAAATTGGGCACAAATAGCCAATAGAATGTCGATAAATGGATGTACTATTGTTGTGAATTAGTTTTAACACCACATTTGCGCCACATTTTTCAAGTATGGAATCCAGGAATAGACGTTCAATTGAAATTTCCAGAAAATAAAAAATGTATAAATGATGAATGCAAATCAAAACATTTAAGTTTAAACAAACTAAAAGAATAATTAGCAAATTAATGAATGAGAGGAGTTTAAAATAAATATATTTATAACATTCATCAGTAGGTTACACTCTGTCAACAAAATCATTGCACAACGCATAGTTGTCATGGATGAATACCATTTTATTCTATCTCTGCGGCTCTAGTCCGCTTTTCTTATCGTTGAGAGTGAGCCCTCATATACTAAAACTCCTCTCAATGGGAGTTCTGGTTGCGGGAATACACTATGTTCTAATAAAGATATTCAAACCGATTATAATGTTTAAGAACTCTGGATTAGACGTTTTTTATAAATCAAAAGATGCTTCAATTATTAGGAATTGAAGTTAATCCAGGAAGATACTGTTGTACCCTATGAAGAAAATTCTCTTATTGGAGTTAACATTTTGGTTTACATATATGTTCAAGATGGTTTTTATCAAAGTATTCACATAAATTATGGTACGTAATGAATACACATTGCTTGCCATCAGGGCCGGCTTTTGACAATTGGCGGCCCCAGGCAAAACGCATTTGGCGGCTCTCCCGTTTGTAATATTGCAAATTGAATAATGGTGTGAACCTGACAAAATATAACAACAGGCTCTTTTACATTGAATAATAAACTAAATTATTAAGATTCTTTCTATCTAATTTTTTGTGAGTTATTTGAGAGTCAATTAATAATAATAATCTTGTAATGTAATAATTTGGCCAAAATTTGGCGGCCCCAGGCGACCGCCTTATTCGCCTTCCCATAAAGTCGGCCCTGCTTGCCACTACTAAAAAGCCCAACGTATCTCAAACGGCCCCATGTTCATAAGAGAGATTGATGCACGTAGTAGAAATATACGCGATGAAAGAGAAAGTTAGCCTAAATTAATTTTAATATTATACCACATGGAGATAAGTAATTTAAAGCTGTTCAGTGAAATTTAATTATAATTAATTATTATCATATTTACAAGGAAAAATAAGAAAATAAAAATATTTAATTGAAAAATTTGAAAAATCGTAGCGAATTTGTTTGGACTTGTTCTTTAATACTCACTCTCATTTCAGAAACGAAGAAGTTCTTATTCTTGATAATTTGCTTCCTTTTATGATCCTTTTCCGATACTTTTAAATTTCCTGGAAAATATTCTGGGAAAATACATCTGAAAATTTTGAAGGGAATGTCGAGAAGTTTGAGAAAATGCGTTCAAAAAAGTAGTTTCCTACTACTTTTCGCTATACTTCATTCATTAAAAACATCCACCGAGATAGAATTATGAGAAAAGACTGAATTTTATCTGTGTTATTTTAAATCCCTATTTTCTATCATAAACATTCGAAAACGAACATACATTGCGGAAGTTACATCTTCCGCAATGTATTCTATGAATTATATTACGTATGAAATATATTATTATATATACGTATTATGAAATATTCTACCAAGAGCTTGGTAACGAAATCAAGTTTGCAATCGTACCTACTTTCATTGCTGAGAAAAAGTTGTTTTACATAATCGGTAACAATTTTTTCTGGTGGCTAGGAAATATATTAAAATTTTTAATTTTGATTCAAAATATATACCGCAATAATGTGTTAAAATTTTGTGTTAATTAAATTAATATTTTTGCGATATCATTTTCAAATTGAGCGGTCTGTTTTAGAGCGTGAAATATCGGGAACTTATTTATTTCTGACTGCGATAAAGTACCAAAAAGGTAAAAACAAAAAAATTTCTATTACATAGTTACACATTACACATTCAATATCTATTCAGGGTGTCCCAAAAGTCATGGACCAAACGAACCATAGAGGTAGAACATAACATGGGCTACAGGTTTGCAATTCATTTTGTTGTCCGATCTTCTTTTGTTTTCGAGCTACGAATTTTTTTCGTATTTTCTGAGAAAACCATGACTTTCCAGACATTGTTGCATTGTTTAATGCTTTCTCTAAAAATGCTAAATAGTTGTTGTAACTCACAATAGAATATTTTTTACCCTTACTCATACCGTTTAGCCAAAATAAAATTTCAAATTCTTAAATTCTCAAAATTCCGAACTTTGACAAAATCTTTGAGGGCAATTTAAAAAAATTAATAATAAAAAAAATTTTTGCCACGTATCTTAAAAAACTCTTTCAATGCATCAGCTATTTACCACGTAAATTTTGTTGGGTTATCTTTACGGCATCATACCTAAAATTTGATTCGAAACATAATAAGTCGATGATTCCCAGTTCAAACAAACAAGTCAAAGACTCTTTAAAGCTTAAACTGGAGTCATTAATGTGTTTAATTATCGAAACAAGAAAATGTTTTACCATTTAACATGGCTGTTGCACTCCTCGGCGGTAAGTTAAAATACCCCCTTCCCTCATTACTTGCTTTAATCAACAACAATACCCTTCGAGATTACTACAATGTACGGACGATTGTTGGGAGCTGCGGCGTAACTAAGCTTTCGATTAGAATTAGATTAGAATTTGTAATGTGTTCTGGCATCGAACCCAGAAACAGCATGGTCTTATCTAATTTTTTTCATAAACCAAGTCTTGATATACATCTTCTATCTAAGCTAGAACTTCCTATCATATCGATAATAGATCTAAAGGAATATATGGGAAAAGTAGGACGTCATTTGAGGCAGTTGCAGCAAATATTTCTGCTTCAGTTTTCACATATAGTTAGAGACGGTAATCCTTTGTTGTTCTGCATAGTATTTATCACCAGGAAGACCCGGGTTCGATGTCGGACGGAGAAATTTCAGCGAATTTTATGAATAATTTCAATACTTTTTCTACTTTTGATGACCCTCTCGATATGTTGTCGACTTGAAATTTGTGTTATCAACATGCTTGCAGAATGCAAGCAGCATTTTACTCGTATCAAAATAAAATTTGATAGAACTTGTTTTTCTGTGGACATTCTTGTTTAAGTTTTATTCAACTCAAAACTCAAGTAACTATAATGGAAAGACCGGCAATAAATAGCTTTTTCATTTATTCAAAATTAATAACTTTGTTTACTAATAAGATATGATATAATTATTTATAATTCCTTTAAAACTTATGTCTGATAATTAGAAAAAAGTTTCCGCAAATTCTAAGACAAAAAACTACAAATATGTGAGGAAAACTAAGCGTTAAGTGATAGCCGCCTGAGTAAAGTGTACCCCGCCCTGGCAAGGCACACTTGTCAAGTGAACGCCACCTTCTGGTGGGACTCACTGTACAGTGACTCCTATCCGTTAAGTGCTCCTCGACTCCTACACCGGCACCTATTTTGCCGGCACGTGTGCAAACTGCCTAATCGTAACACGTATCGATATCACGTATAACTCAGCGCCCTCGTGGAAAACCAGAGATGTATTCTATCAGTTCAAAGCATATCTCTTCGAACTACTTGGCAGCATATTTTCGACTGTGGGACCTTGTTTTTAAATCCAAGCCACGCCACGCCGCCGCCGATAAAATTTCCGGCTGCGGCGTGCCCGATATTGTCGGCGGCTGGCGTAATCGGCGCGGCGCCCATCTCTAATGTGTATGTTCGCTAAAAATTCGAGAACCGAGAGTCGCAATACTTTGAAATTTACTATATTATTAAAAGTGGACCCCGAGCAGAGTAAAGGCAACTTTTTATTTCCCTAAACTCCACGGTTCGAACCCAGACGGGTCAAAAACTTTTCATAAGAAATACACGTAAAGTTCATTTTTTTTCGTTGCAGAGTTCATTTATTTTGCAAAATTAAATTAGAAATAATGGTTCTAGAAAGTCTAATCAAGAATCAAAAGGAGAAAAATAGAATAAGGATTCATTCTTAATTAGGTCGTGGAATATCGTTTTCGATTCGAAATTGCGCACATTCTGATAAAGTACGTGAATATTTTATCGAAATTTTGAGGTCGTAAACAACCCATTCCCCTGACGATTAAGGCGATTGTTGAGTCCCCAGCTCATGTATTTATCCGTAAGAACACCTCAAGAAAATATGCATACTTCAAATTAATGTTAAGAATAAGTGATAGATTATATGAAGAGGGAGAAAATTAAGGAGATATTAGTAACTGCAGCTATGAACGATATGCTGTAAAGAATCGAGCGTACAAACATACGAATACCAGTATTTAAGAAATGTTTTAAATTTTATGGAAGCGTCTGTAGCAACCAAATTTTATTTATATCAACATCATTGTTTACTGATTATTTCGTGGGATAAATGGGTTTATAGTGGTTTGTTAGATGAAATTGCTTTTTCTCGGTCAATACAACTGAATGCGTATAAAAAACCTGGTAAGTTTCATAATTTTAATATAATCTTCTGCATTAAGTATTACAACTTATCAATTTACATCGATAAATATTTAGCGATTGACGAAAATGGACTTGGTTAATATCGTAAAGATTTCCCAGATTCAGTGTTGGAGTTAAACGGCGATTTGTAAAGCTGTAGCAAATCTTCAACATCGTCTCCCTCCATCGAAAAGCTAAAGTAAGTTTATGTTTTCTTATATGCAGAATAGAAAAAGTTATTCATTGTGGTTTTTTTAAAGTGCTTCCAATTCTTATACATTCACTATTTTTCTGTCATTGGTGTTTAATCTTTGGTTCTGTTTTGGGAATGTGATTGCATTTGTGTTATTTGATGAGCTTCGTGTTTATGTTACGCATTTTAGTATTGGGGTACAAGTCAGCTCCACTTCTGCAAAGAATATTCATCGGTGGTTTTAAAATGATATATAATATATTTCTGTCGTGTTTAATCATCGTTTCCGATATCCATTTGTGAATTTCTGAAAATGTCTCCTTAAAAGTGGTGCTGCTTATCCTAATGTGATCTTCAAATGTATTTTTTATAAACTTCAGACGATTGTTGTCTTCCTTGAAGAAATTGTTCATTCAAATGATATGAAATTAAATATTTAGGTGACATTGTAGACATAATTATAACTTTTTTCTCTGTTTATTAGTTAGGAAATTATTAAAGCCTGGTATTTGTTATCTACCTAAAATTATGAGACATGTGTTACGATCAAGATTGTTACACTATCATTAATCAATTTTAATTTCGCCGTTGAGATTCAACTGGCACTTCATTTAGAAACTAGAAAATCACTTCATTTCACTTCATTGAACTAAGCAATTATCAGAGATTTGACATTCTATTCTGAGCAAAGACGAGAAATACGTTTACTCTACTATTATTTATCCCCGTCGAGAATCGACGGGCAATTCAGCTTGTAATAACCATATAATAATTACTGTCACGAATACTTATATGGACCGTTCTGATACTGCCAGAAAGATTAGGGAAATAGATGCTAGAACGAATCGTTTCAAAAATTCACTTTTTCCGCGAAGTATACGCGAAAGCAACCGTTAAGGAAAATAGAGTCAAGGTGCCAGCACCCCCTGCCACACGCCGAAAGGCGGCTTGCAGGGTTCTTACATAGACATACTTTACATCTTCCGTAGAATGAAACCTTACTCCTACCCGCGTAATATTGGTTCCAGTTTTTAGTTTTATACTTTATCGAGGAGAAACCTCCGCCGGTAACTCAGCTCAAAGAAGTCACCAGACAAGCGTAATAAATGGCGGAGAAGCGAAAGGCTCTCAATTTGGAGTCGTAGGAGGGAAAAAAGCATTCAATTGCGGTGCAGAAATTGGTTACACGGGTGAAAAGGCACCGGTAAACAAGCACGTGTGGCCGTCGAAAGAGACAACAAGATGGTGGAAGGCGGCTCTGTAAATGTTACGACCGCACATCAAGTCGACATAATACTCGATGACGGGTTGCGTCAACCCTTTGTTCGGGTTGACGACAGACAGACGCGACCCCACGCGGGAGAAAAAATGCGCCATCGAAAAAACATGGCGGTCGAAAAAAGCGATTTGAGCGGACGGAAGTGATTTAATCGGATTGTCGGGGCGATGGAGAGTGAATGTTGGAAGGAGGTGCACAACCCTTCCGCAATCTTTCATTCCGCCGAAAGGAGGGATTAAAGAGAGGCTGAAATGCGCCCGGCGGTAAAATTTTACGAGTTTTTAAGCCGAATTAGTTCGAGATCCGTGCGCAGCCGGTGTACGGCCATCCGCGACGCAGATGGCCACACGACGGCTCGTTTAAGGCGAAATTATGGTAATCATCGACTGATAGGTGCTCTTGTAACTGCAGAAGAGGCACGTGTCTCAGGTAAGAAGCGATTAAATTTGTCATACTCCGTTTCGCTCTTTCGAATTGGAGACGAAACCGATTGTTGTCCTCCGCCAATATCAATAAATTCCTACAGTATAATTATAAGAAAATCAGCCACAGGATTTCGCGAAAAGGAAATCCGTCGATGTAAATATTTTTAAATCATGTATCAACAATTATTTGTTACTTGTTTCGTTTAATTGTCTTGCCTAGCATTAGATATTTTAGAGTTAGTCATTTCTTATTAGAAATGATTATGTTGCTGATTAGGTTAGTTTATTGTAAATTATCCAAACCTGTAATTTTTTATGAGAGCCTGGTGGTCATGCAGTAGTGCCTTTTGTGATATTAGGTTGAGCATTTGCAAGGACGGATAATTATTTTTGGTCGTTTTTCCCCAGGATATTAGAGATGCTAATAGGGAGGAATGAATAATGGTGGTGTATTACACCCCCTGCCATAATGCCCTGCAAAAATCTAAACATAAAGAGTCCATATCAACACTGCCAATGATTTTGGGACCAAAGAGTGGAACGGAGCCAAATAATAATATTTATTGTATTATATATTATCCAATAATAATTATTGGAAGAATGTTCATCCACCGCGATACTGATTAGCTTCTCGATCGAATCAGAAGGGATTACAATCAATAAGAAACCACAAATACAACTTTAATATGTGAGAAAACACCTATTCTCCTTTCGGATAGTTGATATAAGAACTTAATGTATCAAATCACGAGTTCCGACCATTTTTTTCAGCAACGAAACTAAAGGTGGACAAATCTAGTATCGGCGATCTGCTAATTTAAAATCCGAAGCGATAATTCTATTACTATTAGTACTTTCAAACGGTTATTTGATCGGAAATAGGAACAACAAAAAACCGCTAAATGTAAAATATGAAAGATTTCAAACAAGAGAATCGTTTCAAATATTAAATACAAATATCCAAGCACAATCTTCGGAATTCTTTAGAGTCCATTCGCTTCCCAAACTTCCCATTGTCATAGGGATTTCTAATTCATTCAAAAACCAGTCTCCCGTATAAGTCCCAAGCGATGCATATTTCATAAAATAATTTTTCGTTATCTTTGTTGTTATTCGATACTTTTAAATTCCAGTAAAATAAACCTCAAAAAATGTGTATTTGTGTGTCATAGAGCATTTATATAAACGTATTCATGTTTATGGGATGATTGCATGAATTATTTTCAAAATTTGATTTCTCTACGTAAGCAATTAGCCATGTTATTAGCCAGTTACTAGTCCAACAGGCCTATGCTCTGTTCACATGACTTATATGTACATATTTTATGAGCTTCATTTTTATTCCGTGGACAAAAATGAAAGTGAAATGTCAACCAAACCACGAGAATAACTTTTCTATTTCTTATGTGATATGATCGTGCAGTAATTATCATTTCAAAAACAACAAGCACATTTTTATTTAAATTAATAGCATTGCGTTAATATTTAATTTCAATTAATTCTTAATAAATTCAATTAATTATTAATAAATTAAATTAATTATTATTGTTTTCTTTGAAGAGTTATTTACGTTTGCCTTGGAAATATAAAAAAAACATGTTTGCCAAGTCCAAGTATCAGAAGAGTAAGAACAGACTCCAGGCATCGATTGCAAGAGGGCTTTAGAGCGGTGGGAGTAAAAGGCTTACGACTAAAAATCCATCAAAAGTTGGACTCTAACTTTTAAAAGCACTGAATCGAGAATCTTCTCGTTGGGTCCAGAAAACACAATCCATAGAACTCATTCTTCCCTTTTCGCGGTCTTCCATTAAAACTCTCGAATTACTCGATTGGGGAATCGAATTGCAAATAACGAGCGATTTATTTAATTTATCGTTTTAAGCAAAAGAAGAGCTGAGGAGATTCAGGTTTCAAATATGAAAAGTGTGTGCATCGCAAACGTTACAGTTATAAACAGTATGTTTTAATTAAAACCATCCCGACTGTTTATAATTACTTCGTGAATAGATTATGACACTAATTGCAAAAAAGTTGGCTTTCGTAAGGTCTCAAGAGGAGTATAGATGAGCATATATATTGGATGTCTGCCTGTTTATATTGATTTTTCTAAAATACCAGCTGATTCCCGATTTAACTCTGTTTTTAACTGGGATCTACTCGTATTAAATATTAACTTCACATTGCTAAGACGCCCATCCCCTAAAAAGATTCGACTCTATGACCATGATTTCATTTCAATAAACGCTTCTGTGGCGACTGTAAACCTAAACGCGTGAAGCGCTTGAGGTCAACGACCAAAAGGAAGAGTATCAATCGAAATGAGATGTACCTGAAGGATGACAGAGTCGCTCCAAATAGCTACATCGCCAGTTGAAATCGGTGCAAAACCGTGGCCGGTGAATTGGTCCGCGGGGAATTCGTACGCGGGGAATTCGTACGCGGGGAATTCGTACGCGGGGAATTCGTACGTGGGGAATTGATCTTCCGACAGATTGGTACGCGGGAAATAAATCCCCGCGTTGATGTTATTTAGTCTTAGGTTAATATATACTGTTCAGTCAGTCAGTCAGTCTTATGTTAATCTACACGCCCTGGTTATTGGTTAATGTTATAAATATATTAACCGGGGGGGTTGGGTTGGGTTGGTAGTACAACGTCAGCGCGGGGGATCAATTCCCCGCGTACCAATCTGTCGGGAGATCAATTCCCCGCGGACGAAATCCCCGCGTACGAATTCCCCCCGGACCAATTCACCGGGCGCCGTGCAAAACTTATGAATGCTTCCGTGGATCCAATGAATCACGCTTCCTCCGTCCCTTCGGAGGCACTTTAAAATACAAAGAAATAAAATGCTAGTTCCGGTTCCGTAAAACGCCATAACTTTTCTTTAAAACTGACTGCGACGAGCGTTCGACAACTCGAAAATAAATGTGAAACGCCCCGACGTGGAGTCAGTGTACTGTAAAACTATCCGACGGAAATCGCAAAAGCAATGTCGCGTAGGATCGCACGCTTATTCATACCCTTTTCGATGACAGAGGGTGGGGAAATATTTCATTCGGGTTTCTTTTTGGCCTTTCCCGATCCGAGGCAATGATCCGTAAAACGTTTGACCTTTCAACGGCCGAGGGGGGCACCGAACGCCTTAGTTGCTCCCATTTTAGGTAAAATTCACTTTCAAATTGTAAATAAGCAGAGGAACATATTTTCGGTTCCTGAGAACACTCACAATCATCGTTCATACACACTTTTCTACCCATGAGTAGGAATCGAATTATTTCTTGACTGATCTTCGAAGTGTCACGAGAAGATGGACACCGTACGTAAACTCGATATTTCTAAGAAGGTCCGTACTTCCCGTTGTGAACCGACTTTTGGAGAGCTGTCTGAACAGTAGTGTTCCGATTTATTTCCTTACACCGATTATATTTTACATCAAACATATTCGTATCGGGAATTACTCAAACCGATCTATGCTAATATGTAACCGTACCTAATAGTATTTCGTATTCCTCACACCAAAATTACAATAAGTACGTAAAATATCTTAAATATACAAAAATCTTACTTCTGTTCATAAAGATATTTGAACCCAAACATGCATTGACAAATTCATTCAAATGTTTTCGAACCTTTCAATGGCAGTTCTTTGGAAGAAAATTCCGGGAACTCTGTACGGTAATTAATAACGGAGCTAAAATGGATCTGCTATTACGTCGGTATTGCGTGTATTCAACGCCATCTAAAAGTTGCTTATTATTAATGATATATTTCTGCCTGTCCATGCAAACTGTGTAAAGTAATGGGTTTTGCAAAGATCTGTGAGTATAAGATCATTGAAGAAAAAGGGAATAGTATGATTTGTATAAGTAGGCTTTCTGTAAATGGAGAAAGATGTTTTCGGAATTGGAAATAGCAGCACTTAAAAAATTGATGGAGTGCTTAACTTCTATTGTATGACTAAAGGAAATAAAAGAACGAATAGAATCTCAAAAATAATAAGCTAATCGAGTAAGTTGCCGTGCCTTTCCAGCTGCGGAGAACATCATCTAGTCGAAGAAATAGCTTACTTTTCTCTCATTCGTCCGAGTCTAGAATACTGCTGTGCGGTTTGGGACCCGCACGAAGTAGATTTCGTCTCAGATGGTCCAGCGTAGAGCAGCCAGATTAGTTTGCGGGGATTTCAGGTTTGATAGCAGCGTTACGGCAATGATAGATTCCCTCGGTTGGAATTCACTACCGATGAGAAGATCTGAATATCGACGGAAACTTTTCGGAAAGTTCATTCGTTCAGAATTTATAGACGAAGTAAGTGAAATGTTAGTGTTAGTTAGTAAGTTGTTAAGTTGTTAGTTAGTAAGGAGCGAACGCGATCTCCGAGAGGCATTGACGAAGCGTTATAGGGAAGTAATCGCAAGGACGGATAATTACTTTTGGTCGTCTTTTCCCCAGGCTATTAGAGATGCTAATAGGGAGGAATGAATAATGGTGGTGTATTAAACCCACTGCCATATGCCTCTGGCGGCTCGCGGGGTATATATCTAAATCTAAAATAACACTACATCGAATTTGCAATTATAGTTTTTTTAAATTTGGGCATCTGATGCATATAAGTATTGTGTTCTCCAGACTCCACACCAATGTTCGTCAACCACAATAAGCTATCGAATCTTATTCATAATCCGAAAGACCCAATTCCGACATCTAACAAACCTGGCATTTACGAAATATCTTGTCAAGATTGCGACGAAGTATAATTCAGACAAACGAGAAGAAAAATAGAAACAAGATATAAAAATCACTTGTTTTATTTCAAATATAATCACAGAAACAAGTCCAGCGTCGCACAAGACATACACGAACATGATCACAAAATTTCCAAAGAAAGCTTATAAAATCAGTTCAGAATTGGTCCAAACTTGACGCGTACGAAAGCCTTTCATTCACAGAAACAAACGACGAATAGCGACTTCGGACCCACCCCTTCCTCCGTGTTGTTCTCTCTACACTGACGTCACACAACAATATGCAATAATGCCCATACCCCCTTCGCTCCCCCCTCAGTTCTCCTCTTCTCCGGAAGGTTGTGACATAATCACCCAAATACGTATCGAGAATAATAACGCCTACGATACCTCAGCCACGGTTTACCTTTAATCCCCATGGTTAGAGGGTACTTCCGCACGACTCGATGGGTTGTTCGCAAACAACGGCTATTTGGAGCTTTCTTAACTCTTAATGTTAATAACACAGCCGTGTTCCCTTTTAAGTCCATAATAAGTATTTTCTCATCATTGAAACGCATTTTCCCCACCCTCGGGGCAAAACGGGTAAGTATACACTTTTTTGAAAAACCATAATTAATGCAAAAATGCTAAATGTGTAAGACCAAATACATGACTTTTACAAGTTAACACTGTGATAGTGTTTTTCATATCATAATATCGTAACTTTCAACTTTCCTTACACCCCAAACAAATCTGCGAAAATTAAGGATTCCTTACTTCCCAACCTTCCCCTATGTACGTAATGAATATATTCTTACAACATTTCTATGAAATAAAAGATGAGCTTTCTCGTACATAACTATCAACTGAACCAAAGAAAAGGGATACTAATTTTGACAAAACCGTTCGGTTGAAGGAGAAAATGTTTGAATCAGGGCAATGCCAAAGGTGCGCCACTGAAATGAAAAATATATTCGAACCCCAAACGTGTTCATATTAGCTGAGGCTCTTGACGGCCAGAGAACAATGCAGCTCTATGTTCTGCTGCAAAAAACATTGCAATGGAGACTACTTGAGGCGCCTTCTACACAGTGAATCATAAGCTGCGAAAATTATTTTTTTAAGAAACGGGCATGAAAGGAACAAGAATGAATGCATAGTGCAGTGAATAAATAACACTTGCCCAGTCTAGTATTGACATTTCCAATATTCTTTTGAAAGTTTTTCATCACGATTACCAATTTTCCCTCGAAAAAGGAATCGGCTGCAAATCTTTGAAAGTTGAGATTTACATCACACTAATTTGAAGCCGTTTGATCCCTCTCATTTACCTTCATGGGTTATATTGAAAAAGAGACTTTTAAGTCTCAATCTCGCCCAAATAAAGACGATTTATTATTGTTATTATAATTATTATTATTATTTACAACATTCATTATTCATTATATGTAAGAATTTCATTGGATTTTTTCCAAAAATATTTACTTACAATTAGTTTTCAGTAAACAACATTATATTTTCAATTGTGGTATAAATGCAAATTTATGACATTTTTAACATTGGTTTACTATACAAATATAAACATTCACAGAGCATGTGTCATGCCATCTGAAGCAAATAAGTTTAGAAAAAATCAATACTATCCTGGCTGGGGTGGTTCACGGAAAATAAAAGGGTTTTCGAACAGAAAAGAAGAATTTTATCATCTATTAAATTATCTTCAGACTTGTTTATGATTATGTTATGTTTATGCTTATGATTTAGAATAGCCAACCCAAAATGATTCGGCCGAAAGAGAAACTTGATGAAGTGGCGAATTGAACATATATGAAAAGAAAATCTAAATTTCAAGCTGGATAAAAACAGACACAGGTATATTACGTAATACATTCTAAAGAGTGCATTTATTATAGTACTAGCTGAGGCGCCCGTTGATTCTCAACGGAGAATATAGAAGTAGATTAAATTCAAGTTGCCGGTCGTGTAATGCGTAGATTCCCTTTAGAATAAGGTCTAAAATCTCAAGCTATTCTTATTACACAGGAAAATTCATGAGCTCGGCTCAACAATCGTATTGATCGTCAGGAGGATTGGCTGTTTACAACCTCAATAATTTTGGAAAATTCACGCGTATTTTGTCGAAATTCTCGGAATTTCGATTCGAAAACAATACCCCACGATCAAAATTAGAATATTCATCTAATTTCTGTTCTTTTGATTCTTGTCTCGACTATGCACGACTATTTTTCTATTTTGATTCTTCAAAAGAAATACAGCCTGCTACCGATAAAAGTGAAGATTAGATTTATTTTTTATGGAAACCCATCTGAGCGATCTTGGTTCAAACCCAGCAAAATTATCGAAAAAAATTGAGTCAGTCCTGGTCCCAGAAAACACGTACGCAAATTTTAACGAGAATCTGGCGAACGGTTTGTACTAAAATCGAAGATACACAACATAAAAACAAACGTACAAACCCACAGAATTTTTACGTTATATCATACAAGACTGTATGCCCTGCCCTGCCCTACAACTGCCCTCATACATGAGCTGGTACTCTCCTGACTCTAATCACGTACCTGCAATTGCTGGTTACCTTCTTACAGAAAGGTTCTCGTTATCCATGCAATATATCGTCCTCTTCAATCATCAGCGTTATGAACCTAAAGTCCTAGAGTATTTTTACGGGATAAAACATGAGCTCGGATTCAACAATGGGATCGGTCGTCAGGGGGATGAGTTGTTTATAGCCCCGAATTTTCACATAATTTTTGTATATTTTACCGATATGCTCGCAAATTTTAATCGAAAGTAAGATTCCACGACCAAAATAAGAATCTTCATTTTATTTTCTTTCTTTCGGTGTTTGTCTCGACTCTGTACCACTATTCCTTCTAATTAAATTCTTCAAAATAAATAAAGCCTGCAACCGATAAAAGTGAAGCTTACGTGTATTCCTTGTGAAAATCTGAGTGATCTTGGTTCGAACCCAGCAAAATTCTTGAATAAAAATGCAACAGTACTTCCTTACTGATATCAGAGAACACGTATGCAAACTTCGAGACATATCGGGCAAACGGCGTGGACTTCAATCCAAGACAAACAAACAAACCCACAGAATGTCTGCTTTTTATATATATAGATGAGCAGCTAAAGTCAAGTATTACGGTAAATTATAATTACAGAGTAAGTCGTTTGTAATTATCTTTTATTATAGTTTATTATTATGGTTTACTGTTATAGGTTACGGCACTCTATATATTTTTTGTGCAGATCCTAAGAAAATTGAACTTACTGACGAATAGGTCATAAAAGGTTTTGCTGCCACTTGTTCATGAGCAAAGGATCAAAATGGTGACCTTTCGGAAGAAACACCATTTATGACTCATTTACTTGATAGGTACAGTCGAGGACATACCCAAAACTTTTAAAAATCAAAACTCACTATTTTAAATAGCAAACAAATACACATAAAAATAATGCGCAATCGCCATCGTTAAAAATATGAGTTAGTGCGAGATAAAATAGCTCCGTGGAAACCGAATTCCCTTAAAAATAAATTTCCGTCGAAAATGCCGTGGAAAGGAGGGGAATACAAAAAGGCAAAACACCCCGAATAATATACGAAAGTTTATGGATCTGCCTTTTCGATTTGTTCGGACTCGATCCCCTTTATCCCATAGAAATCTTTCCACATCGGGGGAGAGTGGACGATGCTCCAGAAAGCGGAAGCTGTGACCAAACGATGAGGCATATTTTATGAGGGTCAATATTCCGATTTTCTTCGGAAATAAATTCAATTTTCACATCGATATGTTACACGCAGTAAACTTCGAGGCTAAGAAATAAACCGAAAACTTTTTTACATCGAAAACTAAAATAAAACAAACAAAGGATAGTAATGATTAATGTAAGGCTGCTTTACAAAAGGCTACTATAATACACTGATAAAAAGTAAAATAAAATAACGAGAGTGATTCGTGGTCTCAAAAGATTACAGTGAAACAAGTAAGAACATTCTACGGAAGTTAAAATATTGGTAAGGATGACGACAATAATATATGAGCTAACCAAGTCCTTTTCAAGTGCAAAACAATGGCGAGGGAGTAAAATAATCAAATAGATCAATAAATATAAGTCCTATAAAGTCAATCTGACTAATTTTCTGACAGAAAAGCATTTTCTCTGGATATTGAACAAGCAGCAAATCCGATTTGGAATCACTGATTCGGAAGTTCTTTCACGATGGCGATCGCATTCGAAATGTGATTTTCATCTTCTTCACTTCTAAAAGTCCCCTAAGCTCTTTTCGCGTCTTCCTCGCCGATAAACTATGAAATAAAATCGCCGTCATCTTCTACGATAAACTCAGTCACTCGAGTTTCGCAGTTATTCGTTTCGAATCGTCATTTCACGGAGTGAGAGATATTGCTAGAGATATTGATAGAGATATGTGGCGCTTTATCGAATTTCCCTGATTCCTTTTCAATTCGAGAAAGTTCAAATAAACGATACAGATTCAGGGTTAATTTTGTGGTACTTATCCATAGTAAATCCATGGTACACAAACTTTTACTTGACCACTATTTATTATCAGAATAACACGACCCAGGTTTCGTAACGTCGCTACATCTTCAGGTGACAAAATAAGAACACTTCCGAATATATATACTCAAGGAATCAGCAAATATGAAAGGAGGAGGGGGGAGAAGGTAGCAAGCAACGGAAGGAGGAATAAAGGGACCTAGGGGGAGGAAGGTGGAATGTGGGAGGGAGGGGGTAAGGGATGAGGCAGGTTACACAGCAAAGGTTCTCAATCACAATTCGAAGAAATGCAAGATATACAGAGTTACTTGCTACCTTCTCCCCCCTCCTCCTTTCACATTTGCTGATTCCTTGAGTATATATATTCGGAAGTGTTCTTATTTTGTCACCTGAAGATCTTTCGACGCTACGAAACCTGGGTCGTGTTATTCTGATATTAAATAGTGGTCTAGTAAAAGTTTGTTATCTAAATAACTCCAAGATCACGATAAATTAATAAATAATCGGACGTAGTTTTAAAAAGATTAAGCGAGCTAAAGGAGTCTCCCTATAAGAATGCATGGCTTCGAGATCTGCTGCCCTATGCAAATAAATTTGGCATAAAAGGAGAAAAATTAGCGAAATACAAGCTTCGTAAAGGCTTTTTAATTGCATCTCTAATCACCATTCCAACTTAGAATTCACGTTCCATATTTTCCAACCGTTTTAAAGTAAGGGATATCATTATCCAATAAAATCATCTCACATCTTGGAGAGAACGCGGTAAGGAGTATGAATAATCGGTGTCAGCTTGTACACCAAAATCATGCGATACAGGGAATCTCAATGCAAGCTGATCGAGATATTACTCAACAGTTCATTTATTGATCAACTCTCCGTATTTAGTAAGGTAAAAACACAGCTGTTAATAAATTAGAGGTCGGCGTTACTCTTTCATACTCCTCATTTGGCTCGAAATATTCCAATGAACCCACGCGACGGGAATCCATTTCCACATTGAATGATTGAAATACCTAAACTAAGAATTTATTCTAAGGGTATACATTACCAAAACTGTTTCAAATATATTTACTCAGTAAAACATTCTGTAGTGTGGATGATTTTGTTATCGAAAGAAAAATATTCATTGTAAATATGTATGTATATAAGTGTATCCTGCTGTAACTACTTGTAATTTAAATTTTGCAATTTGTATTACTGTCTATCAACTACATGACTTATCTTATACATACTTTCTACGTCATTGGACAGATAAAAATTATTATTATTATCATCGAAATTTCGATTAATTCCACAATCAGAATAAAGCACATTTAGCGAAATCGTTTTAATAGTTACTGCCTAGGAGTTATTTCCATTTGGATTAATTTATTTCGCTGTTTAGATACTGCAGTTTTTATCCAAAGATTGGATATTACCATATTCAAGGTTTTTGAGAAATTGGTTATATACTTAGTTAGAGATAGGAAATAGTGAGGGTAAGCGCAATGGGTTCGAGAGGAGGTCGTTGGTGCAGTGCTTGTAATGATAAAAGGAGTGTCATCAGGAGCGGTTGGTGGAAAAGAAGAACTCATTTACATCCCCAAAGACTCTCCTTCCCATTCTCAATTCGATAACCCATTGCGCTTACCCTCACTCTTTCCTATCTCTAACTAAGTATAAAACCAATTTCTCAGCTTTCGTTGTGGTTCTCATGATGGCGTGCCGAAACCGGTTAACCCGTATATTTTATTTTGTGGACTTGTGCACGTATTGTATTAAAAAGTTTTAATAGATATGAAATTCCTCCAGATCTCCTTGGACAATATTAATTTTTTCAAGGAAAAAAATGCCAAAAAATTGCACTCTTTACTAGAGTTTCACTTCACCCAAACCATTGTATTTCCCCTTGTTTATTTTGCCTAACAAATACGTGTACCCGCCGGAAATCGATCCCGGTACCACTTTACCCGAAGGAGTGCTAGAAGTAGAGACTAAGAGAATCGACCAGGTTTACAAATAAAATATTTGAAAAACTAAGATGTCTTCCAGAGGTGCTTCTTCTGGACGGAAATGCCCCTTCCAAAGGGTGGTGCATTCGATATTGTGGCCTTAAAAAGGAGATTGCCTTCTCGGGATCCCCTGCCAATGATGCCCTCTTCTTATTGTTTCTGAGGAATCTCTCTGGATATGTCATTTCCGATGGGATTATTTTTCTCTTCGGAAGAAAGATATTTGCGAGAGAACGTATTTTTCAGCTTCGAACCGTAACGTGTTACGCTTCTGTCGAATCGGTTCGATCTTTTCGCTCATTTTCGAGAGTTCGTCACCTCATTTCTCGCTTTATTCATTTAAATACTCGAAAGCTTAGAAAACAAAAGTTCGCGCTACTGATAAAATAACTATCGAGTTAAAAATTAAAACTCGTTAAAATCCATTTCAGTCTCTCATAAATCGCAGTGAGTGATAAATACATATTGAGGTGCAGTTACACTGAATTTCGTTTTATAGGAAATCATTACTGGGACTGGTACCAGTCATGTCGCTATTTTTCACCTCTTTTTATCAATGGGTTTCAGTCGCACAACTTCATGTGCAAAGTTATTTCCTATCCTCATTCTTTATTTCCAATCCTTATGGGGATTCCCTTACACCGATTTGTCAGCTGGCTGCCTCTGTGAGGACCTCTGGCGGTGGTCGGTGCCACTACGTGGAGCGCCACTCGCCTTGCGGACAAAGAGGTGGGATTGATGCGGCATGGCAGTTAATATGGCTATGATAGTGTGTTTATGGTTGATATAATATGATAGTTAATATGGTAAAAGTGAGAATACGGCATGATAGCCCGGAAAGTGGGAGACCTGGATTCGTGTCCCGGTCATATCGCTATTATTACCTCTGTTTATCCCTGGGCAATATAAATACCTAGGAATTACGCTCAGCAGTAATTTTTCCTTCAAAGAGCATATTCGAATCGTGATAGGAAAGGCGAATGGGATGCAAAGGTTAGCCAGTAGAATTCTTAGGGGATGTTCATCGAGAGTAAAAGAAACAGCGTACTTTTCCCTAATTCGATCTCTACTTGAGTATTGCTGTGTGATTTGGTATCCTTATGAAGTAGGGTTAATTTCCGATCTCAAGATGGTTCAACGTAGAGCAGCAAGGTTCATCGAGGCAGATTTCAGATTCGACAGCAGTGTTTTGGCTATAATAGAATCCCCCGGATGGAACTCTTTAGTGATAGAAGACTTGAATATCGAGGGAAGCTTTTTAAAAACGTTTTCACTACCGATTTCGGGGAGGAGATAACTGATATTATTATCCCAGATATAAACTTACGCGATCTTCGGGAGAAAACAAAAACGCGATGCAGGGAAGTAGTTGCCAGGACAGATAACTACTCTTGGTCATTTTTTCCGCGAAGTATTAGAGAAGCTAAGAGCTGTCCAGGTTAGATAGGGATGTCGGTGTTTTACACCCCTTGCCACACGCCACTGGCGGATTGCAGGGTTTAAATGTAAATGTAAATGTATTTTAATCAAGTTGTTATCACTTAATATTTCTAAACAAATATCCAGCCTAATAACTTCATATAGCAGGGGTACCAACTTTTAAAACCAAATTATTCAAAAGTTTTTATTGCGTAGCTCTTTGTTTCTATATCGGAAATATACGAACACGGATTTACTCAGTCAGTATTAATAAAGTATTTTGTGAGCCCTTAGAGCATTTTAAATTTTACAGATGCATTTGAAAAATATCCGGTAAAATATTATAAATTTCCACAAAAAATAATGTTTTGGAAATTATTTCTTTTTCAGTTGGTATGCGTGCAATGGAGTTCATTATTTTGTAGTACTTAGCAATGAATTAATTTGTTTATAGGCACTTAAAAATTTTTAATATATTATTTAGATTATTTTTAAAATTTATTTTTGTAAACTTGGTAACCTTGCTAAAATTGCATACTTTTTATTAGTTGATATCAACGAAATTCTCAGATAATCATAACATAGCAAACATCTTTACAAAACGAAGATTTGGTTGAACTATCTACATTAATTTCTGTGTTACTAGAGGAAATACACCTCCTGGGGTCATATTGACCCCACGTGACTCACTAAAGTAATAGATAAATTTTCAGAGCAAAGATTTTTATGGTATTTAATGATTTATCATAAATTGTATATGCACAACATAAGATAACCATTAAAAGACAAAACTGAAATTAAAAATATCTCAAGACTGCCGATATATCTATGATAATGGTTTCTGAATTTAAATAATAAAAAGATATGTCAATTATATACATGATCATATTAGTCACATAAATAATGACTTTAATTTGTACAGGGGCAGAAAAATAACAAACAAAAATGAGAATATACCTGCAAAATTAATAGAATTCTGAGAATATTGACTTCATTCTTAAAAATTGACCTTATATAAGTAAGGTTGAAATCCAGGATTAATAGTGAAAAGAGGAAATTGCCAATTGCAAGAATATATTCAATTGTTAAATCACTTGCATTTCTAAAATGCTATTGATACCCAAGAATATTTTAATGATTTATCTACAAAAAAGTCCTCACCAAGCACCGAGTTTTAGATATGAAAAATTTAAAATATACAGTTCTTCCCCTATAATGAAATAACTTTTACTGTTGCTAATTATTATATTTATAAACAAATTTGAAACTGGGTAGAGAGAACTTTCTTAGGACAAAATGAGGGAGTGGTTTTCAAAAGTGAAATAAATAACAAGAGATCTTAAAGGAAAATCCATAATGGGTTTTCTACAAATAGAATTCTGCAAGATTTCTATAACTTTGCACTAGGCACACTTCATTTAAATTGTTTTATATAAACCATTTTGTAAAACATTATTTACATTATATGCCCCACTCCACTTTTTATGTAAATCTATGCACATTCATACATACACATTTAGTTGAGGATACCAATGATCATACGGTCAAATAAAACTATTTGAAATACTTTACCTCTTCCAACATCTGTTGTGCTCTGTGGTGACCCATTGTATTCAGCTCTTCTGCGACGGCAGTTTCTGCATGTGAAGTTCATTGGTGGAGTCTGAGTTGCTACAGTCCTTTCAAGCTTTAGAAGATGTTTTGAAGTGTGATTACCATCCTCTTGAGTTGATCTGGTGTGAATATGATTTCAATCAGTTAATAAATTCATTCATCTACAGAATAGCAGTTAGACCCTAATAGTTTTTTCATCCCTTTACTTATATTTTGAAAGATAAGAATAAAGTTCCAAGCTACTATGCTATGCCTTTACTTAATATTTAGTTTAATTGTAAAACTTCATTTTAAATATGATACCAAAATATTTACATAGTACATAAACAGGGTTTGAAACCCAGAGAGAAGATGGTGACTTCTTACAGAATTGGATCAGAATAACTCGAGCAGCAGCTTCATTTTCATGAGAGCTATTTGGTTGTTATTACAGAAGAGAAACATTTTAATCTGTCTATACTTTTTATTAACAAAACCAGTTTGCTAACATCGCAACATCTTCATGTGTACACCAGAAGAACTGCAAAAATCAAAATCTCTGGATAAAAATGTCTCTTCTAGTAAATAGTCGTATTTGGAAAACTACTCATCTCTATTTCTTTACAAGTTAAAACAAAAGCATGGATGATTGGCCATGGTTATTACTTACTTTCACAGATAGTCACAATAACCTTAAAAACTCGATAGAAAATTCTCATTCATGCCTTCAAAACATATTAAAACATAATAAACACATTCGAAACATAATAAATTGTAAATTTATCATTTGTCCTCAAAATCTACCACTCATGTACCTCTTTCCTCCCCATGAAGAGGACATTTAGCCAATCATCTGGTCAAACATTAGTATATCTGCATTTGAGCGAATCCCGGGGAGATCAAGTTTCCACAGAGCTCTCTTTACTTGAGCACACACTATACATCAAAGCTGGCTGTATGGCTTTAAGAATGTCATTAACTATTATTAAGATATGATACAACATTTCTCAATTTGTGTGATTTTAATACATTTTGCTAAGGAATTTTGAGAATGAATTTGCCTTTCTAGTGTATATCAAATGGATAATAAATTAAATGGAATTAATTTATTTCATAGCATCCTGGACACTCAAAAGTCTACTTCATTGCATTTAAAAATTTGTGATGCTATTGATGTAATTTATTAAAATCTAATATCTCAGGAACCTTCTCTTAATGAAATGTTTCCAACAGGTTCCAAGATATCAAAGAGGGTGAATCATTTGCTTATGGTAAAAGTAAATTATTTCAAAGTTATTTTTCAGTATCATAATAAGGGCTACCTGAATTCATTGACAGCAAATTAATTACACATAGTAGCCTCAAAAATACAATGAGACGTTCCTTGAGTATTAACTGATCACATTAAATTTGAAGACATGAAACATGAAGAAAACTGGGTTGTGCTCTTCATCTCTTGAGGATGGCAATTTAGTTACTGAAATGCACATTGAGAGTAAAGTGCTTGCATTTTCTCATGCCAATTAAAAAGAACCTTCTCCCCTGCAGTTTGGATACTTCTGAACGACGGGTTGCTTAAAACTGCTAACTGCTAAGTAAATAACTGCTTTTTGATGCTTTTCACTCTAACATAATAACACAGCCATCTACCTTTTCTCCTTTTTAGATAACAAAGTTACAATTACCTTGGGAAGAGGGGAGTTATGACTGTTAAGCTAAAGGTAGTCAAATAATAATTATCAATTAAAAATTATCTTACTGTCCCAACCTTTGATTGTAATGGTAAGTTAAGAAAAGCCAAAATCAACCAGACAATAAAAATAAGTAAAGAAGAAGAGAGTGGTGATTGTGTGTTAAGAAATGTCAAAATAAATTAAGGAGAAGCAATGGAAGGAGTGAGGATGAGGTGGAAAGGGAGCATGGTTTTGAACAAGGGGGGGATTAGGAAACTGAAATTTGTAAAATATATTTGATAAAGAATTTTTTACTATCTCATATTTCTCAAGAACATCCAGTTTCGGTCCTTTGTCACAAAAGTGGAGAACATTCACTGCAAAGTCACTGCTTTGTCCATTTTCTAATGCAGACTAAAATTGGACATAGATGGTTTGTTATACAAAAAGGCTGAATTTATCTCAATTTAAAATTTTATTTTAAACTTATTTTGAAGTAAGAATATGGCCGAGGAAAATATGCTGGTAATATAAGAAAAATGCTAAGAAAATAAGAATAAAAGCTGAGTCAGGAAATGCAGTGATCATTAATGATACTACTATTCAAAAGTGTTTACTTTGAGGATAACTTAAAATACACAGAACCGATGATTGGTAAGAAAAAGAAGATAAAACCCTCCATATATGATGCCACAAAAGATTAAATTAAATTCTTCTTCGGAATTATGGCAAAGAAATTACCCTGTATTTTATATGTGAAGGTGCTATTTTGTATTATGTTCAGTTGTAATAATAGTAATTACAATAATAAAACAAATCAAATATTTCCGATAATTACATTACATCATTGATATCTATTTGACCTTTCTGAAATATAACAAGTAAATGGAACTATAACTTAAGTTGTTGCAGTTCTGTATGAACAGTTAAAACATTTTTTTTGTTCTCTACTGAAATTTAAGTGCATCTTATATGCCATCAAATATAATAATTTTTAGGGGAACTGTAGTTACTAGACAAGGTGTAAACTGTAAGGATAATGTATCAATTGCAGACACAAAGTTTCAGCACTATAACAGAGCAAACTCATGGGAAGAATCCAGATGATGCAGGTAGATATTATATTAATGATACAGAATCATACGTAACTTTGAGGTAATTATTAATGTACAAGAACTCCATAGGGAAACATTTACTAAACCACACAGTATTATAAACATTGACCATGGTTTCATAACATCACTACATCATCAGGTGTCACATCAAGGAAGTACAACCAAATATATACACAACAGGAACCAATGAAATGACAGATGAAAAGGAAACAGCAAATGAGAGTAGGAAGACTGCAACATTTAGCATGAGACAAAGGAGAGGAATGCCAGCAGTGGAGGTGGAAGGGTTAAAGGATAATGGTTTGCAAAATGGGGGAAGGGATGGGAAACAGAAATTCGTTAACAATGTTCGAAGAAGAATTTTTCATAATCTCCAAAATTTGTAAGACGTTTAATTTTGCACTTTTTTCACAGAGGTGAATCACAGTCATTTCAAAGTCACTGGAATGTTCCATTCCTAATAGGTGTTGGCTGAAATGGGAAGCAGAAGGATTATTAAAGGAAGCCTTCTGGGCTGCTACCTGGGTGGATTAGGAAAGATTATTAGGATTATTGTTCTAGAAAGCACTTTCATTTGTAGCAGAAGTGACAGACTGAACTGTGGTGACTGTGATTCTTTGTACACTTCTGGCCAGACCAGGCATGGATTTGTGGACCAACAGAAAGAACACAAATGCACTTTCATGTGTACTGAATACAAGCACCAAGAATAAACAGAAAGAAGCCAAAGAAAGTAGCCCCAAACAATGAATTTCAACTACCTTATTTTGAGCGCATTCTATTAAAGTATCAGTGCCGACTATCAGTAAGCAGGAAACCACCTTTCTTTATGTTTGTACATTTAGGATATGACTTCACTGAAGATTTTGTAAAGTTAGTAAATACTAGGGAACTAGCACAGGTAAAGCATTACTACCCTTTGTTAGGAGTATGCAATACAATTATATTGATGACCACGCATCAGCAGAATCAATGTTTATAACAAACCAAGTTAGCATAGGCAAAAGAGTAAAAGAATGCCAGATGCTAGCTAAGCTCATGTAGAAACCTTAAACATAAACTATTAAAATTAAGTTCACTATATAAAGTGTTTTTAATCTAAGAATTCTTTATTTTAGGATTAGCCATTTTTTCATTTCTTGGAGATGGTAAATGAACTTGAAAAAGAAGCAAGTCAATGGTAAATGCTTTTGAAAGCAAGAAAAAATTTTTCTCCTTGTACGAATTCAAATTCTAGCTGCTCGAATACAAGGTTGAAGGAATATAGATTTCCATCTACATTATGCAAGTTCCACCTTACAGAGGACCTTTCCTATCGGCAAATAGCCTTGTGCATAAGCAATAATATTGTTTACCTAAAGGCAAGATAACAAAATTGACTATAGTTTTTAATATTGGATAAATATCCTCAATTTTGTAAATATTGACTCATATAAGTGTGCTCTGTTTGCAAAATATATATGTATATTTGATTTCTGTTCACTCATTCCACTTGGATGCATGGATTAAAGAAAGCCAATAAGTTATAATTAAATATAGCCTAATTGAATTAACTTCATAATATATTTATGGACATAGGCACTAATCTACAAATAGGTTCAAATGAAATTACCTATAATATCTGCTTCTTGTGTCTTTAAGAAAGTTAGTCTTTGGTGGTTTCATGGAATTCTTCTTTGGAGATGCCTCATCCTTGTCAAGGCAAACATCATCCAATGATTTTTTCAACAATTGTTGATATCTCTTGCTTTTGCTACCAGAACATGGTGGAGTAATAATACCTCCTAATTCATTATCTAGAAACACCTTTTTCCTATCAGTTTCAGGAGTTGATGGTGCTGATGAAGAATGTTGACCATGACTTGGGAATGCCCACTCTGGCAGAGCTGTTGGAGTAGAGGAATTGGAAGGGCCTGAGGAGGGCTGAGGGGACACAGGTTCCAGTGACGATGCCATCTGAGAATTAGAGAATTTGAATTTCTTGGTGTATGAGTTTTAATCTGAAGTAATTTAGATTTATAGATAAGTGATACTGAAATAATTGCAATCATTCTTCATTTTACTAACAACACCAGAATTATAACCAGGTTTAGATGAGTAATTTATAATGACAAAAAAGTTTAAGAAATGGATGCTTTACCTGAGATTATTGCTGATTCTCTCCTAAGCCAGAGGTGTTCAGTCTTCAGGTCAAATGTGGCCTTTTTGAGCATTCAATCTGGCCTTATAATCACTTCCTGAAATAAATTTCCATATTCAAATGATTTTGATTCCCTAACTTTCTAGACAATAAAAACAGAAATGTTTCTGTTTTAGGTGACTACTTGAGAAGAATTAATTCATTTTCTCAAATTCACAAGTTAAACTATCCAAATTTAGGCAACTCATGATACAAAAGCAGTCTATCAATGCTTACCATTTGGTTGCATGAGAAAGGTCTTCAGGTCTTTCTTTCATTTTTCAACCAAATGGTAAATTCAGCCTTCCCATAGAAAAAGGTTTATCTCCCCTAAATCAATGAAGGTAAAAATTTTTGTGAAATGGAGGAAGATTTTACTTTTATCCTTATAACTGACCAAAATACAAATGCCTTAATTAATGGGATTTAATTAGTACACACATTTTTCATGAGCTAAAATGTAAGAAAATAAAACTTTTATTTCCTTAAAAACTTGAATTAATAGGATGATATAATTGAAAAATCAGTTAAATTCATAGAAGAATTAGTGGTGGGAAGTAAGTTATCTATTTAAGTCAGTCAGATATGATTAAGAATTATTTTAGAATACTTTTGTGCTTCTGTCTAAAGATAAATAAAAAGTAATATGGGAAGTTAACAGAAATGAAATAAAAATAAAAAAAGAGAGAAGTTAATGAGGTACAAGATAAAATAAAGGAATGTCTTACAAAACTCAATGAAATTTTTAAGAAAGGAAGAGTAAGCAAAGAAGAAAACTCATATAAGAATACTAAGAATCTTTGTTTAAAATTAACTCAAAGAAAATATAGATGGTTTAATAAGTCCTTAGAAAATATTATCTAACCTGATCTGAAGGGAAAAAACTTCAATAGAACAAAGTAGTAACTATTAACTCATACTCAAGAGATTATGAGAAGGTCACAGTAAAGCAGGTACTTAATAATAATAATTATTAAATCATTACATTTATTAGGAGTAATATTATATTTATACTCCTAATATTATATTTATTAGGAGTACATTACTTACTACAAAGGCACAAATTACTACTGAGAAAATAATGATAAAGAGAAGAATATTTCAGGGTGACACTCTAAGTCCTCCTTGGTTTTGCCTGACATTGAACCCCTTGTCTAACCTCTTAAACAGTGAAGGAGCTGGTTTTAATATTAAATAAAACAGAAGGAATCAATACAAAATTACTCTCTTACTGTATAGGAATGATATAAAAATGCATGCTGCCACAGAAAACCAGCTTTCAAATTTAATACTACCTATAACAAAAACAATCTCCAACGATATATGCATGAATATTGGAATTGATAAATGTAGGGTTCTAAACATTGACAAAGGCAGAATAGTCAATGGAGATCTCTAGATCAAGGAAGCAGTTGCAATAAAAGCCATGAATGAAGGGGAACACTTCAAATATTTAGGGTTCATACAATCAAAGATGATGGAAACAGAAATACCTAAAAGACAAATTAAAAATTGAATTCTCTCGAAGATAAATGAAATTCTAAAGTCGTAACTTTTAGCCTAAAATATAATAAAAGCCATTAACACATATGGAATAAGCACATTGATATACTCCTTTGGCATAATAAAATGGACCGAAACAGAATTAATGGACTTACAGAGACTAATACCTACAAAAAAGACTACCTTCAATCACCACCACCCTAAATCTGCAACAGAACACACTTTACTCCCATGACAGCTTGGAGGAAGAGGCATAATAGATATCAAATCCCTATATCACTGACTGGTCTCCTCTACTCAGAAATTTTTCTTAACAAGAAGACATGGTCAGAGATGCGCGAAGCCCTATGTCTAGCAGATAGAAACTGCACTCCGTTAAATCTCAGGAAAGCTACCAACACCCCTCTATATAAAAATAGACGAGCAAAAGTATTTAGAAGCATGGGCCCACAAGAAGAAGGAGGCATTACAATGACCTTAACCAACAATACGTGGACAAAGAAGCTTCAAACAAGTGGTTGATGATAGATGACCTCTTTGGGGAGACAGGAGGGTTTATGATGGCTATCTAGGACCAGGTGATTGAAACAAAGAACTACAGTAAATTTATTCTGAAAGATCCAGCCATAACAGATGACAAATGTAAGCGGTGCCATCAAATCACAGAAAATATTCAACGCATATTATCTGGGTGTAAGATGATGGCACTTACATAGGCATAACTTAGTTGCAAAAATCATTCACCAAGAAATAGGTAAACAAATGTTATTACTAGATAACAAAATTCCACCGAACTATAATTATAGCCCAGTTTTGGAAAATAAAAAGCATAAATTATACTTCGACCGCACAATAATGACAGATAAGACAATTCACCGCAACAGACCTGATATTACTCTTACAGACAAAGAAAACAAAATCAGCATTCTCTTGATCTGTCATTAAAATCTACTGTGTTTCGAAATTTAAATTAGTTTAATAGCAGCTATACGGTAATACATTTTCCACTCCTGATTTTTACGGTTATCATTAAAAATCCTAATGAGACGTTGTAAAACTATCGAAATAGAAAATAATACTTATAAAAATAGAGAATTCCCTCGTACAGTAACTCCACTGCGACAGCAGAAGCAGTGGGGATACAGGACTTCGCATTAGAGTTTAGGGACCCTTCCATTTTGAAAAATCCCCTCACGGTATAATTATATTTTAATCTTTCCCTAGACTTCAAGAAAAAATCCTAAACATTCAATTTTAATTCCTTAAATATTCATCGCGGCGAAACAGCCGTGGCGAATAGCTCCAGTCTCAGACTTTTCTTGATAAAAAGCCATATCTGGTTTCCATTAGATTACATTGTCTTTAAAATGGGATCTTTGTCTTCTCCAAGTTTCCAAATCCTATAAAGAACTCAAATTTAAAAAAATCTTGGACCTTCATCTTTTTCTTTCTGGCATGGACCTCCTGTAAATCCATATGGCCCACTTTGGGAACCCATGGTCTAGTATACAAGCTACATTTTCATGCCGGCAAATAAACTGTCTCACGTGGCCGTGCGCTTAAGTACGACGTAAGCCACAATGTTGTCTATTTGTGGTTATCTGGGAACCCACGCTTATTCCGCCGCTGCACAGTGGGCTAGAATCGAAAAAAGCTGGCCAAAAATAAAAAAGTGCTTTTTTTGAGTGCGGACTTTGAAACTTCGCATAGTAGTTCTTGAATAAATTCTGCATATAACTATGAAATCATTTCCGTTGGATCTCACGCGTTACAATTCTATAGGGGGTCAAAGTTGACCAAATTTTACGAAAAATGCCGGTCCTCGATTTTTCGCAAAATTCTTCCATTTCAAGCCAATCCGGAACCAAAATGAGCTAAATCATCGGGTAAAAACGATGTAGTATTATAAACCTAATCTTTATGCTTCATAATAATGGGTTTGAATGATCACAGTTGAATATTTGCATTATTTATACAACAAAATGGCGAACCCTTATTTTACGGCAAATTTCCACCTAAAGTGAGGAAAATAGTAGTGAATAAACAAGGTGTACGCGGAGATATTTATGCCAATATGTTCTTTGAAGCTTTCTGAAAAAGAATCTGAAATAAAATCCTGCGACAATTTGCGACGCCGATAAATAAAGCGACTTTTCGATGGCGATGCAAGAGCTATGTCCGTGCGGCGGAGCGGCATAGCCCATTGCTTATTTTATTTCATGCTGAAATAATATTAGAATTTACATTTACAGGTGCAATTTATGTTTACTGTTGCTTTACTTACTACAATTTGATTTATCAAATTTTCTACCGCTTTATTCCGTAAGCAATGCAATGTTTTTCGTTGAAATCCTCGCAATTCATGTTAACTAACTATTTTTAGTGAAAAATTAATAAATATATATATAGTTTATTTGCTACCTAAAATGTCGGCGTCGTAAACCTGACATCACGGCGGAATTACACCGACTCCAGGTTATTCTCTCCAAAGGTACTATATCAGTTAAATTCGTTCAGATTCCAGATAAGTGAATTGAGCTTTTAGGCATTTCCATTTGCCATAAAACGTATTTGGCAATCTGTAGAAAATTCAATACCCTTAAGGTGGTGCCATTTCCCCATTCTACCCGTTTTTTCATAAATTTGGGAGCACTTTGATAATGTAAAATAGACCATGTTGATGGAAATATTGAAAGATATTCAAGTAGATTGGAGAGATTTATAAACAATCATACCCCAAACAACAAGTAATAATTGAATTATAATATGAAGAAACGTAGGTCAGAAAAGGAGTTAGACAAGGCTGCTGCATCTCGCTAGTCTTGTTCAAATTATACGCAGAGAATTAATGGAAATTGCACTAAAGAAAGCAAGAGGGGTAAACGTTGGAGGAGTAAAAAATAGAAACCATAAAATATGCTGCCGATCAAGCTGTTGCGGCAGAGACAGAAAAATAGTAACAGAAAACAATAGAAAACGCCGGAAAGAGATATGGAATGAAAATAAACATCAATAAAACAAAAGTTATGAGGATTGGAAAAAATATGTTAATGTTAATATCTTATAAGAGGGTCAGTGAATATAAGGGCATACAATCTCCATCAAATATCTGGGTAGCATAGTACACAAAGACGTGAACTTCACACAAGAATTAAGGAGCAGATTTTCACAGAGAGAGAGAGCATTTGAAAAGACCAAAGCTCTGATTACTGCCAAGAAAATACCAATGTTTTTTAAGGAAGAGATTTTTCAACTGTTGTATATAGAGTGAAGTAGGATCTGAAACTAGGACCAGGAGAAAGAAAGGGGGAAACTACCTTAAGAGCTTTGAAATGTGGCAATGAAGGAAGATGGAGAGAGTGAGATGGTTGGACAGTGAGAGAAATGATCAAATACTAGAATGGAATGGATAGAAAAGAGGGATTATTAATACAATACGGAAGCAATTTGGACGGGCCGCATCATGAGGCACAACAGATTGATGGATTATTGAAGGAAAAACAAAGGGAAGGTGTAGAAAAAGACTCCACGATGTGACCTTCCTCCAGCTTTCATTAATCGTTTTCTTGTTCAAAATATGCCGTGTGTACGCCTAAGGAATTTGCGAATTGAGTGAATACGTCAACACTGCTGCGCATTGGCTCCCCGCATGAGAATTGGTAGATAAATAAGGTTCGGAGCTTGTCGGTGCACTGGTACCGATAAACAACGCGGCACTATTATAATACTGTGAAATTTCGTTAATTACTTTTCACGTTCCCCGGCCTCTCAACGATTGAAAAACACAACTCAAAGGTTAGGATACAGAGGTAATTGTAGTGCATACTCCCCAAAAGGGAGTAGCTTGATTCATATGCATATGGGATGGAAACGGTGTTATTAGGCTTTAAATAGTGTTTCAGCAAAGTATACGGACGTGACCTCATTAAAACTCCAATCTTATACCCTATTAGCAAATAAGAAAAGAGGAACCAAACCATGAGATCCGACGGTTGTCAATTCCTCAAAGGAGCCATGAAAAAGGCCTCCCGCGGGATTGAGGAATTTCCATCAAGGAAATAAATCCGCTCGACCAAAGGTCAGTGGAAATACACTCGAGAGACCATTTAACATCATTTTTCATCTTCGATATGTCAGGAAAGCTAATTCAAGCAAAGAGGGAAAACAAAAAATCTCTTCCTAAGATCTCGAACCGCCGGAGGCTAAGGGTGACCACGGCAAGCGCCCAATAATGTTTGCCTTTCCGCTTGGTAAGGCCGTTAACGCGTGCCTGAACATACCAAATGCATCACCGATAAAGGAAAATGTAAACCACCCATTAAAAGAATCCAAATCCTACACGAAATATAAGTCTCCCGACAACCCGAGCCGGAGGGTTGCAATTTCGACCATTTGCTCCGTTCATAAGAATCTACACTTGGCGAAAATCCAAAAGAAGTCCGAGAGAATTTCAATATGAAACATTTTTTTCTGCTTAGCTACTGTTCCCCTAAATCGTTGAAGTCCCCTAGAAACACACACAACCATTCCCTGATCCGATCAGCCGAGATTCGAACCCGGGACCTGGGGTAGGAGCGATAGCGTAGCTGAATGGTATCCACTCCACCACTAAGGCCGGTTACTACTAATTTTCATTTTTAATCGCAGTATTTTTGAGAATCAAAAACATTTTTATGAAGGCGTTTAATCCGACATCATGTATTCTTTACACATAATCTTGGGTGCGTGAAGTATTCAATCCAAAAACACAGCTGGAGGTCCGGTACCGCGGCTCTTTAGTCCCTTGCTACTTTAGAAATCGGGCAATGATAAAATATGATAATTTAACTAGTTAATTTTATGTGACCTATTAATTTTCAATGTTACAGAACACTCATGATGAAGTAATTGTTGCATAGAATAGTTTTCGTAATATTTTATCTTTCTAAGCAATAATTCGAACAATTAATTAGGTGCCTAAATCTGAGAGCTCTATTCAAAGAAGAAATTATAATTCGGACTTTAAGGAATGGCAAAACTATTGTTATCATTAAGTATGAAGCCTTCTATAAGCACAGAATGCGCATTGCGAGATAATAGTGGTGTTATGGAGGTAAATATCAAGGAAAAGAAGTGAGAAATGATGAATGATATAAATGGTGGACCAAAAAGAGAGAAATAACACATACATTTATTTTAAGAAATTTATAAAGTTAAAATGAAATAGAGTTCATAATGCACGGGTAATTATTTACTTTAAGGTAGCTCGGCGGTACAAAAGGAAATAGTTTATAAATGGGAAGAAGGGAGGGATTTAATACGCAGGTATATGAATAAGCAGAGCGATGCGATTACTCGTATCGCTATTCAGATGGCAAACATTTCCGAGTTCTTTCTCTTGGATTGGGCTCAGCGAAGCGCCCCCTCTTTCCCCGACATGCGACTGCATTTTCATCTAGAACATGCAGTCGCATTGACGTCGTAGAAAATGCCACTCGGGAAGTTAGTTATGAAATGTCCGTCTAATGGCTCGGCTCCATAAAATTTTAAGCAAGTAATGAGCGCCTTATTAAGAACGCCTTCACGTAAGTGTCTCTCTATGGGGCCCTCTCCATTCGTCTGAGACTTTATAAGAGGGGGAAACAAATACCTTGAAGCCGAGAGGCGTCCCAACGGACAGCGTACCACATTTGACTGGACGCTAGGGACACGAACCCCAAATCAAAGAGGAGTTGATCGATAGGACAGACAATTGTGACAGAAACCGTCCAAAATAACCTGTCTACCAGAGTAGTGGATGCCATATAGTTTGGGTATGAAGTTCCTGTTCTGTACAAAACAATACTTCACGCTGAGTATAATCTATTTGATTTCCTCGAATACTTTGTGTAGAATACAAAAAGAGTAAACAATAAGGGATAAGATGGTTTAATAAAAGGAAAATAGCATCAAACGAAAAGCTATGCGCCTCTTCAATGAAATGAGAAAAGCCCTTCAATATAGCGAGAATTCCTTTTTGAGACAGAATGCAGCCAATAATCGTTTTCGACGATAAAATGCCAAATCGCACAAAAAATCGGCTTTTTCGCAAATCATGCTGATTTTGCCATTCTATTATGGAATAACCAATAAGTTTACAACTATTCCGACAAATCCATTTCCTCGTTCATGGTACGATGTCTAACAATTAATGCATAAGGCATTCTTCATTTTGCAATAAAATTAACTATATTTGACGAGAAATACCGAGCCTGAGGAAATCTTTCTGAAGAATTACTAAAATATGCGAAAAATAAGTTTTATTGAAAAGACGAACGAGATATATATAAATCAACAACGCGGATTAACTCCCCTATTTCCGAGAATTCTTCCTACAAATAGTCGTTAGGTGTCCATTCTCATACTTAGAATTTGCGTAACCTGCGTGTTTATATTTCGTAATATGATTGATATAATTGAATAATGTTACTAAAATATTGGTTTAGATTGCATCTCACTTACCAGTTTGGAAGTAATCCTTAGCTAAAATCGCGTTACACTTTAAAATAAATAAACTGAGCTGAATTGACTGAAGCAGTCCACAATCGCGTAAGAACCTCGCAATACTGAGGGAACAAGTCACTTGCGCCTGAAAATTCAATGAGTCACTCGCTACAAGGCGAAGCTGAGTGCAAGCACGTTCGAGATCTCAAAATAACGTTATTTGACAAACGGAATAATTTCTCGGAAAATTCCGGAATGGAATTTTCGTCTTAATCAGCCGTAAACGTAAAATATATTTAGCCTTTTTACTAGAGATTTTTGTTCATCAAATATCAAATCAATTCAAAATATTATTATCATCAACATCAAATATTGTTCAAAAAATTAAATTTCACCACAAAACTCTTTGCTACTTTTCAAAGATACTTGATAGCTCGTCTAGAATCACTTGTTACATCTTCGTTGTAAGCATATATTATTGACCTAACTTCTTTCCAACCAAGTTTTACTTTGTTATCCCCTTTATCATTTTCCTCTTCTTTCGCCATTTCCTTAGTAAGTATATTAAAAAGCGCCGTCGACGTAGGACAAGGTTGGCTGTAGAACCCCTGAATTTCGTGTATCTTGTCAATGTTTCTATCTTAAAGGTCCTTACTCCTCATTCCCTAAAGATCCTACGTGATGTTTATATAATTTTTCATGAGAGAAGCCTATTGTATTGGGCTTGTTATCGAGTTATTTATTTACAGCAACAATTAATATTCCACAAGTTGCTATGGCTCAAGCTCATTATGTACTCAATAAATAGCAACTCTTTTGATACTCGTAATTAAATATTTGGCCAAAATAAATTCTCAATACATATAACTCGATGTACTGAGTGAACATAATTTTATATGGGAGCATTATTTTATAGCTCCACTGTCACAAAATTCACGGCACACAAGTTAATTGTGATTGAAAAATACAACATAAATGCAACGAGATATCACAACTCGAAAATATCGGGTAATCACAGGGCATGTGACAATTATGAACAAGCTCCGATAAGTTTACCTTCGAAACCATCGAAAAAGGACAGATCAATAGCATCGGATACTTCACTTCACGGATAAGTATGTTTTCGGAGATTTTCACTTCAATAAAAGAGGAAGAAAGGCTACGGAATTGCAAGAAAGTTCCTCTTCGGAAACTGAAGCGGGTGATGTAGATGGCTTGCATCACAAATCAAAAACTAAAAACAATAAAAAAGAGAAAAATGGGAACGATGGCACCGAGAGATATGAATGAGAACCAGGCTGAAGGCGATCCAAAGCATGGAGATGAGAATCAAACTGAAGGCATAAATGGAGGCAAATCAAATCGTACATTAGGAATGCCTGATGGTAATGCGCAAGAAACGAATGTAACAGAAATGGAAAAAATAGGTACAGAGTAAATAAACCACTTTGGTATGCTTGTAAAAGAAGAACAAGTTCAAGCGAAGATGCGGAATTTATGTATTATTTTGAAGAAGAAAGCGAAGAAAACAAATCAGAAACTGAATCAAGTGAAGATGTTAGCTCCCACGGAGAATTCGTCGAAGAGATACGAGGGTTTGCAAAACTCACTCGAGAAATAGAAAAACAGAATAAAGATCAAGAGGCGAGAGTTTCTAAGGTGGCGGAAAAGATTAACCCTCAGTATTCTGGAAGTAAATCCAACAAAACATTAGAAGTAAAACCTGAATCAGCTCCAGGTTTACTAAGGGGATCTAAAATCGGAGAAAGACGACGAAAGAACAGCCGCGACTAGAATTACTATCAGATCCACGCAGGGGACAACCATGGAAGAAGGAGGAGTCTCCTTCTTCTTCCATGGTTGGTAACACGACCAAAACCACAGCAAAAATCGCCAATAGAATCGCTTACTGGCCCACGCGATGAAACTCGGTTGGGAGGACGACCATAATTACAACCTTCACAAAAATCACCTGGAATATTACGATCAGGGTTTCCATCAGATCAGGAATTGTGGAAGGAACCACAAATAGATGAACGAACAGAGTCAAAGCGTGTATCGCCATCGAAGTCAAAACGAGAACGAAGGCCACAGCGACGAGGACGATCGCGATCAAAGCCACGAAATAGACAGGAAGAGGAGTCAAGGAGAATATCTAAAAGTAGAAAGATGGCAATACGTCAAATGAAGGAAACGGATAACCACAAATGGTGGTTCCATGGGTTAGGATATGATGTGGACTATGATGCAGAAAAAAGTTATACATGGATTCTAGGACCTACAGCCTATGATATAGTTCTCGATGCTATTGCAACATACATGCAGCTATTTGGAAACATAGGGAACCCGTGTGGATGTGTTGATGACAAAATATCAACTGATGAGTCACCTGCACCTTGTTTAAATCCCGATACCACTGAAATAGCAAAACCTGCTATTGATCGCAATAGCACAACTGTATGCTCTCTTAATTTTTGGGCGTTAATGATTTCCAGCCCCTTGGCTTCAAATTCAACTTTTTCAATTTCTGTATCTCACCTAATGAAAAAGTGCTTTTGTATATTGGCTACCACCGGGATTTGAACCCGGGACCGCTTTCATCAAAGGCAAACGCGCTGTCCACATGATTATCCGGGAGCCTTGATCGCAAGCTTTTCTTCCATTCGGAACCAAAAACAACGCCAACCGTAACGGAACTAAAGATGCCTGAACGTTTGGAAACCGATATACCCACTCCAGAAACCGTAACGCCCGAACTTCCCCTTGAACGCACCAGGCCAGCACCCCCATTGCTAGAAAATGTCCCTACTTTCTCTCTCGAAACGAGAAGACCAACACCGCTTTCGGAAATCGAGATACAAAATCCTTCTCTTGAAGAAGGTACACCTCCCTCAGAAACACGGACACGAAAGCCCTCTCTGGAACTCAGGAGAGTTACACCACGTTTGGAAGCGGAGCTGTACAAACCCTCTCTTGAAGAAAGGAGTCCCACTCTTCCTTCTGAGATGGAAATGCCCACCCCCTCTCTTGAAGAAAGGAGGTCCACACCACCTTCGAAATCAAGGACTCCGAATCCTTCTCAAGAAATCAGGAGGCCCACACCTCATTTGGAAGCAGAAATGCCCACACCATCTCTTGAAGAAAGGAGACCCACGCCTCTTTCAAAATCAAGGACTTCGAATCCATCTAAGGAAATCAGGTGACTCTTCTGAAGCAAAGGGTATCAACTCTGAGGTGCGAGCAGAGCTGGAGCGACGTTTCACTGAAAACAACGATATTCTTCTGGCATGCTCTGATGCTTCGGCGATGGATTTGGACAAATTGCAACCATTGAATAAAGTTGGGATCATTTTGCCTAATGATGCCGAGTTCTCTGTTGCGAAAATATTTGTGGAAAAGAAGAGATCAGAATGGCTATCTGTGAAAGGTGAACGAAGAAGTGAAGGCTTCAATATTCTTTCGGCTCTTTACGATTATCGAGATGCATTTTGACAAACTTGCAAGATGTTTGCTGCCATCGAAACTTTCGGCTGTAGTACCGCAATTTGTGAGAGCTCTTTTTCAGTCATTTCCCGAATTAATATTCCATCTCGATTGTCTATGACTACTCAGAGAATGAGGAATTTAGCTTTTCTCGCTTTTGAAATCAAAAGACTTGAAAAAATACCTCACATCCTAATCTCACATCCTGAAAGCTTTTGACAGTCAAAAAGCTCGAAGACTCCAACTATTTTGATGTCAATTTTACATTTATTTGTAATGAAAATGTGAAAATATACTAATGATAAACTAGAGTTAAGTTTCGTGGTCATGAATTTTATATTATTTCTCTAATACATCATTATTATTTAGCTTCGAGCATTCATTCATTCATCTTCTTGCATGACACTAAATTTTAAGTGGGACACCAAAAATGCCTCAAATTTCATGAAGGTATGTATTTCAAAATTCATGGGTTACAACATTTTTGAGGCTGAGAAAATTTTTGGGGGGCTTAAAACATTTTTGGGGGTCTAAGCCCCCCCTAGCCTCCCACTGGATACGGCGCTGTCAACTCAGAACGCACACTTCCCATGAAAGCAGGAGTTCCTGCACTCTCTATGGAAAGTGTTTTGTCGATATCCCCTTCAGAAAAGGAAATCCATCAATATCCTTTACCTCAAATTCCACAACCGACAGCGGAGAACAGAACTACAATGTATCTTTGTAAGCTAATGGAAGTAACTGGGCCCCTATTATGTATCTCATCACTTTTCGCGTTAAGTCAGCCATGTTTTTATCGCTATGGCCAAAAACGGCTTATGAAGTGCTTTATGAGTTAACTGTGCACAATATATTAAGATACCGGTGGAATAGGTCTCTCGTTGGCAAAATTAAAGTTGATTTGTAGCAGTGTTTACGTTGTCATGTACTTACTTGTATTCGTTTTTTATTTTGACATAAATAATGCGAACAGTTAAACCAGTTTCGCATGGAATAGTAGAATTTTACTTCCATGATATTTTCCATACAGTAAAATAATTTCGAAGTATAAGAATTAATAAAGTTAATATGCTAATGATATCTATAGGTGTTGACAACAGTCAATTTCTTGGCTTGTGGAGGGTACCATTGGGCAGGATTTTTATCATTTCCTGTCCTTAGCAGCCGTGAGCATTTGCATTACGCAAGTATGTGATGCAATTAATGCATGGCTGCTGAATAGATGGGTAAAATTCCCTAGAACACCCGAAGAAGTTGAGAGGGTAAAAGTTAGGTATGTATAAAGTTAAAGCTTATTAGATTAGTTTCCTTATTATATCAAGCATTAAACTTTTCCAGTGTTACCATCTGCCTTTTTTATGTTAGTCAAAGGAAATCTGTCCATTTCTTATACATTATTATTACTTTGTTTCAGATATTTGGAAAGAACTGTTTGCCTGGCGTCATAGGTGCAGCGGATGGCACCCATGTAACCATCGTTCCTCCAGACAAAGATAGGGAGCATAGATATGTGAATAGAAAACACTTTCACAGTATAAATGTCATGATAGTGAGTAAACCTATAATGTTAACATCTGCTTCTCAGTTGCTTCTTTCTTGTCTTTAAATAATTTCTCTTCCACTTTAGGTATGTGATGATGACCTTCCCATTACCACTATCAATGCAAAGCACGAGGGGAGGAAGCATGATGCAAATATTTGGCATCATACCTTATGCCAGGACAACCTCCAGAGGGAGTACAATGATCATAGGTATGTATTTAATTTTAAAGACAAGGTTTCCTTCTGTACTGAATAAACAAAGCTATCCTCATTTTCAGGGGATTCTGGATACCCAAATGAGCCATGGTTGCTCACACCATTCCACAACTCTGAGCCCAAATTCGCCTGAAGCTAGGTTTAATAGCAGCAAGAAACTCAGTGGAGAGGTGCATTGGGGTCCTTAAAGGGTGGTTTTGGTGCCTGATGCATGACTGAACTCTCCATTACACCCCATGGAAAGCTGGTATGGTTCCCATACTTTAAATTGTGGTTTATCTTACTATCATAACTAATGAAAATTCAATACCTGCAAGAAGTAGATGTGTTGCATGCCTTTGACCTACACCAATGAAGTATTATTTAAATGTTAATGAAAGAAGTACCTCTAGGAATCAACAGTTGCAACTATAATCAAACATCTTGTTCTTTTAGGAATCATGATGAATGCCTGCGCCATCCTCCATAATATGGCACTGCACTATAAGGTTTACTTGCCACAAAACATCGACTTGGAGGTAGAAGAGATCATGTTCAACTTCCCCTTGGAGATGTATGCGGCAAGGGAAGGGAGTACTGTGCGAGGGACAGTGGTGCGGAACTATTTTACTTAATGTGTGCTGTGTGTATCATTGCATCTGGGTGTTTGTGTGAATGCATGTATGACTGTTTGGGGTCAAGGGAGTGTGGAGAGGTTGGATTTGATAAGGGCCACACATACTTTTACCCTGGCGGTATGTTACATCATACATCAGTATTGCCATGGTGACTGGTATTGAATGTAGTACTTTGACTCAACAAGTCAGAGAGTAAGGAATGGAATGCAGCAAGACCTACCATTCGGCCTCTTCATTATGTTTAACTAAAAGGAGAACCTTAACTCCAATGATAAATTCTCATTGAAATTTGTGACAGTAAGTTTGTCTCAATTTTTCTAAGTTTTAATCATATCATTTCAATCTATCTTTAAATATATAGAACTATCTTTAAATTTTTTGTTTCAAGTTTTTATTTAACTTCTTGCAATTTGTATTCATATTCTCATGTTTTTTGAATTCTTATATTTATATGTTCTTTGCATAACATTTTCTTTATCTTTCAGAAAGTTGAGTTAATTTTTGGCTGTATTCAGAAATTGGAGTTCTGATTTCTTAATGCAGCCTTAAATTAAACCTGGCACTTGGAAACAACAGACGCAGTTGATGGATACAGAGGAGCAATGAGCATCATCAAGAAATATTCTAACTATAATAGCAACTCTGGAGAGTTTCTGGACAGGTGAATACTTTCTTACCAAAAAGGGGCCAGGTCAAGGCTGAAAGGATTTTCAATTTAAATTTGAACAGTTCGAGTTCAAAACTTTTTTATAAAATGCTGTAATAAAGGGTACACTTTAAGAATTTCAATAAAACGGTTGAATCAGAGTGGTGTGAGTCTTCTTTTCTCCTCTCCACTAGTCTGTCTGGCGCTGAAGAAAGATTGGAGTAGAGCAGCAAAGATTCCTCCTCGTAGAAAACTCTACTCATGTGAATTTGGTCCTGCACATTGTTAAATAGGAGTACTTCCCTGAAAAATAGTTTGTTATTGTGCATGCACAGAAGTAAATATTGAGTGAAGTGGATTCAATACTTGTAAAAATTTAACTATCAGAGATGTTAAGTTAATGAAAAAAATTAAATGAAATTTACTTTGAATAAGCTCAAGAGAAGCAAAATTTAAGTTCAAATTTTTTCCAAAATATTAAATGAGAAATGTTCTCTCAGACAAGTAATTTGAGCCACATTGAAAATTGAAATAATACTTTGTAGTTGCATATGAAAATTAATTTAAGCTCAAATCAAAACTTTTCAAATTAAATAAAAGTACTTAAAACTTGCAAATAGAAGTTAATTTGAAAATTACAAAATTTTGATTAAAGTAAGATTTTAAGTTGCAATTGATCAAGAAAGCATTCAAATTAATTAACAGAAAAGTGTCGGGCCATGGCCAGCTAGTAGGTATGTTGAAATATGCAGCTTATAAAATTATTCTGTTTAGTACCCTTGTATAATCTGTTTAAATAAATAAAGTACTACTCATTAACCTCTTGTAACATGAACCACTAACCATTTCCTTGACTTGTTCTCTTCACCTTTTGAGGAACATACTAATCTTGAGATCCAGCAAACTGGCATGGCCATAGGTTCTCTCTTTTTCATCTTAAATAACCAGTAATATTTTATCAGTAGTGGAAACGAAGAAACTGATAATTTCAACTCCCAATGAATGGATATTATCGTAATATTTTTGTCTAAAACCAGCTGGTTCCCCAATGTTAATTTCACAATCCACTCTTAATAGTATTATGAAGATGCCACAAAAAGGTAAGGCAGGATTTCCAAAAGAAAAATGATACCATTTTCATCTTTTTATTTGTCAAACTTGTTGAATAATCTAAGCATGCAGCAAAAAAATATGTAAAAAAATTAAATATAAACATAAAAAAACATTTTGATAAATGAAATGAGATACTTAAACTGAGCAATTCAAATTAAAAGATAAATGTGATTGAATAATTTCAGCTAAAATTGAAATAAAATCAATCGAGAACTCAGGTAAGTCTCCAAATAGAAAGCATCCGCGCGGGACTTGATCTCATTTTCCAATGGCATGGACTGGCGTTGCAATTTCAGGCTCTGTTCCATCAAGCCTATCCTCCCCTCTTCCTGTTGCAAACGCAAACTTTGAATGCTTGAGATGGAGATCTCAAGCATTTGTTTTTTTAGCTTGAGCCTCTTGCTGCTCTTGCTCTCCACAAGATCCGCAAATTCACTGTTTTGCCAGAAAAGTGAATGTAGCACATTTATTGAGGAATTCCTTTACACTAAAACATGTACCATGTAATTACAAACATTTCAAGACCAATACCTTTATATCTACAATATAAAAGGGGTAAATTTCTAGTTGTACACAGTTTGGGGATTCTAGAAATTTACCACCGTATTACACATATAACGCATATCAATTGCATAATAAAGATAAATTGTAGAAATGTAATTGACTTCCATGCCTTATTTACTACTAGCAGCAGCCGAAAATTACATTTCTAATAAGCACGTCGAAGTAAGTAGTGTTTGTTGTAAGATTTACGCTAATGCATATTTTAAAGTTATATTGTAAGTTATAGTGTAATGAGATATTATGGGGTTGTTAGAGATACCTTTTATGGTAAATTTCTAGAATGAGGGTAAATTTAGAAATTTACCAACGAGTCTATTAATTTCTCTCCGTGTAACAGTTTATGTAGACGGAAACTAGAAATTTACCGATAAACTAATAGAATTAAAGATAGTATCATATCAGCGGTTGAATACACTACTTTCCCAATCAAAGGATAGGAGATAGAAGATTGTCATTCATTTTAGAATGCAATGTATTTATGATAAAGGTATCTGTTTTACATCTTTCAGTTATTTCTATCAGCAGATTAGCACTAGTTTTTACATCTACTTTATTTGTGACAGGGTTAATGCTGTGAATAATACATATTTCCTAAGATTTACTTACATTTTTTGTATCCACAACAAAATGTTTCCTTTTCAATATCAAATAAAACATTATTTATGATTCTTATTTACTAATAAGATTAAACTGGTGATGGATTGAATAAAAAAAATATTTATCGTTTAAATGTGTAGAAAAATGCCTACGAGAAGAAGAGTACAAAAATTTCTGGTAAAATTATCGGGTAAATTTGTCGATGAGGACTGTTTGGAAAAAAAATGTTTTTTTTAATTTCTATTAAATTCCCTATTGCCCTATTTCGATGATTTTTTCAGGGAAGACACTTGAAATATTGCGGCTTATTACGCAAATGAGAACAAGAAAGTACCTCGTGTAATTACTGAGATATATCGTTTATAATGACCGAGGTACCGGAATGGCCTCCGTAGGCCATGTTTGAAATGTTAGTTATGGCGTTTGGACGCCAGTTGTAGCGGTGATCGACGAGTTTCATCTTTTGGAAGCAGACAAAATCACGGATATTAGCTCTCATACGGGCGCTAAATTTTAAAGAAACTGATGAAATAATGGCCTGAAAAGATGAAACAAACCCAAAAAATTAAGTATACTATCCAAAAAATAGAGTAAATAATCAGGGATTATGTTAATCATTAACAGTATGCACGTAAACAAACGTTGTGGTTGAAGTGGGTGGGTTGAGTTGGCTGGGCGGTATTCCTTCATTTACATCGTATTAATGAGGGATAAATAATCCACTTCACCGCGAAGTTATCTAAAATAATTTTTTTAAACGATCCTTTAACCCAAAAATTAACTAATTTCAGTTTTTAACGGAAGACATTGTTTTTCGCGTTAATTTTGCATTGTCTTAAGAAAAAGACACCCTCACGTTCTGATCGCAAGCTATAGTTGGTTTGCAAGCTCGATTGGTTTCCAAGGTGTTTTTAGGGAAAATCACAGTGGTAAATTTCTAAGTCCAAGAGTCCAGTTTGGGAAAAATTCTATATCTCCTTTACTATTGAAGATAGAACAATGATTATTACTCCATTGATTAGAAGAAGGATTGCGGCTAATATATATGTAGAAAAATCACTCCAAAACACTGCCATTTTATAGGAATTTCTCTCCGAAAATGATCGTTTTTTGACGTTTTTCGTCTGCTTTTCGGCCATTTTGGATGGTTCCTCGGAATTCCGCTAGGGTTTTTTTCTGCTATTTCAACTCTAAAGCCCGTCATACACGGTACAATCTAAAATAAAATATTGTGTAACATGGCCGCCTCCTTCTTCCTGATTGGCTGAATTTTGAGAATCTCTCAGATTTTCGAACAAGTTCTATTCCAAAAATATTGTGAATCGGCCATTTTCACAATTTAGACTATCCTGTCACCTAGGTGTCAGGAAGTTGAACTTGGTGAGTTTGAGGATGTCATGTATCAGGATTTCCAATTGGCCACGGTCGATTTCCGCCACTTGCGACACTGTCTGACGCGCTCTTTTAACTTCCCCATTGCCTTGTTTACCTTTTGAAATTGCTGCTTTCTAGATTTCTTGAATGGAAAAAGTTCTTTTAAAAACTCATATCCGTTTACTATAGTAGTTACTAGATTAGTTACTTTAGTTTAGTGTAGTTTTATACGTTATTTAAGACTTAATCTGCATATTAATACGTGAAGAGAAAACTTTGGATCCATTTTTAAGGATGTTGCGCGAACGGAGGAGTTTGAGATTTGGCATAGTTAAAGTTTATATGGAGAAAGAGTGCAGAAAGGTAAAATCTATGTCCAAATATACTTGGTTTGACTCTGGACCAGTATAATCGTCTCTCATATGAAATACACACTAAGTTCATTTTGATCGATATCAGGCATTTTTTATTTTGAAGAATTCGATCAAAAATAATGGTAGTACCAAATCGAGATTAATACCAAAAGAAAGAAAATTGAATAAAGATTCTTATTTTGGCCGTAGAATATCGCATTCGAGTCGAAATTGAGAGAATTCAGACAAAAATGATGAAAATTCTGTGGGAATAAACAATTCCCTAACGACAAAGGTGATTGTTGGACTCAGCTCTCATACGAATCAATGCGAAAGATAGCCTCATAAGAAATTTATTGAGAAGAAGAGCCGGAATTTTATGGCAATAAAACCATACGTTAACTTTTGAAATTGAATTGATTGAGGCTTTTTTTTATGAATAATATCACCTTCTATAATGTAGATTAATATTTTCGGCTTAGTAGATAAAACTTCAAACGATTTATGTTAACGTTCTAAAAACAGGGAAAATTTTTCCGTCGAAATCATCCGAAAGGCAGCAGTATATACAAACGCGATTTTGTTCTAGCAACTAAATAAACGAATACTCTATTATAATAGTTAACAAGCACTATTTGTGTCAACGGAAAATACGCGTATCTTCACAAAAATGAAATGAATTCCAAATGCAATATATCTTATACCTCTATGAATATCAAGTCTCATTTATATTAGCATTAATTTGATTCAATAATAACATGAAAAATTAAAAGTAACATTGAATTGAAACAAACAATAAACTAAACAACAAGCCGTAATTGTGTTTCTTTTATTGCTACGAACATTTAATTTTAAATTCCATTGGTATTGCAGGGAATTAAGGCAAACAACACGCAACCTAATGGCGTGTTTGTACACTCTCGCAGCTGACGTAATAGAACAAACTTAAAAACATTATAAGCAATAATCATAGAGTTATAATTATTGATTAAAGATCCTTAAAATTGTGGTATTTTCTTTGTTTGTGGATTATTCCAGGATGGTTTGGTCGAGGAGTCAGACCGAGAGATTCATTTCCATTGTAATTGAGCGAGTTTTGTATCTATTTACATATGTATGTGAAACTGTTTCTATCCCGTTTTGTTTTAGGTGACCAACCACCACACAATTAACATTATATTCTATAAAAAATCTCCTTTGTTCAGCCCTTCCCTGCGTACTTAACCCTAGAACGGGAACGCGGGGTGAAAAAACACCCCATACCGGTTTAAATCTCGCGGCAAAAAGAAACGGCTCACGTACTCTTACGTAAACGGCTCCGGGGACCCCGGACCGTAACCATAATTCAGTTTCAACGTCTGATAGTAGAGGAAGCACACTCTCAGCGTCAGTATCACGTGGAAGCTCGAGCTGTGAACATTTGAAGTGCGACTGGGGTGTTTTTCACCCCTCGATCCCTTTTGTGTATAGTTTTCGTCATTTTAAAGTTTTTTTTATATTCGTATTTTTTGCACTTTTTGGGTAAGTAATGAGTCAGAAATCCTCATATCCGGAGGAGGAAAGAATTGAAAAATCTACCACACAAAACAGTGTTCTGTTTACAGGAGGTATTGGATGACGGGCCAATAAGACGGGACGTAGGTGGAACAGGGAGACAGGGAAGATGTGTTCATTGTCATTGTTAAATTTGTTATTCCTTCTCAATAATTGTACTTTATCGTTCCAAATAAAGATATTTTTTATCAATTTGAACGAAATTCTTTATCATTATGACGATCTGTGAGGCAAAAATCGATTTTTTCAAGTTTTTGCTATTTGCGCACTTTGCTTTCTCAAAATAAATACCTTTTTTGGATAATTGGCCAAAAGCACTATAATACCCTTAAAACATAGTATCTCCCCTTTAGAACCTCGTTAAAATTACTCAATTTGGTCAAAAACTCACTGAGATATCGTAATTTTAACGAAAAATGTCATTTTTGCTAGTTTTTCAAGTTTTATGCCCTTCTTGTTTGATTTCCACGAACCTTTCAAACTTTTAACCAAAACTGTTTAGCTCCCTGAATTTTGGATTAAAAGACGAAAAATATGAGCTCTTATGGAACCCCCAAAGTCATACTGGGCCCGAGATATTTAGTTGCCAGTAATGTAAATGACTTGGAAATTTGTATTTTAGAGTCGCCAAGAATTACAGACCAATTGCTAATTCAAATAAATATGTTTAAAGAAAAAATGCCTGAGTCGACCAAAAAATCATGATGTAAATATGTTTAAAGGCAGACCTGAGGGGTATTTAATTTGTGGGCTGAGTTTCGGAAGGTGTGTCCCCATTAGTTCCGAGTTAGTTCCGAGTGTAACCATCTAGGTGGCAGCAGCTTTAGGGGCATTGCTTTTTACTTGGCACTTAAAGATAACTTTGGCTGAACGCCGATGGGTTGTGGGTTGGGTGGGCGAGATTCCTTTAATTAAATCGTCTATATTTGTGGTAAATATCTGTTGTACCTGGTTTAAGGAAAAAATTCATATCTCCTTTACGTAGGACACTAGAATTATAATTATTGCTTTTATAGATAGAGTAAAGATTGCGCATTATATAATGATAAAACACTATTATGTCACTGCGTTTATTATTTAGATATAAAGCTGCGAAAATGACCTTTTCCACTACTTTTGATGCCGATGTTTCGGCTTTTTACGAGCTTCCAAGAACTGCCGCTAGTGCTACACTAAACGAATTTCTTTTCTCACTAACCGTTTCTGTGCTTGGATATCGTTAGTCTTTGCAGAACATAGGATTCGAAGCAGGGCCATGACAAGCGTTCATTTGTCATAGTTCTGTCCTCCGCTGCATTTTCCCGCACCGAGGGAAGGACGCCACTGGAGCCAATAGTAGCAATGAAGCTTTTTACTTAGGCCTCTCGAAAAACAGCCAATTTTGTATTTCCACTGTGCATGATGTTCGTCTACGGTCGTTATAACGTAGTTAAGTGATTTCAAATAGCAGCGTACATTTGTGAGATTGCGTTGAAAATATTCCCGTCGACGAATAATTTTTATACCCGAAAGATTATATGTATTATTCAGCAAAATAAAATGAAAAGTAAAACCAGCAGATTCCTGACTGTTGCATTGAAATTGATAAACTATTTATTAAAAACAGTAATTTTGTGACCGAAAAAGAGATGCGAAAAAAATTAAATTATCCTGGGATTGAACCAGCTAACTACTAATTTGTAGTTAACTGTGATAACCATTACACCGTGATGACCGTGTTGAGTTGAGGAGATGTTTTGCAATTAATTGAAATTATAAATAGACGCTGATTTTTAAATTCATTTTACAAAGAAACCAGGAAGAGTTTGTTTAAACAGTTTAAACTGTAATAGAGTAATTAAAATATGCCAAATACAATATTCAGTATATAATAGTATATTCGCCTAGTACAATATACAGGCCATCTGTTAAACTTCGGCAAAAAGAATCCGTCCCACCCCCACCTTATGGAGAGTCGCTCCCGTGATTCGAAGTTAGTACGAGTTCAACCTTTGAGAATAAATCGCATAAGTAATTAGTTTGAAGTTGCTGCGTTTCCTTAAAAAGACGTTGGAAGCCAATTGAGCTTGCAAACCATCTATAGCTTGCGATCCGAACGTGAGGGTGAGTATCTTATTCTTAACACAAAGCAACATTTGCGACAAAAACACTGCTTTTCCTTTAAAAGACCTTGGAAGCCAATTGAGCTTGCAAACCAACTAAAGCTTGCGATCCGAACGTGAGGGTGACTATCTTTTTCTTAACACAAAGCAACATTTGCGACAAAAACACTGCTTTTCCTTTAAAAGACCTTGGAAGCCAATTGAGCTTGCAAACCAACTAAAGCTTGCGATCCGAACGTGAGGGTGACTATCTTTTTCTTAACACAAAGCAATATTTGCGACAAAAACACTGCTTTTCCTTAAAAAGACCTTGGAAACCAATTGAGCTTGCAATCCAACTATAGCTTGCGATCCGAACGTGAGGGTGACTATCTTTTTCTTAACACAAAGCAACATTTGCGACAAACACTGCTGTTTTTGGATACATAAGAATTATATGTGTATCTTCATTAATAAAGGAGATATAGATTTTCGCGCCGAAAAAGTCGCAGCACGTAAGTAAACTAACGCTGCTGCCATCTAGATGGTTAGACTCGGAACTAACTCGAAACTAATGGGGACACACCTTCCGAAACTCAACCATTAAGAATTTTCATTTATAATCTTATTAATAATAATAACAAAGTAGTCTTTATTTAGCCACAGCTATTCATTTACAGTAAAGCAATTCACTTACACCTTATACGGTGTAAGTGACACTTTGACACAATTACAGGGGTGATATTTTAAATAAATATTATGCTTTGAGAGAGATATTGACTTGAATGCCTTCAAAAATTACATTAGCAAGTCCCTAGATTTGCACAACGAAGGCAAACATGGAAATATGAGTCTTTTCCATTTTAGTGGTCATCAATAAATATATTTATTCTCCGATTAGCCTCAACCTAATAAACGGAGCAAATGGAAATACACCGTGATGTTATATATGGGGCTAAAAAAAAACTATATAGGAAGATAAAAATGAAAGACGATACTTCTAAGGCGCTAGGCAAGAAAGCATCGTCGTCGGAGCCGTCGCAGCTAACGTTGCAAACTGTGTTTACATGCGATATTTTGGGAAATTGCTGAATTAAAGCATTGATTTGAACGTGTTTTCATTTTCTTCACGAATGTGAAATGAGCATCGCCGAAGGCCAAGATGTCAGATGATGAATATGATTATATGTCTGATGCAATATTGGGCCAATGGTACATAGTTATTGTTGTAAAAATTTTTATTTTATACTTCTCTTTGGGATTCTTACTATATCTTTCAAGAAAGGCAGGCGCTCTTTTAACTTATGGATATATATTCTCTAATCTTATACTCATGTATGCAAAAATTCGTCAATTTTATTTTAAATTATAGCTCCAAAGATGTTCGACCTGGATTAATTCAAGATCGATGTAAACAAAGACTGGTAAAAATTGAAAAAAGGAAATATGCAAGTGATGAAGAAAATAAGAAACGTCACAAATCTCAAGCATCCTTAATGGTAGAGAGGAGGGAAGAGGGTCTTCAGGAAGCTATTCCATCGGATAATAAAGGCTTTGAACTTTTGCAGAAAATGGGTTACAAGCCTGGGGAAGCTTTAGGAAAAACTGGTAATTATGAATGCCCTAATTGAACTTACAGTTTTTATCATTTAAGTCTAAATATAAGCGTGTGACCTAATTCTAAAAGTTTGAAACTATTTGTTGCATCATTAGATGTCTGATTTGTTTTTGGTATCATATATTTTGGTATGTTCAAATATTTTATTAATTTACCATTTTTATGTGGATTTCAGTACCTCTATTTATTTGGATGTAAGCTCAGTAATATAAATTTATGATTTTACTGAGTTGAATTTACATCAATAAGTTTAGAATTCTGAATAAAAATTTGAGTTTAACCATCACTGCATATATTGTTTTAAGTCTTATATTAAAATGGAAAACTTCTGGTAATTCCTATCTTAGTCAATCTTATCTTAAAGCGTAATTGCCTATGCATGCCTAATGAAGGCCTGCCAGTGATACTTATGTTAGACACTTTTACCTTGTATGTTAGTTTTAAGCTCTACTATATCAGTTTTCATCTTTGAAAAATGGTCACCCCTGAACCAAGTTCTAATTTTTTAAAGTGAAGCTTCCGCTTGTGAAACAAAGCTTGTAAAGATTCCACTTTTATCACATATTATTAATATCCAGTTTTTTCAAAAATACAGAATCTTGAGGAAAACAGCAGCTTTATTTTCCTTGGTAACTCCAAATTTAGTTATGGTTTATATTTCTCATATATTTGTTGCTATTTACTATGAACATGCTGATTGATAAGTGTCAAATTTTTATCTAAATTGTTATTTTTCAGTATTTCTATAGTTACTCAAGGTTTTTTAATGAGCTAATAAGATATTAAATACAGTCTGCATTCCTTAAATGCAGGATTTGGTTTGAATACAGAAGCAGGACTTAGGACTATCTATAATATTAGTATCAAAAGTGTGCAAGACGTTCTTGAAGTTTTATAAAGAGTTTTTGACTCTCAAATCATTTTTCTTTCACCCCAACAACTCATCAGACCTGCAACATGTTGTCAGGCTAGGAAAGTATCTCTTCGTGGAAAAGAAAAGAAAAACGTCACGTAAAAGCAGGTTACATAGTGGAATAGTTTTAAGGAAACATTTCAAAAACTTGTTTTTTATTGGAAGATATTCTTCATATTGTTTTCCTCTAATTTGTATGAACAATATTCACTGCATTCACAGTGGTTGTGTGGCATCAGCTCTAATGGAATGCTAGAGGAGAAGAACTTTCCCCCTCAAATTCAATATTTTGATATGTCATTGAAAAACCAGTAAGCCATCTCTGTTCATGTTTTCTATATCTAATTAAGTTGTTACTCTTTCTTATCATTGTTTTAATTTCTAGAGTATCTAAAACAATTCAACTATTCTGCCTGCTTGATAGTGGGGCATCTTCCCTAGTCATTCATCTCTAACGCGTATTAGTCATTCTACCCCTCTGACTTCCCCCAAAAAAATTTCGCCTGGGTTTATTAATTGATTTAATTTCAAATGATTATCACTGATTGTGCCTTTTAAATTTTATTCTCCTTGCTTTCTATCAGTTTTCATGCGTAGTCATTGTAAGATTAGCTTACTTCATTCTATGAATTAAAGAAGTAACTGGAATACAATTTTAATCATTGAATTTTATTGTGTTAATCAGATATCATTGAGATATGAAACTAATTAATGAAGGCAGTATTTATTGTTTTTGACGAAATCAGTCGAGGGGTTGTCAAGAATTAAATCTTCTCACGTATTGCATAAGATACTTGAGATATAATTAATTTTCATTTAAAGCATGCATTGTTCAATTTGAGATACATTTGAGCAAGATTTAAACATTTAAGCTGGAATTATGACAATTTTCGTGAAAGTCAGGCAATGTGTTTGCAGATGAAAGGCTAATATAAACGGGTACCTTCACTTACAAACTTTATTGGTTCTTAATTACTGTTTGTATCTCAAAATCCGCTATTTATCATAGATATCTGTTAAATTTCTTACTGGCACTAAATAATCCAATGTCACATAAAAAAATAATAGCTATTGAGAAAATCTAAATAACCAAACTATATCTAGGATTTAACAAGACAGACTCAGGTTTCACTTTGTGGTAGTTTCTACCAATAAACAGATTCATAATAAAATGTTTACTACACCACAAGAAATAATACAAATACGACCAAGGGGTCATAGAGTAGCAAAGCTAAATCATTAGGTTACCTGTGTAGTAAACGTTTTATTATGAAACTGTTTATATCAAGGATTGAGTGAATGATGGGGATGATATTGAAAATGTAGTATTTACATAATCAACCTAAGTCTCTGTAACTTTTCCATTTTCAAATGAAAGTTGGTGAATTTTAACAAAGTATTTATTCTGCATTAAATAAAAGCAAGAATATGAAAATTAAGGAGGGAATGGGGTAAATTCTTCTTCTTGGCTGAAAATAGTAGAATGGTGTTCTGGTTGTTTCTCTTTTCTCTATTCTTTTCTAAATTCGCATTATTAACTTGGGGAAAAGCTTAATCAAATCCAATATTCCTTACCGAACCTTAGTCATAACATTTCCATTGATTACATCTTTAACATAAAAAATTAATTTATATTTTTTTATGACATTTAGGACAAAACTCTCTTGTTATGTTCATGAATATTACTTAAACAAGGACAATTAGTTAGTTTAATGTAATTATCATCTTTGCATGTGAATAGGAGGAAGGAATTTTGTATGGAGTCTCTCATAATTCTTATACTTTATTTGTTATTGTCCCAAATTAAATATGTTCTATCATGTTTCAAGGCTCTCTGTAGTACTTTTCATACATCAGAGCCCAAGTTAGATAATCCTAAGTCATTATTTTCTCCAGTGTATCTTCTGGGGAAGTAATTCAACTATACCCTAGTAAATAGAAAGCTGTTGTTGCAACTCGATGATTTGATAGGATTTTTTACATGCTGTAATTGTGTGGATTACAAGGATGTCATGTATAATGTGGTTCGCAGAGGAACTGTTTTTCCCGCTGCCAAGTAAGGTGGATTTTTCTGTTAGATCTCAAAATAAACGAGCTTTGTTATTCAAAATGTAAAAACTTTGCTTATTCACAACCATATCAATAGCTTCCTAAGTACGCACATTTTACGATAATATTTTTCAGTATTGACACAATTCTGACTGCTTAATGCAGGACTTCAGTTTATCCGAAGTTTTTGTTATCCTAACCGGCCGCCATCCCGATCATTTCAGATAAACGGGAGTTTACTGTAGTGAATTTGTATTTGAAATTTGAAAATAATTCATATGGTTAGTCCTATGATTATTAGCAATCTAGAGAGTGTATAACGTTTCTTATCACAGAAGCAGCTTATTAATTAGGTAATATTTTGCTATCAAGTAGCTACTTCATTAAAGAATTAAATGTTACATTTTTTCATTGAACTTCAAATGCTAATGGTGAAATCAATTCTAAAGTGCATATTATTTACCAAAAGGTGCTGTAGAACAACTAAAAGTTAAAATTTTCCTTTTATTAATTGAATTTTGTAACATTTTGAAAGTGTAAATCATAAGTAAGTGATTGCATTGCATCAACATAATGTTATCATGAAAACCCATGATCTACAATATATAAAACGACACAGATTTAGGGTTGATCTTGCGGTAATTATTAATGTAATAAACCTTCTTGTATGGAAATTCTATAATATTGAATCAGAAAATATTCATACTGTATTTAACTTACTGTTGTAACTCCCTTCTTCCTTGATTAAGTTTTAATTCAACATTTGCTGTCTGTAACTTTACCATCACAGCCTCCTTTTCAATGAATTGTTACTTTCATTCCTCCTTTCTTTTCCCCTTCCTTTTTTCATTGTATATTTGCACAGTTTTATTCTATTTGTCTCCTGATGATGTAGCTTAGCTATAAAAAACTAAAAACTAAAAGCTAAAAAAAACCCTGATTGGGATGTATATTAACATTTGGTGGTTCAGTGTAGCACTTTTCAACATTGAGATTTTTTCATCAATATTTTGTTTTTCTTTATCTGCATGTTATGTTCTACAGCAAAAGGACCACTTGCTCCAGTAAAAATTGAAGTAAAAGGTGACAGATCTGGTTTAGGGAGAAAATCTACAAAGATACTAATGGAGGAAAAGAAGCTAGCAGAAGAGAAAACAGTATTACTTAGTGCAGAAGAAATTGAAGCTAAGACTGAGGAGTTTAGAAAGAGGATACTATCTGATGCAAGGAGGAGACATGCTGAGATGGATTTAGTTTCTAGTCAAAGAGCCTGCTATAACTTAGATTTGGAGAACGTAAGTATTTAAAATAAAGTGAATGAATAAAAAGGTAACATCAAAAAATCCTTTTGATTAAAATATTTGTTTGGTTGTCATAATTGATTTTAAACAAGGGAACTGCAGTTTATTCCTAATCCACTTTGGAAAGTGTTGTATTTGACTTATTTTTCTCTATGAATATATTTGGAAGTCAGTTTATCTTGCAGCTTTGTTTTGTTTTTTTGAATCAAGTTATTTATTATTAGAATATAAACTTGGGATGTTTCTCATAAGGAGGCAAAATGTTTTAAAAATCTGTCATATTAATATAAGAAGAACAAAAATCTTGATAAGATATATTCTGGGGCCTGTTGTCCCCAAGTTTGAGGAAAGGGCAACAATATATCACAAATGACACAGCTGTAAGAAACCATTATAGCTATTTCTAATGTTGATATTTCTGAGTTGCTGTTTACTATCAATGCTAAGAAGCATCTAGTTTTTGGAATCTCTAAGCCCCCATAAAAGTTTGGTCTTAGTTCCAAGAATATGTAGTGACTTATTTATTTTGTGAAAGAAATGAGCAAAGTTCTTATTTTAAGATTCTTTGATTTTTTTTAGGGTTATGAAAAACCAGTCAAAAGCTGGTATTGGCTTGATGAAGTTATGGAGAAAGTGGAAGAAGCTGTAAAAGACTGTGAAGACAATTTGTATGGCGATTTATTAGGAAAGGAGGAAGAAGAAAGCAATGATACTACTGAAGAGCAGGAAATAGGGGTTTGTATCAGCTCTTCGTTACAATTGTTTTCCATGAAAGATTGGCATACATATTGGTAAAGCTACATGACAATGTAGAAAATGTAATACATATGGGATAAGCTAGAAAGAATGAAAAATATTATTTTGCAGAGAAAATGCAGAATAATCATTCAAAATTCTAAGTGTGATTGAAAACCGTGAACAAAATCATCATCCTTTCATCTTACCCTGAATTTCTATTTACCTTTCTATCAGCATTAATATCAAAATTATTTTAAAACACTAAAAATATTGAAAATTTCATAGTACTATAACTTGATGGCATATAACACGGACCTAAATTTTGATGAAGTACACACAAGAAAAAAGTTCCAATAGCACGTTTTTAAACTAAAGGTGAAGTGCCATTTTTTTAAAGCTTCAGTTTTCATATTATGTTTTATTATAATCATATACAGTCGAATCCTGATTTAAAGTTTTTCAGGGGGGACAACATTTTATACATTTAATGAGGACAAACAATAAATGAGGGCTTACCATTTCTTAGTGGTTTTAGAGCCTATAATTAACTGGGACAGTGTTCCATTAATTAAATGGATAATTTAAAGCCCATAAAATCTGTAACAAACAATCATTAAAGTTTAGTTCAATTTAGTTATAACCTAACAGAATTAGGGGCTGACCCAGTACAGCAAATAATAATAAATAACTTATGATATGAATAATTTTGGTGATTTCCTGAGCAATCATGGATAATCAATTATTATCCATGGTTCGGATGAGATCGTTCAATATCAATCTAAACAACAACCTTGAAATTGAATATGAGAGGCACAAACAGAAAGTACAATGTATCTTCCACCTTCCTATGTGAATTCAATATTACTTAAAAGTTTGAGATCACATTAATTTTGCTGGACAATCTTGAACTTCTTTTTGAAATAATCTGAATTTTTTTTTCTTATAACTTTTATTATAAGTGAGAAGAAGCTCATTCTCAAATTTATAAATTATCATTAAAGTGAATTCGTTAAATGCAATGGATGAAAATTATGACCACAATTGAAGCATCTCATTCTCATCAGTTTCAGTAAATGTATCACCAATTGGAATAATGCCACTGGTCAATACATTCAACAAACTCTTTTAAATATACATCTGGTCTCAAAACTTGCCCATCAGCATCAGAAACTGTAGTTTCTAAACCCTCATGCAATTACCTGCAAATAATTAAACAGTCACATTCCTCAAGTAATGAAAATCAGGTTCCAAATAATTTTCTTGTTAGCTAATAATGAATGCACATACTTAAAGCATCATGGTTTTGTAAATATTCTAATCACAACGATTTTCTTTTTCTCACTCCCATCACCGTTACAACACAGAAGAACTGTCAACCTCTCTTCTCCTTTTTACTACCATGACATTTTTCACCTCTAAATGCGTTTTGTGTGGTTGTAGGAATAGAAAAGTCCAGTTCATCTGCATTGGAAATGTTCCAGGGTTCATACCCTTGAATCCACTTTCCTAGTTCATGTTCCCAAGAATCCACAGCAGTGGCGCAGCCAGGATTTGCCAATTGGGGGGGGTCCAAGGTTGCCGAGAAAATTAAAAAATGGTACCTTACAGGGGCTAGTATATTCATGCCCTCTATTTACAAAAATATATGTCAATTCTTTCAAAAACTAAATGCATTGAAAACTAGAGGAGTTTAACGCTTATGTGGCCAACTTATTACACTTTCCAAGATAGTAATTTACATAAGCAAACAATTGGAAACTTATTATCTTTCAACTTATCATAGACTAAGTAATTGTTCGTTGGTTTAACCAGCAGAGAGCTGATGTAAACCCAGTCTTACACGCTAAGTTTTCAAAGAAAACAAAAATTTTCCATGAATTGAAATTTTGAAGGGGCATTGCATTACCAACTAGTTGACAGGATTAGTCATGCAGTTTGTGGGATTTTATCACAAGAGAAAAAATTGGCTGCATCAAAAAGGAAGCTGAAGAATTTAATTCAAAGTTTTAACAGTTTATCAAATTTATTTCAAGTCATCAAGTCACACTTCCAATAAATCTGTGCGTACCTTTCAAGCACAATATCTTTCAGCCGATTGATTTGCTTCCAAAATGGTATATTATTAATAATATCATTGAAATTTAATTTTTACTGATATCTTGTATTGCTCCAATAATTTTTCAAATTTATACGGAAATTCGGTTATCGAATTATATTTGTAAGTAAACCTCAAATTAACAGGCAATCATAAAATGAGGATCAGTATATTTTCTATCAGCCCGAGTAATGAAGAGTCTACTATACAGACTTTGAATCAACCAGAATGCTTAATAAAGGAACCATTCCCTCTGGAATTGTCGCTAAACTCATCTTGTGATGTGCCCCCCGATAATAGCCCTAAAATAAGACAATCCTAATTAATGCGTCTAATGATGGTCATTTCACAAAACACCTCATATCCATTAAGTTACGTTTTTCAGATAGAAGCCTTGAGCTATTAGCGACTGTGAAAATAATTTTCGGATATTCATCTGTACCTTATGAAACTAAACTCTCCATCGAACTCATCCGTTCCGTTCACTGTGAATTTCTCAAAAGCACTACTCACTAGCCTAGCTTTGCATTTACACCCTTAAAACAGTCACATGCAGAAGATCTAACTGAGCATTTTATTAATCTGTCTGTCCCTCAAACATAATCTTAATCTCTGTTTTATGGTGTAAGTTTCGAATTACTTCTCGAATGTTCCCTTGTATTTTTTTGAGGAGTAAACAAATCAGCACTTACGAATTTTTCTCATGGGAGTCTTATGTTGTGAGTCATCCAACTAAAGGATAGGCTTAAGAAGTGCACGCGTTGAACATTATGTGCGAAACACTCGTATTGTAGCGTCTCATTGATATCAATGTCGGCTTTAGGCCTACTCTGCTACCAAAAACATCACCTCAGCTGAAATCGGAGTCATATTTATGGGTATGCAAAGCTTTCGCTGAATTTATCAAGCAAACACATGACTAGCAGCATATCTGTAAGACATGCGTGAACATTGGGGTTTTGTATTCTTCAGCTGAAAAAAACTACAGAGCTAGTCATAGGACTTGACTCTTGGGGGGGGTTTGAACCCCTAAAACCCCCCCTCGCTGTGCCACTGATCCACAGTGTCTTCACAGACACTGTTGCTTTCACTACACTATTATACTTTAAAAACCAGTCCATATGCCTGACTTTTAATGTATTCAGCCATCCACTAAATCCAGTGAAGGAAGTTTCCGGATCCGACTGTAATCATTTCCAATTGATCCAGGTCAGTGGCATATGCAGAAAAATTCAATACGTATCCTGGGGCTTTGTGCTAAACACAAAAATATTATTTAATTATCTTACATAAACGTCTATATATAATAGATATACCATTTATTATATCATTAATTAACTTTTAATAAAAGATCGTACCAAACAATAACACCACAAACCCTAATTCTTAGGCTTGAAATCTTGCCTTCCAATGATTTGCTTTTTTGTATTGCTTTCAGTCAATTCATCGGAAAACTCTGCCAAAGCACCTCATATATTTTTCCCAAATAATAGTTCAATTTAAGGAAATTCTGTTTTTGTATCTGTATCATTAATCACAAGCTTGACAGAAAGCCATGAGAAAGGAGCAAAAATGACTTCAATTCAAAACTGTCCCTTTTCACATTTGCCTAATTCACATAACCCCAGTCCCCAATATCTTCAGTTTTGATACACAATTTTTCTAATTTTTTAAATAATAGTTCTGTCAATTGCTGTTAATTTAAGAATTTCCATCATTCTAATTGCCTTTCTTCTGGGCCAAGGGAGGGAATCTGATTTGTTCATAAATACGGCAACTGCATATAAGAAACTGTCTTATGGGTAAAGTCTTGTTTGTGTTGCTAACAATTTCTTTATTTTATTTAACATTTTAACTGCAGAGAAAAATGTATAAAAATGCCTTTGAGTGTAATATCATATTAATGCAGCATCTATTATATACAATTCCTTCTCCAGATTCATTCATATTTATATAGGTATATAGATAGGATACTAATTCACAGGCTAAACCACAAGCGTCATTGACCTGAAATTTTTACAGTGTATAGGCCCAAACGTAAAACCCCCAGAAAAATTGTGATTTGTATCCTCAGTGTCATGAGTTCGATGCCAGAAGGCCCAAAAATCGTAATTTTTCCCATTTTAATGTATTGCTTTGATTTTTGGGAATAAAAAAAATACTTCCCGGAAAGGTAGAGAATCAAAATTCAAGGAGCTTACAGGTATGGTCAACATCTATCAAAAACATTAATGACTTCTACAGAAAATGTCCTAGGTTCGTGGCTAAGACGATGCAAAAATCTCCCATTTAAAATACATTAAGGTAGTTTTTCATTATATTTTTATGCAGTTATCGAAAGAATAGTAATAATGATAAGAAGTTCTTGCTTTGCTATAAAATTTACATTAAGACTCCGTTTTAGAAAAAAATATTATAAGACCATGCTGCTCCTGGGTTTGATGCTAGACTACATTAAAATTTCTCACGTAAGAAATGTAAGGGAAAAGTAGGATCTTGTTTGTGGCAGTTGCAGCAAATATTTCTGCTTGAGTTTTCACACATAGTTAGAGATGGTGATCTTCTATTGTGTTGCATAGGACGTATCACCAAGAAGACCCAGGTTCGATGCCGGACAGATAAATTGCAGCAAATTTTAAGAAAATTTTCAATCCTTTTCTTTTGAGGACCTTCTCGATATGATGTCGACTTGAAATTTGTGTTATCAATATGCTTGCAGTACACAAGCAACAGTTTACTCGTATTAAATAAATTCATTGTTAACAATTTATTATCTATCTTTCTTTTCTAATGGAATTTTGGTTTGGCAAATATGACCGCCATGGCTGTACCTGTTAAAAGTCTTCGAAAGGTTGTTCACATAAGAATCTCTGCCATTCTTCAACCAAAATATAACTTTCTCTTCTTAATGAAACTAATATTAATAATTATATATCTTTAACAAACTTAGAAGACCTGAATCTGACCTGCAATTGTAATAAAGACTGAACCTCCGCATAAACAATATTTAAAACATTACATTTCAAATTTTAAAATTATGATAATTTTGGAGAAAAGGGTGCCTCTTATATGTTGTCAAATACAGTAGAAGTCCGTTGTAACGAGAGCTAGCAAAAATCGGAAAAGTACTCTTTATAACGCGTACTCATTACAGCCGATTTCTAACACTAAGTCTGAGTCTGTCCTCGAGCTAGAATCCAAGAGCTGTGAGTGCTGCAGAATGGAACTATAGGATTTTTAATCCTTATGCTAATGCTTCATAATTTGTAAAAAAAGTACATTTGCGTCTAAAATACCGTATCTACCCGAAAATAATGCGCACCCTTTCAGGTCTTTTTTTTTCATCTAAAAAATCGGGGTGTGCATTAGAATCGACAGCAAACTAGATTCAGATACAATACTACTCGTTGGCATGTCCTGTAGCGTGGGGCTGGCTTCATCCTAGGCTCACCCTGGTTCCAACTCTTCAAACATTCCACCGACGTTCGAATTTCGGGGTGCCCATTACTTACCATGGCATGTTAATTTTGAGTTAACACATAATTTTATTGATTAACACATAACGAAACTGTGTCCGCTAATATTAAATGTGGAAAATTATTGCACAGTGATCGTCGAAAAATATGGGTGTGTTATTCATATCAAATTGCTTTCTCGAGATGTTTTTCATTCACGCCTTTCATAAGCAATGACTGTGTAACGAGGGAGGGGAAGAGGCTACCCTGGGAATCCGAATCAGTACTGCCTTTTTCATCTCCTATGTTCCCACCGATCAGACGATTTGGTGCCAAGTTTCATATGAAAACCACGGGTAGATGCCAATATTATGGGAACTAAATTAAAATTTCTGGCACTGACTAGAGGGGTCGTCGACAAAAAGACACAAGAGATGAGATGTACGGAGAGATAAAGGGTAGAGTTAAACTCGTGAGAAGTCTCTAATCAATGCTCCCTGAAGCATCTTTGCTGAGGAAGGGTGAGGTGACTTGTGGAAAACAAATGCATGAATTAGGTGAGGATAATTTTTGCATTTAATATTTTTCTGCCATTTGAAGAGATAACGTGCCTCAGATTACGTTTGTCGGACTTGGGTCTCTCATGTCAATTGACGATTCCGAGATATGCCTCCTGCAAGACATGCATGGAACTCATTATAACAATACTTCCGAAATGACCACTTGTAACTTGACGTAACTTCCTATCCTTTCTGCAGTGAGGTGATCAACGACCAAAAAATTACTTGCTATAACTCTCGTTATATGCCGTACTAGTTATAAAGGACTTCTACTGTGTAGTACTTTTTCCTTCCAACAACATATTCAAAGTATGCACTGAGCAATCTATATTGTCCTAATTAACCTATGGTGTTATCTTTGTATTTTGGTTCCTATTTATCCATCCTGATACTAAATGTTTGAATTCCTTCTTTACAGACTGATGAAAAACTTGCTGAGTTGACAAGTTATCTTAGGAATACATATTTTTATTGTGTATGGTGTGGAGCCGCATTCAAAGGAAAATCAGATATTGCTGAACACTGCCCTGGCACCTCCAGAGAACTGCATTGATGATACTTTTCTCTTGAATCCATACAACTGTCTAATAAAATATAGCATTGAGTTGTGTAAAATGACTTTATTATTATTTTGTTAATTTTAGATCATAATTTCTTGCAACATACTGGGAAACAATATAAATATCATGCTCAAGTTTTTTCCTCTTCATAGTCTCAGTTTCATTGTCAAATAAAATTCATTCATTCAGTTGAGGATTCAGAATTTCACAATAGTGCAAATATTTGGTCCTACATTAAAACAGATAAGAAATCACATCGTCTATCTAATTGTATGTCTCTAGATGGGGTATATGCTCATAATGATTTAGATATAGCTAATTTATTTGCATCGTAATTTCCTTTGGTATTTTCTACTGCTAACCAGATTAATAATTCGATCTTACTCCCTGAAAGCTCTCTATCAATCTCAAGTATTTCTGTGAGTGTTGATGATATTTTATGAAAACTTAGTGGTTTGGATATTCAAAAAGGTGATGGACCTGATGACCTATCACCTAAAATTCTCAAATTTTGTAGTGAATCCCTTGTATACCCACTTTATATTTTATTGAACAAATCATTATATTAGAGGTTAAAAATCTCCTATAGCCATTTTTGTTGGCATTCCTCTTCTCATTCCCTGGTATTCCGAGAAAACAAGTCAGGACCCCACACCATGACCACACTTTTTGAGAGCACTCAATATCTATTTATACATAAAGCTATCTGAGCAATAGAAAACCAAGGCATAACAACTTAACCTCAGGTGAAATTTTCAACAATTTGGGTATTCCTCAAGGGGCAATTATGGGGCCATTACTATTTATCCTTTACATTAATGATCTTTCATTGCAATTAAATGATGTATTTGTAAATCTTTTTGTGGATGACACATTAATATCTGCATCTGAGGGCATATATGAAGAAGTATGTAATAAAATCAATTCTGCCCTTGCCAACTTGAGCACGTGGCTTAAGCTCAACAAACTCAAGCTGAATATGAGCAAGACCAAATGCATATTAATTACACCATCACCCCTAAAAAAGAATGCAATTCTAGATGACCAAAATAGACCATTGATCCTTTTTGATAGTACTTTGCTAGATTTTGTGAATAAAATAAAATATCTAGGAATATTTATAGACTCCCATTTGAATTTCAAAAGTTATGTAGACTATATTGTGAAAAAATTTGATGTGACCAGCACATGACTTTCTCCTATGTATAGGATGTAAATATTTATCTACGACAGTATTTTCGAACTCTATATTCAATCTAAACTTGGAAGATAAGTGACTAATTTATATCATATTATCTTTTACGTCACAAACATTATAAATAATGTTTTTTGGGACATTTTCGATGAAAAGCATTGAAATTGGCATTTCACCCACAGCGCCCAGAGCTCACACAAAGTACATGATCAGAAACTTCGGTTTATCAGTATTTCATGAATAACTCCTAAACAATCAGTTATACAAAAATATGTATCATACAAAAGTTATAGTAAATTACATTTTCTAAAACTTTTATAAATAATAGAATATACCTAAATATCATATTTATGGAGATAGTTTGCAAAAACGGAAATTTTCTTCGAAGAATAAACCTCGACTTCCGTTTAATCGATTTACTCCAAAAATCTAATCAACTCTGACAGCACCCAATACCGTGCTATATATGAAGTTTGGTTTTGATACAACTAATAGTTTTCATGTTAGAACACCCACAGTCAGGGCCTTGCGCAGGATTTGCTCGTGGAGGGGGGGTTTTCTCATTAAAAAATAGTAACTATATTAATACAACTATCAATAATGAACGTACAGGAGTACTGACAGACGTTAACATGAAAGTTGAAAGAGGCACTAAATTTTGGAAGAAAAAGTTTACTAAATGAAACATTAAATAAAATAATTTCATTTTATCATATCTTCAATTCATCATTCGTGGAACTTTTTGTATGAAGGATCCTCATGCGGGGGTTCAACCCCCCCCCCCCCCCCCCCCTGTGCGCACGGGCCTGCCCACAGTCACACACAGACATAATTCTGAAAATAGTCAAAACATGTTCTAGGGACCCCAAAACGTGCATTTCCATTGAAATCTCGAAGTCGATTTTTTTCATGAAAACAATACTTTCTCTATACTACGTATACGGAGAAAGTAAAAATAGGCAAAAATATTGGGTATTTATCAAGAATAAGTAGATACTTAAGCCCATGGACAAAGAGTCTCATATACAAAACAATCATTTCTCCCCACTTTGATTATTGTTCTTCAGTTCTGTATGGAATCTGTAAAAATGATATGAAAAAATTACAGTAGCTACAAAATGGGGCAATGAGAGTCATTCTAGGATGTGGAAAATACACTCCAATTCAAACAATGCTGAATGCCCTTCAGTGGATGAAAATTGAAGAAAGAACATGTTTACTACAGTTAGTGCATAAAATGTTACATAAAAGAGTACCAAACTACTTATGTAAAGAGATAACATGTAATAGTGACTATTATAAAAATGCAACTAGACAGCGATCAAATTAAAAAATTCATAAGTTTAAAATTAATTTCTCAAGGAAATCAGCAGTAATTGATGGATCTAATCTTTTTAATAATCTTCCTGAATGGATTAGAAAATGAAAAAGCATTTAGAAGGGTATGTGCAAATATGGTAAAAAAATAAGTAAATGTTTTAAATACAAAATATATATATTCAAAATACTTTTACTTTGTTCAAATATTTGCTAATGAATGTTTATTATCATATTATGAACAATATGTATTCTTTATATTATTCTATGTATGTATTACCTATTATATTATTGTATGTATATTATGAACAACTGTAAATATTAGAATTTCATTCTAAATAAACTTACTTACTGATTTCGAATGCTATGCATCTTCATCAGGAGTGAATAGATACAAAGCAATGCCAGTAGGGTGTGGGCTATTAATTGTTTAGTGGTGGTATGAGGCAGGTTTTTTGTTTCTTAGGTCCAGGTGTGTGAGGAATAAAGGGTTATGGTGGGGAAAGTTTGGGATTAGGTGTTTTTCCCCCATGAGGTAGGAGGGCACTGAGAAAAAAAGGTTCCGACTTACCTGGTGGTCGAAATAATTTACAAAAGGGTGTATAGGGAGGAATTTGGGATGGGGCTGTGGTCAGAATTCATGAGATTCTCTTTGTTCTTGTGTATAATGATGCTTTCATATGCATCTGATTTGGAATATTTTTTGTACCAATTTTCTCAATTTTAAATTTTCCAAAGTGATTCTGCGATTGTGTTGTGCCACACTGGATTTGTCCAAGTGATTATGTTTAAATGGGACGATGTGTTCTCTAAATCATTTTGTCTGCCCTACCAAATCGCAGTCATGACATGAAATTCCATACATACTTGATTTTTGTGTTGATGGAGTGACGTCAAATAGAAAGTGTCTTGCCTTCTGGAGGACTCATTCGGGACTGTTCTTCTTACATAAATTACTTAATAACATGGTTATATTTAATTTTATTTCATTATTATCAAATGATGTGCATCTATTTAATACAACCATACATGCTTTATAGACTCATTGTTTTAAGTTTAAAATAAATCTCTCTTTATACTTATCCTAAAATTCAACTTAAAATTTCCCCTTTGAATACTACTCCTCTGCTTAAAATAAATAACAGTAACATCACTAGCTCAGATACTGTCAAATCCCTTGGACTATATATTAAGGATGATCTCGACTGGTCACACCATGTCAATCAACTTACTAGCAAACTCTCGAGTAACATCTTCCTCATTCGTAGGTTAGTTAAGCTTGTTTCTTTAGAATCTCTTATTGCTGTCTATTACACCAACATTTATTCCCATCTATCTTATGGTATTATTTTCTGGGGAAACTCTCCCTCCGCAATTAAAGCCTTCTCCGCACAAAAGAGAGCCATAAAAGCTCTCCTAAATGTTTCCATCAGAACTCCTGGACGTCCACTTTTTCAATATTTAAAGCTTCTCACTCTTCCCTGTATTTATATCCTTTCCTGTGCCATATTTGCCAAAAATAATCTTTATCTTTTCCCCTCTAACTCAGTCATCCATACCCATAATACTCGCCAAAATAAGGATATTCACCTATATGACCACTCACTTACCCTCTCCCTTAAAGCCCCACATCACTCTATCTCTCTCATTTATAACAAACTTCCTACATCCATCAAAGACTGCTTGACTACTAAATCTTTTAAAAACAAAGTAATGAGGCTTATAACAAAAAAGGCCTACTATAGTATCCAAGAATATCTTGGTGATAACCGGTAACTTTATTTCACTTTCTTTTGACAACTTATATATATTTTTTTGTATATTTATTGATTTGTATATTACTTTGTATATTATGAGATTGTATTTTAATTGTGATTATGATTATTTGTTTGACAATGCCCATACTACTTTGTAGTCCTTCGGTGTAATAAAATTTGAATTTGAATTTGAATTTGAAATTTGAACTTTTGATATGTGTATTGCTGCATATTTTCTTTATTTATACTTTTATGCATCCAGGTTATATATGTACTCATATTTGCAATGTACTACTTATCTATATATTCTGTTTCTTTTGTATATTTTATATTGAAATTCTATATCAGGTTAACGTTTTGCAAACTTGTTACAGTTTGCTTATAACCTGAACAGTTATGATATTATGGTATTTATTCTTTATATTTACGCTACTCTATTTAAGTGAGATCTGCCAATAATAAAGAGTTATTATTATTTTATTACAGAATAACTCCAATTTTGACAACTGGAATGACATGTTATTGGTGTTTTCCAAAAGAGAATGGACACGAGGCATCCTATTCTATAAAAGGAAGGTTAGATATTTTTACATGTCCCATTGAACAGCAAATTCAAATTTTAAGCAAATAATTTGATGATTGGTCATGTGTCGTATACTGTTGAGAGGAGGAGTGAATAGAATAGATATGCTAAGCTAAGTTTGCCCCTGATTTTGGCAAATGCAGCACTTGAATCTCCAGTAGCATAATGGTTAGTGCCTTGTGATGCTAGCTGGTCCTGGGTTTGAATTGTGGCTAAGGCAAAGTTGCTTATGTTCACAACTTGAAAAAGATTAATTGTAATAGTAATCTCTTAAGACCAAAGTTTGCCTACTAAATTACTCAATCCTTGCTCCATCTATTGTTACATTCAAACAACCACTATCATTTATTCTCATCAATTTTTTTAACACCAATTTCTAAGCTTTTTCATCATTTCCTTTTATGCTACCAAAATTCTTTGAGCTTCGAGTAATTTTGTGGTTCACATTCATTTTAAAGCAAGATTCTTCCTATATCATGAAGCAGAGAAGACTTCTCCATCCTTCCTACTGAAGATAAGCTGCTCAAAAAAAAAGAAAATCGTAAATAATTGAAAGGAAGATGAAGTCATTACTTTAAAGTAGCAATGTATTATGGATTTTGTTGCAAAAAATACAGTATCACCTGTTACTCATAGTTAGGGGAGATCAGGGCATCCATCGGGACAAAATGATTACCTTATGTAATTAATCAAGTCACCTTTTGGAGAACTACGTCCTCAACTGAAACTGAAACTGGGTTTGTACTGTGGCTTCCTTTGGAAATTTAGATAAGCAACAGTTACTTCCAGCTCTTCTTATGCAAGGTGAGTGACATTTTGCAAATTATTTGTTCTTAACTATACTGTAATTTTTAATAAATATACATTAGCCATTACCTATACATAAGTATTAATCAGTGATTCTTATTTAGTCTTTATTTTCATCCTTCGATTTGGCATTCTGTTTTTATGCTCACATTCATGAAGTCACTTCATTTGGGGAAAAATGATTCCTTAAAGGGATCTTAATGCTCTGATGACACCTCAAGGAATCATTATGCCCTAGCCACATTATTTCAGCAACTTATAACATTTATATTATTCACATACTATGTTTTTGTTTTTGAATAACCATTAAATTCTCATTAATAATAAAGAGATATTTTTGTATATCACAATAACAAACCCTTAATTAATTCTATATTATTTGGCCAGACGTTGTGGAAAGACGTACGGAAGAAAAACTTAGTAATATCCACACAATTACTTTTAAATTTAGTTGACTGCTTTCGGCTACACAGCCATCATCAGGTACAATACAGAGAAATTCAAGCACTTAATTACTATTGCCAGTTTGTATGGGAGGGTGAGTGGAGGGAAAGGGTTGAGGAAGGTTATTTCATTTGAGGTACTACGACCACACTCTATTTCTATTGTTTCCAAGGCATCCATCTGCCCCATGCAGCCTATGGAGAAGATTTGCCAAAAAGGAACTGCAATGGCCATTTTCCTTCAGATGGGATGAGGACTCAGTATTTTTCACCCGGTAGCACCATAGGTGTTCCTGCTCTCTTATTTTAAGGGTACTGGAACACATACATAGCAGAACAATCATCACAGACCAATTCATAGACCCTTCCCCCTTAGTGAGGAATGTTTCCTCTAATCTTAAACATGGGATAAGCAGTTCCTTTTTGGCACAGATACCCGAGGAAAAAAAATACTTTGAATAACACAAATAAGTGGATTAATTCACTGTTGAAAAATTGTCAATAGCAACTAAAACGACCTTAAAAAATATATATATATATATATTTTTTTCCACATACTTAAATTTTATATCACAAAAATGTAAAATATATTTTAGTAAGATCATTTTGCCCTGGTCTCCCCTCCTATCACAAAACTGGAATTTTATGCTAATTCAGACATTTTGTAAAATCGAATCATTTATTCAGATAGCTTCTATGGAGGCTATTAGAAAATTATGAGTGAATAATACTCTGCTTTTATCAGTAGTATTTGGAATAGATTTCTCAAATATCTGTCAGAATGGAAGAAGAATGAGTCAGAAAAATTCCCCAGTAGCATCTGGGTCAATCCAAACCAAGTGGTCCAGAAAAGAATTAATTAATTGCTTGACCATCTCCGAAAAAATTGATATTTAGTGAGTAACCTTTAGGTTTTGAAAGCTCAAAAGTAATTTTTAAATATTTTTATTGCTTACTGTTTGTAAATGACGGCCATTTTAGTACTTGGCCACACACGTTTTTTCGCTTTTGCAGGTATGTACGATTTATTAAAATATTCAGCATTGGGTTGCCCTAAGACTTTCAAATAAGCTGCATTGAGTACACTCTGGCCTATGAAATAAAACCATAATTACCTAGCTAGATGTATTTCTTAAACATTTTTTAACAGCTTAAAATTATTGGTCAAAAATGAACAAAATCAACTTTTGATAGGAAATTTTTCATAGAAGGGACAATTTCTCAGCCCTAATATTTTCAGGACTGTTACACTATATTGTGAAGTTACTTTTCATTAAGTATCAATGTTGGCAAGATTACCGTTTAAAAATATTCTCTTTAAAAAAACGCATTTTTAATTTTTCCAAATTTTCACTTGCAATATCTTGAGGAACAGATAAAAATATGAAAATTGCAAACATTAAAGGTCTTTATCAAATAAAACTTTAGTATAAATTCAACTTTGAGATTCAATTGGAGCATAGTTAATAAATTGTCAATTTGAGCATAAATTGAGATATTGCTCACAGGTGGCTATGCAGGTCTGTACTTGTCTGTGGTGTCTCCACCTCTATCTGCCCACTATTCACTCAGTTAACTATGAGCTCTTGAAGTGGAAAGTAGTACATGGCCATAATGGAGATTCAATGTCCTATAGGTGTTCTTATTAATGAAGTATGTTATAACAGTGTGCATGGAGTATTTCCTAAAGACATTAAATTAATTGAAGATTACAGTGAAGAAGAAAAAGTGTTGTTTTCTTTGAGACTTGGCTCAGATGTTAAATCATCTTGCAAGTATCATTAATTGATATACTTCGAAAAATTTCATCATCTCTTTGGCCAGTCTTGCTCAGACCCTTTGAAGAAACACAAGAAGTCTATAAAAAAGGTCTAAGAGAAATAACTTTTGATCATTATTCTCAAAATCAAAACCCTTCAGTCAATCTTATACCAGGAAAATCATTGTGCCCGACATGTTATTCTAAAATATTTGTGCTTAACAACAGTGATAACAAGGATGGTTATAGTTCAGATAAAGAATTTTGTGACTTGTCAGAATCTATAACAAAAATAGATTCAGTAAAATCCTAGGTTTATCACCTGCCTGCAAAATTAGAAAACTAAGCAAAGAAAAAGATCAGTAGCCTTGAAAGCAAAAATTGAGAGTGTCTACAGCAGTGAGAAAGAAATTAGAGGTTTCATTTCAAAGGCATTTTAAAACTTCTGAGCTCTGCAAAAATCCTCAAAATTTTGAGTATGATAATTTAATAGAAAAGCTAAAAACTAAATTTTCTATTTGAAGTAAAGAGAATACGATTAAAATTATAAGCCTACTGCCAAATTCTTGTAGCAGAGCAAAACTTTGTGATCAATTCGAAGTGTCGGATCGTTTTGTTAAATTAACAAGGCAGTTAGTGAAAGAACAGGGTATAGATCTATGAAAGGAACGACAGTTGATTTAAAAAATGCGCGGAATACTTGAAAACCTAGTGGTAAGGGCGAATGAATATTTGAGAATTTCAACGACTGGTTAAGGATTTTCCTCTTGAGACACGAGTCTCTTAGGAGTAGCTGCTGTTCTTAATGCGTGATGTCCAAACAAAAGATTATCTTCACAATAGGAAATAATTTTATTACTTTTTCGGTAACAAAATCGTAAGTAAGACTGCCTCGGTCCCACAAAAATATCTATCGTAGATCTCTAATCTAAATAATCTTTTAAATCATTCCGCGAAAATAGATATTCAACAATAGATGTCAACAGCTCGTTTTCGCAGGATGTTTCCGCGCTTCATATGTACTCTTACGATTTATCCGTTTCATGTTTCAGATGAACAAAATATAGATGCGAAATGATGAAAGAGTACATATATTTAAGCCGTTAACGAGTCTCATTAGGTTTTTCGCTCTCCTTGAGAAAAGCCCAAGGTCGTTCCTCAAAGATGCAGATGGAAGCCGAGCTTTTCACAGTAGGTAAATATCGTTTCCGAAGAATTTCGTGATTTCAATCAATCTAGCAAGAACAGTAGCTAATCTTGAAGTCTCCAGACGAAAATAATTATCGTGAAGAGAGACTCAATAACGCATTGAAAATCTAATGTAAGTAGAGGGCAGCAAATAATGGGAGGGGGGACGAGAAAGTGTGGTCACGTGACGCTTGACGTTGTGACCAGAATTTAACCCCACCTACAAGTTTAAGTTTCCTGGAGGTAATGGTCTGATGATCGAACAGTGAAGAAGCGCGGAGGTTTCTTCTACAACGCACCGAAGACAATGAGGCAGTGACTTCCTCACCGGACAACTCAGCGACTGGATACCTCTCTCCTGCAGCCTAGAAATGATTTCCGGTAAACATTTATCTCATTCCTTAAAAGAAAACATTACTAAACATTGCATAAAAAATATTAACTTGAGTGATTATCTTTGTTTTCCATACTTGCGATTCGTTTTTTTCTCCTCGTAAGCTTGCTTGGGGTGATTATTTTTGCACTTGGTAGTATCACTGCAATTTACGAAAGTAAACATAAGAGCTTGTTAGTTATTACAACCTTTTAGTCGAAGGCTCACAAGCATTGGCATTTCTCTGCCGGAACGAAGGACGGCAGAAATAAGGAAATACGAAGCCTTAAATTGTGTGAAAGAAAAGAATGCGAAATCCTCCAAGAACAGAAAGGCGGTGGTAAATTTCAAGGTGAAAAATAAAAATTCCTAAAGAACACATTCTGCGGCCTATTTTAGTCGTTTTAAAGGCCAACGGTGTTTCAGTTTTCGAAACATTTCGCATCTTGTTTGCTCGGTAGAAAAGTTCGTCTTTCAAGTTTTTCCATTTTAAAATTTGCTGAAAATTTTCATTTGGACTCTGAGTTATAGTAAGTTTGGGAAATAAAGTAAATTACTGTGTGCTTTGATTGCAGCGTCAAGCTATTCCTTTGAAGGACTGGTGGATACATTATTGCGCTATTACTGAATTTCTAGAAGAAATAGTTTACATATCCTTTATAAATCTTAATTATACTTATTTATCCCTTGTCTAAAATGCTGGAAATCTTCCAGGCCTTTACATTGTTTTAAATTCCAGTTACTAAAGTATTTGCAAGTTTTCGTTAACTTTAACATAAATCCGAAAACAATGGTTAAGTGCTCCGAGAACCTGCAAAGATAGACTCCTAATTATGCCCTAATGATAGCTACTTCGGAAGATATTTCTGTCCATCCAATAAGCGAACAGGTACTTGAGTCTGTGAGGGCTTAAACGGTGTTAAAGACATAGTCGACCTCTTCGAGGAATTTTTGGACAAGACAAGAATCGTACAATTAAATCTTCCTCTTAAGTTATGATAAAACACATATTCCTTTTTTTTTAAGTAAAGACAAGAGCAGATGATTGGAATTCTTAGCTCCAACGGGTTAATTTGGGATAGCTAAGAATTAACGCTTTGGTATAAATCGCAAAAATGTGTTGAATATACCTCGCAATACATGACTTAGAGTAGATTATTTCTTTCTGTGGAATTCCGCGACTCCGCGAGAGGCTGGAAATAACAAGTCTCGGGAAGATTCGAAGAAGACCTGTAGACAAAGAGACCTTGAACTTTGAATACGATCGCTTCCACCTGAGCAAAGCGCAATCGTCCTTCGAGTGACTTCGAGGGAAATACTTGGCCCGAGGAAATATTTTTCAGCTTTATCTTCGGCTAATTAGCATCTAGGTTGAAAAGAATGCGACACAACCTATCTGCTTAAGTGCATTTTCCCATAAGCATGGTCATAGTTTGCTTTAGTTTGTTCCTTCTTCGAACGGAAAGAAAATATCTATGGGCGCTTGGTTAATAGAAATGGCCTATATCATGATGAAAGAATTGTTTAACACTAGAAGGACGGCGGCGGTCATTTTGACCGTTTTCAGAGTTTAACTTCAAAAATTTCCAACTAAAAATTTTTTGAAACTCTTTGACTTTGTTTGATTCTATCCCAAATTTAATACTATACAGTGACAATTTTGTTAGTACTTATGTGTTAGATTTTACACAAAGTTATATCTAGAAGTACGGCGGCGGTCCTTTTGATTCCCTACTTTTAAAATTCGTAATTAAATTCTTTTATAAGTCGCAAAAGACGTATATCTTCATAATGTGACTTTTGTGCAAGTGCTGATAAGATGCTTGACCTCATAATTTGTTTAAATTTTAATTAATTAAACAAAACGCGGACCGATGTCCTATATCTGCAGAGTTTTATACTCTGCAATATTTTTCTTACTCAAACTAGACCAATGAAACTCATATTTTCGGAATAAGTGGTAGAAGGTCCGAATTGTTGATAAAAGTGAGTCACGTTTCGCCAAGATTGCTATACCATCTGACGGAAAGCATAGAAAACCACTCGTTCGCGCCTCGGGAAAAACCTCCAGCGAATACGATAGCGGAAGAATTATTCGAATTAACTATGTAGTGAAAAACGCAAAATCGTTTTATAACATTTACAAATGCATAAAAACACTTTCAGCAGGGTTACCAACTTATGGACGCGGACGCAAACCCCAGGTTGGAAATTTTCACTACATAATTCGAAAAATTCTTCCGCTATCGTATTCGCTGGAGGTTTTTCCCGAGGCGCGAACGAGTGGTTTTCTATGCTTTCCGTCAGATGGTATAGCAATCTTGGCGAAACGTGACTCACTTTTATCAACAATTCGGACCTTCTACCACTTATTCCGAAAATATGAGTTTCATTGGTCTAATTTGAGTAAGAAAAATATTGCAGAGTATATAACTCTGCAGATTTAGGACATCAGTCCGCGTTTTGTTTAATTAATTAAAATTTAAACAAATTATGAGGTCAAGCATCTTATCAGCACTTGCACAAAAGTCACATTATGAAGATATGCAAAATATACGTCTTTGCAACTTATAAAAGTATTTAATTACGAATTTTAAAAGTAGGGAATCAAAAGGACCGCCGCCGTCCTAGGTAGAGCGAAACTCCAGTCCTCCCAGTGTTAACCAAAGTAGCGTTACATAAGGAAAACTTATGATTTTTATTACTTAATACCACAAAATGAACTATGTAATCCACAATAATATTCTCATTGAGCTTTATCAAAATGAGAGCAGTAAAAACTACTATCGATCGATTTAAAATCCCCCGAAAATGGAGGATACTCCGTAAATAAGGGGCATAAAAAACAGAAGTTGATAACTGTCTGTGCGCCTAGAGATATTTAAGTATCCACCTTTGCCTATGTTTTTTAAATAAGTACCTTGCATACAGGGCCGTAGCTAGAGCCTCGGGGGCCCTGGGGCAACAAGTAAATTTGGGGCCCCCCATACGGAAATTTTTTTCAAATTTTAAAGTACACCTAGAGTTGTCTAGTTTGAATTTCCCGCGCATATAGGGAGACGCATATTTTGGGAGACAATTGTTCAATTTTAGGTATTTTCAGGGGCCCCTAAAGTCTTTGCCGAGGTAAGGCTCTTTCAGGGCCAAAAAAGTGGTCTACGAGAAGACGCCCGCTCCTGGGGGGGGGGCCCTGGGGCACCGCCCCACCTACGGCCTACACTTACGGCCCTGCTTGCATAGCGGAAGTCACACGTGAGATGCTTTTCGCAGCGTAGAAATTTGCACGTGACGACGATGTTAAGTGTTTGTAAATTTAACTGATAAACATGAAAACATTCAGCCGAAACACTTCTTATCATAATTTTTCTTTCATGCAATACTGAAAGCATAGAAGAATATCGAGGTACTTAAACGATAATGATGGATAAGGTAAACAATGAAAATGAAATTAGTTGCGTTAAAAATGTATTTTCCTCCCAGATACAAAAAGGGAGACTTCATGGCCAACTAACAAATTGTGAAAGGAATCTAAAACTGAATACTGGAAAAATGAGTAAGTACTTCCCCAGAACTATTTAACTTACATAAGAAAAAACTAAAATTCTCATTTCAATAGTTACGGTTTTTCTAGAAATTCTTTACTTAGTTAATTGCAGTGGATTCAAAAATTAAATTGAGTTATAATACAATATGCTGACACGCAATACCACCCGCGATAACTGGTTACGAGGGCTGAATGAAAAATATTGCCTCCACCTTCGGAAATTGGGTATGGATGGAAATATTTGAATAATTCAAACGGAGATTATTCTTAGAATGTGCTTTTCAATTTTGCCGATATTCTCATTTCCACTTAATCAACAGATATCTGTTTACACACTGCCAGGGCCGTGCGCAGGATTTGCTCGTGGGAGGGGTTTTTCAGTCAGGTGCGCGCTGGTAGCGTGGGCTGTTAGGTCCTTTTGTTAGTGAAACTCGATTTCTGATTAGCGCGAAAGTGTGACTCACCGAGACGAAAGAAGGAGTCCTGACAGACGTAAACATGAAAGTTGAAAGAGGCACAAGAAAAAGTTTACTAAATGAATCATTAAATAAAATAATTTCATTTTATCCTATCTTCAATTCATCACTCGTGGAACTTTTTGTATGAAGGATCCTCATGTGGGGGAGGGGGGTTGGGTGTTATATGTTCCATAATTTTACCGCTTACTGATGTTAAAGATTGTAATTAGCCTGTAATTAGCTGGATCGTCCTTAGAGCCACTTTTAAATGATGGCGTGACATTCGCAATTTTCCAATCTTTCGGGACCTTTACTTCGCTCATACTCTTGTCAAATATAACTTTAAGAAAATGTGCTACGCTCTCCGCAACTTCCTTGAACACTCGAGCCGGTATGTCTTCAGGACCCGGAGCTTTATTCGGTTTAATCTGTTGCAATAGTTTAATGATGCCGTCTTCTGTGAAGGTGATTTTCGACATCGATTTCAGGTTTATCAACATTCGGGAGAGTATTTGATGTATTGTCAGACGTGAAAACGCTTCGAAAAAAATCATTCAAGATATTAGATTTGCCTTTAGCATCGTTTACCATATTACCGCAAGTATCCTTTAATGAACCAACAGTTTTCTCTTTACCTTGGACCTCACGAACGTACGACCAAAACGCTTTTGGGTCCTCTTCCAAGTGTTCGCAAAAAATCTTCTTTTTATATTGATGGAGGGCATCTCGCATAATTCGTTTAGTTTCCGACTTTGCTTCCTTATGTTCGCTCTCTACTCGATCTGTGTTGATACTGTTCGGTTGCCTCGCAGCGGCTTTTAATTTGGAATGCAAACGTCTCTGTTTCTTTAGTGCTCTCCTAGTCTCCTTATTATACCATCTAGGTTCATTAATTTGATTTGAAAGTTTTGAGGGTACAAATTTATCCATTAGGTCACGCATTGTTCTTACAAAGAGATTCCACGTGTCCTCGGTATTTAAACATATCGCGCGCGTTTTATACTCCGGAAATTCGTACATGAGTTTACAATCCTTACTATTTACGATATCCTTCGAAATCGGCTCGCGGGTAAAGATAAACTCTGCGCTTAGGTTTTCTGTGCTTTACCAAGTTAAGGTCGGAATCTATAATTATGGCTTTGTGATCGGATATTCCATCGCAAACAGATGTGTTAGATACTCGCTCGGGGGTATTCGTAAGAAAAAGATCTAAAATGCTTATTTCCCTGGTAGGCTCTTTGACTAGCTGGCGTAATGAATTTTTTTGTATTAAATTTAACAAGGTCCTACAAGAGTCATTGTCCCGAGCTCTTTTCTTGACTACGTGATTTTGCCAATCGATGTCTGGAAGATTAAAATCTCCTCCAATTATCATTATGCTATTGTTATTTTTACGCGAGTAAAAATTTATTTCATCGTTTAGGTTACGCAAAACATGACGCGAAGAGTTGGGCGGCCGGTAAAAACTACATACATGTAGATTGGGTTTATTTGGCTGACTAATGGTACACCATACGCTCTCGATGCAACTGTTAGGATACGTATGTGAACTACTCCGTAAAGAACTTTTAACAGCTATAAATACTCCTCCACCCACTTTATCCTGACGGTCCTTACGATAAATCTTAAAATCTTTAGGAAATACTTCGTTATCATTAATATCGTCTGTTAGCCAGCTTTCGGTGCCTATAATCATGTCGGAGTCGTTACTTCGGATGAGATGTTCTAGATCGGCTACTTTGTTTTTAATGCTTCTACAATTAATAATGGCAATCGATAGTTCATTTACAATGGGAGAAGCCCGGGAAACGCGTTGTTGCTCATCTTCAACTTGATCAATGATTTTTAAGGTATTCGATTGTTTATTTATTTTATTTCCTATATCGGAGCCACTTAAATTAGAAGCATTCCCACAAATTCCCTTTAGCCTAAAAAAAACCTACAATGCTCGTAAATCCTATGAGCCACTCGCTCACTCGCCGCTTCAGCAGTATAGTGAACACCAGAGCCTTTCAAGGCGAGGGGGTACGACAAGAAGGTCGGCCGAAGGTCCACAAAGTCAACTCCCATGCCCCGACAGAACTCCCACATCCTCTCATTCAGACCATCTATTTTAGTCCGAACGCTTCGGCTGCAGTCACTCCGCGGGACAATGCTGCAGATGGACAGCCGCACATCGATGCCAAGCGACTCCCGCACGCGCTCAACCTCGGAATTCAGGTCCTCAAAAGAACGTAAAATATCCTCGGGAGCGCGGTGACAGGCATCGTTGACTCTAACATGGGCCACCACCCGCAGCCGAGAGCAACCCGTGCCCCTGGCCGCCGCACCTACCGCACCAGTGATTTGGGCCAGATGCCCAGAGGGAATACACCAAGATGTAACCCTAATGTCACCTCCCTCCCTCTCCGCCCTTCGCCGCAAAGGGGCCACAATACGCTTAACATTAGAGCTCCCTATCAATACAATCCCCCCACCCCGACTTCCTTTAGGAGCAGCTACTTTGGAGGGAAGAGGGGCAGAAACATGGCCTTCCGAACAGGCTCATCGACACTTTCCAGCACCTAGAACTTATTGCGGAGAGGGATAGGGTTCGTCGTCACCTCCCTATTGCCCTTGCCAGCCCGCGCTGCTCCTCCACTCCTCGTAGCCACCATCCACTCGGGCTTCAGGGGGAGAACAGAGCCCGAGAGGTTAGGAGTAGGCATCACCGACGCCGCGACAGACCAACCAGCGTTTACTCTAGGGGGAGCCCCAGTGGTCGACGTGGAGGGAACTGACACAGTTTTGGGAGCCACCCTCCCCCTCATCGAGGTATTCCCATCTCCTAAAACCAATGAACGAAGCTCTCCAACAACCCTCTCAAGGCGGTAGATCCGTGCCCACAGGGGGCCAGTGTCCATCTTCCTTTCGCGAGCCAGGACAGACCTATAGGAAGCCATCCTACAGAATTTACACTGGCTCACTAAATGGGGAACTAAAACGAAAACAACTAACAATGAAGAATGAGTTACCACCCGCTGTGCTTTACCTGGCTGACCTAACCTGTGTAGAGGGGCTAGATTTCTAACTTCGGAGACAAAATATATACACTAACTAAAGGATTACCGTGAGCGGAATTTATCTGTTCAAGTGATTCGTATAAAGTTTTAAATAAATAAATTAGATTATAAAGGCAAAAATGGAAGTTAGCACTGCAGAAGATTAAGTGTTAGAGAAAAATACACCAAGTTGACTCGTAAGTAGAATATATAAATTAAGATAGCAGAGTTAGCGGTTATCGGAAGTTATGACAAAATAAATAAGACCCTAAAGCACACAAGTAAAGTTAGGCGATAAACCTAGTCTATAAAGGATAGAAAATAAATTAAATAAAAAGATAGAGGGTACTTAACGCTCACGCAGTCTTGGATCGCAGCTTCGAAGGTGCGATGTAACACTACTGGAAGAAGAGCGCCAAACACAATGAAAAGATTTACTAAACTATGAACGAAACACTAAATAAGAAGTAAAAATATAATATGCACTGAAGAAGTAAACTAAAATAACACAGAAGAGTAGCTTAAAACTACACGGTTGGAGCAAGTACTCTGCGTCTCAGCAGGTGATCTCAGGAGAGAGAGAAGGCACGTCCGTCTCCTTTGACAGCTAGGCCATGAAATGAGCAGCTTGTACAGGATCCCTTAAAATTTAGGAGTTCCATCTTCTGGGGCCATTTGCTTTCTTCAAGGCAGCCAGTGGTTCTCTAAAATTTACTTTCACTAACACTTCATTTCCATAATTTTTATAATTTCCTGGAGAGAATAAGTAGTGATCAGAGTCACCGTTTGGTCCTCGTGAAGGTCTTAAATCTAATATGGAGGTTGATTGTCTTCTAGCAGTAAGCACATGATCTATTTGGTTTACAATTCCAGTTCCTGGCATTTTCCAGCTGCCTTAATGAATGTTTTTATATTCAAAACATGTGCTTTTAATAATAAAGTTGTGTGATAAAGCTGTCTTAAGATTAAGAATGGCAGAGTAGTCTTCGGTTTTCACCTGTTTCATCATGCAGGAAGTACTTTCCAGCTAGGTTATGTAAAACATCTTCCTTGCCAAATTTTGGATTGAAGTCTCTTCTTTTATACATGTATAATATAAAGGTTAAGTTATTCTTTTCTCTTTATTCATTCTCTTATCTATTACAATTGAAAATAATAACCATAAACAAAATTCCTCCTCAAATACTTGAGTGGTAGTTAGGAATATTGGGTAGTTGAATATTGTTGTATATTTAGCATGAATCAAATACCTCTCCATTGATTATTTGCTTGGAAGAATAAATTTAATTCTGCAAATCTTAATCATCTCTACATTATATCGAATTTAGAAGATATAATTCATTAGTTAGACATTCATTAATTATGATTTTTAAACAGCGCTCTCTCTCTGAGAAATTTTCATGGCAAGCAAAGAAATAAAATAACTAAAGGACAACAAGGGTTGAATAAATGATTTTAAAAAATTCTTAAGTTAGAACTTCATTTCTTCGTGCTATTTTTATCTTAAGCAACTGTGCATAATTCTTTCATTTAAGTACTGTCAGAGGTCTTGTGTATAACAAGAACTACAGTAAAACTTTGTTGTAGGATGTGGTTCTTTCCCGGTAAATTGCTTGAAGAAACTGTTCTTGGGTTTCCAACTGGGTAGAGTCCCTCCATATCCTCCATGTTTTGGATCCGCACACTGCATCGAATGCATCAGTCCTGAAGATGGATGCAGTGTACGCATCCGAAACGTTGACAATATGGAGGGACTCTACCCAGTTGGAAACCCAAGAACAGTTTCTTCAAGTAAAACTTTGTCTAGTAAAGTCTAAAGTACTTTTGTTAAGCATTACTATTTTATAATAAAATAAACAATTTTCAAAACCACATGCCAAGAAAAAGGGAGAACTGGTGTTTTGTTTATTGATAAAAACACTTTTTTATTGCTATTTATTTCTGGGAACACAATGCTTCATTTACCACCAGCTAAGAAGGTGGAGCAAGAAGCTCAAGATATAGTTTAAACTCTGTGGATGTCTCAGAGACAATGTACGTATTCATGCTGAAGCAATTGTTTCTGTAATGAACCTAGGCATTGCTGGTTTTACTACTGTCATAATAAGGAATTTCACAAGTAATATTTTTCCAAATTTGGTTTTCCCTAGTTATGTTAATCACACATGAGACAATATCTTTACTTAGATAAATATTACTTTGCAGTTTACCTAGCACTGGCTTTAATTAGTCTCAGTGGAAGAACTTTATCTCAAACAGCAATTGAGTCCATTGATGGATTTTCTGTGGACTTACTTAAGGTAAGTTGCATGAATTACTAGCTTTCCTAAAGATCTCCTCTCTCCAACTGAGACACATCTATTTAAAATTTTCCACCGTTTGGTCCGTGTCTTGGTCATTTCCTAGCATTACTCTATTGATTATCTCTTGTGTACAATCATTCAACTCTGATATAACGGAGAAAGATTTCAGAAAATAAAAACAGCCTAAGTCATAGGTCAGTAACTAAACAAAAAAAGGAAAAAGAACTCTTTCATCCTGAATACTAACACGGCCACCAAATAACACTGTCTGAACTGCATTAAAATATGAATGAACCAAAGCTTGAAAATTGTTACGAAAAATTTCAGATGAGAAAGTGGTTTCACAATTGCTTCAATTCTAACTGGGTTAACTGTTCAGCTCAGAATAAAATTTGGTTATAGTGTTATTGGTTAATAATTTTAACTTAAAATTTTTACAGATTGTTTCCATTTGTTGAACAGGATGCCTTGGAAAATGGCTATGGAAATATAATTATGTCTCCTCTGTCAGCATGCACTCTTCTCGGAATGGTTGAGGTGGGCGCAAGAGGAAATTCTAAGGAAGAGATGAGACAAGCCCTTCACTACCCTCCTCAAAACCAGAACTTTGGAGTCGATGCTTACAAGGCAATTCTTCAGGGACTGGCATACAGGGTATGAACCTAACAAAAAAATCAGAACAGCTAAAATATATATCCATGAAGATGGAATATTTTGAAACTGCTGTCATCGTTACAGAAATTAACACTTGAATGTTTTTTTGGTAAACAGAAATAAATTGTTAAAAACCCCTTTAAACGATTTTATGGGACTGACTGTAAACTACTTTACATGAGACTAGCAGAAGTGCCCGTTGATTCTCAACTGGGAAATTAAAATTGATAAATATCAGTGAAACAACCTTGATCATAACATGTCTCACAATTTTAGGTAGATAGCAAATACCAGGCTTTAATAATTTCCATACTAATAAACAAAGAAAAAAGTTATAATTACGTCTACAATGTCACCTAAATTTCATATCCCTTGAATGAACAATTTCTTTGATGAAGACAACATTCAGCTAAAGATTATAAATAATGTATTCAAAGATTATTAAATTAGGATAAGCAGCACCACATATAAGGAGATTTTTTCAGAAAGGCACAAATTTATATCGGAAACAATGATTAAACAAGATAAATAAATTATATATCACTCCAAAGCACCCATGAATATTCTATGCGGAAAGTAAGTGTATTATGTAGATGACTTTTACCCCAATGCTAAAATGTGTAACATAAACATGGAGCTCAATTAAATAACATGAATGCATTCACAATGCCAAAACAGATACAAAGATTAAATATCAATAACAGAAAGATAACATGTATATGAAGTGGAGGCACTTGAAAAAACCACAATGAATATCCCCTTAACTTTCTCCCTCTTCATATAATTTATCACTTATTCTTAAGATGAATTTGAAGTAGGAAAATGTTCACAATATGTCCTTACCGATAAATACATGAGCTGGGGACTCAACAGTTGCCTTGATCGTCAGGGGGATGGGTTGTTTACGACCTCATTATTTCGATAAAATATCCACGCAATTTTTAATTGAAAACTATATTCTATGACCAAAGTAAGAAACTTTATTATATTCTTCTACTTTTGGTTCTTGATTCGACTTCCTAGGACTGTTATTTCTAATTTAATTTTGTAAAAGGAATTACCCCTGCAATGAAAAAAATGAACTTTACGTGTATTTCTTATAAAAACATTTAGACACGTCTAGGTTCAAACCGTGGACTTGAAGTAAATAAAAAGTAGCCTTTACTCTGTGTGGGGTCAACGTTTGATAATGTAGAAAATTTCAAAGTTCTGTGACTCTAGGTTCTCGAGGTTTTAGCAAACATACACTCATACATATCCACATTCTCTCTCTACATCCATACATATAAAATAGAGTGTGTGTATGTATGTTTGAGTCTCTTTTTTCAGGTTAAGTACTTTGCATTCCCAAATGAAATAAGTCTTTTGTTGGTTTTTGTTCTATATATTTCTGGGTTATTTTATGTGATTCAAGATTGCAAGGAAACAATACATTGCCCTAAGATTTACCAACTAATTTCTATTCTGTAACAAGATTCATGTTATAGATCCTAACAGCATGTCACAGCTAGAATTGGTTGAGACAGTGCAATTGTACCTTTTCATTTTGTTTCTAGTCCCTGCAATAAGATATTGCAAACAAGAGACCAAAATAACCCTCTATGATTTACTGCCATCAGATAATGTATAGAATTCATAGTCTATCAAAATTACCAGCTTCAGCTGTTTATTTGATCACACAGTCACATTGAGCAAATAGAAAAATAAAAGAATCTTGGTAACCTTTTTTTACACTCTATTTCATAAAATAGTATTGGAGAAAAGTAAAAGAATGCATATTAGGAGAAGCATTTTGAATTATCTGATTGTAGATTCATAAAAGGACCAAAATGAAAAATGATTTACAGCTATAACAGAAATCCATTCTTTTATTTGTTTCATTTTACAGAAAGGCAACTCCCGCTCCATTCTTGAATTTGCAACTCAGTTATACATGTCATACCAGGAGTATTTGTTTTCCAACTATCAGAACATTATCAGCTCCAATTACTTGGCTGAAATCAGGAAGCTAAATTTTCAAGATGTCAATCTTTCTGTAAACACAATAAATGAGTGGATAAAGACTGCAACTAAAGGAAAAATCACCAGCATTGTTGATTCAGGTAAGAAGTTAATATTTTTATAACCCATTAGTTAACATCTGCAAAAACTTTAAGATTAAATTAGGAGTGAATTAAAGCCATTGAACTTGGGCGAGAAGAGTAAAATTTTGGTTCAGTAACTCAAATGTATAATAAGAATACAGCCAGTGGAAATGTAAGGCTGCCCTGAACAATTGCATACTTGTTTACTGAATTATACATAAAATATATCTTTAATATTTTTGTTTTTTTTTAGGTTCAATTACACCAGATACTCGCTTAGTTCTGGTAAATGCAATTTATTTCCATGGCATATGGGAGAGACAGTTTGACAAAAACCGCACCACTATCGAGAACTTTGTCACGGATCCTACCGTTTCAGGAAGAGCAATCCAAAAGGTTAATCCAAACCAAGTTGTCCAGGTGTCTATGATGCAACAAGCTGGCTCTTTTGTTTCAGGATTAGATTCAGAATTGCGTGCAAAATGGGTGCACCTTCCATTTGATGTAAGTAAAGGATACTTACAAACGATAGTACTTTCTATCTTAAGAAATATGCTGTTTGTTTAAGAAGACATTTAAAATGCATAAAATATATTGATCTACATATTTCTACCACAGAACAAAGAATTTTCCATGGTTCTGGTACTGCCTACGGATGATAATGGAATAAATGAGCTGGCCAATCGCCTTACCAAAGAAAATCTCAATAGAATTATCAGGACTAGAAGTATACATTCTGTAGTGCTAAGAGTTCCAAGATTCAAGATTTCAAGCCAGCTTTCATTAGTCAACTCACTAAAGAGAGTAAGTTTTCCCGGTTAACTGAAAAGGCTAACCTGGATGTTCCAAATAAAATTTATTTTAAAAGAGGAAAACATAGATCCTGGTTAACTAGGAATGCAATTTCTCAGTTTGAATGGGTAGTTTCAAAATGTTCCTTTTAATTGTAGCTTGGTGTGCAAGACATCTTTGGACCAGCTGCCGATTTGAGGGGAATGTCAAAAAATAAAGTTTTAGTCAACAATATCCTCCATAAGGCAGAAATAGAGGTGAATGAAGAGGGAAGCACAGCCGCTGCTGCTTCAGGTTTGTTTCCTCAAGTTTTATGGGATAAATTTACCTGAATGAAACTAAATGAATTAATTATTGTATCATTTTCTTGCAGCTGTTTTAGTGAATACTCTAAGCCTGAGTACAGCTGAAGATCTAATATTTTATGCAAATCAGCCTTTCCTAGTCTTCCTCATACAAAATAACCCCGGAATTCCATTGTTTGTGGGAAGAGTCACAAATCCATAGTGAAAATACCTTCAATCCATTGTCCAGCATCAACAGATCATTTCACAAAGCCTACAGATGATAATGAAATAAATGAACTGGATTGAAAGCATTATTTGAGAATATTCTTTTGGGTGTAATTATAGTCTCATAAATGTTTGAGTCAAATTTGACTTAACACTTCTATTTTACCATTGACGTTGGCTTGATTTGATTGATACAGCTTTTGTTATACAATGTATTCTTTCCATTGGTGGAAAATTAATTATATAGAAATCATAACATTTGTTTTAGTTACAAAATAGATAATATATTAAGGAAAATATCTCATGATCCAAGGATAGACCAGCAGAAATATGAGGACATACCATATATGCTCATGTGCATTTCATATTTAGGAATACACCTAAATGTTTACTTATATCTTTTTGATTAGTATACATATTTTCAATCTTTTACAAATGACATGTGTTTATTTTTCAGTAAGTTTGGCATCAAAGAACTTAAAATGTAACTGATAATAAAGAGCTCTTTTGTATGTCAACTGAACATTTTATCCATCAAAATTTAGTACTTAGGTTTCTTCATTCATGAGTATGTATGGTAACTTTATTAATTTACTCAAAACTGACAAGAAATTTCAACTCATTCCTAACCATATAGTTTCTCCTCAATCATTTTTTGGGATTCCCAGAAGAAATTAGTTTGTTTCCCAAACCATCTGTATCCAGCCAATAGATAATGATAAATTAAACTTACTTTGTAATGAAAACTAAGTATATTGAGAGCACATTACATTACATACCTCATAGGAATTTTAACAAAACGGTATCTAATTCTGCCTTAACCCATAGTGGTATATTTCAACCAAGAAGGTCTACCCTAAAATGTGTAATGGTCAGGGCTGATGAGGAAAACTAAACAAAGGCTTTAAAGTCAAGAACTGACACATGCTCTTTTCAACTTAAATCTGTAACCCTTTTACCATCAGTAGGCAAATATATCAAACCTTGGGATAAGCACAAAAACTGCTCAGAGACAACATATTGTTATACTGTTTCAAGTTCAGACACTATACTCTTGAGAATTTGTTGGTTTTCACTACTCTTATCCCATATCTCTGTTAATAATTTACATTTAGCAAGGGAAATCATACAATAATCACCTTATCTAAAAATATTGTTTTCCTTCTACAAAAAATTGATATTTATTCTACAGTGGATCTCCACCCTCTGAAGCTTGCAGTTTCTGCATACATAATAGATGCACCTAAGTATTATAAGGAAACTAAGGTTTCTTCAAATCACTTCCATCAGAGGCGGAAAGAGGTCAATATACAAAGAAAAAAACTATTGGGTAGCTAAGTCCACGGCACAGCGTTTCTTTGAGGGATACGGCAAAGCTAGGCCACAATTTCAGAGAGTGAAATCAGCATATCATCTATCATGCCACGGTATTGGAATTTCTAAACATGATCCATTAGCTTTTAATTCAGGAGGCTACCCTTATTATTCACAATTCTGCATAAATGCTAATTTAGTTTAGCCCCCACCAGAAATTGAACCCTAAATCGATTTCACAGAAGGGTAACATGACAGCCACCTGGCTATCCAGGAGGAGGAAAGTCAATTGAATTGAGTCTCTCATTTTGTTCGTAGAATATAATATTCGTGTCGAAATAACGAGAATTAGGGCAAAATGAACGAAAATTTTGTGAAATTTCTTCGTAGTAAACAAACCAGTCCCCCTGACGACCAAGGCGATAGTTGAAACCGAGCGTATGCGTTTACTCATTAGAATACACGGGGATTTTATCTCCATACCAAATTAAGGGTAGGGACTCATGACAAAAATTTTGAAAATATGGCAATTAACTGAGATGCCAACATATGCTAACTGCTTCATAAATAATAGGGATAAAATTACGGCGATTTTACAGAGTTTTTTGGAAATCAATCTACAAAATTAAAACTGACAATGAATTGTATAAAAAAATTAATGAAGCTAGAAGCTGTAATTGTCTTTTTTATTGTTACTTAAATTAAAATTTTAAATTTCGTAGGTATCGATGGGAATTAAGGCTAACAACACACACAAATTACGTGTTTGTACACGCTCACAGCTGACGTAATAGAAAAATAATGAAAAAATATAAGCAATGATTATATAGGTATACTCTTTGACGAAAGAACCTCAGTAAAGTTCAGACTTAAAAATTCAATGAATTACGGTCGAATTTGACCACTGGGCTATCACTAGTAAATATAAATGGTCCAAAATGTGATAAAAATATTCTTAATTCTTGTCACACGTGAGTACGATTCTCGTGAACAATTTTCAAAGGTTAAACTGTGTAAACTTACTAGTAAGAATAATATGCATTAAATAGTTCTTTTGCCAGTATTACGTGTACTCCGTTTAACTTTTATAGTATACACTAGGTAGTAAAAAGTTTTATTCCATCGATAGTGCTCATTTTCAGTATCTCCTTTTACGACGATGGTCAATCTCGATTGATTTCATTTATTATCATAAGCGGTTTTCATATCTACATACCGTTGATTACATATCCATTAGTCGATTTTACTTTTCGCAAACTTGTCCATGTGATTTGGATCGAGAGCTAAACTGAAAGCTGGAAAACAACACTTCCAAAGGTAAACAAAGCAGATGACAGCATCCCTATCACAGGGGTAGTATTACTATCTCCCTCTAGCGCCCAAAAGTGAAGCCAGGGGTAAAGCGGCAGATTGCGCATTTAGCCATGCTGGGTAGCACTTTTCGTATCTCCCTATCCTAATACATTGTTTTTTCGTGATTTTGCGGCTTTGATACAGAGTTATCAAGGTTTGATCGAGTAAGTCGAACGTTTTGGAACACAAAATGTAGTTTGAGCAATGCGTAACACGAAGCAATTTTGTTATTTTCGCGTTTATAAAGGTTTTATAGGTAAATAAGCAGGGGCCTGTTTCTGCCTGCAGCATGGTCAATTGCTGCGCATCAGAACAGCTGCCCCCACAAAATGTTCCGAACTAGAATCTATGCATCTTCCTTAATTTTATTATTTCATTCATTATCTGAAATCTATGAAGCAGAACGAACGTCAGTATTAATCCACGGCGTTTCAATGAACATTTCATTGTGCTCTCGGCTGCACCTGCAGGTCTTGCATGGTATACAAGTTCTCGTATTCGTCATTTTGACAACTTTTACTGCATTAAGCACCAATTATGAATTAGAACAAACATTTGCACAAGCGGAAAAATCTCTAATTACCCTGATAAGCTATTATAATGTATTATAGAGTAGCTTTATTTCATTGCGATAAACGACTATTAAGGAATTTTATGCCGTACTTGGTATTGATCAATTAAAAACTATGATGAATTAATGCATTATAATATATGTAAAATTAACATTATAATAATCAACGAGGTTTTGATAGAGTTTGCGGGAGATTGGCAGACGATTCGTTCTCTATATTTCTCTAGCAGACGACACTGGCATCCGAGAAGTTTACATTGCAGGCATGTTTTATTTTCCATAATAAAAGGAATCAAGAGGACTTAGAGAAAAAAATCGAAGATAATCGTTAAGTGAAAGGTTCATTTAAACTATCTGAGTCCATTTCATAGGATAGACAAGCTCCTGAGTCCCGTATGAGAGGAAAATAAAACCCCAAAAATACATGTAGTTAAAGGGGAGCTGGCGAAAAGTGCTACCCAGTGCTCTGCGGGTTGCGTTATTTTTGGCTTCACTTTTCTCCCGGTAGACTCTCCCTGTGATCCCTATCCTTCCCCATTGGTGTATTCTAGGCGGAAGTCGACAGTGGCCAATGGGAATGCTCGATACATTACTATGAATTTATACAAATTCAACAAGTTCTCCATGCTGACGACAAGGTGGCAGAATAGTCAAATATTTGGTAATATGGCCGACTGAAAATATTTTCAAAATAGAACATGTTCTATTTTCAACCAATCAGGAAAGAGGGTCGGCCATGTTACCAAATATTTTCGAAAAAATTTGCCCGTGTATGGCGGCCTTTAGGTATCGAAGGGAATTAAGGCTAAAAACACACCCTGAGTAATTGTACACTCTCACAGCTGACGTAATAGAAAAATAATGAAAAATGTATAAGTAATGATTATATAGGTATACTCTTTGAAAAAGAACCTCAGTAAAGTTCAGACTTAAGAATTCGGTTTTACCAATTCGGTAAAGTTATCGATGAAGACTATTTGGAAATAATTGTTTTTTTTATTAAAAAATTGCTTTATTTCGATGAAATTTTCTGGGAAGGCACTTGAAATATTGCGGCTTATTTAGCAATTGAAAGGAAGGAAGCACCTCTTGTAGTTACTGAGATATGTCGATTATAGTGAACCAGGTACAGAAATGGCCTCCGGAGACCATGTTTTTTGTGATAGTTCAGGCATTTGGACGCCAGATGTAGCGGCAGTCGACGAGTGTCACATCTCGGAATAAGCGTAATATTGACTATATTAAGCAGTGTTTTTGTCGCAAATGTTGCTTTGTGTTAAAAAAAAGATAGTCACCCTCACGTCTGGATAGCAAGCTATAGTTGGTTTGCAAGCTAATTACGCTTCCAAGGTCTTTTAACAGAATAGGTGTCTGTTAGAGTTTAAATAAGTCTAAATCGCCCTACCGGGGAAGCGAGGAAACATCAAAAATGGTGGAAAATCAGTCGAAAAATGGTCGTTTTTCAAACGAAATATATCGAAAATGGAAGGTACTATGATCGTTTTAATACTATATATATATGCCGCCATTTTTTATCTACAACATGGTGTAGATTTTGTTGAAATATATGCAGTATCAAGGGAGATATTGAATTATTTCCAAATAGTCTTCATCGATAAGGTATATGCTTTGTTGAAATATATTCAGTATCAAGGGAGATATTGAATTATTTCCAAACAGTCTGCATCGATAAATTTACAAAAAAGGTAAATTTTACCAAAAATTCAATGAATTACGGTTGAATTTCGACCACTATTAAATATAAATGGTCCAAAATGTGATAAAAATATTTCTTTAGTTGATGATTCTCGTGAACAATTTTCAAAGGTTGAACTGTGTAAACTTACGAGTAAGAATAATATGCATTAAAGAGTTGTTTTGTCTGTATTACGTGTACTCCGTTTAACTTTCACAGTATACACTAGGTAGTAAAACGTGTTATTCCATCGACGGTGCTCATTTTCAGTATATCCTTTTAAGATGATGGTCAATCTCGATTGATTTCATTTATTATCATAAGCGGTTTTCATATCTACATACCGTTTTATTGCATATCTATTCGTCGGTTTTACATTTCGCAAACTTGTCCATGTGATTTGGATCGAGAGCGAAACCGAAAGCTTGAAAGCAACAAACACCTGAACAAAGCAGTGAGGACAGCAGAAGACAGCGTCCCTGCCCTACCTCAATTCTTCCCCATTGGCGTTTTCTAGGCGGAAGTCGACAGTGGCCAATGGGAATACTCGATACATTCGTCATGATTTCTACTTACTCAACAAGTTCTCCGTGCTGATGCCAAGGTGGCAGGATAGTCAAATATTTCCAGTTATGGGGGACTGGAAATCTGTAGAAAATAGAACATGTTCTATTTTCGACCAATCAGGAAAGAGCGTCGGCCATAACTGGAAATATTTCCCCGTGTATGGCGGCCTTTATGCCAAGTTCCCATTTCCCTACTCAGTTACGGGCTCCTTGAGCAAAAAGGGGTGTTGGGTGGGTGTAATATAATGAATGATTTTGGAAGAAATTCATCCAATATTTCGTAAATTTTGGGAAATCTAGCTTCTGAAACGCAGTTTTTTAAAAACTGATTACAGAAATACGATAATCCAGATAAATTACGTAGATGGAAGGGGAGGGGTTGAGGGTTGGGGGGAGGAGGGTTGGGGGAGGGATTGAGGGTTGGGAGAAGGGTTTGGGGGGAGGGGTTGAGGGTTGGGGGAGGAGGGTTGCTCTCATTGTCTTTACGCGTAATAACTTCAGCGAAATCATTTATATTTTCTCATAAAAAATCATTGAACGGAAGGGGAGGGCCTGAGGAGGGTTGAGGGCGAAATTATTCATATTTTCTCATTAAAAAATTGAACGGAAGGGGAGGGGTTGGGGGAGGAGGGTTGCTTTCATTGTATTAGCGTAAAATAACTTAATCGAAATCATTTATATTTCATCATAATAATTCATTGAACGAAAGGGGAGAGGTTGATGGTTGGGGGCAAAATTATTCATATTTTCTCATAAAAATTATTGAATGGAAGGGGAGGGGTTTAGGGTTGGGGGAAGAGGGTGCTTTCATTGTCTTTACGCAAAATAACTTAAGCTAAATCATTATATTTCCTCAAATAAAATTAAGTATGATTTAGCCGTAATATCTTCTGAAATTTCGGAAGTATTGACCATTTACGAATATATAACGTTCCCTAATTCCATTGACATGAAGATATTTTCGAACTAAAAGTATGCCGAAGAAAGATTTACGGTAAATATTAAATTATCTGTTCAAAGACCTTGGAAACAAATTTAGGTTGCAAACCAACTGTAGCTTGCGATCCGAAGGTGAGGGTTACTATCTTTATCTTACCATAAAGCAACATTTGCGACAAAAACACTTTTTCTAAAATAGAGCATCCTTCTGCCCGTTACGAATATTTCAACGGTCGCTAGAATCCCTCCTTCCATAATTTTTTTGTGCAAAATTATTGTTTTTGTCTCAAAAGTAGGTTTGTGTTATGAAAAAGATAGTCACCCTCCAGTCCGGATTGCAAGCTGCAGTTGGTTTGCAAGGTTATTCGGATTTAAAGGTTTTTATTATGCCTTATCTATCTATTAAATATAGATGCTTCTCTGGATTCATTCAAGGATATAGATAGATAGGATACTAATTCACAGGCTAAACGACAAGCGTCAATGACTTGAAATTTTTATGAAGTATTCTTCATTACGTGTAACCGCCAGAAAAATTGTGAATTTGAACCTCAGATTCAAAGGTTTGATTCCAGAGGGCCTCAAAGTCCCGATTTTCCCCGTTTAAATGCATTGATTTAATTTTTGGGAATTTAAAAAAAATACTTCCCGGATAGGTAGGGAAACAAAACTCTAGGAGCCTTTATATATGGTCATGATCTACGGAAAACATAAATGACTTTCACGGAAAATATCCTGGGTTCGATACTACAAAGATGCAAATATCTGCCCTTTAAAATACATGGGAGTAGTTTTTCATTATTTTTTTTGGTGCACTTATCAAAATGATAGGAAGTTCGTGCCTAGCTGGAAGATGTATGGTAAAAATTGATTTGAGAAAAAAATTTTCATAAGACCGTACTATTCCTGGGTTCGACGCCAGAGCACAATAACTTTTCTCTCATAAGGAATATAAGGGAAAAGTAGGATGTCGTTTGAGGCAGTTGCAACCAAAAATTCTGCTTGAATTTTCACACATAGTTAGAGATGGTAATCTTCTGTTGTTCTGCATAGCAGATATCACCAGAAAGACCAGGGTTTGATGCCGGGCGGTAAATATATCTGCCATATATAATACATTGGGGTAACTTTTAATAATTTTTTTATGCTTTTATCGATATGATAGGAAGTTCTTGCTTACATAGAAGATGTATATTAAGATTTCATTTATGAAAAAAACTTAGATAAGACCATGCTGTTTCTGGGCTCAATGCCAGAGCACATTACAAATTCTCACATAAGGAATATATAGGAAAAGTAGGATGTCGTTTGAGGCAGTTGCATCCAATATTTCTGCATGAGTTTTCAACCATTTAGAGATGGTAATCCTGTTCTGCATAGTAATTATCACCAGGAAGACCTCGGTTTGATGCCGGACGGAGAAATTGCAGTGATTTTTATGAATATTTTCAATACTATTTCTACATTTGATGACCCTCTCAATATGATGTCGACTTGAAATTTGTTATCAACATGCTTGCAGAATGCAAGCAACATTTTACTCGTTATATATAAATGCTTCTCCGGATTCATTCATGTATATAGATAGATAGATAGAGAGGATACAAATTCACAGGCTAAACCACAAGTGTGATTGAGTAGACATTTTTACGACGTATTGGCCATAACATGTAACCACCAGAAAAATTGCGATTTTTAACCTCAGTGTCATGGGTTCGATTCCAGAGGGCCCCAAAGTCCCGATTTTTCCAATTTAAAAGCATTGCTTTGATTTTCGGGAATTAAAAAAAAAATACTTTCTTGATAGGTAGAGAATCAAAACTCAAGGAACTTATAGATATGGTTATGATCTATCAAAAACATTAATCACTCTCACAGAAAATATCCTGGGTTCGATACTAGGAAGATGCAAAAATCTCCCATTTAAAATACATTGAGGCAATTCATTTCTTTTTTGATACACTTATTGAAATGATAGGAAGTTCTTGCTTTGCTGATGTATATTAAGAATTGGTTTAAGAAAAAAAATTAGATCTTCCTGGGTTCTATGCCATAGCACATTACAATTTCTCACAGAAGGAATGTATGTGAAAAGTAGAACGTCGTCTGAGGCAGTTGCAGCAAATATTTCTGCTTGAATTTTCAGTCATAGTTAGAAATGGTGGTCTTTTATTGTGCTGAATAGCAGATATCACCAGAAAGACCTGGGTTTGATGCCAGGCGGTAAATATATCTCCCTTATCGAAATGATAGGAAGTTCTTGCTTACGTAGAAGATGTATATTAAGATTTGATTTATGAAAAAAAATTAGATAAGACCATTCTGTTTCTGGATTCGATGCCAGAGCACATTAATATTTCTCATGAAAGGAATATAAGGGAAAAACAGGACGGATGATGATGTCGGACGGATAAATTGCAGCAAATTTTAAGAATATTTAAATCCTTTTTTTTTCTTTTTAGGACTCGATATGATTCCGACTATAAATTTGTGTAATCAATATGCTTGCAGTATGCAAGTAACATTTTACTCTTATATAATAAGAGTAAATGTTTACTTTACTTTATTACAGGACAGATGATTAGTTTTAATATGATTCTTATTGTGATGTTAAAAGAGTAAATTACGTCCAGAACGAGAGAACACCAATTTTGCTTCATATTGGTTTTCAATCCAGAAAGTAATGTTTTGTGTTATGGCATTCTAATATATTTCATACTAAAAAATGAATAACAAAATAACTTTTGTCTAGGAGCTTCCAGATATGCATATTTAAAAACCTTATTTAGACGGTTCTAAGTCACTGATGATTTCAGCTACTTTCTTTAGGCCTTTTTGAGGTAGGTTATGGTCTTCCTCATTGAAGATTATGATGTTAGAAGCTCCAATTTGCCAATTGATCATTTTATTTATTATGTTCTTGGTGAGTATGTATGAGGGATTTGAAATAGCCTCTTTTAATTGTGTTATTTCCTTATTAATCAAATCCACAGTCTTAGTTATGTTCTTAAATCAAAAAGATTCCTAGAGCAGTTATCACAATGAAAAGATAGTCCCCATGTCGACAACTTTAGGTTTAGAACTTGCATACGCGAGAGCCTAGAACAGGTGGCATGAATAAAACTTTGACATGAATAACAGTTAATATCACTGTCAGTGTTTTTTGCTACAAACTAAGCAAATATGTTGAGATGCCATTTCAAATGAAATATAAGAGTAATAACCAGATTAACCAGACAGTAAAACGTTTTTAAAGGTAAGACTTGTTTACACTCAGTATAACCAGAAGTTGTAGTGGAATGTGATTCCACAATAACTTCCAGTTATACCAGGTTCTGTTACAGGCTTGGGCGTCGCCAGCCACTAGGCTAGCGGGGGGGCAAGCTGCCTGTTGAAACGAAAAATGCCTAACTTACAGGGGCTAGTTTATTCATGCCCGCTTCTTACTACAAATACGTCAAATCTTTTAAAAACTAAATGTATTGAAAACTAGAAGAGTTGAACGCTTCTATGGTAAACTCATTAACACTAGGAGGATGGCAGTTTCGGCCTACCTAGAAGGACGGGAGGTGGTCATTTGACCACCTACTTTTAAAATTCGTAATTAAATACTTATATGATTTTCAAGGACCTGAATATTGCATAACTTCTAAGTTTGACCATTACCCAAATGCTGATAAGGTGTTTTACCTTGTATTTTGTTTAAGTTTTAATTAATTAAACAAAATGTTGACCGATGTCCTAAATCTGCAGAATTTCATATTCTAGAATATTTTATCCATTCATACTGGACCAATGAAAATCATATTTTTGGAATAAGTGGAAAAAAGTCCGAATTGTTGATAAAAGTCAGTCACGTCACGCCAAGATTGTTATGCCATCTGACGGAAACCATATAAAACCACTCATTTGTGCCTCGGAAAAAACCTCCATCAAATACGATGGCGGAAGAATTTTTCGAATTTCGTCGTGAAAATTTCCAATCTGTGGTTTTCGTGAATGCCAACATATTAGTTTAATCATTATAAAATGTTCTTCCAATGTTTTTCTCAGGTAAATCTCAAACTGATATGTCAAGTTTACATTCAATCACCTTTCTTGAACAATTAGAATGAATGTCAAGGGTACTAACTTTATAAATCAGGGCTACCAATCATAAGAACGGATCTCTAAACAGAGAGTTATGCGTTCGAAGAAAAAATAACTAAAGGGATATTTTGAGCACAGATTTGTTTCATGTGATTTGTCGAAACTCTTGGGGATCCCTAATAAGTTTATAAACTATAAAGAAGCAGGGTTACTAACATTTTCGGATGTAAAGAGAAGGCAGCGATCAGACCTTCATGGAAAGCCTAGCAATTAATCATGCATTTATCGAGAATGGCCTTTTCTTACTCATATCTCATTCTGTGCTTATCCACTCTGGTGCTAGTTTTATTACGTTGATTTTTATTTTAGACTTACCTTAATACTTACATCATTCTTAAAATGTTATTTCCTTCCATCATTCGCTAGTTTACAATAAATCCAAGTCATTATAGTAACACTTCATCATCTTCACAATGTAAGGTTTGAAATCATACTAAAGCTTCGCTATTGTTCTTACAAATTAATATTTATTCCTTATTAAGTAATGGATTAACATTTTTAAGATATATGATAAGAGAGAATATCACTCTATGTATCCAAGAGTACATAATTTTTTACCGCAGATTCTGCATATTGCCACTTTTACAGAGCATATTCCACTGTATATTTTCCTACATTTTAGGCACAAGTTATCTGGCTTATTTAGCATGTATTGGATGAATGGGCATCGGCACTTCGTAGGATATAATTGTTCATCGGCCGTAACACTCTCGTCATGGTTGTAGCAGGCTCGGGAGTCAGTTATAAATGTATTCCAAGGCTCAGAACCTAAAGCAAATTTTTTTTCTCTCAGAGCTTGACTCCGAGTTTCTCTGTGATCAAACCGTAAATGTTTCATTATGCTTACGAATCGATCCTTATTCTTACTGCTGGAGAATATTTTAGATCTCTATGAGTAGATACATAAAGTCTATCCTAGCACTTTTAGAGAGAATTATAAAAATGTTCACACTTCTTTAAAAATTAATTATCAATTGATTAACTGAATGCTAGAATTGCTTATTTAAGAATTGCATGTTTCCAAAATATTCTTTTATATTTCCTTGTCGTAATCCTTAATTTTCCTTCTTATAAAATTTCATCAAAAGTTTTCCATAATTTTATTCCTATCAGCTTGAAAATATTATTTACTAGGGCAAGTAATGCTTACATAGGTTTTAACGGAAACTTCTTATTTAGTTGAAAATATTTTCAATACTAGTTTTTGCATCCTCCAACTCACCACTTTCAGATTCACAAAAATTGTCAATTTATCTACTCTGTTTAAAATATTTTTTGCTTTTTCACAAGAGTACGCGGACTTATTGGTATGAATTTTAGAATACTTGATTGTAATTTTGCATTTTATCAATCAGCAAGGTTATGAAAAACGAGAAAAATTCTGAATTACTAGAGATAGTACCCTCATTTTATGTTGATAATTTGTGAACAGTTCTTCTGAATTATTTAACTCATTTTTAAAAATTCACGCAAGTGGAAAGATGATGGATCTCGGGCTTTTATAGATAAACTTATTCACCGATAGAAATGTTTAAGTGGAATAAGGGATTCTCTTTTGAAATAATCTTTCAACACGCACGCACTCCTAGAATCCGCTGATTATGCAGTACTTGTAACTTCTGCTGACCAAAGACGATATCAAATGCTCTCCTCGAAACAAAATCTCATGAAAATGATGTAAAAGAATACCTTATAATGAGCTGGTGAGAAAATTTACCTAGGGGATGAGTTAGAGTAAGGAATCTAGGGGTAGAGTTTATACTCCCCTAACGCGTTGAAATTATGCTTGAATAGGAAGAAACGTTTTTAATGAAGCGGTACAGGGGGTAAATAATTTAAATAGAACTAAATGAGAGAAACTTTCTCATTTACTCCTACGCTTCGTCATTGAAGACTTGGTGTGACTTTGCTTCATTCTTCCGTTTCAAGGTTTTGGAGTTATTCTTCCTGTTTAGAATTATTTCCTCTAAGAAGAAATACAGTAAAGTATTAACAGTTTAAACAGAAATCTGAGTAAGTATCAGTTTATATACTTTTGAGTTATTCCCTAGTATTATTTTTTAACAATTTTTTCAAAACTTTTAGGATGGAGTACAGTCAGTTGAACCATCAAGTAGGCGGTGACCATTCGATCGTTGAGATTGACAGGGCTATAAAGGGTCGACTGAAAACCTACTGGGTGGTGAGTGAAGCGCATAAAGACCTTATATCATTTCTAAATTACACTTCCGATCTTTTAATTCCGAGGATAAGGGATGAGCTAAGTAATTCTGCCCTTAAAATTAATATTGTGGTTGAGGCAAACTTTGAGAGGGGTGAGGAGACGATAGAACGAGCATTTAAAACGAGAAACGTTAGGGTTTTGCTAGCCGATGACGTTGGGGAAATTTTAGAAAGTTTATTTGGAAAATTACTTAAGGAAAAATCTGAGATGCAGGTGAAGGGATCAGGGTGAGCGCTGAGTAAAATCTTGGGTTCAGAACTCTGAATTAATCGTTACACTCTGTTATGCGGATCAACCTTTATTGAGTTACCACCCAAGATCACAAGCAGAAAATCTGTTGTAAATGTTAGGAATGACAATCAGTTTTGTTTTAAATACGCGGTTTGGGGAAAGAACATACATAAAGACCCTTAACGAGTCTACAAATATAATACAGATGAATTCGACAATGGGTACGATTGAGATTGTATTGAATACCCAGTCAAACTCTCCAATATTCCTAAATTCGAGCAAACAAATAAAATTTCTATTAACGTTTTCGGGCTAGACGAAAAAAACAATGTCTATCCAATAAAAATTGTAAATACCAAGCTCGCAGATCATCGTGACCTATTATAAATTACAAATGACAACACGGCTCATTATTGCTGGATTAAAAACTTTGAGAGTCTAATCCATCTTCAGATAACAAAAATGTCGTAGAATTTACATTTGCAAACGATGCTTCATGCATTATCATGACGAAAAAAATTAGAGACGCATACAGTGAACTGTAATAGTAAAAAACCCGCAAGAATTGAGCTTCCTATCGAGGGGAATAAGATATTAAAATTTACCAAATTGGACATTCATTTCCAGTTCCATATGTAATATATGCAGACTTAGAATGTGTTCTCCAAGGTGTCAGCACTTGTCAATCTTTACCTAACGCATCCTACATGCACGCTATTCAGAAACACGAACCATTCAGCTTTTGGTATGTTCTCAAAACGCCCAATGGATGTGAGACACCACAGCTTTACCGAGGTCCCAATACCGCACAGGTCTTTATGCAGAAAATGAAAGAGGAAGCAGAGAGAGTATTCAAGTTGTATAGAAACGTTGTACCAATAGAATCGCTTAGCCCGGAAGAAGCGGCAAATTTTAAGAATGCGTTGCCTTGTCATATTTGTGGTAAAGAGTTGAAGTCAGATGCCGTTAGAGATCACGATCACTTGACAGGTAAGTATCGAGGGCCCGCACATTCTTTTTGCAACCTGCAGTACAAAATGCCAAATTTTCTACCTGTGTTTATTCATAATCTTTCATCATATAACGGTCATTTCTTGGTTCGGGAGTTAGACTATGATGAGAAAAAAATTAATGTGATTCCGAACACCGAGGAAAAGTATATTTCATTCGCAAAGTCAATCGAAAATAATTTCACCATTAGATTTCTCGACACATGTCGATTCATGCCAGCGCCATTAGCTTCACTGGTAGCAAATTTAAAAACATTTAAATATAGTAGCGAGGTATTCGGTGAGAAAACTAACCCAGAAACACGTAAGGGGGTCAACCCATATTATTACACAAACTCAATCGAGAAACTTGAGGAAACATCGCTTCCGGAGAAGGGAAATTTCTACAAAAGATTCCCACACATTTTTTGCATGTTTGTAGTCTTTCTCAGACACATGCTTGTCCGCTAATCTGTTGTAAATCAAATCTGTATTCGCATATTTTAATATTGTAACAAAGGGCAGCTCAATAAATATATTTGAATGATTTTCTTTTTGAATTTAGTAACCCTGGTTCGTGAAGTTGTTAGGCTGGATGTAGGTTAAGAATGGTTTACTAACAACAAAAAGTTATAATATCATTTGTAGGACACAAGTTTAACACGATTCAAAAACATAATTTTAAATTATACTTCTACAGGTTGGTGACAGGATTAATTTTACAATAATGCAAATATTACTAATCATATGTCATAGTCGAAAACTGCTAAACTGGAAGTTTCATAAAAAAATCAAAATATTATTTATGCGCTATATTTTGACTTTTTTTCAAAAGGAATGAAATTAATTTTCATTATTTTCCTACGGTATTTGAAACATAGAGTGACTTTGTTATTAAAAATCAATATAATAAACCCTTTTTACATACTCCAAAAGTTTGAAACTGTTAGGTTACTTATAAATAGGAAAAATATCTAAGTTAATGCAATATTGGAACATGAATGTTTAAACATTTCTTTAATTATTATAAATAGAAAAAGATATTTGGTTAAAAAGTTAACATTTATTTTTTTAACCCGCCTTCCTAGGTAAAGTAGACTTTTGCTAAATATAGTATAAGTATGATACTGAATTATATCTCAACTTATGGTAATGTTACAGTTTACTTAGGGATGTTTTTATTTTTCAGTTAAAAAAAGTTCAAATTTTTCTGGAGATGCAGGATTAATGGCAATGTTTAATAACGAAAGTTCCAATTTTCCTCAAGAGATGGCATTGGTGTCAAAGTTTATAAACAAAAGTTCCAATTTTCCTCAAGAGATGGCATTGATGTCAAAGTTTATAAACAAAAGTTCCAATTTTCCTCAAGAGATGGCATTAGTGTCGAAGTGTATTATATAGTACATTTAATGTATCGAATGTCAATTCAATTATGGCTATCGATCTCGGTATGGACAATACACGGAGATCGTGACAATTTGACTATATTTGAGATTTGACAAGAGAGAAAAGAGATATAAAGATTCCTTCGATAGAAAGAGGAGGAATTATAATTCTAATGTATTAATAATCGCTTCTTGTCTGGCAATGGCGTATGACTTAGTGGGAGCATCAGAGACGATAACAGGAATGATGGATGTCGGTGTGTTCTTTTTTACACACCACTTGCGGATTTTAAAGCCGATACATTAAATGTAAAAATGATCATTAAAAAAATTGTGCATTGCTGGAAAAAATTACTCATGTATAAATGGTAGATTATGATACAATTTGATGTAAATATCATTGCCACAAGTTGCAATGTATTGGAGAAATTTGATGATTAAATACAATGTGACGTCACCATTCTGCTGGTTGCGTACTCAATTTTCGTTTTGCATTGCTGCAAGTGCAATTGAAAAGACTTGGAAGAAATAAATAAATAGGAAGTTAGTGCATAAAATTGACTACAAACTGTGTTAAAAACCATGTTTCTACGTAGCAAAGTTATGAAGAAATAAATTAATATAGTGCTCCATTGCTGTAGTACGCATTTGATAACGTCGACATAATTCATACGTTTCCTTTTTTAAATAAAAAAGTTATTTGTATTAAATTATTATATTATACTTACTTTTATCAATTAATTGCTATATTTTTTATTGATATTGTATTAATTATTGATATATTTTAGAAGTAAACGTCTCGAAAAAGATTCGATTCCCATGAATACATCGAAAATGGCAAAGGTCTATTTACTGATTGACCTTTTTAAATTAAACTTTTACATTAACGCTATATTTTAAAACTTACGAGGAAAATTGGAACTTTTGTTTATATATTTTGCCACTAATGCCATCTCTTGAGGAAAATTGGAACTTTTGTTTATAAACTTCGACACTAATGCCATCTCTTGAGGGAAATTGGAACTTTGGTTTATAAACTTCGCCACTAATGCCATCTCTTGAGGAAAATTGGAACTTTTGTTTTTGAATAAATCACCACATTGGTGCACCCATCCTTATTTGAACATCTTTCGTTATTAGACTATATCATCAGCAGCTTTCTTAGGACTGACTTCATCCGTTGCTCTTAAAATTACCTCCTCTTCTAAGTAACAAAAAATCATTTATATCAGATCAAATTTTCTGGTAGGCTTACATTAATCCTGATTTCGTTATTTATGTATTAGCCAAGTATTCAATTGAATGCGTCACATACTGGAGAGTACAAATTCGGCTGCATTAAAATATTCTGTAGACTCTTGATTATAGTTGATATTATAATTGAATTTGCAGAAATCAAGTTATATACCAAGGTGGAAAAAATGAAGACGTCAACTTACAATTATTTAGACTAAGTGATAGGTGGTTTAACCAGCAGAGAGATGATACAAACCCCAGTCTTACGCACTGAGTGTTCAAAGGAAACAAATATTTTCCAGGAATTGAAATTTTGAATCGGCATTGCATAACCAGATATGAGATTCGTGGGATTCTATCACAAGAGAAAAAAATGGCTGCATCGAATGGGTAGCTGAAGAATTTAAGTCACAGTTTTAAAAGTTTCTCAAATTTATTTCAAGTCATCAAGTCACAGTTACAATACATATGTGCATAACTTACGCGCACAATACCTTTCAGCTGACTGATATGCTTCCAAAATGGTATATTATTAATAATATCATCAAAAATTAATTTTTACTGATATCTTGTATTGCTCCAATACTTTTACAAATTTCTACGGAAACCCGGTTATTGAATTATTTTTGTAACTATACAGCAAATTTACGGGTAATTATAAAATATGGATCGGTATATTTTATATGATCCCAAGTTATGAAGAGCCTACTGTACAGACTTTTAATCGTCCAGAATGCTTAATAAAGGAACAAGTAGCTTTGCAATTGTCGCTAACTCATCTTGAGATGTGCCCTCCGATAACAGCCCTAAAATAATACAATCCTAATTTATGCAACTAATAATGGTTATTTTACAAAAAACTACATAGAAATTAACTTGCGTTTTCCCAAAAGAGGCCTTGAGCTATTAGCGGACTGTGAAAAAAATTTTCGGATGTCCATCTGTACCTTATGAAATCCAAACTAAACTCTCCTTCGAACTGTTCCCTGTGAATTTCTCAAAAGAACTATACAAGAGCTTAGCTTTGCATTCACACCCTCAAAACAGTCACATGCAGAAGATTTAACTGAGCGTTTTATCAACCTGTTTGTCCCTCAAACATAATCTTAATCTCTGTTTTCAGGGTGTAAGTTTCAAATTACTTCTCGAATGTTCCCTTGTGTTTTTGCAAGGAGTAAACGAATCAGCACTTTCAAATTCTTCTCATGAGAATCTTATCTTATGGTGTGAGTCATCAAACAAAAGGATATGGCTAAGAAGTGCATGCGTTGAACATTGTGTGTGAAACACTCGTAGCGTCCCATTGATATCGATGTCGGCTCTAGGCCTGCTCTGCTACCGAAAACATCAACTTAGCTGTAATCAGAGCCATACTTACTGGCATGCAAAGCTAGTCATAGGACTTCTTGGGGGGGGTTCGAACCCCTAAACTTCCCCCCCTTGCTGCACCAGTACTTGGGCCTATTTGCAAAATACTCACCGCAAAACTTTCTTAAGTCCATTTTGAAGGGAAAACGAAAAAAAAAACTGAATCCTTTGTCTTCTGCCGGCGATTGTCGGATGATACTCAAGGTAGTTTGAGAGAGAGGACATAATCGCATAACCTCGCACTCTGATCGCATCGAGAGGCAGTTCTAACTACATTGTTCACCCTGAAACCAAACTTTTCTTCTCTTGGGAGGGAAGGGGCGAAGGTCTCTACTACAAAGTATTCTTGAAATATTTTTGCTGCGCTGGAGGTATAAATGAATTTCCTACGAGGAAGTACTTTTCCCATATCTGGTGTTTACACGTGCCTACACTTGACTTTGTTTTGGGTCTAAATTCTTTTCAAATACGCTCGTGCCTAAATTGTTTCTACAACACATCCCGAACCAAACTACGAATGGGGCTCCAGGGGGGGGCAGCTGCCCCCCCCTGGCGACACCCTTGGTTACAGGGGATTGATTATGAACTATCAATTAACGGAAGAATACTCTAGTTAAAGGTTGCAGTAAGTCAAAGATATCCTTAAATAAATAACAATTCTATAAAACGCCTCTGAGGAGCAAAGAAGCATTAAAATTTGAAAAGTGCTGTGGTCAAATGATTCCTTCCTTCTAGGTAGAGTGAAACTCTCATCCCTGGTGTTAATGTGGACAAATATTCAGTAGTTAGCTTCTCTGAAAAAATTCTATTGCTAATGATTATTTGTAAAGTCTCCTTGGGGGAAACTTATTAACAGTAGAATCAGTGGAATATCTTGGAGTAATCCTCATATATAACTTCACATGAAATACCAAAATGTATAATATTTACAAACAAGCACTCAAGAAATTTGGCTTCATTGTGAAAATAGTCCAAAGGATTGAAGAGAATGCTCACGAGCAGCATTGTTGTGCACTAGTTAGACTTCATCTAGAGTATGCATGTCGTATATGGGAACCTATCAGCCATTTAATTCATATTTGCCAATTAATTCATACATTTTGGAGTGACATATCAACTAATAAGATAATGCAGGATGGCAATCTCTTGAAGATTCTTAGAAGATCTTATGCATCATCCTGTTACATAGGCTATTCTGCAAAGATGATCATAGAAATAGAAGAAGCCATTTTAAGATCTACATTTTTTTTCAACGCAAACACATGGCAGTAATCAATGGGGAAAGTAGGTGTTCCTACCACATGCTTATCTGGAAGGCACCTATGTAGATTTGGATGCTGCTGAGAAAGCTATACCATTAGATATAACAGTCCAAATCAGAATACCTTAATACACCTTCCCGTGACCCCTATGATTTTGTATCCCCTATCCTACCGGGAATATTTTCGAAACCGAATCATAAATGATTGGAAATTCCTGCCATATGTTTCAAATAGCAGAGACGTCTGGTGTCGAAACCAGGATCTTTGGGAACATATAATGCCCTGACAGAAATAAATTTATTTGATTCAAATTTTGAAGTCAATATCATACCGTGAAGTCCAAAATTAAGACTCCATTAACCCTATCTGAAATGCATATGGTAATGTAAACGGCTCTCTGGGATTGAACCAAGGATGATCAGGGAAACCTAAAACAGCGTATATAATAGGTATTTATGAACTCTATTCACATGCCAAGTTAGTAGTTTTTATGTTATCAGTTAGGTGTTAAAAAAATGTTTAAAATTAAAGCAATTTCTAATTTTACAGACACCTGGTGTTGAACCCAGGACCTAATGGCAGATGTGAAAACACTGTTATAACTTGGTAGAACTTGATTTTATTTAATGCACTGTTTGAAGTCGCTATCATACCGGGAAGAACCTAAGATAGGATTCTATTATCCCCATGGGAAATGTGTTGAGTTATGTAAATGACTCTCTGGGATTGAACCAAGGACCATCAGCAAAACGATAAACAATGTACATTAAAAATATTCATAATCTCGATCTAATTGCCAAGTTTCAAGCTTCCAAGTTATCTGGAAGGGATTTTTTTTTAAATCTTAAAAGCTGTCGCAATGCATTTTAATTAAATGGGGGAATATTTGCCCTGATCTAGCATCAAACCAAGGATAACAAAATATAACTTGGTAGGATTAGATCTTATTTACTGCAAAGTTTGAATTCGGTATCATACGGGGAAGGCTCTGAAATAAGACTGTTATCCCCATATGAAATGCATTGAGGAATGTAAATGGCTCTCAGGGATCGAACCAAGGACAATCAGAGATACATTAAATAGCATACATAAAATATATTCATTATCTCTACCTACATGCTCAGTTTTAAGTTTATATGTTTTGGGAAGTGATAAAAAAAATCTTCAAAATCTTTGCAAAGCATTTTGAATGGGGGTATATTTGTCCTAACCTAGTGTCGAACCAAGGATACTCTTCAAGGATGTCTTTATAGTTTCCGTCGGATATGCAAGGCTTCTAGCGATCTCTCGAATTTGAACTCTGCTCTACCGGGATTATATATATACGAGTATAATGTAGCTTGCATACTGCAAGCAGATCGACAACACTAATTTCATATCGGGACGGTCCTCAAAGGAAAAAAAGAAGGATCGAAAATATTATTAAAATTCACGGCAATTTAATTGTCTAGCATCGAACCTGGGTCTTCCTGGTGAACTTACTATGCAGCACAACAGAAGATCACCATCTCTAACTATTTGTGAAAATTCAAGTAGAAATGATGGCTGCAACTGCCTCAAACAACATCCTACTTAACACATATATTCCTTATGTGAGAAATTGTAATGTGCTCTGGCATCGAACCCAGGAACGGCATGGTCTTATATAATTTTTTTTCTTAAACAAAATCTTAATATATATCTTCTTTCTATGCAGGAACTTCTTATAATTTCGATAAGCGCATCAAAATAAATAATTGAAAACTACCTCAATGTATTTTAAATGGGGGATATATTTACTGTCAGGCTTCAAACCCGGGACTTTCTCGCTATACTTTCTATGCAGCACAACAAAAGATCACCATCTTTAACAATATGTGAAAATTCAATACGAAATATTGGCTTCAACTGCCTTAAAAGACATCCTACTTTTCCCTTATATTTCTTATGAGAGAATAGTTATTGTGCTCTGGCATCTAACCCAGGAATAGTACGGTCTTATGAAAATTTTTTTCTTAAATCAGTTCTTACCATACATCTTCTAGCCAAGCACGAAATTCCTATCATTTTGATAAGTGCATAAAAAAATTATGAATAACTACCTCAATGTATTGTAAAGGGCAGAATTTTGCATCGTCCTAGCATCTAACACAGGATATTTATGTGAAAGTCATTAATGTTATCGATAGATCCTGACCATATATATAGGCTCCTAGAGTTTTAATTCTCTGACTATCCAGGATATTTAAATATTTAAATTTTTAAATTTCAGAAAATCAAAGCAGTGCATTTCAATGGAAAAAATCTGATGTGGCCAGCACATGACTTTCTCCATATGTAAGATGTAAATATTTATCTACGACAGTATTTTCGAACTCTATATTCAATCTAAACTTGGAAGATAAGTGATTAATTTATATCATATAATCCTTTATGTCACAAAGATTATAAATAATGTTTTTCGGGACAAGTTCGATGAAAAACAATGAAATGGCCTTTCGCCCCAGCGCCCACGGCGTACATAATCAGCAACTTCCGGTTTATCAGTATTTCACAAATAACTCCTACACAATCAGTGATAAAAAAATATGCTTCATACAAAAGTTATAGTAAATTATCTTTTCAAAAACTTTTACAATTATAGTTTATACCTAAATATAATATTTATGGAGATATTTTGAAAACCGGAAATGAGCTTTGAAGAATGAAGCTTGACTACCGGTGTACGGATTTACTCCAAAAACTAATCAACTCTAACGGCACCAACCAAAATACTGCATATGAAATTTGGTGTTGATCCGACTAATAGTTTTCATGTTAGAGCGCCCACAAAGTACATAATCAGCTACTTCCAGTTTATCAGTATTTCACGAATAACTCCTAATCAACCGGTGATACAAAAATATGTTAAATACAAAAATTATAGTATATCACATTATCTAAAACTTTTATAAGGTATACAATATACCTATATATCATATTTATAGAGATATTTTGAAAACCAAAAAATGAGCTTTGATGAATGAAGCTCGACTTCCGGTTAACCGATTTACTCCAAAAACTAATCAACTCTGACAGCTCACAACACAGTACTATATATGAATTTTGGTATTGATACGACTTATAGTTTTCTCGTTAGAGCGCCCACTATCACACATACACACACACATACACCATTCCGAAAATGGCCAAAACGTGTTCTAGGGACCCCAAAACATGTATTTCCGTTGAAATCTTGAAGTCAATTTTTTTCATGAAAACAAGTAAGAAAGTAAAAATCGGGACTTTGGGGCCCTCTGGAATCAAACCCATAACACTGAGGTTCAAAATCGCAATTTTTCTGGCAGTTACACATTATGGCCTATACGTAGTAAAAGTATCAAATCAATGACGCTTATGGTTTAGGCTGTGAATTAGTATCCTATCTATCTATCATTAGGTATATCCATGAATGAATCCGGAGAAGCATCTATATATAATAGATATCAATAATTGTAGCAATTTCACCAAGTGTGCATGAGTTTGATGCCAGATTCTCATATTTAAAATACATTCCAGCCATTTTTAAGATTTCTTTTAATCCCTTACCGATAGCATAGAAACTTACGTTTCTGTTTTACTTAAAACCAAACTTTCAAACTTTGCATTAAATAAGATCAAGTTCTTAGAAATCATACTGTGCATTCATAGTTTCCAATATATCATGGGTTCGACACCAGGCGTCTCTACAATCAGCAATTGATCCAATTTTCAATAATTATTTTGAACCCCTTTCCAATAATATAGAAACTTGAAACTTGGCATGTAGATAGAGATCATAAATACATGTTGTTGAACGTTCCGCTGATTATCCTTGGTTCGATCCCAGAGAGCCATTTACATTCCTCAATGCATTACTTATGGAGATAACGGAAACAAATTTAAGGTACTTCCCGGCATGATATCGACTTTAAAATTTGCATTAAATAAAATCAAGTCCTAACAAGTAATACTGTGCATTCACAGCTGCCAATATGTCCTGGGTTCAACACTATTGGTCTCTAAAATTAATAACTGTTACGATGTTAAAGTATTATTTTGAACCCTTTCCCGATAATATAGAAACTTAAAACATGGCATGTAAATAAAGATCATAGATACATTTCAAATACGTGTTGAAGGATTCCTTGATCATCCTTGGTTAGATCCCAGACAGCCATTTACATTGTCCTATGCATTTCAGATAGGGATACTGGAGTCTTATTTCAGGACCTTCCAGGGATGATATGGACTTCAATCTTTGTATTAATTAAGATCAGGTCCTAACATATTATTAGGCCTATTTGCATCTTCTAATAGGTCCTGGGTTCAACACCCGACGTTTACAAAAATTAAAAATTGCTACAATTTTGGAGTATTTTTTTTAAGCTCTTTCCGATAAGATAGAAACTCAAAATGTGGCATGTGAATAAAGATTATAAATAACTTTAATAAGTTACTTTTACTCGTATATCTATTATATATAGACGCTTCTCCAGATATACCTATATATATATACGAGTAAAATGTAGCTTGCAAACTGCAAGCAGTTTGACAGCACTAATTTTATGTCGGCATCATATCAGGACGGTCCTCAAAAGAAAAAAAAAACAACTCAAAATATTCTTAAAATTTTCTGCAATTTAATCGTCCGGCATCAAATCCGGGTCTTACTGATGATACTTACAGTGCAGCACAAAAGAAGATCACCATCTCTAACTATGTGCGAAAATTCAAGCAGAAATATTGATTGCGACTGCCTCAAATGACGTCCAAATTTTCCCTTATATTCCTTATGTGAGATATTGTAATGTGTTCTGGCATCGAACCCAGGAAAACCATGGTCTTATGCAATTTTTTCTTTAACCGTGTCTTAATATTCATCTTCTTGCAAAGCAAGAAGTTCCTATCATTTCGATAAGTGCATGAAAAAAATAATGAAAAACTACCCCAATGTGTTTTATATGGCAGATATATTTACCATCTGGCATCGAACCAGGGTCTTTCTGGTGATATTTCCTATGCAGCACAACAGAAGATCACCATCTCTAACTATGTGTGAAAATTCAGGCAGAAATATTGGCTGTAACTGTCTCTAACTACATCCTACTTTCCCCGTATATTCCTTATGAAAGAAATTTTAATTTTAAGTATTTAATAAGAGTATGTATTAGATGGAAAACTACTCTTAGTTGGAATTAATGAAAAGCAGCTGGCTAATGATGCAACATAGTTTATCAGAGAGCCAAAGTACTCCATGATGATTTAGTTTCTTCGAGTTTCAAAGGAGAAGTTTGAAGCTAGTGAAAACATGACAATATTACTGGAGATTTTAGAAAGGTGAAAAATGGTCCATGATTAGTTCCAAAAGAAAACACCTTGTCCAGTGTCTCTCAAAGCCCTTTCCAAGAGATAAAAAGGGCGTTGAAAGCAAAAGAAAAGAGATACCAGAACCACCAGAAATGCAGTCCCCTTATATTATCATGCAAGTCAATACGCTTTCCAACCAATGATATCTCTCCTAACAATATCACTCTTATTAAAATAAATATTAGTTTTCATGTTTTTAATTTAATTAATTTCATTCAAATATTATTTGTTTCTATATTACCTTAAAATCCAGCATATTTAACCGTTAAATTATGTTTTTTAAATGATTCAGCAGGACCCAGGATGGGCTTAATCCAGTTATCAGAGGGAAAAATTTGGATATGAATTATTTAAAATTTTTACCTACTACCTGAAGGTATAAACTTCCGATTCCAAGGTACCACTGTAGTTCAATTTTTTTCTTTTTTGATGCATACAATTGAGTGGGAATGATATAACATAAATAGAAAATTAATATAAACTAGTAATGAAAATGTCAAGTATTGTCATCTCTTGCTTTCTTCCTATTTTGGCCTGGCCAATTAGTAACAACTGATATATAAATTCTTCTTTTTAAGACAGCTGAACTAATTTGCACTCCAAAATTTGTACACTCCTGGCCAAAATTAACGCAGCATCGGCCGTAAGGATCGCTAGGGAGGTGCTGCGTTAATTATGGCCAGGAGTGTACATATTAAGTATATACTTATAATATAGTAATTTTAGATTACACCAAGGGTTGATATATCCTAAATAGTAAATTTATAATTGACGCATGACTTGATTTCCAATAGTTTCAGTTCTAACATAATGTAAGAAGTTGTTATATGAGGGTCGTCCAGAAAGTAAAGAACGTTTGCGTATCACGCTCGGCGCTGCTTATCTTAGACCAAAATTGCATGCTCATCAGTAAGCTCTATCTTCCTCCTCACAGTCAGAAGAGCTTCAGTATCTGTTTGGAGACGCGTCTTCGTTCAGTGATCTTTTGAAATGGCTGCGCGTATAGAAAATCCCGCCAGATGTGAAGTGCGTAGTGTCATTCGTTTTCTGAACGCACAAAATGTTCGGCCCCATCGAAATTTATAGGCTAATAAAGCATGTTTATGGAGACAATGCAATGAATGAATCTTCAGTGAGGAAATGGTGCATTATGTTTAATCAAGGAAGAACCAGTGTGCACGACGAAGAACGGAATGGGAGGCCATCAATCATCACGGAGGATTTGCAGGCAAAAATTGAAGAAAAAAATCAGGAAGACTGGCATTTCACTTTGAGCACCATTCATGAACATTTCCCTCAAATTTCAAGATCTCTCCTACATGAAATAGTGACACAACACCTAGGCTATAAAAAAATGTGCGCTCGTTGGGTACCTAAGGTGTTGACTGAGGTTCACATGATGAAACGGATGGGAGCAGCCCTTGAGTTTTTGATCCAATACAACAATGACGGTGACAGATTTCTTGGTCGCATTGTAACGGGAGATGAAACTTGGGTTTCTTACAAAACAGTGGAAACCAAGCGCCAGAGTATGGAGTGGCATCACACAAACTCACCCTCAAAACACAGGAAAGAAAAACCAAATTTGCACACGAGAAAAGTCATGGCCAATTTTTTTTGGGACCGAAAGGGTTTAATCAATGTGGAGTTTATGCTGAGAGGAGCAACAATCAGCTCAACATCATATTGCGAAACCCTTCAGCGATTGAAACGTTCCATTCAAAACAAAAGACGCGGCATGTTGTCGGCGAAAGTTTTGCTTCACGATCGGCCTCATGCATCAGCACAAACACAGCGAGAGCTTCAACATCGTAAGTGGGAAATTTTTGGACATCCTCCCTACAGCCCTGACCTGGCACCAAGTGATTTTCATCTCTTCTCCAAACTAAAGGACTTTCTTGGAGGAAAACATTTTGGAAACGATGAAGAGCTCAAAGAAGCAGTGACATCCTGGCTAAGAACTTTGGCGGTAGAAGAGTATAACATCGGCATTGAAAAACTGGTTACACATTACAATAAGTGCCTTGATAACCATGGCAACTATATTGAAAAGTGAATTAAGGTTATCTGATTTTGTGAGTAAAATTTTATGATGATATCTTTCGTTTTTATTTAATTATGCAAAAACATTCTTTACTTTCTGGACGACCCTCGTACATCTCATTGATTAAATAAAGCAAAGCAATGAGAAACTGTTAAAAACCTACCAATGGTCACATTGATGATAAGGTAAGCATTGAGGAAATGGTGTCCTTCTGCCAAGCAATCAGAAGATCCTCATTAAATAACTAAGGCACAAAGACTTTTTCTCCTAAATTACTTTTTTACTTAAGAAGAAATAACTTTGAGTTTCAAAAATATCTTTTAGTAAAACCACAATTTTACGAAGTTGAAGGGACCCAAAAATTTGAGCTTTGTAAAATTCGGGTTATGTAAATTTGAGGTTATCTTTCAAGCAATCGAAATCTCTGCAATACCAATCCAGGTTCAGTAGCACAGTGCATAAAGTTAAATAGGATTGAAAGAAAGGTAATATTTCATTAAAATAAATAATACATCCAGTTCAATGTTTAATGCAACAGAAAGAAACCTTAACAAGTATAAGAAACCCAAACGCAAAATTTATCTCTATTCCAAAGCCAAATTCGAGGAATTTAACGTAAAACTAACTACCGATTTTAATTCATTTAAGTCGCGCGTAAGCAACAACAACACTGAGGATACATGGAAATCATTCGTGGAGATAATGCATAAATATATAGATTTGTATATACCTTCGAAATACTCTAAAAATGATTGCGAGCCCAGATGGTACGATAAAGAGGTTAGAAGGGCTCTCCGCAAACAAAGAGATTTGCACGGAAAAGTAAAGGCTTTTAAGGGAATAGATCAGCCTGTTCCAAATCCACCACGATCACTATTGCTAGAAAAGCACAAGAAAGCAAAATGCGACACCAAGCGAGCTATGCGTAACGCCCACAGCAACTTTAAAAAGAAAATACTTGGGGAATGTTTAGAGGAAGACCCTAAAGCTTTCTGGTCCTACGTTAGAGAGGTACAGGGAAAGATACAAACAGTGAGCTCGATAAGGGATATCGAAGGTAACATTACTTGCGATTCGAAGAGGAAAGCGAATATTCTAAACGAATTTTACCAAAGCGTATTCACATCAGATTGTAACACAGAGATCCTCCCTAAGGTTAATATACTGGATTCCATGCCAAATATAACTTTTACGACAGACGGTATAGTTAAAATATTACGCAAAATTAAGCCAAATAAGTCGCCAGGGCCAGAAGGCATCCCAGCAAGAGTGCTTAAAGAACTGGCAGAAAGCGTCGCCCCTTATCTCAAAATTATATTTTGTAAATCGATAAATGAAGGTAGGGTCCCATCCGATTGGAAATTAGCTAATATTACCCCTGTTTACAAAAGCGGATTAAAGGAGGACCCAGGAAATTATAGACCTATATCATTAACTTCGCTGTCCGGAAAGGTAATGGAACATATCGTCGTAAGCTCACTCATGGGATTTTTAGATAGAAATGAATTCCTCGACGCAAACCAGCATGGTTTTCGTAAGTCCCGATCATGTGAAACCCAACTTGCTCTATTTGTACACGATATCTTAAAGTCCGCCAAAAGTAAAAAGCAAGTGGACGCTATTTTCCTAGATTTCAAAAAAGCATTCGATAGAGTCCCCCACTACAAACTAATTTACAAACTAAAACTAGCGGGCATTAACAAGGAAGTAGTCGACTGGGTTAAGGATTTTCTCTACGAGAGGGAACAACAAGTTGTACTGGATGGCGTTAGCTCAAATAGAGTCAAAGTTACCTCTGGCGTACCTCAAGGCAGTGTAATTGGACCTCTTCTTTTCCTTATTTATATCAATGACTTGAGTGACGAGATAGTTAGTAATGTGAGGATATTTGCGGATGACTCGGTTATATATAGGGAAATAACAAACGAGGAAGACCGGACATCTCTCTCAAACGATTTAGTCCTCATCCAAAGGTGGTGCAAAAAATGGGAATTAGATATTAACGTAAGTAAATGCTCCGTAGTTAATTTCTTCGAAAAGAAAAAAATGCGTCCAAATCACCCATACAAAATTAATGGAATTAGTATCAAAGTAGTAGATTCAGTTAAATATCTCGGGATCAACATTACTAATAACTTAAATTGGAGCACGCATATTCGAAAAATCTGCGGCAAAGCAAGTAAAAGGCTTGGCTTTGTAAAGCGTATTGTCGGTAAATGCGACGAAAAGGTGAGAGAGCGATGTTATTTTACCTTGGTCAGACCCCTTCTGGAATATGCGGCAAGTATATGGGATCCGGCGGATGAAACGTGTACTCGCGAACTCGAGAAAGTGCAGCGTAAAGCGGTTCGTTTTGTTAAGAAATGCTACGATAAAAAAGCAAGCGTTACAAAAATGCTCTCAGACGTAGGTTGGGAATCCTTGAAAGAAAGGAGATTGGAAGCTAGGCTGCGATTGCTTAATAAATTCAGGGAAACTACATTTTCCAAAGATACAATCGGTATCTTGCAACCCCCCTGCTACGTCGGTCGATCCGATAATGACCGTAAGTTAAGAGAAATAGATGCTAGGACGAATCGTTTCAGAGATTCATTCTTTCCGCGAACAATACGTGACAATAATCGAATAAGGAAGTAATTTAGATTCAACTGGTGTTTACACCCCCTGCCACACGCCGAAAGGCGGCTTGTAGGGTATTAATGTAGATGTAGATGTAGATGAAAGAAAATTCTAAACTTTTAAAGTAATGATCAATTTTGTTTGTTTTTTTTAAGTTTCTATGAGGGATGAAACTTCAGCACAACAACTTTATGAAACTTCAGCACAGCCAGAAAATAATTAACTCTGCAAGAATATTTTGAGCTGAAACTGATGGAAATACAATACAAAGGGTAACTTTTTCCCAAAACGTATGCTGCTGGGTGTCATAAACTAAGCTCCTTCAAAAGGTTTTACTTAGGTTTTAGGGCACTCTCACTCACAACGATAGATGTGAACTTCCTCAATTGCAATTAAAGGTCGAAAGAGGAGAAAAGAGTGAGAATCTATAGTTTCAAGGATTTATTTTTAAAAAATTAAAATTTCAGAAATGATGACTCTATCAAGAGATTTGAGGGAAATTCACTTTTTGTGGATTGAGGATTAATAATAAGGATTAAATGAGAATAATTTTAAAATCTAATATTTCTTCATCTCAAGGTAAAATGTAACCTTGCTTTAACATGATATTTCTGAAACACAACCATTCAGAAGTGTTCTTCTCCACATATCCTCTCAAATCCAAGATCGTCTCAGAAAGTGGTGCTCGGCCGCACGGCTTGCTCTTGCATCGCCATCGAAAAGTCGCTTTATTTGTCAGTGTCAAAAATTGTTGCAGGATTCTATTTCAGGTTCCTCTTAAGAAAGCTTCAAAGAACATTGTGGTATAAGTAAGTCTGTGTATATCGTGTTACATCACTACTATTTTCCTCACTTTGGGTGGAAATTTGCCTTAAAATAAGGGTTTGCCATTTTGTTGTATAAATATTGCAAATATTGAACTGTGATCATTCAAACCCAGTATTATGAAACATAAAGATTAGGCTTATAATACAGCATCATTTTTTACCTGATGAGTTTGCTCATTTTGGTTCAGGATTGGCTTGAAGTTGAAGAATAATGCAAAAATCGAAGACAAGTATTTTTCGTAAAATTTGGTCAACTTTGACCCCCTGTAGAATTGTAATGCACGGGAATCAACAATCATGATTTGGCAGTTATATTCAGAATTTATTCGAGCATGACTATGCGAAGTTTCAAAGTCCGCACTCAATAAAACCACTTTCTTATTTTTGGCCAGCTTTTTCCAGATTCCAGCCCATTGTGTGATGAGACATACTTTGTTTTTAACGATGCTGTTGCATGGCTTAAATTTTTTCCACTAGAATTGACGATTTTTGCTAATGTAGATAAAGAAATGCCATACTTTCGGGTAAATTCTGTTTTTGTCTGCCCACGAGCACATACTTCCTTGATAATTGACCTTTTGGTGACCAAACTCAGGAACTTCCTCTTATTCTTCGTCAGCGATATTTTATCCATTATTTTACTGATAGGCACATGGCATATCACAACACAGGCCACCTTGCTCAGAGAGTGATTCTGACTGAATGCTCTTCATTTTTCCTTGCTTGGAGACCAACACTTTTCAGGGTGTCCACGCTGGCTAGGGGGAAAACATCGCTGGAGGTGATGCAAATATGTGCAGAGGCAGCAAGCATTAAATTTTAAAATGTTGTTAAGGTATTTTGATACCTTTTAAAAAATTTGTTGACTTTTAAACACTCGCTCTTACATTTGCATAATACCAAATGTTTACACATTGAATGAGGCATGATGACACATGATTGACGACAAAACATGGAAGTAAATATAATAGAATGACGATACCAGCGATAGCACTGCGATCCGTAAAAATGCATTGATGATCATCCAAAGGGATTTTACCACAGTGTAAGCACGTCAAAAAACACTACACTCATATTTGAATATTCCACATTTTCCCATCTAAAATACATGGCCCTACCAACATAAACGATCTGGATTCAGCTGCTCCTGTTTACGGCGATCATCATCCAGAATCGTATTGAGCTCAGTGTGACAAAACCATTTCAAATACTTCGTAAACCCAGGGTTCATTCACTCCTAGGGACTGGCTTCTCACTTCGTAAAACATGAAATCGAGGTCATTTTACATTTAAAAGATTGGGATCGGCGGAATGGTTCATAAAACTGTGTCATTTTGTAAAATTGAGGTTCGGGTAAATTTCTAGTTTGGTTCGTAAAAACAGGGTTCTACTGTACTTAACTGAACAAAGTGTCACATGAAACAAGAACATTCCACATTCATAATGGGAAATCTAATTACCGTATTTGACGGCATATAAGACGCACCCTCATTAAGTTGGCCACTCAAAAGGAAAAAAGGTTTTAATAGTCCGTGCGAAAGCACGGAACTGCAATAACTTAAAATGTAGTTTCTTTTAGTTGTCACGTTTCGTAAAAGCCAAATATTAACACAATCATTGAATGCAATTATGAAATAGGTAGTATAGACCATCTGGGCTAAAAATAGCATTTAGTATTGAAATTTAACCTGTGGAGGTTGAACCTTCACATATAAGACGCAGGGAAATTATTCGATACATAATTTAGGAATAAAGGTGCGTCTTATATGCCGTCAAATACGGTACTTTTGAAAGTCAACTCAATTTTGTTCATGAATTTCTCGTTAAAGAAAGAGTAATACTCTTTCCTTTTGATTGAATTGAGGAGTTTAATTAATCAAAAATTGAATAAAAATTTTGTTACCCCAAATAAAATAATAACAGAAAGCAATATAATAAAAATGTCTTTCTTTCATAAATAAGTGAGGATTTACACAAATATCAATAACAACAAACTAAAAATAAATCTAAAGAAACATATTGGCCAGCTTGTTCGTACTGTCCTGTACATTTAAAGTACTTATGGAAGCCTCCATGTCCTCACTCTCATGGTATACATATTACCATAAGAATATGCAATATTTTACATCTCTAAAATTTATAGGTATACAACTGAATTACAGTAAAACGTCTTTTACAAAATCCAAAAAAAGCTTTTATGAAGACAGAATAAACTACAATTTTAACGACAAGCCTTCAGGAATTCAGGAACATAAAATGAATTAGTAATACTAAAAATAAATTTACAAACATATAGCTGATAATTAATTTGAACATTTTCTATTCTGTTACCAATTATAAATGACAAAATACTTCCTTAAACCAAAGATGTAAATTCAATAATTGAATGGTCAATTAAACATACCAATAACAATTTAAAAATTAAAGAATTGCAACTACCAAGAATAAAATATAGCCAACAGTTAAATAATTGAAAAGCTATTGAAATAAAATAAACAATAAATTATTCACAAGGGAATACTGTATAGAAAATTTAATCAAAATCTCACAGTATACTGTATTCTATTAAATCAAAATAACTGGATTGAAATGGAATAATTTTAAGGGAATGAAAATATAGACAATAATTATTTTGCACATCATATCCAGGCATTACAAATATTATGATGCAATGCATTCCAGTATCTCTTGAATCTCCATTTCCCTGGCTGACTAGAAGAGCATAACAGAATGATTAATAAGGATCTGAAAAGTAGCTAATCCATTTTCTACAAAAATAATATTAGAATCCAAAAATGCCCTTAACATCAAATCAGTTCAAAAACGTGATGACAATTGTGAGTGACCTAAGAGTTGCAAAATCAAAATAATTATACATTCTAATTTTCTGAAAGTAATGTATATTAAGGAATGCTAAAATAAACAATATCACAATATCTGGCAAATAACTCCTAAGATAAATCTTATAATTACAAAACTAGAAAAGGACCTTTAATCCCCAATGGAGGACAATCAATTATTCACTTTACAATTTTCTCAACCATAGAACTCACCAAACATCTCTGACTTGAGACTTTAATCCTGGCCAGATAAAAAAGGTCCAAACCACAGCATACAGAAGACTAGCTCAGCTCAAATCCTGCACCAGATTGAATGGCATACAATAGCCTGCTTTCAAGGGTTTCTTGATCAGGGAATTCAGGCAGTTTGAGCAGGTTCATACATGTGCTAGCAGTTGGTAAGCGATCCGTGGCAACTCCTGCATGTTGCACACAGAATGGAGGATCAAGCTCCTGGAAAGAAATTTAGTGATAATATTTTTGTTAAACACACATAAATAGGGAAATAATAAAAGAATATTTGTAAAAGGAGGCAAAAAAAACATAAAACCACAAATTTTAAGGTTGGAATTTCACTGAGGAGGATTTATGGAATTTATAGAAAATTTACTTTAACTAGTCAAATTATTACAATTTAATATGTGAGGCAGGCACCATAAATTCTAGGCCAGATAAAGAAAAATAAACTTGGTAAAATAAAACAATATTTCATTTTCAATGTAATCACACCTAAGTTCAATACATTTAAGTACAACAAAGTTAATAGAACAATCAATTAATAATTCCTTATCCTTATAAAAATAACCTATATAAGCCTATAAGGGTTGAACCTGTAATGAAGCCTACCTCGTTATAATAATCATTGTGGAATTTACATTCTGAAAGCATATTGAAGATACAAATTTTAAGTCAATATCATATCGAGAAGGTTCTCAAAAAAGAAAAAAAAGAATGGGATTTAAAATATTTTTAGAATAGCTGTAATTTATTTTCAATACGAGAAATCTGCACCCACCTGGCATCGCACGCACACACATTTGGTGCAAATTTAATAGATGTGAATATAGAAAAGCACGTTTTCTGAGAAATCCGTGTTTCTCAATTCCCTATCGTACGGGGATGCAGCTTAAAATATTTTAAAAACTGAATCATAAATATTTCTATACTCACGCCATACATTTCAAATAGTAGAGATGCCTGGTATTGAACCCAGGAACTTTTGGAAGATATGAATACATATAATGCCCTGGTAGAAATAAAGATAATTTAACGTACAGTTTGAAATAGATATCATACCAGGAAGGACCTACAATAGGATTCCATTATTCCTATTAAAATTGCATCGAGGAATGTAAATGACTCTCTGGGATTGAAACAAGGACCATCAGCGAAACGTTAAACAGGGTATATAAAATTTATTTATATTCTCTATCTACATGCCACATATCCACATTTCCATTAATTCTTTTGATGCACTTATTGAAATGATAGGAAGTTCTTGCTTAGATAAAAGTTGTATATTAAGACTTGGTTCAAGAAATAAAATTAGATAAGACCATGCTGTTCCTGGGTTTGATGCCAGAGCATATTACAATTTCTCACGTAAGGAATATAAGGGAAAAGTAGGACGTCGTTTGAGAAAGTTGCAGCCAATATTTCTGCTTGAATTTTCAAACATAGTTAGAGATAGTGATTATCTGTTGTGCTGCATAGTAAGTATCACCAGGAAGACCCAGGTTCCACGCCAGATGGATAAATTGCAGCGAATATTAAGAATATATTAATTTTTTTTTCTTTTGATGACCCTCTCGATATGATTACGACTTGAAATTACTGTTTTCAATATGCTTGCAGTATGCAAGTAACATTTTAATCGTATATATACATATAAGATGTGAATGAATCCGGAGAAGTGTATATATATATATGATAGATAATTACTTTTCCAAATATACCTATACACCTACAAGGGATACATATTGTAACCAAGTTCCACTAGAAATGATAAAAAAACACCTAGTAATTTCCACAATAAAACCTTAATGGACGACCGGTTTCAGCTACAAGCTATCACCAAGTTCCACTAGTTTCATTAACTTGAAATTTTTATGACGTATTGGCCGCAGTATGTAACCATCAGAAAATTAGTCACTCTGATCATAACTATCATGGGTTCCATGCCTCAAAATCTTGAATATTCTCAAAGAACGCATTGCAGGGATTTTTAGAAATTCTTTTGAGGATCTTCCCTGTAAATAAGAGAGTTGATATTCGTTGTGTGTATCCAACAACAACTGATAAGAGATCTTCAAAGATTATCCTACGTTTGACGCCAGGGCAGATATTCTCTGTTAGAAATGCACGTTCTTTTATAAAATTTGCAGACTTCATTTCATTTGCAGAATTAAATTGGAAATAATGGTCCAACAAAGTGGAGTCAAGTACCAAAAGAAAGGAAATTAAACAAAGATTTTTCTTGCGTGTATTGTTTCTGAATCAAAATTGCGAGAAATTTTAGCCAAGTAATTACCAGTTGTTCGAGTAGATTTGCCCTCGATCATACCATTCACTCTTTTTTTAAGCACTCCAGCTTTTTGATTTCACCATCATGAGGTAGATTTAGATTAGATTAAAAGGAGGCCGGGGCTAACCCAAAGGCACTTCGACCTTTAAGGTCCATTGTGCAGTCCGCCATTATATGAGATTACCCATGGAGTCCCAAGGCCTATGAAGAGGCATGGACACTACCTATGGGTAAATCTCTTATACCTCTGGGTTCCTGTAAAAAGGCACCCATGCAACGATACCGAGTCCTATTTACGCCAGACATTCGCAGAGGAGATGAATAGTAGATTCCTCCTCTAAATTGCACCATCTGCAGCTTGAGGAATCTGTCATTCCCATGTTGTAGAGGTGCTTCCTCACCTGGTAGTGTCCAGTACGCAGTCCTACCATGGCCTTTAAACTCCTTCTATCCAAAGATAGTAGTTTTTTAGCATAGCTAGAGTTTGGTCCATTAATGAACCTTTTAGCTAGTCTTAGACCCTCTGTCGATTGCCAACAAATCAGGAGCTGGGTTGACGCCCAATCCCTGACCATAGCTTTCAATACGGCCTCAAAAGAGGCCGTATTGAAGAAATAGGTAGAGTTGGTTCTGGGCCAACGGGAGTGCGGAGAGCACCTTCGTTTGCTAGCTCATCCGCTTTTTTGTTTCCAGGAATGCCCTCATGTCCAGTTACCCAGAAGGATGAATTTTATGCTGTTTTGCTAGATCATCTAGCTCTTAGCAACATTCTAACAGCGCCATGGTGAGTTAAGTGCCTTTAAGGCTGCTTGACTATCGGTGCATATATATATCGGCCCATTTAATTTGCCTTCTTTGATGACGTGAAGACAGGACAGAATACCATCATGAGGTAACAGAATGGGTTTATATTATGAGGCAATAATTGAGCGCATCTCACAAGAGAACAATATTCAATAGTGATTCAAATTCAATTGTTCTTACCTTAAAGCCTAGAAGAGGAGGTCTGGAACAGCTGGTAACAAACTTGAGCAGAAGTCGTCTTTGAAGATCATCGAAACTTTCTACAACAGCCCAGAATGCGCGTATTGTAGGGTGCTCTGCAGAATAGCCTCCAGCATATGCTGTGTTTCGTCTCAGATCTTCTACGTCTACAGGAATGGGCGCACCAGATATCAGCACTTGCAGCTCTCGAGTGTCAAACATTTGAAGCCATTCAAGAGGAATTACATTTGTAAGACCCTGTAAACAAAAAACAAAGATATTATTACAATTCATCTATTTTTGGTATTAAAATGCTAGACATGAAATTTTATCAATTTTTGAATACTCTTCCCTTAATGAAAGAGAAATGGCATTCATGTCAACAATAAGATCTTAGTTGTTTGCCCTTTCATAGTCTGCAATCTTTGCATAAAAAGATACAGGTGTATCACCGAGTCTGGAAACATTTAAGTAACTGAGTTACTCATGATTTTCTTAGGCGCATCACTTTTTCACGTTCTTTCCTTCTTAACTCATAATACCCTTTCATACAGCATTTTCTGTTTTCACTCCCAGAAGGCTCACGCCTAATTTTTGAAACATTCAGGTATTTAAAAAAATATTATAGTGTCTATTTTTTTTACCTAGGATGTTAAAATTTTTGGTAATTATTGAAAACATCATATTTTAAATTAAATAAAAATTACATCATCTATTAAATAAGAGTCACAACTATACCATAAGCTGTCAAAAATTGGAGAAGAGTCTATGCGCGTTTCGCTACCTTGTGTAGCATCTTCAACAGAACATCAGTGAATCTGGTCTAGTCACTGATGGTCTGTTGAAGATGCTACACAAGGTAGCAAAACGTGCATAGACCCTTCTCCAATTTTTGACAGTTTATGGTATAGTTGTGACTCTTACTTATTAACATTGCTGTCAGTAGTGAGTTCTAATTAACATCATCTATGAAAATTTTAAATTAAATTTATAGTAGAAAATTACTTAAATTGATTTGCATACACACAATGAAAACATGTATCCTTACGGCCCCAGGTTCGAGTCCCAACTAATCGGATTTTTCCGGTTAGGGAATGGTTGTCTGTGTATGTTGTGTGTGTGTTAAATAATAAATAGGAAATTCAAAAAAGTATAATCTGATGTGGCCAGCACATGCTTTTCTCCACATATATGAAATGTAGATATTTATCTACGACAGTATTTTCGATCTCTATATTCAATCTAAACTTGGAAGATATATGAGTGATTAATTAATGTCATATTAGTAGTAGTAGTAGTAGTATTGTTAAAAGTGCTTCGACAGCTTAGGTCATTTCGCACATAGGCACCCACCGGGAATCGAACCCGGGACCGCTTTCACCAAAGGCAAACGCGCTGTCCACATGACTATCCGGGAGCCTCAATGTCATATTTTTTACATCACAAACATTATAAATAATGTTTTTCGGGACATGTTTGATGAAAAATGGTTAAATTGGCCTTTTGAGTCTACTACAAGCACCAATATAGGATGATTCACAAAACTGATTATAATAGGCGATGGAAACAAAATGAAAACACGAACAAAGAGCATAATAACACATGACCGAAACAAACTATTAACAAAAATAATGACTACATATTAAAAAAGTGGAAACTTAAAAAGTAACAGTGAATTACAACAATTATTGATATACATAAAAGAAAGCAAATAAAGAGGACAAATGGAGTAAAAAAAAAGAAGAAAACCTTTTAATTATTTTCAATCAGACAGAGCTCAATCTATAGCAAGAGACTGAGCGATAGACACATTGCATTGCATTGTTTGCTATGTAAACAAACACATAGTAACTAACTTTATTGTTATTGTGAAGAGTAACCAATAACGACAAGAAACCATTATAACTGAATAATTATTTTGTAATAAATACGCATTTTTTAAATTCCAAATCAATTTACAATTAAAACTTTGAAGAAATATAGTAAGCATGTTGAATATAACATTATTATGGAATGGTATAAATGAAAACAAAATTTGAATGTGAATATGTAGCAATAACCAGAAAATAGGTTAATTATGATACGACTCCTAAACGGTGGTTGATATCGAATTTTTTATTACTAAAACTTATAGAAAATTACATTTTGTGTAACCTTTAAAGATAATTGTACATACCTAAATATCAGATTAATGGAGGAAATTTGCAAAAACGGAAACAAGCTTCGAAAAATAAAACTCGACTTCCGGTTAACTGATTTACCCCAAAAACTAATCAACTCTAACGACACCAACCAAAATGCTATGTAAAGAGCGCCCCCAATCACACACACACATACACACTGACATTATTCCGAAAATGGTCAAAATGTATTCTTGTAGGGACTCCAAAACATGTATTTCCGTTGAAATCTCGAAGTCGATTTTTTTCATGAAAACAATACTTTCCCTAAACTACGGATATGGAGAAAGTAAAACGGGACTAATTGGAAGAATGACCTTCAAAGGCTGAAATTCGCCCATAAAGAAGATGGCATTATTATTATTATTTGCACTTCCAAACTTTCTTCTTGAGTTATAAAGCATTAGTAAAAGGTAAATTTCATAGTGTAGCACTATTACTTGGATAAACATTCCCAATGTAATCCTTTTTCACATCTTATACACATAGTTATAGGATTTTTACTTTCTCCATATACGAAGTATAGAGAAAGTATTGTTTTCATGAAAAAATTCGACTTCGAGATTTCAACGGAAATACACGTTTTGGGGTCCCTAGAACATGTTTTGACCATTTTAGGAATGATGTCTGTGTGTATGTGTGTGTGTGTGTATGTATGTGTGTCTGTTATTGTGGGCGCTCTAACGTAAAAACTATAAGTCGTATCAATACCAAACTTCATACATAGCACTGTAGTGTGTGCTGTCAGAGTTGATTAGTTTTTGGAGTAAATCGGTTGACCGGAAGTCGAGCTTTCTTCATCAAAGCTCATTTCCGGTTTTCAAAATATCTCCATAAATATGATGTATAGGTATATTGTGTACCTTGTAAAAGTTTTAGATAATGTGTTTTACTATAACTTTTGTATTTAACATATTTTTGTATCACCTGTTGATTAGGAGTTATTCGTGAAATACTGATAAACCGGAACTAGCTGTTATGTACAGTGGCGGAAAAAATTATCGCAACACTTTGCGCGCGCACCAGTGGCTTTCACAGAAACTATTTGGAATTCTGCTTTCTGTGACTGACTGGCAACACCGAGGAAAGCCTCGAAAAGCGGTAATATTTGAGTCGGAGCCTAGAACTTAAACAAATTTCCTCTCTTTCGAACTCTTCTTAGAGCCTTCGCGCCATCTCTCCCCGAGTTCGTCATGTTTATTTCGGCGTTTCTCTTTCACATATAGTTATCGTATTTATAGAACGATAGGTTAAATATATATTTATTCTAATTTCAATCTTAAATGCAATAAAATACATGGAAAATAATTGAAATTTAATTCTTAATAATTTGAAGAATGCTATTCGGTTTTAATAATGCGTAGCAATAAGGAATAAGTGGGATTGGAGTAGAAATACGCGATGTGGCGATTCTCACCTTTAGAAAACGAGAATTTTGGAGTCTAGAGGAAAATGATGTTTTGCGAGATTATAGCGAGAACAGATGGCCTATAATGGTCTCTTTTTCTGGATAATTTGTGCGCTAATAAGGCGTTAGTTTGGTAGGTTGGTTTCTCTCTCGAACATACGTCTTACGGCTGCCTGCTGGATATTGATGTAAATGTAATTCTTCAAACGTCCAGTTCAAACATAGGATATTCATTATTTGTGATAAACATTCCGAGGAGGATTTTTGATTACAAGTCTTATGTTTTCAATTCAGCAATTAGAATTCGAGAAGTCGTTAGAGCGATTACTGAGTTACTATGACACATCGTAAAATTTGTATTTTGTCTACGGAATATAATTTTTCACCAACTTAATCATGCAGACGAAGGAAATTCGTAATATAAATTTATATACACCATTTGTCAACTAGAATACATGAAATCATTGTCCGTCCGGGGTTAAAAGGAAAAATACCAATTCCAAAGTTAAAAAAAACATGATTTCATAAAAACCGAACAATTTCTGCGCATATATCGGACTTGTCTTAAATTTTGTAACAGGGAGCTCGGTGACCTTGGTCATTAGCTAATTGTGTTGCCTTCGCGCGGTGAAATTCACGTAGAAATGCATTAAGGCTTTGATAATTCGCGAGGAAAGTCTTTAACCAAAAGTTGATCCCTTCAAAGTATTGCAGGCGCCAATACAAAACAAATGTTGAAATGATATTTTCATCATTACCTCGCGCGGAAAAGCTTTAACCATATGTCGAGCACTTTCAAAGCAAGTATTGCAGATGCCAGGTATATTTTTCCTTTTCGTGCCTATATCAGCTAGACTCAGGACCCTCATTTTACAGTCGCCCAGTAGAAACTATCCTCTGGCTAATTCAAAGCTCCTTCCTCACCATGGTGCTAAGGAAATTAGATGTTATTGCAATCGTAAAAATATTCCCAAATAATATTATTGTATTAGCGTATTTTAGTAAACAAAGACTTCCTAATAAACAACCCAAGTTTTTAGTACTGATACGTATTTTATGAACGTCTGACTTTATAAAGTTAATTAATTAACCAGGATTATGCTGCCATAATAATATTATTAATAAGCTGCTAAAATGGACTTCTCAGTTTGTTGGGAAGTGTCATAACTATAACTAGTTGCTAATTAAGAGGTGATTTTGCAGCTGTCTGACACATGTTATTGGCATAGGAAGGGCATGAGCTCGAATTCCGCTTAAGTTAAATGAGTTTTTTATCTTAAACTTCTCTTGTTCGGGAAATGAACGAATGTAAGATATGGTTTCCACATATATTTATACGCCCCTGTGATTAATATATATATTTACCTGAGAGATACAATTCATTATGGAAAAATAACCATTGGATATGAAGGATTCGGAACAGATTCATCACCAATTGTCGGTCAAGAACATGTTTCGTGTGTCAGTGGACATTCCTCTTCTACCAAGGATTCGAGGTCGTTCACTGAAAGACCCTTTGACTCATTTTCCACACTTATTAGAGGTATTTGACAGGGCCTCCTGATTTCTCGAAGCACGATGAACCTTTCGCTTTCAGTGCAGCGGATTTTCGAAAGCCTATGCGTCACTCGCAACAACAAACCGGTCGTAAGGCAAGGAGCTCAGGCCAACTTACTCAGGCTTATTGGTGACAATTTCTTCATTGAGGTCTTCTACTTCTATAGACGGACAACTAGCGGACCGCGCAAGCGAATCTTTTTCATTTTTAGTCTGTAAACAAAAGCCTTGAGAACTATTGACATTCTTATGCATATTATTATTCATTGTTCGTCTACAACCAGGACAATTTGCTGGTTCACAGTTTCCAATTTTCTCGGCGGTAGTTCCAAACCAATTATATAGATTTAGATTGAGATATATACCCCGCGAGCTGCCAGATGGGTATGGCAGGGGTTGTAATAACACCATCATCAACTAATCTACTCTATCAGCCTCTCTAATTGTCCGGGGAAAAAAACGACCAAAAGTAATGTTTTGTGATTACTTCCCTGTAACGTTTTGTCGATGCTTCTCGGAGATCGCGATTAGGTCTTTAGTTGCACTAAAATTTCATTTACTTCGTCTTTAGGTTCTGAACCGATAAAGCTTTCGATGAGCTTCCGCCGGTCTCACCTGGAGCGAATTCCAATAAAGAAGTGGTTAATTCTGTGTCTCGGAGGCTGAATCATATGGAAGAGAATGAAGGAGAATGGATATATTATTAATCATCCTATATTTTTATTAATTCCATTGTAGTTCTCGATTATTAATCATAGTGTATAAGTGCACACTGTTACCGAGTCTGAGAGAAATACCAATACATATAAATATTTTCCACTTGCTCTAAATTATGTTAAATAGTCTCCTTCTATTAAAAACATGAAAATTGAGTAACATTACGGGGATGGAAGTCTATGGCGGAGCTGACATTTTTTCATAATCATCTATGAGTAAGAATCTACGGATTCTATCGAATGTGGACATGAATATACAGATGATAATTAATGATTGCTTTGTCGCAGGGGCGCAGCCAGGATTTGTGTATGAGGGAGAGGGTTATAGACAGTAGAAAGAGTGAAAACATTTCTACATTTCAGGGCCGGTATATTCATGCACGCTAGATGATAGAAGATATGTTAAATTCTTAAAAAACCTTAAATGCGTAGAAAACTAGGATATATTCACGGTTATGTGGCAAAATTAAAACCTTATTGAGATTTTAGTTTGTAAAATGAATAATTGAATAATAATGGTGAATAATTATCCTCAATGATATTTGGATTTCCAGTTTTGATAGGGCCAATTTCTCTTACATTATCATTATTTCTCAAGGTGTAAGGTTTCTATCATTGTAAATATTAATTTCGGGTGCCTTAGAGTGTTTTTTTTTAAATCAAAGGAAGGTTAATTAAAAATTCCTTTAACAGTTATTGAATGTGAGAAGAAATAAATTAGTAGTAGTGATTTAGGAGATGATATTGAAACGTAAGTATTTTGGAGGTAGCACTACAATTTGGACAACCCAGTTACTTTGATGGAAACCGAAGACCAATCGTAGCGGAGACGGATGAATTTTTCCTCTTAAATTATATGTTGTTTTATAAATACGATATATTCTGATTATTAAGTTAAAATGTCGACAGCACAGAAACATCATAAAAATATGTCTATGTAAGACCCCTTCAATCCGCCTTTCGGCGTGTGGCAGGGGAAACAGGCATCTTAACTCTATTTTCCTAATCAATTTCTTTTGCGTATCATGCGCGGAAAAAATGAATTCTTGATACGATTCCTTCTAGCATTTATTTCTCTAATCTTCCTCGCAGTATCAGAGCGGCCCACATCAACAGGAAGGTCGCATTATACCGATTGCATCATTTGAGAACCTAATTTTTCTGAATTTACTTAGTAAATTTATCCTTTGAATTAGTCTTCTATCTCTTAATGATTACCATCCCGCGTACTGCAACATCTGAGTAACACTCACCGTTTTATCATGGCAATTCTGTACAAATCGTATCGTGTACAACCAATCAAGCAAATGCCGTACACGAACTGTAATACAAAAGTTATAATCAGTGTAATCGCGAAACAGTATTTTCTCGTTTGGCTAGGTTGAATAAGAGGAATATGAGTTTTTTTCTTTGAAACACGATGAGCATCCCCTCAACGATCTACTGGTTAATCTTTGCATTCTATTCACTTTTCCTATCGCATCTCCAATATGTTCTTTCAAAGATAAACTACAGCTAAACGTGACACTTAGATATTTTGTGTGGCACACTAACACTAAGGGTTGTCGCGAAATTTGTTGCTGCGTGGATATAACGTTTTTGGATGATATCTAACATCCTTACGCTTTATATACATCATTCACAAAAAACTCTAGGTGCGTCTTACAAGATCTATCTTTATGGAATCCGTGTTGGATCCGAATGATTCCTATCTTTATGGTAAGAAACTGAATAATAGAGCTTGCTATAATATGCTCCATTATTTTGCAGAAATTCGAAGTTAACGAAAATTACCCATAATAATCTGATCATTCTTAGGCCCCGGAGTGACGTTTAATTTCTTCCACGACATTGGGACAGTACCCTCATTAATTGATTTCTGATAGAATTTCCTATCGGTGGGATCCAATGTGCGAAATGACCTAAGCTGTCGAATCACTTTTAACAATACTACTACTACTACAATTTCCTATCAATCTGTTGCAGTGAATTTCCACTAGCATCAACTTATATCTCTATGGAAATCATCTCCGAATCAATGCGCGAAGTAAAATCGTTAACTCGACCATCATCTTATTAGAAACATTTCTGGAAGTACGGATTAAGTAAGTTAGCTATTTCTGCCGATTTATTTAAGGCAATTACCTCTTCGCTGATAAAGCTAGACATAGAAAACTGACCACCACGAGTCTCTCACACTTATGACCAAAATTCTTTCTAATCGCCAACTAGTGATTTTAACAGGGTTCGAGATCTATATTCCTGGTATTCTTTTCGTGATCCTTCCTCAAATAGCTTTTGCACTTCTCTATAGTTTTGATCACCAAGCTCATGGATCTCACCGCACGGTTTAAGTTTTCTCAATCGCGAGTGAATGACTCCTATGCAACGATTCAAACTTCTTCCTCGTCTCACCTACTGTTTAGACGGAACATATTTAACGAAATCTACTTTGATTATCCGTAGAAACTCTACCCAACTATCATTTACTGTATTTTCACCCGAAAAGCGTAAAAAAATTATCCAAGCCTTCGTTCAAATAAAACCTTAAACTCAGAAATAATTGCTTTGCGAATTACATACACTTGCCTCACCGGCTTAAGAGATCTAACCGCTACTACTTTCATCCCTGCCATTATGACATCATGGTCTGACTGTACCGTCAACTACAGCGAGGCTAGTTATTATTTGTGATTGGGAAGTGGCTAGTAAATCTTAATTGATACCTTGCCTCGCATGATTCGTTCGAGTTTTCGTCATATTTACCTGATCTAAACCATGCAACGAAAAAGTAAGATGTATTTCGTGAATTGTTTTCCCACTGCTAGTGCTGGAGAATTTTAGATTATCCCAATGAATATTGGTTAGGTAAAAATCTCTTCCTACGGCGATGATTGGATCTTTTATTTTCTCACCATTTTTCTGTAGGGCATCGGATAATACAACAATACATCCTATTTTTTCATCGGGAGGACGACACAAAGAACAATCATTAATTTTACTTCCGTTTTGTCTTTGAATCGAGCACCAAATGATTTCGCTCCTGCTATTTTCTACGAACTCATCGCGCTCACTAATTAAATGAGTCCATACTGCTATAAAAAGTCTACCACTAGATCTACATAGTTATATTTTCGGTATATCATATAATCGGGGGAAATATCTCGCTTAGAGTAATATCTTCGCTTAAGCAACTATCTTCCTAGTATGATATCCGCGCAAATTCTCATCGTAACGTTAAAGAATTCCGCCTATTTATTACGTAAGCTCTTGCAATTTACTATTATTATTTTTAGATCTCTCAGTTCGCACATTAAAACATGGTTTCCTTTTTCGAATAACCTTTATCTTTTTTAAGTGAATTTTTCTTTTTCACCATTGCAATTTTTCTATTCTTTTGGGCTAAGTTCATGCATACCCTTTTGCCTATTTAAGTGGGCGTTAATAACTATTTCTACTGCTGAATAAAAGAATAACTTTGTCTGCATATATTCGCTCTATTCTCTAATATATTCGCATCTAAACCGCAAAACTACCTAGTAAACAACATTAAAACGGTATTCATGGGGGGAGAGGGGGGCGGGAATGTTTTGGAAGAGTCCGTAAAGCGCACAGAAAGTTTAGTAAAATCAGCGAATGATAGCTGAGTATGGCGCCTAATATATGGATCTAAGTAGCCTTGGGAAGTATTTTTACATACGGAAATCAAGATGATCAAATTGGAAGTGGAAAATTTTATTCATCGCTACGGAGAAAGTAGAGAAGTGAATACCCGCCTCTTGGAAACTTTACTGAAGTAAAATCATACTTCAGAAAATATTTTCTGAAGGTCGCTCCGTTTCACAGCGTTAAACCCGTAGCTCGCATGTAATTCAGAGTAAGAGCGTTGATAAGCTTACTCCATGAGGCGAGAACGGTATATCTAATGCTTGTAAAAGGACAATCGAATTATCGGTTTTAATTTGCAATTCAGATTCCAACTGCTAGAATATTATGGATCCTGTTTGCGATTGCATTCAAGCTCATTAATCAATTACATTACAGCTCTGGACATGTTGGATTGAAATTATCTGTTGTAGAGTAATACACTCACTGTAGATGAGATTCCTATGAGTTGTGCGATGAATGAATGAAACATCTATATATATGTGATACCGTTGCAATTTATAATATATTTTTCAGTCAGTATGGTTAAAGTGCATTGATGTCTCATGAGAAACACCATTTGTTATTACACAAATATTACTCCCTATTACATATAGCCTGATAGAGCTGAAAATTGTTGATTACTGATTCCACTATTTAAAAGCTAATAATAGTGATGACAATTCCTGTCTAAACGTTAATTGCTAAAAAGCTCTTGGAAAAATTAACTCCTTTAACTCACGGATAAGATTGGATTTATCGAAAGGATATTTTTAATACCTTATGCAGTGGAAAACTACACTGCTCGAGTGAAAATAGAAAGTTAAGAATAGGACACATCTTAGTGGTTTCTGAATTCGAATTTTTAAGTGTTGAATTCTCTTTGCAAGAATTCTATTCCATCACAATTCTACCATTTAGACCTTTAATTAGCGAAATAATACCTCAAAATGTTCATTTTAACGTCTGATATTCCGCTATCAAACAATCTTGTTTGTAACTATCTCCCAGTGTATTATATTAACATTCCACACAACGTTTTTATCACGGCTAACTTTAAATAATAAATGGCAAAAAATGAAGACATTGAGGCTAAGGCACTACTCGGAAATCTCGCGAAGGTGAGTCTTAAATGTCTGCATATATATACGATACTAAAAGTCTATTTCCCATTCGTAAGGATTTTGAATATTGCCGGTTTTACTGCCTCTATACAGAGTTGCCGAATTGTCGGAGTTAGAGTGATTTCAGTTAGTTTCCACGTAATCCGCGCTCTCACGCCAACTGGTGTTGCGATAATTGTTTCCCCCACTGTACATTGTGGGCGCTCTAACATGAAAACTAATTGTCGGATCAACACCAAATTTCATACAAAGTATTTTGGTTGGTGTGGTTTGTTTTTGAAGCAAATCGGTACACCGGAAGTCGAGCTTCATTCTTCAAAGCTCATTTCCGGTTTTCAAAATATCTCAATAAATATGATATTTAGGTATACACTATTATTTATAATAGTTTTAGAAAATAGTATTTGCTATAACTTTTGTATGAAATAAGAGTGCAATGTAGCTTGCATACTGCAAGCAGATCGGCAATATTATTTTTATTTCGGCATCATATCGGGACGGTCCTCAAAAGAAACAAAAAAAGGATTGAAAATATTCTTAAAATTTGCTTCAATTTTAGCTTCTGGCATCGAACCCGGGTCTTCCTGGTGAACTTACTAAGCGGCACAATAGAAGATCACTATATCTAACTATGTGTGAAAATTCAAGCAGAAATATTTGCTACAACTGCTTCAAACGACGTTCTACTTTTCACGAATGTAAATGGCTCTCTGGATTCGAACCAAGGACGATCGTGGGAATCTAGAACATGTTCCTGAAATGTATCTTTAATCACTGTCTGTATGCTGAATTTCAAGTTCCTATATAATTGGGAAATGGTTCCAAAAAATTCTTAAAAATCGGATCATTTACTGATTGTAGAGACGCCTGGTGGTGAAACCAGGAAACATTGGTAGCTGTGAATTCACAGTTTGATTAGTAATGACTTGATCTTATCTTATGCAAAGTTTCAAGTAGATATAATATCGGGAAGCACCTAAAATGTGTTTCCATAATCTCCATAAGAAATGCATTGAGGAATGTAAATGGCCCTCTGGGATCGAACCAAGGACCATAAGGGAATATGTAAAATTTGATTATGAAATAGAATTATGATATCTAACGCCATGCCAAATTTCAAGTTTCTATGTCATCGGAAAAGGGTTCAAAAAAAATCTTAAAAATCGCCGCAATGCATTTTAAACGGCCGATTTTTGCCCCGACCTAGCATCGAACCAAGGATAATATTCGTAGATGTCTTTATGGTTTCCTTTTGATATGCACGGTATCTAGCGATCCCTTGAATTTCAACTCTCTACTTTCCCGGGAAGTGCCTCAAAAAAATTTTTGAAAATCCCCGCCATGTACTCTTATGGGGAAAATCGCGACTTTGGGGCCTTCTGGAATCGAACCCACGACACCGAGGTGCAAAGTCGGATTTATTCTGGAGGTTACACGTCATGGCCATAACGTGGTAAAAATTTCAAGTCGGTGGCACTTGTGGAACATGGTTAGAATTTTGATCCCTAATGAATGAATGAATGAATGAGTGTATATATATACGAGTTAAATGTAGCTTGCATACTGCAAGCAGATCGGCAATACTAATTTCATATCGGCATCATATCAGGACGGTCCTCAAAAGAAAAAAAAAGGATTAAAAATATTCTTAGGATTCGCTTCAATTTAAGTGTCTGGCATCGAACACGGGTCTTTACTGTGAACATACTATGCAACAAAATAGAAGATCACCATCTCTAACTATGTGTGAAAATTCAAGCAGAAATATTGGCTGCAACTGCCTCAAAAGACGTTCTAATTTTCACTTATGTAAATGGCTCTCTGGATTCGAACCAAGGACGATCACGGAAATCTAAAAGATGTTTCTGAAAGTTATTTATGATCTCTATTTATATGCCAAATTTCAAGTTTCTATATTATTGGGAAAGGTTTCAAAATAATTCCTAAAAATCGAATCAACTTCTGATTGCAGAGACACCTGGTGTCGAACCCAGAAAATATTATATGCTGTGAATGCAAAGTTTGATTTGTAAGGACAGGCTCCTCTATCATGCAAAGTTTGAAGTCGATAGCATGTTGGGAAGTACCTTAATTTTGTTTCCGTTATCTCCGTAAGAAATGCATTGAGAAGTGAAAATGGCCCTCTGGGATCGAACCAAGGACCATCAACGAACATGTTAAATTTGATTATGAAATATATTCGTGATATCTATCCACGTGCTAAGTTTCAAGTATCCATGTTATCGGGAAAGGATCTAAAAAAAATCTTCAAAATCGCCGTAATGCATTTTAAACGGCCGATTTTTGCCCCGACCTAGCATCGAACCAAGGACAATATTCATAGATGAATTTATGGTTTTCTTTAGATATCTTTGGCATCTAGCGATCCCTCGAATTTCAACTCTCTACTTTCCCGGGAAGTGCATCAAAAAAATTTTCGAAAATCCCAGCCATGTATCCTTATGGAGAAAATCGCGACTTTGGGGCCTTCTGGAATCGAACCCATGACACCGAGGTTCAAAGTCGGATTTTTTCTGGAGGTTATCCGTCATGGCCATCACGTCGTAAAAATTTCAAGTCGATGGCACTTGTGGAACATGGTAAAACTTTTGATCCCCTATGAATGAGTGTATATATATATAGGTATATCCGGAGAAGCGTCTATATATAATAGATAGGTACGAGTAAAATGTTGCTTGCATACTGCAAGTAGATCGACAACACTAATTTCATATCGGCATTATATCAGGACGGTCCTCAAAAGAAAAAAAAAAGGATTTAATTTTTTCTTAAAATTCGCTGAAATTTCATTGTCTGGCATCAAACCCGGGTCTTACTGGTAAACCTACTATGAAACACAATAGAAGATCACCATCTGTAACTATGTGTGAAAATTCAAGCAGAAATAATGGCTACAACTGCCTCAAAAGACGCTCTAATTTTCACGAATGTAAATGGCTCTCGGGACTCGAACCAAGGACGATCTTGGAAATATAAAAGATGTTTCTGAAAGTTACTTATGATATCTATCTATATGCCGAATTTCAAGAATCTATATTTTTGGGAAAGGTTTCAAAATAATTCCTAAAAATCGGATCAACTTCTGATTGCAGAGACACCTGGTGTCGAACTCAGGACATATTGTAAGCTGTGAATGCACAGATTGATTTGTATAAATTTGCTCTTGTGTCATGCAAAGTTTGAAGTCGATAGCATGTCGGGAAGTACCTAAAATTTGTTTCCGTTATCGCCGTAAGAAATGCATTGAGAAACTCAAATGGCCCTCTGGGATCGAACCAAGGACCATCAGCTAACATATAAAATTTGATAATGAAATTTATGTATGATATCTAACCCCATGCCGAATTTCAAGTTTCTATTAGATCGAGAAGGGGTCCAAAAAAAATCTTAAATATCGCTACAATGCATTTTAAACGGCCGATTTTTGTCCCGGCCTAGCAACGAACCATGGACAATATTCGAAGATGTCTTTCTGATTTTCGTTGACTATGCACGGCTTCTAGCGATCCCTCGAATTTCAACTCTCTCCTTTTCCGGGAAGTGCCTCAAAAAAATTTTTGAAAATCCCCGCCATGTACTCTTAAGGGGAAAATCGCGACTTTGGGGCCTTCTGGAATCGAACCCACGACACCGAGGTGCAAAGTCGGATTTTTTCTGGAGGTTACACGTTATGGCCAATACGTCGTAAAAATTTAAAGTCAGAGGCACTTGTGGAACATGGTTAGAATTTTGATTACCTATATCTATCTATTATATATAGATGATTCTCCGGATTCATTCATATAGATAGCTATCTATTATATATAGAGGCTTCTCCGGATTCATTCATGTATCCATATATATAACTATATATATATTTTGGAGGTTACACGTCATGGCCATAACGTCGTAAAAATTTCAAGTCGGTGGCACTTGTGGAACATGGTTAGAATTTTGATCCCTAATGAATGAATGAATGAATGAGTGTATATATATATAGGTACGAGTAAAATGTAGCTTGCATACTGCAAGCACATCGATAACAAAATTTTTGTCCTCAAAAGAAAAATAAATGGATGGAAAATATTCTTAATTTCCGCTGCAATTTCTTCGTCTGGCATCTAACCCAGGTCTTCCCGGTCATACTTACTATGCAGAACCATAGAAGATAACCATTTGTAACTATGTGTGAAAATTCAAGTAGAAATATTAACTGCAACTGCCTCCAACGACGTCCTACGTTTCCCTTATATTCCTTATGAGAGAAATGCTAATGTGCTCTGGCATCGAACCCAGGAATAGTACGGTGTTATCTAAATTTTTTTTAAAACCAATTCTTTTCATACATCTTCCAGCCAAGTATGAACTTCCTATCATTGCGATAAAGGCATCAAAAAAATAATGAAATACTAAATCAATGTATTTTAAACGGGAGACATATTTGCCGCCCAGCATCGAACCCGGATCTTTCTGGTAATACTTCCTATGCAACATAATAAAAGATCACCATTTTTAACTATGTGAGAAAATTCGAGCAGAAATACTGGCTGCAACTGCCTCAAACGACGACTTACTTTTCCCTTATATTCCTTATGAGAGAAATGTTAATGTGCTCTGGCATCGAACCCAGGAATAGTACGGGCTTAAGAAATTTTTTTTCTTAAACCAATTCATAATATATATCTTCTAGCTTAGCGAAAAGTTCCTTACATTCCGGTAAGTGCATCAAAAAAATTAATGAAAAACTATCCCCATGCATTTTAAATGCGGGATTTTTGCATCGTCCTAGCATCGAACTCAGGACGTACTCATTAGTAGTCATTAATGATTTTAATAGATCTTGACCATATCTGTAAGCTCCTTGAATTTCGATTCTCTACCTGTCCGGGAAGTATTATTTAAAAAATTTTGAAAATCGCCACCATGTATCCTTATGGAGAAAATCGGGACTTTGGGGCCTTCTGGAATCGAACCCATGACACCGAGGTTCAATGTCGGCTTTTTCCTGGAGGTTACACGTTATGGCCAATACGTCGTAAAAATTTCAAGTCTTTGGCACTTGTGGAACATAGTAAAACTTTTGATCCCCTATATATATATATATAACTTATATATAGGTATATCCGGAGAAGCGTCTATATATAATAGATATCCGGAGAAGCGTCTATATATATATAGGTATATCCGGAGATGCGTCTATATATAATAGATATTTTTGTAAAACTGATTTTTTAGGAGATATTCATGAAATACTGATAAACCGGAAGTCTCCGATTATGTACTTCATGAGCGCTCTGGGCGAATAGCCATTTCATCGTTTTTCATCGAGCATGTCCCGAAAAACATTATTTATAATGTCTGTGACGTAATATATAATATGATATAAATTAATCACTCATCTTCAAAGTTTAGATGGAATACAGAGTTCGAAAATACTGTCGTAGATAAATATTTACATCTTATATATGGAGAAAGTCATGTGCTGGCCACATCAGATTTTTTTCTATTATTGTTATAACTTTAAGCAAAGCTATTACGTTCTTCTATCCATAACTTTTTTTAACATGAACTTTGGGTAATTTCTCTCATTGATAGCCATTCAGCACCTAGATATTCAATTGCTTTTATCATATACACACACATAGAAAATATCATAGGTAAAGCCAATTTAGCGTTAAATTTTGTGATACATACTCTTATCCATAGGTAAGAAATTGAACAGGAAAATAAAAGAAACTGCGTACCCATTGTTAGCTAGGCCTTTACTAGAATATGGTGAATGTTCAAGGGACTCTTATCAAGTAGGAGTTAAAGAGGAATTGGAAAAGGTGCAAAGAAGGACGGCTAGGGGAAGATGAAAAACGCAGCTGCGTCACTCAAATGATGAAAGAATTAGGTTGGGTCAGTCTAGAAGACAGGAGGAAGAGACTATGGTTCTCTATGAGACATTCATGGGATTTTCTGTGTTTAAGGAATTAAATGATAGGGTAAAAGGGGCAAGTTAGTTGGGTAGGCGCGATCATAAATACAAAGTAAGATTTATAAAACAAAAAACAGATAACTGGAAATACTATTTTCTAAATAGAACTATTGAGGAATGTAAGAGGCTACTGGCAGAAGTCTTTCGACTTTTCCCAAAAAATATTACATGTTTTTAAGGTTATAATTAAAATTAAAAATTTGACAAATGAGCCTGCCGCTAAAGAAATGTGAGACAAGTAGGGTGGTGATGTACGGTGGGAATTTGTGGGCCCTGTGGCTGCTATGGTGGCCGTGAAGGCCTATCAAGAACCCTGAAAAATCTTGCACAACAAGTAAAAGACAAGTAATGTATATGCTGTTTAAGGTTTTTTAAAATACATACCGACTTAGATAATTCACAGTGGTATTTTTTAAATAATTTAAATATGAATTGCATATATTTATTTTTATTTATACATGCATATGCTTTATTTAGCTGTGTTTATTGTATGTAAGCATAGTTATATTTTTTATATGTATTTTTAATTAATTTTTATATAAGTTAATGTCCCCACCAGTCCTTGCGACAAACTGCGGCAGTTTTGTACAATAAAAAAACATATTTTTGTCTTGATTGCAATTTTCCTGGCAATTGAACTTTTCTTTATATAATCACAGCTAATATGGATTCATTGAATAAAAGGTAAAAACATTCTACTATGCTGACTTTCAGATTATAAGTTGTGGAAACAAAATATCATATCATAAAATAATATTCATATGATAACATTGAGACAACTACATATTCAGTGAATTCCGCTCATGGTATCAGAAAGAGAGCAAAAACTACAGCTCCCCTGGTGGGAGGTTAATCTTCCAGAATTTGTTAATCTAATGATTTGATCATCTGAAATTAGAAAATAAGTCATGTAATGTGATGTATGAGAAATTTTCAATCGTAAAGTTACTTTAGGTGACTGGTATACTCTTTTAAAATCCTTCTCTAACATTACCACTCTTATCTGAATTTAAATTATACAGCAGTCTCGCCATTTGGAAAAATACCATAAAAGCCCTCTCGTAAACATTTTCATTGCAATATAGATACGAAAATAACCAGTCGTTCCTTCCACAAAGCATCATAGAGGGTAACAGGGTATATAAAGAATGTTGCTTTTAAATCACTCCCTGCCACTGGCAGCTCGCTGGGTGTACATCTAAATCCAAAAAAATTTCCAGAAGTCTGAATACTGTGCTTCATCTTTTGCCAGATATGTCACTAGTTTGATTTCCATTTGAAGTATCGATAATGCTCTCAAATCTGGTTGTCCCCATGGGTCAGTCTGTTGTTGGAGGGGGGAAGGAGGGAAAGGTGGCACATTCTCACAGCCGCCGGCAAGACCATAGTAGTTTCTCTTCATGCATTCAAAAAAGCTCTGTACACACTCCACTTTTCTACATTTCCCATAATTTATGAATATGTTGTATCTGAGTAGTATCTGAATTCAAAGATAAAGGACACGGCTATGACCTATTTGAAAGTTGATTTGGATATCGCATCTTATAACCAAGTAGCAGTTAGCTGAAAATTATCAATTTTATTATTATATATATATATATGTTTACCAATATTTTCTAAAATGTGGTTAGCAATATGCATGCATGGAAACAACTGCTACATACAGAAGAGGATGGTTTATCCGAACATCTAAACAACGAACACATCCATTTTTTATGAAATTTGTTTTCCAGGCGTTACTGGGTTAATAAATATGTATACATTCCAATTAAATAAACAAATTGAGAACAAATCCGTATGAAGGATTGAAATGCACAAGACACATTACAAATTCAAATGAAGGGAGATCAAAGTAATTCTGATTTGAATTTTTATTACAAATCATAAGCTAAATTACAGGCAAATACCATTCAATTAGATTTGATCATCTTTGAATATGATTAATGATTGGGAAAGCCTCATCAATTGTAAATGAATTTTAGAAAACTGTTTAAGCCATTTTCAAAACTTGAATGCACTACCTTAATTATATTTTAATTCATAAAGAAGCTAAAACAGCGGCTTTGATTAAAGTTTATTTAGTGAAATAAAGAACTAACCTGTTTGAAGGCATTACACTGAGCTCTTATTTGTCTGTTTAGTTTATAATCAGCCATTAAATGAATGTATTCTATTCTGTTGGCTGCCGTGACAGGAATGTTTGCTCCTCCAGCCTTTAACTCATCCACCTTACAAAGAGAAGCATTCATATGAAATCTACAATTTATAATAATCCTATAAAATTAAAGAATTGATTTTCATCTCCCCATAGATTATTCTTTAATTAGATATTTCTGTGAAAGTTACATTATCTCTAGGAATGAAAAATATAACTATATTTAATCTTCAAAATTATTAAACGAGAATATCATGTTTTCTAAAAATAACGTAATATAAATTGTTACCCTGGTCTCCCCAAGCTCCTCATTGATAACAGTAAAATCCAAATTGAGGTCAGCAATATCACCATCGTAACTTTTTAGATATATAAGGTTTCGATGCAACTGTGGATCAAGTGACGCTAAATGGTGGACATCAACATCTGAATGCCTGCCCACCAACTTAGAAAGAAAGAAATCAGCAAGGGGCAATTCCACCAAGAGGTTCTCATACAAGGCCTGAAACATCAAAGAAACATATTCATTCAGTTATATTCAATTTCCCATGAGTAAACACAACATTTATGGCAATTTTCTGAAACAGAGAAATAAGGGTACTCCAATTCAACATAGCAATAACATTGAGGATACAATCTCTCCACAATATTAATACTACCATCAAACTAAATTAATCCAAAACATCTTACCTTTCCTAAGATGCGCCCAGCAAAATAATAGTGTCTAGGAAAGTCCTGGCCCAGAATAAGAGGAGCTCCAGGGGAAGGATAGAGAGTATTGTCACGAGTCAGTCGAAAGAATCCTCGATTAGGATCGAAGGTAGTTTTGATCAACTCTGAAAGGAACTCTCTGAAAACACCACCACCGTCAACACCTGCTTCTCCCATTCCAACTGCGTTCACCATCTGCACCCGCATCTTTAGCCGTAAATCAGGCTCTGAAAGTAAATCTCTCTTTAGCAAGGTGATGGATGCACCAAAATCTTCTTGATTTCAAACTAAATTATTCACGAAATATCATCTAACTTGTCAGATTCGGCATACTCTAAGACAAACAGCTTAAGATAAGAAACTATAACAGATAATATCATCAGAGGATGGAAGTTAGTCTTAATGTGATTCATTGACCAACAAGAACATATTAATACCTACTCAGAGGTCACATATTACATCAAAGGAGAAATAGCATCTTGATTGGAATTATGAGGCAAAACTTCATTTCTTATGCATTCCAAAGTATTAAGGAATTTCAATTCAAAAGGAGTGATTTACACCTGCAAATGAAGAATAACCCCATTTTATTTTCTTGAATGATGACCTGGATTAAGTAATTGGAGCTTGAATTTGGGATAAAAAGACACACTGCCTTCCCATTTGTGGGGAAGGAGTATTTCACAGCAGGAATTCGCATCCACACAGCCTTTGATAGTGGGTTCCTCCATTACTTGTATGATTTTTTATGCTCCAGGATTGCCATAGATCATAATTTATGAAATTCCAGTACTTCTCCAGGTTTTTCAGACCAAAATTTTCATTTCTCCAGGTTAAAATGTCTGTTCTACCATAAGTAGGTATTTTAGAGGAGAGTGCGAGAATAGGAACTGAAAACATTAACATATGCACACCATCTAGTGATAAAAATATGCACTGTACTGAAATACATGAAAAACAGGTTGGTTTTGACTCTTTTATTAAAATATAAATTGCATTAAAATGAAGATTTTCCAGAATCAACATGAGTACAACAGCATTAATTAGGAGAAAAATTTAAACCTTATGTTTAGGAGACTAACTGAATTATCACAAATTGGAGTGCACACACTTCAGCAAGTCAATTTGAGAGCTCTCTTTGCTCATCCTATAATTAGAAATGTAAGATCTATGTTTCATTGACTAGATCTAGATTACATTGAATAGACCTAGATTATACAAGATGACAAGATCAAGATTACACAAGATGGTTAGAACATAATGTAAGTTGTTGTGTATAATGGATTAGTACATGTAAGATTATTACACCATCAAAGGGCAGAAATACCGTACACATTGATGCACATGAGAGTTCATTCTAATCACAAGAGTGACCTACAGGAACTGAAGTGTTCATTCATAAATCATATATGCATAAATCAATACAAGCAGCTTAAAATATCAACATCAATAACAAAAAATATGCATTTTAATGTAAAAGGGTAAAATGTATTAAAGACTGGAGTGCAAGTTATTTTTAGCTGTCTTTGGTCTCTCTGTGATAATGCTATTTTCTTCAATGATGTCCTTTACTAAAAATATTTTTCACTATTCAAAGAAAATTTTGGGAGAGGTTTCACAAGTCAAGGACATCAGTGTAATAGCATTATTACAGAGAGACCAAAGACAGCTAAAAACAACTTGCACACCAGTCTTTAATACATTTTACCCTTTCCCTGGAGTAACATTTCAATTGCTGGCACTTTTATGCCATTGTTTTTCCTGCAGTTTAGCATTCTTAGCTTTGAGCTCCCTCACTTGTTCCAACATCTGTTTAGTCTCAGTTTTTTTCTTCTGATTTTCCCAGTCTCTGTAGTAGAAGTACCAGTGGCCACTCCAGATGATCCCTTGACTCATGCAACCTCAGGTCCTCAAAGGAGTCCAAGATCTCTTCAGATCCATGAGCCGAGGAATAGTTGGTGCCGACATGCACCACCACATGCAGCGAGGACCAACCAGTCTCCCTGACCGCCGCCCTCAACACCTTGGGGCATCGTACCTCCAGGTATACACCTCGAGAACACCCACTCCACAACTCCCTGCCAGCGAGCCCTTAGCCGCAATGGAGACATGATATGCCGGACGTTGGAGCTCCCTAACAGTAACACTCCCCTCCCCCCAAAGCCTGCCTCTGGCCCAGCCTCCACCACGACAACGGGTGAGTGCTCCAGCTCAAGGTCCATCAATACCTCAAACCTATTGCTGGCGAGGAGAGGTTCAGGTGAAGCATCCCCAGCACACTGCTTCCTCTGCACCGCACCACGATTGCCGTAACTGGTGACTACCTTCCACTCACTTGCCTTCCGGGACAGGCAAGCAACGATCCGCGAGGATTTCTCCCCAGTGGAACCAATAGTCTTGTCAAATTGTGTACTTCTGGCAGGAGGCCGAAGCATGGCAAGCTTTAGGGCTCGTAACAGCCCTAAAGCTAAGGACCCGCACAAACCGAAAAACGACCCAACCCAGTGAGCAGCGAGCGGAGGTCCGCAACTTCTCTCTCAAGAACCACGATATAGGACATAAGTGCCTCATAACGAGCGGTCCTCAAGAATGAATTTACAGGAGACCTCGAGGAAGCCATCCTAACTTAATAGTTAACTGTGCAATCAGAAATCAATTAAATAAAGCTGATTAAGAATTAGGACTGACTTTACACTTTAACAGCCAACAAGAACGAAGTAATCTGACCTAGCTTTAACCTTTAATCTCTTCCTAACTAATAAACTCTTATTAAAACTTTGTTAAGCTGAAACGCTGAGAAGACTGCTTTAAATTTAAGTATCTATAAGGTAAGGAAGTAAATCAAAACAAAGTCAGTTATTACGCGACAAAACAGCTGCTACACGTCAGACTAACGCACACTCACTCTGAAACTCAATAAACACACAAGAAATCAATCACTTATGAACTGCTTGGAGAGCAATTAATAAACCAAATGAAGCTAGAAGAATAAGTAACTTAAATTAACACAATCTAAGATTTAAAGGATACTTATCAGCCTCGTGAACTCCAACGGTCTTTTGCCAAAAACCTTCGAAGAACACAAACACTTGTAGAAATTACAATTCTAAACCAAGTTACACAAATTATTGCTAAACTAAGGCCCGATACTTTATAAACAAAATACAATAACACTACTTTGAATAATATAAGACTTTCTAACACAAAAAGCACAATAACTTAAATAATTAATAATAAAGCACAAGCACTTCACTTCCTCACTGCTCAACAGCAGCACCAACAGCCAAAAACTCCAAATTAATCATTTGGAGCTACTATTTCAAGTAATAAATAATAACAATAGGAAATATATAAACATTAGATAAGAGCAATATCAATCCTAACTTTGTCTTTAACATTGGATTGAAGAAAGTATGAAGAAATAAAAAAAGATGCAGTCTACGGGACCATCAATGACAGCTTTGAGAAAATGGTTCAGCTTATTTTAAATCGCAAAATATCTGCTCCTAGAGAATTTTCCTGGACAAATGTCAGAAATTGCTTATGAGGAAATTTTCAAATGGTACAGCACATGATTCTGATAGCATAACTAAGGACACAAACTAGTACAGGCCAATTCAACAGTTCAAAAGATATTTGTCAACTAAATATTTAATAATGATCCATGCCTGTGATTATGCATTCAAAATTTACATGATTTGTTGGGTATGAGAAAGCAGTAGACCAGATGGCTGATGCAACAGCTTGCATATATATGCTTATACACAAAAACAGGATGTCAGTGTCAACTTTGAAGCCATGTTTGGCTTCTTGCATCAAAATTTGCAGAGATTTATCCATTGAGTTGTCACTGACAGTAAAACTTGGATCCATTATTTTAATAGAAAACCAAGAAACAGTGAAAACTGCAGACTCGAGAAGGCAAAGAATGTTCCATCAGCCAAAAATTGTTGCGGCCACAATTTGAAGGGACATGTTCTCATGGATTTTGCAGAGAAAGGGAAAACTGATATAGGCATATCTGCAATGTATTATATAAACAATTCAATCAGAAATTGAGGGAGACTCCACTCAACAAAATTGCTGCTTTACCATGGCCCAGGTCCTTCCTCGAGAGTGATAGTGACCAAATTTTGAATCCTTTTTCATTGTTCCTCACATAAATACAAGGGGGAGTCAAATGAAAATGTAATTCATATTCAAGCACCACTGATCTATAAGTTGGCAGTATTGTTATCAATGCTTTAAAGAGTGCCCAACAAGCAAACTGAAAACAAATAAAACACTGCCTCAATGATAGTTTAAAATTGATTTCCCGCTTGCGACATGCACCAACAAATAACAGCATTTAGTAATATGTTTTCTGAGCAACAAAGGTAGAAACCTATTGAAAACCAATGGAAAATGAAGGCCCAGTATGGTGATACACGTTTATCACTGCAGCAAGGGTACTAATGGATTAGAAAGATCAGAAATGTGATAGAAGTTCTGTGGTAGATGCTGCCCTCTCAGGTCTGCTACCTTTTGCGACTACCGAGTCAGTTGAAGCCAATGTGATGGAAAATTTTAGGATGAATTAGGCATTATCTTGGAATATCTAGGAGAAACATCATTACCAGTTTACCATATTCCGTTATGTTGAAAAACCATCTTTGGCCTGCAATCAGACAAAAGTGACGTCTGACTATACATGCCATTTGCAACATAACTATGCTCAGTGCTCATGCAACCATTTCAACCATAGCTGACCTACACTTTAATGCTCTTCCTCATTCACCATAGTTGCCAGACCTCAGTGATTGCCTCTTGTTTGGACCACTCAAAGAGCCAATGAGTACAATAGAAGTTTATTCTGATAAAGAGGTGTATTAGGCAGTGTATGAGTGGCTGCACACATGACCGTAAGATATTTTTCTCCAGAGTAATCCATGCACTTCCTACTTCCTTTGTGTTTTGAACATCATGGAGATTATGTCAAAAAATGATACACTTGTGTTCCACTTTTGTTAAGTAAATTATTTTTTTTAATGTAAGGTTTTCAATTGATTCATCCTTATAGTACGCTTATAATAAAAACATGATGGACTTACCATTTTCAGGTGACAGTTTTTCATATGCATCTTCATACAGATGAGTCCGCCTCACTGAGATGTGAATAGATGGTCCCTGGAGAAAGTATGCAGCTTCACCTTGTCTCTCCATTTTGTCTCGCAAGACAAGTCCTTGGAAGGCTAAGACACGCTCTTGAAATGCAACCACAAAGGGCAATTCTCGGAGTATAGTTGCAGTGCGCACTTCACGAGTGGACAGAGGTGGGCCATCTTCTAAAATATATAAAAAAACAGAACCTTGGCACTTTAAAAAAATTGAAGGTTATCTTCCCTTGAATAAATAGTTTTTAACTATTGGCTACTGCATGAACTTTGTGTCATGTTAATATTTGCAAAGTTGAAGTGGTCATAGCTATTTATTACAGTTAGAATTGCAACTGAAGGGCAGACTGAGGGCAATCCACACTAATTTCAACGTATCTGTTGGCTTGGGCTTCAAATAGACCTACGTTATGCTAACATTGTTCCAAAGGCCATATGGTATGACTCAAAGCATTGCATTCGACATAATTAAAATTTACTGTATAAATAAATTTCATTGTCTTAATTAATGTACTTGTTACAATATAATATGAATTTAAACAATTCATTATTTACAGTAAAATAAGGCACATTACATGCTAGAATATCCACATAGTTACATACATACATAAATGTATATTGCTTGGATACCAACTAATACAGCTCAAGACAAAATTACAGTGTGCTTCGTATAAATATTAGAAGAGGAGGAGATAGCCATGATGTCACATCATAAGAACACTACGTACATCTTGACTTACACACTTTCAAATTTTTAGGCAATGGCACAAGAAATTCACTAGATAATTCCATTCCCTAAAACCTCTACTAGGAAATGAGTTTTTCTCTCTATCTGTTTTCTGTTTGCATTCTTTGATTTTTATATTATGATTGCCACTTCGAACATTCTTTGCATGCCTTTGAGTTTCTTAATAAGGGCCATTTTGTGAGGATCACTCTTTCCCTGACACCCTTCTAACTCCGTTTTAGGTTCCTCGTTACAAAATGGAGATTCCCATAAGCCTCTGCAACAATGTCTTCCCCATATAAAATATTCAGATAGCTTGATACCTAGATATTAGAGATCAGATATAACTTGAATTTTTTTATCATTTAGGGAGTAATTATACAATATTTGAGATTTTCTTCAGGAGAATTTTTTGTGTTTACTTTTGCCAATATTAAGTTCCATCCCATTTAATTAAGTCCTCTCAGCTAGTTGACTTAAGTCAGTTTGTATAAGTACATGATCAACTGCTTTTGTTATACCTCTGTATAGTATGCAGTCGATGGCGAATTTCAGATTTAATTTTCATTGGGAAGTCATACACATAAATAATTCACAGAACAATTATTCTTGAAGGGAGGGGAAAGGGGTAAACAAAAAGGGTATAATTTGAGATCATGTAACGCTGTAGTCTTAAAACCTAAAATTAAATTTTTTAGACAATCTTATATCTACTTTATGTTCTAAAATTTTTTGTTCTTTGCCTAAATGTATCACTTCTGTTAAAAGTAAAATTAAATTTGCCATGAAGTTAAAAGACTGATGGCTGAAACACGAAGATGTTGAATTTTTGTTAAGTAAGATAGCATCAATGTTTTCAATTAATGTTTTTCTTTTTAAGTTAACTATTTTTGTATTTTTGGTATCTCTGTCAAGACATATGGTCATAGTTCAATTAACCCTTTAAGTGTGGTTGTCGACTATTGTCTGTGTCCTGCAAAAACATTTGACGATAAGGATCTTGCTGAAAATACTTGTATTCTTTTAAGGCAACCCTTCTCTATCGTTTTAAATAAATTTTATTTAACATTTTTCTTAGCAACAATGTTAGCAGTTAAAATGTTTTAGCACTATTATATCTCCGATTAAAAAAAAATCAGATTATATTTTTTGCGCACAGACAATTGATATATTTCATCTAAACAAACTATGGAACGCTACTTCTCATGTTCAGTGTAAACTTAATGGTCAAGCTGATAACGAAGGTAACCATAGATAGATTTTTTCAACTGAAATTCTGTATTTAACCCCTCAACCCCATGAAGTTTCTTTCCCTCCTGAGATGCCTGATGAGGTTTAGAGAGGTTAATAGAGAAAAGATAATACAGTGGTACCTTGGTTAACGAAGGCCTTAGTAAACAAAGAACTTGTTTAACGATGAGTTGCTATAACCAAAAAATACCTTGGGTAACGACGTAGGATTTGGCTTACGAAGCCTCTTTGATTGGTCTTTCCGAAGTTTCACGTGTTCCAGCACGTCTATATTATTTTAGTATTTATAATCACTACATAGTAATCTAATACTTGGTTTACACTACGATGTTACATCATACAAAGATACTGAATAGCAACTACCGGAGAATATTAAAAATAGATCAGTGCTAAATTGTAGCTAATTCACATAGGCAAATGTTGTCTCACCGGAGTTAAGTCGGTAAGTTTTGTCGCAGTGTGTCTTTTGCCACAGCGACAGCTTCCTCTTCACCGAGCGTTAACTCGTAGTTCTTCAAAATATTGCGTCTTAGTTTAGGTATCTGTCTAAATTCCTAGGTGCCTTCAACCCACCACCTCTGTTTTACTGGAGGCTGATCTTCTGGTCTGTTTGTCGCATAGACCGATCGCTTGTGACGATCTATTATTCGAGACATAACATTATATGGCTTGGAGAGGACACAAGACCATATTTCGATGACATACCACATGAATACATCTGAAATTAACGTTTGGATTGTATAACCTGCTTTAAATTAACGTGTATAACGGTTAGTGATGTATCTTATGTTCTTTGTATTCATTGTCTTAGTGTCTTACATATTTGTAGTGATATTTTGCATACCTTTATTTCACAGATTAAAATTTTTACCTTGTTACAAAATGTGTCCCAACAAGAAGGCTTGCGAGAGAAAAAAAGGAGAAAAATTTCCTCTATTGAACAGAAGAAAGAAATCATAGCAAAACATCACCAAGGTGTAAAAGCTATGGAGTTGGCTCGAATATATGAAACCAGCCATTCAACAATATCAACTATTTTGGCTAAGAAAGAAAAACTTATGGTTGCTGAGGTTGCAAAGGGAACTTCAAGGTTGAATGTCCGAGGTCTTCTTCTAGAGGAAATGGAAAATATAGTACTAATTTGGATCAAAGAAAGAGAAATGGTGAGCAATTTTACATCTCAAAATGCTATCGATGAGAAAGCTACACAGATTTATCAAGATTTGAGAGTGAGGACTCCGGGATCAAGCTCTGAGGTAGATGATTATGATTTTAAAGGTAGCCGAGGTTGGTTTGACAACTTTAAAAGAGAAGATGAATTCATTGTGTAGTTAGACACGGAGAGGGAGCTAATGCTGACAAAGCAGCAGCTGATATATTTGTCAATGACTTTACAAGAATTACAGAAGAATTACTGGGTTATTTTGGAAGAAAATGCCCAAGAGGACATTTGTGACAAAAGAAGAAAAATCACCTCCTGGACATAAAGCAATGAACGATAGGTTAACATTGCTTTTATCAGCAAATGCAAGTGGAGACTGCAAGGTAAAACCAATGTTGATCTACCACTCGCAAAATCCCTGAGCATTCAAGAAGTTCAATGTCTCAATATTCAATCTTGGTGTCTTGTGGAAGTCCTACAGCAAATCCTGGGTCACAAGAAGAGAATTTAGGGACTGGATTCACCAAGTGTTTGGGCCCACTGTCAAAGCCTACCTTGAGCAAAACAATCTGCCTCTAAAAGTCATTTTAACCATGGACAATGCAACTGGCCATCCAAGGGGCATACAAGAAGAGCAATTCGATTTAATTAAGGTGATTTTTCCACCTCCCACGACTACATCTTTGATACAACCTATGGATCAGCCAGTAATTGCAAATTTCAAAAAACTTTAAACAAGAGCACTTTTTACCAGGTGCTTCGAAATATGTAAGGCTAACAACATGACCATAAGAAAATTTTGGAAAGAAGAATTCAATATTGTCATTGCAATTAGGTTAATTTTAAATGCTTGGCAAGAAGTAACAATGAAATGTCTCAAAGCAGCATGGAGGAAACTGTGTCCTTCCTTTGGTAATGAAGAATCCTCAGATGAAGGACAAAACTTGGTAAAGGATATTGTGGCAACTGCTAAGGATCTCAACTTGGAAGTAGACGAAGAAGATATTGAAGAATTACTGGAGGAGCACGACCGAGAACTGACGAGCTGAAAGAACATTACAAGCAGCAATATGAAAACAAAATGTATATTCCATCTGAAGATGAGGACGTAGAGAAAGAAAAAAATTTGACTGCTGAAATCAAAAATGTTTTTCTTAAGTCAATGCTAATACTAAAGGAAGGTTATCTGCACTACGCATTTACCGAATCTTTACCGCATTTCACCACATTAAAATGAAATGCGTAGAATAACCGTAATCGATTCCTGGTACTGATGTTACAGACATGAATCACCTACATGACACTCTTGCATTTTAATCCAAACAAAACTTTGTGGCGAAGTGCCCCCTTTTGACTGGCGCATTGCCATCAATGCCGGTCGACGAACGCCTTCGAGAAGCTTCGAGGCATTTCGCTAATGACATTGTATATAAAGCGTCCTGCGAGGCGCACAGATATTCAGACAATAAAGGACCTCTGAAGAGCACTCACCTTCAGCACCTTTAACTTTTTTCCAAAATGTTGCTTCAAAGAACGAGTGCATCCTCGACGCCGGTAAATCCATTACTATTATTATACCTGTGGGAACCTTGGATAATGACGGTTAACGATGCTAATCCATTCCAGGATTATCGTCGTTAACCAAGGTACCACTGTAGAAAGAAAAAGCTCCCTGTTAGGAAAGCAAAAGACATCTCATCCTTGCTCTTGAGCTCACTTTTTCCCAAGAAAAAACAAAATCTGCAGATCCATGATGAAATTTTACATTCTATCTTACAACAAATTTTCAAAAGTACGACTCATTTATTGTCTGTTTCAAAATTCATGGCAGCATTGTCTATTGAGAGAAAGCCTTATTTCCTTTTAGTATTATGAACTTGCATATAAATCACAAACTTTGTACTTTCAAGTAAATTTATAAAAATATATTTACGTGGCATGTAACCACAGAAAAGTTTGGTCCTGCAGGCCAATCAATGTGCCTTATAAAACTTCTTTATTTAATGTATTTACTCGAAAATAAAGCGCACTCTTTTGAGTCTTTTTCGGCTTAAGAATTGAGGTGTGCATTAGAATCAACGATGCTCTAGATTCAGGCACAATACTACTCCATCACGTGCTCTAATCAAAAACTAAAATTCTACTCAAGATTTCACCTCAAAAGCAACTATAATTAGAAGTTTCAAGATTTATATCAAATTAACTTGCAACAAGTTCACATGATAAGTTTTAGGCCACATATAAATTGGGCTGCATAAACAAATTTCTCTGAGGTTACATTTCAGTTGAACAATTGTTTTGGAAAGTTTTGGTTTCTCTAAACTAAGTAGTATGTGATTTGTTTTTATGCTAATGATATGAAGAGCAATTGAGGGAAAACCCGATAGTTTTATTATTGTATCGGTATTGGATTGGTAGAGAGTATAAGTTGTTTTAAAATGATTGCAGATGAAAAATTCAGGAACAATGTTCTTAAAATTGAAGTTGATATAATTCAAAATATGCATGACAAAAAAATACAAAACAAACATATATGAAAAGAATAACTCTTCCTTGATGAAGAAGTGAAGAATACGACCAGATGTAATAGTATGTCTGTGGGCAAATTGGACAGTTTTTGTCGGATGTAGTAGTACACCTGAGGACACTGAGGGGGTGCCATATACAATAATTAATGATTTCAGAATTGTATATGATCGACCATAAGTATGCTATGATTTCATAAATTTTACTCTCTTAGATCACGAAAAGAACATATTTATACCCATTTCTTCTTGAGTCAGTGCCCTCAAACCCTGGAAAGGTCGATAAGGGCGACCTCGGCGCCTGAATGCAAGATCATAAGCAACCATAGCCATTGCAGAGGAACCTTTAGAAACACCGCTATCTGTCTGGAGTATGGCCACCTGACGTGAAATCCAGTGACCCTCTGGACAAAATGGCCTCCTTGCATCTCTTGTATGGAGCTGTCTCAACAAGCTGACACAGGCCTAGAACAGATAGGAAACAGTTGAAATTTCTCATACAAAATATTATCAGATACTTCATTGAAGTTTACTGAACATGTCTCTAAGTCAGCAGCTGACATATTATTTCAGTCATGTACAAGACCGAGGCAATATTAAATACAAAGAATTGTACCCTGTACCTAATCCTAATTTACAAAGTATTTCACATAAACTATGTATGGAGTTCCAAAATATAATACCACTCTATAATATCAATAACCTAAGCTACAAACATCTTAATAGCTATCATACCTTAAAGAGGTGAGACCAAACATGTCGAGAACGTTTTTTCCTCGACTTATTTCTCTGTCTATCAAATTTTCTCTTTTGACCTCCGCTCACACCTTCTGATGACCACACCGACTGTGGCTGGCCTCGCAGCGCCGTCCGGTAATCCTCTCTGACACCAGGACGAGACTCGGGAAAGGCAAGTTCCACCAAGCCTAAACATGCATCCTTGTTTCATATAATGAAAGAAATACATCCTCATCAGGAATGAAAATCTTAGGTGATATTATTTTATGAGATGGCTAAAGATAAATTTAAATATTCAAATTTTACAGAGGTCAAAATATGAACTTTTTTCATATTACTGTACTGAGTGCTAATTAAGATATATCAGTTACCTTTAAAATATTGCGCCAAAAGAAGCTTTATGTTAGTCTGGCACTGAGATGCTCACCCTAGTGCTCAAAGCGACCTTGCACAGTGCCCTCAAAGCTTTGGTAAAAAGATTATTTTATTGGCTACAACAGTATTTCTTGGGATTGCACTAGCAAGGATAGAGTGGAGGTTGGAGGGGGAAGGGGTGAAGGTCAAAAGTTTGGTTGGCTTGGGTTTCGTAAACATCGAAGGTGATGGCATGTCTAAACTTTATCCCTCTTATCGCTTATTTCCAGATTAACAAGACAGGTATCTATGTCATACTTTGTACATGCGAATGTGAAGATTCAATTCGGCTTATCAGGGTATTCCCTGTAATCAATGACTAAATGCAGCTTTTCAAAACGCAGCGATACACATGCTGCAAAAGCCTTCATACCAGATTTATTCCCTGTAATTAAATCTTCAGAGATAAAGACTCTCCCATGTTGTGAGGAAATTATATATAATTTCTGGATCTTATTTACCAAGAAGCATTTCTTAAAAACAGCCTACGGTTAACTAGTACAGTAATAATATTGCCTAGGAATGGCCTGAATACTACCCAGGACACGCACTCAAACTTAAGAATGGCAATCGTAAATTCCAAGAGTGGCGCATCAGTGGCACTGTGAGAACTAGCCCATTTAAATGTGGCTATACTCATGCGAAGCACCACTTTTCCTTTTCCACCACTGGAACCTGCCGTATGAAAACGAAATTGCTGATGTTTCAGGTTGATCGTATAAAGCAAGGGTCTCTAAACTTTTCAGCCTGAGGGCCGCATTAACTGTCAAACAGCAATTTGGGGACCAACAACACACTCAGGTCCAAATAAAAATAATCAAAGCATAAATGTTGTTTTAAATTATTAAATTAATATTATTATGATAATTATTCTATTTTAATTTGGTAAAAACTTTACGTCCACGTAAGCGGTGGCTGATCTTGGCAGGTTACACGTACCTCTCCACGCTTCTTTTCTGTAGATGAATGGCCAATTGCGGCCCGCTGGCCGTAGTTTGGAGACCCCTGGTATAAAGTAAAGGCCTACCTCATCGGTTCCACGACAACTGAGCACAATATTTTTCTGCAAGTTCAACAATTTCACCTACAGGTAACCTTTTGTTCCCCCCATTATTTCTTCTTTAGACATAAATTAGTGCTGTATCACCTCTCAAGAAGATATTCATATGGAGGCTCACAGGATATTTCTGTAAATGTTGAAGATGATGCATCAAAAGTAGGTTGAATTTTTGCACTGAGTTGTCAAAGACATAAAATTGTATAGGAGTAGTGAGAGTAAAGAGAATCTAGTTATCTTGGAAAATTTATTCCTTACTAATTTCTCCCGAAGATAGACGCTTTTCAATTGGGAGGGTTAAACAATTACTAAACATAAGGGTTTGTAAAAAAATTAAATTACAGCAATCTACCGAGTAATGCACAATTATTCTAATAGAATGTCACTGAAGCCAAAGAAGCTGATTGTAGTTCCATGGAAAACATGAAGGAATATTGGCGTCATAATTGACTCCTTTGTATCTCCCTTCCTTTCTGACTTTAGAAAAACTGGCCCTTAATCATTTATTTAAATCATGGAGAGAGTATATAGTGAAAATTTCAACCACATGAAATGAAATATGTAAAGTGTGATAGATTTTAGATTCACATATTTATCTTAGGTAAATCCTTAAAAAGATCTTAAAATCACGGAGAATGCTTCAGGACTAAATTCTACACTTTCACTAAAAGTTAGATTTTCTTCTGACGTTTGCTTGTTGTTCCTCAATGGTTTAAACAATTCCAAGACATGAATTTGCACTAATATACTGCATTGATTGGATTTACACAGACCAAGATTAGGTTGGAAATCACTTTTTATTTCTTATGCCTATCAGCAAGTATATAATATGTACAAGCAAGACATTGTTCTTTCAAACAATATGCAACATGCCTGTTTGTAATTGCAGTTAATCGTAACGGAGCATATCAAGATCCAGTTGTACATACTTAAAATCTCTGATCATATTCTGCAAACATTTTCCTTCTACCCTTCCTTTCTAGCTTAAGGAATATTTACCACAAAAGATTAAAATGCTTTAAGTGTTTCTTTCAGCTGCCGTGTCAACTTCTCGCCTCTGCTTAACTATTACACAAGTTTCTTTTGCTGGTATCACTCAGACTACACAAATAAAAATGCATTATGAAACAGAAACACAATAGCATTAAAAATTTATCATAGAAATAACGGTAAGATGGCGTGATAATATCAAATCATGACACTGCTAAACAACTTAATGGAAGTAACGCTAAGTCAAATCATCACACTTATATAAACAAACATAAACCATGATGTGTATTCTTCATTCTTCAGAGATCTTCATTTGTAAAAAGAAAACATCGAAATATATAGTAAGTTTTTGTCACATAAAAATAGATATAAAGAAATGAATATATTTTGAAGAATACATATGCGTCAAATTTATTTTCAAGATATAAAAATGGTTTATTAATTTAACAATGAAAACGTCATAAAATAACATACTTTTGGCCACAATTGTATTTCGTGATGAAATTTGTTTTATGATATATTTACGTTAATTAGACTTTAGTTAACTTGCCAAAAATTAGTTTCAGTAAAAAATAATTGTGGAGGGTTGCAAGAGTTTTTGTACAACAAGTGTAAAGCAGGCAGTATCACCCATTTACCCCTTGGTGGTAAAGGATTGAATTTTATGTTCGACCCCTGGTATGTATAAATATATATGAAATAACTATCATTTGAGTTGATTATACTTTTAGGAGTTACTTACTTTCAAAGAAAGACTCAAAGATGCCAACTCAGGAAGGGTAAAGGGCATAACTGGAGGAGTATTGGAGACTGGAAGATTAGCGGACTGATGGTCTTCCTGTTGAGCCCCTGACTTTGACATCTCTGCATCGTTTTCTTGGCACTGAGTATGTGATATAGAATTTGACTCCCCTCCTGTGGAGAAAGTAAATTTGGATCCAAATTCAAATAAAAAAATAGTACGAAACTTATATATTATATGCAACCATCTTTTCCAATCGAAAAGCTTGTGTGTGTATTGTGTAAGCTTGTACATAAGTATGGACTGAATTGAAAATATCGCCAACTGGAGGATTTTGAGGTCATCCATCTTAGGGCATACAGATTAGACCTCTCTCAACCGTTACTGCCTGGTCCATCAACCAACTTGTGATATATTGCAAAATAGACAAATAGAATTGATTTTATTGTAATCCACAAAGATGCCTTGGGGAAGATCTGAAGCATAGTTTTCCAGGAACTACTCATGAAAATATGTACTAGATGTACACTGCTGGCCAAAATGAATGCAACACCTCCCCAGCGATCATAACGACCAATGGAGAAACTGCTAGCACAGACTTGAAATGGCAATGGTGGTCAGAGAAGACGATGTTTCTGTGCGATAAGAATCTCGTTAAAAATCGTGCTATGAGATAAGCGCAGAAAATTACAGATGGATATACTAGCCGAAAGAAAATACTTTTCATGGCGTAGTGAGGATTCTCGTAGTTCCGAGTGAGTCCAAAGAAGGTTCATTGAGGCAGGGACCATGAATATTCGGCTGCGGCACTGATCGAAGATTTTCATCGCAAAGCTATTATTTAAGATGTGGTCATTGAGAAAAGAAGGGTTATGGTTATGAAGAAATTATATTTACAGTGAAGTGCAAACAAAATTAAGACATATTTAGAGATACGCTCTTCGTCTATGCGAATCAAGTATTCAAGCAAATAATGTATTTCTAAAAAACTACTTAACCAATGACTATAAGGGCATTAGTCATTGAAAACCTTATCACTCTGAGATGTTCAACATGAGGCTATTTATTTATCCAATTTGTACTATACGAGCCAAATAACAGGCAAATGCTATAAATACGACACATCCTTCATGGGTGTCTCTTTTAAGTTTCTAAATATTGCAGCTAACAGTATTTCTAAACAAATAATTAACTGTAATGGAGGAAGCACTTCTATTAAAGAAAACAGTGATAAATGAAAATGCAAGCTACAAAGATATCAATACTCTCCATTACTATTTCAATATTTATTTAATTTCAGTTTCAATTTCAATTTAAGGAATGAAAAATTGGAACATGGCTGTTAATGAATTAGAGGTTTAAAATCTCTAATAGCTATCTTTGTAGGCGCTCCGCACTTTGTTGCAGGAGTATTCAGAAACAACAGGAAGGCACAGATAACCAATATTTTCAGAAATAATTCCTGTTATTTCTGGAGCAATGAGGTGCAGACTGCCAATAAAGACAACTATTGGACATTTTAAACCTCTAATTCAGTTTTAATAACATCTTTTTTGAATCACTATTGCAACATTTTTCAATATCGTCTGCATTTTCTTTTCAGCTGTGATTTTTAATATTTATTCAGGCAATCATTTTCTTTTGCAAGTTTTCTCACCCTCCTTCTTATTGATGTTTTCCTTGAATAGTCTATTTTATTCAAAAGTGAAGACTATTATCCCCATAAAGAAGTTATATTTTTGTATAATTTTTACTGCCTTTCATTTCAATACTTGATATTATGGAAGTAAGGAGAGATTCATTGGTCTCAATCTTTCTAAAATACAAACGCTTGTTTTCATAGTTCTAAATAAAATTTGTTAAATAGAAGAATGTAATGTGGAGGCTAGAAATCTTGTGGAGAAATACAGGCATATTGAAATGTAAGTATACAATTTGAAGAAAAAGTGAAAATTATTAAATATCTTAATACTTAGATTTTAGAGACATTAGGAAATTAAAATAAGTTACTTTTATCCTAACAATAGCACAAAAATCAAACACGACCAGTTTCAACAACTTATCTTATGACGATAATTAATTACAGAATCCAATCGTGTTTTTAATAAAAAAATTCCTGTAGAAGAAGCTCAGTATCAGTTTCATTTGTGTGAATAGTACGGAAAACTACTGCATGAATTCTTTGGTTAAAAAGCACACTGAGATTAATTCATATGAATTTTAAATTCCTTCTGAAGTTTGATTCAATCAATATAGCACATTTTGCTGTAGTCTGATGTTGTTTCAACAGATGGCGTAACCAACATGGCTGTAACTTGAACAAAACTCATATTGTCTAAATCAATTAAGTATCATAACATTTTAAAAATTTTCTCTTACTGGAACAAGTAGACATTTTTTTGAGTAATCAGTATATTCACCATAATAGCTCAAAATATTTTCTTCATTTGCCCATTTAGAAGCTAAAGCATTTGGACAATTGATAGCAACAGCAGATCTTTGGACCAGCAACTTTACAATGCAACCATTACCTTAATATTTCATTCTCTTCAATTCTTTCCATTTGACTAATGCCAATTTATCAAAATAATTAGTTTCAAATCAAAATCATTTACTTAAATCAGGTAGGTAATGGTACAATGTTAGAGAAGAATGGGTAAATGATGAAAGAAATTACCAGGCAAGCTTCCATCTCCATAAAATTCTCCATCATGAAGGGTGACAATAAGTAGGGTGAAGAGAGTACAAAAGACAGCTAGCAATGGCACAATCCGCCCAGCTTCTTCAGGTGAGGTTTCCACTCCTCCCGATATGAGCCTGAGGAGATTGAGTCGAGAATTCGATGGAGAAAATGGCGAGAGAGTGCCTTTTGCAGATTCCAGAGATGGCCCAAAGAGAGGTGAGATCTGCGATGCTGTCAAGATTGCAGACCAGAGTCTTCTCAGAAATGATGGCTTGAAGGCCAGCATGTACAGCAACCTATGATTCACAAATAAACAGTATTGAAGAAAATTACAGCTACATACATTATGCAGGAGTATATATATACAGTAGAACCCCGTTTTTACGAACCTAGATTTTACAAAGTGAAACAGTTTTACGAACCATTCCGCTGATCCCGATCCTTGTACAAGTAAAATGACTTCAGTTTGACGTAAAACTTCTATTTCATGTTTTACGAAGTGAGAAGCCGGTCCCTAGAAGTGAATGAACCCTAGTTTTACGAAGTATTTGAAATGGTTTTGTCGCACTGAACTCAATACAACGGGATGACGATCGCCGTAAACAGGAGCAGCTGAATCCAGATCGTCTATGTTGGGAAGACCCTCATCCCATCTATTTTAGATAGGAAAATGTGAAAATTTTATGGGATACAAACATTTTGATTACAGTGTTTGCAAAAATGATAGCTTATAAGACTCTCTTTCTGTATCAAGCTTTCTGGTAATATCGCGAATCCGCAATGTGGGATCGTATAGATCAGCAGTTTCCAGGAGTACTATATGGTTTCTATTTGGACAACGGATTGAGAGAATAGAGCACGAAAAAAACTTGTTTTCGACTTGGGGAGTTTTGGGCTCAGGTCTTGGCTACTAAATTGGAGTGGGACTACTTCAAATCTCAAGGCTGCTGCAGGGATTTCGGATTTTTAATTGGTTAATAAAAGATTGAAAAATAATGGTTGGATGGTGGACACCCTGAAAAATGTTGGTCTCCAAGCGAGGAAAAGTCGAGCGCGTTCAGTCAGAATCACTCTCTGCACGAGGTGGCCTGTTGTGATATCCCGAGTGCCTATTAGTAAAACAATGGATATAACATCACTGTCCAAGAAAAAGAGGAAGTCCCTGAGTTTGGTCACCAAAATGTCAATTATCAAGGAAGTATGTGATCGCGGGCAGACAAAAACAGAAATTGCTCGGAAGTATGGCATTTCTTTATCTACATTGGCAGCAATCGTCAATTCAAGTGAAATATTTTTGAGCCACACAAGAACATCATTAAAAACAAAGTACGTCTCATCGTTGCAATATCATCAGCTTGATAGGCAGTTGCATAATTTTTTTTTTAAGTATCGTGCGTGCAAATTGCCTATAAGTGGACCAATTCTGAAGGAAAAGGCTCAGGATTTGGCTCTTAAACCGAAGTGCGACAACTTTAAAGCCTCAAATGGGTGGCTTGAAAGATTCAAGAAAAGATACGGAATCACTTCAATGAAAATCTGTGGAGAAGAAGGTAGCGTCAACACAAAAGATGTTGAGCAGTGGCATGAAATACACGATGACATTGTATCTAAATATTCCCCTCGAGATATATACAACCTGGATGAAACAGGTTTGTTTTTTCAAGGCATTACCTGACTCCACCCTCGGGACCCGTGGTGAAAAATGTCGTGGAGGTAAAAAATTTAAGGATAGGGTTACAGTAATGCTGATACGTAACCAAGATGGATCTGAAAAGTTGAAACCAGTTGTGATTGTAAAATCAAGAGCTCCGCGTTGTTTCAAGAAAGTGAAAAATTTGCCTGTATTGTATGAAAGTAATAAAAAAGCATGGATGACAACGGACATTTTTCAGAAGCAAATTATCTTCTTGCAGAGGAAGAGCGCATGCGAGAATTGCAATGTACTACTTCTTGTACAGATAATGCCCCAGTTCATAAAATAGGCGGACTAGTGCTACCAAACGTCAAAGAACTTTACCTGAGTCCAAATATCACCAGTAAGATGCAACCGCTGGACATAGGAATAATTAACAGCTTTAAAGTCCACTACCGAAGATTTCTCGTCCAGCACTATCTTTGGACCCTTGGTAAGTTCAATTTCTTTTCTATCATTTTGTGTATAAAAAATACCTACTCGTCGCAAAGGATACCTCGTGGCAAAGAGATATATATCTACGAGTAAAATATTCAAATTTCAAGTCAACATCCAATCAAGAGGGTCCTCGAAAGTAGAAAAAGTATTAAAAATATTCTTAAAATTCGCTGCAATTAACCCGTCAGGCATCAAACCTGGGTCTTCCTGGTGATAATTACTATGCAGAACAAAAGAAGATCACCGTCTCTAACTATGTGAGAAAACACAAAACACAAGGACAAAGACGTCCTACTTTTCCCTTATATTCCTAATGAGAAAAATGTTAATGTGCTCTGGCATTGAACTCAGGAACAATACGGTCTTATCTAAAATATTTTCTTGAACCGATTCTTAATATACATCTTGTAGCAGAGCAAGAACATCCTATCCTTTCTATAAATGCATCAAAAAAAATAATGAAAAACTACCTCAATGTATTTTAAAGGGCAGATTTTTGCATCGTCCTAGCATCGAACCAAGGATATTTTCTGTAAAAGTCATAAATGCTATCGATAGATCCTGAACATATCTATTGGCTTCTTGAGTTTTAATTCTCCACCTATCCAGATGTAGTTGTTTTAAATTCCCGAAAATCAAAGCAATGCTTTTAAAGGGGAAAAATCGGGACTTTGGGGCCCTTTGAAATCAAACCCATGACACTGAGGATCAAAATTGCAATTTTTCTGGTGGTTACACGTTATGGCTAATGCGACTTAAAAATTTCAAGTCAATGACGCTTGTGGTTTAGCCTGTGAATTAGTATCCTATCTATCTATCTATTATATATGTATATATCTATCTATTATGATGCTTCTCCGGATTCATTCATGTATCCATATATATATACGAGTAAAATGTAGCTTGCATACTGCAAGCAGATCGACAACACTATTTTCATGTCGGCATCATATCGGGACGGCCATCAAAAGAAAAAAATGGATTGAAATTTTTCTAAAAATTCGCTGAAATTCCATCGTCTGACATCGAACCCGGGTCTTTACTGTGAACTTACTATGCAGCAAAATAGAACATCACCATCTCTAACTATGTGTGAAAATTCAAGCAGAAATATGGGCTAAACTGCCTCAAAAGACGTTCTAATTTTCACGAATTTAAATAGCTCTCTGGATTCGAACCAAGGACGAACTTGGAAATCTAAAATATGTTTCTGAAAGTTATTTATGATCTCTATCTATATGCCGAATTTGAAGTTTCTATATTATTGGCAAAGATTTCAAAATAATTCCTAAAAATCGGATCAACTTCTGATTGCAGAGACACCTGGTGTCGAACCCAGGACACATAGTTAGCTGTGAATGCACAGCTTGATTTGTATGGACTTGATCTTTCTATATGCAAAGTTTGAACTCGATATCGTGCCGGGAATTACCTAAAATTTGTTTCCGTTATCTCCGTAAGAGATGCATTGAGGAATTTTAATGTCCCTCTGGGATCGAACCAAGGACCATCAGCGAATACATAAAATTTGATTATGATATATTTTTATGGTATCTAACCTCATACCGAATTTCAAGTTTCTATGCCATCGGAAAAGGGTCCAAAAAAAATCTTAAAAATCGCCACAATGCATTTTAAACGGCCGATTTTTGCCCCGATCTAGCATCGAACCAAGGATAATATTCGTAGATGTCATTATGGTTTCCTTTAGATATGCACGGCATCTAGCGATCCCTTGAATTTCATTTCTCTCCTTTTCCGGGAAGTGCCTCGAAAAAATTTTCGAAAATCCCCGCCATGTAATCTTATGGGGAAAATCGCGACTTTGGGGCCTTCTGGAATCGAACCCATGACACCGAGGTTCAAAGTCGGCTTATTCCTGGAGGTTACACGATATGGCCAATACGTCGTAAAAATTTCAAGCCGATGACGCTTGTGGTTTAGGCTGTGAATTAGTATCCTATCTATATACCTATCTATATATATATACGAGTAAAATGTTGCTTGCATACTGCAAGCAGATCGGCAATAATAATTTCATATCGGCATCCTATCGGAACGCTCCTCAAAAGAAAAAAAAAGGATAGAAATTTTTCTTAAAATTCGCTGAAATTTCATCGTCTGGCATCGAACCCGGGTCTTACTGGTAAACTAACTATGCAGCACAATAGAACATCACCATCTCTAACCATGTGTGAAAATTCAAGCAGAAATATTGGCTACAACTGCCTTAAAAGACGTTCTAATTATCACGAATGTAAATGGCTCTCTGGATTCGAACCAAGGACGATCTTGGAAATCTAAAAGATATTTCTGAAAGTTATTTATGATCTCTATCCATATGCCGAATTTCAAATTTCTATATTATTGGGAAAGGTTTCCAAATAATTCCTAAAAATCCGATCAACTTCTGATTGCAGAGACACCTGGTGTCGAACCCAGGACATATTGCAAGCTGTGAATGCAAAGTTTGATTTGTAAAGACTTTTTCTTGTATCTTGCAAAGTTTGAAGTCGATAGCATGCCGGGAAGTACCTTAATTTTGTTTCCGTTATCTCCGTAAGGAATGCATTGAGAGGTGCAAATGGTCCTCTGGGATCGAACCAAGGACCATCAGCGAACATGTAAAATTTGATTACGAAATATATTTATGATATCTATCGACGTGCCGAGTTTCAAGTATCCATGTTATCGGGAAAGGATCCAAAAAAAATCTTAAAAATCGACGCAATGCATTTTAAACGGCCGATTTTTGCCCCGACCTAGCATCGAACCATGGACCATATTCGGCAATGTCTTTCTAATTTACGTTGGATTTGCACGGCTTCTAGCGATCCCTTGAATTTCAACTCTCTACTTTTCCGGGAAGTGCCTCAAAAAAATTTTCGAAAATCCCCGCCATGTATTCTTATGGAGAAAATCGCGACTTTGGGGCCCTCTGGAATCGAACCTATGACACTGAGGATCAAAATCGCAATTTTTCTGGCGGTTACACGTTATGGCCAATACGTCGTAAAAATTTCAAGTCAATGACGCTGGTGGTTTAGGCTGTGAATTAGTATCCTATCTATCTATCTATCTATATAGGTATATACATGAATGAATCCGGAGAAGCATCTATATATAATAGATGAATGAATCCGGAGAAGCATCTATATATAATAGATATATAGAGAGGATACAAACTCACAGCCTAAACCACAAGAGTGATTGAGCTGAAATTTTTACGGCGTATTGGCCATAACGTGTAACCACCAGAAAAATTGCGATTAGTATCCTCAGTGTCATGGGTTCGATGCCAGGGGCCTCCAAAGTCCCAATTTTTCCCGTTTAAATGCATTGCTTTGATTTTCGGGAATTTAAAAAAAATACTTCCCGGATAGGTAGAGAATCAAAACTCAAGGAGCCTTTATATATGGTCATGATCTATCGAAAACATAAATGAGTTTTACGGAAAATAACCTGGGTTCGATGCTAGGTCGATGCAAAAATCTGCCGTTTAAAAAGCATTGTGGCGATTTTTAAGATTTTTTTTGGACCCTTTCCCGATGGAATGGAAACTTGAAATTCGGTATGGAGTTAGATATCATAAATATATTTCATAATCGATTTTTATGCTATCCCTGATGTTCCTTGGTTCGATCCCAGGGGGCCATTTACATTCCTCAATACATTTCTTATGGAGATAACGGAAACAAGTTTAAGGTACTTCCCGGCAAGCTATCGACTTAAAACTTTGCATGATAGAAGAACCAGTCTTAACAAATCAAACTGTGCATTCACAGCTCACAATATGTCCTGGGTTCGACACCAGGTGTCTCTGAAATCAGAAATTGATCCGATTTTTAGGAATGATTTTGAAACCTTTCTCAATAATATAGAAACATGAAATTCGGCATATAGATTGAGATCAATAATAAATTTCAGAAACATTTTTTAAATTTCAAGATCGTCCTTGGTTCGAGTACCGAGAGCCATTTACATTCGTGAACATTAGAGCGTCTTTTGAGGCAGTTGTAGCCAATATTTCTGCTTGAATTTTCACACATAGTTAGAGATGGTGATCTTCTATTGTGTTTCATAGTAGGTTTTCAGTAAGACCCGGGTTCGATTCCAGACGATGAAATTTCAGCGAATTCTAAGAAAAAATTATATTATTTTTTTTCTTAAGAGGACTGTCCCGATGTGATGCCGATATGAAATTAGTATTGCCGATCTGCTTGCATTATGCAAGCTACATTTTACTCGTATAGGTATATGCATGAATGAATCCAGAGAAGCATCAATATATAAAAGATATGTGAATATATGTACGAGTAAAATGTAGCTTGCATACTGCAAGCAGATCGGCAATACTAATTTCATATCGGCATTATATCGGGATGGTCCTAAAAAGAAAAAAAAAAGGAATTGAAAATATTATGAAAATTCGCTGCAATTTGATTGTTTGGCATCGAACCCGGGTCTTACTGGTGAACTTAATATGCTGCACAACAGAAGATCACCCTCTCTAACTATATGTGAAAATTCAAGTAAAAATATGGGCTGCAACTGCCTCAAACTACGTTCTACTTTTCACGAATGTAATTGGCTCTCTGGATTCGAACTAAGGACGATCTTGGAAATCTAAAACATGATTTTGTAATGTATCTATGATCTCTATCTATATGCAGAATTTCAAGTTTTAATATTATTGGGAAGGGGTTCAAAATAATTCTTAAAAATCAGATCAATTACTGATTGTAGAGACTCCTGGTGTCGAACCCAGGACTTACTGGCAGCTGTGAATACACATAATGACATGTTAGGACTTGATCTTTTTTCACACAAAGTATGAAGTCGATGTCATGCCGGGAAGTACCTAAAATTTGTTTCCGTTATCTCCATAAGAAATGCAATGAGGAATGTATTTGGCCCTCTGGGATCGAACCAAGGACCATCAGCGAGCATGTAAAATTTGATCATGAAATATATTTATGATATCTAACCCCATGCCGAATTTCAAGTTTCCATGCCATTGGAAAGGGGTCCAAAAAAAATCTTAAAAATAGCCATAATGCATTTTAAACGGCCAAGTTTTGCCCCGACCTAGCATCGAACCATGGACAATATTGGAAGATGTCTTTTTGATTTTCGTTGGATATGTACGCCTTCTAGCGATCCCTTGAATTTCAACACTCTACTTTTCCGGTAAGTGCCACAAAAAATTTTCGAAAATCCCCACCATGTATTCTTATGGAGAAAATCCCGACTTTGGGGCCTTCTGGAATGAAACCCATGACACTGAGGTTCAAAGTCGGATTTTTTCTGGAGGTTACACGTTATGGCCAATACGTCGTAAAAATTTAAAGTCAGAGGCACTTGTGGAACATGGTTAGAATTTTGATTACCTATATCTATCTATTATATATAGATGATTCTCCGGATTCATTCATATAGATAGCTATCTATTATATATAGAGGCTTCTCCGGATTCATTCATGTATCCATATATATAACTATATATATAGAGAGGATACAAACTCACAGGCTAAACCTTAATATTGGCCATAACGTGTAATCTACGGAAAAATTGCGATTTTGAACCTCAGTGTCATGGGTTCGATTCCAGAGGGCCCCAAAGTCCAGATTTTCCCCGTTTAAATGCATTGCTTTGATTTTCGAGAATTAAAAAAAAATACTTTCCAGATAGGTAGAGAATCAAAACTCAAGGAGCCTATATATATGGTCATGATCTATCTAAAACATATATGTGTTTTACGGAAAATATCCAGGGTTCGATGCTAGGTCGAGGCAAAAATCGGCCGTTTAAAATGCATTGTGGCGATTTTTAAGATTTTTTTTTGGACCCCTTCCCGATGGTAGGGAAACTTGGAATTCGGCATGAAGTTGGAGATCATAAATATATTTCATAATCAAATTTTACATAGTCGCTGATGGTCCTTGGTTCGATCCCAGAGAGCCATTTAAATTCCTCAATGCATTTCTTATGGAGAGAACAGAAAAAAGTTTTAGGTACTTCCTGATATGATATCGACTTCAAACTTAGTATGAAATAATATGAAGTCCTAAAAAGTCATACTGAGCATTCACAGCTACCATTATTTACTGGGTTCGACACCAGGCGTCTCTACAATCAGTAAATTATCCGATTTTTAAGAATTAATTTAAACCCCTTCCCAATAATATTAAAATATGAAATTAGGTTTATAGATAGAGAACATAGATGCATTTAAAAAACATGTTTTAGATTTCCTAGATCGTCCTTGGTTTGAATCCAGAGAGCCATTTACATTATCGAAAAGTAGGACCTTGTTAAAGGCAGTTGGTGCCAATGTTTCTGCTTGAATTTTCACATATAGTAAGAGATGTTGATTTTCCTTGGTGTTGCATAGTAGGTTCACCAGGAAGGCCTTAGATTGATTCCAGACGATTAAATTGCAGCGAATTTTAAGAATATTTTCAATCCCTTTTTTTTCTTTTGAGGGCCGTCCTGATATGATGCCGACATGAAATTAGTGTCATCGATCTGCATGCAGTATGCAAGCTACATTTTACTCGTATATTCTAAAGTTCAAAGATTAAAGGAAAAGATAACTAATTTAAATCGTTCACCATTATTTTTCTTGCTTCCCATTACCACTACGAAAGGGTACAACGAATCAGCAAGTGGAGGAATAAATAAATACATTTATACTAATTGCCAATAAATTTTACTTCAAAGAAATTAATATTTTATGCAAAGAATAAATAATTACACATTCATTACCGGATGCCCCAGCTGGGGTATTAAGACTTCCGTTCGATATGTTTAAATATATCAGGATAATCTTAATATCTCCTAAAAATGTTCTGCTGACTTGAAAATGTATTAAAAGAATCATTGAGGTTTCTACAGTCCACTACTTCTTTCTATTCTTCCAATATTTCATCGAAGCAATCAGATTGTCCGCCATGTTCCTTGTTTACAAAAGAATCCGCCTACTTTGAAGTTGAGAGAAATTGTAGTAGTAGTATTATTGTTAAAAGTGCTTCGACAGTTGAGAGAAATTTTGGCAGAAATTGGAATTATGGGTTACTGAAATTCCACTCGAAGAAAGTGCCCAAAATGAAGTGCCCCCTCTCCTTCCCCTTTTCCTACCTTTTTATGCAACTGTATCTTGTTTCTCTGTACCTGACGATGATGCTATGTGTCGAAACCTAGGTTGTGTTTATTAAAAAATTCTATGGTATTGTGTGTAAATGTCTTATTCCTCCATCATGAAGAGCTACCACAAAGCAGAGGCCGAAACAATGGATTTTGATAAAGGAGATGCATTGATTAAGGGAAAATATCACTTATTTGCAGATGATACCACACAACATTCTATCATGGCCCCAAAATAAACTCTCTTATAGATAGTTTGAATGAGGATCTGATCCTACTTGGTGAATGGTTTCATGTAAATAAACTAAATATTAAAAAATCCAAGGCAATGATTCTTGGGACCCACTCGAAGTATCAACTGGCAATTAACATGAAAATGAACATTATTTTTGATGATATAATGGTGAAGTATACTGAAAGCATATATATCTCGGAGTCATAATAGATATGAAATTAAGGTTTAATGAACATATTGACTAAATGTGTAAAGAAAATTGCCAAAATAATTGGTTTTATCTCAAGAATAAGTAAGTTACTTAGGATAGCGTAAAGAAAATATATAATGCAATAGTCCTGGCACACTATCAATATTGTGTATCTAATACATGATCAAAGGCTACAGTGCAAAAAGGCTACAGATGTTACAAAATACAGTTATTCTCCAATGAGATAAGTATACCACAATCGATACCTTGTTTGCTAAACAGGCTCAAAATAGAATAAATATTAGATTTTGAAGAGATACAATTTATCCATAAAATCAAAACTGGACAAATGTCTTCCTATTTAAAAACGTGATCATAACCAATTGTGGTAAATAAATCATTAGAGCAAAATATAACGTTCACATACCCTACATGAGTATAACTATTACAAAAAAGTATTTTTTTTAAAGGGTAAGTATTATGAAATACATTGCACTATCATATAAAAAACTATCCAATGTATAAATAAGAATATTAAATTTCTATCCATCATTCGTTAAGTTTTACATGAGATGGAAGGAATTCAAATGGGATGCCCTCATCAAATAGACAGGCTATTGGGATCTTGAGGCTGCAAAGACCCCTGCAATACTGTACCTCCCTAAAACTTTAAAGTTTTCAACAATTCATTTTCCTCCAATTAAATACATAAAAGACACTAAATGAGACTTAACTTGGTAATATTGATTGACACAAAAATAAATTGTAATGAACTTTTACTAAACCACACAGAATAAAACAATAAATGGCAGGTTTTGAAGCAAGGCTGCATCGGTAATATTTGCAGACTAGCTGCAAAACAGATTATTTATTGTTATAATCTGTAGGGTTTAATAAAAGTTTGTAACATTTTCCTTCTGGGTAATGCATAATGTTTGGACACACCACAGGGAAATAATTTTCCTAATTGGTTTATTACAATGCCAAATTGTTTTAAATCTTTTGCAACATTCAAATATCAACAAACATTTCCAAACCTGTCTCACAGTTATAGCCAATTGATTTTTATTCCATCTTATTTTTAAACAAATTCTTCAAAGAAATATGATACCTGAATTGATGAACAGCTAAATGTCTTGAGAGAAGGAGATTATGGCAGAGTCGACAAAGAGCATTCATCACACTGGGGTCTTTGCTCTGATCCACAGCAGCAAGGAGACTATTTACACGACCTGGATCATTGAGCATTATCACACACTCTTCTATTACCTGAAAAACAGAAAAGTATACATCAAACCTGAGCTGATTCAATTACTTCCAACAGAAGCAACTCACGTTTAATTGAAATATATATGAGTACTACTTATCATACTTCCAGAGGCAAAATGATTATCATGTACCACTATTTTGTCTTAAACTGAAGGGCAACAACATTTCACATTTTTGAAAGCAAAAAGATCCAAAAAGTATAATAAGGAACTAGAAAGAAAATTATTGAAACATATTAGCTAAACATCCTTCCTCTGAGGAAAGATGGAGCGTAAATTACGTATGTAATGTACGTAAAATTCTAAATAACGAGGAAAAGAAAGCTCAAAATTACTTCTTGGAAAACATTCTCTCCCGCAAAAATAACAACCATTTACATAGCTACATGCAAAAGGGGAACAAACCTAAAATGGACATTCAAATAATAATAGGTAGTAATGGGGAAGAATATTATAACGATAGTGATAAGGCTCCAGAATTAGTGGAACATTTTTCAAATATTTCTGCGCCTAAGGAAGCAGCAAACATAGTGGATCCGAATGAACCACTGGAAGAAGGAAAGCAATACCCGCGGTTCATCATAGGCTGATATATTTAAAAGAATTACCAAATTTCCCGGCCTATAAGACGCACTTTTTTTACTCCAAATATGCTCTAAGAAATCAGTCTAATCGCTCTAACAGAATCAGTCTGCGTCTTATCCACAAACATTCCCAGGTAAATCGGAAATGCATGCAATGTAGCACGTTTAGTTTAATCTCACGTGTGGTGCTGCTGCAAAACTTATATACATTGGGCTAAGGAAGATGTCATCCCTATGCTAATACATTGTATCTCTCGCGATAAAGAGATTACCGGCATTCAAACTTATGTAACAAAGTATGAGTTTTTTTTTTAATTCCTACCTGAAAAATCAAGGTGCGTCTTATGCGCTGGTGCATCTCATATGCCGGGAAATACGGTAGTTCAATTAAGAGTAAAAAATCAGTCAGGCCAGACAATATACAGGGAGGCGCTTTGATAATCAGTGGATGGGCTATAGTTTATGAACTACAAAGAATATTCACGATTGCATAAAATACAGGTGAAATGCCACAAGACTGGAAATCCACTACAGCGATACCAATTTTTAGGGGATGAAACACAAAATTGGCAGATAAGTACAGACCAATAAGTCTTATGAGCGCTGTATATAAACTATTCAAAAAAATTGTAGCTGATTACATATGGAAGGTTTCGGACAATGAAAAGTGGATATCTGATTGTCAGCACAGTTTTAGGAAGGGATACTCCTGCGAATCCCAACTCTCATGCTTGAATTGAGACATGGTGGAAGCTCACGATTCATCAGAACAAGTAGATGCAGTATTAATTGACTTATCAAAAGTATTTAATGCAGTAGATCATAATATTCTCCTGGAAAAAATCTCGCGCATAAATATTGATCCAAGAATAGTTAAATGGATAAATTCATTTCTGAGTAAAAGAACAATAAATGTGAGGATCGGTAAACAATTATCAAAAGCTACTAGTGCAACCTCCGGCGTTCCTCAGGGTATTCCTTAATGGCAGAACCAACGACCAAGTTGACCCACTCCACAAATATCTTCCTGGTTGCCCACGCCTTTGGGTTTGCTCTCCACATAACCTGAAGCTCATCTTTTAAAACTTTATGCATCTTGAAGGTTCTGAGGTTTTCTGAGTGGTATAATAGAAGCGGCTAGACCTTATAGTCACCACTTGCATTTTCACACAGTGTGAGAGTCAACCTATCCTTCATGGGCTTGTGACCTGCCATCTTCTTTTCTATCTATGTTTTTCTTGGCATTTTCTTCCAGAAGAGCCCAGTCTCGTCACAGTTGAACACTTGTTGGGGGATGTTTCCTTTGGCTTTGATCAACTCACCAAGGGTTTTCACAAATTCCACAGCTGCTTTGGAATCAGAGCTTGCTGCCTTTCATGGACAGAGTTTTGTAGCTTTGAAATAATTTTAACACCCTTAGCTGAAATTATAGACTTAATCAAGTTCTTCTGCTTAAGAATTGTACATATTGTAGAAGTTGTGAAATCATATTGCTTTGCCAGGTCTATTACTCTTACACCTTGCTCATATTTGTCCATTATCTCACGCTTTAATTCCATGGATATAACCATTTTCTTTTTCTGATTACTGTTTTCTACACTCATATTCTTAGAACTCATGGTTATAAGAAAAAGTAGCTAAATAACTATATGTACTAAAAGAACCACAATATTAAAACAGAACCACAGAAATACTTCAAGAGCCAGGTAAACATGTGGATAGAATGAGCTAGACTCGCAAATCTGAGCAAAAGGCTCACCGTGCCAATGCCATGATGTCAGAGTGGCTGACTCGCATCTCAAATTTTCACTTGTACCTCAAGACCATAGCAACAGCATATATCTCAAAAAACTCATATGTTGAGCAAAAAAAGTTACCACCCCTGACCCACCAAGAAAAACTAAGTCCAAAATTCGGGCTGGCGAGCCTTTCTCTCGAGAAGAGAGGGAGAGAAAAGAAAGATGGAGGACATGGTCCGTTACACTAGCTCGGCTCTCACGTTTGGATGGAGAATTTTCGTTATTTATATAAAAATCATTTACTACTACCCATTATGTGCCACAACATTTGATGTGTTGATGCGTACTGTTGTATTTGACGACAACAAACTGGAAAATAACTAAAGAAACGAATCGAATTGAATGCAGCAATCAAACTAAGTAACTCTAACTTTGATTTTCGATAACAGATTATTAAATCATTTCCAAAACAATACAAATGAATTTCACTGAATTCAGACATTCACGACATTCAGTATCAAATTAACTCACATTTTGTTTTTCGAAAATTGATCATTTAAATCACTTCCAACGATTGATTATGCTCATCAATGTGAACGAAACCGGCAACTTTTCTCTTCTTCTCAACTGTAAATAGGCCAAAACGCAGGATCTTGGATTCGACAATGGCATTTCTTGTCAGGGGGACCGGTTGTTTATACTCACAAAATTTACATAAATTTAGAGTACTCCGAGTAAAATCTCAAAAATTCAACTCGAAAACAATAATACATGACCAAAATAAGGTTTTTTATTCCTTTTCTCTGCTATTGGTTTTCGTCTCAATCTCGTGTGACTATTCTTTTTAATTTAATTTTGCAAAAGAAATGAGGTCTGCAGCGACAAAAATGAACATTACGTTCATTTCTTACGGAAATGCTTTGACTCGTCTGGGATCGAAGCAAGGACAAAGTGTCACCATTTTTTACAATATAAATACTTACGTATTTTACATTTCGTATAAATATTTGAATGAAATGTTCTGTAAAAATTTCAAGTCAATCGACCGAGCGGTTTTCGAATTTTGCGGGCACAAACATACGCAGGCTGAATTTTTAAATATAAGATATGTGCATGATTCGGTGGATTACTATAATTTGATTGCTTTTACAAACCTTTAGTTTAACTTTCCCAATTGAAAATCGTTCTATTATCAAGAGAAATAACTAAGGAATAAACACAAGGAAATAAAAGTTCCACAACTTCCACACAAAAAGTCGTGTAACTTTGACAAAGTTATTTATTTCCTTGTGTTTAGTTACCTATGGAGTTCCTCAAAGTTAAAGCTCATTCGATTGATATAAATAAGGAATATTCTTTTCTAGATTACCATTTCCCCTTACTCTCATGACTCGTAGATTGTATAATCCATTAATTTGTAAAATTAAATTATCCTTATAACAACACTGTAGAAAAATTCAAACAATTAGCTTCGATGCTTACTAACACTATCTTCAACATTTACATAAATACGCAATCCTCCATATGGTGTGTGCCCGGAAAAAAAAGAAAGAATGAGAGGGAACAAAAGTGTGACCTGCAGGTGAAAGGGTAGAATTCCTGGAAAACTGTTAAACAGGACAAAACGAAATAGGTGGGGGAGAAGGGCAAGATAATCCGGGAATGGAAAGGAAAAACTTTCTCGTTGGGAGAAGAGGATTTGGGTTGCAATTTGCTTGATTAATTTTGATTTTATCTAAAATAATGTGTCCGCTAGCCTTCTCTGATATATGTATAATTTTTAGCTGGTAATTAGAAGAATGACTCTAAGAAATAAATCTCTCATAAAGTGGGACTGCAGAGCATCAGATTAGAAATATTGTATGTTCTTTAACCTATAACTTACAAGATCTCACTGTTTATCCGATGTGGATTGAATGAAAATAATCATAAATCGCTTGATGAAACCACTGTCTAAAAAATTGGATCCATGGATTCCTTATCGTTTCAAAGTAATGGCTTCCAGTAAATACTGTAGTAAAAGGCCAGCGGTAGACGTCGTTTTGGTAAAATTCTCGAAATTTTGTTTCTCAAAAGTTACTCCTCTCATATTTTTAGCTATTTACTGAACCACCAATCGACTCTGAAGAGTATTACAATTTGTTTATTTCGAAGTTCTCAGTATTTTAAGAAGACCATCTTTTATTTTATCAGTTATGAAAAATGATAAGACCGCTATCTGTAGATCTGTCACTTTTGCATGACAATGGGTTAATCGACGTCTAACCAAACTTAAGACTTAGCTAGAGGTATGACTTAATAGTACTTGACACAGAATGGGCAAGTTATTGCGTGTGTGTTACAGTAAAGACGATTATAATTGAGTTTAAATACGTATTTAAATAACATCCTTATTTGGTATTTCATAAACCAGGTGAGATCGACTAGCAAATTTTATAAGTGAATCAAGATGAGTTTAATGTTTTGGCTATCATCAACACTGAGAGAAAAAATGTATTTACTTGCTTTTGGTGTTTTTTATATTAATTTTAAAGGTTCTTAAAATTTACGAAACTAATAACTGTGTCTATCATTTAATGGAATAAAAGAATTGAAAACCCTATACATCCAATGATAGTAATAAAAAAGAACCAAAGGAACGCTAGTTTACGCAAATAGCTACTTCTTAAATTTTCCTGTTTTGTTTTTGATTGATTTGTAAGGATATCCCAAAGGTTTATGAAGATCATTGGTTAGATGAAATAGCGAAAAAAGCCTGAAAAGTAAATTTGTAAATTCGGAGTCTTCCCAAATTGACGTTCGTATTGAGTGATTATTTGTACTAATTTTCAATGAGCAGTTCAATTTGAGTGATATTTTGTTGTACGATATTTTTTTGTGACCTGAATACTATTACTTATTATATTTAGTGTTGAAACTTATTTTCTGATTACTATTTCGCTGTCGATATCCCGAGCTGGTTGCTGTTCAGAGTAGTTATTGAGTCACCGAATGGTTTTCAGTTTCATTTCAAGTTCTGAATTCTCCAAAGTGGCACAACACCTAAGTAATGGATCATAACCCTATTCCACCTGTTCTTAGGTCTTCTTCTTGGTCTCTTCACATCTCTTGGTATCCAGTTAAGAACTGCAGATGTCCAATGGTTGTCATTTCTTCTCCTTGCCAGCCCACCTCCGCTTAGTGATCTTACCTTGTCTATGATATCCTTCACTCAGTCAGCGTCTTTTTCTAGGTGTTGCGTTTCATATCTATTCTTGTGATTACCATCATTCAGTGCTCCATGCTCTTTCGCATTATCTGACATTGCTTGGTTCATTGCTGCATTTAAAGCCCAAGTTTCTCTTTCATAGGTAAAGACAGGTAGAAAGCATTGGTTGAAGACCTTCCTCTTCAAAACCATTAGCATTCTTGACTTCAGAATGTATGAGTTCCTACCAAATGCGCTCTAACAAAGTTTAATTCTTCTGTTTACTCCATTAATCCTGTTGTTACAAGTTGTCCTAGGTATGTGTATTCTAAGCAAAGATCCAGAAGTTTTTCTTTAAGTTTGACTGGTTCTTGCACTGCAAAAGATTTATACATTACCTTTGTTTCTAGTAGGTTTATCCTGAGTCATATCTTCTGTCCTGCTGTGTTTAGTTTCTTACGTCTTGAAGCTTGAAGAATGTCTTATTGCATAAGAGACAGATGTATTCAACATCTATCCCTTGATTCCCCAGAGCTTCCAGAGTGGAGGAGGTACTTAATGAGTCAAAGGCCTGCTTGTAGTCCACAAAGCAGAGGATGAGTGGCATCTTGTACTCATTTGTTTGCTTGATAATTTCCTGCAGCTTGTGGATGTAGTCCATAGTGGTGAACCCATTCCGGAATCCAGCTTTTTCTCTAGGCTGAGCTGAGGACAGGGTCATCTTAAGAAGTTCAGCTATTATCCTCATGAATGTTTTATAGACAACTGGAAGGAGGCTAATGGGGCGATAGTTCTTTGAATCTTCTTTGCTTCCTTTCTTGTGCAGAAGAGCAATCCTTACATGGTTCTATTCCTTGTTTTAGACAATTACTGAATAATTGTGCTAAAGCATTAGCAATGTCTGTTCCACCAGCTTTCAGATACTTTGCCAATACCCCATCTGCTCCTCCTGCTTTCCCATTCTTCATCTGCTAAATCGCCACCATTACCTCTTCTGGGAGATTTGAGGTGGGAATCTGCGAGCTTTGGCATTCCACTTGGTTTCCCTCTTTGACATTTTCCATCTTCTTGTATAGGTTGCTAAAGTATTCTGCTACTGTCCTCAATATTGCTGGTCTGTTGTAAGTTCTTTTGCCATTTCCTTTCTGTAAGGCTAAAATTGCTTTCTTACCTATTACTAGGTATTGTCTGGCCCTCTTTATGCTCTTATTATTTTCTAGGGTCTCTAGCACAACTTTCTCATTAAAATTCCTCCCATCTTCCTTGATTGCAAATCATAAAGACATGAACTCAAACAAAATAAACAAGAAATCAACTACTGTTGTCCCATTAGGAGGTTAAACATTATTTTCTATCTTAAATGTGGCCACTTCCATAGTTAAAGTAATTTAAAACTTCACAGGTAGTTAGAGTTAACTGTGTACAGTTTGATAACTAATATGTATTCAATTTCATTTTTGGTTCCATTGGGACCTCTCCACATCATCAGTATCCCTCTGACCTACACGGGCATTAAACTCACCAATAATGATTGTATAGTAGTATAGCCTCCTTGTCATGTTCAGTACCGATAGTTTGAAAGAAAATTCAATTTTTTCAATTACTGTACTTAGCAAAGTTCTATTTGGTTTGAAAATTTGGGATATGGGAACCCAAATTCCTCTATGTAAAAATCGATTCAGTACACAAGTGACCTGGTGTCGAACCCAGGACTTTTTTAAGATGAGATTACATTAAACTATTTGCTTTGAGATAATCTGACCATTTCCAAAATTCCAAGTTGATTATCGGGAATACCTTTAACCAAAATTTCATATTAGCATTTAATTTATGGTAGTTCCATTCCACCTGGTATCGAACCCAGGACCTTTTGGAAGATGTGAATACATATAATGTAGAAATAAAACTTATTTAATTCAAATTTTGAAGTCCATATCATACCGGGAAGGTCCTTAAATAAGACTCCCTTATCCCCAGTTGTAATACATAGAGTAATGTAAATGGCACTCAGGAATTGAACCAAGGATCATCAGGGAAGCATTAAACAGTGTATATGAAATTTATTTATGATCTCTGTTCACATACCAGGTATTAAGTTTCTATGTTATCAAGAAGAGATTCAAAAAATCTTAAAATTTGCCGCAATGTATTTTAAATAGGAGAATATTTGCCCTGATTTAGCGTCTAACCAAGGACAATCTTGGAATATATCTTTATAGTTTTCATTTGATATGTATGGTTTCCAGCGATCCCTCGAATTTCAACTCTCTAATTTGCCAGGAAGTGCCTTAAAAAAATGTACAAAAATCCCTCCAATGCATCCTTTTGGAAAAAATTGGGATTTGGGGCCTTCTGGAATCGAACCCATGACACTGAGGTTCACAGTCACATTTTTTCTGGCAGTTACATGCTATCGCCATTTCTATAGGTATATCCAAAGAAGCATCTACATATAATAGATAGTCGATTAGCAATTTCATTTTTAATCGGATATTCCATATTTGTACATATATTTAAAGATTTTACATATTCCTAAATTTAATATGAGGAAAGGGTTGAGGTGACATTGCACATAAGGGCATGCACCCAGGAGAATTCCAAAGGACAAATGGACTTGAAAAAAAACATTCCCGGCCCTGTCAGACTTTTTTCAAGTCCGTTTTTCCTTGGGAACCAAAATTTAATGTTAAAAGTAGATACTGCATGTATTTATTTGGAGATTTTTATGTATACCTAGGCTAAATTACAGAAATTATTTTATCTATAATACTGATTTGACACAATATTATCTATAATATTGTATTGACACATCGAAGTACTGTTTCAGCAGATAGTGGTTAAGTTAACTTTGCCGCCTCTTCTTGCAACCAATTGTGGTAGTATTATGTAATAAATAAATGACCGATATATTTGATAGAATCAACGGAACCTCTTGGGAAAATGTGCTACTGTTGGCCTCACACAAGGAAAACACCAACCTTTCTCTCCTCTCTTCTTCCTCTGGGAGACCTTTCTTCCTCCTCAATCTCTTCATCCTCCTCAAGTTCACTTCCTGAACAGACAGAAGAAGAGGACTGCCCAGAATTGCTTCCTCCATCTCTACCTTTCCCTCGACACCTTATCCACGTTGTTAGACATGCTAATATCCTTAAATAGTTCAAAGTAGCTACACCTGTAGCATCTCTATTTAAACCTGAAAGATTAATATAACTTTAAGCTTTAAAACTCGCTGAATCTTTTGTAAATCACTTTCATGCAAGTTTAAACCCATACCCATTTTCATATTGTTTGGGAAAAAACAGAATGCTAAAAGTAGAGGATGTGTATGACTAAAATTGTGGGTAAACACACCACTGAAGAGCAATTTCTCACTCATAATCATAGAAGGAAAATTCTATACAACTAAATTGTAGAGGTACTCCTTGATTTCCCCAAGCAGAGGTTTAAAACCGATAATTATATTATATTGTTATATCTCCATATAATAGTTAAGTCTTAATAGTTAAACCATCAAAGGAAGAGCACAAAAAAGTTTTTCTCAAGCGAGTCTGAACAAATAACATATAAAACTCACCATACTGCCTGCCTTCCAGGGTAAGTAGAGAATAAAGAAGCCAAGTAGTTTGAGGGACTCTATTCGATCCTCCTTTTAGATGAAAACACAAATAATGCCTTGACATCACTAATCCTGAGTTTTTGCCCTCACAATGGCAGTTATCTTCTTCAGAATCTTCCCCATCTACATCCATGAATTCATCTCCATCTGCACTGGGCTGCAATGCCTCAAGGAGTTCAATATATGGAAACACAGGCAACGATGCCAAATAAGGTATGGCAAATAATCTTATAGCTTCCGAGGGATGAGGGCTAAGAAGATAACGTGCAAATAACCGCAGGATGAAACCTCTGAAAAATGTTACAAAATTACCAATGTTATCTCAAGGAATTCATACGTGGTCAACAGCATTTTAATAAAATCTAAAAATTCTAATCTAATTATATAAACTGGAGACAGTGTAATAAAGCGAAAGTAAGTGGAGTTGGATTTGAAGTAACAAAACAAAGAATCTCCACTCTGAAGGACTGACTCAAAATAATTCAACAGAAATTTGGACAAAATGTAACAATATTGTTAATACAGTAGATGTCCGTTATAACGAGAATGGCATATAACGAGAGTTGCATCATAGCGAGTGACATTCAATCCACCAGGGACCTTTGTACATGCATGCCAGAAATCCTGTGACGACCCATTCAAAGGTATGAGTCTTGTTGGTTCCATGTTAGACATTCATTTTTGAAGTCTGCTGAATTGGAGTAAAACCTTAGTTTGAATTTTGTTATGGCCAGTGGGAATAACACAGTGTAACTTGCGAGTACCTGCAATCGTGCAAATCGCTCTTGAAGGAAAGATTCCTCTTCATCATAGTCACTGTTCTTTGTGTAACAAAAGTGGCACACTGAAATGTTCTTGGAACACCATTCAAAACGGCTGTCTGGGTGTCATTATCCGAGAGTTGTAGATACACTGCAGACTGGCACGGGCAGCAAGTCTCTTTATGGTAACAGCGATACCGTCACACGGTCCTTTGCCATGTGAAGTGGCAAAGAAATGGCCACTCTGCACTGACATTGAAATCACTCTGATGAAAGGAGATGTTTGCAAGATTCTTACAGTTTTTACATTGAGTTGCAGCACCATCGGAGAAGTAATGAATGTATTTGGGTGTTCTATGCAAATGGGATATCAAGCAGTTAATCAAATGACGTTGGTAAAGATGAACACTCAGTGTCATGTTTATGGCATTCTGATAAGATAACAAGTGGATGAATGGTGGCCTGCGCATTGTTCCAGTGCACAGTTCCCTGTACTTCATCCTGCAGTACAAATGCATAACTCTCTGCAAAATCACTTAAACAAATGTATTCATTGTCACAAAGTATCTCTTTCAGAAGTTGCAGAAATTCAGATTGTTGAGTGGCTATGAAGGAGTGCATAAGGAGCTTTTATAATTTTCCATTAAGGTTTTCCAAGAAGACTTCTACAGAAGATAGACATGTCTGGAGAGTTGATCTATCTGTAGTTGTCCACAGTTTGTACGTTATTTCGTCAATTCCATTTTCACCTAACAACTTTCCTAGGTACATTATGAATGAATGTGAACCTGGGCAGTTATCACATATTGACATATAACATTTTGGCTGTGGGGGATAACAAATGATCTGAGCCAGATAGTCTTTGTAAGTGTTAAATTGACAGTCGGGATCACATGTCAACTCTTTCAATTAGGCACCTTCCAACATGAGCTTCACATTTTCGTGAATACGACAAACACACTCACAGTATGGGTACCAGTTGCACCAGCCTGAACACAGTTCTTGGGACCTAATTGACAAATTTTGATAATCCTATTTTCAGTCCTGGATGTTTATCTTTGAATTCTTGGTACAATACATTCAGGTTTCACAACAGCAGTCGTTTTTGTTTGTCTACCCTGGAACCATTTCCTTGACAGAAACAAAATCCTTTCCAGGCATACAGCAGCTTATATCGTCTCTGTGGTAGAATTCTATGAGACAGTTCACAAATTGTTCATTTAGGACATGTCTAGGTCTTGGATTAGGAGTTGCTAAAATACCACATTTGACCAACAATTTATCTAAGTAACTAAAACCCCAGTTTTAGTTACTTAGATAAATTTTTACGGTTTCCTGCAAATTCTACAGATTCTCTTTAAAATATTATCACATTTGTTAGCACTTTTTCTGAGAGTCTCACTGCATTGAAATCTCGCAACATTCCCATCTTGGGGGAATTTATTTTCTTTAGACTGGCTGCTCGTGTCATTGAAAAGGATTTGATGGCACAATTTGAGCAATCTGTGTCCAGAGAAGAGTTTCCTTCTACTTCACATCTCTTGGTGTTCCTAAAGAAGCATATCAAGGTGTTACAATCTTCCACATCTAACACTCACCAAACCTTATCGTCGTGGAGTGCCAGGTTTAATCAGGCAATTCTGTCCACTTGTAATTTGGCAGCAAAGGCGCGTGGTACTAACTCCATTAATAATAGTCGCTGCCCTCTTTGTACTTCTGATCATCTCCTACACAAATGTCCTAAATACCACGAGATGGAAGTTGGACAACGAAACAGTTTTGTCAAGTCCAAATCATTGTGCCTCAATTGCCTAAGGTCAGGACATTGGGCTATGAAATGCCGTTCCAAAGTTTCTGTTGTAATATTTGCAATCGCTATCATCATACGACATTACACATGCCTGTATCTAAAATTCAGAGGGATGCTTTGACCAGCGGGTCGAATGCTTCCCTGGGCAAAAATGCTTCAACGCTTAATTCAGCAACCGCTTCCGAGCAGCTTCCTCCCACATCTTTATCCACTCCATCCACATTCGCCTCATGCACGGAATGCAATACACCGCGCATGATTTTGCTTGGGACTGCACTTGTTTATATTTATGATCGCAATGGTCATCGGAAACCACTTTGCTTGATGGCCGATTCAGGTTCAATGGTATCCGCTATTTCTCAGGAGGCAGTTAAGCGATTATCCTTATCAGTTTCAGAGTATCACAGGTCGCTGTTTGGTTTGTAAGGACACCTCAAAAATGCCCGAAAGGCTGCGTGACCTGTGTTCTCACGCCCCTATATACCTTTCCGCCAACTTTATCTCAAGCGGTAATACTTTCATGCCTTACGGCGAACCTTCCAACGGTTCCTCTCCCACTTTCGGTGGACGACAACCTTTCTGATTTGACCCTCCCTGATCCACACTTCCATAAACCTGGCCCTGTTGATTTTCTTCTTGGTGCCGATCTCTTTCCTTGGGTTCTTCTTGGTAGGCAGACAGTTTTTGCTAATGGGGAATTAATGGCTCTAGAGTTTGTCTTCGGCTGGCTGGTGATGGGAGTAGTCTCAAACATTCCAACTTCTGGAATTTCTCAAATTTCGTCCTGCCGTATTCTTGAGGATGCCTCTCTCAAAACACAAAACATTTTGGGAGCTGGAGGAAACCTCAACTCCTATTAATCGGACTCCCGAGGATACTTTCTGTGAAAAATTCTTTTTGGAAACCTGATAAAGGGATCACACTGGGAGATACATTGTTTCCCTCCACTTCTGGGAGAATCCTAGTTGCAAGCAGCCTCATGGTGGGTGGGTCTAGAGAGGAGACTACATTTGAAGCCGCATCTAGGGAAGAAATACGACGATTTTCTAAAAGAATATGAACAATTAGGACATATGTTGCAAGCAAGGCACACTGGATTGTATTTTATACCTCATCACGCAGTATTCAAGCCGACCTGGACACAATCAAAGTTGCGGGTTGTTTTCGATGCATCAGAGCGCACTTCTTCCGGAAAATCATTAAATGAGAGATTATTCACCGGTCCTAAATTGCAAAAGGATATTTTTGATATCTTATTAACATTTAGATTGCATCTCATAGCTTTTACAATGGATATTTGTAAAATGTATCGGCAAATTCTGGTCGTTCCGGAGCATCAGTGCTACCAACATATCTTATGGCATGATGACCCCGCAAGCTCTTTAAGGGAGTATGAATTAAATACTGTAACATATGGGATAGCTCCCACTCCATTTCTGGTGATTTGTGTACTTCAGCAGCAGGCTAAAGACAAAGGTTGTCGATTTCCTCACGCAGCTGAAATTCTTGTCCGAGATATGTATGTGGATGATTGGGTGAAAGCAGCATATCTGATGCCTTGGAGCTTCAACAACGATTAATTAGCTTGCTTTCTTCTGGCGGATTTCCATTAGATAAATGGGCCAGCAACTCTGAAGAATTGTTAACCCGGTTTCGTAAAGATCAATGTGAAACATCATATTTTGATAAATTCGAATGTTCCGCATTAAAGGTGTTGGGGATGTATTGGGCTTCAAACCCAGATACATTTACTTATCATGTAGATTTTGGTGAATCGGTTAGTACTAAGTGCTTACTGTTGTCTCATAGCACCCCCTCGCCTTGAACGGCTCTGGTGTTCACTATACTGCTGAAGCTGCAAGCGGGGTGGCTCATAGGATTTACGAGCATTGTAGTTTTTTTTTAGGCTAAAGGGAATTTGTGGGAATGCTTCTAATTTAAGTGGCTCCGATATAGGAAATAAAATTCGAAAACAATCGAATACCTTAAAAATTACTGAGCAAGTTGAAGATGAGCAACAACGAGTTTCCCGGGCTTCTCCCATTGTAAATGAACTATCGATTGCCATTATTAATTGTAGAAGCATTAAAAACAAAGTAGCCGATCTTGAACATCTCATCCGAAGTAACGACTCCGGCATAATTATAGGCACCGAAAGCTGGCTAACAGACGATATTAATGACTACGAAGTATTTCCTAAAGATTTTAAGATTTATCGTAAGGACCGTCAGGATAAAGTGGGTGGAGGAGTATTTATAGCGGTTAAAAGTTCTTTGCGGAGTAGTTCACAATTGCATCTAGAGCATATGGTGTACCATTAGTCAGCCAAATAAACCCAATCTACATGTATGTGCTTTTTACCGGCCGCCCAACTCTTCGCGTCATGTTTTGCGTAACCTAAACGATGAAATAAATTTTTACTCGCGTAAAAACAACAATAGCATAATGATAATCGGAGGAGATTTTAATCTTCCAGACATCGATTGGCAAAATCACGTAGCCAAGAAAAGAGCTCGGGACAATGACTCTTGTAGGACCTTGTTAAATTTAATACAAAAAAATTCATTACACCAGCTAGTCAAAAAGCCTACCAGGGAATTAACCATTTTAGATCTTTTTCTAACGAACACCCCCGAGCGAGTATCTAACTCATCTGTTTGCGATGGAATATCCGATCACAAAGCCATAATTATAGATTTCGACCTTAACTTGGTAAAGCACAGAAAACCTAAGCGCAGAGTTTATCTTTACCCATGAGCCGATTTCGAAGGATATCGTAGTAAACTCATGTACGAATTTCTGGAGTATAAAACGTGCGCGATATGTTTAAATACCGAGGACATGTGGAATCTCTTTGTAAGAACAATGCGTGACCTAATGGATAAATTTGTACCCTCAAAACTTTCAAATCAAATTAATGAACCTAGATGGTATAATAAGGAGACTAGGAGAGCACTAAAGAAACAGAGGCGTTTGCATTCCAAATTAAAAGCCGCTGCGAGGCAACCGAACAGTATCAACACAGATCGAGTAGAGAGCGAACATAAGGAAGCAAAGTCGGAAACTAAACGAATTATGCGAGATGCCCTCCATCAATATAAAAAGAAGATTTTTTGCGAACACTTGGAAGAGGACCCAAAAGCGTTCTGGTCGTATGTTCGTGAGGTCCAAGGTAAAGAGAAAACTGTTGGTTCATTAAAGGATACTTGCGGTAATATGGTAAACGATGCTAAAGGCAAATCTAATATCTTGAATGATTTTTTTCGAAGCGTTTTCACGTCTGACAAGACATCAAATACTCTCCCGAATGTTGATAAACCTGAATCGATGTCGAAAATCACCTTCACAGAAGACGGCATCATTAAACTATTGCAACAGATTAAACCGAATAAAGCTCCGGGTCCTGAAGACATACCGGCTCGAGTGTTCAAGGAAGTTGCGGAGAGCGTAGCACCTTTTCTTAAAGTTATATTTGACAAGAGTATGAGCGAAGGAAAGGTCCCGAAAGATTGGAAAATTGCGAATGTCACGCCTATATTTAAAAGTGACTCTAAGGACGATCCAGCTAATTACAGGCCTATATCTTTAACATCACTGAGCGGTAAAATTATGGAACATATAATAGCTATATAGCTCTTTAATGGGTTTTCTTGAAACGTCCAATTTCATAATTAGGAATCAACACGGTTTTCGTAAGACTCGTTCTAGCGAGTCTCAGCTGGCTTTATTAGTACACGATGTTCTAAACTCTGCTGAAAAACATAAGCAAGTCGATGTGATATTTTTAGATTTTCGGAAGGCTTTCGATAAGGTACCTCATCATAAATTGCTGTACAAATTAGAAGTTGCGGGTATCAATGCACAAGTTATTAACTGGATAAAAGACTTTCTCACCGATAGAGAGCAACGAGTAGTACTCGATGGTATTAGTTCCAACTTGGTTAAGGTGACCTCGGGCGTCCCTCAGGGCAGTGTAATTGGACCGTTGTTATTTTTAGTATACATCAACGACCTCAGCAATCACATTGAAAGCAATGTTAGGATATTCGCAGACGACACAGTCATTTACAGGGAAATAGTTAGTTCAGAGGATAGATTAACCCTTTCGAACGACTTAGATAGAATTATGAATTGGTGCGATGATTGGCAATTAGAGCTTAATGTAGAAAAGTGTTCGGTAGTTAACTTCTTCTAAAGTAAATCTATAATAAATGATTATTCTTATAGTCTCCGAGGGGTTAACCTAATGACAGTAGAAACGGTAAAGTATCTTGGAGTAACTCTCACGAATAATCTATCATGGAGTGCCCACATCCGAAATATATGTGGAAAAGCACTTAAGAAACTCGGCTTCGTTAAAAGAATAGTCGGTAGGAGCGAAGAAAAAGTTCGCGAGCGATGTTACTTAGCGTTAGTTAGGCCTCACCTTGAGTATGCATGTAGTGTATGGGACCCCACCGAGAAATGTCATATTCGGGATTTAGAAAAAGTACAACGAAAAGCGATATGATTTGTAAAGAATTGCTACGATAAAACAGCGAGTGTCACTCAGATGCTACAGGAAGCGGGATGGGAATCATTAGAAGATAGAAGAAAAGTTCAAAGGATAAATTTATTAAATAAGTTCAGAGAAATTACGTTCTCAGATGATGTAACCGATATTATGTGACCCCCTTGTTATATGGGCCGTTCTGATACTGGCAGAAAGATTAGGGAAATAGGTGCTAGAACGAATCGTTTCAAAAATTCATTTTTTCCGCGAAGTATATGCGAAAGCAACCGTTTAGGAAAATAGAGTCAAGGTGCTTGCACCCCCTGCCACACGCCGAAAGGTGGCTTGCAGGGTTCTTACATAGACATAGACAATATTGCACGGATTTTCGACCCACTGAGTATCTTATTCCCGGTTGTATTTTGGGCGAAGTATTTATTGCAGTCCCTTTGGCTCTTGAAATTGGGCTGGGATGACCTCTCCCTCCCCAAGTGAAAGTGGAATGGTCTAAGTTCATTTCTCAAAGTGTACTTCTAGCCCAGATCCAAGTTCCTCAAAGCATTCGTCCTTCTGAATGTGTGGAATATCAGCTGGTTGGGTTCTGTGATGCATCTGAACAGGGGTAAAGTGCAGTGGTTTATTTTCACTCTATCTCCCGATTGAATGAGATCTCAACTTAAATCTCTATCTATTCCCAAAATTGGAACTTTCAGGTGTTCCTATTATCTAGACTATGTAATTGCGAGTTGAATATCTTTCGTGATAGAATTTTCATTAGAAAGGTTTTTGCTTGGCCAGATTCTCAGGTTGTTTTGTCTTGGTTGTGGCTCCCACCACATTCCTTGAAATTTTTTGTGGCTTATAGGGTGATAGAAATTCTAAAATTCATACCTATTAATTCTTGGGGCAATATATATTCTGATTTTCACCCTGCTGATTATGCATCCCATGGAATATTGCTAGAGCAATTATTGTCAAATCAATTATGTTGGCAGGGGTCTTCCTTTCTCAGGAATTCAGAATCCTATTGGCCTTCCAGAAATCTCCCAAGTGGGCAGATTCCTTCCTTGCCGGAGCTAAAGCCGGCTACATTCACCACTAGAACCACACTCTGGCTGGGAGACCCTTTAATCTGGATGGAGAGATTCTCATCATATGTTCGATTGGTAAAAGAAATGGCTTATATGCTTAGGTTTCTGCGTTCATGCAAAGGAACACATTCTCCACCCAACCATTTATTATATTCAGCTGAATGGTCCTCACCATTATTTCAGGTGGTAAAAATTATACAAAATATTTACTTTGCGAAATTTTTTGAATTCCTTCGTGCAGGGACTTGTCTTCCAAAGAGGTGCCCCCGGCCCTTTCTGGATGAATGTGAACTAATTAGAGTTGGTGGTCACTTACACCACTCTTTGTTGCAGTCATCGGCTAAGCAACTGCTGCTCCTTCCCAAAAATGCTTATTTTTTCTCGATTAGTTGTAAGGCATTTCCATTGGACATCATTACACAGCGGCCCAAGGGCGACGGAAGCAATTATCTCAAGGCAGTTTTGGATAATGTCTGCAAGAGTCGTTATCCGCTCAGAAATTGAAAAATGTGTTCAGTGCTCCCGTTTTCAAGGAGTTCTTCTGCAGCCAACCATGTCCCTCTTCCCAGACACAAATGCAAGAGTTGCAGAATTAGTCACTCATTCAGGGCCCATCACTAGACCCGTCATCAAATTAGTGCCATTGAAATTAGATGGTTTTAATTAAGCACGAGGATAATTTCTGTTTTGAATTTAATAAATTCAAGGTGGGTGGGGTGTTCGTCCGATGGGCTTCAATGGGAACGGAGGTTCCTTCCTTTCTTTTTGGAGTTCTAGAATATGACAGAAGAGTGTGCCGGTGAGAAGACTGGGGGAAGAGGTGACAGACAGAGGAAGGACTCTCTCTAAGGGGACTTCTTCGTGAGCTGATCTTCGCCGCCCTTCATTGTAGTCATAAGACCGTCGAGGACGAGCGGCGAGGAGTAAGCCAGCTCTCAATCATTTTGTTAATATTTCACTGTGTACATGCAAGGTCAATGTAAAGCATTTTCTTTTGTGTGTAATTTATTTTGTTTTATTACATGCCTCGTGTCCCAGACAGTATCTGCTGTGTCCATCTTTCTTGAAAGGATTATAGCAATACATGGTCCTCCTTTTCCTCTCAATCTCCATCTTCATCTTCATAGATTAGTACAGTCACAAAACTCAACACTTTTTTCTATGATTCTCTCTGTAAATGTGACATCCAAATTAGCATCCAAGCTTTGAAAGCAAGCTCTTCTCTCACACCACCTCTTTAACCCACTTACTAAAAGAGCCGGCAACTCAGTAGCCAGGTGGCTTGTGCCTTTTAATAAAATTCTTATTACAATATACTACTTTGTAAGAAGACATTCATGCTCAACTCCTCCTATGAGTTCAGTTCCTTTTTCAAGCTATGCTGTAGATCTCAGGAACATTGGCATTCAGTTTTACCCAAGAAAAATTAATATTGTATACAGTTGATATTGAGAAAAATAAAAAATAGAAAAATATGTTATTTGAAGTTTCTAACAATAATTTACAGGAATTAAAAAAAAATGTAAATACAATATATGAGTATAATGTAGCTTGCATACTGCAAGCAGATCAACAACACTAATTTCATTTCGGCATCATATTGGGACGGTCCTCAATAGAAAAAAAAAAGGATTGAAAATATTCTTAAAATTCGCTGCAATTTAATTGTATGGCATCGAACCCGGGCCTTCCTGGTGAACTTACTATGCAGCACAACAGGAGATCACCATTTTTAACTATGTGTGAAAATTCAAGCAGAAATATTGGCTGCAACTGCCTCAAACGACGTCGTACTTTTCCCTTATATTCCTTATGTGAGAAATTGCAATGTGCTCCGGCATCGAACCCAGGAACAGTATGGTCTTAAACAATTTTTTTTCTTAAACAAATTCTAGCAGAGCGAGAACGTCTTATCATTTTGATAAGTGCATCAAAATAAATAATGAAAAACTACCTCAATGTATTTTAAACGGCCGATTTTTGCATCGTCCTAGCATCGAACCCAGGATATTTTCCGTGAAAGTCATTTATGTTTTCCATAGATCATGACAGTATATATAAGCTCTTAAGTTTTGATTCTCTACCTATCCGGGAAGTATTTTTTAAAAATTTGCAAAAATCAAAGCAATGCTTTTAAATAGGAAAAATCAGGAACTTATTATGCAGCACAACAGAAGATCACCATCTCTAACTATGTGTGAAAACTCAAGCAAAAATATTGACTGCAACTGCCTCAAACGACGTTGTACTTTTCACATACACTCATTATGTGAGAAAAGTTATTGTGCTCTGGCATCGAACCCAGGAATAGTAGGGTCTTATGAATTTTTTTTCCTTAAACCAATGCTTACCATACATCTTCTATCTAAGCATGAGCTTTCTATCATTTCAATGAGAGCATCAAAAAAATAATGAAAAACTAAACCTATGTATTTTAAACGGGAGACATATTGACTGCCCGGAATCAAACCCGGGACTTTCTGGTGATAGTTTCTATGCAACACAATAGAAGATCACCATTTCTAATTATGTGTGAAAATTCACGCAGAAATATTGGCAACAACTGCCTCAAACAACATCTTACTTTTCCCTTATATTCCTTATGAGAGAAAAGTTATTGTGCTCTGGCATCGAACCCAGGAATAGTACGGTCTTATCTAAATTTTTTTCTTAAACCAATTCTTACCATACATCTTCTAGCCAAGCATGAACTTCCTATCATTTCGATAAGTGCATCAAAACAAATAATGAAAAACTACTCCCATGTATTTTAAAGGGCGGATATTTGCATTGTCCTAGCATCGGACCCAGGATGTTTTCCGTGAATGAAATTAATGTTTTCGATAGCTCATGACCATATATATAGGCTCCTTGAGTTTTAATTCTCTACCTATCCGGGAAGTATATGTTGTGGATAATGATAAATGCAAGGTTAGGTTATTCGCTGATGATACTGTTGTGTATAGGGAGATGGTAACTGAAGATGACATTGGTAGTTTGCAGAACGATCTGAATATGATTTCGGGTTGGTGTAGTGATTGGCAGCTCGACCTGAATGTAAAGAAGTGCGGTGCTATGATTTTCACGTGGTCCACCAACGTTACCTGCATACCGTACAGAATTTCAGGAAATTCCTTGTAGCTCGTGATGCATCATAAATATATAGGAATTACACTCAGCAGTAATATTTCCTTCAAAGAGCATATTCGAGGCGTAGTAGGAAAGGCGAATAGAATGCAAAGGTTAGCCTGAAGAATTCTTAGGGGATGCTCATTGAGAGTTAAAGAAATAGCGTACTTTTCCCTAATTCGACCTCTACTTGAATATTGCTGTGCGGTTTGGGATCCTCACAAAGTAGGATTAATTTTCGATCTCGAGATGGTTCAACGTAGAGCAGCAAGGTTTGTCAAGGGAGATTTCAGATTTGACAGCATTGTTTCGGCTACGATAGAATCCCTCGGTTGGAACTCTCTTAGTGATAGAAGACGTGAATATTGATGGAAGCTTTTTGATAAATTTATCTCTACCGATTTCAGGGAGGAGATAACAGATATTGTCATCCCAGTTATACTCCTATGCGACCTTCGAGAGAAAACAAAAAAGCGATACAGGGAAGTAGTTGCCAGGACAGATATCTACTTTTGGTCATATTTTCCGTGAAGTATTAGAGTAGCTAATAGCTCTCCAGATTAGATAGGTCCAGATGGATAGGTCTTACACCCCCTGCCACGCGCCACTGGTGGATTGCAGGGTTTAAATGTAAATGTATTTTTAAAAATTCACGAAAATCAAAGCAATGCATTTAAACGGGAAAAATCGGGACTTTGGGGCCCTCTGGAATTGAACCCATGACACTGAGGATCAAAATCCCAATTTTTCTAGTGGTTACACGTTATGGCCAATATGTCGTAAAAATTTCAACTCAATTGCACTTATGGTTTAGCCTGTGTAATTTTATCATATCTATCTATATGAATAAATCCGGAAAAGCATCTATATACAATAGATAGGAGTAAAATGTAGCTTGCATACTGCAAGCATACTGATAACACAACATTCAAGGAGGTATCATATCGAGAGGGTACTCAAAAGAAAAAAAGATTGAAAAAATTCTTAGAATTCGCTGCAATTTATCCTTCCGGCATCGTAGCCGGATCTTCCTGGTAATACTTACTATGCAGCACAACAGAAGATCACCATTTTTAAATATGTGTGAAAATTCAAGTCGAAATATTGGCTGCAAATGCCTCAAACAATGTCCTACTTTTCCCATATATTCCTTATGAGAGAAATGTTAATGTGCCCCGGCATCGAACCCAGGAGCAGTACGGTCTTATCTAAATTTTTTTCTAAATCTTAGTCTTAATATACATCTTCCATATTAGCAAGAACTTCCTATCAATTCGATAAGGGCATCAAAAAAATAATGAAAAACTACTCCCATGTATTTTAAATGACATATTTTTGCATAGTCCTAGCATCGAACCCAGGATAATTTCTGTAGGAGTCATTTATGTTTGCAGTGGATCATAACCATATATATAGGGTCCTTGAGTTTAAATTCTCTACCTATCCTGAAAGTATTATTTAAAAATCCCGGAAAATCAAAGCAATGCTTTTAAATGGCAAAAATCGGGACTTTGGGGCCCTCTGGAATCGAACTTATGACACTGAGGGTCAAAATCGCAATTTTTCTGGCGGTTACACGTTAGGGCCAATACGTCGTAAAAATTTCAATTTAATCACGCTTGTGGTTTAGCCTGTGTATTAGTATCCTATCTATCCATCTATCTATATCCTTGAATGAATCCGGAGAAGCATCTATATATAATAGATATATATCCTTTGCAACCTCCATATTTTCACTGGAATTATTTAATATTAGCAATATGATATCAGCCGCAACCCCATTGCAGAACTTAGGTAAACCTTTTCCTTGAAAGTAGCATTCCTGTGGAAGTTCTTTGTCGCAGCTGTCATGGAAATTAGTTTAGAAAATAATACTAAATTTATAGTTATACGCCACTATTACTTAAAATTTGATGCATTTTCAATATGTAATTTATTAATTTAAAGGGTTTTACGTTGTTAGGTAAGAATTTGCGATCGCGACTTGTGATTTGTGAAGCGACAAGATCGTTTAAGGGGGGAACCTGGTTTAGAGGCTTAAAAAAATCAATTTTTTTAAAGTCATCTCATTCGATTAGAAATATATTCAGAAATATGTCTCCAAAATTTCAGAGTCAAATTCCAAATCGTTTCGCAGATATGGCCTCTGAGAGACCGTGCGCTCAGGAGACAGAGAAGAAGTCGCCAAAGCGCCCAACGCATCTAGACTCGCTCGGTCTCCAGATGATAAAAGATTATCGGATTTTACATTATCAGTCCCAAAAACCTGATTTTGGCTTTTATTTTCTTGTGCTCTTCACTGCATTTCCTTCTCAGTGTTTATCTATCCGAAGCAAAGCGTGCATCGTCATATTTTTAAAACTGCTACTATATTATACTGGCAAGGTCATCGATCTCACTGTAAAAAGTTCATACTGTCAAGCTTGTGTTTATTGGAAAGTAAAGAAGGTAGTGATGAATATAAAAAGTGGTATTAAAAACATTAAAATGAATGTTGTGCAAATCACTCGGGTTCAGCAGGAAAAATGGAGGTTGATGCTGTCAAAGAAATGTTCGCGGCGTCCGTCAAGAAGTACGGAGTAAAGTATTTGATTTATATCGGCGACGGAGATTCAAAAATGTACAAAGCTGTGGCCGATCTCAACCCTTATGGAAGCAAATATCCTGTCATCAAAAGCAAGTGTGTGGGTCACGTTGAGAAAAGAATGGGAGCGCGATTACGGAATGTGCAAAATCTGCGAAAATTGGTGGGAGGGGCAAGTTAACTACAACTTTGATCAAAAAATTGACGACATATTATGGATTAGCCATTCGTAGAAATGTAAACTCTGTTGAAGACATGAAAATGAATATAATCGCGACTTTGGATCATTTGATTTCCACTGACAAAAAACCAAAGCAAGACAATTGCCCACCCGGAGTCGATAGCTGGTGTAAATGGCGAAAAGCAGAAGGAGCTGGTAACCTCGCGGAATTCAAGCATCCTGATCCACTTCATCCCGATGTCATTAAAAACATACGTCCGATTTACGAAGCTTTATCGAATGAAGACCTTCTTACGAGATGTTTGGGTGGTCATACACAAAACTCAAACAAAAGTTTCAACTCCACCATATAGCGTCTCGCTCCGAAGCACTAAAATGCTGGTTCAAAAATCATCGAGATTGCTTCATTCATTACTGCATGCGTATTCAATGAAGGATTTTTGAGTACTTTGAAGATGATGAATGACCTGAACATAAATATTGGGTCACAAGCTCTGAATTTCACAAGTGGATATGACGAAAAGCGAGTATCGCGACAAGACCGGCGCAGTTTTGACAGCACTAAAGAGGCTCGAAAAGAAGAACTTTTGGCTCAAAATGAGTTTTACGAAGAAGTTGAAGGACTAATGTATGGAGCAGGAATAGCAGACTAGCATTTGGTGTTGGTGAGTTTGAAATATAAACAATTAACTTTTGGAAAAAACTTTGAACGCGATTTTCTCGAAACAGCGTTTTCCTGCACTGCGTACATGATTAAGAATGTTGTAATTGCCGCATTTTTATAAATGATAGCTCTTTTTAGAGCTAAAAGTGTAAGCTTCTATGAGAATTTAAAAAATCACATAAAAAGGTTTTTTTAATAACTATTTTTGTTAATTATCTCAAAATTTCGTCAGTAAAATGCGAATTATTTTTTAAACACTCATAAAATTTGCAATTTTTAATATTTCAATAAATTTCTTAGGTTTAAATAGAAGATAAACTCCTAAAGTGCAAAAGAAATTTTGGTTTTAATGTTTCAGATAAAAAGGACGATCGCTATCATGTACGGAGTGGAGAATCTTCAAGCGAGTAGTGCCCCAAACAAATACGAATTTATATTGCTAAATATTATCGAATAAAATAAAAATAATTTTTTTCTGCAAGATTTGTGTATCTATGACCTATTTCAAATGTACTGGAAACATTTCATAAGTTAGGCAGCCTAAAAAACTGTGCCGAATATCATGCAATTTTCAGCGTTCTAAACTAGGTTCCCCCCTTAAAGTACCCACGAGTAAGTAGTACTTAGTAATTCTAGTAATCACTGCTGAAGGTCAGCATAGTAGAACGCATATAAAAAAGAGGGAGTTGCAAATTAACTTAAGTAAAGTTCTTAAATGACTTAAAATATTTACGAGCGAGTTTCTAGGAATTCATGGCATAAAGGGAATCAGTATAATCGTAGTCTTAATTTTTAAATCCTTTCCATTTGATCCAAATATACTGCACATTGGCTCCTGGAGAGCCATGTGGGTAAAACTCGTGACTCATGAGGAATCGGTTCTGATTTCAAATCCTGGTGGGAGCACATGGGCATAATGACCTAAGCTGTCAAAGCGCTTTTAACTAACTACTACTAATATAGTGCACACAGAGAATTGCATGTGATATCTATTGTTTTCTTCCTGAATGAGCTTGTGACTCTTATTTGTAACAGAAATTAGTTTGATTTCGTCCTCAAAATTATTTAACAAGTTTAGACCTGCATAGTTTAGTTTTCTTTAAACAGAGCTTAGGTACATTTGTTGCATATCCCTCAAGCACCTCCCCCCCCCATACAAGGGATGAATTAAGACACTTCATAAAAGTGCTTCACAATTTTTGAATTTTTAGTGTTGGTGTACCTGATTTATTCAATTATTTCTTTTCAGGTATTGAGAAAATCACCTCATCTTTCATTGAAACTTCAAAAAATACAAAAATAATTTATGATTATTTTAAAAAGTAAAAATTTTAGAATTTTTTTCTGTTGTATTATTAAATTTATTCTGTTATATTATTCTGTTGTATGTCATAAAACTGGATGTAAAATTCATTTTATTGAAATATTACCTTCCATTCAATCCCATTTAACTTTATGCACTGTGTGACTGTAACTGGATTGGAATTGTAGAGATTTCAATTGCTAGAAAGAAAACCTCAAATTTACAAAGCCCGAATTTTACAAAGTGCAAATTTTTGGGTCCCTTCTACTTCGTAAAATTGAGGTTCTACTGTATATATGTAAATGCAAATCTGAATTCATTTCCTATACATTTTGAGTGAAAGCTTTCCTGCCCCCAGATTATTTTGGCAATTTGGTTTTTACTTCATGGCTCTGGATCCCCCACCTAGTTAAATGGCCACATCCCATATACACAGCGGAAGTTCGTTATAATGAGAGCTGACAAAAATTGGAGAAGTACTCGCTGTAAAGCATACTCATGATAGCTGACTAGTAATACTAAATGTCCCTCCTCTGGAATCTAAATGCAGCGAGTGTGGCAGAATGGAACTGTAGGACTTTTAATTCTTATGCAGATGCTTTAGAATTTGTAAAAATGTATGCTTGCATCAAAAATATAATTTCATCCATTAATAATCCATAATCAAAGTAGGTCCTCAAATATAAATGAGGAAAATTATTCAACTTTCACTTTTGTTATTGTTCCACTGATCATAATAGATTGCTACTATTCATTCAAATAGAATGGATTCCAACTCCATATTCTACGCTGGTCAGTGGCGCAGCCTGGATTTGCCAATGGGGGTGTTCAAGGCTGCCGAGGAAATGAAATATGCCTAACTTAAAGGAACTAGTATATTCATGCCCGCTACTTATCAAAATATAAGTCAATTCTTTCAAAAACTAAATGCATTGAAAACTAGAGGAACTTAATGCTTAAATGGCCAACTCATTAAACTTTCCAAGATAGTAGATTACATAAGCGAACTCCTGAAAACTTATCATAAATTTTATTTGGCTTTCTAGTTTAGATATGTTCAATATCTATAAAATGTCATTCTTTTCTATTCTGAAGCATTTTGGTGTTGTAAATATAAGTTTCCCAATACTTTCAGAGTTTTTTCCTCCAAGAGGTTGCAAAGTGTGAGAAGGAAAAAAATAGTTACGGTTATTTGGCAAACAATATAAAACGTCTCAATAAATCACCACATTGGTGCACCCATCCTTATTTGTTTATCATCCATTATTTATCCTTACATCTTTTGTTATTAACTATATCATCAGCAGCTTTCTAAGGGGTGACTTCATTCGTTGCTTTTAAATTACCTCCTCTTCTAAGAAACAAACCAACAGTTATGAAACAGAATTTGATAAACTTTAACTGTTTATCAAATTTATTTCAAGTCATCAAGTCACAGTTATGATATATCTGTGCATACCTTACGCACCCAATACCTTTCAGTTGACTGATTTGCTTCCAAAATGGTATATTATTAATGATATCATCAAAAATCAATTTTTACTGATATCTTGCATTGCTCTAATACTTTTAAAAATTTCTGCGGAAATCTGGTTATTGAATAATTTTCGTAACTATACAGCAAATTAACGGGTAATCATAAAATAAGGATCAGTATATTTTCCATCATCCCGGGTAATACTCTACAGTGCCGACTTTTAATCATCCAGAATAGTTAATAAACAAACCTTCTCGTATCTTTGCATCTGTCGCTAAATTTATCTTGAGATGTGCCCTCTGATAACAGCCCTAAAATAAGACAGTTCTAATTTATGAATCTAATAATGGTCATTTCACAAAAAACACATAGCCATTAACTTATATTTTTCCAATCGAGGCCTCGAGCTATTAGCGGACTGTGAAAAATATTTTCGGATGTCCATCTGTATCTTATGAAATCCAAACTAAACTCTCCTTCAAACTGTTAACTGTGAATTTCTCAAAAGCAATATTCACAAGCCTAGCTTTGCATTCATACCCTTAAAACAGTCACGTGCATAAGATCAAACTGAGCGTTTTATCAATCTGTTAGACTCTCAAACGTAATTTTAATCTCTGTTTTCAGGGTGTAAGTTTCGAATTACTCCTCCAATGTCCCCTTGTATTTTTGCGAGGAGTGAACGAATCAGCACTACGAATTTTTCTCATGTGAGTCTAATCTTATGGTGTGAGTCATCTAACTAAAGGATAGGCTTAAGAAGTGCTCGCGTTGAACATTGTGTGCAAAACACTCGTATCATAGTGTCCCACTGATATCAATGTCGGCTCTTGGCCTGCTCTGCTACAGAAAAAATTACCTTTATTTCGCCATATTTACGGGCATGCAAAGCTTTCACTGAATTTATCAAGCAAATGATTGGGGTTTTGTACTCTTCAGCAAAAAAAAGCACAGAGCTAGTCAAAGGACATGATTCTTAGGGGGTTTGAACCCCTAACCTCCCCCATCACTGCACCACTGATGCTGGTTGTGGTCTCTGCACCCTCCTGGAGTGTTTTGCATCACAAATGCAGACTTAATATTTCTTTGTTCTTTAAATCATAAATTGAGTCGCCAATGACAGGCCATATCATCTGCTAATTTCAGATTTACTCCAAGTTCCTCTTTTGCAAAACTGCACAATTTCTAATTTTTATGCTAAATCTGAAGCCTCCCTTTTGTTCTTCATCACAAAACTGCCACGCTAGATGCTCAGTTAATCTAAAGCTCTCCTGCTTGGACTCTTATTTCATATCAAATTGCTTTCTCGAGATATTTTTCATCCACATGCTTCATGAGCAATTACTGTGATGCAAGAGAGGGGGAGAGGTTACTCTAGGAATCCGAATCAGCATTGCTTTCATCTCCTATATTCCCACCCATTAGAAGATTACCAAGTTTCATATGAAAACAAATTCTACGGGTGGATGCCAAATAATGGGAACTCAAATAAAAATTCCGGCACTGATTACAGGGGTCATAGCTGAAAAGAAACAAGATACAAGGTGATAAGATGTACGGCAGGACAAAGGGTGAAAATCGTGAGAAGTCTCTAATCAAACCTCTCTGAAGCATTTTTGTCAAGTAAGGGTGAGGCGAGTTGTGGGACACAAAAATCAATTTTTCTGTTCTCTGATGAGAAAACTTCTCAGATTACCGTTTGTTTGTTAGACTTTGTCTCTCATGTCAACTGACAATTCTGAGAAATGCCTCCTGCAGCACAAATATAGAAACATGGCGTTCATAATACCAATACTTCAGAAATTGTGACGAATTTCTAGGGAAATTTGGCCATAGTAAGTTGCCCATTTTTAAGTTGCCCGTTTACAAGTTGCTGTCAGAATGGCTCAGTCAGAAAGGCCTCAGGCAGAAGGGCCGAACGGAGAAGGGCCGTTAGAAAACACGACTTTTATACTGACCAGTGCAGTGATACTGTCGGCGATCGGACTAATTAACACGGCGGAGTTCTGTGACAGTTTCTAGCAACGTGATTGGCCAATTTGCGGAACCCCTTTCGTTGCGAATTTCTGTGCTTCATTGTTTTTCCCTCTTCGTCTCCAAACACGGACTCCTCCACTGAGAAGGTCATTTCGCCCGAGAACGTTCGTGGCTGAACATTACCCATCCACGCCGGTGGCGGCAGACTTTCTTTCTTTCCTTGTGAATTTACGTGGGACACTCTCTAAAGGCTAAGTTCATATCATTATTATTTGTGCAAACTGAACCATATTATATTTGTGTATAATAATCTGTTATTTTTCACTTGTTCACATTTACTTAGTATTATTGTTCTGTGGTATCGTGCTTGAGAGTATTATCCTTGATAAAGGTCTTTCTGAGTGATTGTTTCTCATTATTTCGCATTTGGTCGTTTGTGTCGCTGGCCCTGTTGACTTTCTAACAGGTATTTCACGAAAATAATCGAATGCCGTGTACCGGTGGAGGACAAGGTGGGTTCGCCTTCCTTTCTATTGGGTATACTGCAACAATTGGTAGCGGAGCGTTGGTTGTTTCACTTTCGTGTTGAATTCTGTTAGAGTGCGAATTTTCGGGCTCACCGACGTTATTCTTTGTAGTTTCGTCTAATGTTTCATTTTTGCCTCGTGGTTGCTAAGTCGCACCTTAATTTGTAGATGTTTCTTGTATCTCTTGTTTAATTATTGGTTATTTGAATGCCTCTAAATTCCTATCAAAAGGAATTCATTACGACTGCACAAGATCGCGCTAAGAAAATGGTCCCTACGAAGACCGCGGCCGGCCCAAGTCAACGTGACGAAGCATGCGGGGAGACCCCGGTATCTTTGTCTCGCACTCCTGACGTTAATTTTGATTTGGGTAAGCAGCTAATTCACGATATCGCTCCTTTGACAGATGCGACTTCCGAAAACTTATTTGCATTCTTTTCCTCTGTGTCGGAAGTAATAGATTTGGAGCTGTTTCCTTTAAATTCTTTATTAACTTTGTTACTTTGTAAGGTACCATCGATTTTACGTAATTTCTTCTTGTTGGCAATTAAAAACCGGTTGTCTTGGGCTCAAATTACTCGACAATTTTGGGAGGAGGAGATTAGTTCGCGAGAGTACGAGAAATTAATAACGGTCAAGGTTAAAAGGTTTCAATTTCCGAACGAAAAGCCACTTCACTTTCTCCATAACATACGTAATGCTATCACGGTGCTTGGATTATCGTATTCTGAAGAGGAGTTTGTTTCGCTCATTTTGAATGGTGTGAGTCCGTTAACGCGAAGTACTTTTATATTTCAATCTCGCCCGACGACTCTCGAAGGTTTGACCGCGTTGCTTAAATTTTCCTCTAAGCAGCTCGCGGATTCTACCGATTATTCTCGCGCTTTCTCAAATGTTAGTCGTCGCGAGACTCCTCCTGTTACGTGTTCTTTCTGTCATCGAAGGGGTCATGAGTTTACCGAATGTTATCGTCGGAGAAGATTGAGCAACAGAAATCTCCCTCGAATTTCGATGGCAAATTTCGAAGATTCTTCTCTTAACTCGTTGCCGCTTGTTCCGGTTAGTATCGGACATATTCAAACGGTTGCTCTTGTCGACACTGGTTCCTCCGTCTCACTGTTAGATCCCCAGTTCGGGAAGAAACTGAAAATTAATATTAAATCTGGTTCTAATTCCGCGATCCACTTGCAAACTATCGGAGGGCATAAACTTAATTTGTTCGAGTATGTAAAATTAAAAGTGAAAATTCATTCATTATCTTGGTACCATCAATTTTACCTGTCTTCATTACCGGTGCCGCTGTTATTGGGAAGGGACTTTATGGCAAAGACCAAAATGATTGTTGCAGCCGATTGTTTTTCTTTCGCGGTTTCGCCCGCGTGTACTTTTCCGTACGTCAATTTGCCTCGTCCACAAGAGTCTTGTCAAATTGTTCATTCGAGTTCCTCTGTGGGTGAAGGTAGTCCGGTCTTTTGGCCGGAAGCAGGTCCTGGTAATATGGCAGCGAATTCTGTTGAAACTCCTTTTGATTCGACTCTACCTTCGGGTTTCCGGGAGATAATTTCTCAGTTCTCTGATGTTGTCACCTCGAAGATGGGCATGACCAACATTATGCAATATCGAATCGAATTAAATGATACTTCTCCGATACGTTCTCATCCCTACACTCTCCCTCCTCCAAAAGCGAAGTTAATGCGGGAACATTTAGACTCTTTAATTCAGCAAGGAGTAATAGAACCATCCAACTCGGAATGGGCTTCCCCTGCCTTTTTGATTCCAAAGAAGGCTGATAAATTACGGTTGGTGGTTGATTATCGTAAATTGAATAAAAAGGTTAAAATCGACCCGTACCCAACTCCGTCTGTTGAACATGCTTTTCAGTATTTATCCAAGGCTAAAGTATTTTCCATACTTGATTTGCACTCTGCTTTTCACCAAATTCCTTTGTGTGAATCTTCCAAGAAATTGACCGCTTTTGTTACGCCTTTTGGTTTGTACCAATTCACACGTTTGCCATTTGGTTTTGTTAATTCACCCCAAGTATTCACCAGAATGATGGATATTGTGTTAGGGGATTTGAAATACAATTGTGTGTACCCCTATATCGACGATTTATGTATTTTTTCTGAAGATTTGTCTTCTCATAAGGAACATCTGACGGCCGTTCTTCACCAACTTAGGAGAGCCGGTCTTACGATTCATGAGGATAAGATTAAATTATGCCAGACTTCTATTTCATTCCTTGGACACTGCATTCGAGATGGAGCACTGCTTGTCGACTCGGAAAGGGTACGTCCAATTCTCAATTTTCCTGTGCCCACCAGTATTAAACAAGTAGTGAGGTTTCTCGGTATGGCTGGTTTTTATGCTAAATTTATTCCTCAGTTCGCTGAAATTTCTTATCCGTTGAATCAATTGAAAAAGAAGGGTGCTCGTTTTATTTGGTCCTCGGAGCATTCTTCCTCTTTTCAAAAATTAAAGGCCGCCCTTGCTAATCCTCCGGTGTTAACCATGCCATCGTTTGATCGAGAATTCCATCTTTTCGTCGATGCTAGTCAGATAGCTTTGGGCGCTGTTCTTAATCATAAAACGAATGATAAATTCTCTCCTGTTGCTTATGCAAGTAAAACTTTGTCGCCTCATGAGCAAAGGTTAACGACCTACGAGTTAGAGTGCATGGCGTGCTCATGGGCCGTCGAAAAATTCAAAGATTATCTCCAGTTCGCTCATTTTCACCTCTATACCGATAATGGGGCTTTGACTTGGTTGTTCTCTCATCCCAAGCAGCTTGGCAAAATTGGCAGGATGGTTTTAAAGCTATCCACTTATAAATTTACTATACATCATGTCAGGGGTACAGTTAATAAACCAGCCGATTGTTTGTCAAGAGTTGTGATTCCTCCTCATCCTCCACTTTCTTCGGAAACTAACTGTTTCCTCCATAAGATTCCTCTCTCTTTTATCGACATTCGTGAACACCAGAAAAAGGATCCGGTTCTGGGACTATTGTTGCATAAAATCTCGATGTCGAAAGATAGACAGTTAATTTCGGATGGTATCAATTATAAATTAAAGAATGATATATTGTGTTACAAGCCTCTTAAGTCAAAGAAGTGCAAAGTCGTTGTCCCCGCTGCTCTTCGCCCTATGATATTTCAATACTTTCATTGCATTCCTTCTGGGGCTCATTTGGGAATTATGAAAACTGTACATAAGATTTCTCAAGATTACTGGTGGTTGAATTCCAAGAAGGAAATAAAAGATATGGTCACTCGATGTCATATTTGCCAAATTTCGAAGCCCAGAAACAGTCTTCCTCCGGGTCTCTTGTCCTCTCAAACTCAATCTGCACCCTGGGAGAGAATATTTATCGACCATGTGGGCCCATTGCCACGGTCTAAGAAAGGGAATTGTTATGTATTCACCGTTGTTGATGGTTTCTCTAAATTTACCTTCCTCGAAGCCGTCAAGGATGCTTCCTCTGCAAGTGTAATTAAGGTCCTTTTTCATAATTTATTTCACAAGTTTGGTTATCCAAAGTATTTAGTTTCGGATAATGCGAGTTCTTTTAAGTCCGAGGTATTTAGGAACATGTGCTTCAGCTATGGTATTAAGCAAATTTTCACGTCCCCCTATTACCCCTGTCCGAATATAGCGGAAAGAGTTCATCGAAATTTACGTTTCGCTTTGTCTGCCTTTACCCACGAACACCATGTTGTATGGGATGATATGCTTGGTGATTTGTCCTTTGCGTTTAATACTGCTGTTCATGAGGGTACTGGTTTTTCGCCTTGTAAATTGTTCCTTGGAAGAAATCTCCCCCATCCTTTGAATAATATTTGGGATATTCCACTCTCGCTACGTGACGATACTACTTCTGAAGATAGAATGTGGGAATATTGGGGGGATGCAGTTAAAAATCTGAAAAGAGCCCATCAAAAATATTCAAATACTTATAATAAATCACACAGTACACCCAGTTTTCACGTTGGCGAGATGGTTCTTTGCAAAAATCACCCTATTAGTTCCAAATTAAAGAAAAGGACTGCTAAACTAGAGCCTTTGTGGACTGGTCCGTTTGAAATACTCAAACTGCTAACTCCTGTAACTGTGGCCGTAAAGTCTGGGTCGTCTCAAGAAAAAATATGTCATGTGTCTCATCTCAAGCATTATCGCTCTCCATAATCCCGTCTTTATTCGTCACCAATGTTTTGATCTTTTCATGGTAAAACACTTTCGCATTTGTATTATTAATTACGTTGATTACGTAAAGGTTATTCTTTGGCGTTGTGTTGGTACCTCATCGCCCGGCGGTATCTCTACCGTCGCAATCTCCATCTAATTTTTTTTAATAAAAATTAGAAATAATTCTAAATTAAATGAAATGTTGTTTTCTGCATAGTTTGCCGGCACCCTAATAATGCCAATAATTGGGTGTCCGGGTCATGTGAGTTCTCTCTCAAATCCTCTTAGCTAACCTCTGTGATTTTTTTTTTGGCATTTGCCGTTTTTTTATGTCATTGCGCTGCCTTGACGATGATATTGTAAAGGGTTTGTGGGAGACTCGCTTTCTGAACGTAGCCCCAGCGTTCAGCGTAATACTGGTTTTCCACCAGCTGTATATAAATATATATATGTGTTTCTGTAATTATTAATATGACTGGGTACCCATTACTATTATTATTCATGTGTAAATATTATCATCATACAATTTTGTTATAATTATGTCAAGAAATGCCTTGTTTTGTGAAACTTTTCATTTACTCTATTCGGCAGGAAGTGTCATTTAATTTCTTGTCCTGCCAAGACGTATTTTGAGTTTGAAATTTGCATTTTCTTATGATTTGCCAGACTGGGTTTAATGGTTTACATTGTATCTCGCAGGATGAACTATTTTGTAAAGCTATTTAATGCTATCCCCTGCAGATAACTGTAAATTAGTTTAAATATGTAATTTCATTTTTCTGACGTATTATCAGTTTGTCATAGGGTGTTCTGATTGTTTTTTTTTATGCTCACTTACTTTATGGTGTGCAAAGTAATTATCTAAGCATTGTTTTCATTGAAATATAAAGGAGACCGCAAAATTCCAATTGCTTGACTTAGCAGTTCAGCGGCATACAGTCTTTGTTAAAGAAGTATTTAAATTGATTTAATATGGTTTATAGTGAAAGAGACACAAGTGTATATTATGTTATTTGAATTCAAAAACAAAGATGAATCAGTAGGAAAAGGACAGTGTCTGAACTGGTATTTGAATGAAATGATCAATAAACTATATTGTGCAACTGAACTGTGTCTTATAAACTGGTATTTTCGTCGACCTGATCAATAAACAATGTGTGACACTCAACTGTGAATCATGCAGTATCATTTCAAATTAACCCAGAGGATTAATTTAAAAGTGGGGGTGGATGTGACGAATTTCTAGGGAAATTTGGCCATAGTAAGTTGCCCATTTTTAAGTTGCCCGTTTACAAGTTGCTGTCAGAATGGCTCAGTCAGAAAGGCCTCAGGCAGAAGGGCCGAACGGAGAAGGGCCGTTAGAAAACACGACTTTTATACTGACCAGTGCAGTGATACTGTCGGCGATCGGACTAATTAACACGGCGGAGTTCTGTGACAGTTTCTAGCAACGTGATTGGCCAATTTGCGGAACCCCTTTCGTTGCGAATTTCTGTGCTTCATTGTTTTTCCCTCTTCGTCTCCAAACACGGACTCCTCCACTGAGAAGGTCATTTCGCCCGAGAACGTTCGTGGCTGAACATTACCCATCCACGCCGGTGGCGGCAGACTTTCTTTCTTTCCTTGTGAATTTACGTGGGACACTCTCTAAAGGCTAAGTTCATATCATTATTATTTGTGCAAACTGAACCATATTATATTTGTGTATAATAATCTGTTATTTTTCACTTGTTCACATTTACTTAGTATTATTGTTCTGTGGTATCGTGCTTGAGAGTATTATCCTTGATAAAGGTCTTTCTGAGTGATTGTTTCTCATTATTTCGCATTTGGTCGTTTGTGTCGCTGGCCCTGTTGACTTTCTAACAGGTATTTCACGAAAATAATCGAATGCCGTGTACCGGTGGAGGACAAGGTGGGTTCGCCTTCCTTTCTATTGGGTATACTGCAACAAAATGAGCACACGTTATAATGGACTCCCTATCCTTTTTGCTGTGAGGTAGACGTCCAAAAAACACTCGCTATAATTCAACTCTCGTTAAATGGCGTACTGGTTATAATGGACTTCTACTGTATATATAAACAAACTCAGATTAATATTTACTTTACATAAAATGCGAGTCAACTGATTTAAGAGGACATAAGTTATTTACAATCATAATCAGGCAAAAGTTTACTTTTCAATAACTAATTCTAAACATCCATCTGGACAAATTCTGGAAATTGATGACTACTGCATAGAAATAATACTCATCGAAATGAACCTTAACCAAAATTACAATATTTATGAAATATGAATTAAACTGAAGTTCTGGCCTGTAACAGAGAGGATTAATATGGAGAAGCATTTCTGCCTGAACTTGACGAAAGGCGTTTCTCACCTTATGTGGTTTGGTTCTTTCGAAGAGGAGAGGAGGAGGAGAGGTCTGGCTAAGAGGTCAACAAAACAAGCCGCCAAAGGAGTTGGTGGACGAGGCGTAACACCTAAAAGAGGAGGAGTCCTCTGCTCTAACAGCCATCTCAATTGCTGGAAATAGCCTGAGTTATGGGACAAGAAATTATCAAAATAAATAAATTAAGAAGAATATTCTCCTTAAAACAGGTCAAAATTACAAAAAGGGTTTTAGAATTTAACCTTCTTATGCATACTTCAGGCCTGCATCTCCGAGCAGAAATGACTTTAAACCAGTGGTGGAATACAAAATTTTATGACATAGTTATTAAACTTCTTATACATAACAGAGTAATCAACCACTTACTATTGTCTACATTTCTTATTTTTTCTAATTTTAAATTTTGCTTACAAAAATTTAAGATGAAAATAACATACTTCAAGACCAAACAATTAAATTATATTCTAGTCATAACAAGCATATTGTAGGTCTATGGGTAACTTCCTACAATGGAAGGTACCTGAAAGATTCAGGAACCCATTCTATGAACTCTTGGAAATACCATGTGAACCAGCAGAATCCTGCTTCAAATCATATTAACAAAAGGTATGTTAGTTGTAAGTCATTTAAAGGGTTGATAGAGATGTATGTAAAATTTTTCTTACATTACAAGATGGATGTGTCTACAGTTACTATATCAAGGATCCCTGGAAGAAGGTACCATTCTGAGAATAAACTAATACATATTTCAATCAGCAGGAGAGCACCTAACATCTTAAGGAGAACTTAGTCTCCATTTTAATAGCATAATAATTTTTTGTTTACAGCATCCTGATGCAATGATGATGATGCGTGATCGTTAAAGTGATTATTCAGCTGGTGTGAAATTTAAGATACTCCTTGCATTCTGTGAATACATGCCATTAAACTTTTATTTTTTTTTTTAAGTATTACCTGATTTCTATTTTATTTTAACCTTCATTATATCATCTGTAAAATTTAAACTCTCAGGCCTTAAGTTCAAGATACAATATTTACACAAGATTGTAGTTTTAGGCACATTTTTCCAGATGATTGTTATACTTAAAAAGGAAAAAATAACTAGAAGTAGCACAATAAGACATTAGCTTAAATAGAAAAGTCAATACTTAGTTAAGGCTGACATACCTTTTCTAATGAGATACTGATAGGTCAGAAACAAATGGCGAACAACCAATAAAGAATTTCTTTGGCCAACAATTTGTTCCAATCCCTCTTGAAATGTGTATATTTCCAGCATTCGCAGAGGAAGCGCCATCCCAGCTGCAGCACCACTTGCACTGCTCTCTTCGTCTAAATGAGAGCTAGAAGCAGCGGCAATTGAGACAGCGTGGCACAGGCAGATGTGGAGCAATTTTCTCAGCTTCCACGCCCACGCTGTGCTCTCTGATGAGCTGTTCTGGTGCAACCCAGCAGCGCCATTGGAATGAATCCCAGAGATACAAGTATTTATCACTGGACTTGACAGTCGAACCAGGATCTGTGACATACAAGCCTGTAAAAGTTACATTTTTGTCCAACTGAAGTTACATTCTTCGAGGAGATACACAAACTACATTTAAAGTAAGCATCAATGAATAAAAATTAAATGGTGACGGTTCTTCAACTCAGAGAGGTAATCAATCATGGTATCTACAATGAAAATCCAGCCATAATTTATCTCTAGCAATTTAATATTTAATAACGCAGTTCAATATCAAACGTAGTTTTTATCTTAAGTTAAGAATATTTGGTCACACAAGTAAATATGATCTCTTAACAGGATGATCACAACACCAACTTAGTTTACAAATTAGACAGGATTATATAGTTATAGTGAATTACCAATCTTTGGGCATCAACTGATTCACTATAAAATGCCAATAAGTAACTTAAAGGCTGTACAAGGTCTTCCACTGTCCATTGAGATATGTTGCTTTCTCGGAGTTTACAGTCAAATTCTTCCCTCAGTTTGTTGCGGAGAATGCATCTTGTCCTATGTCCTCTATAAAAAGCTTGAATAAAAATGGCACTATTGTGTTGACGACGGGACTCCTGCGAAATAGAAAGTTGTATTAAAAAGAAGGTTACTTTTTATATCTAAAAAATTAAAATTAAATTAACAATAAGTGCTGAATCCATGCCAGACATAATGAAGAATAATTGATACAAGGATTAACCACAACTGTATGTGCTTCATTTGCTTACTGCTACTCTTAGAAAAAAATCTGATGTGGCCAGCACATGACTTTCTCCATATATATACGATGTAAATAATTATCTACCGCAGTAATTTCGAACTCTATATTCCATCTAAACTTGGAAAATGAGTGATTAATATATATATATATATATATACGAGTAAAATGTTGCTTGCATACTGCAAGCACATCGATAACAAAAGTTTTTTGTCGGCATCACATAGAGTGAGTCCTCAAAAGAAAAAAAAATGGATGGAAAATATTCTTAATTTCCGCTGCAATTTATTCGTCTAGCATCGAACCCAGGTCTTCCCGGTCATACTTACTATGCAGCACCATAGAAGATTACCATCTGTAACTATGTGTGAAAATTCAAGTAGAAATATTAACTGCAACTCTCTCAAATGACGTTCTACGTTTCCCTTATATTCCTTATGAGAAAATGCTAATATGCTCTGGCATCGAACCCAGGAATAGTACGGTGTTATCTAAATTTTTTTCTAAAACCAATTCCTTTCATACATCTTCCAGCCAAGTACGAACTTCCTATCAGTTCGATAAGTGCATCAAAAAAATTATGAAATACTAACCCAATGTATTTTAAATGGGAGACATATTTGCCGCCCGGCATCGAACCCGGATCTTTCTGGTAAAACTTCCTAAGCAACATAATAGAAGATCACTATCTCTAACTATGTGTGAAAATTCAAGCAAAAATATTGGATGCAACTGCCTCAAACGACGACTTATTTTTCCCTTATATTCCTTATGAGAGAAATGTTAATGTGCTCTGGCATCGAACCCAGGAATAGTACGGGCTTATGAAATTTTTTTTCTTAAACCAATTCTTAATATATATCTTCCTGCTGAGCGAAAAGTTCCTTACATTCCGATAAGTGCATCAAAATAAATAATGAAAAACTATCCCCATGCATTTTAAATGCGGGATTTTTGCATCGTCCTAGCATCGAACTGAGGACGTTCTCAGTAGTAGTCATTAATGTTTTTAATAGTTCTTGACCATATCTGTAAGCTCTGTGAATTTCGATTCTCTACCTGTCCGGGAAGTATTATTTAAAAAATTTTGAAAATCGCCACCATGTATCCTTATGGAGAAAATCGGGACTTTGGGGCCTTCTGGAATCGAACCCATGACACCGAGGTTCAAAGTCGGCTTTTTCCAGGAGGTTACACGTTATGGCCAATACGTCGTAAAAATTTCAATTCTTTGGCACTTGTGGAACATGGTAAAACTTTTGATCCCCTATATCTATTATATATAGATGCTTCTCCGGATTCATTCATATATATCATATATTCATACATATCTATTATATATAGATGCTTCTCCGGATTCATTCATATATATATATAGATAGGTATATAGATAGGATACTAATTCACAGCCTAAACCACAAGCGTCATCGGCTTGAAATTTTTACGACGTATTGGCCATATCGTGTAACCACCAGAAAAATTGTGATTTTGAACCTCAGTATCATGGGTTCGATTCCAGAGGGCCACAAAGTTCCGATTTTTCCCATTTAAATGCATTGCGTTGATTTTCGGGAATTTTAAAAAAATACTTGCCGGATAGGTAGGGACTTAAAATTCTAGGAGCCGATATATATGGTCATGATCTATCGAAAACATAAATGAGTTTTACGGAAATTATCCTGGGGTCGATGCTAGGTCGAGGCAAAAATCGGCCGTTTAAAATACATTGTGGCGATTTTTAAGATTTTTTTTGGACCCCTTCCCGATGACATGGAAACTTGAAATTCGGCATGAAGTTGGAGATCTTAAATATATTTCATAATCAAATTTTACATATTCGCTGATGCTCCTTGGTTCGATCCCAGAGAGCCATATACATTCCTCAATGCATTTCTTATGGAGATAACGGAAAAAGGTTTTAGGTACTTCCCGGCATGATATCGACTTCAAACTTTGTTTAAAAATAAGATGAAGTCCTAATAAGTCAAAATGTGCATTCCCAGCTAACAATATTTCCTGGGTTTGACACCAGGCGTCTCTACAATCAGGAAATTATCCGATTTTTAAGAATTTTTTTGAACCCCTTCGCAATAATATTAAAACATGAAATTCGGCATATATATAGAACTTATAGATACATTTCGAAAACACATTTTATATTTCCTAGATCGTACTTGGTTCGAATCCAGAGAGCCATTTACATTATTGAAAAGTAGGACGTCGTTTTAGGCAGTTGGAGCCAATATTTCCGCTTCAATTTTCACACATTGTAAAGGATGGTGATTTTCTGTTGTGCCGCATATTACGTTCACCAGGAAGGCCTAGGTTCGATGCCAGACGATTACATTGCAGCGAATTTTAAGAACATTTTCAATCCCTTTTTATTTTCTATTGAGGGCCGTCCCGATATTTTGCCGACAAGAAATTAGTGTTGTCGATCTGCTTGCAGTATGCAAGCAACATTTTTCTCGTATATATATATATATAGAGAGGATACAAAGTCACAGGCTAAACCACTAGCGTCAATGGCTTGAAATTTTTACGACATATTGGCCATAACGTATAACCTCCAGAAAAATTGCGATTTTGAACCTCAGTGTCATGGGTTCGACTCCAGAGGGCCCCAAAGTCGCGATTTTCCCCATAAGATTACATGGCGGATATTTTCGAAAATTTTTTTGAGGCACTTCCCGGAAAAGCAGAGAGTTGAAACTCTAGGTACCGCTAAATGCCGTGCATAGCCAACGAAAATCGGAAAGACATCTTCGAATATTGTCCTTGGTTCGATGCTAGGCCGGGGCAAAAATCGGCCGTTTAAAATGCATTGCGGCGATTTTTAAGATTTTTTTTGGATCCTTTCCCGATAACATGGATTATTGAAACTCGGCACGTCGATATATATCATGAATTTATTTCATAATCGAACTTTACATATTAGCTTATGGTCCTTGGTTCGATCCCAGATCACCATTTGCACTTCGCAATGCTTTTCTTACGGAGATAACGGAAACAAATTTTAGGTACTTCCCGGCACGATATCAACTTCAAACTTTGCATGTACAAAGATCAAGTCCATACAAATCAAACAGTGCATTCACAGCTATCAAAGAGTCCTGGGTTCGACACCAGGTGTCTCTGCAATCAGAAGTTAATCCGAATTTTAGGAATTATTTTGAAACCTTTGCCAATAATATAGAAACTTTAAATTCGGCATATAGATAGAGATCATAAATAACTTTCAGAAACATTTTTTAGATTTCCAAGATCGTCCTTGGTTCGAAACCAGAGAGCCATTTAAATTCGTAAAAATTAGAACGTCTTTTGAGGCAGTTGTAGCCCATAGTTCTGCTTGAATTTTCACTCATCGTTAGAGATGGTGATGGTCTATTGTGCTGCATAGTAAGTTCACAGTAAATACCCGGGTTCGATGCCGGACGATGGAATTTAGGCAAATTTTAAGAAAAATTTCAATCTTTTTTTTTCTTTTGATGGCCGTCCGGATATGATGCCGACATGAAAATAGTGTTGTCGATCTGCTTGCAGTATGCAAGCAACATTTTACTCGTATATATATATATATAACTTATATATAGGTATATCCGGAGAAGCGTCTATATATAATAGATTATTATCTTTGACGCCAAAAACATTACAAATAATGTTTTACGGAACATGATCGATGAAAAACGATGAAATTGGTCTTCCGCCCATATAGCCCAGAGCGCCCACAAATTACATAATCAGCAACTTCCGGTTTATCAGTATTTCATGAATAGATCCTACACAATCAGTGATACAAAAATATGTTTCAACCAAAAGTTATAGTAAATTTTATTTTCTAAAACTTTTATAAATAACAGTATATACCTAAATATCATATTTATGGAGATATTATGAAAACCGGAAATGAGCTTTGAAGAATGAAGCTCGACTTCCGGTTGACCGATTTACTCCAAAAACTAATCAACTCTAAAAACTGTATTAAAAGTAATATATATGAAATTTGGTGTTGATCCGACAAATAGTTTTTATGTTAGAGCGCCCACAAAGTACATAATCATCTTCTTCCGTTTTATCAGTATTTCACGAATAACTCCTAATCAAACGGTGATACAAAAATATGTTAAATACAAAAGTTATAGTAAATAACATAATCTAAAACTTTTATAAGTGATACAATATACGTATATATCATATTTATGGAGATATTTTGAAAACCGGAAATGAGCTTTAATGAATAAAGCTCGACTTCCGGTTGACCGATTTACTCCAAAAACTAATCAACTCTGACAGCACACACCATAGTACTATATATGAAGTTTGGTATTGATGCGACTTATAGTTTTCACGTTAGAGCGCCCACTATCACACACACACACACACACACACACATACACACAGACATCATTCCGAAAATGGTCAAAAAGTGTTCTACGGACCCCGAAACGAGTATTTCCGTTGAAATCTCGAAGTCGAATTTTTTCATGAAAACAATACTTTCTCTATACTTCGTATATGGAGAAAGTAAAAATAACAAGTATATAACACATGCTTACAAGGAGATAAGGGAAGATTAAAACCCTTCCATTGAAAAAAAGCATTTTGTAACAAGTGTAATTTATCTCTAACTATTCAACCAATGAAAAGGTTCTGTTTAAAAGCAAATTCATAAATTGGATAAGCTTTCAAATATAAATTGGAGCTCAGTTAATATTTGGTCAGAGTTCAAAATCAGCTTATGAACCATGTCTGTTGGTAAAGTCATCAGCCCAAAGATTGATTAGATCACCATTCTCTCTCCTATTATCTGTAAAATGCTTTGGGTAGAGTATGAGAAGGGCTTTCCTCACAGAGCCAGAATGATGTACTAGCGGATCAAAGGCAAATGTAATGAATGACGGAAGAATAGAAATACAAGCGCAACTTGCATGACATTTGATAAGGGATGACTATAATCAATAACATTTACTAATTTTCTTTTTTCTGTAACACTGCTATTTATGAACATTTCAACACCATAATACGTGATTACAATTGCAGAGAGATTGTGTGGGCGTAAGCCTAGCAGTGCCCCCTTTGGTGTGACCGACGTGTCAGTGTCAGGCCATACTCAGTTCAGAATCGTTAAAGTGGTAACTTGCAATCACATGCCAGCTGCCTTGTCAAAGTCAAAGAGCATAATATCAGCATGTGAATGAATTGGAACATGGATTGGTCCCCAGGAAATGGGTTTGTCATACCATGATATTGTGGCTTGAACATTGGACCATGCTATTTCACCAAAGAGCTAGATGAGCGCTATCTTGTCCACATGGAACTAACAGAGGGAAGAACTTTGTCTATAGTGTAGGCTCAACATTGGGGCACGGTGTGAACATGTCTGCATAGGTGGTTCAAAGCTGAGGGATGGACTGGTGGCACGCATACCATTGAATCAGCCTCCATTGACCATAAACCACAGATGCCTCAGACTGCAATGGGCACATGAATGCTGTCACTGGAGTTCTGAGTCGCAAAATATAGTGTTTTTCGAGGAGTCCTCTTCAACCTGCCCAAGAGTGATGGCTGCATAAGTGTTAACTGCTATAGTGGTGAATGCAATCAAGCAGAGTGCATTGTTTAATGGCAGAGAGATGCAGAATGTAATTGTTTGTGGTCCCAATGGGTACAACAAGTTATCCTGCAATGTCAAGCAATATGTGGCAAGGAATGTTCAATCTTTCTTCAAAGAATGATGGATATCCCTGCTTCCCTGGCCCACAAGTTCACCTGAGATGTCCACCTGAGATTTAGGTCAGCAACTTCTTTGCTGTGGTCCTCCTGCAACCACTGTCGATGATTTTTTTATGTACCTACAAACTGCATGGCAGTGTGTTCCCCAGTAACATATCCAGCCACTCTTTGATTCCATACCACAACGTCTAAAGGTTCTGATTTTATCCTTGGAAGCTTCAAACCATACTGAATTCTTACGGTCAGAGCGCAGATAGAAGTCTGAAATTCTAATAGCTTGTGTAATGATATCCCTATTATGTGGAAAATATTTCATTTGAATCAGACTTCTTCTTCTTGGTGTTGTAATTTTCACAAACAGCAGCATAAATATGCAAAATTCCAAGCAATTAGAGCTACATTGCCTTGGAGCACTTGAAAATTTAGACAATAAAATTAAGGTTACTGAAAATTACTTTGTTACTGCATAAGGCCTCTACAAAGTACTGGAGGAAATAAGTAATGCCATTATGGTCTTATGAAGGAAAAAATCCTTATTTCCACCTCCCCATGGTAGAAAGGGGGCAGCAATAGGAAATATCGGCTAACGGAAGAAGGGACCAAATATCTCCCCGGATATTCACTCTTCCAAGAGCCTCATTGAGCAGGAGGTTGCACTTGGGGTAAGAAATAACCTCTGAAGACAGAGTAGCCAATGACATAGGATGCACAAAGCAATGAGAAACTACTGCATTAAAGACCCATCTCAAATAACAGCAGCTTAAGGATGGAGTGATCTTTAAAGAGGTAAAAAGGGCCAACATTCGGATCTTCGACATACTAATGAGAGGAAATCCATTAGCAAAGGAAATTTTAAAATCGAAACATGGAATGTGCAATCTCTATTAAAATGTTGAAAGTTAGAAAATGTGAAGAAACAAATGAAAAAGATGAACATAGATGTATTGGGATTAACAGAAATTTGAAAGAAAGAAGAGTAGACAAAAGTGGGATATGCAGATTTTGGAGGAAAATGACACACAGAAAACTTATCAAGAAAAAACTAATCATCAAATGGAGGAACAAGATAGAACTGCTGGAAGTATTAATAAAGAGTGGGAAATAATTAAGAATGATGTTATAAAAGTGCTAGAAAAAGTTGTTGACATTAAGGTTAGAGGAAACCAAAAACCATGGATTACTGAAGACACATTGAAAATGATGGAGGAGACTGAAGATGTGTAATAAACTGGAAGATGAGAAGGAATATAAAAATCTAAGAAATGCCATCAACAGGGAAATCAAAAGAGCAAGAGAATATTTTCTGAAAGAAAAGTGTAAAGAAGTAAAAGTAAACAAGGAGAGGGTATATACAATAATCAAATCATTTTTTGGTGAAAGAAAAAGCACATACAGTGCATTGGTGGATGGAGAGATATTGTTTGACGAAAAAGTTATAATATGGAGATGGAAGCATTACATAGAGAAATTATACAGAGCAGAAAACAAAGAGGCGGCATCGAGAAACATTAAGGACAGCAAGGCTCCTGGGAAAGATAACATTCCAACTGAATTATATTTCCCCCAGATTTATAAATCTGGGGTAAATAAGTTAAAAGAAAGTATTTATGCATTAATAAAAAACATTTATGAAACAAGAAGAATACCACTAGACTTTAAAAAGTGTATTTTAATCTCTATACCCAAAAAGAACAAAGAAAATGTGCAAACAATATCGTACTTTGAGCTAAGTAGTGCATGTGTCAAAAATTTTAATTTAAATCATATGGAACAGTATAGAAAAGGTAATATGATAGTACACTGACTGAAGATCAATTCGGATTTAGGAAAGGGAGGGGAACATGAGAAGCTTTCTTAACTCTAAGAGCAATAATTGTAAGAAGGATAGAGAAAAACAAAGCAACCTATATAGCTTTTGTCGACATTGAAAAAGCATCCAACAATGTACAGCAGTATAAACTCTTTGAAATACTAAAGAAAATAGGAGTCAAATTTAGAGATCATAGAATAACATGGGAATTTTATGATGATGAAAAGGCTGTGATTATGAATGGAAATGAGGGTGAAGAAGCTGAAATAAGGCAAGGTTGTAACTTATCTTCGCTTTCATTTAATGCATACAACCAAGATGACATAGATCAAGTAAAGGAAGAAATAAGGGGAGGAGTAAACGTTCAAGGGAAATATATACTGACGTTGCGCTTTGCAGATGACATAGTGTTACTGCCAGAAAGTGAAGAAGAGCTCACAAATATGTACAGAGGATGGATGGCATCATGAAGAAGGAATACAATATAAGCATTTATAAAAAGGAAACTGAGGTTATGATTGGTAGCAGGGAAAAAGACGGGAGGAAAATGAAAATAAAACTAAATGGGCAAGAGTTAGAAGACTAAAAGGAGTTTCACTACTTAGGAATAACAAAAGATGGAAGGGAAGTTACAGTTAGCTGAATTTACATCTAATCTCTCCAAACAAGGATATGATTGCTTCAGAGCTTTGTATGGAATGTGCTCTTGAATGGAAGCAAAGTTTGGACAGTTGATTCAATAGAGAAAAAACGATAAGAGTCCTTTGAGCTTTGGTAATACTGAAGAATGACGAAAATAAGATGGAATGAAAGAATAGGAAATGAGGAAGTTTTAAGGAAAGTATGGAAAGTTATGGAAAAATAGAGATGTGTTTCTTGGTCATATACTGAGCCACAAAAGTACAGTAAAAATAGTCATATACGGATTTATTGAAGGAAAGAGATTATAGAGGAAGGCCAAGGCTGTCATTCATAAAAAAAGATGTGGGATAGCCATAAAGAAATTTCAGAGAAAGCACAATTGCGACAAAGGCTGCTGCAAACCAACCAAAAGGTTGATAACTGAAGAAGACTGCATAAGGAGAAAAACTTCTAGAAATAACAAATTGGTGTTTTTAAATCTTAGATGTGAGATTTTATTTAAGGTCACAATCAAATCATACATAACTAAATTCCTTGCCAACAATCACCTTACCTCTCTTTTTAGACGTTCACTCTGTGCTCTCTGTAAAAGAGCTTCCCTTTTTTCTTTCCGAGTTGAACCAGACAAATCCTGCTGAGGCCTTCGTCTAAAGTCACCTTCAAAGCTAAACATTCTGACTTTCTATCCCCAGCAATATATATATAACACCTTGATATAGAAAGATAAACAAAATCATAGTATAAGAAAAATGAAACTTGACATCAGATACTTAATCTATAACTTAACAATTACAGTTGCTACTTTTATCATTTATAATTCAAATTTTACTTTCCATAAAACAATTGAAAGACAGAAACATTTCTAAAATGACATAATATTACAGCTTAGCTAAAAGGAACCACTACTCATTATTTACCCATGTTATCTGTTTATCAAGGAAGTACCAATAAAATTTTATCAAGGAAAAATTATAAATCCCACTTCAATCAAAACGTATGTCAAACTTACATAAATAAAAAATCATAGAATAAGTTTATTTCAATGCCTAGCAAAATTAAACAGTGGAATCTGTTTGAAGTATAAAACATACATGGAAGCTTTGAATTATAAAAATGTCGAAAAGAGGAATTTCAATACATATAAATAAAAAGAACATAAAATATAAAATTTTTAATTTCGGAATAATTTTGTAAATGAATTATTTCAAAGGGTTGAATGACAATATTATACATAAATCTACAATAGCAACAAAAGAGACTCCAAATACCAGTATACAACACCCAAAGAAATTCAGTAGGTTTTTGGATTTCTCCCTATCTATGATACTTGTGACATCCTTATGATTTTTCTGATTGGACATTTGGCGACTTTAAAATTAGAAAGTTTCCAACTTCCTAACTCTCTTTCTATCTAAATAAAATTTGAATAGCAGAATCGTTATTATTTATCATAACAACTTCAACAGCAGTGTTTCACTGATGAAATTCGATGGAAAAAGAATAAGATAAAGTTGGTATTTGGTAAGTCTAAAACCAACGTCGTCTGATTACAAGTGCCGTAACATTTGCATATTAATTATCTCCCCATCAATTTATATGTTTTAAAAAATTAATTGAGAATATTTTTGGTACTGTTCAGATTTGTAACAAAGCAGTTCAATCAAATTAAATGTTTCAAGGACGATTTGCAATGTAATTATGTATTTTATATTAGAAAATGCCTTATTGGTTATTTTTCTGAAGAAAGGGAGAAGAAACTTGCATAGTGCATATCAAACTTATTCCCATTCTATTATCGACTATTACGAAATTTCTGTTTTAACGAGGCAATTGAATTTCATAAATCGCAATGTTTATTGATAGTTGGGATACATGTATTTATTTATTTAAAAATTTCGCTGCAGTCAGACGAAAATCTGGAGGTTGATAATCACGCAGTGTATAAAACACACCGCAATGCATATATAAACAGTTTAATCAATTGATAACAATGATAAAAGCAACAAAGTACATTAATCTACATAATAATATCAATACAATATAATTAGGCGTCGATTAAGTACAAGCATAATCACACAAACATTAACTTTAAGCTAATAAGGAGCAATATCATTTCTCGTAATTGTTCATCAAACTTTAAGACTACTACTAATAATAAACTGGGACGTTTTCCACATGAATAATATGCTCGTGACGTTAAAGGTTTTCATAAATTAAATAAAGCAGGATAACACTGAATTTTCTTTGAGGCAAACAGTGGGATTTCATTCATAGAATATATAGAACGGTTATAATTACTTAATACACTTGATAAAATTTATAACGCAATTTTACCAGCGTTTCTCCCAAATAAACGTAAAATACGAGTAATAATTTTGTATGTTGAAAAATTTTCCATTTAATTCAAACATCTCTTCCCTTCGTTTATAAGGAAATTCGCTTTCAAAAACTCCCTTACAGCAAAATAATTTCTAGTGACATTCCACTATTGTTCCATACAATTTCAGAAAAACACTGTGAACATTCAAAACCCTATAATACAGCTACTGGGCAAGTTAGACCGATCTCCCACTCCTGAACATCCTATTCCATGTTTATCAAACATAAGATAACCAAATTTAATGCAATAAAAACTGTTTATTCTCAGTAAAATAAAGCAAACAAGACAATCATTTATTGAATGACCAAAAAGTAGGAAAAGTGTGATAAAGTGAAGTTCTGACTCAGATCTTAAGTTGCTCAATTCACGAACTAGGATCTGTTATAGCTATTTAATATTATGCTTAATACTTACAAGGCAGGTGACGTTGACGATCCTGCCTCTAAGAACACAAATTTATCACATGAAAACAAAGTAATCCGTGATTATTAAAGAGCAGATTGTAATTTCACTGTAATGGATCATTTGGTTATGTTATAAATGCTTGTAACTAAACAGCTGATGTGACTGTCGAAAGCGATGAAAGCTATCTCAAGGAGACGAAGCGAGCTCAGCGAGCCCGCTATGCGCTTTTGTTTTCAAAACAATCGCGTAAATTAGCGCGCGGTACGCAAGCTCCTTTACAAAAACTTGACGTTAAAGATATTGGACGGTAATCTTCCGGTTTCGAGGAACGTCCTTTCTTGGGAATCTTAGTGATATGCGCTCTTCTCCACGAAATTGGTGGAACGCCTTCGTCCAAGGTTTTCCTATAGTATACGAAAAGAGAACACCATGCTCAATCACCGAATTTGCCTGTGGATGCTATTCTGCACTTAAGGCACGAGAAGAAGGGAGAGACTCCCACGAGAGGAAGACTCCACAGCAACAAAAGTGAATAACAAATCTTGTATTTCCCTCAACAGTTTCTTCATGTTAGATATTATATTACAATTAATTGCGTGGCAATTAAATCAGTGATCTTTTTCTAATAATAATAGCTACTATTCCTCTCCTATAACTCCCGTTTTAAGGTAGTACTAGCTATCTATTTTCATTCTTCATACTTTTCCTGCCCTTCCACTTGAAGCATTTTTCATTTTCACCTCATATACAGCTAAGGATATTGTTAATTATTGCGAGTCAAATTTTTTGAGCTTGAACTTTATTCTGATTATTGTGTTAAAATTACTTTTTATGATTATGTTATTTTAAATGTGAAGTTAACTGTACCGTATATTATTCATACTGCATCTGAGGATATCACAGATACTATGTAGCTTCAATCATTAGTCAAATAATTAAATATTTTTTTGCCTTTTCCAGTAGAAGACAAACTTTTTCTACTTAATTGAATACCCCCTTTGCTTTGATGTCAATGTTTTTAATGGAAATGTATTGTTATTTTAGTGTATTGGGGTAGTTAGTAGTTCAATATCTCAATATTATAGGTTATCTTAAGATTGATATTTCTCAGATTCATTCATTAAATTTATAAAAATATGCTTAAAATCTGTGGAGTTTTTGCAAGTGAGGTGGTACATATTTACTCTAAATGGATCATTGGCCATCAGCATCATTTTCCAGGTTTTTTAATTCACTGCAAAATACAATAGATATATAGTTTGATTCCATGTCAAATAAAAATTAATTTATATGTTTGTAATTCCAGTTGGAAACATTTGCCAATTCAACTTTTATATATGTCATTCTCATTTATATAATCCATTGTTGGTTGGTGTTTTCTCTCAAAACACGATGGTGGTTACAAGGGTGTGATAATGATGCATGGTTGAAATGGAACAGTGAGAAAGGGAATTTATATGAGAACTTTATTCCTGTAGTTGTATTGTAATGTAATTGTAAAAGAGTTACATTGGACATACTTGTTAATCATGCTGAATAGCGAGAAATTTTTTTCAGTGAATTAAGAACTGATTTCATTTTCAAGGTTACAAATCATTTTACTTCTCTTTGCTGTGTTAAAATTTCATTCCTATTACTTTATTCATTGTAATATGTATTTATTCACAAATGTATTTATGTATTAAAATAATGCATAACAATAAAATTTTGCAATTACAAAATTTTCTGGTGTATTCTTCATCAATATAATCGATATGAGAAGGCGTGACTTCGTGGAAAGCCATTTGCAGAATGAAAACACTTCGTACTTTTCCACAAAAAATTTATTTTGCGACCGGTTTCATAAGCGAGCTTACATCTTAAGGCACAGAGAAAATATTTGTCACAGCATATATAGGATAGTGGAAGGGGTGAAGGGTTATAAATGGGGGGAGGTGTGTGTGCATCGTGGGAATAACTTGCTTGGTAGGGAGAGCAAGGGTGAGGGGTTAAGGAATAAATGGTCGTTGGCCAGCATACCATCCTTATCTCTACTTCCTCCAGGAGGTCTAGGTGGCAGGAATTCTCCTCCTGATCTAGGCATTTTGGTTTGAAATCGCTGATATGTCTATTGCTTAGGAGGTGAATGGCAAAGTTCGAGAAAGGTTGTCCTCTCTTCAGGCGGTAGTCTCTTTGGTGCTCTGACGCACAGGTTTCTCCCAGTCCTTCCGATATATTTGGTAATAAAAATCTTCAAAAACGGCGAAATGCATTTTTAACGGCAGATTTTTGCCCCGACCTAGTATCGAACCATGGACCATATTCGGCGATGTCTTTCTGATTTACGTTGGAGTTGCACGGCTTATAGCGATCCCTCGAATATCAACACTGCTTTTCCGGGAAGTGTGTAAAAAGATTTTTTGAAAATCCCCACCATGTATTCTTATAGAGAAAATCGCGATTTTGGGGCCTTCTGGAATCGAACCCATGACACTGAGGTTCAAAATCGCAATTTTTCTGGCGATTACACATTATGGCCAATACGTCGTAAACATTTCAAGTCGATGACGCTTGTGGTTTAGCCTGTGAATTAGTATCCTATCTATATACCTATCTATATCCATGAATGAATCCGGAGAAGCATATATCTATTATATACGAGTAAAATGTAGCTTGCATACTGCAAGCAGATCGGCAATACTAATTTCATATCGGCATCATATCGGGACGGTCCTCAAAAGAAAAATAAAAAGGATTGAAATTTTTCTTAAAATTCGCTGAAATTTCATCGTCTGGCATCGAACCCGGTCTTACTGGTGAACTTACTATTCAGCACAATAGAAGATCACCATCTCTAACTATGTGTGAAAATTCAAGCAGAAATATTGGCTACAACTGCCTCAAAAGACGTTCTAATTTTCACGAATGTAAATGGCTCTCTGGATTCGAACCAAGGACGATCATGGAAATCTAAAAAATGTTTCTGAAATTTATTTATGATCTCTATCTATATGCCGAATTTCAAGTTTCTATATAATTGGTAAAGGTTTCAAAATAATCCCTAAAAATCGGATCAACTTCTGATTGCAGAGACACCTGGTGTCAAACCCAGGACATATTGTAGGCTGTTAATGCACAGTTTGATTTGTAAAGACCTGTTCTTCTATCACGCAAAGTTTGAAGTCGATATCGTGCCGGGAAGAACCTAAATATTGTTTCCGTTATCTCCGTAAGAAATGCATTGAGAAGTTCAAATGGCCCTCTGGGATCGAACCAAGGACCATCAGCGAACATGTAAAATTGGATTATGAAATATATTCATTATATCTATCCACGTGCCGAGTTTCAAGTATCCATGTTATCGGGAAAGTATCCAAAAAAAATCGTTTGTAATGTGCTCTGGAATCGAACTTAGAAACAGCTTGAGAAGTTCAAATGGCCCTCTGGGATCGAACCAAGGACCATCAGCGAACATGTAAAATTGGATTATGAAATATATTCATGATATCTATCCACGTGCTGAGTTTTTAGTATCCTAGTTATTGGGAAAGGATCCAAAAAAATCTTAAAAATCGCCGCAATGCATTTTAAACGGCCGATTTTTGCCCCGACCTAGCATCGAACCATGGACAATATTCGAAGATGTCATTCTGATTTACGTTGGAGTTGCACGGTTTCTAGCGGTCCCTTGAATTTCAACTCTCTACCTTTCCGGGAAGTGCCTCAAAAAAAATCTCGAAAATCCCCTTCATGTATTCTTATGGAGAAAATCGCGACTTTGTGGGCTGCATTGTTGCGAAAGCTTAGTTACGCCGCGGCGCCCAACAATCGTCCGTACATTGTAGTAATCTCGAAGGGTATTGTTGTTGATTTAAGCAAGTAATGAGGGAAGGAGGTATTTTAACTTGCCGCCGAAGAGTGCCGCAGCCATGTTAAATGGTATAACGTTTTCTTGTTCCGATAATGAAACACATTAATGACTCCAGTTTAAGGATTAAAGAGGCTTTGACTTGTTTGTTAGAACTGGGAATCATCGACTTACTATGTTTCAAATCAAATTTTAGGTATGATGCCATAAAGATAACCCAACAAAATTTACGTGGTAAATAGCTGATGCACTGAAAACGTTTTTAAGATACGTGGCAAAAATTTTTTTTATTATGAATTTTTTTTTCAAATTGACCTCAAAGATTTTGTCAAAGTTCGGAATTTTGAGAATTTAAGAATTTGAAATTTTATTTTGGCTGAACGGTATGAGTAAGGGTAAAAAATATTCTTTTGTCAGTTAAAACAACCATTTAGCATTTTTAGAGAAAAAATACAACAATGAATCTCAAATACTTACGTCACCATGACCACAAATGTCTGGAAAGTCATGGTTTTCTCAGAAAATACGAAAAAAATTCGTAACTCGAAAACAAAAGAAGATCGGACACCAAAATGAATTACAAACCTGTAGCTCAGGTGATGTTCTACCTCTGTGTTTCGTTTGGTCCATGACTTTTGGGACACCCTGTATATATAAGTATATCCGGAGAAGCGTCTATATATAATAGATATGAATGAATCCGGAGAAGCATCTATATATAATAGATAGAAGATATAAATATCTACCACCGCACTTTCAGCTCATATAACATCCAACAGCAGATAAAACTACATATTACGTAAATCTGCGATTTAATTACAGTTTCAATAAGCTGAATTCAACTTTAAATGTATGATTGTTATTATCACCTAAATATTTGTGGCCAGCTCATTAGATGATTTTCTCAACTGTATGCTATTCAAAATGTTTCACTCCCGATTTATTGGGTCAAACGCATATGAGAGGGCAATGGGGCCACGGATTTTCTAAGATTTCTGGTCTCCTTTCTTTTTGCCCACCATATCATTAATCGAGTTTTCACGCATACAAAGTCTTGAACTGTATATTTAAAAGAAAACTTATAATTTCCACAGTAATACATTTGTCGTGACTAGTTTCGTCTACATCCGGGGTACTCAACCTGGAGCTCGAAGCGACCTTGCACAGTACCCATCAAGCTTCGGTAAAATGAATTTTTTTATTTGCTACAACAGTATTTCTTGGGATTGCACTATAGCGGGGATAGGTTGGAGGTTCGGGGAAGGAGTCAGAAACTTGGTTGGTCTGGTCTTGGGTTGCGCAAACATCGAGGGTGATGGCGTGTCTAAATTTTATCCCTCTTACCGCCTCTGTCCAGATTAACAAGACGTGTTTCTATGTTAGGTTCTAAATTAGGTTTCCAAGAATTCATAAACATAAATTTTCCACTCTGGGCAGTAAAAGGAGAAAGCGTGGAGGAAATGTGGGCAGAGTTTAAGGAGATTATAACTATAAATATCTTCGTAGAAAACGCGACAATAAAGAGAACAATATCACGATCAAAGATACGAAAGGATTAATGATAATTATTGGAACAGAAAAAGGCGAAATGCTTAAATCATTGGTATTCAAGCGTAAATCATAATACCCATTCGATCCACATAAATAATGATAAAACCGTTCAAATTACTAACAGGAGGGATGACTTGAATGGAGACTCTACATGGCAGGTAAATACGTTCATTCTTGTTAGTTACAGCATGATTAGGAAACAGTCAGAGAGATTGGGGAGTGACAAATCTCGCGAGCCAGATAACATATCGGTAGTAGTGATGGCAAATATGGCTCTTTTTAGATAAGACTGGCCTAGTTAGCGAGTCGCCCCAAAGCTCTTAGCTCACTAAAGAGAGTCGCTCCCTAAAATGACTCCCCAGGAGTTGTTTTTTGGCGGGAAACCGTTCTTAACTCCTCCACCAACGAAGAAAAGAGAAACATATCTGCATGTGGCTGCCCTCACAATCGAAGTTAGGTGCCGATAAGTTATCTGTGAACCCTTTAAATGTTTATGTTTTGTTTAGAGAAAGAAAGAGAGACTACGATAAGATAAGGAGCAAAAGAGAAACCGCTTACGTTTGACAATGAGTACGATTGTGCATATTCAAGGGACGAAACAAGGCATTACTGGTGTGATCATAACTGATGTGAAAGTTAAAAAACTTTGATGAAACGAACAAATTTAGAAAACATGGTCATTGCAAACCATGGAAATTACTAAAAGAATAGGAAGGTATTGTTACGAAGCTGGTAAGCGGGGAACTTGTGTTTTCAACGGAGTTTGTGTTCGCGACGGGGGGATTGTTGAGAAAGAGAGACAGAACAAAAAGTTGGATCGTTTTTACGCGTTGTAATTTGATATGTGGCTTTGTTCAATTGAGATTAGGAAAGAAAGTTTATTGTTTCTTTTAAAACGAGTCTCACTTATCCACGAGCCCACGGGTTACGTAACAGTATAATAAATCCTTGCACAATAAAAATAAAAGAATGTAAATGATTACGTTCTATGAAAGTTGAGTTATTAATTCTTTATTCAAAGATGATAAAAATTGCACTAATCTATAAACCTTATCGAGGAGTAAGAATTATATTAATATTTAGGATTTATTTTTATTTCCCTCGTCGTTGAGTGGTCAATAACGAGATTTCGCCAATTGTGCAAGTGCGAGTAGATGGTTCATCAGTATGAGCTCCTGAGCTGCTATACGTTCAGGAGATTAGAAGAGAGTACCGTTGAAAGGTAGAATTTTATTCTACTTTTATTTATCCTAAACCGTATCATGGTGTTGCAATCTTCAATGCCTATACTTACATTTTCTTTGTAAAGAGCCATGACTACTCCTATACATGTATGTGTCCTTGGGCAGTAATGAATTAATATTATTATTCACTACGTGAAACAACTTATACTCTGATGTGAGTCAACCAGACAGCGATTCAAAATTATATTTCTGTATATCCATGGGTTATTTACGAAATCTCGACTTGTGTTACTTCATTTTGTTTTCCTCTTTCCTTTCTTTAGCGTATTTTTAAGTTGATAAACCAGTTTTTTAAACATGACAATTTCTTTTTTAATTTATAGCTGTTTTTTCATAATTCCTTCCTTCATTCATTATGATATTCCTCTTTATCTTCCTTAAGTTGACGAAAATATATATTATGTTTTTTTATATGAAAATAAGGAATCAAGGAGTAAGATTAGAAGTGTATTTCACGATATTTTCCATATTTTAGCTTCTATAAGCAAATGTTTTCGGATAATTGTATTTTGTCTCTCCCGCGACGGCTCCAATTTATCGCTACTCTACTGTCACATCGAGAATGAACTTCAGCGCCTTTTTTGTCACAACGCAGTTGAGCGGGCATACGGAAGGTTGTTGCTTACGACGAGTTGCTGCAAGTCTGACCATATGGTAATACTACTTGTAAGTTTTTTTATTCTGGTCGTAAATATCATTAAATATGTGTTTTATAGTACGTTATCGCGCTGTATAAGGTCTTCTGTTTTAAAGTCGTCATGATGTCTCATGTGCCGTTCAATACTGTGGGTAAATTCGGCAGCAATAGATAAAATAACTTTTAATTGTGAATAAATCATTTTTATGCAGTGCATTCGTGTGAATGAAGAACCGGAAATCTGAAGAATCTAGTAGTTTGTTGGCAAGCTTGCAATTTATGCTATCTGTATTTCGGTGAGCATTTTTTGTTGTTTACTTTCCATCGGGCTAGGTGAGCTTTTAGGGTGTCAGCTTTAAAATCTTATGTGAGAAAGTGAAGTGAATAGTGAAAGGTAGTGTTTTTCGCCAAATCCTACCCATATGAGTGTTTATAAATTAATACTCGGAATTTTATCTAACTCAACCGCAATTAATGCGTCGAAGAATACGTAAATTAGTCCTTAAAGATAAATTTAGTGAAATTCTTTATAGTTCACAGTCAATTAGTTATTTCTTAGGGATATGCTTTTCTTGTTGCTCGTAATTTAAAAACAGTTAGTTCGAGTATGCTCTATTTATATTGATCTTCGAGCTTAGTTCATTGTATTTTGTTATAAAAGAAGTGATATTTCCATTTATCCGTTTAAAATAAAATTAATGAATAATGGCATAAGAGGGAATTTAAATCTAACCGGACGTCTTTTGATATTTTTGTGTTACTTGGCCTTACTACGCTTACTTACGCTTGAGCTTCCACAAATTTTATGAAGTTATTTTCACTTTATATTACGGACCTTAGGACTGTTCTTTCAACCATTATTTAGACAACGGTTCAATGCTACGAAGCTTTTATGTGCTATAAGACAAAATAAATTCAAATAAGGCACATTGATTTGCAAACGAAGGAAGCTTTATTGTATTAACTATGGTTTTAATTATTTTTCGGGAAATTTTCAGTTTGATGTTATAAGCCATTATTGTATGCTTTTTAGATTTTTAAATATTCATGCTTATACAATAAAATTATTTCGGTCTCGTGAAAGTATTGGAAGTCTCTTAATAAATTGTTCCAAGAATTTTTTATGCTTTTAATTGCCATTAATAGATAGTTTCAGTATTATGATTTCATTTATTAATTTGTGCTTATTTGATTTTTATAGCCTTTTCAGTGAATTAATCGTTCATAGATTCAGTGCCCCCATTGTATCCCTCAAGACTTCTCTGGTTTTCTTTGTATTCGGTTATTGATTAAGTTTTCTTTGAGTTGGGAATTTGTCAAAAAATATATCAGTAGGAAACTATATACCTCTTTATTATTTGCGATCACATGGAAACTTGGGCAAAGTTACAAAAAACTAATGACCTTTAGGACTTGAGAAATATTATTCTATTGCAGAGATCAGTGGACATTTAGATATCTTTTAGAATATTTCTTATTTTGTTTATTGTTAGCAATGAAACTTTATTCTCACACTCTCACATTTTATCACAGTTATCATTGCACTTGTTGATTTTTTTGTAGTGCTTTTAAATTATCAATTCAATTTAGTGATTGTAATAAATAATTATGTATACTCCAGTAGAATAATTTAACATATCTTAACTTACATTCTTTAGCCATTTTTGTTACTGATTAGGCAGTGTTGCATTGAATTTAAATTACCAGGGTATGCTAATTAAATTTCCAATCATTTTCTGCATTGATGCACATAGAGATTCACATTTGGAATTCGAAATATTTTTATTAAATTTTACTTACTTTTGTTAGTTGAATTTAGGTTTGGTCGGTGATTTTCATTTCTATGTGGAACAAATGGATTTATATTACATTCTTGTCCATTGATTTAGAATAAAAAAGATATCATTTCATTTTCCTTGTTGGTTTTCTTGCTGACTAATGGTACTTAAAATGTTAGGTTTGGCATGGGAGTTCTATGATATAAATAAATACTACTTATGGGCTACAGTTTCTAGCGTATTTTCTGATATATTTATTTACTGCTATCTAGTAGTTAATGATAGTCAAAGAAGCAATCCATTTCAGAAATGGCATTTGCAACTTTTTCAGTTGACAATGGAATGCAATTTCAGAGCTTTTATTCCGTTATGGTAGCACTTAGGTTGAATTCTGTGGCTATGATGTTGGTGTTGAAGATAGTTGGGAATATAAAACATATTTGGCTGAATGTGTTGTTTTTGTTAGTTCAAAGTGGTTTCATTGACTACTTCTATCAAATAAATTTAATAATCAAGATTTCCCAGATTTCTTAGCAACGTCTTGTTGTGATAGGACGGATAGAATCCAACTAATGGAAACTATAGTAGCTGTGGAAAAGATTTTGTTTTGTGGATTTAATGTCAATTTTAATTACTTTTTACAAAATTTTATGGAATTTATTTGCCGTTTGTTGATATCTTACACTATGGTTGCATTCATAAATTTGTATCAATATCATTCAGTATCAATCAATTATGGAGAATGATATAGTTATAATATAGAAAGTAATGGGCAAAATCATCTTATTACAAATTATGTTGCAGTGCAGATGGAAGTCTAGTGACAGCTAACTTATCTGATTTTCATTGACTTCTTAGTTATTTGAGCATTGATTTTAATCATTCATTGTTAGTTTCAGTGAATTTATTTACTGAAAGCATTCTGAATTATTTTAATAAATTTATTTTCTGATTTTCATAGATTTTTTTGGTGTATTCATCATTGTTTTTTAAAATTTTTCTTTAGTTTCTTTCTATTTTTAATCAATTCACCGTTTATTGGGTATGGAGATTCCACAAAATAAAAAATAAACTATTTCTCAATAGGAAGCTATGGACCTCTTTATGACTAGCAACTTCATGTTCATCGAGGTAGTGTTTCCAAGGAACAAATGACCTTGAAGACCCTATAATCCCTGAAAGAATAAATTTGTATTGCATTGTTCAGTTTATATATGGATATCAGACCATTTAATCAAATGTAATAACAAATTAAGCTTTGGCTGTGTTATAGATTAAGTCTAGTGGTGGATAGTATTTAACTAATAATAACAAGCATCTTCAGAAAGATTTTTTATTTTCTCTTTAGTTAGAATTAGCCTTTTTAACCCATTTCAATTGATAATCCAATGCAATTTGAATGCTTTTATTCTTTTATGGTAGCAGTGAGGTTGAATTGTGTTCCTGGTATTGAGCCTAGTTATGGAATATTTGACATTTTTGGCCAAATATATATTTTTTGGGAATAGAAAGTTGCCTTCACCTAAATTCATTATAAAGGTACATTTTAATAAAATTATTTAATGAAGATGGATAGTATTCTGCTAGTGGAAAAAAGAATCTTTGGAAATATTTTTTATTTGAAACTATAACTTTTTCAGTTTATGATGCCACACATTTTAAAACATTTTAACTAAAATGGTAGCAGTAAAAATGAGTTATTTTTTGAGGGTTCTTGGTGTAGGTTGGGATTGAGTAATTTTTTGAAACAAATACATTTAAATATCATTATTTCCATTAGTTCTTTATTAAGTGATGTGGTGACTATATGAATAATATCCTGCAATTAGAAGCAAGATCTTTGGGAAGACCTTTTTTGTTGTTAATAACAACTTGTAACATTTTTAATTGACAGTGCACTGCAATTTCAAAGCTTTTATCCTATCATTGTGGCAGTGAAGTTGAATTGTTTTATGGGTTTTGGCTGAGGAGGAAGTTGTAGAATGTTGGACTTAGCGGCTTATTGTGCAATTATAGGGGTTTGGATGTGTTCTTGGTATCACTTCTTTAAACAGATTTGAATTTAATTATTTGTGTGTTCTTGATGTAGTGACAAGATGTATAACATTTTACTTTTAGCAACAAGCATATTTGGAAAGTTTTTTTCATTTTTGTTACATTTCTTTAAGTAATGATGTTTATATCCTTATAGGTATGCATACATGGAAATGTATGATATTGAGGCAGATTCTCTGATTATTGGGATTTCAATGTGAATTTTGCTTCACTTAACTGTTCTTTGATAAGTTTATTGGTGATTAGATGGATTATCATTCTAGCAGAAGCACCTTTGAAATTCTTGATAACATTTTATGAGAACAAAACTCCACCATAGCAATACTAAATTTAAAATTGGGCTGGGACTTAATAAAAATCTGTTGAGTCAACTAACTTGAAATTTTAACATCTGATTTTGTCATTAAGTGTTAGTTAAATGGTAGCCAAAGAAGCAATCCTCTTTAGAATTGGTCTTTGAAACTGCATTGAATTGTCAATTGAAAAGTTACTATAGATTTATTTTGAATGCATTGAATTAGTTATATGGCTATTTTTGGCAAAATAGTCGCTTTTGAGAAGAATCAGTGGGTTTTATTAGACATACATTTTAAGAAGATTATTTCCCTTTGTTCTTGATTGAGTTTAGTTGTGACAAGATGAATAATCTCCTGTTAGTAGAAAAATGCATTATTGTAAAGATTTTTCAATTTTAGTTACTTTTTAAAGTAATGTCGTTTGTTTGCTTATTCTACAGAATGCATACTAGGAATGAAGCCCTGACAAAGCAATGCTTGGTCGAAAATTTAATTAATGATTCTTTATAGTTATTGTGAAGTTTGTTAGGTTTAACTCGGAAGCTCTATAACAAAAAGACTTGCATTAATGAAAAGTTAACTTAAATTGTTGAATATAATTGCCAAGTATTGGTTATAAGTGATGGTTAAAGTAACTTTATTTTTATGAATCTACCTTCGAAATAACTTGAGATGAAATAATAAATATAAATGAGTTGTATTCAAATAGTTTTTTAGTTTACTATTTTCCTGCTGTTTAGTTTTATGCAAATAGTGGAATGAATTAATTATCAAAGTATTTCCTTGAAAATTTTGATATTTTAATAAAATGTGCGATGGAATTTGCAATCTAAATTAAATTCATCAATATTTAAGTCATAAATTGTGTAAGAACAGGATAAGATGAGTCTAGAAATATTCATAAAATGAATTTTAAATAATATCTATTATTTTAAATTTGTACATCATAATTTGTTGGGTAAGTATTACAATGAATCTAAGAGTTTCTAGAAATTGTGAAGTTCAGCTTGCTTTTGTTGATTCAAAGTGGAAATGAAGTTGAAAATTTTCAAAATAATAATGGCTGTTTGAAACTTCTGATTCTCTGTCGTGTATATTTTTTCCTTTCTGTCACAATACAATTATATTATGAATGGCTACTGTGGAGTTAATTTGTATTTTCAAATTATTTCAAGTTTTTGATTTCTTTTTATTTTCGGGACTGATGAAAAATTACTTCAAAGTAGCCAAAAATCAATCTGTAATTGTTCCAACAGTCTTTACCTGTAATTAGCAGATCTCAAATAATTTTGATATGAACAATTTTCTAAGATAACTTCATGTACTTAGGTTTTAAATTTTCACACAAACTAAATTCAAACTTATGAAATTCATTTCATTAAATTTTATTAATCTCTGTTAAGATAATTTTAACTTACATGAAGAAATAAAGAAGTTATTTTTTTAGCTATGTTTTCTTTAGCATTCTAAATTTCAGTCTTGAAATATGTATTTTATTTTGTGAAATCATATGTTAAGTTTCATTGATCATCGAAAATAAATTGATTTATTTAATGTAATTGATGGATGAACTGTTTTAAACAATTCTTTTATGTAATTATTTAAAATCACAATAAAAATTTTAAATTAGGTTGTATAATTTTTGACTTTATTGCAGGTGGAGTTATTCAATGTCCAGAGCAGTGAAATTTTTCCAGATTTTAAACATGGGAAAATAATTGAAGTCCAGAAATATTTACAAATACCAACAAATACAAACTAGTCAACCAAGGTATATAAGTTTCATACTCAATTGATCGTTACGCTATTGTTTTTATGGTGGCGCGATGGTCGACCGCCTCATTATTCTGTCAGCACGAGAATTCGAGGATGTGCGTATTATCTATGTATACGCGGTAAGTTTTTCTAACCTCTGAAATCATCGAAAATTTTAGAATATCATAGATGTAAATAACAGGTTAACTATTACTGCCGAAATTATCTGTATTTATTAATGTCATGTCAGCTCGTCCTTGTTGGAGCTCATGTCGAGTGATAGTTCCTCAGAAAGTATGCCATTGCAATTGAGATTATTACGTGTAATACCGTAATTTATTACCTTTTAAATGTGATGCATAGATTTCTAGCCTTTCATTAAATTATCCATCTTAATATGCACACGTGTCCATACTTGGAAAATTTCATCATTATTTGACATAATGGCATAAGTTAAACAGAAGCAATTCGTGAAATTATATCAAATAATTATTTAGAGTGGCCCATTATGGCATGAAATTAGTTATTTAATTATTTTTTCTAGATTATCTCGAGCGAGAGGACCACATGTTGGAAAGCTAACATGGATATCATCCTTGCCAAGAGAGGACCAGGATTATACTTCAACAAGAGAGAGTGGGTAAAAAAGTAATTCTCCCAAACTGTCCTCATCGAGAATTTTACCGGGGATGTTTATGGCATCATTGCAGGATGGTTTCCTATGGAAAACTAAAATTTAACATTACTCGACTAGCTATTTGTCAACATGGTCGGGAATTACTGCCATAGTTGTTCCATTAATATTTTTCTGTGCGGCGCAGAGGTTCAAGTCTCCCGAGGATGGTCTAATCTTCCTTGAGGCGCACGAGTGCTTGCTTCCCAAAGATGGGGAATTCACTAACTTTTCACGAGGTCAGGCACCTTTTGTGCTGCTATGGGAAAGTTTTACGTCCTGAAGCTAGGAAGAGAGTTCGCTGCCATTTCTCCTATTCACGGCACAAAGGTAAACATCGCCTTCCCTTTCTTTTTCTTCAATCTTCCTATTATTTACCATTACAATTCCGCATTTCTTAAATATTTCTTCCACTAACTTAATTTTTGGGCTTTATTTTCTCTAGGTACTTGGCTCGGTGGCGCTCGCCTCTCTGCTGAGAAGTCGGTGCTTCTGGTGAACGCTTCCCTGAATGACGTTCTGTCATTGAACTTCACCATGGAAAACGTTGGAGTTAGTAGACAAGCATTCGTGGACTGGTGCATCTTCGTCTTCGAGGTTTGCGTCGAAGACGTATTTTCCAAAAGTATTCTGGCCAAACTGTCCCCATCGAGAATTTTACCGAGGAGCCCTTTGCATTATAGCGAAGTGAAGTGACTGTGAATACACCGTCAAAACTATAGTGTCCTATGTGATATCAAGCAAACTTCGTGGATGGCCCTGGTCAATTGGTCACATGTCAAAAGTGAGTTGCTGTTTTCTGAGTCAAATCTTAATTATTTGCCCATTTAATTTGAGTGTCTTTAATAAACGCTATTATTTCCAGTGAAAAACACATCTCTAAGGAATTTTGACCAGAATATTTCGTTTACTTAGGCCATTAATTCGTCTTTTAGCATTACGTCATTTTTTTCTGCTCTACTTTCTGTTAATTTTTGCCTACTACGTCTACGTGACAACCATGTTGTGTATAATTGAGCCTTTGAATTGTAGTCAATTGTTTAAACTTTCCAAGTCAATGCTACGTCTGTTCGATAATCTTGGTAACTGTTCACAAAGAAGTACCGTATTTTCCGGCGTATAAGACGACTGGGCGTATAAGACGACCCCCAACTTTTTTGTTAAAATATATTATTCGTGCTATACTCTCCGTATAAGACTACCCCTTTTCCAACGCACACTACCGGTAAATAAAAAACATCAGATTTGATTTCAATATAGAAATTTTTAATTAATATGCTTATGACATCATGGCATGACATGATAGCATGAAAACGGTCACTAATAAACATAAGTCAGTTCCTCATAAAACATATAAAACTAAAACAGTGCAAGTGGATTAAACTTTTCCTAAAGCAGTCTGATACAAGGAAGTTAATAAACGATAGAGAGAGCTCGCAATTCACTGCGAGTCAGCAACGCAGTTTCCATTTAAAAACCTTTAAAATCCTCCTGTTCGTCATTTGATATCATCAGTACATCAATAACGTCTTGTTCTACATTTGTAAGGCAATCATCATATGGATCAAATTCCGTATCAGATGGTGTGGTCTCAGCTTCGACTTCCTCTTCATTTTGCCACAAGTAGTCGTCCTCCATACCATCTAACGAATTTGATATGCCACACTTTTTGAAAGACTTGATTACTGTTTTTGCATCAATGTCATTCCAGGCTTTTATAACAAATTTGCACAAAACATCCAATTGTGGAGCACGCATGTTTCCTCCTTTTGTGAATGACTTCTCACCGCTAACCATCCACTCATTCCACTGTTCTCGAATGCGATCTTTAAACGGCTTGTTTAGGCACACATCCAGTGGCTGTACCAATGATGTCAATCCTGCAGGAATAACTGCTGAATCTGTATTTAGTCTCGCAAGCCTTTCCTTGGTGCTGGGAGTTAAATGAGCCCTGAACATATCCCACACCAGTAGGCTACGTTTTTTAATAAGTTCACCTGGTCGCCTGCTCCATACGTTATCAAGCCATAGCTTTACCCCTTCTTCATCCATCCAGCCTTTTTCATTCACATGTACAAAACAACCAACAGGGAACTTGAGTTTCGGCATTGTTTTTCTTTTAAAAATAACCATTGGTCTCAGTTTGGCGCCATCAGCTGTGCAAGCTAGTACCACTGTAAAACTGGACTTCTCATGTCCTGTTGTTTTAATTAAAATAGTTTTTTCACCTTTTAGATGGACAGTCTTATTTCCAACCATATCAAAATTCATTGAGGTTTCATCCATATTTCCGATACTATTTAACGCATAGCCATGTTTATTGCGCTGTTTTATTACGTATCGATGGAGGTTATTTAATTTGGCATCAAGATCTGCAGGTAATTTCTGTGCAATTTTTGTCTTTTGCCTCAGTACCAAATTGTGCCTTTCTAAGAATCTAGTACACCAGGATACAGTGGCCTTAAATCTGTTGCTGTGATCTGGATTAGATTTTGCCCACTGAAGTGCAAACAAGCGTATTTTATTGCGTGTTACAACATAACCATTTTGGCGATGCTCATTCACCATGTCTGCTAAATGTTTTTCGAGTTCTGGCCAATGTGGGGTGCCTCTTCTTAATGCACACTTACCCCTTGGCATATTCTTCAGTGCTTTTTCGTTTGCTTTCCAGTCACGAACCATCTTTTCTGTTACTCCATAATGTCTTGCAGCAGCGCAGTTATTATGTTCCATGGCAAAGTTTACAACTTTTAGTTTGAAACTGGCTTCATATTTCTTTCTTCTTGTTAGTGGAGCCATGTTGGGGCCTTGACTGTTTGGCATTTATACGGTATATTACAACCAGTGCGATCTCTTATGTGGCTTCCGGGTAGCTTGCACCAACGCCATCTGAGAGAAATATTGAAAGGTGTAGGGGAGGTAAGAGTGGAAGGGGGAAGTAGGGGAGGGTTATCGTAGAGCTCACAAAGCCTGGTATATTAGATCTCAGCACTGGGTTATGGTTAGGGTTCTGCAAATGTGTGAAGTGTTTGTTCAGTGCGGCCACCCCTCCTCCTTGCTGCCACATTCCCGGCGTATAAGACGACCCCGACTTTTTAAAAAAGATTTTAGGTGCTAGAAAGTCGTCTTATACGCCGGAAAATACGGTATTTTGCTTTTGAAAGTCAGTCTATCTACCATATGTTAATGATTTAATTTACTCGAAATGCTATCATTACCTTGATTAATAAGGTATCAGTAAAGCTGATTGGTTTAGCTAACCAGTATCTTTACAAGCTTGTGCTTGCTATTAATAACTTTCTGTTGTCTATTGACTATTTGGATTTTGAAAGCGATGCCTCTCTAATGTCTTAGTATTATCCACTAATATTTTTAATGCTATAATTATTCTGTTTATGAACTTTTTATTATTACCATAGTTTATGGATTTTAAGGATAATCTGATGAAGTATCATTTGATTACATTCTTGCCGTCTTCATGTAATAACTTTACTTTGCTAAATATTTGGGTTCCATATAGTCTGATAGGTCCTCTTGAAGTTAAAATTTTGTTTAAAGATGTGTTTTTTGTTTAATAAAGTTTTGTTGTTTTTTATACAGAAAATTTAATAACGACATGAGAATTTCTTAAGCCATAGAATAGTGGATGCTATAGTTTTCCTTTAGGTTATTTTGTAAATTTTGTGGAATTTATTATTTTTTGGCAGTTAAGACAAAATTGTAAGCAGACATAGACAGTTGAGTTTTAATGTTTTAGCAGTCAATAGTTAGATTGAATGTATAGTATTTTTAGAAATTAGTTGTTAGTTAAGTAAACAAACAAAGACAGCCTATGTCTCTTTAATATAAAATTCTTTACTACCTTATATATATATTTGGTTGAATATTTTTTGTGTAGTTTATTTTTGGAGGAATGTGCAAATATTTTTCCAGCCCAGAACATGTTGCCTTATACTAATGGACTTTAAATTTTGTAGCATGGAAAATAATTCAAATAATGATATTTGCATGGAAATTTTATCAAACTTTTTCTTTGCCAGAACTTTGAATTATCTTAAGGAATTAAAGGAGGATATGACTTAGAAAGTCTTGGTCTATTCCCCAGTGGGATTGCTAATCATTATCAATAACTGTATTATTATTTCAATGAATCATATCATGTTATTGTTTGAAAGCATGCATTAATAAATTATCTGATCATTTGATAATAATAAAATAAAATCAACTAAAAATAATATTATCGGAATATTTACTCATAATTCTAGAGCATGATTATTTTCTTTTATATTCTAAAGAGAGTTAAATCTTTAATTTGACATAATATTGGCTCAAATACTTTATAATGAGGTCCATGTGAGTGAAATAAAATTTTAGGGCAAGATTCGTTTAGGTTCATTTGATTTTTAACTATGAAAGATTAGTTCTTTGGATGTTTAGAATCGAATTCGAATTTTAAAATCATAATTTAAGGATTTTGCTTGATGTGAAATGACAAAGTTCTAGTGACAAAGGTTGTAGATATGGATATTAGTTTAACTTGGAATACTATGGGATGTGAGATAAGGCATTTATAAAGAATGGTTGAGCAATTGTTTAGCTAGAATCAGCTTCTTGGTGAAAATTTGGGTGAAATATTTGCATTACAAGCTTACTCTCTTCAAATTTTTAAGAAACTTCCTTGAACAACCTGAAACTCCTCACAATCAGTGGTTCTGCTTTTCTATGGCTTTTGAAATTTTCATGCTATTAGGATTATAAATGTTTTGGAAACAGCAATAACAGTGAACAATGTATTACCTTCTTTTAAGCTGATACGGTGAAACCTTTTGCTGCAGAATACTTAGGCACACCATTTTGTCATTTTTAATTAATTATTGACATAGGAGATTTACTTATTTGTCTCACTTGTAACTAGTGACCCAGATAGCTAGAATCGAATTTACATATATAAAGGTGAATGAGCCTTCATTCAACTTACTGTTTTGTTGACTGATGGAAAGCTAAAGCACAGATCTCTTTGTTGCTGATGAGAATAGGGAGAAAGCATGATGCTTAAGTTCTGAGAATGGCTTTCACTTCAATTTTTCATTGATGGATGTGTAACAGACGAAATATAGTATTTTTGATCTCAAACTCAGGGAATTACTTTTGTTTAAACATTTAATAAACAGTTTTTTCAATTGATATTTTGTCATGATGTTTCTCTCAGATCTTAGAGATAATTCTTGTAGATCTTAAATTTATGATGACATATTGCTTGAATAATTTACTTGCGGTGCAAGGTTATGTTCATGTAATACCCGGATTAACTGATAGAAAAAAGACAAACTTCTTGTACCTATTTTTAAATTCTGAGAATGTTTTCACCTCAATTATTCTTTTGTAGAAAGGAAGTATGATAGATTAAATAAAGTATTTCAGTTCTTAAACAGGTCCATCACATGTTAGATATTCATTACAGTAATGCAGTTTGCGATTAGTTTCCCCATTCATTCACACTTGCAGTTGATATTTTGACATCCAGTTTACTAAAATCTTTGAGATACTTCGAATATATATTTTTGCGATTATGATGATGATGATGCATTGGCTAAGATATATAATTACAGCTCAATTTCACATTTAATTTAGAGATTAGAATTGAGTCTTCATCTACCAATTTTGTTCTTACTGTAAAAATTCTTGTGTTACATCTAAAATTTCAATTGCTTGACTAACTCAGCTTCTTGATAATTTAATTATTTTAAAAATGCGTTAGATTTTCATTGTGATAAAGCAGTTTGCATAGTAGTCTGTTCTTCTATTCATGTTTACAATTGAAAATGCCTCTTTACATTTTGTCGTATAATCTTACTGAATTACTTTAGACGTTATGATAACACTTCATTTGATTAATTAGCTTACAGTTAAATGTTAGGTTTAATTTCAATATTAGAATTGATTGTTAACGTTAAGAATATTGGGAAACCATAATTGTTCATTTTCAGATCACTCTGAAATTATAGCCTACCATTACAATTGCTTGAAGCCCTCTACTTTATGTATTAAAGGTATAGAAACCTATTGGTAGGTCATTTGTCAATTAATATTGGGCAAAAGACAAAGAAAGTATAGGAGAATTCTTGATCAGAATGTTCATAGAATATTATCGGCTTAGAAAGAGGTTTTGCTGTATCATGACTTCTCTTTAAAGACATTTATGTGTCATATCAATTTATTGTTAATACCTGGCTTTATAAATGCATATATTATCTGGGGGTTTGCTTTCTTGGCTTGAAATTCATTTCTCACATTCAACTAAAATGTAGGTACTAGGAGGGATCTTAGCTTTACTGTAATTTGAGTGAGTGATATTTTTTAAACAAGCTTTGAAAGTTTAAGAAAAGATTGATGCTAAATCTAGTGCATATACTGGCAAAAAAGCCAGTGCGATAGACGGACACCCGTTTGGATGGCAATGAAATTAATTCCGATACTCCGTCCGCCGACGTAGGAGATCAGAATAATTGGTGCCAAGTGGTAAGCAAAAGGTCCCCTCCGCTGATACGTACAGTGGCCACGTTTCTTCACCACTTATGTCGGCAAATTCGTCTCGCTCGAGAGACGAAGAAGAAATCCCCCTTCAAATAATAAGGTCAAAAATACCTCAAATTTATCTTAACGACTCTAAAAACTGGGTACAACTTTTTCGTAAGATGTGCAGCTTCAAGCAAATGGCGCAATTGTTCGGGAGATGAGTTATTGTTAATTGTACTCCGGTGAAAGACTTAAAGAATTTTTAATCAATGACAAAATTGAATTTTTTACTTATCGATTCGCCTACGAGAAGAAGAGTAATTTTATCATAAGAAACCTCCCGATCGATATTTTAACAGGTGACACCAACGACTCCCCCCGGGATGATAACATTATTTGCAGTAGAATATCGTAATTGAGGACTTCGCGTCCAACCAAAAAAGATTTTGAACAAAATCAGTTCCCTTACGGCCTCTTCCATCATTTCGAGCTTGATAATAAAGAAATGATAAATTCTTAAATGTCTGATGTGTATGCGGCTTTAAAATGGAAAAATTCAAGCCCCTTAACCTTCCGGCGGGCGCGCTCTTTTCCATCCCACGAGCAGGCGCGCCGTGTACAGAGTACATGGCGCGTACATTCACATAACGATGCCAGTTATCTTAGAATATAGTGGCTATTTTATGAATACTATGAAAGAGCTTGGCCGTTGATAATTAAAGTTTATTTTAATATTTATATTTTACACTTTTATCATAGTTAATTTTTTTTAAATCATCCTTTTCTAAGGTTAACCATTTTTTTAGAGTTTAGCTCGCCGACGAATCTTGATGCTCGTTGTCTTCCAGGCATGGGGTGTATATAATACTGTGGCTTTCGAATGTTTCTTACAGATAAATCTACCACATTTATCACACTTTATAGTCGACGTATTATTTACGCACAGCATACATCGCCCTCGTGTTACACCTGTTATGGGAACATTTTGCTCTTATTGCGGACGATAGCGCTTTAGATATCCAGATGAATCCGCAGGAAAAGTAAAGATTGTCGATCTCATTACTAAATGTTCTTTCATCAGACCTATCGCTAAATTTTCAGAAAGATTCTCCTTCTGTATTGTCTTTCTCCGCATGCTCACTAAAGTACAGTATTTGGGTATTTATTCCTGCTATATTCATCAGAGCGAAGAACAAATTAAGAGGCCATCTCCTTGTTATTCTTGCAACGGAGTATGCTGCATACATTTTGTCCACCTTATCAACTGCACCCTTGGAACTGTTATAATCCAAAATTATATTTGGTGTATTTGTAGCAGTATCTACATCCGACGAATCATGCATGGTAGATAATAATATTACTGCTTTCTTCACTCGTGGTACGTAAGACACTAATGTCACGTTTCTCTGGAAACCAAATAGAGATGAATTTATTCTTCTTGATTTATTACGAAGAATTTCATTTGGGATCTCACGCTTGTTCTTACGTATAATCTAGAGAACAGCAATGGTTAACCGTTTCGACCCGCGTTCTCAGAGCGCCTACGAGCCTGGGTCTATTCGATGACGTAGGCAAAGGGTGTAGGTAACGGTAAATGGCACACGGGTTCGGCTTTACCCGAAGGGAGCACGAGTACTCAAACACCCACGCGGGTCTGGACGGGTTGAAGAGACTCAAAATGAATCAATTGACCCGCCTTGAATCGGTTCCTCCGTCTTCCTCGTCCCTCGCCGCGGTTCTCAATGAAAACCTGCTTATATGTGGAAGCCATTGTAATTTAGCGATGGTTCTTGCGCAGAGTGGTTTACAGGTTGTTTTTTTCCTATTTGCGATATGTTGTTGATTTTTTTAATGTTAGATATTGATAAAAAAATATATCTCTGAAAATTGGTTCACTTATTACAAACAGAAAAAAGTGTATATTGCTTGTAATATTACTTTAACTTGAGTACATATTTCCACCGATTTATTGCGTCCGACTCAGATGGACGAAGTTAGATGTCATACGACGACATTCATTTTGCTTCTAAATGATTTTAATAGAATCTAGTCGAAAAGCAAAACCTTCTCTTAATTAGCATAAGCATTTGCTTTTACTTGCTAGCAAATGCTTTAAATGACGAGTAAAATGCAAACTTGTTTCCATAGAAATGAAGGAATCAGCTATAGCCGCCACACGAACAGCATTAACTTGTTCAATTGAAACGTACATCGGTAACTATTGCTTGAAAATGAGTTATTGTTAATTTTATGATTAATAAAGATATTATAATCGTGTGAAAAAGTGATAGAGAATGTGAAGATGTATCCTTTCTTATTTTTAGAGGAATGGTCTATAAGAAACATGGCGGTGTATTTTATCGAAGATGATTGGTAAACGTCGTTCGCGATTAACCCATTATCGGCCGGAACTATTCGCCATCGATGAATTTTGATGTTATTTAAATTTTTATACGTTATGAGGCTGTTTAATACATAGATGCCGTGAAAAATCCAAATTTTTTGCGTTATCTTAGTTTTTGGACGTGTTCGAAATTTCGTACGGTGGCCGTAAGGGGGTAAAATATATAAATTAAACGTCAAGATGTTTATTAACATTTTTATTACAGTAAACGTTAAAAATCTCTTTTTTTAAAACTATACATGGTAGTAAAACAGAATATCTTTTTATAAATCAGCAGAAAAGTCCATTCTGCGAGTTTTACATAATCATATCTTAAGGATTTCAAGCGCATTTCGCTATAATACTTACTAAGTAATCAAGTACAATAAACTCACATTGTTGTCAATTTTTAAATCACATTGTTAATCATTTTCAAATCATATTGTTAATCGTTTTCAAATCACTTGTTTTCTTTCACGAATTTAGCGCGTGTGAAAGGCGACAAAGCATCCCTTTGGGTGAAGTCCTATATTACATTTAATACAGTAAAATGAAGCAGTATTGTGACAATTTCCACAACGCCTCGGTTTCTCAATACCATCAACCAGATGGTCAATACCGTCAAAACGAATTTCTGGAGTTTTTTTTAGGAATAACTGGGGCAGGTCCGGGTCTGTTCGGCAGGGTTGGGGTAGATAGTAAAGCAATTACAATTCTTCGGACAAACTCAAGAAGAGAAATATTTTTTTCCTTGTACCGGAACAACATTCAAGCGTTTACAACACTGCCGTTTAGCATGAACCTGATCAAGGGCCAGTACCAACACTTTTTTCGGATTTTGATTCGATATATGGCACGTTGTTGATCGAATGTATTCACACTGCCCATCCGCGGTAGTAGTAGGTAGGGTAGTTTTAGTCCATTTTCTTGTGACTGATTTCTTGCTTTGGGATGTTTTCTTCTGTCTTTGAGACGTTTTATTCTGTCTTTGAGACGTTTTCTTCGTCCTTTTTTTTCTTAGCGGGAGGTTCATACTCAGGCTCGGGCTCATATTCTTCTGTATCCGGTGTGTTGTCTTCAGAACCACTGGTGTCTACAATTATAGCTCTCATGATCGGCCGAAGGTTATCTCGAGATCGCATTCCCCTAACTTCAATAGGCTGTGCTAAAACTCCCTTCCCAATATCGCGAATACTGGTGACGTCATCTGGCCCTGCTTCACTATGTGCATCGTCTTGATCAGAGTCATTGCCGTCATTTGGTGGGAATAAAACGAACTCAAGCGCGTCCATTTCGGAAATATCCTTGGCCAGCTCATCCTCTTCGTCAAGTTGCTCAAATATATTAACAATGGCCTCGCCATCCGTGTTCAAATTGTACCTGCAAACAATACCACATTTTTTACCCCCTTCCGGCCACCGTACGAAATTTCGAACAGTCAACAAAAACCACATACCTGACTGACATTATTATAACCTTTCATCAAATGACCACTCATACATGTAGTTCATGGTCTACACAAGCCAGTAACACACTCAGGAACAGAATTCAGATTAGTTTTACCAATAAAAAATAAACAAATACTCACCGGCGTGGCATTTTGCGTCGCGCGCCAACCTAGACGAAATCTGACCGCGTGGGAAATGGAGGGAAAGTGGCGCAGCCAGGCGGCACGGGTGAATGGCTGGACCTTTCCCTCAAAAATAATAAGCTAGCGAACTCGATGCAATGACACATCGCGTCACGGCACCGGTTTGTTTACCTCCTTGTTTAGCGTACGAAATTTCGTACGGTGGCCAGTAATGGGTTAATTGCGTTCAAGTAATAAGGTTATACTGATTTGTCCTCCTTGGTGCGAGGATCTGACACAAAGGGAGAAATATTTTTTTATTAATCCAAAGCTGGTCTTTCATAGAGAAGATCAGTAAGGAATCGATAGCATAGAATTTTATGTATGTATGGTGTTAGCTAAAAACATGCAAAAAGGAGGGGTTGAAAACAAGTCATTTTTTGAGGATCGCTTTGTAATATGAATATAAATCCCTTTTAAAAAGTTATAATCTACCAAATGCTTTGCGTAATACCTATTGCGTATTGCTATTGCGTATTGCTATTGCTTATTATTATTATTGCGTATTTTCTGAAATATTATCTAAACTCGTCTCAATAAGGATTGAATTAATCGTCCATGACGCCAAAAGAGCGATCAATTATGTATTTTTATGAATTTTTAAAGCAGAAACTGAAACTAATTTCTGTATAGAGCCGAGCTGAAGTCTATATGCACTTTGGCAAATATGTTATTTGTTGAGTTTCATGTTCTATCATAAATTAGTTTTATTTGTTCATGACGATGAAGGATTTTCAGCGAAATTTTCTTTCGTTTATTCCGCAGTATTACACGATCAATTGTGAGAGGCGGTAAATGCCTCTGGCACAGGCCCTCGGCACGACCAAGCTCCCAGGTGTGCAAATGATAATTATAAATATATATATATATATAAAATATAAAAAAATTATAAAATATAACATATACAATGTCACTCCTGAGTTAGATTCCGGAACCTTTGCAAACGTAGTCTTCAAGGAGATCAAAATAATTCTGGGATTTCCATGGGTAAAACCCAAGGCGAGAACTACACTAAGGTAAGCCCACATAGTCTTTCTTATATGATAAGACTGGTCACCATCACCACCTGCTGAGCGTTAGGCACCTGCCCCTCAGCAGGGGTGAGGTCGGAAATGTCGGATCCCTTGGATTTCCCCGAAACCCCTTTCATTTTTGAAAATTGAATTTGAAATTCTTTAGCGTTATTATTTGCCAATAGAATTTTATCATAGATATTCACGTAGAATAAGGAGTTAGTCATAATTCAGTGAAGTGAGATATCACACGTCTCTGTTGGTTGAATTGAAGGTGAAATTCTTTGAAACTCCTCAAAATGATCCGAAAAAGAAATAGATTAGTGAGCATTTAAAATTTTATTTTTTCCTGATAGACATCGATTTATATAAAAAATGCGTAAATGATTTTCATTCATTGTTTTCTTATTATAAAAACGGAATTTTTCTTTGATTGATACTTTGCATCCATTACGAAATGCGCAAAAAAAGAGGTTCAATTCGATCGTTCATTCTCATTTCGTCTTTTCTCATCTACATGAATGGAAATAATTATAGAAAAAATTCAGTTTCGCCTTTCCAAATCAATTCACAGTGAGAATATTAATATAGTTGTATGTAAAAAAGGGAGCACGAACGTCAAGGCTGCATCAATCAGGTAACAATTATTTCAATATCCTTTCAGACATCCCGTAACGAAAGAAAGCCTTCGCTTTTGAATCGCGCGCGTACGACAAAGACGATGATGACGTTAGGGGTTCGACTGATTCAAACGGTGCGAGTTCCAAGTCAAACATGGACGAGCAAACTCCTCCGCAAATAACCCGTTCGACTCCCGCCGCTTCACTCGCCCCGCCGCCACTCCCGCCGCCGACTGGCGATCTACTTTCCAGAAATGGATGTTAAATCTTGTTACCCTCTCGGGGTAAAATTCTACCACGAAAGAAAATTTAATTGAGTACATTTTAGACTCGACACGAAATTTCATTGATGGATCTCTTAACGTTTTTGAGTGGAATGCTACCGGAATTAAAAAAAAACTTGACTTACTTACATTGTACTTGTTAATAAAATCATTGATATTGCTTTGATCGCTGAGACACACCTGGTCGCCGATATATCCATCGATTTTCCACTGTGCCAGGCGATACAATTCTAGGAAAATAGGGAGTGTTTGCTTTATGTTTCTAAAAGATTAAAAACAATCAATGTTCCGAAATTTAAAAATCTCGAAGCAATAGGTATTACGATCAAGCGCGAACGGAACCTAATTTACTTTATTGCGGCGTACAATTCGCAAAAATATCCTAAAATCGTTTTTTTTCAAAACTTTTTAAAAAATTCTCGAACTCAAGAGCTATTCTATGAGGCGATTTAAAATGCAAAAAAATAAAGCATTGGGATGTCGAACCAATAACGGAGAAATCTTCTTGAGTGGATGGCGCAATTCCGCTTTCAAATTCATGCCCCCCGATCAATTCACACATATCGTTAAAAATCACCCAGAATGGAATGACATTCTCGACTAATTTTTAACCTCGTTTGAGACGAAGCAGATTGATTGTTTTTAATTTCCTCGACTTCCGATCTTCGCGCATTTTCCCGTAGACCTTGGCGATGTTTTTTCCGAAATTTTTAGAATCCTCTTTAGGGATCGTTTTAAGTCTCCTCTTGATATTTTAAAATTCGACGAGACAAAAGATTTCACCGATCATGACGAAATCGATTCGGAAATTTTTACTTTGACGAAGCCCATGAATGTAGCTTTCGTAAAAAGTTTAAAAATTAAAAAGAAATTGCCAATGGGCCACGTCAATCTCCCGCGAATCATTTTAGACAAAATTGCAACTCGCGACATAGTTAGAAAATTATTCCAAAGAACCGGGAATATGACATACGACAATTTATGACGACATCTTCGCTCGGAAATGCAAAAAGAGATTAAAATATTTTAAAATGGTAAAATCGAACGAGAGATTGACGAACTGGGCTCAAACGACCCTAACAAAAGAGCCCTTTGGAAATTCATTTGCAAAATCAAAGGGAAAAATCAAGGAATAAATATTCCGATAAAATCAGAGAATGGTAATTTTATCATTTCGGACTCAAAAAAATTGTACTTTTTGGCGATCTTTTAAAACTTTTACTCCTTTTGACTCCTTTCCCAGAAGCCGTCGGGCCGCCACCCCGCGCATTTGGCAACACCGCCGATGTCTCAGCGGCCCGCCGGACCGTGACGGAAAAATTCATTGAAAGTGTTAATGAGTCGGTCACATCCCTCGCCTTCGCTCCTGTGTCGGAGCCAACCTTGACGTCTGTTGACGAATTGAAAAACGTAATAAGAAACTTGAAGACAAACAAAGCCCCAGTCCGGGATGGAATCACAGCGAAAATGGTCCTTTCCAAATAACATTCTGTCAGCCATTGTTAAAATTTTTAACTCTTTAATGACTGTTGGATATTTTCCCAAAGACTGGAAAACTGCAAAAATTGATACCGAAGCCAGGAAAGGACAACTTAGACTCTCGCCCAATAAGTCTCTTGGCAATTCTTGGCAAGTGCTTAGAAAAAAGTTCTACTCAATCGACTCAACGAACATATCGCGCTTTTTAATCTTATACCCCAATTCCAGGCAGGGCTTAGGACAGGTCTCGGAAAATTGACAGAGGATATCGTCGATAGTTTGAACTCGAAGCAATCAGCGACCGCCTGCTTTTCAGATTTTCAAAGTTCATTCGACAAGGTTTGGCACTACTGCTTTATTTTCAAATTAATTGACTGTGGTTTTCCCTTCTATCTTATTAAATGGATTGACTCTTTCCCGGTACGATAAGCCTAGACTCCAAGAAATAAATGGCTACAGTATTATATCTAAAGTATGATTAATTCACCGCTAAGAAAGCCTATATTTATCTCTACGAGTATTTGAGTGCCACCATGGAAAGATTGCTGTAACGCTACATATACTATTCTATCTTGTACGAAAACTCGAGAGAGCGGGGCTAAGCAGGATGGATTAGAATTCCAATTTAAGCTGCGGATATGGCGGCGTCTGATTGGATATATGTGCAATATTGTGACTCGGCCAACGGAAGCTACTGCGATGTATCGGTGGAGTTCGTTAAGCACTCCCCGGTGGTCTCTCGCAGGGGAACCGTCAAAGCACAGCATGCTGATGCGGCGAAAATTGGGTTTCACTTGGAATCCTCCCATGCATCAATTAACCGCTCTCTCGTTGCCTAGGATTAATCTCACGGGAGATAGGAATACATTTCAGGAAAAGTACACAAAATAGATCAGCCCCTTTAAGATGACCTTGCGATGGTCATCGAGTTACTGTTTAACATTTTACAGAATAGTAAATCAAGATCATTTATTCCTGATATAAAGGAAAGACACAATCAGCATTGTTTAGTTCATTATAATGGCTTACTTTAGAATGTATAATTAGATGATTTTATTATTACCTTAAGGCCACAAGTAACCTCGGTCGTTTGTTGCGGTCTTTTTTTACCTCCTGAACCTAATATCTAAAATTGAAGTTTTATTTTCCAATCCTGCTAGTGACGCCAAATGGAAAATATTCTCTTTTAGTTTATTTAGCGAATGATTTCCATCTCTCCTATTAAATTACGATGTTTTGGTGTTTGAATGTAGAAAACGCAGCGGCAAAATTACATTTTAGTTTCACATGTGGTTTATCTTAAGTAACTTATCTCTCATAAGGAATATAATGGAAAAGTAGGACGTCGTTTGAGGCAGTTGCAACCAATATTTCTGCTTGAATCTGCTTATACAGTTAGAGATGGTGATTTTCTGTTGTGCTGCATAGAAAGTTATGCCAGAAAGGCCCGGGTTCGATGCCGGGCGGTCAATATGTCTCCAGTTCAAAATACATCGGATTAGTATTTCAATATTTTTTTTGATGCACTTATCGAAATGATAGGAAGTTCGTGCTTGGCTTGAAGATGTAAGGTAAGAATTGGATTATGAAAAAAAATTCATAATACCGTACTATTCCTGGGTTCGATGCCAGAGCACATTAACATTTCTCTCAAAAGGAATATAAGGGAAAAGTAAGACGTCGTTTGAGGAAGTTGCAGCTAATGTTTCTGCTTCAATTTTCATACATAGATGGTGATCTTCTGTTGTTTAGTATTGGGGTACAAGTCAGCTCCATAATACACTTACTTTCTGCAAAGAATGTTCTTCGTTGGTTTTGAGTGATACATATATAGAATATATATCTGTTATTTGTGTTTAATCATTGTTTCCGAGAATCATTTTTCCCTTTCGAAAAATGTCTCCTAAAAGGTGGTGCTGCTTATCCTAATGTGATCATCGAATATATTTTATAATCCTTAAATCGTTTTTGTCATCATCGAAGAAGGTGTTCATTCAAAGGATATGAGATTAAATCTTTAGGTGACTCTGTAGACTTGATTATAATTTCATTTACTTTGTTCACTGGTTTGGAAAAAAATATAGGCTGGAAGCAGCTATCTACCAAAAATTATGAGGCAAGTGTTACGATCAAGACTGTATTAAGAGTAATTATCAATTTGCATTTCCCCGTTGAGAATCAACGGGCACTTCTGCTAGTTTATAATAATTCAAAAGAGTCTAAAGAGAGAATTGTTTTGCGGTTAAGCTTATTTGAATGAAAGTACGCTATAAAATGAGATGCACGTTTCTTATTTTCATTTTCCGATGAAGAATAAAAGTAGATACATTCAATTTCGTGCGTGAGATAACATTTGGAGACCTTAAGGAATAAGAAAGTGTTCTTATAAGAAGAAAAGAGGCTAAGATATCAAATAAATTATATAAAAAAAATCGATGAGTACTGTTCGACAGGGTTTTCAAGAAAGGGAGAGTAGCATTTTCATGACAAAAATAAACACAAATCGTAGGTGAAGAATTTTGGAAAAATTGTCATTTTTCATGATACACTGATAATATTTATGCACGTATAAAATTACGAAAAAAATGTTCATTCATTTATTTCAGTAAAAACCTTTCTATAGCTTGGTTTCAAATACGTCTTATTTAAATCTCTTTCAAGAGCCTATTTCTGGTGGAAAACCTTTATTATCAGCATTAAAAAATACCAATTTTATAAAAATTTAGTAAAGAAGTATGTTTTCAAAAACCACCTTCCGTGCCACAGGGTGAACCTTGGCGGGCCGTTCTGTTGTCCTTATAGTGAGGTTGGGTTGTCCTGAGAGTCTTACTTAAAATTTGACCATGCATATTGAAGGGGTCGCATACAGAAGTAGCAAATACGGCTATAACAAACCTCCTGTGTATACAAATAAGCCAATAATCACGTATCCCCAGTTCACTTCCCGTTTATTTATTCTGTAAAACTCCCCAACCACAAAGGCTTTGATTCAATTCCTCCGGTTCTTATAGAACTAGCATTCATTTCCAATCCGTATTCCCACTATATCTGCATTAATAATACAGTTCAACTTTGACAAATCTAATCTAAGCTGTATTGACACAATAATTTTGTAAAGAATTTGAATTTTTATTTTCTCTTAAACCTTTACATAATTAAAGTTTATAGTTATAATGGTATATTCATCCCTGAGTGCTTATTGAAATTATTACTGCGTGTCAATGAACTATATGTAGTACAAGCAATTGTATTCCTTAATTCATGATTTATAAATTTATGAGTAATTTTTAGTGTACCAATTTCAAAGAAAAAATATTTCCTAAATATGTATCCATGTTAAATAACCTCTTCTGGCGATGCCAGAAAAAAATCTTAAATAATTTCCAAAGTAAAAAATCAAAATAAATTTCAAACTATCGCAAGAATAACTAAAAATTGTTCATCGTAACTCTCATTCCTATAATACTCCTAAAGTGTCTCTTCATTTTCTTTCCGCCTTAAAACTGTTCCTGTCACATTATCGTCGTTTGTTATTGTGGCTCTCCGTTTTCCTCTTGTTACGAATTCATTATCCGGAACCTTTTTCACTTAAGATGAATGGAATGTATTTACTCAGCAAGCATCCTCGTAAACGGCATTGTACTTGCTGTAATCGAGCTTCTATGAATGGCCTTCATAACGGCCGGTCATACCTGGAAAATACTATTCTTGCCTCAGAATACCTTGGGAATGGCGTCCACTCTCGAGGAATTGCCAACAAGAATTTCGGCATTCAGTTTGTCTTTTGAGACAAACTGAATGTTCTTTCGAGTGGTTGCAGCGTAGGTTCGACGTCCACGACCACAGGGAAAATATTGTCTCGGATATCGGTCCTAAAAAGTGCGAAAGTTGTAGGATTCAAGTAGTGTATTTATAATAGTAAAGTTAGTTATTAGCTAGAAGGCTGTTTTAAACCACCAACTACCGCCAAAAGATTCGGAGAAGGAGCGAGGATAAGACGAGTGGCTACCAATAGACAATTTAATTATTGTCAAGGATACAACTGGAGCAGCAATACAGCAGTATTGTACGTGTGTTAATAACGCCATGAAAGGAAAAATTGTACGTCCAGAGTGATATGACGCCCACCTGTGGAGCATTTTCAATAGTTTTTGAAGGAGAATTGAACTGCCATTACGGAAACAGAAGATAAGGGCTCCCAGTCAAAATATCTGAGACCCGCGCTAAATTTTTTCTTGGTTTACGTTGAGGAAATGTGCCCGGTAGTGGAAAATAACCTAGAATTCCTCTCCTTGGCCCTGCTTTAATTCTAATGTGGTAGTGAATTTTCTAATATTGGAAGGGAAATATTACGTCATATGTTGTGGAGCGTGTGTATGTCGAGAGAGTGGAAAAGTATTCCATTATCGACTCCTATTTTACTGTTTTCTTCGGAAGTGACATTCGTATGAAGCGCGACCTTTGGTTGTGTTTGCAACAAAGGATTGCATTATGTCCGAAGGTATGGATGTAATTCATGATATTGTTCAATTAAGTAATTATTTATTTCAACTAACTGATAAATGGATTTAAGTTCTTGGTTCTGGTTTGGTTACTATTAACTTATTATTTATTTCAACTAACTAATTAATCGATTCAATTAACTGTTTCATTACGGAAGATAATTTTCTCGAACAAGTTGCTTTACGAAACTTCTAAATGTATACAATGAATCAAACTACGGTGACTTTTTGACATGTTTGCATATATTCCTGTATTTAATTAGGATAACATTAAATAAGAACGGTTTTAAGGAGGGAGGAACTCTATTCAAATGTATGCAAAGAGTGCAATGGATATGTGTTCATATGACATTCCTCTGCCTTCGTGATTCCAATTAGAAGGAATGTTATGGCGGCACTGTTTATGACCTCCATGGGGCAATGTTTCGTAGAAGGGTATTGTACGTCCGTGGAATATCCGCGTTTAAGCAGCTATTATTAGCTACGTATTTGAAATTGTACAATCTGATGATAATAGAGAAATTAAAGTTTCAGATTCAGAATTCAGTAATGTTAAATTCAATATAAATTTGCTACTTTCCTATGTATAGCTCGAGCAATATGATTTTCAAGTAAATGAAATACAATGAGACGCATTAAATTGAATTGAAGGTTGGCATCTTTAGGTCAATTTCGAAACGAATGCTCTAAAACAAAGTCTTTGGCAACATTAAATAACCGTATAGGATAAAATGTAAATTTAAAGGTATGCCAAGAGAGGATAGCTTCGTATTTTGTGTAGTGAGGAGAATTATGATGACAATTTCAGTTAAGGATATCCTCTACTCAGTTCATCTTCATGAAATTTGTATTTTTTAGAATCACAAAGGATCACTCTCATGTGGAAGATTCCTCTCTTAGAGGTACCATTGTTGCGGTAACAAATATTTTGTTTTACTAAAGTTATTATTTAACCGTAAGGATATTTAATCGCTCTCTGAGTATCATGAAGTTCAAGTATTGAGTTATTAATGAAAATCGATAACTTGAATTTCGCAGTCGAAGCCAGAAGACCTGGAGTATTTGTTATATTTTGTCCATAAATATTCCTGTGGAATTTTCCCTGATTTAATTGGATGATTTATAATAAAACAAAATATTTATTATTCCATTAATTCTAATCATTCGGTCTCTTGGCATAAAAAATGCGTTTTAGAAACGGAATGTTATTTGGTATTATCTGTATATTTGTATACTTTTAAATTAAAATATGCTTAAGATGTAACTTCGGAGACGAGAAATGTCTCGTAAGTTTAATTATGCTTCAGATACGCGACAATAAGTTAATATATAATTTTATCATCTACAAACATGGATGGAATAGGCTTTTGAGATCGCCTTACTTGTGTATAAAATAAGTAAACAACAAAAGAGTACATTCAGAACGCGTATAAAGGAGATCGAAATTTTTATGAAGTAACAAAAACTAATTAATCAACTAACCAAGTTTAATATCTTGTTTTTGACTTCGAAACATAGGCTACATAACATAACATTATGAGGTGATAAATCATGTTGTGTTTAGCAGGATTAAGATTTTTACACAGGGTTCATAACAGAGGATTTCCTTATTATTAGGAAACGCTTATTGATTTTGAGTATTGACCTTAAAATGATATCGATTTGGTTATTCATAACTTAAAACCATCGCTAGTACTATAGTATTAGGAAAATATTGAAAAATTATTGAGGTTTTGTTTAGCAATAAATGTCTTTAACGCAGTGCTTATTAAATAAATTTGCGGTTAATGGTAGTTATGTGAGGTTTTTTTCGAAAATTATCCATGTATTTCAATGTCAACAAATATGTTTGTGATAAAATAAAAACGTTACCCTGAGTATTAAATTCGAAAATGAATTTATATAGAGCGAGACTGCGAATGCACCGGATCGAGATTTCACGCTGTACTCCTCGGATCGCTCTGACAGGACAACTCAATAGAATAAGTTCATTCCTTCCACATTTCAATTAATGCTTAACTTAATTTCCATAAATTTAAGTAATACAAAATTACAGGTAGGAATCTCAGTTTCTTCCGTGCCAGAAACTGTTTCTTATAAGAACCGCCTGAGCTGATTGTGAGCAGTAGTAGTTGATCCCTAAATCTTTGCTGAAAGCATGAAAATATGCTACTTGATATTTTGCAAGGTGTTTGTAAAATGATTTCTCAAATATCGTACTACATGACTAAAGAATTGATGCAAGTCTACAGAAATTACTATTGAGATAAGTTTACTTAGAATAAATTAAAGGTTCTATTCTATCTCTAAATGAATTCTTTTAATTTACAATTTAATATAACGCAACAAAAAATTGTGAAGAAATTTTTTTTAATACAAATTCAAAGAATACAGAAATAATAAATTATATTGGTTTTGGATTATTTACAAGGGTTTGCAGTTAAGCAGTAGCATAACTAATAACCTCCAACTTCTTCTCCTCGATTTAATTCCTCCTTTCAGCTACGTCGTTTTTTCTTTTCTTCTCCTCTAATTTCTGATCTTCAATTTCAGACGTTTCTTATAGTAATTCCTTCTCTCAATCCTCATTTCCTTTAGGACATCCAACCTTACAGGTCTGGATGCCTGTATTTTTACCGTGCTGTCTACCTTTGTGTTATCTCTTAATTTAGGGGTGTGTTGAGCCTCTACAGTTTCTTTAGTTCCTGAATAGAATGAAATTCGAAATACAAAATTTCCGTTTTCATCAATACATAAATAAATCTTGTTTAGAAAGAAAAACTTTTTACCTATTCTCTCCCCAATCGTCTTCGGAAGGCTTAAATGATCCACTGTTCTCGCTGATAGTAAAATCTCAGGGACAATATTTTTTTTCCCTAAAAGTTTAGACATCACGTCCGAATATTCGAATTCTTTCCTCCCTCTTCCGGTTTTATTTGCGTTGTCCAAATACCTTTTCTACCCTCTCTCCAACACTTTCCACCTGTTTTCGCAATTCGCAGGTGGCACATCCTGTCGTATTTGGGCCCACAATTCCACCGCTACCACTTCAAAAAGTCTCTTTAAATTTTTTATTTTGTAAGTCCCAACTAGTCCCCTTAATTTTTTGTAAATATCAAGGAACATGAGGGTGCTGTTTCTCGTCCAAGTGAATGATTCCTTGGATTCGTCATCCCGGCTGCTTCCTTCGAAGACTAAAGATTAACTTAAACCTAAAGAAGGGGACAGATGGTTATATACAGTCACAATAAAATTTCAATATGATATGAACCATAATCTACAGAGATGTTCATTGCCAATTTGAATAGACAGGTGAAACATTTGTTTCTTAAAAAGGGTAAATTTACCAAACTAACTGCATAAAAATATTTTTTTTGTTAACAGAGTAAACATTTCACCTGTCCTTTCTAATATATTCCCAAGTATTAATTAGTTCAGAATCAGTAATATCCTTCCAAATTTCAAATGCTCAACTTACAATCCATAATTTTCAGCAAAACAAAATTAATTAACCGCGCATGCGCTCTGAAGGAGAACCGAACTAGTTCCGAACTCGTTCGGGATTGTCTCCGCGAACAAACCTAGTCAACGATAGGTTTAAGGTCTAGTAATTGGCTTAAACAATCGCAATTATCATGAAATATGAACAAAATCCACATTCATTTAATGAAGGGCTTCATTGTTTAAGTGAATTAAGCATGCAAACATAGTGTTGTGAGAGTTTTGCGTGCCAAAAAATTCTCTCACGTGCCACTTTGGGTACGCGTGCCATAGGCTCACAACCACTCGTATCAGAGTTGCTCCTCGGCTGGACTCTGAAATCCGGGGGGATGGCAACCATTTTTAGGCTTCTGTGTTAATATACTATTGGATAAACAGTTGTTATTCACTATTTAGATTGTTGGAAAGTTGATCTAAAACAAATTGCTCTCATCCAAGCCTTTCCTTTCACATCCACATGTACAATATTTTCTTACAATCCTTTGAAAGAGCAATACTTAAGATTATTACGTAAGATAATTCGTCGTATTTTTAAAAAGCTCAAATCATGATGGAATAGAATTCGCTCTCTGGACTTTATCTCTCCAATAAATGGTACGATCCGTAAAAATCCCCAATCCTTTCCCTCTTTCAGCCTCCTCGATTAATTCTACTCTGGATGGTTTAGAAAACCTTCTAGGTATATCATTTAAGTTTAATAACAATATTTTAAATTTTAATTTTACAAGTAACTGAAAATATTACGCCCGAAAAATGGTATAAGTAATTGTAATCTCCGACATGGAGAAGTTTTAGAAACGATATCTTCGCACGAATCAATGCGTCTGTAGTTACAGAAATACTTAAAAGATTCTATACAAAGTTATTTTATCGATCTAACACCATTTAATGCTACCTTGAAGCTACTTGTTTTGGGAAGCGCGTTCATGAAGCTGAAAAGGAAAGGAAAATATTTCGAGGGGGCTTGAAAGAGTAAACAATGGAAAATCATTTGACTTCTTTATTAATATTTTTAAAACATTCTTCACAAATTTTAAGAAAGTGCTTTGCTCACATGCTTTTATCGCAGTATTGGCAATACAGTTTAGTTTTTATGTCCTTATTCCTGGGACATATAACACATCGCCCACTACCTCCTTTTATAATCTTCTCTTGAGGCTCTGATTTCGATGGCTCTCCAAATTTTTCGGCTTTTCTTTTTAGTTCTTTTGGCAAGTTTTTTTGCGAGGCCCTCTTTATTATAAAGGGTTTTATCAACCCCGTAGCGATTTCTCTGAGGAACATCCTCCTATTTATCCTTATATCTGGATATATGCTTCTACATACAATAAAAGCATTTATACTCCAAGTGTTTAGCAAATAGTAAAATATTGCTAATGGCCATCTTCAAGTATTTCTTGCCACGCTTTAAGTCCCACACATTTCATCTACAGTATCGACGCCGTCTTTTGTCGAATTATAAAATGTTATTACCTCAGGCTTCTATTTCTTGTCCATGGACGCATCAATGCAGTTTTCTTTGTGCATACTTGAAATGATCAGCACATTCCTTTTCTCTTTTGGGACATATGATACCAGGGTCATGTTTTTCCTGAAGAGAAACAAGCTGCTGTACTCCTCTCTATTTTTTACTTCTCGAATTTGTGGAGGGAGTTCCTTTTTATCCTTACGGATAATCCCGACTAGCGTCAACTTTTCCTGGAGTAAATCCTCTAAAAGTGGCACGCTTAGAAACCTATTGTCGGCAGTCACGTTCCTCCCTGTCCCCACAATCGGACTGACAACCTATTTTACGACGTACTTAGGAATATTGCTGTGTTTATAAGGACCATCTGGTTAAACCCCAACATGAACTTCTAAGTTTTTGGTATAACATACTCCAGCACCCACAAGAGCGAAAATCTTTATCCCATGCTTGGCCGATTTGTTGGGTAGATATAGGTGGAAAGAACATCTGCCTCGAAAAAGAATCTGTTGTTTATCTACGGTGACGAAAGAATGTTATAATTGAAATATAAGAAATTCTCACTTACTAATTAGTGACCAGGAGCTTGGAGGAAGAGATGGATAAACTTACGAAGAAACACTTTCCCAATGGTATAGAAGAGAGCACTGGAGAATAGTAAAGTCATTCCATCCTTTACGTTGCTTTTCTTCACTGAGTAAAGTTATCTCACAAACTCGAGCACTGAATCGCTAACGTCGACTCTGTGAGGCACCACAAATTAGAATGACCAAATCTTTCCACCCGAGTTTCGGTACCCCAACAAGGACTGTCCCTGTTTCTTCTTCGACGCGGTCAATCGACAATTATTTTAGCCATGTAACCAAAAAACAAATCCTTATTGTTATGTCTCGTAAAATTAAGACCTGCGTGCCCTCAGAACAAACAGTAGGGGGCAATAAACAAGGCCGCGCTCCCTCAGAAAAAAAGGGGCTTGGTCTTCCTTTGCGCTGAGGGCGACGCTCCATTGCCACAGGGGACAACGGTGTCCGCTCCGTAATATTTCATTTATTCAGAATAACAAATGCAATAAATAAATTCCTTATTTTTTATTTCTAATTGATATTATCTCAAATTCTGTAACTGGCTTGAGAACTGAAACCTCGCCGTGGAAAGCTTCGCGGAGCTAAATAATGAGAGGGAATATTAAAGATTACAAGTGAGATAAAATTACATCAGCGCACTTACCAATAACATTCATGAATTACAACATTTACTTAGTGATCATTGATCATGGAACACACGAATAAAAACATAAAAATTCTAATAATAACCCGTAAAAGAATCAATAAAACACGAACTTCGGAAAATTAACCAAAAAAAGGAGTATTATGAAATGAAAAACGTCATATTTCTGCAAAAAGTGGCAAGAAAGTCACAATTTTTGCAGGAAAGGTCGGGAAGATAAAAAATTGAAGCTACTGAGAAGAAGGGGTCAATAAAACAAAGCGTTAAAAAGTAGATGCCGTTTGAAAACGGCTGGGGTGTAGAAACACCCCACGAGTAATGGCGGGTTAAGGGAATCATAAAGGTCTCACTCTCTCTACCCCCTAAACCCACGTTTTATTGACATTCATATAACCTGTAATATTATAGATTAAAATTAATGTTGTTATTAACAATCATATCCTATTCAAAAGAGCGTTTGCACTTGATTTCCTTAATGAATGTATTTAAAATTTTTTTTACATTTATTTATTATTTTATTTCATTTTTTCATTTATTTATTATTTATGTTTTATGAATTGTTATTCATGAAATTTTTGGTCTTCTATATGGTTTTTCTTCTATTTGCCATGTCTTATTATCTTCTTCGACTTCTTTTATCCTCTTTGTTATTCATCTGCCTGAATTGATGACATTGAAAATCTGCATCGAGATTCTCTTCTCATTCATCCTGCGGAAGTGTATTTAAAATTTAATTTTTCTTTTTGTGTTTGTGTCTGTGTTCATATCTTTGTGTCTATAGATTTCTGATGCTGTTCTTTTCATCCAAATCCCTTCTCTATTTATCGGTCCAAAATTTTTCCTAAGGATTTTCCATTCTTGTTTCTCTATTTTTTAAGTTTTGTTTGCCCACCAATTTGTGTTGTTTCAGCTGCGAAAAATTGCTTTTGGAAGTGCGATTGTACAGTAGTGTCTCAATTTTGCAATCAATCTCTTATTGAAATGATTCCATTTATATATTAATTTAACATTTACGTTTATATAAAACGTTAAATTATTCCATGAATGTATAAAAATACGGTATGTTAGGTCGATGAAAAAGCGTAAACATATCTTCTGAGTTCCCTAGTAACCTGGATAGATTGTTCGGGGATCGAAATGCTGCTCTGATGTTTTCGGGGAAAACATTGCCCAGCTGGTATGACACTTTCCCCAGAAAGGGCATTCTTCGCGTCTTTTCAGTGGGGAAAGGGAATCTTCTCGACGGCCAGTTTCCTTTGTTTCTTTTTGAGGAGCTTTTCCACGCGGACCGTGGGGTATCCGTTGGCCATGTCTATGGTTTTTATGACATTGAGTTCTTCAATAAACTCCTCTTGGGAGATGGTCAATAAGCGATGGAGCATTGAATGCAGCCCCGCATGCTTGTGGTTGTAGTGGTGAGAGGAGGAATTGTGGATAATTTGGTCCGTATATTCCCGCTTTCGGTAGATTTCGAATGTTGGTCTTCCATCATTTGAGATTATGGAGTTATCTAAACAGTTGATTTTTCTGTTCACATCTATCTCCACCCTGAACTCCAAATTGAGGTAGAAGGACTTTATTAACGCATTTGCGCAACTGTCTATGACTATCTCCCCAAATACAGAAGATATCATCCAAATATCTTTTCCAGTAGAGAGTCTGTTTTGATAAGGATTCACCAGAATTAAACAATTTTTCTTCTGTTTTGTTCATGAAGATATCTGCTAGGATAGGGGACAAGGGAGACCCCATAGCTAGGCTATCTTTTTGGCGGTAGAATTTACTATCAAAAATGAAGAAATTCCGCTCTAGACAGATTTTTATTAAATTAATTATTTCCTTCTTTGCTTTAGAGTCCATTATTGATGCGGTGAGTTTCCTCGGAAGATATGGCCTCTTGGATAAGTGTTGAGGTAAAAACATTTTTCACGTCAAAGCTCACTAAAATTGCATTCTTGGGGAACGTTTTTTTCATTAAATCCACTGTCAGTTGGGCTGAGTTCTTCACACTGTATTTTGGGTAAAAGTTTGTTTGTTTTCGGATTAAACTATTTAATTTAAATGCTAATTTGTGAGTAGGTGAAGGCACTATTGGTCTCAGTGGATGATTTTCTTGACAAAGCTTAGGAAATCCATAAAACCTTTGTGGGAGGGGGTTCATTGACGTAAGAAAGTATTTTCAGAAAAAAAAGGACTGTCTTTGAGGGATTTCTTTGCGGAGGAGTGAAATTTAGGAATAGGATCTTTCGGAATAGTTTCTATATAGTTATGTATATCTACATAAAATCATGCCATAAATTCAATGCAAAATAAGGCGCAATTAGATACTATATTCCTAGATTTCTCCAAAGCATTTGATACCCTTGATCACGAGTCAATGATATTCAAACTTGCCCATCGTTTTAATATTCACGGAAAATTCTTACAGCTGATATCAAGCTTCCTAACCAATCGAACGCAATGTGTCAATCTTCCAGACGCTAAATCCAACAGGGTTACTGTCATCTCTGGGGTTCCACAGGGCAGTTCCCTAAGCCCATATCTATTCAACCTCTTCGTTGATGATCTAGTCTCAATACCCCCTACGGAGGAGAATATTCTACTATATGCTGATGATTGTAAACTTTTTGCCAGTGTGACAAAGGTAGCGGATTGTGAAAAATTTCAAAGAACGTTAAATAAAACAACCCAGTGGTGCGGAGACTGGAAATTAAATTTAAACATTAATAAATGCCAAATAATGTCTATAGGGTTAAAAAAAACCTCTTGCCTTTCCCTATACTTCTCTTCTTTCCTACTGTATCTTACTGCTCCCCATCTGGTCTATGTCCTCTCCAACTCATCTTTCCTCATTAGATAGAATTGCTAACTTCTTTCTCAGAATTGTAAAAGCCAGAGTTCCTTCCTTCCGTCAAGCCTCTAAAAATTCTATCGTATCTTCACTATCCTTGGAATCTCTTTCTGTCACTAGATCAAAACATGATTTATCCTTCTTACATTCACTGCTGAACTCCCTTTCTGACTGTCCTCAACTTCAACTATCAATTATCGTTTTCCACACAGATCTACCCGTTTGACATCCTTACTTCACTATACAACTCCTAGACTTTCATTTATCAAGCGTTCCCTTTTCTTTCGTCTTCCATCTCTGATGAACACAATTCCTCCTTCTATCGATCCTTTATATAAAGGGAAATTTTTGAACTTACCAAACAATAAATCCATATAATTGTGAAATCTACCTTTATGTTTGTTTTCTTTTTCACTATATTTTCTATCACTTTTTTAACTATTTATGTTTATTACTTTACTATATGTATATTTTTATATTTCACTTTAAATTGGCATTGTTATGCTGTATGAGAGATTTGAATAAATAAATAAATATCATTCTCGTCGAAAAAAGAGGAGCATTTCTCTAAATAGAGCTCCTTGTCTAGTATCACAGCACCTTTATCAGCCTTCGTTAATACAAGATTATTCTCAGATATGAATTTTTTTGCTGTAGAATATCACACGGTAATTTTATGTGGGGCTTTCGGGAACACTTCACAGAATTACTTATTAAAAGACAGCACTCGTGTATTAATGAGTGGCGATCACTATTTCACAGTCCACAACAAGATTTTTCACTGAGTTTGGATTGAGTTTAGCTGGCGGGCAGAATTTTAATCCTAGTAAGTCGGTAGTATTGTCGGGAATCGTAAGAGAGATTTGAAACTCTTATTTATGGCACACTTTTGAGGGGTTAATTATTTTAAAACTCCTCCTCTTCTTACCAAGCAAAATATTCCCATGATGCACCCACCCCCTCCCAGCCCTCTCAACCATCCTATATATTCCTTGCAAAAATGTTTCCCTTTGCCTGAAGATGTAATGCAAATTACGAAACCAGTCGCGAATAAACTCAGTGTGGAAATTTTAAAAGATTTTTCAAATAATGTTTATACTTATACATGTTGAAATTTTCTTGTGAGACTAGCACGCTAACTCCTCATTTATTCAATTTATTAATCACTACTTACAAATTCTTTCGCTTTTGAAAACTTAGCTTCTTATGTATCTATATAACTTCTCATCTTTTCATCTTAACGCTGCATATATCTCTTCAAGATACCGCATCAACCAGCCCTCTATCGGTCTTCCTTTCCTTGAAGAACCCACTCACATTCCACTTCCGCACAACAAATAACAACAGAGGGAAAAATGAACGGTTTTGGTCAAATTGCTGGAGAATACATTAGAACAGTGACTCGAGAGCCTTCATTACATTGAAAGCGATGGTAAATCGCTTTCAATGCCGGGATGGGTGGTCGGTCAGCTGGCAGATGAGCCTAATTGGTCTTAACATCCACCAATCAAATAGAAGAACTTATCAATATGACGTCTTCCCCTACGTTTCTCGTCTATTATGAAAGAGTTTTCTCGAGGAAGGAATCCGATAACTTCAAATTCTTATAGTGGTGGGATAAAAATAAGACTTCGAAATTGTTACAGAATGTATGAACACAGTTGAATTTTCTGATATATTCATTTTAATTGATGGTTGACCAATTTCAAAGATCGATTAAATCATTTACAGATGTCAATTTACATAGAAACTATAAATAAATATAATTCAAATAATATAAATTCGTCGAAACATATTCCACTAATTTGTGAAAATTGTATGTTTCAGAAACGGGGGACCTCATCCAGCCCAAAGCTGCCTTTTCTACCCTCATTGGAACAAACAATGGTAAGTAAATTATTTACTACTACTGTTCAAATTATTTCACTTTGCAAACTCATTTTTTACTTTACAAATAATGCTACACCGGAAAACGTAACGAAAGTATTAGCTTCAAGTTTACCTAGTGGATAAACTCATTTTTCTGCATTCAATTTCGATTGATAACCTATTTCTACTTTTGAATTCCAAAGATCTCCGTACCAAACGATTTTTATACAAACTAGTTTGGAAATCGTCCAAACGATCGTACGATCTCTAAGGTGTCTACGCGAATCAAATTTTTTGTAAAAAGTATTTTGCAATTCGGTTCAGTTGATCTCTCTAAGGCAACGGGAAAGTCAAGTCCTGTTTTCATTTCAAACGCACTAAGGTTTATGCGAGTCCCACCTAAGCTTAAGTTGCGGTGGGGTATGTATCGGATTGCAAAGCGAAATAAATTTTCAAATAATGAACTTTTAAAAGAGTTGATAGATTAGCCAAAGGATCGGTAAAATCTCTAGGATGCGATTGTGTTTAAATATTGAGATTTGAGAGGTAGTACGGTTTAGTGCATTCGGCGAGAGGTTATAGATTGAATATTTGACGATAAATTTGAAAAATCCAGTTTACAAGTTCCAACTTACCGTTTAATCTTTTGGAAGTAGAATCACTTCTGCGTCAATAATTCAATCCCTTGCCGAATCAGGTCCAGCGTAGTAAAGCCCTGTCTACGCACTACAAGTAGCATTATCCAATTTGTCCAATCAGACTAACTACACACTATTATACCGGGTTTGCAAGTTACAGGATTTGTCGTACGATTTGTCTTATCTGGAGTTGTACGATAAATCGTAATGTATAAACCGGCATAATATTGTATAGTCTATCGATTAAACAAAAACATTCCCCGCCCCAGTATACTCATATTTTCACTTCTATTACGTAATGTCTCTCTCGAACTTTTCCCCAGCATCGATCCGAATTCGCAGTTATGATAAGATGTCGTCGAATGCCATTCGAAAAGGGGCATTTATTCTCGTTTCTAGGTCTCAATAGAACTCCTCGCAGAGTTTCCTCGGATGCGGAAGGCATAGCGGCGGAGAATTTAACGAGGGAAACTTCTTTGTTCCCGTCGCGATATTTTAAATCGAAAACGTCTCGTAATGTAACATCTTTTGCCTTTCGGAAGCGCATTCAAATCTCTCGAGTCGGAAGATTTCTCCGCTAGAGAAACTTCTCTCATTCGCCGTTGAATAAACATGCACGGGGCTAAAGAATGGGGAACGGGATTGATTTTAGAGTTGTCCTTCCTTCGAGGAGCGTTTTTGAACGGGATGTATCTCAAATGGAGCAACCATCTGCTTTATTCTATATTTATATCCCCATTAGGCTCTCAAGCGCTGCGAGAATAAACTAAATATTACACCCTTGAAGGTGTATCAGTTTAAATTGAAATTATTTATGCCACCAAGAGTTTGATGATAGGGAAGTTAATTCGAAATCATAATTCTTGCAACCATTTGATTTGTTTTAAATTCATGTCTCCATTGATCACTCGAGTACTAAGTAGATGGACTAGATATTAACCTTGTGAAGGATTCTAGAATGCGTATCAAATTTGAAAACATTCACTATGCTGCCTTGAGTTTGATGTTACTGATGTAAATTCGTAATCATAATTCTTGTGTGGAGTAAATTAATACGGCGTTCGGAAAAAGTTATCATAATTTAGGAATATAATGTATGATCCGCTTTACTAGATGTTTCTTTGATTTCTTTGTTTATATTCTTATATCTTAGGTCCTCAAAGAAAAAAAAAATTGAAAATATTCTTAAAATTCGCTGCAATTTAATCGTCTAGCATCGAACCTGGGTCTTCCTGTTGATACTTACTGTGTAGCACAACAGACAATCACCAACTATAACTATGTGTGAAAATTCAAGAAGAAATATTGGCTGCAACTGCCTCAAATGACTTCCTACTTTTCCCTTATATTCCTTTTGAGAGAAATTTTAAGGTGCTGTGGCATCGAACCCAGGAACATTACGGTCTTATCTAATATTTTTCTAAAACCGATTATTAATATACATCTTCCAGCAAAGCAAGAACTTCCTATCATTTCGATAAGTACATCAAAATAAATAATGAAAAACTACCTCAATGTATTTTAAATGACAGATTTTTGCGCAGTCCTAGCATTGAGCCCAGGATAATTTCTGTAAAAGGCTCTCTATATCTATTATTTAATACTAATTTCTGTAAATCCTCTCTCTCTATATCTATTATATATAGATGCTTCTCCGGATTCATGCATATATATAGCTATATAGGTATATAGATAGGATACAAATTCACAGGCTAAACCACAAGCCTCATTGACTTGAACTTTTTATGACTTATTGGCCATAACGTGAAACCCCCAGGAAAAAAGCGACTGTGATCCTCAGTGTCATAGGTTCGATTCCAGAGGGCCCCAAAGTCCCGATTTTTCCCGTATAAATGCATTGCCGTGATTTTCGGGAATTAAAAAACAATACTTTCCGGAGAGATAGAGAAATAAAACTCAAGGAGCCTATATTTATGGTCTTGGTGTTTCGGAAAACATCAATGACTTTCACAAAAAATATCCTGGGTTCGATGCTAGGACGATGCAAATATCTGCCCTTTAAAATACATGGGAGTAGTTTTTCATTATTTCTTTTGATGCACTTATCGAAATGATAGGAAGTTTGTTCTTTGCTGGAAGATGTATGGTAAGAATTGGTTTAAGAAAAAATATTGATAAGACCGAACTGTTCCTGGGTTCGATGCCGGGGCACATTAAAATTTCTCTCATAAGGAATATAAGGGAAAAGTAGGACGTCGTCTGAGGCAGTTGGAACCAATTTCTGCTTGAATTTTCACACATGGTTAAAGGTGGTGATCTTCTTTAATGCTGCATAGAAAGTATTACCAGAAAGACCCGGGTTCGAAGCCAGACGGTATATATATCCCCCATTTATAATATATTGAGTTAGTTTTCATTATTTATTTTGTTGTACTTATCGAAATAATAGGAATTTCTTGCTTTGCTAGAAGATGTATATTTAGACTCGGCTTAAGAAAAAAAATTTGATACGACAATGCTGTTCCTGGGTTCGATGCCAGAGCACGTTAAAATTTCTCTCATAAGGAATATAAGGGAAAAGTAAGTCGTCGTTTTAGGCAGTTGCAGCCAATATTTCTGATTGAATTTCCACACCTAGTTAGAGATGGTGATCTTCTGTTTTGCTGCATAGTAAGTTAACCAGGAAGACCCGGGTTCGATGCCATACGATTAATTTGCAGCGAATTTTAAGATTATTTCCTATCCTTTTTTTTTCTTTTTCGGACCGTCCCGATATAATGCCGATATAAAATAAGTGTTGTCGATCTGCTTGCAGTATGCAAGCAACATTTAACTCGTATATATATACGAGTCAGTGGCGCAGCCAGGATTTTCCAATGGGGGGGGGCCGAGAAAACGAAAAAATGCCTACCTTACAGGGGCTAGTATATTTATGCCCGCTACTATAATATATATGTAAATTCTTTCAAAACTTAAAGTACATTGAAAACAAGAGAAGTTTAACACTTATCTGGCCAACTTATTAAACTTTCCGACATAGTAGTTTATATTAGTAAACTATTGGAAACTTATCATAAGTGTTGTTTGGATTTCTAGTTTGAAAACGTCCAATATCTATTTAAAAGTCATTCTTTTTTTTCTATGCTGAAGGTTTTAGTGTTGTAGATATAAATTTCCCGAGCCTTTGAGAGTTCTTTCTTCCAAGAGGTTGTTGAGGAGGAAAACATTACTTACGGTTATTTGGCACACGATATAAAACGTAACATCCACTCATTAGATCCACCACATTGGCAGGCCCATGCTTTATTGAATATCTTTCGTTATTAGACTATTTCATCAGCAGATTTTGGAATTTAATTGAAATTTCGCCTGCCCAGAAAACACCATCTATGTATAACAAGCACACACACACATCATTCTGAAAATGGTGAAAACGTGTTTTAGGGACCCCAAAACATGTATTTCCGTTGAAATCTCAAAGTCGATTTTTTTCGTGAAAACAATACTTGCTCTATACTACGTATATGAAGAAAGTAAAAATAATGATATGAAGTATACATACAGCTTATTGGACAAGGTTTATATGCGCCGTGTCAGAATTTCGCTACAGGAATCTATGTCTATGTAAGAACCATGCAAGCCGCCATTGGCGTGTTGCAGGGGGTGCAGGCACCTTGACTCTATTTCCTAAACGGTTGCTTTCGCGTATAGTTCGCGGAAAAAATGAATTTTTGAAACAATTCGTTGTAGCATCTATTTCCCTAATCTTTCTGCCAGTATCAGAACGGCCCATATAACAAGGGGGTCACATAATATCGGTTACATCATCTGAGAACGTAATTTCTGTGAACTCATTTAATCAATTTATACTTTGAATTTGTCTTCTATCTTCTAATAATTCCCATCCCGCGTCCTGTAACATCTGAGTTACACTCGCTGTTTTATCGTAGCAATTCTTTACAAATCGTATCTCCTTTCGTTGTACTTTTTCTAAATCCCGAATGATATTTTTGGCGGGGTCCATTTCTCTAAATGCATACTCAAGGTGAGGCCTAACTAACGCTAAGTAACATCGCTCGCAAACTTTTTCTTCGCTCCTACCGACTATTATTTTAACAAATCCGAGTTTCTTATGTGCTTTCCCACATATATTTCGCATGTGGGCACTCTATGATAGATTATTCGTGAAAGAATCTAAAGTTAAATTGGACTAAATGAGGCTTTACTAGAGTGAGTTCTTATATGTATGCACCTGAAGATGATGCTATGCATCGAAACCCTGGGTCGTCTGTAACAATTTCTTCTCTGGTAGTAGTATAAATGAATCTATTCCTTGTCAATTTTCTTCTTTTAATCTAAAGTTAATTAGATTTGATAACTAAGATATTTTAATAAAAAGAGGATATTTAAATTTAGTAAATACCTAAACTGAAAAATAATAAAAAAGGGTTCTCAAAAACTATAATTTTTGTTTCAAAACCAAGAATTAAACGTTTTAAGTAAGAAAATCACGAAATAATTCCATGGATTGCTCAGAATCTCCATTTTAGTTGTGTCGTCAATCTAGAACAGCGGTCCCCAACCGGTGGGCCGCGGAACGGTTACAAGTGGATCGCGAATAGATCCTGAAACTATCAGAAACCATAGAATAAACCATCTAAATGAAAAGAAAAATGGTAACAAATCGAATTGTGTTTTGACTGTTTTCTGGGCTCTTGGCATCTGGAGCAGCCAACAGAACCACTACATCCCGTTCTTCGTTCTTTTTCAATTATTGCAGGAATAATAGAATGTGCACTTGTCCTTCGATATACTTCTAAGAATAGTTTCAGAATCCGGATTTTTATCTATTATCAAATGAACAATCCAATATCCAAGCGTGATGACTGACTCGAGTGAGACTTGTCAGCTGCATTGCACGAAACATCTTCTCGGGCTTTCTTAGGAGTGACCTTAACCTTCGTTTATAAAATTACTCTCCCTAAGAAACAAAAATCTTTATATCAGATGAAATTCTCTGATAGGCTTACAATTAAGCCTGATTTCGTTATTTATGTATTAGCTATGTGTTTAATTGAATTTTCCTCATACCGATCATTAAAAATTTGGCTGCATTAAAAAATACAGTGGACTCTTGATTATAGTTGATATTATATCTAAATTTGCAGAATTAGATTTACATACAAAAGTGAAAAATATGAAGACGTCAACTTAAATTTTATTTAGACTTAGTAATAGTCAGGTGTTTTAACCTGCAGATAGCTGACACAAACCCAGTATTACGCACTGAATGTTCAAAGAAATCAAAATTTTTCCATGAATTGAAATTTTAAAGGGGCATTGCATGACCACGTGGTTGACAGGATAAGTCATGAGATTCGTTGGATTCTGTCGCCAAAGAAAAATTGGCTACAGGAAGCTGAGGAATTTAAGTCATAGTTTTAACAGTATATGGAATTTATTTCGAGTCACCAAGTTACAGTTCCGATAAATCTGTGCGTACCATACGCCTACAATACCTTTCAGCTGACCAATTTGCTTCCAAATTGGTACATTATTAATAATATCATCGAAAATTAATTTTACTGATATCTTGTATTGCTCCAATACTTTTTCAAATTTCTACGGACATTTGGGTGTTGAATTATTTTCGTAAATATACATCAAATTTACAGGTAATCATAAAATAAGGATTAGTATTTTTTCTATCATCACGAATAATGAAGAGTCTACTTTACAGACTTTTAATCGTCCAGAATGCTTCATAAAGGAACCTTTGAAATAGTTGCTAAACTCATCTTCAGATGTGCCCTCCGATAACTGCCCTAACATAAGACAATTCTAATTTATACATCGAATAATTGTAATTTCACAACAAAAAACATAACCATTAACTAACGTTTTTTCAATAAAGGTCTCGAGCTATTAGCGGACTGTTAAAACAATTTTTGGATGTCCGTCTGTAACTTATGAAATCCAAACTAAACAATACTTCGAATTGTTCACTGTGAATTTCTCAAAAGCGCTACTTACGAGCCAAGCTTTGCATTCACACCATGTAAGCAGTTACATGGAGAAGATCTAACTGAGCTTTTATGAATCTGTTTGTCCCTCAAACGTAATCTTAAAATCTGTTTTCAGGGTGTAAGTTTCGAATTACTTCTCGAATGTTCCCTTTTATTTTTGCGAGGAGTAAACGAATCAGCAGTTTTGAATTTTTCTCATGGGAATCATATCTTATGGTGTGAGTCATCTAACTAAAGCATAGGCTTAAGAAGTGCACGCGTTGAACGTTGTGTGCGAAACACTCGTATAGTAGCGTCCCATTGGTATCGATGTCGGCACTAGGCCTCTGATCTGCTGCCGAAAACATCTCCTTAGCTGACATCGGAGCCATATTTACGGGTATGCGAAGCTTTCACTGAATTTATCAAGCAAACACTAGCTGTGTGTTTGTAAGAATTGCGTGTTGATTGGGGTTTTGTACTCTTCAGCAGAAAAAAAGGACAGAGCTAGTCATTGGACTTGACTCTTGGGGGGGGGGGGGGTTGAACCCCTAAAACCCCCCCCTCGCTGCGCCACTGATACGAGTAAAATGTTGCTTGCATGCTGCAAGCACATCGATAACACAAATTTTCTGTCGGCATCACATAGAGTATGTCCTCAAAAGAAAAAAAATGTATGGAAAATATTCTTAATTTCCGCTGCAATTTATTCGTCTGGCATTGAACCCAGGTCTTCCCGGTCATACTTACTATGCAGCACTATAGAAGATCACCATCTGTAACTATGTGTGAAAATTCAATTAGAAATATTAACTGCAACTGCCTCAAACGACGTCCTACTTTTCCCTTATATTCCTTATAAGAGAAATGCTAATGTGCTCTGGCATCGAACCCAGGAATAGTACGGGCTTATGAAATTTTTTTTCTTAAACAAACTCTTAATATATATCTTTTAGCTGAGCGAGAAAATCCTCACATTCCGATAAGTGCATCAAAAAAATTAATGAAAAACTTTCCCCATGCATTTTAAATGCGGGATTTTTGCATCGTCCTAGAATCGAACCCAGGACGTTCCTATTGGCAGTCATTAATGTTTTTAATAGTTCTTAACCATATCTGTAAGCTCCTTGAATTTCGTTTCTCTACCTGTCCGGGAAGTATTATTTAAAAAATTTTGAAAATCGCCACCATGTATCCTTATGGAGAAAATCGGGACTTTGAGGCCTTCTGGAATCGAACCCATGACACCGAGGTTCAATGTCGGCTTTTTCCTGGAGGTTACACGTCATGGCCATAACGTCGTAAAAATTTCAACTCGGTGGCACTTGTGGAACATGCTTAGACTTTTGATCCCCAGTGTATATATATATATATATATATATATATATATATACGAGTAAAATGTTGCTTGCATTCTGCAAGCAGATCGACAACACTATTTTCATGTCGGCATCATATCCGGACGGCCATCAAAAGAAAAAAAAAGATTGAAATTTTTCTTAAAATTTGCCTAAATTCCATCGTCTGGCATCGAACACGGGTCTTTACTGTGAACTTACTATGCAGCACAATAGAACATCACCATCTCTAACGATGTGTGAAAATTCAAGCAGAAATATGGGCTACAACTGCCTCAAAAGACGTTCTAATTTTCACGAATTTAAATGGCTCTCTGGATTCGAACCAAGGACGATCTTGGAAATCTAAAAAATGTTTATGAAAGTTATTTATGATCTCTATCTATATGCCGAATTTGAAGTTTCTATATTATTGGCAAAGGTTTCAAAATAATTCCTAAAAATCGGATCAACTTATGATTGCAGAGACACCTGGTGTCGAACCCAGGACACTTTGATAGCTGTGAATGCACTGTTTGATTTGTATGGACTTGATCTTTCTACATGCAAAGTTTGAAGTCGATATCGTGCCGGGAAGTACCTAAAATTTGTTTCCGTTATCTCCGTAAGAAAAGCATTGGGAAGTGCAAATGGTCCTCTGGGATCGAACCAAGGACCATAAGCTAATATGTAAAATTCGATTATGAAATAAATTCATGATATCTATCGACGTGCTGAGTTTCAAGTATCCATGTCATCGGGAAAGGATCCAAAAAAAATCTTAAAAATCGCCGCAATGCATTTTAAACAGCCGATTTTTGCCCCGGCCTAGCATCGAACCAAGGACAATATTCGAAGATGTCTTTCCGATTTTCGTTGGCTATGCACGGCATTTAGCGGTCCCTCGAGTTTCAACTCTCTGCTTTTCCGGGAAGTGCCTCAAAAAAAATTTCGAAAATCCCCGCCATGCAATCTTATGGGGAAAATCGCGACTTTGGGGCCTTCTGGAATCGAACCCATGGCACCGAGGTTCAATGTCGGCTTTTTCCTGGAGGTTACACGTTATGGCCAATATGTCGTAAAAATTTCAAGTCGGTGGCACTTGTGGAACATGCTTAGACTTTTGATCCCCAGTGTATATATATATATATATAAGTATATCCGGAGAAGCGTCTATATATAATAGATATATATATATATATATATATCTATTATATATAGATGCTTCTCCGGATTCATTCATGTATATACCTATATAGATAGATAGATAGATAGGATACTAATTCACAGCCTAAACCACCAGCGTGATTGATTTGAAATTTTTACGACGTATTGGCCATAACGTGTAACCGCCAGAAAAATTGCGATTTTGATCCTCAGGGTCATGCGTTCGATACCAGAGGGCCCCAAAGTCGCGATTTTCTCCATAAGAATACATGGCGGGGATTTACGAAAATTTTTTTGAGATACTTCCCGGGAAGAGAAAGAGTTGAAACTCGAGGGATCGCTAGAGGCCGTGCGTATCCAACGAAAATCAGAAAAACATCTTAGAATATAGTCCATGGTTCGATGCTTGGTCGGGGCAAAAATCGGCCGTTTAAAAAGCATTACGGCGATTTTGAAGATTTTTTTTGGATCCTTTCCCGATAACATGGATATTCGAAACTCGGCACGTGGATAGATATCATGAATATACTTCATAATCAAATTTTACATGTTCACTGATGGTCCTTGGTTCGATCCCAGAGGGCCATTTGCACTTCTCAATGCATTTCTTACGGAGACAACGGAAACAAAATTTAGGTACTTTCCGACATGCTATCAACTTCAAACTTTGCTTGATACAAGAGTAAGTCTTTACAAATCAAACTCTGCATTCACAGCTTGCAATACGTCCTGGGTTCGACACCAGGTGTCTCTGAAATCAGAATTTGATCCGATTTTTAGGAATTATTTTGAAACCTTTCCCACTAAAATAGAAACTTGAAATTCGGCATATAGATAGAGATCATAAATATCTATCAGAAACATATTTTAGAATTCCACGATCGTCCTTGGTTCGAATCCCGAGAGGCATTAACATTCGTGAAAATTAGAACGTTTTTTGAGGCAGTTTTAGCCAATATTTCTGCTTGAATTTTCACACATAGTTAGAGATGGTGATCTTCTATTGTGTTTCATACTAGGTTTACCAGTAAGACCCGGGTTCGATGCCAGACGATGAAATTTCAGCGAATTTTAAGAAAAAATTAAATCCTTTTTTTTTCTTTTAAAGTCCGTCCCGATATGATGCCGATATGAAATTAGTATTGCCGATCTGCTTGCAGTATGCAAGCTACATTTTACTCGTATATATATATATATATATACGAGTAAAATGTTGCTTGCATACTGCAAGCAGATCGACAACACTATTTTCATGTCGGCATCATATAGGGACGGCCATCAAAAGAAAAAAATGGATAGAAATTTTTCTTAAAATTCGCTGAAATTCCATCGTCTGACATCGAACCCGGGTCTTTACTGTGAACTTACTATGCAGCACAATAGAACATCACCATCTCTAACGATGTGTGAAAATTCAAGCAGAAATATGGGCTACAACTGCCTCAAAAGACGTTCTAATTTTTACGAATTTAAATGGCTCTCTGGATTCGAACCAAGGACGATCTTGGAAATCTAAAAAATGTTTCTGAAAGTTATTTATGATCTCTATCTAAATGCCGAATTTGAAGTTTCTATATTATTGGCAAAGGTTTCAAAATAATTCCTAAAAATCGGATTAACTTCTGATTGCAGAGACACCTGGTGTCGAACCCAGGACTCTTTGATAGCTGTGAATGCACTGTTTGATTTGTATGGACTTGATCTTTGTACATGCAAAGTTTGAAGTTGATATCGTGCCGGGAAGTACCTAAAATTTGTTTCCGTTATCTCCGTAAGAAAAGCATTGGGAAGTGCAAATGGTCCTCTGGGATCGAACCAAGGACCATAAGCTAATATACAAAATTCGATTATGAAATAAATTCATGATATCTATCGACGTGCCGAGTTTCAATAATCCATGTTATCGGGAAAGGATCCAAAAAAAATCTTAAAAATCGCCGCAATGCATTTTAAACGGCCGATTTTTGCCCCGGCCTAGCATCGAACCAAAGACAATATTCGAAGATGTCTTTCCGATTTTCGTTGGCTATGCACGGCATATAGCGGTCCCTCGAGTTTCAACTCTCTACTTTTCCGGGAAGTGCCTCAAAAAAATTCCCCGCCATGTAATCTTATGGGGAAAATCGCGACTTTGGAGGCTTCTGGAATCGAACCCATGACACCGAGGTTCAAAGTCGGCTTTTTCCTGGAGGTTACCCGTTGTGGCCAATACGTCGTAAAAATTTCAAGTCGTTGGCACTTGTGGAACATGGTTAGAATTTTGATCCCCTATATATATATATCTATTATATATATATACGAGTAAAATGTTACTTGCATACTGCAAGCAGATCGACAACACTAATTTCATATCGGCATTATATCGGGACGGTCCTCAAAAGAAAAAAAAAATATTTAATTTTTTCTGAAAATTCGCTGAAATTTATCGTCTGGCTTCAAACCCGGGTCTTACTGGTAAACCTACTATGAAACAAAATAGAAGATCACAATCTCTAACTATGTGTGAAAATTCAAGCTGAAATATTGGTTACAACTGCCTCAAAAGACGTTCTAATTTTTACGAATGTGAATGGCTCTCGGGACTCGAACCAAGGACGATCTTGGAAATCTAAAAAATGTTTTTGAAAGATATTTATGATCTCTATCTACATGCCGAATTTCAAGTTTCTATAATATAGAGAAAGGTTTCAAAATAATTCCTAAAAATCGGATCAACTTCTGATTGCAGAGACACCTGGTGTCGAACCCAGGACACATTGATAGCTGTGAATGCACTGTTTGATATGTATGGACTTGATCTTTCTATATGCAAAGTTTGAAATCGATATCGAGCGGGATTGTACCTAAAATTTGTTTCCGTTATCTCCGTAAGAAATGCATTGAGGAATTCAAATGTCCCTCTGGGATTGAACCAAGGACCATCAGCGAATATGTAAAATTCGATTAAGATATGTTTTTATGGTGTCTAACCTCATACCGAATTTCAAGTTTCTATGCCATCGGAAAAGGATCCAAAAAAAATCTTAAAAATCGCCACAGTGCATTTTAAACGGCAGATTTTTGCCCCGACCTAGCATCGAACCAAGGATAATATTCGTAGATGTCTTTTTGGTTTCCTTTAGATATGCGCGGCATCTAGCGATCCCTCGAGTTTCAACTCTCTCCTTTTCCGGGAAGTGCCTCAAAAAAATTTTCGAAAATCCCCGCCATGTAATCTTATGGGGAAAATCGTGACTTTGGGGCCTTCTGGAATCGAACCCATGACACCGAGGTTCAAAGTCGGCTTTTTCCTGGAGGTTACACGTCATGGCCATAACGTGGTAAAAATTTCAAAGCAGTGGCACTTGTTGAACATGGTTAGAATTTTGATCCCCTATATATATATATATAGGTATATCCGGAGAAACGTCTATATATAATAGATATATAGGTATATCCGGAGAAACGTCTATATATAATAGATACGAGTAAAATGTTGCTTGCATACTGCAAGCAGATCGACAACACTATTTTCATGTCGGCATCATATCGGGACGGCCATCAAAAGAAACAAATAGATTGAAATTTTTCTTAAAATTCGCTGAAATTCCATATTCTGGCATCGAACCCGGGTCTTTACTGTGAACATACTATGCAGCACAATAGAACATCACCATCTCTAACTATGTTTGAAAATTCAAGCAGAAATATGGGCTACAACTGCCTCAAAAGACGTTCTAATTTTCACGATTTAAATGGCTCTCTGGATTCGAACCAAGGACGATCATGGAAATCTAAAAAATGTTTCTGATGGTCATTTATGATCTCTATCTATATGCCGAATTTGAAGTTTCTATATTATTGGCAAAGGTTTCAAATTAATTCCTAAACATCGGATCAACTTCTGATTGCAGAGACACCTGGTGTCGAACCCAGGACACATTGATAGCTGTGAATGCACTGTTAGATTTGTATGGACTTGATCTTTCTATATGCAAAGTTTGAAATCGATATCGTGCCGGGAAGTACCTAAAATTTGTTTCCGTTATCTCCGTAAGAAATGCATTGAGGAATTTAATTGTCCCTCTGGGATCGAACCAAGGACCATCAGCGAATATGTAAAATTCGAATAAGATATATTTTTATGGTGTCTAACCTCATACCGAATTTCAAGTTTCTATGCCATCGGAAAAGGGTCCAAAAAAAAATCTTAAAATCGCCACAGTGCATTTTAATCGGCCGATGTTTGCCGTGACCTAGCATCGAACCAAGGATAATATTCGTAGATGTCTTTATGGTTTCGTTTAGATAAGCGCGGCATCTAGCGATCCCTTGAATTTCAAATCTCTACCTTTCCGGGAAGTGCCTCAAAAAAGTTTCGAAAATCTTCACCATGTATCCTTATGGAGAAAATCGGGACTTTGGGGCCTTCTGGAATCGAACCTATGACACCTAGGTTCGAAGTCGGCTTTTTCCTGGAGGTTACACGTCATGGCCATAACGTCGTAAAAATTTCGAGTCGGTGGCACTTGTGGAACATGGTTAGAATTTTGATCCCCTATATATATATAGGTATATCCGGAGAAACGTCTATATATAATAGATAAGTATATCCGGAGAAGCGTCTATATATAATAGATACGAGTAAAATGTTGCTTGCATACTGCAAGCAGATCGACAACACTATTTTCATGTCGGCATCATATCGGGACGGCCATCAAAAGAAAAAAGTGGATTGAAATTTTTCTTCAAATTCGCTGAAATTCCATCGTCTTGCATTGAAACCGGGTCTTACTGGTGAACCTACTATGAAACACAATAGAACAGCACCATCTCTAACTATGTGTGAAAATTCAAGCAGAAATATGGGCTACAACTGTCTCAAAAGTCGTTCTAATTTTCACGAATTTAAATGGCTCTCTGGATTCGAACCAAGGACGATCTTGAAAATCTAAAACATGTTTTTGAAAGTTATTTATGATCTCTATCTTTATGTGAATTTAAAGTTTCTATATTATTGGGAAAGGGTTCAAAATAGTTCCTAAGAATTGAATCAATTGCTGATTGTAGTGTCGAACCCAGGACCTACTGGCAGCTTTGAAAACACAGTACGACTTGGTTTGACCTGATCTTATTAAATGCAAAGTTCAAAGTCAACAACTTGCCAGGAAGTACCTAAAATTTGCTTCCGTAATCTCCATGAGAAATGCATTGTAGGATGTAAATGGCCCTCTGGGATCGAACCAAGGACCATCAGCGAGTTCTAAAATTTTATTATGAAATATATTTATGATATATATCCACGTGCCAAGTTTTAAGTTTCCAAATCATCTGTAAGTAATTTAAAAAAATCTTAAAAATCGCTATGTAAATTAAACGGGAGAATATTTGCCCTGACCTAGCATCGAACCAAGGATAATATTCGTAGATGTCTTTATGGTTTCCTTTTGATATGCGCGGCATCTAGCGATCTCTAGAATTTCAACTCTCAACTCTTCAGCGAGGTGCCTCAAAAAATTTTTCGAAATTCCCCGCCATGTATTCTTATGGACAAAATCGCGACTTTGGGGCCTTCTGGAATCGAACCCATGACTCCGAGGTTCAAAGTCGGCTTTTTCCTGGAGGTTACACGTTATGGCCAATATGTCGTAAAAATTTCCCAGTGTATATATATATATACGAGTAAAATGTAGCTTGCATACTGCAAGCAGATCGGCAATACTAATTTCATATCGGCATCACATCGGGACGGTCCTCATAAGAAAAAAAAAGGATTTAATTTTTTTATAAATTCGCTGAAATTTCATCGTCTGGCATCGAACCCGGATCTTACTGGTGAACTTACTATGTAGCACAATAGAAGATCACCATCTCTAACTATGTGTGAAAATTCAAGCAGAAATATTGGCTACAACTACCTCAAAAGACGCTCTAATGTTCACGAATGTAAATGGCTCTCGGGACTCGAACCAAGGACGATCTTGGAAATTTAAAAAATCTTTCTGAAATTTATCAATGATCTCAATCCATATGCCAAATTTCAAGTTTCTATATTATTCGGAAAGGTTTCAATATAATTCCTAAAAATCGGATCAACTTCTGATTGCAGAGACACCTGGTGTCGAACCCAGGACACATTGATAGCTATGAATGCTTAGTTTGATTTGTTAAGACTGGTTCTTCTATCATGCTAAGTTTTAAGTCGATAGCATGCCGGGAAGTACCTAAAATTTGTTTCCGTTATCTCCATAAGAAATGCATTGAGAAATGTAAATGGCGCCCTGGGATCGAACCAAGGACCATCAGCGAATACGTAAAATTTGATTATGAAATATATTTATAATCTCCAACTCCATGCCGAATTTCATGTTTCCATACCATCGGGAAGGGGTCCAAAAAAAATCTTAAAAATCGCCACAATACATTTTAAACGGCCGATTTTTGCCTCGACCTAGCATCGAACCCAGGATATTTTCCTTAAAACTCATTTATGTTTTCGATAGATCATGACCATATATAAAGGTTCCAAGATTTTCGATTCTCTACCTATCCCGGAAGTATTTTTTAAAAATTCCCGAAAATCAAAGCAATGCATTTAAACGGGGAAATCGAGACTTTGGGGCCCTCTGGAATCGAACCCATGACACTGAGAATCAAAATCGCAATTTTTCTGGCGGTTACACTCTATGGCCAATATGTCGTAAAAATTTCAAGTCAATGACGCTTGTGGTTTGGCCTGTGAGTTTGTATCCTCTCTATATATATATATGAATATATATATGGATACATGAATGAATCCGGAGAAGCATCTATATATAATAGATAAGTATATCCGGAGAAGCGTCTATATATAATAGATATATATATATATACGAGTAAAATGTAGCTTGCATACTGCAAGCAGATCGACAACACTATTTTCATGTCGGCATCATATCGGGACGGCCATCAAAAGAAAAAAATGGATTGAAATTTTTCTTAAAATTCTCTGAAATTCCATCGTCTGGCATCGAACCCGGGTCTTTACTGTAAACTTACTATGCATTATCATTGAAAATCACCATCTCTAACTATGTGTGAAAACTCAAGCAGAAATATGGGCTACAACTGCCTCAAAAGACGTTCTAATTTTCACGAATTTAAATGGCTCTCTGGATTCGAACCAAGGACGATCTTGGAAATTTAAAATATGATTTTGAAACGTATCTATAATTTCTATCTTCATGCCGAATTTCAAGTTTCTATATTGTTGGGAATGGGTTCAATATAATTATTGAAAATCGGATCAGTTACTGATTGTAGAGACGCCTGGTGTCGAACCCGGGACACATTGATAGCTTTGAATGCACAGTTTGATTTGTATGGAGTTGATCTTTTTTTATGCAAGGTTTGAAGTCGATATCGTGCCGGGAAGTACCTAAAATTTGCTTCCGTTATCTCCGTAAGAGATGCATTGAAAAATTTAAATGGCCCTCTGGGATCGAACCAAGGACCATTCGCGAATATATAAAATTTTATTATAAAATATATTCATGATATCTAACCTCATGCCGAATTTCAAGTTTCTATGCGATTGGGAACGCGTCCAAAAAAATCTTAAAAATCGCCACAATGCATTTTAAACGGCCGATATTTGTCCCGACCTAGCATCGAACCATGGACAATATTCAAAAATGTCTTTTTGATTTTCGATAGATAAGCATGGCTTCTAGCGATCCCTTGAATTTCAATTCTCTACTTTTCCTGGAAGTGCACCAAAAAAGTTTTAGAAAATCCTCACCATGTATTCTTATGGAGAATATCGGGACTTTGGGGCCCTCTGGAATCAAACCCATGACACTGAGGTTCAAATCGCAATTTTTCTGGCGGTTGTACGTTATTGCCAATACGTGGTAAAAATTTCAAGTCAATGACGCCTGTAGTTTAGCCTGTGAATTAGTATCCTATCTGGGTATCTGAGTATCTGGGTATATACATGAATGAATCCGGAGAAGCATCTATAAATAATAGATATGATATATGAATGAATCCGGAGAAGTATCTATATATAATAGATGTATATATATATATATATATGATATATGAATGAATCCGGAGAAGCATCTATATATAATAGATATATGAATTAATCCGGAGAAGCATCTATATATATTAGATATGAATGAATCCGGAAAAGGAAATATGTATATAAACGATATCTTACAGCATTAATTGTAACTGGGCATTCATTTTCCATGTCTTCTTACGGAATTACCCATGAGCTCGAAATCAAGAATCGGATTGATTGTCATGAGAATGGGTTGTTTACAATATCAAAATTTCGATAATATATTCATGTACTCAATCAAAATGTGCACACTTTCGAATCGAAAACGATATTCTACGACCAAATTAAGAATTCTTATTCTATTTTCCTTCATTTGGTACTTGATTCTACTTTCTAGGACCATTAATTCAAATATTATTTTGTAAAAGAAATTAACTCTATAACGAAAAAAAATTACCTCTAGGTTTATTTCTTATGGAAACGTTTTGACCCCTCTGGGTTCAAACCATGGACTTTAGGGAAATAAAAATTAGCCTATACTCTGCGCAGGGTCGACTTTTAATAATGCAGAAAATTTCAAAGTTTTGCGACTCTCGGTTCTCGAGGTTTTAGCGAACATACACACACACACACACCCACACCCACACTCTATTTTATATTATAGATAGATTATATACCATATACACATTTTTAAAGCTATTGTACATGTAGTTTGACAGCTATTCTTCATTATTAATTTATTTTTATACAGTTAAAGATAAAAAGAAGAGCATATCTCTATCTGAAAGGCGTTAGTATTGGCAGAAGCTATACTCATGTGTCTAGGGGAATCATTTATGTATTAACAAAATACATGGTATGGAAAATTTTCAATATTCATCACTTCACTTTGCATAAACTTTCAGTTTATGTGAATCGTTATTAGGAACGATTCTTAATGGAACTGACATTATCAATTTTATTATGACACATCCAAGTTAAGTTACTTTTGAACACTTCCAAATTGATGCAGGATATATAAACCGTGTTCTTATCAGCAACGCCAATAAACTGTTCAATAACTTCCCCAATAAATGTTTTCGACTTTGTCTTCCACTGTCTTTTCCCTTGTACTTTATTCTCGCCAAAGTATAAGTGACGCTTGATCTTATTCGGTCATTGAACACGATGCTAATGTACGTCGAAGAATGAGCTATAGATTGCTTAAACCATTTGCTTAAGTTATTTCGTTTACAGGTAGGTACAACTTTGCTACAAGGTTGAGGTTAAATAAAAATTTATCGGTGGTTATTTTCTGTCTCTCTTCGCCGTAAAACCCCGGAGTGCTAATGAAATAAAATCGATGAATACTTACTCTATCTCACTTCTCTTCAGTGTATCCACTTAACTAATATTTTATATGTAACATCATTTACGTTAGTAAACTTTCCATTTATGATAGAGTAAGTGGGACATTGTATCTTCGTGTGCTACTTTAATGTTACAATACTTCCTATTCTTTTATTCAGCATAGCAGGATGACACAGTATGCTTTTTCCGGGAAGTTGGTTCTGATTTTAAAACAATATCGGCTCTCTTTATCTGCGGGTGCAATCCACTTTGGAGGTGTGCTCCTCCGGATGCACCGGGTTCAGTGGGAGACCGAACGGCAATAAGAATAACGAGGATCGTTGACTCCATCCGCGAATGCAAAAAGATGTCCGCGATGGAATGATAATGAACCGCTTCAAAAGTGGGAACTGTAGCAGCTGTCTCGAGTCTTGAATCCAATCATTCAGGGAGATTCAAGCGAAGGAGATAAGCATCAAAGTACTCGTCGCCCGCGTATCTTGCGCAACGAAGCGACCTGATTTTTGTTGAAACGATTCTCTTGAAATCGATCGACAGAATGTGACAACAAATCGCGCATTATGCAATAACTTGTAAAAATATTCATCGGGAAAACAGGGATTATCCTATCGGAAATGTGCTATTTTTCAATTTAACCATGCAGATATATGTAAGGAAAGAAATATTGGAACACGGCTGTTAATGAATTAAAGGTTTAAAATCTCCAAAAGCCATCTTTTTCTGCGTTCCTCCTCTTACTTCCCGGTAGTCGGAGAAAGCAAGAAAGGAATGCCGCACTATTGTAGTACCGAAAGTACATTTCAATGGCAATGCTACCGTCCTCAGGGGTCTTAAAATACAAATATAAAATAAAAATAAAATAATAATAAATAATAAAGCAAAAACAAAAAATAAAATTCAAAATTTTATATCTTGTGACCCCTGTGGACGGTGGCATTTCCACTAAAAAGGACTTTGGGTACAATTATAGTGCGGCTATTCTTTATTGCTTTCTCTGACTAAGTAAGAGATGGAACGCAAAAAAAGATGGCTTTTTGAGATCTTAAGCCTCTAATTAATCAGATATATATCAACTCTGACTTTGGTATCAATTTTACATTAATTTAAAATTGTTTTGTATTTAAAGCAAATAAATGTTGTTTAATTGGAACTTGAGTAGAACGTGATAATTATTCAAAACCATATGTAGTGATAACAGTGAATTTTTTGCCGTATCTAAAAGATTGTTTATAAATTATCTATCGATGACAATACACCAATTGAATGATGCTATAAGTATATAGACATGCCTAAAATATATTTTAAAACAGTTTTTGGAGTTTCCTATCTTTTAGAATACATGTCAGGTGTTTTTTCCTGATTTCAAGTAGCTGTTCTGATTGAAATTGTACGTGATTTTTTACGGAGTGCATAACGTAATTATTTTCTAAATTGTACCCACTGTTACCAGATCATGCACCTACTTGCAGTGCTATGACCATAATAATAAAAATATTATAATGAGACATAAATCCGCTATGCTGTAGTACAGCTAAAAACGGTTTTCAAGAATTTTCTTCCAGCATAAGTAATGTTCCATAGATTTAATAGCATGGCAGTATTTTGATCTCATTTTTGAGAAAGTCAATCCACTGATATATTTATATTTTTCTCCCTCTTATACTGTACATTTTCCATTTACATTGATTCCGATCATTTATTTATGTATGCGTAGTTTTGTATGATGGCATTGTCACCGGACAGTTATTAGCCTTATTAGTTACTCTACGAGTGATGCTACACTACTTGGCTTCCCCTATGCACGTACTGCCGACAAGGGTTGTATTCGTGAATTAGTGATGGTACAAAACATTTTGTGAAAATTCCTACGATAAATCAGTAAGCGTTACTTTAAAATGTGGGGCAATTTGGAGGATGGCTTAATTTACCCAATAATTTCTGAAAGTTCTTTTTCTGATGACGGCACAGATATAACGCTTCCTTCTTAATACGTAAGCTGTAACAAATCACTGAAATCAATCTTATGACTACAGCTTGCTGGGTAAAGATTAATTAGTATTTTGCTTTCTCCCATACTTTAATAACGTGTCAAAAACATATTTTTGAGAATATTATTTACTTTGAAATGCCACAAAATTGAGGATAACGTATGATTTGTTTTATTATTATTTGTTCACCATTAAAACATAATAATGAGTCCATTTACCAGTAATAAATGGAATCACATTTCACTGAACCCGGAATTTCAGCATAGACTCAAAAGCACAGTAGTATAATGTTAATGCATGTATTTCTTTATTTAAGGAAGACCCTATCCATAGATGGTAATAAGCATACACTCTGACACACCAATATACCTGTACACATTATTATGATGAATGCACAGCAATCGTGCTTATCTCGTAATAATCCTCCCACAGTTGCTCAAGGAAAATATTTCCTATGACTCTCTCTCAATCGATACACGTATTTCTGCTCTCTCGTGTTTATCCTTCCATATAACGACTCCTTCGACTTTGGCGCAGTGGACATGAGTGTAATCCCATTTCACTGAGCGTGTCGAGAGGAGACATTTGCCCATTAGCTCACAATGATGAGGGATCGGAAAGAGGTATCCGCTGACCCTTATTCGACGGCACTAACGAAACCGACCGTTCCAAGCTGTCTAAATAAACCCCCTCGAGTGAAAATCAAATTGGCAGGAAAAGTTCGTCAGGATCTCGCTAGGCTGAGTGGCTGCATGGCAATCAATTCATGGATATTTATTATTTCTGGGAAATCCCCTCTCTGTAAACACCGCGAAGAAGACATCGCGAAGCACTCCCTAGAATCATTCCATACAATTCTGAGAAGCGATCTTTTTTCATTACCTCTTATGATTTCTGTCGATGAGATTTCTATATATGTAATTACGAAGTGTAATATCTTCTGTCGTAATATTTAGATCTGCGATAAGGTGTGACACTGAATTGTTGTAACCTGAATAAAATGGACAATTATTTAGAAGTAAATAAATTCCCATTGCGATATTTGTTCTATAGAACTATCAATCAATCTGATCAATAAATAATAATCAGATAACAGTAGTAAATACAACAGCTAAACCATAACTATACAAGAATTAACTTCTGCCATCTATTGTAACATAGACATATGACGTTAAGTTAATGCAGTCAAATATAACTTCTTCTATCTTAATTAGTCTGATCATTATGATTTATTTCGAGTAGAGAGACTCTTATTTTAAATACCCTCTAAGAATATGACGTATGAGTTATGAACAATTCCTCGAGATATCTCTAACAATCCTATCTCAGAGCCTTGCCAACATCTGTGGAAGGGGCGGGCGTAGTTATTCAAGAAAAGCGAAGATTTATCTCTCTAGACGAATCAATTTCAAGGGAAAAAAGTGAGGTTCTCAACAGCGGGGGTAGGAAAAGATAATAACGAGGGTAGAAAACGAAAACAAGGGAAAGGATTCAATGGAAAGATGAGAATGGGATCAGCCTAATAAATTTCATCTTTAGTTGTAAATAATCACGAAAATATTTTTCAAAATATACAAATTGAAATCAAAACATATTAAACTAAAACTTACAAACCTATTTAAACCTAAACATTACTTTAACTTGAACTCAATTAACCTACATATATCTGATTATAATGTGAAGATTGAAATTACAAACAATATATACATATTTAAATTATATACATGAAAATTCCAAAATACGGTACAATTACATATTTTTATGGTATTCCACAAAACAAGGTCTTAAAGTCCCGGTTCATCCGGACATTCTGGGCAGTCGGTGATCACTCTTTTATCTATACCCTTCGAATAACAAACTCTACACCTTTTTTGTTTTTTTCTATAACCTAACTTATCAGTAATGAAATCTGGAAAATGACTAGAACTAACATTACTAACGATAGGAGGGAGAATAACACTATCTGGTAATAAAAATCTAATTATCTCTAGTCAAAAATCGTATAAAGTAACTTTTTTGTACTATACCTATTATCTATTATATATAGATGCTTCTCCGGATTCATTCATGTATCCATATATATAGAGATGATAGTAATTCACAGGCTAAACCACATGTGTCATTGAATTAAAATTTTTACTACTTATTGGCCATAACGTGAAATCGCCAGAAAAGTTGCGATTTTTAACCTCAGTGTCATGGGTTCGATTCCATAGGACCCCAAAGTCCCGATTTTTTCCATTTAAATGCATTGCTTTGATTTTCGGGAATTTTTAAAAAATATTTCCCGGATAGGTAGAGAATCAAAACTCTATATTAATGGTCAGGATCTATGAAAAATAGTTATTACTTTTCAGGAAAATATCCTGGGTTCGATGCTAGGACGATGCAAAAATCTGCCCTTTAACATACATTGAGGTAGTTTTTCATTATTTTTTTGATGCAGTTATCAAATGATCGGAAGTTCGTGCTTGGCTAGAAGATCTATGGCAAGAATTGGTTTAAGAAAAAATTTAGATCAGACAGAATATAAGGGAAAAGTAGGACGTCGTTTGAGGCAGTTGCAGCCGATATTTCTGCTTGAATTTTCACACAGTTAAAAATGGCAAATTTCTGTTGTGCAGCATAGTAAGTATTACCAGAAAGACCCGGGTTCGATCCCAGGCGGTAAATATATCCACCATTTAAAATACATTGAGGTAGTTTTCATTATTTATTTTGATGCATTTATCGAAATAATAGGAAGTTCTAGCTTGGGTAGAAGATGTATATTAAGACTTGGTTCAAGAAATAAAATTAGATAAGACCATGCTGTTCTTGGGTTCGATGCCAGAGCACATTAAAATTTCTCTCATAAGGAATATAAGGGAAAAGTAGGACGTCGTTTGAGGAAGTTGCAGCCAATATTTCTGCTTGAATTTTCACACATAGTTAAAAATGGTGATCTTCTGTTGTGCTGCATAGTAAGTATCACCGAGAAGACTCGGGTTCGATGCCGGACGAATAAATTGCAGCGAATTTTAAGAATATTTTCAATCCATTTTTTTTCTTGTGAGGACTCACTCTATATGATGCCGACTTAAAATTAGTGTTTTCGATGTGCTTGCAGTATGCAAGCAACATTTTACTCGTTTAGTATAAAGCTATTTATAAGCATTAACTGGAATATGTGTATAGCTAGTTTCTTGTACCACTTCATTGTTTTACGCTCGCATGGGTAATAAGATAGTAACTGGTCGCAGAGGTCAGCACCACCCATGAAGGTATTGTATTGAACCACTGCTTCCGGTTTATTCCTCTGTCTTCTGTTTGGCACCTCGATAAATCGGCTACCAAACTCAGAGCTGATCATAAGGACAACACGCCTGTCTTTCCACTTGAGAATGCACACACCTTCATATTATTAATAAAGCAATCCTGACCTTCTAGGTATGGATTGTTTCTGCATTCAACAGGTTCTGCTTAAGACAGGTGTTCCTGTATTTAAGAATACCAAATTAGTTTTCAGGACAATAGTAACTTTAAAATGCTACCATGGAAACTTACTCAAGGATGTGCAGTTTTTGTCACCTTTAATTTTAGTCATTATGTGTTTGTTGAGGAAAAAATAGAATCATATAATTGACTAAAACAATGTTCTGTGGCATACATAGGAATATTAAATGAATTATTTTCATACATACTTCTTTATAATATTTCTTCCGTTAAATATCTTTAACTCTTGTAGTTATCATTATCATTTCTTTAAAAAAGGAATCGTTTTTGGCAATACAAACAAATTTTTACAAGCTCTTCTGGTGGTCTTCCCTTTTCAATTATGAAACTTGCATTAGAGATCATTTGTTGATTGGAAATTGGTGTATTATCAGAAGGATACTGAAATTTAACGTGACTTAATCTTGAAAACTGTACTATATATTAATGTTCATTCCATGAGACATTTACGTGAATATCCTCTGACTACCTAACTAGATTGACCAGCTGTTTGATGAAATATTTCCAAATCTCAAAGTTCATGAATGTGGGAGTACCTTCCTCAGGATTAACAAAGGTCTTATCAAAAGTTGAACATATCAGTAAGCATAGAGAATTTCTTCTAACGTCTTTGTGGATGAAGATTTGTCATTTTTTTCAATTTATTCATTCTGCACTGTTTTGCATTGAAATTTTTATATTTTATAAAGAATTACCTATTGGATGAAGATAGCTGATACAAAAGTAAACCCTAGTTTATACTTCCAGCAGTTCCAAGATTAATCTGATTTAAACTGGCGAGAAAAACACTTATTTATATTCCAATCATTGTTGATGGTCAATTAGTCTAGCTGATTTATAAATTTTCTGAACCATAAAATTTAAAATGTATTCGTAAATGGATTCTTGATACCTAATCCTACCAAAATAATTTTGCCCGATGGAACTTTAATGTTCTCTTTGGGTAAATAAATAATAAAGATATCGCGCGATGAGCTGTCGCCCGGTCACCGCGCATACATTGCCGAAAGAGTCCTATGGAATGGAATATAGATTAGGAGTGGAGGAAGACGGGCTTTTCAAATTCAATGCGTGAGTTGAAAGAGGGTGCAAAGACATGGAACTATTTTAGGCGACTCAAAGAAAGGTGTGAGGACACTCAAGGAAGTTAGATGTCACTTGGGCGATGGGGTGTTCAACCTGAGACTGCGAGGCGTCGATAAGAAATAGACAAGGACAGGTAACCCTAGTAGAGGGAATAATGGGTCTCGCAAGGTGCTTCCTCGGACAGACCCAAGATATAGTAGGAAACCAAGGCCTTTATCTTTAGGAGAGGAGGAAAGTGAACCCAGGGCTATGCCTAGCATTAAAACGCAAGATTGTGTTGGGTCTTCTTCAGATAGGTAACGCAATGGCCTTTACAAGTAACAGAATAGTCAAAGGGATATCGTTGCAATTACATACAAGGAATCAGTACAAGCGCTTTTAAAGAAAGAGGAGACTAAAGATCTAAATCGCTTATAAATTTGGAGGACTTTAGAATTTACGACCTTAAAGTTGGCTGCAAACAAATTGAAATGGTGCTAGCTACAAATTAAGATCTGCCCTAGGTAAAATAGCCTTGCCCTACTGTTTTTTTTTGGGAGAAAAAAATTTAGGGTCTACGGTTAAACCTAGTGTGTGTATTTGACAGAGTTGGTTAAGAATTAATTACATCTTTCTGCCAGAAAACAGCTGATTTTCACGAAAGAAATTTTCTATACTAGAATCTGAAAAGTTGGCATAAAAGATAAAACGTAAAATTTAAATCAGTTCGGAAATATGATGATAAAACAAGTGTTGATACATTATGGTAAATACAATATGCTGAGCCATCCTAGAATTCCTTACCTGCTCAAGGATAGTCATGTGTACACCGCGTTTGCCTTTGGTGAAAGCGGTCCCGGGTTCGATTCCCGGTGGGAGCCAATGTGCGAAAGGACCTATGATGTTGAAGCACTTTCAACAATACTACTAAAATTCCTTACCTATCATGTTGCAGAAAATATTCATCCTTATTCGCAAAACTTTGCTCATATCATTATGGATTTATTAACGCAACACAATGAGAAAAGACATTTGATAAACGATGCTCGAAATATTTACGTTATCTAACTATTTTCATTGAAGCAACATGACGAGAGATTGCTTTGACACTGGGTCGAACACCGGAAATTCCATATGGCGGTCAGTTGGAAGATTAGAATGTGAAGATGTTGCACCCAATGCACTGGAAACTGCAATCAATCATGAGCAGAGTATTATGAATCGAAATATTTATTCAGTTCTTTTTCATTCTTAATATCATCCTGTTTCTGGAAATTTCTTCCTTTTTAATATACAGTAAACTCCCGTTCATCCGAATCGCGTTTATCCGAAATCCGTTTTATCCGAACAAACGTTTCCGAATGCACCCACCCCACCAACCGAATACCATTGCGACCCATTACTTATTTGCTCGTGACACCTCTTCATATATGTACACACTCTATCTACCACATAAATTACGCGGATCACGCTGGCGCTGTTTTTCTGTAAAAACGCAAAATTGCTTTGTTATTCAGTATTTAAAAACTTTGAGTTTTCAATCATACTATGGCGCCTCTATAACAAGTCAACACAAATTTTTCAGTCAAAAACATGCAGGCTTACTCAAAACCGTATCAATAGCATTCTACGTACGGACGTTTTACGATCATATTTCGCGGTATTGACGCAATTCGGGGTGTTTCACGCGGGACTTCGGTTTATCCGAAATTTTCGTTATCCGAACCGGCCACCGCACAGTGGGCTAGAATCGAAAAAAGCTGGCCAAAAATAAAAAAGTGCTTTGTTTTGAGTTCGGACTTTGAAACTTCGCAAATTTGTCCTTGAATAAATTTTGCGTATAATTGTGAAATCATTCGCGTTGATTCCCACGAGTTACAATTCTACAGGGGGTCAAATTTACCAAATTTTACGAAAACTTCCGGTCCTCGATTTTCGCAAAATTCTTCAATTTCAGGCCAATCCTGAACCAAAATGAGCTAAATCATAGGGTAAAAAACGATCCAGTATGATAAACCTCCTCTTTATGCTTCATAATATTGGGTTTGAATGATCACAGTTGAATATTTGCATTATTTATACAACAAAATGGCGAACACTTATTTTACGGAAAATTTCCACGTAAAGTGAGGAAAATAGTAGTGATCAAGTGATGTACGCGGAGTTATTTATACCAAAATGTTCTTTGAAGCTTTCTGAAGGAGAATCTGAAATAAAATCCTGAATCTGAAACATTCGCCTAACAAAATTATGCACAAGAAATAGGAAATAATAATATGGGCATAACGCCGTTACAGTATCGAATTCGTAGCGATTATCACTGATTTTCAATCAAATATCACGGATTTTATCAATGTTTGGTGCAGATGTGGTTATTTTTTGGTAAAAAAAAGAGATAGCAGCAATATTAACAAGCAATCGTTTATTCTGAAAAGGGTAACGATTCAGCAGCGACCTCCTCCAGTCAAGAGAAAAAATCTGATGTGGCCAGCTCATTACTTTCACCATGTATAAGATGTAAATATTTATCTACGACAGTAGTTTCGAACTCTATATTCCATCTAAACTTGGAAGATGAGTGATTAATATATATATTATTATCCTTGACGCCAAAAACATTATAAACAATGTTTTTCGGGACATGATCGATGAAAACGATGAAATTGGCCTTTCGCCCATAGAGCCCAGAGTGCTCACAAAGTACATAATCAGCAACTTCCGGTTTATCAGTATTTCATGAATAACTCCTAAACAATCAGTGATACAAATATATGTTTCAAACATAAGTTATAGTAAATTATATTTTCTAAAACTTTTATAAATAATAGTATGTACCTAAATATCATATTTATGGAGATATTTTGAAAACCGGAAATGAGCTGTGAAGAATGAAGCTCGACTTCCGGTTAACCGATTTACTCCAAAAACTAATCAACTCTGACAGCACACACAACAGTGCTATATATAAAGTTTGGTTACGTTAGAGCGCCCACTATCACACACACACATACACACACACTCTCTCTCTCTCTCTCTCTCTCTCTCTCACACAAACACACACACACACACATTCAGACATCATTCCGAAAATGGTCAAAACGTGTTCTAGGGACCCCAAAACATGTATTTCCGTTGAAATCTCGAAGTCCAATTTTTTCATGAAAACAATACTTTCTCAATACTTCGTACATGGAGAGAGTAAAAAGAGAGAGTGCGAGAGGTCGGTGAGGTATGTTTTAGCATAGCGTACGAACAAAAAGAGGGCAAACAATAAAAAGGCGACTAAGCAACTCACAAATTATTCCGCAACAGTATGCTCTAACAGAAGAATGTATGTATGGTATTCAGAAATTTGTTTGACGTCAAGCTTTGTTAACATACTCACAATTTCACCAAATTTTCGTGTATTTCATCGAAATTCTCTCAAATTCTGTTAGAATACAATGTTCCACGATTATGAAATCTTCGTTTGATTTCCGTTCTTTTAGTGCTTGTTTAGACTTTTATAGGCATTTGTTTCTAATTTGGTTCTGCAAATGAAGTGAAGACTGAATCGAGAGAGTGAAGTTTACTTGTAACTGCTTTGGGAATGGTTTGACCCATCTGGAGTTGAACCTGGGACCTCAGGGAGATAAAAAGGAGCCTTTTATCTTCATTAATTCGACTTTAAATATTTCCCCTATTTTGGGAGCTGTGCGACGTTTCGCTCTCGAGTTATTCATAACTTCAGATCGAAAACAATATTACACGACTGACATTGAAATCCTCGTTTGATTTCCATTATCTTAATTCTTGTTTGGACTTCTAAAGACATTTTTTTCTAATTTAAGTTTGCAAAATAAATAAAGACTGCGTAAACGATTATGAGCTTTGCGTGCAGTAGGTCAATGATATCACACACCAATTAGTCTTGCCGAAGATTTTTGACCAAAATCATAATATTGGGCTTATAATTTGTTATATTAAAAGGTATAGCGATTGAATATATACCGTATATGCCGGCGTATAAGTCGACGTTTGGAGCCTAAAAATCTTCTGCATTACGAATCTTAATGGTTTGGATATTTTGTGATTAACTTAAATGCTCGATATCCTCGTAATATTACGTTTTTTGTCAGTATTATTAATATAAATCACGTGATGGCTACCTTTTCTATTTTTCGTAACGATATTAATTTTTAAATATACAAACGAATTTATTATTTTAGCAGGATTTTTAATTATTTGAGTTGATTTAGCATTAGTGTAGTTACAAAATGTACAGTGGGGGAAACAATTATCGCAACACCAGTTGGCGTCAGAGCGCGGATTACGTGGAAACTAACTGAAATCACTCTAACTCCGACAATTCGGCAACTCTGTATAGAGGCAGTAAAACCGGGAATATTCAAAGTCCATACGAATGGAAAATAGACTTTTAGTTTCGTTTTTATATGCAGAAATTTAAGACTCACCTTCGCGAGATTTCCAAGTAGTGCCTTTGCCTCATTGTCTTCATTTTTTGCCATTTATTATTCAAAGTCAGTTGTGATAAAAATAGTTATGTAGAATGTCAATATAATACACTGGGAGATAGTAACAAACAAGATTGTTTGATAGCGAAATATCAGACGTTAAAATGAACATTTTGAGGTATTATTTCGAGAATTAAAGGTCTAAATACTAGAATTGTGATGGAATTGAATTCTTGCAAAGAGAATTCAACACTTAAAAATTCGAATTTAGAAACCACTAAGATGCGTCCTATTCTTACCTTTCTATTTTCTCTCGAGCAGTGTAGTTTTCCACTGCTTAAGGTATTAAAAATATCCCTTCGATGAATCCAATCTAATCCGTGTGTTGAAGGAGTTCAACTTTTCCAAGAGCTTTTCAGCAATTTACGTTTTGACAGGAATTGTCATCACTATTATTAACTTTTAAATAGTGGAATCAGTAATAAACAACTTTCAGCTCTATCAGGCTATATGTAATAGGGAGTAATATTTGTGTAATAACAAATGGTGTTTCTCATGAGACATCAATCCACTTTAACCATACTGACTGAAAAAATATAATAAATTGCAACGGTACCACATCTCTATTGATGTTACAGTCATTCATCACACCACTAATACGATTTTCCTCTTCAGTGAGTGTATTACTCTACAACAGTTAATTTCAATTTAATTTATCCAGAGCTGTAATATATTTGATTAATGAGCTAGAATGCAATCGAAATTATACCAACAATTGGAATCTTTAATGCAAATAAAAAATGATGATTCGAATGTCCGATAATCAATCATTAGATGTTCCGTACTCGCCTCGTAGTGTAAACATAATCACACACTTTCGACGAATTACAGGTGCCCCACAGATTTTACACTGTAGAACGGGCCACACTTACGAAAATACTTGTGGCAGCATAATCTAAACTTGTATTAAGTTTCCAAGAGGCCGGTATTCACTTCTCTACTTTCTCCGTAGCGATGAATAAAATTTTCCGCTTCCAATTTGATCATCTTGATTTCCGTATGTTAAAATACTTCTCAAGGTTACTTAGATCCATATATTAGACACCATACTCAGCTATTGTTCGCTGATTTTACTAAAATTTGTGTGCACTTTACGGACTCTTCCGAAACACTCCCAACCCCTCTCCCTCCATGAAGACCGTAGTTTAAATGTCGTTTGCTACGTTGTTTTGCGGTTTAGATGCGAATAGAATAGAGAATAGAGCGAATATACGCAGACAAAGTTATTCTTTAATTTAGCAGTAGAAATAGTTACTAACGCCCACTTAAATAAGCAAAAGGGTGGGCATGAGCTTAGCCCCAAAACATAGAAAAATTGCAATGGTGAAAAAGAAAAATTCACTTAAAAAAACGATAAAAGTTATTCGAAAAAGAAAACCATGTTTTAATGTGCGAACTGAGAGATCTAAAAATAATAATAGTAAATTGCAAGAGCTTACGTAATAAACAGGTGGAAATCTTTAACATTACGATGAGAACTTGCGCGGATATCATACTAGGAAGAGATTTGGTTAAGCGAGGATATTACTCAAAGCGAGATATTTCCCCCGATAATATGATATACCGAAAATATGACTATGTAGATCTAGCGGTAGAGTTTTTATAGCAGTATGGACTCATTTAATTAGTAAGCGCGATGAATTCGTAGAAAATAGCAGGATCGGAATCACTTGGTGCTCGATTCAAAGACAAAACGGAAGTAAGATTAATGTTTGTTCTTTGTGTCGTCCTCCCGATGAAAAAATAGGTTGTATTGTTGATTTATCCGAGGCCTTACAGAAAAATGGCGAGAAAATAAGAGATCCAATCATCGCCGTAGGAAGAGATTTTTACCTAACCAATATTCATTGGGATAATCTAAAATTCTCCAGCACTAGCAGTGGGAAACAAATTCACGAAATACATCTTACTTTTTCGTTGCATGCTTTAGATCAGGTAAATATGACGAAAACTCGAACGAATCATGCGAGGCAAGGTATCAATTAAGATTTACTAGCCACTTCCCAATCACAAATAATAACTAGCCTCGCTGTAGTTGACGGTACAGTCAGACCATGATGTCATTATGGCAGGGATGAAAGTAGTAGCGGTTAGATCTCTTAAGCCGGTGAGGCAAGTGTATGTAATTCGCAAAGCAATTATTTCTGAGTTTAAGGTTTTATTTGAACGAAGGCTTGGATAATTTTTTTACGCTTTTCGGGTGAAAATACAGTAAATGATAGTTGGGTAGAGTTTCTACGGATAATCAAAGTAGATTTCGTTAAATATGTTCCGTCTAAACAGTAGGTGAGACGAGGAAGAAGTTTGAATCGTTGCATAGGAGTCATTCACTCGCGATTGAGAAAACTTAAACCGTGCGGTGAGATCCATGAGCTTGGTGATCAAAACTATAGAGAAGTGCAAAAGCTATTTGAGGAAGGATCACGAAAAGAATACCAGGAATATAGATCTCGAACCCTGTTAAAATCACTAGTTGGCGATTAGAAAGAATTTTGGTCATAAGTGTGAGAGACTCGTGGTGGTCAGTTTTCTATGTCTAGCTTTATCAGCGAAGAGGGAATTGCCTTAAATAAATCGGCAGAAATAGCTAACTTACTTAATCCGTACTTCCAGAAATGTTTCTAATAAGATGATGGTCGAGTTAACGATTTTACTTCGCGCATTGATTCGGAGATGATTTCCATAGAGATATAAGTTGATGCTAGTGGAAATTCACTGCAACAGATTGATAGGAAATTGTAGTAGTAGTAGTATTGTTAAAAGTGATTCGACAGCTTAGGTCATTTCGCACATTGGATCCCACCGATAGGAAATTCTATCAGAAATCAATTAATGAGGGTACTGTCCCAATGTCGTGGAAGAAATTAAACGTCACTCCGGGGCCTAAGAATGATCAGATTATTATGGGTAATTTTCGTTAACTTCGAATTTCTGCAAAATAATGGAGCATATTATAGCAAGCTCTATTATTCAGTTTCTTACCATAAAGATAGGAATCATTCGGATCCAACACGGATTCCATAAAGATAGATCTTGTAAGACGCACCTAGAGTTTTTTGTGAATGATGTATATAAAGCGTAAGGATGTTAGATATCATCCAAAAACGTTATATCCACGCAGCAACAAATTTCGCGACAACCCTTAGTGTTAGTGTGCCACACAAAATATCTAAGTGTCACGTTTAGCTGTAGTTTATCTTTGAAAGAACATATTGGAGATGCGATAGGAAAAGTGAATAGAATGCAAAGATTAACTAGTAGATCGTTGAGGGGATGCTCATCGTGTTTCAAAGAAAAAAACTCATATTCCTCTTATTCAACCTAGCCAAACGAGAAAATACTGTTTCGCGATTACACTGATTATAACTTTTGTATTACAGTTCGTGTACGGCATTTGCTTGATTGGTTGTACACGATACGATTTGTACAGAATTGCCATGATAAAACGATGAGTGTTACTCAGATGTTGCAGTACGCGGGATGGTAATCATTAAGAGATAGAAGACTAATTCAAAGGATAAATTTACTAAGTAAATTCAGAAAAATTAGGTTCTCAAATGATGCAATCGGTATAATGCGACCTTCCTGTTGATGTGGGCCGCTCTGATACTGCGAGGAAGATTAGAGAAATAAATGCTAGAAGGAATCGTATCAAGAATTCATTTTTTCCGCGCATGATACGCAAAAGAAATTGATTAGGAAAATAGAGTTAAGATGCCTGTTTCCCCTGCCACACGCCGAAAGGCGGATTGAAGGGGTCTTACATAGACATATTTTTATGATGTTTCTGTGCTGTCGACATTTTAACTTAATAATCAGAATATATCGTATTTATAAAACAACATATAATTTAAGAGGAAAAATTCATCCGTCTCCGCTACGATTGGTCTTCGGTTTCCATCAAAGTAACTTGGTTGTCCAAATTGTAGTGCTACCTCCAAAATACTTACGTTTCAATATCATCTCCTAAATCACTACTACTAATTTATTTCTTCTCACATTCAATAACTGTTAAAGGAATTTTTAATTAACCTTCCTTTGATTTAAAAAAAAACACTCTAAGGCACCCGAAATTAATATTTACAATGATAAAAACCTTACACCTTGAGAAATAATGATAATGTAAGAGAAATTGGCCCTATCAAAACTGGAAATCCAAATATCATTGAGGATAATTATTCACCATTATTATTCAATTATTCATTTTACAAACTAAAATCTCAATAAGGTTTTAATTTTGCCACATAACCGTGAATATATCCTAGTTTTCTACGCATTTAAGGTTTTTTAAGAATTTAACATATCTTCTATCATCTAGCGTGCATGAATATACCGGCCCTGAAATGTAGAAATGTTTTCACTCTTTCTACTGTCTATAACCCTCTCCCTCATACACAAATCCTGGCTGCGCCCCTGCGACAAAGCAATCATTAATTATCATCTGTATATTCATGTCCACATTCGATAGAATCCGTAGATTCTTACTCATAGATGATTATGAAAAAATGTCAGCTCCGCCATAGACTTCCATCCCCGTAATGTTACTCAATTTTCATGTTTTTAATAGAAGGAGACTATTTAACATAATTTAGAGCAAGTGGAAAATATTTATATGTATTGGTATTTCTCTCAGACTCGGTAACAGTGTGCACTTATACACTATGATTAATAATCGAGAACTACAATGGAATTAATAAAAATATAGGATGATTAATAATATATCCATTCTCCTTCATTCTCTTCCATATGATTCAGCCTCCGAGACACAGAATTAACCACTTCTTTATTGGAATTCGCTCCAGGTGAGACCGGCGGAAGCTCATCGAAAGCTTTATCGGTTCAGAACCTAAAGACGAAGTAAATGAAATTTTAGTGCAACTAAAGACCTAATCGCGATCTCCGAGAAGCATCGACAAAACGTTACAGGGAAGTAATCACAAAACATTACTTTTGGTCGTTTTTTTCCCCGGACAATTAGAGAGGCTGATAGAGTAGATTAGTTGATGATGGTGTTATTACAACCCCTGCCATACCCATCTGGCAGCTCGCGGGGTATATATCTCAATCTAAATCTATATAATTGGTTTGGAACTACCGCCGAGAAAATTGGAAACTGTGAACCAGCAAATTGTCCTGGTTGTAGACGAACAATGAATAATAATATGCATAAGAATGTCAATAGTTCTCAAGGCTTTTTTTTAAGCGTAAAAATGAAAAAGATTCGCTTGCGCGGTCTGCTGGTTGTCCGTCTATCGACGTGAAGACCTAAATGAAGAAATAGTCGCCAATAAGTCTGAGTAAGTAAGCCTGAGCTCCTTGCCTTACGACCGGTTTGTTGTTGCGAGTGACGCATAGGCTTTCGAAAATCCTCTGCACTGAAAGCCGAAGGTTCATCGTGCTTCGGGAAATCAGGAGGCCCTGTCAAATACCTCTAATTGTGGAAAATGAGTAAAAGAATTGTCTTACAGCGAACGACCTCGAATCCTTGGTAGAAGAGGAATTTTCACTGACACACGAAACATTTTCTTGACCGACAATTGGTGATGAATCGGTTCCGCATCTTTCATGTCCAATGGTTATATTTCCATAATGAATTGCATCTCTCTGGCAAATATGTATATTCATTACAGGGGCGTATAAATATATGTGGAAATCATATCTTACATTCGTTCATTTCCCGAACAAGAGAAGTTTAAGATAAAAAACTCGTTTAACTTAAGCGTAATTCGAGCTCGTGCCCTTCCTATGCCAATAACATGTGTCAGACAGCTGCAAAATCACCTCTTAATTAGCAACTAGTTATATTTATGACACTTCCCAACAAACTGAGAAGTCCATTTTAGCAGCTTATTAATAATTTTATTATGGCAGCATAATCCTGGTTAATTAACTTTATAAAGTCAGACGTTCATAAAATACGTATCAGTACTAAAAACTTGGGTTGTTTATTAGGAAGTCTTTGTTTACTAAAATACGCTAATATAATAATATTATTTGGGAATATTTTTACAAGTGCAATAACATCTAATTTCCTTAGCACCATGGTGAGGAAGGAGCTTTGAATTAGCCAGAGGATTGTTTCTACTGGGCGACTGTAAAATGAGGGTCCTGAGTCTAGCTGATATAGGCTTGAAAAGGAAAAATATACCTTGCACCTGCAATACTTGCTTTGAAAGTGCTCGACATATGGTTAAAGCTTTTCCGCGCGAGGTAATGCATTTCAACGTTTGTTTTGTATTGGAGCCTGCAATACTTTGAAGGGATCAACTTGTGGTTAAAGACTCTCCTCGCGAATTATCAAAGCCTTAATGCATTTCTACGTGAATTTCTCCGCGCGAAGGCAACACAATTGACTAATGACCAAGGTCACCGAACTCCCTGTTACAAAATGTAAGACAAGTCCGATATATGCGCAGAAATTGTTCGGTTTTTATGAAATCATGTTTGTTTTAACTTTGGAATTGGTATTTTTCCTTTTAACTCCGGACGGACAATGATTTCATGTATTCTAGGTGACAAATGGTGTATATAAATTTATATTACGAATTTCCTTCGTCTGCATGATTAAGTTGGGGAAAAATTATGTTCCGTAGACAAAATACAAATTTTACATTGTGTCATAGTTAGCAACTCAGTAATCGCTCTAACGACTTCTCGAATTCTAATTGCTGAATTGAAAACATAAGACTTGTAATCAAAAATCCTCCTCGGAATGTTTATCACAAATAATGAATATCCTATGTTTGAACTGGAAGTTTGAAGAATTACATTTACATTAATATCCAGCAGGCAGCCGTAAGACGTATGTTGGAGTGAGAAACCAAACTAACAAAATAACGCCTTATTAGCGCACAAATTATCCAGGAAAAGAGACCATTATAGGCCATCTGTTCTCGCTATAATCTCGCAGAACATCATTTTCCTCTAGACTCCATGATTCTCGTTCTCTAAAGGTGAGAATCACCACATCGCGTATTCCTACTCCAATCCCACTTATTCCTTATTGCTACGCATTATTAAAACTGAATAGCATTCTTCACATTATTTATAATTAAGTTTCAATTATTGTCTATGTATTTTATTGCATTTAAGATTGAAATTGGAATAAATATATATTCAACTTATCGTTCTATAAATACGATAACTATCTGTGAAAGAGAAACGCCGAAATAAACACGACGAACTCGGGGAGAGTTCGCGCGAAGGCTCTAAGAAGAGTTCGAAAGAGAGGAAATTTGTGTAAGTTCTAGGCTCCGACTCAAATATTACCGCTTTTCGAGGCTTTCCTCGGTGTTGCCAGTCAGTCACAGAAAGCAGAATTCCAAATAGTTTCTGTGAAAGCCACTGGTGCGCGCGCAAAGTGTTGCGATAATTTTTTCCGCCACTGTACTTAAGAATCTTCTGGTTCCGTGTGTTTCGAATTTTCGCACGTGAGCGTTCTGTTTTTCAGTTGGTCCATTCAAAACATTCAACGCCATCACCTCCTTTTCTTCCTTGTAAGTTTATCCATTAAATTAGCCAACCTCTTATGTCTTTGTCTTCTGTTTTTTACCTTCAATTCCATCCTCAACTTTTACCAATCTGTCTCCTCAATATCTGGGCATTTTCTTAATCTCTTCAATTAAAACCCAACCATGTACAGCACCTCCGTCTTTCAACCCAACTTACTTTTTCCATTCTACGCCAAACCCACATTTTCTGAGGCCTCCAAACGTTTGACTTCTTCCCTTCAGAACGTCCACTATTCATACCGATAAAGTTGCACACTCCAATAAGGAATTCATTTATTATTTTTCTTTACCAAGATTTCATCAATTCATTTCGCTTCATGAAAACTTCCTTGGTCAATTATTTTGCTACCCTCTTCCTTGCATCTTACAAATAAAATAGTACTTCCCAAGTACGAAAATGTATCCACCTGCTCTAGTTTTTCCCCATCTACCCTAATAGTTAACTTAGCTTTCTTTCCCTTAGTGAGCAACAGAACTTTACTTACGTTAATTTTCACTCCAAACTCCCTTGCTTTATCGTTAGGAGCACTTACTGATGTTTGCAAGCCCTTTAAGGAATCCCACACAATAGCTTCATCGTCTGCATACCTCACAGACCTCATCTATTTCTTCCCAGGCTTCTTTCACCATTTCCTCTGCATATATAGTAAAAAGTGACATGGGACAACCTTGTCTAACCACCCTTCCCACCACCGTATCTTTCCAGTCCAACCATATTTTCTTAAATATCTCCTTTAGTTTAAGACAATGTTTATCTTGCTTAAACCTTCTACAATTTGACTTGTGATTTCATTTTTCTATTTAAAATTTTTACTAACTATCCCTTTTCGTTGTGAATCTTCTATCCTATTGGTTGTGTATTTAATTATTTTTGAATGTTTTTCTCTTTTCTTATCTTTTTAGCTATTACTATCGGTAGGTTTGCGCAGGTTTTCACACCCCCCTTCCTTGTGGGTGGTTTCCTGCAGTGGATTTTTTTTCCCTAAGAATCTCTTAGGTTTTTTTACATTTCTCTTTACTTCTCTTTATTTGGCATTTTTTATGGCACACTTGTTAATTAATTTAAACACTCTCTTCAGTAATTTCTTCGGACGTGAGAGGTTACGTTCCTCGATAGGGTTTTACCGCTTCGAAAGATAGAAAAATGTCGCACATTCAAATCTGGTGGCAAATTTATACACACAAACATCATAATTTCCAATATTCCATTTTGTAGAACCAACTAATTAACGACTATGGATCATCCTAACCCACAATTTTACCCGCCGCGAAAGTATGCGTAAATAAATCATTTAAAATAGAAACGTGTGTGATGATTTTTTTATGTGACTAAGTGACGTCATGACGCTATTTTCAAGTTGTCACGACTTTGAAGATAATAAATCGAAGGAAAAGTGTTGATGTTATTTTGCATATAAGGGCATGAACCAAGGGAAATTCCCAAGAAAAATGGACTTGAAAAAAGACTGACGGGGCCTGGAATCGAACTCGAGGTCTTCCTGTATCTGGGAGGCTTAGCTTATCTTAGCTACTCGGCCAGAAGACGGTTAAATCAGCATTCCGGATAGAGGAATCCCGGGTTCGATTCCCGGCCCCGTCAGACTTTTTTCAAGTATGTTTTTCCTCGGGAATAATTAATTGGTTTACGATGAAATTTGATCGTTTATCTTATTCAATTTTCAACGTTGTTGAAGATATTTTTTCATTTGTAGCGTTAAATCAAGGATAATTGTGGTCTTAAGTCTAAATAAATGCCAATAGAAAGGAAATTAGATATAGATTCTTATTATGGACGTAGAATAAAGTATTTAATTGAATATTGAGAGAATCTTGGCAAAACGACGACTAATTGCTCTGACTTTGAGGGCATAAATTATTCCCTAACGACAAAGGTACTGTCGAACTTTCATACGAATATATATGGGAAATATTTGCTCATTTAAAATTTACGGGGAAGAAAACCCAACCACTTAAGACAATGAAACCATTAATGAACTTTGGTAATCGATATTTAAAATATTGAGATTAAAATCAACATATTTTGAAAGAAAAATTCATTGTAGTATCGGGTATTTTTATATATTTAGTAATTTTTAGTCATTTTCGACATATTCAGTAGTTTAATAGTACAGTGGAAGTAAGAGCATTATTTACTTGCTTTTGTAATCAGTGAATGCTAATGATATCGTCGCAAATTGAATTTGAACAAAGTAATTAATATTAACGATGAGATGCGTTAAAATCGAAGCAATGGAGTATCTTCTTCATTCGATAATTTTTAATGTATTTTCTTCTTTTGTCTTTTTTATAAGTGTTTTAGACTTAGAATATTTACTACTTTTACCAAGTATTTGCTTGTATTTTTCTAATTCTTGTCTCATTTCGAGTATTTTATGAAACGAAGTCCTGTTCATGTTAATTTAATGCTAATATTCAACGTAAAGGTACAGTAGGTAAAGGTATTCTATTAATTATTCATATCCCACTTGACATATATCCCTCAACCTACCCCACCCCTTCAAACCACACCCTCTACCCCCTCCTCTTCCCCACCCACTCCCATCCAACCCTCTACCCCACCAGCTCCAATCCCTCCCTCTACCCCAACCGCTCCCATCCCACCCTCTACCCAACCCATTCCAATCCCTCCCTATACCACACCTGCTCCCATCCCACCCTCTACCCCAACCTCTACCCTACCCGCTCCATTCCCACCCTCTACCCAACCCTCTACCCCAACAGCTCCCTTCCCACCCTCTACCCTACCCTATACCCAACCCGCTCCCCTCCCACCCTCTACCCCACCCTCTACCCAACTAGCTCCCCTCCCACCCCCTACCCCAACCGCTCCCCTTCCACCCTCTACCCCACCCTCTACCCAACCCGCTCCCCTCCCACCCTCTACCCCACCCTCTACCCAACCCGCTCCCCTCCCACCCTCTACCCCACCCTCTACCCAACCCGCTCCCCTCCCACCCTCTACCCCACCCTCTACCCAACCCGCTCCCCTCCCACCCTCTACCCCACCCTCTAACCCACCCGCTCCCCTACCACCCTCTACCCCACCCTCTAACCCACCCGCTCCAATCCCTCCCTCTACCCCTCCTGCTCCCATCCCACCTTCTAGCCCACCCACTCCCACCCCACCCTCTAACCCACCCGCTCCCATTCCTCCCTCTAAGCTCCCTACTCCTTTCTCACCCGCTCCCATCCCTCCCTCTAAGCTCCCTACTCCTTTCCCACCCTCGAAAACCAACCACCCTATCCCTCTCGCTATCCCGATCATTCCCACATTTCCTTGCCACTGCTTCACCTAGACCCTTACACCCATTCCCAACTTTATGACCCATCGACTTCGAATCCTCTGCCCTTCCCAATACAATCCCTTTCTCTTTAACGCCCACTATGCACTCAGCTCCGCCCCTCTCCCAATCAGTTGCTTCCTTCCCTTCCTCTACCATAACCACCTCCCATCATTCATTCTTTATTCTTTCTTCTGAATTAGACAATAGGTAAAATAGGGGTAATTGAATGTAAAGGTACAAAGTTCATAACTTATACATATCCCCGCCTTACACATTGTAATATGTCTATACATTCAGTAATAGTTGGTTTGGCTAAGGGCGCAATTTTTGTATATATTATATACATTTAAAGTCATGGAACACTATACAAATTCCTGCCTTACAAACTTTTAACTATACATAATTGAAAATATAGTTTGGCTCGGGTAAAAAATATTGTTTTTCACTTCTTATTCATCTTCCAAATCAGACATCAGGACAAATATGGGTAATTCAAAGTAAGGGTACAGAATCTATAAATTATTCATATCCCTGCCTGACGCATCGTAACAAATCTATACATTCTGTGATTGTTTGGTTAAGAGCGCAAAGTTTTTAAAATCTATATTATATAAAAATCAGGTCATAGAACACTATGCAAATTCAGGCCTTAAAAATATCTTAATATACATAATTGAAAATATATTTTGACTCGGAAGAAAAAAAATGTAATTCACTTCTGAATCTTCTTCCGGGGTAGAGCGATGCTTTCGTGGTTTGGGTAGGACCTCAACTCTTTCTCGCCCCTGGATGCGCTGTGCAACTTCTTCCCTCTTCTTTCGCTTTGGCCGTGAAGTCTTTTTCCTGCTTTTTGAAGAGCACCATGAAGTCCTATGGAAGGGAAATTAAGGAAATGAATCTTTAATTTCCTATCGAAATATTTTTTATGTATAGAAAAGTAAATATAAGCATAGTTCCAAGGAAAACAATAATATAACAGACTATATCATTATATACACAGATGTAGATTGAAAATTCAGCTATTCATTTCTACCTTTTATAATTTAGGTTTTAATTTGGCTTAACAATGCAAGGAAATATTTTTCTAGCAGCCAAATAAAGAAATATGGTAATATAACAGCTAAGAAGTATCATACGTCCGTGGAAAATACATTTTAAAATATCGGGATCATTTATGTTTTTGGTAAATAGATTTAACTTTATCTCCGTCACTCTTTACGGTAGAGCTCGCTAATTAAAATAATAATTTTTGTAGCACGAATCCTTCCGACAGCTTATAAATGAGTCAACATCTTAATTTCGTTACCTCGAAGTGGTTTCCAAACTATGACAAAACGATAAGTTATATTTCAAAATGGGACTTTTATCCTTATCAGTGTTACCTAAATTAGTTTTATTTAATGAAAGTATTTTTTATGATGCAAAATTTTTGGCGTATTAATATTATTTTAACTAAGCTGTTATAAATTTACCTTTATTTATAAATAGCCTTTATCCAGCCTATAAACTGCACAAAACTGAAGTACCAACTTTTAAAAAGTAATTATTGAAAAGTTTTTTGTGTAATTCTTTGTTACTATAATAGAATTATATTAATATAAATTTACTCAGTGAGCTATAATAAAGCTTTTTAACCCTAAGAGCATTTTAATCATTTAAGTTGCATATATAGACGTTTCTCCGGATATACCTATATATATATATATATATATAGGGGATCAAAATTCTAACCATGTTCCACAAGTGCCACCGACTTGAAATTTTTACCACGTTATGGCCATGACGTGTAACCTCCAGGAAAAAGCCGACTTTGAACCTCGGTGTCATGGGTTCGATTCCAGAAGGCCCCAAAGTCCCGATTTTCCCCATAAGATTACATGGCGGGGATTTTCGAAATTTTTTTTGAGGCACTTCCCGGAAAAGGAGAGATTTGAACTTCGAGGGATCGCTAGATGCCGTGCATTGCTAAAGAAAACCATAAAGACATCTATGAATATTATCCTTGGTTCGATGCTAGGTCGGGGCAAAACTCGCCCGTTTAAAATGCATTGTGGCGATTTTTAAGATTTTTTTTGGACCCTTTTCCGATGGCATAGAAACTTGAAATTCGGTATGAAGTTAGATACCATAAAAATATATCATAATCGAATTTTACATATTTGCTGATGGTCCTTGGTTCGATCCCAGAGGGACATTTAAATTCCTCAATGTATTTCTCCCCGGAAAAGGAGAGAGTTGAAATTCAAGGGATCGCTAGATGCTGTGCATATCTAAAGTAAACCATAAAGACATTTACGAATATTATCCTTGGTTCGAGTCTACGGAAACAAAATTTAGGTACTTCCCGATATGCTATCGACTTCAAACTTTGCATGATAGAAGAGCAAGTCTTAACAAATCAAACTATGCATTCACAGCTTACAATGTGTCCTGGGTTCGACACCAGGTGTCTCTGCAATCAGAAGTTGATCTGATTTTTAGGGATTATTTTGAAAACTTTGCCAATAAGATAGAAACTTGAAATTCGGCATATAGATAAAGATCATAAATAACTTTCAGAAACAATTTCTAGATTTCCCAGATCGTCCTTGGTTCGAATCCAGAGAGCCATTTAAATTCGTGAAAATTAGAACGTCGTTTGAGGCAATTGTAGCCCATATTTCTGCTTAAATTTTCACACTTAGTTAGAGATGGTGATGTTCTATTGTGCTGCATAGTAAGTAACACTGGAAAGACCCGGGTTCGATGCCAGACGATCATATTTCTCCGAATTTTAAGAAAAATTTCAATCTTTTTTTTTTTCTTTTAAGGACCGTCCCGATATAATGCCGATATGAAAATAGTGTTGTCGATCTGCTTGCAGTATGCAAGCAACATTTTACTCGTATATGTATAGATAGATAGGATACAAAGTCACAGGCTAAACCACTAGCGCCAATGGCTTGAAATTTTTACGATATATTGGCCATAACGTATAACCAGCAGAAAAATTGCGATTTTGGACCTCAGTGTCATGGGTTCGATTCCAGAGGGCCCCAAAGTCCCGATTTTCTCCATAAGGATATATGGTGAAGATTTTCGAAAATTTTTTTGAGGCACTTCCCGGAAAGGTAGAGAGTTCAAATTCGAGGGATCGCTAGATGCCGTGGATATGTAACGAAAATAAAAAAGACATCTTCGAATATTGTCCATGGTTCGATGCTAGGTTGGGGCAAATATCGGCCGTTTAAAATGCATTGCGGCGATTTTGAAGATTTTATTTGGACCATTTGCCGATAGCATGGAAACTTGAAATTCGGCATGAGGTTAGATAACATGAATATATTTCATAATAAAATTTTAAATGTTCGCTGATGGTCCTTGGTTCGATCCCAGAGGGCCATTTGCACTTCTCAATGCATTTCTTATGGAGATAACGGAAACAAAATTAAGGTACTTCCCGGCATGCTATCGACTTCAAACTTTGCATGATAAAAAAGCCAGCCCTTACAAATCAAACTTTGCATTCTCAGATTACAATATTTCCTGGGTTCGACACCAGGTGTCTCGGCAATCAGAAATTGATTCGATATTTAGGAATTATTTTGAAACCTTTCCCAATAATATAGATACTTGAAATTCGGTATATATATATGAGTATCATTTATAGGTTTCAGAAACAAATTTTAGATTTCCAAGATCGTCCTTGGTTCGAATCCAGAGAGCCATTTACATTCGTGAAAATTAGAACGTCTTTTGAGGCAGTTGTAGCCAATATTTCTAATTGAATTTTCACACATAGTTAGAGATGGTTATCTTTTGTTGCGCTGCATAGTAATTTCACCAGGAAGACCCGGGTTCCATGCCAGACGATGAAATTTCAGCGAATTTTAAAAAAATTTACAACCCTTTTATTTTCTTTTGAGGACCCTCCCAAAATGATGCCGATATGAAATTAATATGCCGATCTGCTTGCAGTATGCAAGCTACATTTTACTCGTATACCTATATAGATAGATAGATAGATAGGATACTAATTCACAGCCTAAACCACAAGCGTGATTGACTTGAAATTTTTACGGCGTATTGGCCATAACGTACAACCACCAGAAAAATGCGATTTTGATCCTCAGGGTCATGGGTTCGATTCCAGAGGGCCCCAAAGTCGCGATTTTCTCCATAAGAATACATGGCGGGGATTTTCGAAAATTTTTTTGAGGTACTTCCCGGGGAGAGAAAGAGTTGAAACTCGAGGGATCGCTAGAAGCCGTGCGTATCCAACGAAAATCAGAAAAACATCTTAGAATATAGTCCATGGTTCGATGCTTGGTCGGGGCAAAAATCGGCCGTTTAAAATGCATTACGGCGATTTTGAAGATTTTTTTTGGATCCTTTCCCGATAACATGGATATTCGAAACTCGGCACGTGGATAGATAGCATGAATATACTTCATAATCAAATTTTACATGTTCGCTGATGGTCCTTGGTTCGATCCCAGAAGGCCATTTGCACTTCTCAATGCATTTCTTACGGAGACAACGGAAACAAAATTTAGGTACTTTCCGACATGCTATCAACTTCAAACTTTGCTTGATACAAGAGTAAGTCTTTACAAATCAAACTCTGCATTCACAGCTTGCAATACGTCCTGGGTTCGACACCAGGTGTCTCTGAAATCAGAATTTGATCCGATTTTTAGGAATTATTTTGAAACCTTTCCCACTAAAATAGAAACTTGAAATTCGGCATATAGATAGAGATCATAAATATCTAGGTTTTTTGGTTCGAGTCCCGAGAGGCATTAACATTCGTGAAAATTAGAACGTCTTTTGAGGCAGTTGTAGCCATTATTTCTGCTTGAATTTTCACACATAGTTACAGATGGTGATCTTCTATTGTGTTTCATAGTAGGTTTACCAGTAAGACCCGGGTTCGATGCCAGACGATGAAATTTCAGCGAATTTTAAGAAAAAATTAAATCCTTTTTTTTTCTTTTAAAGACCGTCCCGATAGGATGCCGATATGAAATTAGTATTGCCGATCTGCTTGCAGTATGCAAGCAACATTTTACTCGTAATATTTAAAAATATCCACAAAAAATATGTTTTGTAAAACTTTCTCGGTTGGCGATGCGTTCAGTATTTTTTTTATTCTTAGAAATTAATTAGTCTATGTAAAGGCACTTATAAATTATTGAAATTTGGTTTAGATCATTATTAAAAATTATTTTTGTAAAATTGGAAACACTGATAAGATTGCTTGCTTTTTACTACTCGAATTTAACTAAATTGGCAGATTATACCATTGCAAACATCTTTACATAACGAAAATTTTGTTGAAATACCTTCATTGGTTTCTTTGTTACCGAAGGAAATATACTTCCTATTGACCACACCTAAATAATTAAGGGTTAATATCACAGCATGTAATGGACAAAGTACTGCAATTTACTGAATTGAAATGCATCTTTGTCGGCGGGTTATTTTTAATAAGTTAAGAATTATTTCTACCATTGAACTCTCCAATGAATTTGAAAACTCGATTTTATTTATGGTTGCCGTTAGTGATTTCTCCTAAAACAATGGAAGAATATTTAAGAAGGTACAAAACTCTATCCTAAGTTGTAATTCAAAGTTACAGAGCACTCATTAATGACTGATAAAAAAAATAACAGATTCTTTATTCCTAGCTATCGTACGAACGGAAAGACACAAGACTGAATTACTTCAGAGATTTATTCTAAAAGTCGTTAATAGAACCGTGAAAAACAATAGCAAAGTAAATTCTCGAAAACGAAGTCATTGGCATCTATTTAGAATGCGTAATTGTACTTAGAGAATTCTATTGAAACTGAGCTAGGACTTGCTCATAATTTCTAACCAAATTAGGTCTAGCAAGTACCCAAAACTTTGCATGTTATTTTGTAGTCAATATATAAGTAAGTTTCAGGATAATTTTGATAATAATTATAATATACCTTATCGATTCAAAATCTGAATTTACAACAGAGTTTAGTAGCGGAAAGCAAAAACCATAAGCTACAGCTATCAATGTATCAATGTAGTAATTATTTCATAGGATAGGAATAAAATCACTTTGTAGTTTATAAACTGTGTTTTTACTAAGCATTGACCATCAGATCGTAATTTTTTTAATAGAAGGTAGTGCAAAGAGTGTTATTATTTTATTTATTTTCAATGGCGTACCACCAAGTTAGGCTAAATCATTTCGATTATAATTCAGTAGCACGGACGTAATTTGCCAATGTTCAAATAATGTAATAGAACTCGATGTAAGAAACAAGAAACATTTTTCAAATCCATAAGGCGAAGTACAGTGTTTCAGAGTAATTGAAAATTCTCATTACCTCAATTCTCTCTCATTAATTCTCATTCTATTCTCAGTAAGTTGGAATTCCGACGTCTACATGAGCATCTTCAGTGATGGTTTTTCTCTGCGCCATTAGCTTTTGATTGAGGTGTTCTCCTGGGCAATATAGATAAAAATAGATTAGAGCTCTCCTCGAACCTTTAGAAAAAAATTGAAAATGAAAATTGATAATGCATCGAAAGAAAATAATCATTAAACTACGTTTAACTAAATTGTGGTATTCTAACTACTAGGATTCTATCCAATATACCTCCGAGCCACGTCCTGGAAATTGGAAAACCTTGGTTCGAATCCTGAACAAGTCACTTTTTTGCTTACTCTACAACGCCTTGGTTAAGTTGCACGCTTTCCTTCACTAAGTCAAACTTCATTTCGATCGTTTTTTAATTAGAATTAAGTATATTATTTCATAGCCAGGAGCATATACGCGATGAAATTATTGATTTGTTTAATGAGGAAATAAGTTACTTTGGAAACATATCTCCTTTAATTATAACTATTTAAATCTGGTAAACTTTACGCAAAATATCAATCAGAGAGAATAAATTCAGAAATTCATTCTTTAAGATGAGAATTATTATTTGACACAATTCTAAACTTATGAATATACAATCATTTACGGAAGAAGATTACCATTATTTGATTGTTTTCTTAAGACTGTTTTTTTCCAAATTGAATTAAAATTACTCAAATAGCACATCTCATTATTAATATAAAGTTATTTGGTAAGAAATACACATAATTCTGATGTGAGAGATATATTGAACTTAAGGTCTTATTTCATACACTTGAGAAGAACTGAAAACCCTTTGAGAAGCGATAAAAATTCAAGCTCCTTGATCTTGTCACACGAACGGTGTTTCAAATTTCACTGAATGTTTACGGAAAATCAGCATAGCAATAATGACGATAAAAACTCCCGTTAATTATTTCCTGTAGATTATGAGTGAAGTAATCGTATGTAACACTAGACTCGCCACTGAATTTGAATCACGAAATACGTTAGGATAACCGATAGTGATATCTCGTAAGTCAATGCATTATTGTTTAAAAAGGTAGGGAAAGTAAAGCTGATGCTTAAGTAGTAATTCAAAGTGAAAGTACACTCATCAGTGACCGATTAAAAAAATTACTCATTCTTAATTCCTTATCATCCGTTCAAACATGATCAACGACTGAATTACTTCTAAATTCTATTCTAAATGTCGGAAATTAAAGTTTGAAATTTGAGTCGATGATTCAACAAATGTAAATGTTTTGAAATAGAGATGTTTTGAGAGCAAGGGTAGTTCTGATAAAGAAGGTCAAAGCGAAGGCGAAGTGCTTTTGCGAATGGGTAAAAAGAAAGTGCCTCGTTACAACAAAACAAACAACTGTTCCGTGACCTTCAGTTTAACCGAATTCCAGTTCTTCAGTTCAATTCTTAATAGAAAAAATATCGATACATTTATTTTTTTAAATAACCATTCATGAACTACAATGCATTTATTCCAATGATTTACCCTTGAAAGAGGTCTTAAAAATTCAGAGAATAATGTGGTCATTTTTTTCCCAAGAGAAAAATTACGTATATTTTTTACGGGACTAATTCAGGGTTAAGCACTGGAATGGGAGATTATTAATAACATTTATCCATTCAAATTTTCAAAAACATCAATATAAAAATCAACTCACGCCTTATCCTTGTTTACCAACTTTTAGATAATCAGCTGTCTCGTGACCTTGGTCGTGACTTTCGCTTGCCACAGAGATTCACTTTCCCAATCGGTGAGAAAAACCAGCGGATTATTTATCAGACCAGGATCATTCCAAATATCGGATACCTAAAAATAAACAGATGCAGTATTACTAGGAATATTTTTTAGGAGTTCTAATTATTTTATTATAAACTAAAATCAAAACGTTAATATAAATTAAATTACCGGTACAGTATTAAAATCATTATATCGGCGGAACTTGCCTAGATCCGGTTGTAAAGCTATTAAAAAGATAAATTGAAATAATACAAGATTTATCTATTTATCAAAATGTTTACGAAAAAACGGTGAAACATGCTATAGTTCAGTAGAAAATTTACGTTTTTTTCGCCTAAGAATACACAAAGTTCGAAAAACGTAATATAATTGGTTCTCGTATTATAGATGTCAACGAGGTTAAACCAAATTTGATAAAAACTTTCCAATTCACCATGAAATATACGAAAAAGAGCATAAACGCGAAATTTCGGTTGAAAATTTAAATGTTTTTCGACTAAAACTGGTTAACTTTATAAGTAGTATCAATCGGAGAATCAATTCAGAAATTTAATCCTTAGAATTTGGATAAATGTTTCACTAAAATTTAATCCGATTCTCAGAGATTCGTTTGTGAAAAAATGTTATGAATGATTGACTAAATAATGCTCTCAATACCGATTCTTCAAAGTTGAATAATATTCCTGAAAGAAGTATCACTCAACTTTAAAATTACAAATTATTCCGATAAAAATGAATGTTATTCTGGTGAGAGAAATACTGAGCTTAACATTCATTCCGTAGACTTGAGAAGAACAGAAAACTACTGCGAAACGATAAAGATTAAAACTTCTCAACGATTATTGTCTCACTTTCTGAATTGGGACATAAATCAGCGGAGTCATAATTCCATAAACATTTATAAAAAAATCCAATATATTATCTTGATTAATTATATTTTCGGTAAATAAATTCATATTTGATAGCGTAAAATTCTGTTACTCAATAGGATGTTCAGATCAATACTGACGTACGCGAGCCCGGATTGACAAAATTCTTTTCTCCCACCATATTATACTAATTAATTGCGCTCGAGAGAATGACTACAAAACATTTTAAGAGTTCCGAAAATAACGTCTATGAAGGGCATTTATTGGGGCAAACTCAAGCCAATTGAAACAATGCTAAAAGAAGCTGTTATAAATGATTCTCTTCCTCAAGGACCTTCCGAGCTCTTCCGAAGTATGTGGGACTCCCCAAGGGATTGCTGCCCTAAATATAAAAGCCCAAGTATGCCTCTAAGCTTGTAACTCTTATTTTAACCTAGGACTAGGCAACTACGCGTATGTATTATTTTTTTACTTATATGTTCTTAATTAATTATTTATTTATTCATTTTCAAAACTTTTTTTTTCAATTTCAATCAATTATTATCGTAAATTTTAAATTCAAAAGACCCGCGCGCCGCCGCGTCCGTTTTTATCTATCATTGACTCTTTATTGTTTTCATTTTAAAATCGATTAAATTATTTTAGGGTATGAAAGATCGAATAATGTCAAACGATCTCTTTTAATTCCAAAGTACATTAAGTATATATTTTTAATAGTCTGACCGTAATTAATTTTAATCCACGCCTTTTATTTTTCATCAATATTTAACGACCACTTCAGAAAAAATATCAACGTGTCAAGGCTCCCGGATAGTCATGTGGACAGCGCGTCTGGTGAAAGTGGACCCGGGATCATTTCCCGGTGGGAGCCAATATGGAAAAGCACTTTTTCATTAAGAAAGATGCAGAAATTGAAAAAGTTCAATTTGAAGCCAAGGGGCTGGAAATTCAATAACGCCCATAAATTAAGAGGGCACACAGTCTGCTGTTTTCTTTGACGTGTCTCTAATCGGGAGCCAGTTCAAACCCTTCTTGAACCATAATTTATCTATTTGAACCAACATATTTTAATTGTAGGAAAGTCATTTATTTTTTAATTATTCGAGTTATACATGTGGATAAGTTTTTATATTAGGAAGGCACTAATAACATAGTATCCCTTTGGGGGAGCGATATTGATGACGACGATGACGTTATACTAATATGAACCAAATAAATTTTTAAGATGGAGATCGTAGAATTGACGTACTTCTCTATTTATTTGTTTAAAAAGGCCAGAAGGTGAAATACAGCGATTCGGAGTAATTAAAAATTCTCATTACCTTAATTTTGAGCTCCGACGTCTCCATGCGGATCTCCGGTGATGTTTTTCTCTGCGTAGTCACATCATAACTGGGCAGTATCGATATGTGAATTGATTGCAGATCTCCATTAATCCTTAAAGACAAACAAATCCAAATTAATAATGCATCGAATAACAAAAAAGGTGTTTACGAGAAGTGAAAAATAGTGTCTTGACTGGGACACGAACCCGGGTCTCTCAAATTCCGGACGGGTAATCCAATCGCTCAAAATTACCGTCATTCTAACCACTAAAGTGCCAGTATCTTATCTAATAATCTACAAAGCTACATCCTTTAGAGTGGTGTGCTTGGCTTTGAGTCCCAGCAAAGTCACTATTTTTCACTTCTTGTACTACACTGTTTAAGTCATAGGCTTTCCTCTGCTAAGTAAAATGAAATTTACATCGCATGTTGAAAAATAATTTAGTATTTTCCTTGAGATTTGTGAATCTGTATGTAAAACATATTGTACTTATTCCACAAGTTGTATTTCAGCCTAGCAACATCAAAAACACGACCGGTTTCGACGAATGATCGTCGTCACCTGATCGTGCTTTTGTTACTAGTAGGCAAAAATTTCATTTGTGGAAAAAATATATTTTCCTCAGAATTATTAGCGTTTGAAAGAAAGAACATAATTCATAAGATGAAATTATAATTAAAGGAAGCAGCATTTCTAAAAAGTGGAATGAATGGCCTTGGTAAATGCGCTCCGAAAGAATTCTGGAAAAACTTAGTTTTTCTCGCAAAACATTGATCTTTAGCAATCATTAGAATCTCCAAATATTAATTCCTTATTTTATAATTATAATTGAGGAAAAAAACGTGAATTTAAATCCATTTTCCAGGATGTCAGATACGTATTTTTCATCTGACAACTAACGGCGGGTACTCAATATCTTTCTTTTATTGCTTTATTAATAGGAAAGTCAATCGAAAGTTAAATATCGAATTTTATGAGAAAAAGGATTGTACGGAGTCTGTACAGTTTGATTTGACTAGCTTATAAGCCAACGATTGTTTTTAATGCAACAGTCATCTAAACGTAGTGGTAAAGTCACATTCAAATCGGCATTTACATAGAAACTCCACATAATAGGGAAATATACAAATCTAAATATAATGTAATGCAATAATTTAAATAGTTCATGAACTCAGGAGGAATATATGAATGTGATTATTAAATTTGAATATTAGGCAAAATGCTAAGAAGAAAATAAGTTATTTTAATACTATTAGACATATAAAAACAGCCATGTCTCTCTCTTGTTTGGAATTTTAGAAGCAAAAGCAATAAATTCTAAATACTTTAATAAGCAAAAACTATGAGTTAAATTCATAAATCTCACTCAAAAATGTCTTCCTTAATTTGAAGTATAATAATTTTTAATACTTCGAAATAACATAAAATGATGAAATTTAAATTAATCTGCAAATTATGAAAGTATAGTCTGTTTACTTAACTTGGAGATCCAGCCTACCGTTGTCCCTCCAGCCTCTTCCGTTGACGGTGGTCACTCGCATTTGTGAAGTCTTACGGTAAAGCCTTATCGAAATTTGGGCAAGTTCACTTTCTTTAAACTGCAAAGTATAGAAACACCAAAGTAATTAATCATTTATTAGTGAATATAGTAATATCAAGAAGAGAATAATTTAAAAATAAATTTCACGGTGATAAAGAAAAATACCGTATTAATGTAATTCTATGATGTTATATAACGGTGATCCACTTCAATGTTAAAGAATTGTACTCATCCACACTTCTAAGTCAATATTAGAGTAGAAAATTGTAATCGAGGGCACTAGGAATAGAAATAAGGATGGTTCTGACGTAGGAGGAAAATGAACTCGGTGCAGATCGTATGGAGACGAGAATGCGATACTACGCAACAATGGCAGTTTAAACATCCGAATAATTGATAGCAAATAAAAATAGAAATACGTAAAGATAAAGGTTCAGTTTTACTCGCATAGATCTTTGAAGACCAAACTGTGTTACTGGTGACATTAAGCTACATATTCCAATTAATTTGGATCGAGTTTTTTTCAAAATAGCTACCCCCAGATATCCCTCATAATTTTCCTAATAAAATTGACAAGATGGGTGGTGGGACTAGAGCCTCCAACTCTCAGATTAAACGGGTGCTAAGAGATACAGTTCGAGGTGCTTTAATCCATTAGTACCTTAGCTAGGGTTGACAAGAATTGGGCATTATTCCCTCTGCACCTACGAAGCAGGTGTTTAATACATATATATGCACTTCTTACTAAACTACTACCAACAAACACTGCCTCCACTAAATAGAAATTCAAGTAGGCAGCGATTGATTACTACTAATTGTTCTGAGGAATTAAGAAAAGATTGAATAGAAGTATACAGTAAACTCCCGTGTATCCGAAATCCGCTTTATCCGAAACATGCAGGCTTATTCAGAACCATATCAATAGCATTCTACACACGCACGTTTTACGTTCATATTTCGCGGTATTGACGCATTTCTGGATGTTAAACGCGGGTAATTCGGTTTATCCGAAATTTTCGTTATCCGAACCGGCCGCCGTACATTTCGGATAAACGGGAGTTTACTGTACTACCATTCAATGCATCGTTAATTACTTATTCTAAAGGAAAACTTAAGAACAGATTAAAATAACTACTTGAGTTAGTCAGATTACCTCGCAATCAATGGTGAAATAATGGCATTTGAAAATTAAGTTGCAGAATAAGTAGAAAGTTTAACTGGATTACTCACAAATAAAGTCGCAGTCAGGAGTTTTAGATGCCGCATGTACTTGAAGGAAAAATAATACAAGATTTACAATCAGGTATTCTTTAAGAGTGTAAATTATATTCACACTTTTCAACATAATTGGCGAAAAGTTTGTTTTTTTCTTATCAAAATGAACTGCATCTCCTTTTAATATTTTCGAATTACATATCTGCAAATATAAACGTCCATAAAATCGTTCAGAGAAATGTAAGAAACGTTCAACCATTTCTTTTTAATTGTGGTTATCTAAATAATACTTGTGCTTTTACTCACTAGTCCAATATTTCGTGAGAAGTAGAGAATAAAAACAAAAAAAAATATAGTTTTATTTCGTAATAGAAATTCATTTACTTGTCTGGTGTTAAAGTGGCAATAACTGCATAAACTTAGTATCGAACACAGACAATCATCTGAATATTGTCTAAATGTAATTAACTTTAAAAGCAGTATTTAATAAACTCTCAGAAAAACCGCCAAAGTTTCCTTTATATAGAAGGGTTTATAATGATTTTGATTGGTTAAATATGGACTATATAGCATACTGATTGGGAACTTTGTAAAAGAGAGTGGAATTCCAACCAAAGAAATTAGATCAGAGATTTCGTAACTTGTCATTCTATAGATATCACCACACTCTAAGGTAACAGATGTTGGGAGTCCTGTATACCGAAAGAAAGATCACAGGGTATATATAAGTTTATATTCACTCAACAGGAAGCACACTTGTAGTAACTACACGTATTCTGAAATGCTGTACGAAAATATTGAATTGGTTGTAATACTCTTTGAAATGCTTGCAATGAACAAAAACACTTGCCGAGGTAACTTTAATAACACCAATCTAGGATTCGAGTTGGCACTTTTTTAAATTCATCGATGGATCCATCAAACCGTTCATTTTTTCATCAATGGATTTACGATGCTTTCCACCGATGTCCACCACTTCCATCAAGATTAATTCCCGCTGAAGAGCCGATGGTTCTGATGACAGTAGCGGGTCATTCAAATGTGAATAACCTCAATAAAAAGCAAGTAATTGGAAACTTACAAATAAAACGTATTTATAATGCAAAAAAACGATGCGATGATTTACGTTTCAACAGAGTTTAAGGAATTATGGAGATGGAACAAATTGCAAATGCAACGGAAGCAATCTAGTAAAACAGCAGAAAAAACCAACGGACTGTTCTTAAATCCATCAATAATTGATAATCCATCAAAGTAATCAGACCGACATCGATGTAATTCAGTCAGATTGATGAATTTAAAGACGTGACCAGTGCTGGAATTTGCTCGGAAATTAATTTCCTAGTTTCTTATTGCTTTAAAGATTTATAGATTGAAAGTGATGTTTTTGTGTATATAAATTATCTCAAATTTTCATCCACATTCTTGCCAAAGTGAATATGAAACGATTCAATTATGAAGCATGTTTCATTTTATGTGATTGTGATTCGAAATTTGCCAAAAGAATATATATACGACCATGTCCTTCAGACATGGTCGTTTTCTTTCGTGAGCTTAATGTTCTGAAAGCGAACATACAAACACTGTACACAGATTGAACTGAATACCCAGAGTTAATGACAATATTTTCTTCTACTGTGACATTGAAAGTGCTATTCAACATCATTTACCATCCAACATGTCTTATTCCTTCAAAATAGTCTAAAATTTACGAAGAATATTGCTAACGAAATGCACCATTTTCTCTACGAAAACAAAGAAAGATCGAATCGGGAATGTTGATATTGGAATCCACGACCGATAACCCGTTAATACGTTTATGTTGTTAATCCTAGTTAATTACTACTGGGAGGAGGAAATTGCATTTCTTAAAGAAAGAGGAATGCGCAATTTTAATCAAACATCTTGTCCTGACAATTTAATTCTAATATTTATTAAGTATTATAGTAAATCATTCTTCCTTTCTGTTAATGAAAGTGATGTCAATTCTTATTTAACATGTGAGATATTGCCATGGAACTAATTGCAGACTCGATGAAACCCTTAAAAAGTTGTGGTTCACATTTGCAAGTGATAGAATGCGTAAGAATGACATTGGAAGGCGTTCCAGCGATAGAATGAGTAAATCTCTGCAATATTTAGGATTAATTTGCCTTTAATGAACACAGTAAACCTATGAAATGGCGCCCAGTGAATTTGTCCGGTGGGTATTCGTACGCGGGGAATGGATCCCCCGCGCTGATGTTGTACTACCACGCAACCCACCCCCCGGTTGATATAATTATAACATTAACCAATAATAAGGGCGTGTAGATTAACATAAGACTGAATTAAATTTTTAGAACATCAGCGCGGGGGATCAATTCACCGCGTACGAATTCACCGCGTACGAATTCACCGGGTACGAATTCACCGGCGCCCGAAGAATTGGTCCGGGGGAATTTGGTACCGGGGATATATTACTGGGATGTAGCACTCTAAAACATTGAGATGACTCACAACTGACGAAGGGTTTATTTACATATTCTTAAATTGTGTCGGTTTAATGACATTATGTTTTAATTATTTGCGTTAATACTTAAAGATCATTAATGTATGACAAAGTGTTATTCAGAGCCGGGATGTGTGTGTAATCACTGAGTTGCCTTTAATGAAGTTAAGCCGAGGTAGAAATCGTATCTAATGTTTTGCGATCGACAGAATGAAGTAAAATGTATTTATTTTACGTACGTCCCCAATCTCTATTGATCTATATAACAATTGGGCTCAAATATATTCACTGACTGCTGATTCAGCGATTTAAATGAAATAGAATGGCATTTATTTTTTAATCGCCACATGTTTCTCAATAATTTTTGCAATAAAATAACAGAGGAGCCTTCATGATGCATCGTGACTCCTAGGTGTTAGTTGTCGTGCACTTACTCTAATGGACGCCCTGAAAATCGGTACTGCACGTGAATTATGTTTGTTTGATTTCAGTTTGATAACTCCCTGAAAATCGTCTAAATAGATCTATTGATATTCAAATTTCGTTTATTATCACTCCATGAGAATATCTATTGACATACAAAAAGATAATTATGTAAAAAATATCGTTTTAAGAACAAAAAACGGGTGAAGATATAAATGCAGGAATTAATCGCTGGATTTTATGAAATGTCTTATCGTGAAGATTACGCCTCTCATCATTGCAACATAAAAATACGAGATTTAGTATCACTCGATGTATATTTTATTTAAATGAATTTAAAACTATTTTCAGATTATGCAAAAATATTAATATTATTTGAAACTAGTGCTAATCTAAAAAATACATTCTATTTCAGTATCCATGACATTCTTTGATTTTTTTTCCCAGACAAGGCGGTAAATGCACGAAAGAAAACAAACATAGTTCTCACAGAAGAAAACGATGAGTTCGCCTTGAACTTGAATAATGGCAAAGAATCGAAGGCCATTGGGAAGTCATTACTCGTCTTTTGGCATTGTTAGCATGACCCTACTTCTTCTACTGATACCTTGAAAATGAAAGCAACGAAAATGAAATGAAAACGATGCTTGGAAAATTCGAAATAAATTGAAGGGCGTTGGAAACCCATCACTAGTCGAAGAGTGATTGTTTACGTGATCATAGCTTCTTTTTGCTGTGCTTTGAAAGTGAAAGCAACTGTGAAGGGAAGCAAAATATCAATAGGTGTTGGAAAGAAGTCATCGAAGAAAGCGATACTGCATTTCTGCTTCTGATCACAGAACAATACAGAAAAAGGGAAAGTGTATGTCTGACCATAGCATTGCTGTGCTGTACTAATTACTTTCCATTAAATTACACCATATGAGAATTATAAAAGATAGCACTTACTACATGGTCATTCATATTATGTAGTAATGCTCAAAGTTCTTATGAAATATTATTATTCACCCCTAAAACTATTGAAGAATAAATCACCTAATTGAAAGTCCGTTCCACAGGTTTTTATAATATAATAAACGGTGAGAAAAAAAGCTGTCCATAGCATGAGGTTATTTTCAAAGTACGTTATATTGGAGATTGTTATAAAATTGATATATTCTGCTTACCCAAGCTGAAGCTCCAATCCACTGAATCTACCATCGAAGGATCTCCTGCAGGACTTTCACTTCCAAAAGACGCCAATGAGCAGACAATATCGGTGTTGCCTCCCTAACAATTAAAAATTAATAAAATATATATGGTTTAAAATCAGAATTACATTCTAAAGCCATGCAAATATAAAGCGAAATGATTTATTTTAAAAATACGTACTGCCGTTCATTTGCAACCGTTGACCAAACAGTTTGAAATATCTTGTTACATCATCGCACAATATTAAGAAGATAATAACTAATAATAATTACCAATTGAAGAAGCCTTTATTAAACACTTACTCATTGGCTGAAGTTATCGAAATCATGACACGAAACAAAAAGATTAATCTCATTACTAATTCGTACCTAATCAAACAATATTCATACGTGATTCGTAAGCTAAATTTTAATTGCAATTAAATCTTAAGATATAAATATGATTCCGATTATGAAATAATGCCGATTAAATTTAGAATAACGTCGTTAAAGATAGCAAGGAACTAGAGAACTATAGCAACTAAAATTTCCTAAAAATCTTCTAAATTGATAAAAATCAGAAGAGTATTCTAAACCCATGAAAATTTGAAGTAAAACAAGCAATTTTAATATAAATAAATGATAAATATGGTTACATAAACGAACAACATTGAGAATAAGTTTAAAAAATAACGACCGCTGACGAAAATTAATATTACAAATTGATACAAAATTGGAATAGAATTCCTGAAATGATTAGGCTAACTTTAAATCTAAATTGCAATCATTAGAAACAAATTGGGTTCTCATTATGAGATAATGAATTTAATGTTAAGGATGACAAAGGCACTTTCATCGCGGAACAGTTAGAACTTCTTTAATTTAAGCCACAAAAACGATTTTAAATCAATTTTAGAAGGTTCGATTAATACATTCGATGCCGTTGATAAGAATGCATCTATTAAAATTTCCTTCAACTGCTGATTTCTTTTTAAATTCAAACCAGGATTACCATAATGTTTATGAGTAAGAACTTAAAATAGGCTAAAAATTAACAGAAGGACTAATTGGAAAATATATTGAAGTAAAACTACGTATTGAACTGAATATTAATTACGGGAGGAGTGAATCAAACCGAAAATATGATTGCTTGGAAAATTGAAATCTCCCCCATGAAAACTGCACTGAATTCAAGTCCAGTTTCACTTGGAATTTTTTCTCTCGTTTCTTAATTTCAATTTCAACTTGTTACTCGTAATGAAAAGGCAATTGAAATTTGCAAGACTTTTAGCTTTCAAAACAAATCTCCGATGACGACTTGAAACAGCTAGTTGCATACTTACAAAATATCACTAGAGAATCCATTCAGAAGTTTAATTCCGATTACAAGTATAAATTTTTAACGAAGCAAGGATCCAACTTCCAAATTAATCAAAATTCAAAAAAAGGATCACAGAATATTGAATTGGAAACTAATTTGGTGTGAAAAAATTATTATTCTCATTAGAGGGATATTACTACTCAATATCATTATAACATTATAATAGACGCGAGAAAACCGGTATTGCTACTGCGAATGGAATAGAAATACAAACAGGATTACGTAGATATAAAGTCGATACAAATCTATTCTACTCTATTAATTTTCCACTATATTAAGGTAATACATTCTATAAGTAAGTGAAATATGAACAACTACGATGTGTCCACAATTTCCGTTAAAATTCAAATACGATCTTCCCTTGTTTATGTGATGACGTCATGCACTTACCGAAGCATTTTAATTAAAGACAGAACCAATTTAAAAATATGTTCAGATAAAAAATGTCGTGTAAACTGCAGATCTGTATTCTAGGCAGATTTGAAATACATGCGGCAAAGCCGAGGCTTTATCGGAAATGTTCTCTCGTTTATAAGCCTGTCTACAAGCAAACATGTTTACTTAATTCGCTAATGACCATGCTTAACGAGCTTTTAAACCGGAGAACGTACTTACGAAAGTATACCTATATTCGTATATAACAGTTCCGATTGTAAATAATAAGATAATTGTCATTATATTAATTCAACCTGAATTAAAATCAATCACAATATGAAACAAATGACGCGTCGTACACTGATATTACAAAAGGAAGTAATTTAAATTCTTAAATGCACCGATACACTTAAGCAATAATTTCTCAGACAATACCTAATAAAGTATTTAATGAGACTTACCGTTAACTGGAAATCCTGGGTGACAAAGTTGGACGTTGAACATGAAAACAAATTCAAATTCAACTGTTTCTCAAACACAGGTTGTGAGCACGACCTCGCTCGCAGAAATTCAGGCAGCAAGTGACGAAAAAACCGTCTGCGCAACCGATGAACAATACTGCTGTCACGTGATTGGTCCAAATTTAAACATCTTTCAACTTGGCCCACCAACCGTCATGAAAATTTTCCACTTCTAACCATAGCAATTGTATTTCAACGAATTTATTAAAGTATCGTTTTAAATTTATAATTAATTTTTTCGTAGATATGAAATATTTTTTATAATTTGCAAAATCGTCGATTTGCTGAATCGAAAAATATCAAAGTTTGCATAGTCTAAATATTGTAGGTCCTTAAATAACATCTATATTTGGGTCCGGATGTTTAAGATTTTTAGGTTCGTTATTTTCGAAAATGAAATAAGGATTTACATATTAATATAATAACCATTCATCCCGAAAGAGAAACATTTAGCAACCAAATCGAAGTAATTAATATAAGCACAACTACTAACAAGATATCATTGCAAAGATACGTTTTGATGAAAAGAAGTGGGGATTTTCAAGAAACGACGTACATATTTACGAATAAAGCGAGAATATCTTATATTTTACTCTTAGAAATTTCTCTTTAAGATACCAATTCACTCGCTAATCAAACAGGCTACGATGACTTCCAAATATATTTTTTATGAAGCAGAATCATTAATACGAGATATATGAGTTGTTTGAATGATACATTACTTAGTTATGTAGTGGTCAAGGAACCTTCGACAATATCTGGTATCTTCGCTCGCGGTATTAATGGTTCACAAATTCACTTAAGTATCAAGATGAAACAAGTGACAACGAAGAAGTGGTTTTGATAGAATTCTTCTTTGGCATTCATATTTCACTACCGAAAAACATCACCATACTTGACCGCTTCAATCAAGAGTCAATAAGTTTCTTTAGATTAATCATCCAAGCAAATGTCCTTCTTTGAAAGTACTGTCAATCGCGTCATGGTAACATTACTACATAATCGCGAACACGAATTAATTTGCATTAAGAATTCGATATCATTGTAGTTGCCTAGGTGATTGAGTCCATGCTAACCCTCGAAGTGGATTCATAAGTCTCACATACATGTAGATTAAGACAAAATTCAAAGCATATATCATCATCATCGTACTTACTTTTAAATCTTGCAATTTGTGATCGTAAGGTGAACGAAAGATGCCCTATTCGTACAGCTCCAGCGTGAAATCAATCAACCATGAGGTTTTCTATCTTGACTATTCTTCTATCGCAGATTTTGAATAACGCACTATTCAACACTTACTTTTGGATAGCAGTGTAAATCAGGTCGAGAGCTTAAACTCTTTATTTTTGTTTTCCACACTCTTTCTCTTCCGTGGCACATTCACAATCAAGAAATAAGCCCTTTAACTTCAGCAGTAAGCACTCTGATAACAGGAAACAAAACGTTTTCCCTCCATTATTCACTGCCTTACAAACGCGACTTGCGTTCTTCATATTTTCGAAGACGATCGGAATTCTCTTGAGGTGTGGTGCGTAATCACCTCGTGATGAAGAGCAGAAACGCTGAAATGGCGTTCTAGAGTTGGCATACCATTTAAAGTGCTTGTAAGTGTTCATATTCGTGGAAGAAGATTGATGACAATGCTTCAGATTATGTACTTTCTGAATTTATTCACTGTGAATAACTGAGTGCTACGTAAAAACGTATCTGTGGATTAATGAAGTTGTAGCAGACACTTTGTGGAAAACCCGCCATTTTTGTCGATACGAAAACACTACGAAAGTACTGTGAAATCACGTGAAACCAGTGCTCCGATAAACATCTTGTTATATTTTATCTTATTATTGTACATTTGCTTTGAATATCGATCGTAGTGTTTAAAGACGTGAAGTTGTCGATTCCCAAATGTGTCATGTTAACTTAGCCATTTCTTATCATGAACTAATTACCTTATTTAACTCGTGGTTAGAAAGTTGCATAATAGGACAGCTTCTTGGCTGGTTTATCTAGTATTGTTAACAATTAACGAATACCAGTCAAATAATGACGATCTAACTGTCGATCAGTGACTTCCTTGAATAATAGTGGACACGTGTACTATTTTAAATCGGCGATGAAGCAACCATCAACGAGACGAGCACTCATGGTGAAGGGATTTCTCATCACGCAGTTCTAAGAGCTCGGAATTCTTCCATCAAACTACATTTACCATCGACGCAAGATGGAGGTCATGTAAGTACGATGAGAGTGGTGTTTGCATTCCTTTGAATGGCTGTGAATTAACTTCATAGATTAGCAATGAGATATTCATACAGGCCGATTTACCTCTCATAGAGCAAATTTCTTCCTATTCTAGAATATTTCGTGCTGCATTGAATGTTCAGTAGTGCATTCCTGGTTCGTAAACTGTTATATTATATTACAATTTGTTAACATCAACGTTTAATGTATCATTGAATCAACTTTTATGTCTCGTTTTAATAATTCTGCTTCATAAAAAGTATCTTTGGTTGACATCATAGATAACGTGTTTGACTAGCGAGAGAATTGGTATCTTAAAGAGGAATTTCTAAGAGTAAAATATAAGATATTCTCGCTTTATTCGTAAATATGTACGTCATTTCTTGAAATCCTGCACTTCTTTTGATCAAAACGTATCCTTGCAATGAGATCTTGTTAGTAGTAATTACATCGATATCGTTGCTACATTTTTCTCTTTTGGGATGAATGGTTATTAAATTAATTTGTGAATCGTTATTACATTTTCGAAAATAAAAAAAACCTATAGGTCTTAAATATACAGACCCAAATATAGATGTTTTTTAAGAACCTATAGTAATTAGATCAAGCAAACTTTGATATTTTTCGATCCAGCACTTCGACTATATCGCGAAATTTAAACAAAATAATTAAAATATACGAAAAATATAAATCAAGTATATAAAATGATTATTTTAATAAATTCGTTGAATTATATTTGCTATCGTTAGCAGTGGAAAATTTTCATGACGGTTGGTGGGCGGGGCCAAGTTGAAAGACGGTTAAATTTGGACCAATCAGGTGACAGCAGTATTTTTCATCAATTGCGCAGACGGTTTTTTCATCAGTTGCTGCCTGAACGTCTGCGAGCGAGGACGTGCTCACAACCTGTGTTTGAGAAACAGTTGAATTTGAATTTGTTGTCATGCTCAACGTCTATCTTTGTCACCCAGGATTTCCAGTTAATGGTAAGTCTCATTAAATACTTTATTAGGTATTGTCTGAGAAAATATTGATAAAGTCTGTTGTTAAATTAAGTAATTTAAGTTTCTTCCTTTTGTAATATCAGTTTACGACCCATCATTTGAATAATTTTGTGATTGATTTTATTTTAGAGTGAATTAACGAGATCACATTAATACTGTTATTTACAATCGGAACTGTTTAATACAATTTCGTAAGTACGTTCTCGGGTTTAAAAGCTCGTTATCATGGTCATTAGCGAATTAAGTAAACATGTTTGCTTGAAAATAGGAATCTAAGACATTTTATGACAGTTTGAGAGTAAGAAAAGAATGTCGCTGGAACGAGAAACCGGTTCTCGCCTATTCCTCTCGAGAAATCGTTTCCTTAAATTTGCCTACGTCGACTCAATTCCCGAATGTAAAAGCCTTTTCTTTTGATTTTTACGCTTCGATACGTGCAAATATGTCATCGTGTGGGAATGGTCTTGCTTCTATGATTACGAGAATAAGTTTATTTTTGTTTCAAGATTGTAATTCCTTGTCTTAGACGTTTGTGAAAATTTAAACTGCCTTTTCATCAACGTCCGAAACCGTACGAGTTAAACTCTGAATTTGCATATAAAAAACGAGAGAAAAATTCCGATAAAGCCTCGGCTTTGCCGCATGTGTTTTTCTTTTTACCAAGAATCTGAAGTCCCGTTTTCCTCAGTATATGCCCAGTGACTTGTTTTATCTGAATATATGTTAAAAATATTTCTGTCGTTAATTTTTATGCTTCCGTAAGTGCATGACGTAATCACATAAACAAGGGAAGATCGGATTTGAATTTTAACGGAAATTGTGGACGCATCGTAGTTGTTCATTTTTAATTTATTTATGGATTGTATTACCTTAATATAGTGGAAGAGTAATATAAGCTAATAGATCTATATCGTCTTTATATCTACGTAATCCTGTTAGTATTTCTATTAAATTTGCAGAAGCAATACCGGTCTTCTCGCGTCTATTATAATTTTATAATGATATTAAGTTGCAACATCCCTCTAATGCAAATAATAATTTTTTCACACCTAATTAGTTTCGGATTCAATAATGAGTGATGCATTTTTTGAGGAATTTTTATTTATTTGGAAGTTGGATCCTTGTTTCGTTAAACATTTATTCTCGCAATCGGAATTAAACTTCTGAATTGATTTTCTAATGGATATTTCGTACGTATACAACTAGTTATTTAAAGTCGTCATCGGAGATTTGTTTTGAAAGCTAAAAAACTTGCAAATTTCAACTGCCTTTTCATTACCAGTAACACCTTGAAATTGAAATTAAGAAACGTGAGAAAAATTCGAAGTGAGCCAAGACTTTACTTCACTGCAGTTTTAATGTATAAGATTTCAACTTTCCAAGAAATCTTATTTTCAGAAATTGTAATTTAGATTTAAATTTACTTATCATTTCAGGAATTCTATTCAACGAATACGTACGAATATTCGTACGAATTTGTTATATTAATTCCCTTCAGCGGTCGTTATTTTTAAAACTTATTCTAAGTACTGTTTGTTGAAGTATCCATATTTATTAATTATTTATATTCAAATTGCTTGTTTTACTTCAAATTTTCATGAGTCTAGAATACTCTTCTGATTTTAATCAGTTAAGAAGATTTTTCAGAAATTTTAGTCGCTATAGTTGTCTAGTTCCTTGTTATCTTTAACGACGTAATTCTAAATTGAATCGGCAGTATTTTATAATCCCAATCATTTTTATTTCTTACTATTTAATTGCATTTTAAATTTAGTTTTATCACTTAAGAATATTGAACGATTTGGTAAGAATTAGCACTAATATTAATGTTTTTGTTTCGTGTCATGAATTCAATATCTTAAGCCAATTTCTAAGAGTTTAATTTAGGTTTTTTTAAATGATTATAATTAGTTATTATCTTCTTATTATTGTGTGATGATGTAACAATATATTTTAAACTGTTTGGTCAACGGTTGCAAATGAACAGGAATACGAAGTTTCCAAATTACTTACTTCGCTTTACATTTGCATGGCTTTAGATTATATTTCCGATTTTAATCCATGTATTTATTTTATTAATTTGGAATTTCTCCTTTTTATTTGTTTGGGAGGCAACACCGATATTGTGTTGGCGTTATGCTCATTAGCGTCTTTTGGATGTGAAAGTTGTACAGGATATCCTTCAATGGTAAAAGTCAGTGGATTGGAGCTTCGGCTTAGGTAAGCACAATTTATAAATTTTTATATCAATCTCTAATATAACGTATTTTGAAAACGTCCTCCCGTTATGGACTGTGAACTTTTATTTTTCACATCGTGTAATATATAATAAAATTCTGTGGAACGGACTATCAATTAAGTGATTTATTGATCAATAGTTTTGGGGGGAATAAAAGGTTTTTAATAAGAACTTTGAGCAACTTAATCTGAATGACCATGTAGTAAGTTGCTATCTTTTATAATTCTCATATGGTGTAATTTAATGGAGAATAAATAGTACAGTACAGCAATGCAATGGTTAGACATGCCATTTCCCTTTTTCTGTAATTTTCTGTGAATAGGCGCAGAAATGCAGTTTCGCTTTCTTCGATGACCTCTTTCCAACAGCTATTGATATTTTGCTTCCCTTCACCGTTGCTTTCACTTTCAAAGCACTGTAAAAAGAAGCTATGATCACGTAAACAGTCATTCTTAGACCAGTAATGGGTTTCCAACGTCCTACAACTCATTTCAAATTTTCCAAGCATCGTTTTCATTTCATTGTCGTTGCTTTCATTTTCGAGGTATCAGTAAAAGAAGTAGGCTCATGCTAACAATGCCAAAAGACGAGTAATGACTTCCCAATGGCCTTCGATTCTTTGCCTTTATTCAAGTGCAAGGCAAACTCATCGTTTGCTTCATTGAGAACTATGTGTTGTTTTTCTTTCGTGCATTTACCGCCTTGTCTGGGAAAAAGATACAATCAAAGAATGCAATGGATACTCAAATTGAATGTATTTTTAAGATTACCACTCGTTTCAAATAATATTATAATTTTTACATATTCCTGACACTTGAATTATATGAAATTCAATAATATATGCATCGAGTGATATAAAATCTCGTATTTTTATGCTGCAATGAAGAGAGGCGTAATCTTCACGATAAGACATTTGATAAAATCCAGAGATTACTTCCTTCATTAATATCTTCACCGTTTTTTGTCCTTGAAACGATATTTGTTACACAATTTTTTATTTGTAATTCAATGGGTATTCTCATGGATTGATTAACTGAATTTGAATAAAAATAGAATCATTTAGATGATTTTCAGGGAGTTATCAAACTCAAATCAAGTTGAATTGAATAACTATTCTCCTCTTAAATTTCTTGGTTTCTAAACTGAATATTTCCACTCCAATTTAAAGATAATACTGCATTAATTATCAGTGATTAACACCATGGCAAAGAGAATTTCATTGCTTCTTTCTTCATTTCCAACTAAACTAAGAATACTTAATTTCCTTCTGGATCATCGTTTGAAAGCAAACGTTTGACTAAGATGGTCAGTATTGTTATTAGGCGTTGTAACTTATTAAGGAGTTACGGTTTCTAAATTGAATGTTCGATTTAGCAAATTAGAACCCGATTTAACGATATTCGAGCGAACTCAATTACGACAGAACTTCTTTGACCAACTTAAAGATCGTATACCGTTCCAATTTAGCTCATTCTTCTTTGTAACTCATAAGTTTCCTTACGTTTTTGTATATCTATTAACGAATCATTTATTACAGTTTACCTACTTATTGATGCTTTATTATTAGATATTACTTGTGAATATTTATAATAGTAAACGCAAACTTTCCGCGTTGAACACAGAGTAGTCACTCAACATTACATTTTCATTGAATATATCTCACTACATTTCCCAAATAAAAGTTGCGCTTTCGTGTCTTTAAATCGTATCTGAAGCACAGACCTGAGTTATAAATTGTTACATCATATAACTAGCCGAACCTATTTATTAAAGGACATATTTAAAATTGTTTTATCCCAATCTAGTAATTAGGGACTACTCTGCCTTTTTGTTAGTATTTGCTTCTCATTCCAATCTCGCAATACTGTACTAATTGAAAAAATTAATTTTATTTATAGATATTATTTCATAAGTATTGGGCATAACTTCAACTTTTATATCTGCATTTGATTGATACCCAGAATAGCTTTAAAGTTTTCATATCTTATTGTTACTAATTTAGAATATATATAACCATACTGAAGAAGGAGGTTTTTTCCCTTTATTAGATTTTGATTGATTTTGTTTGCATCATCAAGGCTGTTATTTTATTGCAAAAACTATTGAGAAACCCGTGGCTAATTAAAATATAAATGCCATTCTCTTTAATTTAAATTGCTGAATCAGCAGTCAGTGAATATATTTGAGCCCAGTCGTTATATAGATCAATAGAGATTTGAGACGTACGTAAAATAAATACATTTTACTTCATTCTTCCAATCGCAAAAACATTAGATACGATTTCTACCTCGGCTTAACTTCCTTAAAGGCATCTCAGTGATTTCACACACATCACGGCTCTGAATAACACTTTATCATAAATTAATGATCTTTAAGTATTAAAGCAAATAATTAAAACATAATGTCATTAAACCGACACAATTTAAGAATACGTAAATAAATCCTTCGTTATTTGTGAGTCATCTCAATGTTTTAGAGTGCTACTTCCTAGTAATATATCCCTCGTACCAATTCCCCCCTACCAATTCACCGGGCACCGGTGAATTCGTACGCGGAGAAATCGTACGCAGGGAGTTGATCCCCCGCGCTCATGTTGTACTATTGTTATTCAGTCTTATGTTAATCTACACGCTCTGATTATTAGTTAATGTTATAAATAAATGAACGGGGGGTCGGGTTGGGTGGTAGTACAACATCAGCGTGGGGGATCAATTCCTCGCTTACGAATTCCCCCCGAACCAATTCACTGGGCGCCTTTTCATAGGTTTACTGTGTTCATTAAAGGCAAATTATTCCATATTAAGGCATATTATTAATATTATTATTATTATATAAATTTATTATTATCATTATTATTATTATATAAATTTATTATTATCATTATTATTATTATACTTTCTTACGCATTTTATCATTTGCAAATGTTAACCACAACTTTTTAAAGGTTTGATCGAGTCTGCAATTCGTTCCATGGCATTATCTCCCATCATAAATGAGAATTGACATCTCTTTTATGAACAGAAAGGATAAAGAACTTACTATAATACTTAATAAATATTAGAAAGAAATTGTCAGGACAACAATAAATCTATTATATTTGCATATCCTCAAGCCAAAAGAAGCCGTTTAATTAAAATTATGCATTCCTATTTCTTTAAGAAATACTATTTCCCTCTCTCAGCAGTAATTAACTATGATTAATGGATCAACACAAAAGGCTTCTCCGTCATGGATTCCAAAATCAACATTCCCGATTCGATCTTTTTTGTTTTCGTAGAGAAAATTGTGCATTTCATTAACAATATTCTTTGTAAATTTTAGACTATTTTGAAGGAATAAGACGATGTTGGATGATAAAAGGTGTTGAATAGCACATTCAATGTCACAGTAGAAGAAAAGGTAATCGTTATTGTCATTAACATATTAGCAAATTTTGAATCAAAATCACATAGAATAAAACATTCTTCAAAATTGGATCGTTTCATATTCACTTTGGCAAGAATTTGGATGAAAATTTTAGATGATTTATAGACACAATTACATCACTTTCAATCTATAAATCTTTAAAGCAATAAGAAACTAGGAAATTAATTTCCGAGCAAATTCCAGCACTGGTCACGTTTTTAAATTCATCAATCTGACTGAATTACATCGATGTCAGTCTGATTACTTTGATGGATTATCAATTATTGATGGATTTAAGAACAGTCCGTTGGTTTTTTCTGCTGTTTTACTAGATTGCTTCCGTTGCATTTGCAATTTGTTCCATCTCCAAAATTCCTTAAACTCAGGTGAAAATATATAATCGCATCGTTTTTTTGCATTATAAATACGTTATATTTGTAAGTTTCCATTTACTGGCTTTTTTATGAGGTTATTCACATTTGAATGTCCCGCTAATGTCGTCAGAACCCTGCGGTCTTCATCGGGAATTAATCTCAGCGATGGACATTGGGGGAAAGCATCGTAAATGCATCGGTGAATAGATCGGTTTGTTGGATGAATTTAAAAAGTTCCCACTCTCTCGAATCTTTGATTGGTGTTACTTAAGCTACCTCGTCAAGTCGTATTGTTTATTGCAAGCATTTAAAAGAGTATTACAATCAATTCTACATTATCATACAGCATTTCAGAATACGTTACTAAATTCGCTGTGAATTCTGATATCAGAGAGCCAAGTAGAACCATTCTTTGCTTACCCACGAGGTGAAATTTCATATTCACATGCATCTAGATTCAAATGAATGCACCATGTCATTGTACTTACAGTAGAATCCTGCATTTTGCTATTGTAACTTGATCGAAGGATTCCCAATTCCCATGAACTGCAGCACGAAATCTATGAATCATCAGAAGTATCTCCTTGGGAATTTTTTGATCACAGATTTAGAACAACACATTTTTGGACACTTGATTTACGATATTGCTGTGAGTCGAGTCGAGGATTTTAACTATCGATAAACGTTCTTCATGTGTTTCCCGTACGTATACTCTAACGAAACACAGGTAAAATACAGAAATCTAGAGGAAAAGGACTTCTTTCAAACAAATCAACTTCACAAAGACGAGCAATTTTGAGGCACTTTGAAAATTCTTTCGATTGTACAGTAGACCATTTCCCAATGCATTTGAATTTGAAGTTACGTCAGTCAGACGAGGAAAGAAAGAACATCGAGTTCCGACAGTTCTGGAATTTTCGGAAGGCAACTTGAAGCATTGTCATTTCATGCAAGGGAGAAGCGAGTTGAATGGATGAGATAAGGTTGGTTTGTGGTGTAAATTCTGCTCCTGTGAAATTGTCTAGCAAAATTGGAATACGTGTACTTACACGGTATCATATAGATCGACCATGGTTTCACAGCGTGCCTCCAAGATCAGCTGACACATAATATAATGTAATACTGTTTTGTTTAGTAAACATTTTCCTATGGAGCGAAGTGTTTAATTCACGATTGATAAAAGTGTATTTGCTGCAAAGTTTGAGGCATAGAATCAATGGGGAGAAGAGAAGTTGGGATAATGGTCAAGAAGAACGGTTCAGATTAAGTGGTGGAGTAAGTACGATATCAGCGAAATGCCTAATTCTATTCATAGCTATTTCCTACATGAAAATGTCTGAAAGAAAGGTTTGCCTCTCTTAAAAATCGGCAATTCTTCCTTTGCTTTCGAAATCACGAGGTCATTACTAATGACGATGTCACCTTCGGAAACGCTTTGTTAGACTGTCTCTTATTTTCAGAAGAATCGCGAGTAGCGAAGCGAAGTACGGTGAGTGCAAAGATTGACTGTTTCTACGAATGTATGACTTCCATGTGTTTGTGCCGACTAAAAAGTATAATTTAATACGTTTCGTAGTGAATATATTTAAATATTCCGTGTGTTTGTAAGTGGTGTGGTAGCTATAATAACCAGGAAGTGGAATTGAGAGTTCTGCTGGAAGATCGAACCTGGTTCCTTGGATTGTGCAACATGTGCCAGTGAATGATATGCCGTACAGCTTCTATGGTTTGGAATATCTACTTCTATTCGAAAGTAATAATTATACGGGAGCAATCCTTTACGAAATCGATCTTTCTTCCGATGAACGTGTTATTGAGGGGCGTGGAAGGTAGAATTATCGAATGACATGCATTATACAAGTCGTGCATTAACAAAGTTTGGTATTATTTCAACATAGTGTGAGATTGGGTTGCAAATACCGATTTAAACTATTGATTGGAAAAGTTTTGAGATGGTTTTGCTCATCGTGCTGGAGTTTCCATGAATTTTCCGTTACAGTAGCATTCATTTCTTTAGTATTCCTTCCAGAATGTTGTTATTTTATGTCGCTACTCAAAGTCGTGTACGGTGTTATCGATTCAAATAGAGGAATCAATTTCCCAATGAAACATTCATAACTTCGTGTGTTAATCAGATACAGAGAGGTGGGATTATTTAAAAACGTGTGCCGTAATATGATCACTGATCTCCTTAAAGATTGCACTCGTTTGAAACGTCGATTTAGGGGAACATTTTAACTAAATACTAACCTTATTTGTAAAGTAGAAATTCAGTGTTTGTCATCGATTAGAGTCCACAGCGTTTGTCCGAACCGGCTAAAAAATTGCACAAGTATTCTTCGAGATCAGGAACGAAGTGCTGATTTATTTTTGTTCGATACTTTTTGTGGGTTCGAACCAAGATAGCTCAAACAGTTTTCCATAATAAATACACCTAAACTTCTCTATTATCGTTTGCAGGCTTAATATCTTTTGAAGAATTAAATTAGAAGGTATGGTCGTGCTGAGTCGAGACAAGCACCAAAAGAACAGAAATTGAACGAAGATTATTATTTTGGTCGTGAAATATCGTTTTCGAAACTTTCTCTCGAGCATTTTAACAAAATGTACGTAAATTTTCCAAAATTTTTGATATTATAAACAAGCAGTTCTCTTGACGATCAATGCGATATTTGAATCCATGCAATTTCCGATAAAGTGAGAATGGGATTTTATAAGTGTTAACCAAAAGGATATTTACTCACTTTACGACTGACAACTTAATTTAATTTTGAAATGTAATCTACTTCCATACTCTAACTAAGATGGTTATCTCAATACGATTCTTTTCGTAGCGTTTATCCTAACCCAGTTAATACCTGACAACGTTAACTTCGAGGTTATTATAGAACTCGCTTATAGTTAAAAGTAGTTTTTTACAATTAATTCCATTCTCAAACATGTAATTATTTAAACAAAATTCTGTTATTTAAAATCAACATATAATTAATTTCATTATTTTTGGTGATTTTAAATGTAACGGTTGACGGCGGTAGGGGTGGGGGAAAACAAATTTCCACCAATCAGAACGCAGCTTCTCTTTTGTAATGGTTTTCTGTGACAAAATTTGCAGTTCCCGGTTAGACTTTGTGGGGGAAAGGTCGTGGTGGCTCACTTCCGGAGTAACGGTAAGAATTTGAATCTTTTTCGTTATGTTTAAACTTTTGAAGTTTAGATATATGTTAAAAGCATAGTGTATTTGGTTGCAATGCACTTAATCTACCTATTGCTAATCTACCATGACACGGAATATTTCTGTGAACGATGTTTTCCGAATGAGCTTGCGGGAGATTGAACATTCGGCAAATTAAATTTGTATCGTATTTTCAACATTCGGAAATTCAATTTATTAGATTTTTACTGACGCGGAAGAATTGTCTGTTCTAAGGGAATCTTAAATGCCAAGAGATGATACTTCCGATGTTTCGTTAGACATTAATGCGAAATATATCACTTCCAAGTGAAAAAATTCCAAGAAAGAAAGTTTGCGCGTAATGAAGATTCTTACTAAGTCTGCGCTTATTTATGTGATTCATCGATATTCTATCGCGATGAAAATATTTCCGGCGAATAGTTGTCTTGAATGAGCAGGAATTTCAATGTTCGGGAAATTACATTCGGTTTTCTGTTCTTAGAGAATCTCAGATTAAATAAGTTGCCTGCTACGGTGACGAGGTGATTAGCGCGCTAGCTACGCCAACGCAAAGTTCTCGGGTTCGAAGCCCGGCAAGTTGGAATTTTCGTGCTAGAAAATGGTTGTGTCTTTGTAAGTAGCAATCATTTTTTAAATGGAAGTAATTGGTGCATTTTAATTTCCATTAGAGAAGTTATTATTATTATTTGCTTTGCGAAGTTTTCACTTAAAAGCGAAGTTATCTCTTAAGTTGAGAAGTTGTCATTTTGTAAGCGGAATTATCATTTGCTAAGCAGAGCTTTCTTAACTTAAAAACTTACTTATAACTTAAACAACTTAAAAATACTAGTTACAGTTTTTAGAATTATTATTTACCAAGTCTTAAGCTAAGTTATCGTTTGAGAAGCGGAGTTATTATCTCCTAAGCGGAATTATCAATTAAGAAAAGAAGTTATCACATGCTAAGCTTAGTTATTATGTGCTAAGTTTAGTAATCATTTAATAAACAAAGTTATCGTTCGTTAAGCTCACCTGTGATCCAATAAGCGAATATGCCTTGTGTGATTCTACTGACGTTTCGTTTTATGTCTTTGCGAAATATTCGTTGCTGGAGCCATGAATAACTCATTAACTTCGAAACTGTTCCAATTTCTTTCTCCTGCACGCCTCAGATTTATTGGAAGTAAATATTTTTTTATAATTTTGATGTCATGAAACAAAATTTAGAACACGGCTTCTAATGAATTAGTGGTTTAAAATCTCGTTAAAGACCTTTCGAGTTCTACACGAGAAGTCACCAACGGTAACGGACATTGGGAGTTCAAATTGCATTATGTCATATAGATTTATCAATACATACTTTAAGTAATTATTTATTATAACACTTATAAGGTAACTGCTTCATTACTATGTATCCAATTACTGAATTTATTCCTGTCGTATGCGCCGCGCGATCTTTCTATTATGTAATACATGTTACAACATAATACAGTGATTAAATAACTGGAATTCAGTGGAAACCAAGCGTCACCGTAAAGCTGTTTGTTTGAGATAATGAAGCACTTTCCCACACCTTGACCTTCGTCTACAAAACTACCTCTTTTCTCCTGCTTTCAATATCACAATTTCGAAATATTCCTTTTCATGAATTGTCGATTAAAATTTTAACTTATCAATTGCCGAAGATCACTCCTAGGAGAATTTGCCCGAGTAATTCAGTCGCTTATCATTTTTGATTTTTGTCTAGGAATCAAGAATTAGTTGCTTTTTCATCCGTCATTAATGGGTGTTCTGTAAATTTAAATAAATATTAAGGAACACATTTTCAATATACGTTTTAAAATATTTTCCAGTTTCTTGCGAGATTTCGCCAACGGGAACTCTGACGGAATTGGAGATTTCAAATTCAGTGTCGATTCCAGTGGCGTAAATATTATTATCAAAGTATTCTCTGCTCTAAGGTCATTTTAGTTTTGTAGTATTCCTTCTTTTCGGTAGTACAAATCAATTCATATGTAAAGAATGAAAATTTGTTACACGGCTGCTAATGAGTTGGAGGTTTAATATCTCAGAAAACCGTGGTTGTCGGCGCTCCTTTTTTCCCCGGTACTCGGAGAAAACAAGAAGAAGTGGTTGTTCCTAAAAGCCTACTGTATAATCGATTTAAATTTTAACGTATCACTTGCCGAGTTTTAAAAGAAAAAAGTAATTCGGTCGTGTGTCTTTTCGGCTACGATGGTTATAAATTAAGAATGCGTTATATGTTTTAAATCGATCACTATTAAGTATTCTGAAACTTTCAGTAACTACTTAGGAACGAGTTTTTCACGTTCCTTTTTAAAAACTTTTCTTTACGTATATTCCGATGAGATATCATGGCAATTGTAACCATAAGGGATTTAAAAATCTCAGCAGCGATGCCAGTGGTATAATTAATTATTAACTTTATTGAATCTGAATATAGTTACCTATATAGTATAATCTGTAATATATTTTAGCAAACCATATGATGACCATTTGTGATAATTTTTAACAATACAAAAGTGCATTGTGCCAAGTCACGATAATTGTATATATGATTATTCTGTATTTGGTGTACTCCACTGTATTCTTACTCTTGCCATATTCAAAATAAAATTTTCATTCTTTTTAGATTTGTCATTCTAATTTTATTAAATCAATAGATTTTATTCTTGTTTGTAACAAAATGAGTACGTCACTTTCAATACATTTCATTCAATCATGGATTTTAATCGCGTAAGCCGATTTCAGGCAAGTTATATTCATGTAATGATAATAATGTCGTATTGTAAATTTAATAAGTCCTTGGTACATTGTTATCAATTTATATTAATAATAGTAATAACTGTGAACTGAAAATTTGTAATGCAACTTAATTAAAGCAAATATTTGTTTACAGGTGACCAGTGACTGGGATGTTTTCTCTTCATCAGTATTCTGCTGATTTCCCTCGCCAACATAGAAAGTGAAATGCAGTCGTAAGAGAAAGTCACGTCCTAGGTAACAAGACAGCTGATTCCTTAAAGTAAGTGCATTTACTTAGGTAGTGAGCACAACATTACAGGCTTCACTATTAAAATACCCAATTCTTTTGATTTTCTTTTGCACATTTCATATATTTTCATTTTATAATTTCCTGATCTTTGTCGCATTTTTTGACCTTAATATTTCCTCTAAAAATTGTTAGTATTTAGAAAAATAATAATAAAAAAATATTTTTTTAACATAAAATGAATATTATTTCAGTATTTCTACAAAATTCATATAAAATTACGGTTCAATAGCTATTCCTTTCAATATTTTTCCATTATGGTTTTAAGGATTGTGAAGATTTACTAGCGAACTTACGGAGTTTTAGAATAATCTAGTCCATTCTTTGTTTCTCTGTTCTGATTTCATGATTTACTTTATCCTTTTCTCTCATTTATCCTTAGCAAATCTCTATTTATATATTAGATTTTATTTTTCCTGTGGTTTGTATGCCAATGCATTTTACTAAGTAATCAACTTTGAGCCAAGAGTTTATTTGCAATTGACTCAAGTGATAAATTTTCATTGTAGTTGGTGCTGGTAATCATCTTTCATTCTGTGTAACATTGCCATTTTTTACATATTCTAGAATCCCCATTCCTGTTTTTGCACTTCCTCGCGATCCTTCTATTTTTACTTCAATCATTCTCCTTAGTTCCTGCTATAACATTCTGATGAATGAACTGTTACCATTTGTCATGTGGTACAGGATAGAGAAAAATGTATCTCTCATTTTCTTTTGTCCCAGTCTTGATCCTGGCTGTGATGAAATGAAAGCTACCGAGCCATGAGTGAACAATTGCACTAATCAAGGTCTCTCCCTACAGAATTCCAAGAAAATATATATATATAATTTATTTTAAATATAAATATAAATTATTTAAAAAATAATATATATCATTGAAACTGTTCTTAAATGTTTTCCTCCTGCATGACACTTAATGCTAAGAAAGAATATTGAGCTGATGAATGCGTTGTTAAACTGTGGGATGCTTTCTCACTTTTAATGATGGAAAAGGAGTGGATATCAGTAAATAATAATCTAGAGAGGTAAGCAAATTTCTATATAGTCAATGAACGTGTGATAACCAAACTAAACTAGCTTTATGGTAAAACTTAATCCAAAGTTTGAAAATTATAATAAATATTTGAGTGCATTTGAAGCTTTATTTGCAGCAGAGATACAATAACCATAGACGGCATTAGAAAGAGATGGCAAACAAAAGCAAAAAACTCCTATGAGCACACAGACGAAAATTGTAAGTTTGCATTAGTTGAGGTGAACTTAAAGTGGGACTAAGCAATGCCGTACCTATGTTCATTGAACCCCAGCAGCTGGGGCAGAAACATTAGAAACCTTTGGATGCTGTTGTATAGGCACAGGGAAAACTGACTACTTCTTCAATATATTAACAGGACTTTGGAGGTAATGAATCAACATAGGGTTACAAATTTTAGAGTAAATAGGTTTAAGCCTAGAATATTTTGGAAATATCTAAATAAAATTGGACAAAATAATTCAATTATTTTAAGGCCATAATTAAGAACTATTGTTTTATAGGTACCCATATGGAGAGGTCTTCTGGTGTTCTGGTAACTTCAAAAGAGAGCTACCCTAGCAGAATAAAATTCTCACTATGGAGTGGTGTGATGCCTCCTCCAGGTCGAGAGATTCTGCCCATCGAGTGGGTCTGGGTACCACGGGGTAGCTCTCAAATGAACGGTACCATTTTCAGAATACAGTTCTCTTCAGGGGAGGTGTAACGCCTCTCCTGTTTGAGAGGTTCTGCCCATGGAAAGAGGGTCTGTGTACCTCATGGTATCACTCAATAGAAAGCTACCTTTGGCAAAATAATATTCTCATCGACGATCAGGATTCCGATTGAGATGTTTTGCCCTTCAAGACTTTCTGGTAGCTATCAAAAGAGAGATACCATTTGCAGATACAATTCTCATCACCGAGAGGCATTTTGCCTCTCTTGATAGAGAAGTTCTGCCCATTATGGGACTAAAACTTGAAGATTTAATGTAGAGGGTCTGATCTGACCTCTCATGATGAGTGAGACGTTTTGATAATGGATGCGCTTTGAAGAAGGCATCTTATTTGAGATTATCGTTGGATGGAGGGATTCCAATGCCTTCCCAATTGGTGATGACAAAATAAGGTATGTTTTTCTTAAGATTATAGAATATATTTTTTAAGTATTGGTATCTCATTATCATAAGAAAATAAAAATTTTTATGATTAAAATTTTTTAATTGAATATTCATGGTGTCTTTTCAAACCTTTCAGGAATGTGGAGCTAACAAGTACCTTATTGATTTAGATCTACTGGTTTACCTACTTTAAATTCTCCTCCTAAACCATCCTGTGGAAGAGAAAAATTGTAAAATGCATTGGAATAGCAGCACATTCTAAATTGCTTTGGCAAGATAAGTCATTCTGTACGTAATGATCTTGACTTAATAACCATCACCTACTACAAAGCTAAGATGTGCTAGAAATCGATGAACCACATACTTCAGGTTAGTTTGGGAAGGCTCGTGCAGGCTCTCCTCTTGAATAATCTAAGGTAAATCTTTTATCATTTAATAGATCCTCATTTCAATATACGTTTAGCACTATGCATCCAAAATTGTAATTTCCTTGTTTAATTGCTTTGTAATCATCTAATATGATCTGCTGCTATTACTGGAATTTAAATTGGCATTCATAATTATAATAAATATATTATGTGTTCGTCCTATTATTCATATAGAGAATATGCACTGAATGTTCCACAAATAATACCAGAAGCTCCAGAGTGCTGCAGCTTGCGAGTAAAGTGGAGAATGGTGGAAATGGACCACTACAGTCTACAGTATGGGACAGTTGCTTAAGAGAGACACCAAGTTGCGGAGACATTCATTGGAAGAATGTACCAGGCCTATTGACGGCTCCTATTTAGGCGAGGGAAGTATAACGGCAGCCACTGAGTGCTTTAAGGGTGGCTGCAGAGTAAGATATTATTGCATATATTGTTTTCAATTCATTGTTTTTAAATGCGTCTCAGAGTTTTCCAATACAATGCAAGACCTAATTATTTCTTTGATCGAGTTTCGATGGTGTTATATCATGTCCATTTATGTTTTTAATCGGTAATGATAAGTTAATTGGGTTTCATGTATGATACACTGGATTAAGATGGTGTGATGGGGAAAATCAGGAATTTTTTTCATATGCTCTTGCTCCAGTTTGCCTCTGTTGAATTGTTGTGGTTTTCCGTTCGTTCTGTTGAGGTACTGTTAAATCCTCTCCTTTCAAAATATCTCTGCTCCGGCTTTTCCTTTCACATTGCTCTATGCTAGATTTGGGGACATATGATCATAATATTCTGGGGGTTCATAATTTTTTATATATATTTCATGCCTTATTTGAGTTAAAATATATATTTAGATATAATATTGCAATTACTGTCAATATGTTCTGTTATACAGGTTGCAATACAATTTCGTCAATTTGCTTTAGTCAGCCAATGTCTGCCATCTTAACAAGCAGATTTTATTATAGTTATAGGAATATTTCCAATTGGAGATCATGGACAAAGTTTGTGTGATGTATTTCTGCAAATCTGATTTATTTCAATAATCATCCTTGTGGTTACTTTACATTTAAGATGTCTTTTGGTTTGCTTTGTTGGATTCCTTTTTCTTTAATTCAATGAAATAATGAAAGCGTAAAATGCAATGGGTGGTCTGTAACCTAAACTGTTTAGACTCTTTGAATAGCGGTAGAAGATTTTACACATTTCTATTGCAAACATACAATATACAATGTATTTTAGGGTCAATTCCTTCATACTTATTGGATTTTTACTTTCTCCATATTCATAGTATATAGAAAGTATTGTTTTCATGAAAAAATTTGATTATGAGATTTCAACGGAAATACATATTTGGGGTCCCTAGAATTGGTTCTGAAAATTTTTGGAATAATGTCTGCATCTGTGTGTGTGTGTGTGTGTGCTTGTGGGCGATCTAACGCGAAAACTATTAGCCCTATCAGTACCAAACTTCACATATATACTGTGGTGTGCTGATGGAGTTAATAATTTTTTGGAGCAAATGGTTTACTTGGAAGTTGAGCTTTTTTTATTCTTGGAAGCAAATTTCCTTTTTTTTGAAATATCTCAAACAAATGATACTTAGGTATATACTATTGTTTTAGAAAATGTAATTTTCTATAACTGCCGTATTGAACATATTTTTATCACTGATTGCTAAGGAGTTATTTGTGAAATACTGATAAACCGGAAGTAGCTGATTATGTACTTTGTGGGCACTTTTATATGAAAATTATTTGTTTTATCAACGTCAAATTTCATATATAGTACTTTGGTTGGTGTCGTTAGAGTTGATTAGTTTCTGGTCTAAAATGGTTAGCTGGAAGTCAAGCTCTACTTTTCAAGGCTCGTTTCTGATTTTTGCAAAATATCTCCATTAATCTGATACTTAGGTATATACAATTTTTTATAATAGTTTTAGAAAATGCAATTTAATATAACTTTTGTGTGGAAGATATTTTTGTATAACTGATTGTTTAGGAGTTATTCATGAAATACTGATCAACGGGAAGTTGCTGAATATCTACTTAAGGAAAAATATGAGACCTAAGTTTTAAAATTTTCATGAGTTATTTATTAATATTATTCTTTTTCAGGTGCGCAATTGCTATTCTATATTGGCAACGTATCCATTTCCAATAGAACTTCCTATGGAAATATAATAGGTTCATAGAAATTGAATGAAATATATTCTTTGTGTATCCAGTCCTTGGGAGCATAGAGAATGCCTAGCTAGTTTGGTTTGAGTACATTAAATTCTTAATACAAGCTCCGCACTTCTATGGGCACATGGTTATGGGTCGACAATTTAGTAGTAGTTTTTCCAAGGGCCATTTTGGGAACTTTGTGTGAAAGGGCAAGTTTGGTCTCGTCTGAGTGTGCATCATCGTCCACTGCCATGGCCTCATTGAGGCACTGGTAGCACAAAGTGGTGTATCAAAAATGACTTTATGATGCTTACAAATTGAAGTTATATCTTTTAATCCATCTCCTATCTATTACATATAGATGTTTCTCAAATTATACCTAATTATACATTCACTGACTCATTCATTCATAGGGGATTAAAATTGTAACCATATTTCGTAAGTGTCACTGACTTGAAATTTTTTCAACGTACTGGCCATTGCATTTAACCAAGAAGAAAAAAAATGATTTTTAGCTTCAGAGTCATGTGTTCGATGCTGACTACTATGGAAAAACAGTGGATATTGGTCACTAATGATCCGGAAAGGTATGCAAATTTCTATATAGTCAATGAACGTGTGATAACCAAACTAAACTAGCTTTATGGTAAAACTTAATCCAAAGTTTGAAAATTATAATAAATATTTGAGTGCATTTGAAGCTTTATTTGCAGCAGAGATACAATAACCATAGACGGCATTAGAAAGAGATGGCAAACAAAAGCAAAAAACTCCTATGAGCACACAGACGAAAATTGTAAGTTTGCATTAGTTGAGGTGAACTTAAAGTGGGACTAAGCAATGCCGTACCTATGTTCATTGAACCCCAGCAGCTGGGGCAGAAACATTAGAAACCTTTGGATGCTGTTGTATAGGCACAGGGAAAACTGACTACTTCTTCAATATATTAACAGGACTTTGGAGGTAATGAATCAACATAGGGTTACAAATTTTAGAGTAAATAGGTTTAAGCCTAGAATATTTTGGAAATATCTAAATAAAATTGGACAAAATAATTCAATTATTTTAAGGCCATAATTAAGAACTATTGTTTTATAGGTACCCATATGGAGAGGTCTTCTGGTGTTCTGGTAACTTCAAAAGAGAGCTACCCTAGCAGAATAAAATTCTCACTATGGAGTGGTGTGATGCCTCCTCCAGGTCGAGAGATTCTGCCCATCGAGTGGGTCTGGGTACCACGGGGTAGCTCTCAAATGAACGGTACCATTTTCAGAATACAGTTCTCTTCAGGGGAGGTGTAACGCCTCTCCTGTTTGAGAGGTTCTGCCCATGGAAAGAGGGTCTGTGTACCTCATGGTATCACTCAATAGAAAGCTACCTTTGGCAAAATAATATTCTCATCGACGATCAGGATTCCGATTGAGATGTTTTGCCCTTCAAGACTTTCTGGTAGCTATCAAAAGAGAGATACCATTTGCAGATACAATTCTCATCACTGAGAGGCATTTTGCCTCTCTTGATAGAGAAGTTCTGCCCATTATGGGACTAAAACTTGAAGATTTCATGTAGAGGGTCTGATCTGACCTCTCATGATGAGTGAGACGTTTTGATAATGGATGCGCTTTGAAGAAGGCATCTTATTTGAGATTATCGTTGGATGGAGGGATTCCAATGCCTTCCCGATTGGTGATGACAAAATAAGGTATGTTTTTCTTAAGATTATAGAATATATTTTTTAAGTATTGGTGTCTCATTATCATAAGAAAATAAAAATTTTTATGATTTAAATTTTTTAATTGAATATTCATGGTGTCTTTTCAAACCTTTCAGGAATGTGGAGCTAACAAGTACCTTATTGATTTAGATCTACTGGTTTACCTACTTTAAATTCTCCTCCTAAACCATCCTGTGGAAGAGAAAAATTGTAAAATGCATAGGAATAGCAGCACATTCTAAATTGCTTTGGCAAGATAAGTCATTCTGTACCTAATGATCTTGACTTAATAACCATCACCTACTACAAAGCTAAGATGTGCTAGAAATCGATGAACCACATACTGCAGGTTAGTTTGGGAAGGCTCGTGCAGGCTCTCCTCTTGAATAATCTAAGGTAAATCTTTTATCATTTAATAGATCCTCATTTCAATATAGGTTTAGCACTATGCATCCAAAATTGTAATTTCCTTGTTTAATTGCTTTGTAATCATCTAATATGATCTGCTGCTATTACTGGAATTTAAATTGGCATTCATAATTATAATAAATATATTATGTGTTCGTCCTATTATTCATATAGAGAATATGCACTGAATGTTCCACAAATAATACCAGAAGCTCCAGAGTGCTGCAGCTTGCGAGTAAAGTGGAGAATGGTGGAAATGGACCACTACAGTCTACAGTATGGGACAGTTGCTTAAGAGAGACACCAAGTTGCGGAGACATTCATTGGAAGAATGTACCAGGCCTATTGACGGCTCCTATTTAGGCGAGGGAAGTATAACGGCAGCCACTGAGTGCTTTTAGGGTGGCTGCAGAGTAAGATATTATTGCATATATTGTTTTCAATTCATTGTTTTTAAATGCGTCTCAGAGTTTTCCAATACAATGCAAGACCTAATTATTTCTTTGATCGAGTTTCGATGGTGTTATATCATGTCCATTTATGTTTTTAATCGGTAATGATAAGTTAATTGGGTTTCATGTATGATACACTGGATTAAGATGGTGTGATGGGGAAAATCAGGAATTTTTTTCATATGCTCTTGCTCCAGTTTGCCTCTGTTGAATTGTTGTGGTTTTCCGTTCGTTCTGTTGAGGTACTGTTAAATCCTCTCCTTTCAAAATATCTCTGCTCCGGCTTTTCCTTTCACATTGCTCTATGCTAGATTTGGGGACATATGATCATAATATTCTGGGGGTTCATAATTTTTTATATATATTTCATGCCTTATTTGAGTTATAATATATATTTAGATATAATATTGCAATTACTGTCAATATGTTCTGTTATACAGGTTGCAATACAATTTCGTCAATTTGCTTTAGTCAGCCAATGTCTGCCATCTTAACAAGCAGATTTTATTATAGTTATAGGAATATTTCCAATTGGAGATCATGGACAAAGTTTGTGTGATGTATTTCTGCAAATCTGATTGATTTCAATAATCATCCTTGTGGTTACTTTACATTTAAGATGTCTTTTGGTTTGCTTTGTTGGATTCCTTTTTCTTTAATTCAATGAAATAATGAAAGCGTAAAATGCAATGGGTGGTCTGTAACCTAAACTGTTTAGACTCTTTGAATAGCGGTAGAAGATTTTACACATTTCTATTGCAAACATACAATATACAATGTATTTTAGGGTCAATTCCTTCATACTTATTGGATTTTTACTTTCTCCATATTCATAGTATATAGAAAGTATTGTTTTCATGAAAAAATTTGATTATGAGATTTCAACGGAAATACATATTTGGGGTCCCTAGAATTGGTTCTGACAATTTTTGGAATAATGTCTGCATCTGTGTGTGTGTGTGTGTGTGTGTGCTTGTGGGCGATCTAACGCGAAAACTATTAGCCCTATCAGTACCAAACTTCACATATATACTGTGGTGTGCTGATGGAGTTAATAATTTTTTGGAGCAAATGGTTTACTTGGAAGTTGAGCTTTTTTTATTCTTGGAAGCAAATTTCCTTTTTTTTTGAAATATCTCAAACAAATGATACTTAGGTATATACTATTGTTTTAGAAAATGTAATTTTCTATAACTGCCGTATTGAACATATTTTTATCACTGATTGCTAAGGAGTTATTTGTGAAATACTGATAAACCGGAAGTAGCTGATTATGTACTTTGTGGGCACTTTTATATGAAAATTATTTGTTTTATCAACGTCAAATTTCATATATAGTACTTTGGTTGGTGTCGTTAGAGTTGATTAGTTTCTGGTCTAAAATGGTTAGCTGGAAGTCAAGCTCTAATTTTCAAGGCTCGTTTCTGATTTTTGCAAAATATCTCCATTAATCTGATACTTAGGTATATACAATTTTTTATAATAGTTTTAGAAAATGCAATTTAATATAACTTTTGTGTGGAAGATATTTTTGTATAACTGATTGTTTAGGAGTTATTCATGAAATACTGATCAACGGGAAGTTGCTGAATATCTACTTAAGGAAAAATATGAGACCTAAGTTTTAAAATTTTCATGAGTTATTTATTAATATTATTCTTTTTCAGGTGCGCAATTGCTATTCTATATTGGCAACGTATCCATTTCCAATAGAACTTCCTATGGAAATATAATAGGTTCATAGAAATTGAATGAAATATGCTCTTTGTGTATCCAGTCCTTTGGAGCATAGAGAATGCCTAGCTAGTTTGGTTTGAGTACATTAAATTCTTAATACAAGCTCCGCACTTCTATGGGCACAAGGTTATGGGTCGACAATTTAGTAGTAGTTTTTCCAAGGGCCATTTTGGGAACTTTGTGTGAAAGGGCAAGTTTGGTCTCGTCTGAGTGTGCATCATCGTCCACTGCCATGGCCTCATTGAGGCACTGGTAGCACAAAGTGGTGTATCAAAAATGACTTTATGATGCTTACAAATTGAAGTTATATCTTTTAATCCATCTCCTATCTATTACATATAGATGTTTCTCAAATTATACCTAATTATACATTCACTGACTCATTCATTCATAGGGGATTAAAATTGTAACCATATTTCGTAAGTGTCACTGACTTGAAATTTTTTCAACGTACTGGCCATTGCATTTAACCAAGAAGAAAAAAAATGATTTTTAGCTTCAGAGTCATGTGTTCGATGCTGACTACTATGGAAAAACAGTGGATATTGGTCACTAATGATCCGGAAAGGTATGCAAATTTCTATATAGTCAATGAACGTGTGATAACCAAACTAAACTAGCTTTATGGTAAAACTTAATCCAAAGTTTGAAAATTATAATAAATATTTGAGTGCATTTGAAGCTTTATTTGCAGCAGAGATACAATAACCATGGACGGCATTAGAAAGAGATGGCAAACAAAAGCAAAAAACTCCTATGAGCACACAGACGAAAATTGTAAGTTTGCATTAGTTGAGGTGAACTTAAAGTGGGACTAAGCAATGCCGTACCTATGTTCATTGAACCCCAGCAGCTGGGGCAGAAACATTAGAAACCTTTGGATGCTGTTGTATAGGCACAGGGAAAACTGACTACTTCTTCAATATATTAACAGGACTTTGGAGGTAATGAATCAACATAGGGTTACAAATTTTAGAGTAAATAGGTTTAAGCCTAGAATATTTTGGAAATATCTAAATAAAATGGGACAAAATAATTCAATTATTTTAAGGCCATAATTAAGAACTATTGTTTTATAGGTACCCATATGGAGAGGTCTTCTGGTGTTCTGGTAACTTCAAAAGAGAGCTACCCTAGCAGAATAAAATTCTCACTATGGAGTGGTGTGATGCCTCCTCCAGGTCGAGAGATTCTGCCCATCGAGTGGGTCTGGGTACCACGGGGTAGCTCTCAAATGAACGGTACCATTTTCAGAATACAGTTCTCTTCAGGGGAGGTGTAACGCCTCTCCTGTTTGAGAGGTTCTGCCCATGGAAAGAGGGTCTGTGTACCTCATGGTATCACTCAATAGAAAGCTACCTTTGGCAAAATAATATTCTCATCGACGATCAGGATTCCGATTGAGTTGTTTTGCCCTTCAAGACTTTCTGGTAGCTATCAAAAGAGAGATACCATTTGCAGATACAATTCTCATCACCGAGAGGCATTTTGCCTCTCTTGATAGAGAAGTTCTGCCCATTATGGGACTAAAACTTGAAGATTTCATGTAGAGGGTCTGATCTGACCTCTCATGATGAGTGAGACGTTTTGATAATGGATGCGCTTTGAAGAAGGCATCTTATTTGAGATTATCGTTGGATGGAGGGATTCCAATGCCTTCCCAATTGGTGATGACAAAATAAGGTATGTTTTTCTTAAGATTATAGAATATATTTTTTAAGTATTGGTGTCTCATTATCATAAGAAAATAAAAATTTTTATGATTTAAATTTTTTAATTGAATATTCATGGTGTCTTTTCAAACCTTTCAGGAATGTGGAGCTAACAAGTACCTTATTGATTTAGATCTACTGGTTTACCTACTTTAAATTCTCCTCCTAAACCATCCTGTGGAAGAGAAAAATTGTAAAATGCATAGGAATAGCAGCACATTCTAAATTGCTTTGGCAAGATAAGTCATTCTGTACCTAATGATCTTGACTTAATAACCATCACCTACTACAAAGCTAAGATGTGCTAGAAATCGATGAACCACATACTGCAGGTTAGTTTGGGAAGGCTCGTGCAGGCTCTCCTCTTGAATAATCTAAGGTAAATCTTTTATCATTTAATAGATCCTCATTTCAATATAGGTTTAGCACTATGCATCCAAAATTGTAATTTCCTTGTTTAATTGCTTTGTAATCATCTAATATGATCTGCTGCTATTACTGGAATTTAAATTGGCATTCATAATTATAATAAATATATTATGTGTTCGTCCTATTATTCATATAGAGAATATGCACTGAATGTTCCACAAATAATACCAGAAGCTCCAGAGTGCTGCAGCTTGCGAGTAAAGTGGAGAATGGTGGAAATGGACCACTACAGTCTACAGTATGGGACAGTTACTTAAGAGAGACACCAAGTTGCGGAGACATTCATTGGAAGAATGTACCAGGCCTATTGACGGCTCCTATTTAGGCGAGGGAAGTATAACGGCAGCCACTGAGTGCTTTAAGGGTGGCTGCAGAGTAAGATATTATTGCATATATTGTTTTCAATTCATTGTTTTTAAATGCGTCTCAGAGTTTTCCAATACAATGCAAGACCTAATTATTTCTTTGATCGAGTTTCGATGGTGTTATATCATGTCCATTTATGTTTTTAATCGGTAATGATAAGTTAATTGGGTTTCATGTATGATACACTGGATTAAGATGGTGTGATGGGGAAAATCAGGAATTTTTTTCATATGCTCTTGCTCCAGTTTGCCTCTGTTGAATTGTTGTGGTTTTCCGTTCGTTCTGTTGAGGTACTATTAAATCCTCTCCTTTCAAAATATCTCTGCTCCGGCTTTTCCTTTCACATTGCTCTATGCTAGATTTGGGGACATATGATCATAATATTCTGGGGGTTCATAATTTTTTATATATATTTCATGCCTTATTTGAGTTATAATATATATTTAGATATAATATTGCAATTACTGTCAATATGTTCTGTTATACAGGTTGCAATACAATTTCGTCAATTTGCTTTAGTCAGCCAATGTCTGCCATCTTAACAAGCAGATTTTATTATAGTTATAGGAATATTTCCAATTGGAGATCATGGACAAAGTTTGTGTGATGTATTTCTGCAAATCTGATTGATTTCAATAATCATCCTTGTGGTTACTTTACATTTAAGATGTCTTTTGGTTTGCTTTGTTGGATTCCTTTTTCTTTAATTCAATGAAATAATGAAAGCGTAAAATGCAATGGGTGGTCTGTAACCTAAACTGTTTAGACTCTTTGAATAGCGGTAGAAGATTTTATACATTTCTATTGCAAACATACAATATACAATGTATTTTAGGGTCAATTCCTTCATACTTATTGGATTTTTACTTTCTCCATATTCATAGTATATAGAAAGTATTGTTTTCATGAAAAAATTTGATTATGAGATTTCAACGGAAATACATATTTGGGGTCCCTATAATTGGTTCTGACAATTTTTGGAATAATGTCTGCATCTGTGTGTGTGTGTGTGTGTGTGCTTGTGGGCGATCTAACGCGAAAACTATAAGCCCTATCAGTACCAAACTTCACATATATACTGTGGTGTGCTGATGGAGTTAATAATTTTTTGGAGCAAATGGTTTACTTGGAAGTTGAGCTTTTTTTATTCTTGGAAGCAAATTTCCTTTTTTTTGAAATATCTCAAACAAATGATACTTAGGTATATACTATTGTTTTAGAAAATGTAATTTTCTATAACTGCCGTAATGAACATATTTTTATCACTGATTGCTAAGGAGTTATTTGTGAAATACTGATAAACCGGAAGTAGCTGATTATGTACTTTGTGGGCACTTTTATATGAAAATTATTTGTTTTATCAACGTCAAATTTCATATATAGTACTTTGGTTGGTGTCGTTAGAGTTGATTAGTTTCTGGTCTAAAATGGTTAGCTGGAAGTCAAGCTCTACTTTTCAAGGCTCGTTTCTGATTTTTGCAAAATATCTCCATTAATCTGATACTTAGGTATATACAATTTTTTATAATAGTTTTAGAAAATGCAATTTAATATAACTTTTGTGTGGAAGATATTTTTGTATAACTGATTGTTTAGGAGTTATTCATGAAATACTGATCAACGGGAAGTTGCTGAATATCTACTTAAGGAAAAATATGAGACCTAAGTTTTAAAATTTTCATGAGTTATTTATTAATATCATTCTTTTTCAGGTGCGCAATTGCTATTCTATATTGGCAACGTATCCATTTCCAATAGAACTTCCTATGGAAATATAATAGGTTCATAGAAATTGAATGAAATATGCTCTTTGTGTATCCAGTCCTTCGGAGCATAGAGAATGCCTAGCTAGTTTGGTTTGAGTACATTAAATTCTTAATACAAGCTCCGCACTTCTATGGGCACAAGGTTATGGGTCGACAATTTAGTAGTAGTTTTTCCAAGGGCCATTTTGGGAACTTTGTGTGAAAGGGCAAGTTTGGTCTCGTCTGAGTGTGCATCATCGTCCACTGCCATGGCCTCATTGAGGCACTGGTAGCACAAAGTGGTGTATCAAAAATGACTTTATGATGCTTACAAATTGAAGTTATATCTTTTAATCCATCTCCTATCTATTACATATAGATGTTTCTCAAATTATACCTAATTATACATTCACTGACTCATTCATTCATAGGGGATTAAAATTGTAACCATATTTCGTAAGTGTCACTGACTTGAAATTTTTTCAACGTACTGGCCATTGCATTTAACCAAGAAGAAAAAAAATGATTTTTAGCTTCAGAGTCATGTGTTCGATGCAGACTACTATGGAAAAACAGTGGATATTGGTCACTAATGATCCGGAAAGGTATGCAAATTTCTATATAGTCAATGAACGTGTGATAACCAAACTAAACTAGCTTTATGGTAAAACTTAATCCAAAGTTTGAAAATTATAATAAATATTTGAGTGCATTTGAAGCTTTATTTGCAGCAGAGATACAATAACCATAGACGGCATTAGAAAGAGATGGCAAACAAAAGCAAAAAACTCCTATGAGCACACAGACGAAAATTGTAAGTTTGCATTAGTTGAGGTGAACTTAAAGTGGGACTAAGCAATGCCGTACCTATGTTCATTGAACCCCAGCAGCTGGGGCAGAAACATTAGAAACCTTTGGATGCTGTTTTATAGGCACAGGGAAAACTGACTACTTCTTCAATATATTAACAGGACTTTGGAGGTAATGAATCAACATAGGGTTACAAATTTTAGAGTAAATAGGTTTAAGCCTAGAATATTTTGGAAATATCTAAATAAAATTGGACAAAATAATTCAATTATTTTAAGGCCATAATTAAGAACTATTGTTTTATAGGTACCCATATGGAGAGGTCTTCTGGTGTTCTGGTAACTTCAAGAGAGAGCTACCCTAGCAGAATAAAATTCTCACTATGGAGTGGTGTGATGCCTCCTCCAGGTCGAGAGATTCTGCCCATCGAGTGGGTCTGGGTACCACGGGGTAGCTCTCAAATGAACGGTACCATTTTCAGAATACAGTTCTCTTCAGGGGAGGTGTAACGCCTCTCCTGTTTGAGAGGTTCTGCCCATGGAAAGAGGGTCTGTGTACCTCATGGTATCACTCAATAGAAAGCTACCTTTGGCAAAATAATATTCTCATCGACGATCAGGATTCCGATTGAGATGTTTTGCCCTTCAAGACTTTCTGGTAGCTATCAAAAGAGAGATACCATTTGCAGATACAATTCTCATCACCGAGAGGCATTTTGCCTCTCTTGATAGAGAAGTTCTGCCCATTATGGGACTAAAACTTGAAGATTTCATGTAGAGGGTCTGATCTGACCTCTCATGATGAGTGAGACGTTTTGATAATGGATGCGCTTTGAAGAAGGCATCTTATTTGAGATTATCGTTGGATGGAGGGATTCCAATGCCTTCCCAATTGGTGATGACAAAATAAGGTATGTTTTTCTTAAGATTATAGAATATATTTTTTAAGTATTGGTGTCTCATTATCATAAGAAAATAAAAATTTTTATGATTTAAATTTTTTAATTGAATATTCATGGTGTCTTTTCAAACCTTTCAGGAATGTGGAGCTAACAAGTACCTTATTGATTTAGATCTACTGGTTTACCTACTTTAAATTCTCCTCCTAAACCATCCTGTGGAAGAGAAAAATTGTAAAATGCATAGGAATAGCAGCACATTCTAAATTGCTTTGGCAAGATAAGTCATTCTGTACCTAATGATCTTGACTTAATAACCATCACCTACTACAAAGCTAAGATGTGCTAGAAATCGATGAACCACATACTGCAGGTTAGTTTGGGAAGGCTCGTGCAGGCTCTCCTCTTGAATAATCTAAGGTAAATCTTTTATCATTTAATAGATCCTCATTTCAATATAGGTTTAGCACTATGCATCCAAAATTGTAATTTCCTTGTTTAATTGCTTTGTAATCATCTAATATGATCTGCTGCTATTACTGGAATTTAAATTGGCATTCATAATTATAATAAATATATTATGTGTTCGTCCTATTATTCATATAGAGAATATGCACTGAATGTTCCACAAATAATACCAGAAGCTCCAGAGTGCTGCAGCTTGCGAGTAAAGTGGAGAATGGTGGAAATGGACCACTACAGTCTACAGTATGGGACAGTTACTTAAGAGAGACACCAAGTTGCGGAGACATTCATTGGAAGAATGTACCAGGCCTATTGACGGCTCCTATTTAGGCGAGGGAAGTATAACGGCAGCCACTGAGTGCTTTAAGGGTGGCTGCAGAGTAAGATATTATTGCATATATTGTTTTCAATTCATTGTTTTTAAATGCGTCTCAGAGTTTTCCAATACAATGCAAGACCTAATTATTTCTTTGATCGAGTTTCGATGGTGTTATATCATGTCCATTTATGTTTTTAATCGGTAATGATAAGTTAATTGGGTTTCATGTATGATACACTGGATTAAGATGGTGTGATGGGGAAAATCAGGAATTTTTTTCATATGCTCTTGCTCCAGTTTGCCTCTGTTGAATTGTTGTGGTTTTCCGTTCGTTCTGTTGAGGTACTATTAAATCCTCTCCTTTCAAAATATCTCTGCTCCGGCTTTTCCTTTCACATTGCTCTATGCTAGATTTGGGGACATATGATCATAATATTCTGGGGGTTCATAATTTTTTATATATATTTCATGCCTTATTTGAGTTATAATATATATTTAGATATAATATTGCAATTACTGTCAATATGTTCTGTTATACAGGTTGCAATACAATTTCGTCAATTTGCTTTAGTCAGCCAATGTCTGCCATCTTAACAAGCAGATTTTATTATAGTTATAGGAATATTTCCAATTGGAGATCATGGACAAAGTTTGTGTGATGTATTTCTGCAAATCTGATTGATTTCAATAATCATCCTTGTGGTTACTTTACATTTAAGATGTCTTTTGGTTTGCTTTGTTGGATTCCTTTTTCTTTAATTCAATGAAATAATGAAAGCGTAAAATGCAATGGGTGGTCTGTAACCTAAACTGTTTAGACTCTTTGAATAGCGGTAGAAGATTTTATACATTTCTATTGCAAACATACAATATACAATGTATTTTAGGGTCAATTCCTTCATACTTATTGGATTTTTACTTTCTCCATATTCATAGTATATAGAAAGTATTGTTTTCATGAAAAAATTTGATTATGAGATTTCAACGGAAATACATATTTGGGGTCCCTAGAATTGGTTCTGACAATTTTTGGAATAATGTCTGCATCTGTGTGTGTGTGTGTGTGTGTGCTTGTGGGCGATCTAACGCGAAAACTATAAGCCCTATCAGTACCAAACTTCACATATATACTGTGGTGTGCTGATGGAGTTAATAATTTTTTGGAGCAAATGGTTTACTTGGAAGTTGAGCTTTTTTTATTCTTGGAAGCAAATTTCCTTTTTTTTTGAAATATCTCAAACAAATGATACTTAGGTATATACTATTGTTTTAGAAAATGTAATTTTCTATAACTGCCGTAATGAACATATTTTTATCACTGATTGCTAAGGAGTTATTTGTGAAATACTGATAAACCGGAAGTAGCTGATTATGTACTTTGTGGGCACTTTTATATGAAAATTATTTGTTTTATCAACGTCAAATTTCATATATAGTACTTTGGTTGGTGTCGTTAGAGTTGATTAGTTTCTGGTCTAAAATGGTTAGCTGGAAGTCAAGCTCTACTTTTCAAGGCTCGTTTCTGATTTTTGCAAAATATCTCCATTAATCTGATACTTAGGTATATACAATTTTTTATAATAGTTTTAGAAAATGCAATTTAATATAACTTTTGTGTGGAAGATATTTTTGTATAACTGATTGTTTAGGAGTTATTCATGAAATACTGATCAACGGGAAGTTGCTGAATATCTACTTAAGGAAAAATATGAGACCTAAGTTTTAAAATTTTCATGAGTTATTTATTAATATCATTCTTTTTCAGGTGCGCAATTGCTATTCTATATTGGCAACGTATCCATTTCCAATAGAACTTCCTATGGAAATATAATAGGTTCATAGAAATTGAATGAAATATGCTCTTTGTGTATCCAGTCCTTCGGAGCATAGAGAATGCCTAGCTAGTTTGGTTTGAGTACATTAAATTCTTAATACAAGCTCCGCACTTCTATGGGCACAAGGTTATGGGTCGACAATTTAGTAGTAGTTTTTCCAAGGGCCATTTTGGGAACTTTGTGTGAAAGGGCAAGTTTGGTCTCGTCTGAGTGTGCATCATCGTCCACTGCCATGGCCTCATTGAGGCACTGGTAGCACAAAGTGGTGTATCAAAAATGACTTTATGATGCTTACAAATTGAAGTTATATCTTTTAATCCATCTCCTATCTATTACATATAGATGTTTCTCAAATTATACCTAATTATACATTCACTGACTCATTCATTCATAGGGGATTAAAATTGTAACCATATTTCGTAAGTGTCACTGACTTGAAATTTTTTCAACGTACTGGCCATTGCATTTAACCAAGAAGAAAAAAAATGATTTTTAGCTTCAGAGTCATGTGTTCGATGCTGACTACTATGGAAAAACAGTGGATATTGGTCACTAATGATCCGGAAAGGTATGCAAATTTCTATATAGTCAATGAACGTGTGATAACCAAACTAAACTAGCTTTATGGTAAAACTTAATCCAAAGTTTGAAAATTATAATAAATATTTGAGTGCATTTGAAGCTTTATTTGCAGCAGAGATACAATAACCATGGACGGCATTAGAAAGAGATGGCAAACAAAAGCAAAAAACTCCTATGAGCACACAGACGAAAATTGTAAGTTTGCATTAGTTGAGGTGAACTTAAAGTGGGACTAAGCAATGCCGTACCTATGTTCATTGAACCCCAGCAGCTGGGGCAGAAACATTAGAAACCTTTGGATGCTGTTGTATAGGCACAGGGAAAACTGACTACTTCTTCAATATATTAACAGGACTTTGGAGGTAATGAATCAACATAGGGTTACAAATTTTAGAGTAAATAGGTTTAAGCCTAGAATATTTTGGAAATATCTAAATAAAATGGGACAAAATAATTCAATTATTTTAAGGCCATAATTAAGAACTATTGTTTTATAGGTACCCATATGGAGAGGTCTTCTGGTGTTCTGGTAACTTCAAAAGAGAGCTACCCTAGCAGAATAAAATTCTCACTATGGAGTGGTGTGATGCCTCCTCCAGGTCGAGAGATTCTGCCCATCGAGTGGGTCTGGGTACCACGGGGTAGCTCTCAAATGAACGGTACCATTTTCAGAATACAGTTCTCTTCAGGGGAGGTGTAACGCCTCTCCTGTTTGAGAGGTTCTGCCCATGGAAAGAGGGTCTGTGTACCTCATGGTATCACTCAATAGAAAGCTACCTTTGGCAAAATAATATTCTCATCGACGATCAGGATTCCGATTGAGATGTTTTGCCCTTCAAGACTTTCTGGTAGCTATCAAAAGAGAGATACCATTTGCAGATACAATTCTCATCACTGAGAGGCATTTTGCCTCTCTTGATAGAGAAGTTCTGCCCATTATGGGACTAAAACTTGAAGATTTCATGTAGAGGGTCTGATCTGACCTCTCATGATGAGTGAGACGTTTTGATAATGGATGCGCTTTGAAGAAGGCATCTTATTTGAGATTATCGTTGGATGGAGGGATTCCAATGCCTTCCCGATTGGTGATGACAAAATAAGGTATGTTTTTCTTAAGATTATAGAATATATTTTTTAAGTATTGGTGTCTCATTATCATAAGAAAATAAAAATTTTTATGATTTAAATTTTTGTAATTGAATATTTATGGTGTCTTTTCAAACCTTTCAGGAATGTGGAGCTAACAAGTACCTTATTGATTTAGATCTACTGGTTTACCTACTTTAAATTCTCCTCCTAAACCATCCTGTGGAAGAGAAAAATTGTAAAATGCATAGGAATAGCAGCACATTCTAAATTGCTTTGGCAAGATAAGTCATTCTGTACCTAATGATCTTGACTTAATAACCATCACCTACTACAAAGCTAAGATGTGCTAGAAATCGATGAACCACATACTGCAGGTTAGTTTGGGAAGGCTCGTGCAGGCTCTCTTCTTGAATAATCTAAGGTAAATCTTTTATCATTTAATAGATCCTCATTTCAATATAGGTTTAGCACTATGCATCCAAAATTGTAATTTCCTTGTTTAATTGCTTTGTAATCATCTAATATGATCTGCTGCTATTACTGGAATTTAAATTGGCATTCATAATTATAATAAATATATTATGTGTTCGTCCTATTATTCATATAGAGAATATGCACTGAATGTTCCACAAATAATACCAGAAGCTCCAGAGTGCTGCAGCTTGCGAGTAAAGTGGAGAATGGTGGAAATGGACCACTACAGTCTACAGTATGGGACAGTTGCTTAAGAGAGACACCAAGTTGCGGAGACATTCATTGGAAGAATGTACCAGGCCTATTGACGGCTCCTATTTAGGCGAGGGAAGTATAACGGCAGCCACTGAGTGCTTTTAGGGTGGCTGCAGAGTAAGATATTATTGCATATATTGTTTTCAATTCATTGTTTTTAAATGCGTCTCAGAGTTTTCCAATACAATGCAAGACCTAATTATTTCTTTGATCGAGTTTCGATGGTGTTATATCATGTCCATTTATGTTTTTAATCGGTAATGATAAGTTAATTGGGTTTCATGTATGATACACTGGATTAAGATGGTGTGATGGGGAAAATCAGGAATTTTTTTCATATGCTCTTGCTCCAGTTTGCCTCTGTTGAATTGTTGTGGTTTTCCGTTCGTTCTGTTGAGGTACTGTTAAATCCTCTCCTTTCAAAATATCTCTGCTCCGGCTTTTCCTTTCACATTGCTCTATGCTAGATTTGGGGACATATGATCATAATATTCTGGGGGTTCATAATTTTTTATATATATTTCATGCCTTATTTGAGTTATAATATATATTTAGATATAATATTGCAATTACTGTCAATATGTTCTGTTATACAGGTTGCAATACAATTTCGTCAATTTGCTTTAGTCAGCCAATGTCTGCCATCTTAACAAGCAGATTTTATTATAGTTATAGGAATATTTCCAATTGGAGATCATGGACAAAGTTTGTGTGATGTATTTCTGCAAATCTGATTGATTTCAATAATCATCCTTGTGGTTACTTTACATTTAAGATGTCTTTTGGTTTGCTTTGTTGGATTCCTTTTTCTTTAATTCAATGAAATAATGAAAGCGTAAAATGCAATGGGTGGTCTGTAACCTAAACTGTTTAGACTCTTTGAATAGCGGTAGAAGATTTTATACATTTCTATTGCAAACATACAATATACAATGTATTTTAGGGTCAATTCCTTCATACTTATTGGATTTTTACTTTCTCCATATTCATAGTATATAGAAAGTATTGTTTTCATGAAAAAATTTGATTATGAGATTTCAACGGAAATACATATTTGGGGTCCCTATAATTGGTTCTGACAATTTTTGGAATAATGTCTGCATCTGTGTGTGTGTGTGTGTGTGTGTGCTTGTGGGCGATCTAACGCGAAAACTATAAGCCCTATCAGTACCAAACTTCACATATATACTGTGGTGTGCTGATGGAGTTAATAATTTTTTGGAGCAAATGGTTTACTTGGAAGTTGAGCTTTTTTTATTCTTGGAAGCAAATTTCCTTTTTTTTTGAAATATCTCAAACAAATGATACTTAGGTATATACTATTGTTTTAGAAAATGTAATTTTCTATAACTGCCGTAATGAACATATTTTTATCACTGATTGCTAAGGAGTTATTTGTGAAATACTGATAAACCGGAAGTAGCTGATTATGTACTTTGTGGGCACTTTTATATGAAAATTATTTGTTTTATCAACGTCAAATTTCATATATAGTACTTTGGTTGGTGTCGTTAGAGTTGATTAGTTTCTGGTCTAAAATGGTTAGCTGGAAGTCAAGCTCTACTTTTCAAGGCTCGTTTCTGATTTTTGCAAAATATCTCCATTAATCTGATACTTAGGTATATACAATTTTTTATAATAGTTTTAGAAAATGCAATTTAATATAACTTTTGTGTGGAAGATATTTTTGTATAACTGATTGTTTAGGAGTTATTCATGAAATACTGATCAACGGGAAGTTGCTGAATATCTACTTAAGGAAAAATATGAGACCTAAGTTTTAAAATTTTCATGAGTTATTTATTAATATCATTCTTTTTCAGGTGCGCAATTGCTATTCTATATTGGCAACGTATCCATTTCCAATAGAACTTCCTATGGAAATATAATAGGTTCATAGAAATTGAATGAAATATGCTCTTTGTGTATCCAGTCCTTCGGAGCATAGAGAATGCCTAGCTAGTTTGGTTTGAGTACATTAAATTCTTAATACAAGCTCCGCACTTCTATGGGCACAAGGTTATGGGTCGACAATTTAGTAGTAGTTTTTCCAAGGGCCATTTTGGGAACTTTGTGTGAAAGGGCAAGTTTGGTCTCGTCTGAGTGTGCATCATCGTCCACTGCCATGGCCTCATTGAGGCACTGGTAGCACAAAGTGGTGTATCAAAAATGACTTTATGATGCTTACAAATTGAAGTTATATCTTTTAATCCATCTCCTATCTATTACATATAGATGTTTCTCAAATTATACCTAATTATACATTCACTGACTCATTCATTCATAGGGGATTAAAATTGTAACCATATTTCGTAAGTGTCACTGACTTGAAATTTTTTCAACGTACTGGCCATTGCATTTAACCAAGAAGAAAAAAAATGATTTTTAGCTTCAGAGTCATGTGTTCGATGCTGACTACTATGGAAAAACAGTGGATATTGGTCACTAATGATCCGGAAAGGTATGCAAATTTCTATATAGTCAATGAACGTGTGATAACCAAACTAAACTAGCTTTATGGTAAAACTTAATCCAAAGTTTGAAAATTATAATAAATATTTGAGTGCATTTGAAGCTTTATTTGCAGCAGAGATACAATAACCATGGACGGCATTAGAAAGAGATGGCAAACAAAAGCAAAAAACTCCTATGAGCACACAGACGAAAATTGTAAGTTTGCATTAGTTGAGGTGAACTTAAAGTGGGACTAAGCAATGCCGTACCTATGTTCATTGAACCCCAGCAGCTGGGGCAGAAACATTAGAAACCTTTGGATGCTGTTGTATAGGCACAGGGAAAACTGACTACTTCTTCAATATATTAACAGGACTTTGGAGGTAATGAATCAACATAGGGTTACAAATTTTAGAGTAAATAGGTTTAAGCCTAGAATATTTTGGAAATATCTAAATAAAATGGGACAAAATAATTCAATTATTTTAAGGCCATAATTAAGAACTATTGTTTTATAGGTACCCATATGGAGAGGTCTTCTGGTGTTCTGGTAACTTCAAAAGAGAGCTACCCTAGCAGAATAAAATTCTCACTATGGAGTGGTGTGATGCCTCCTCCAGGTCGAGAGATTCTGCCCATCGAGTGGGTCTGGGTACCACGGGGTAGCTCTCAAATGAACGGTACCATTTTCAGAATACAGTTCTCTTCAGGGGAGGTGTAACGCCTCTCCTGTTTGAGAGGTTCTGCCCATGGAAAGAGGGTCTGTGTACCTCATGGTATCACTCAATAGAAAGCTACCTTTGGCAAAATAATATTCTCATCGACGATCAGGATTCCGATTGAGATGTTTTGCCCTTCAAGACTTTCTGGTAGCTATCAAAAGAGAGATACCATTTGCAGATACAATTCTCATCACCGAGAGGCATTTTGCCTCTCTTGATAGAGAAGTTCTGCCCATTATGGGACTAAAACTTGAAGATTTCATGTAGAGGGTCTGATCTGACCTCTCATGATGAGTGAGACGTTTTGATAATGGATGCGCTTTGAAGAAGGCATCTTATTTGAGATTATCGTTGGATGGAGGGATTCCAATGCCTTCCCAATTGGTGATGACAAAATAAGGTATGTTTTTCTTAAGATTATAGAATATATTTTTTAAGTATTGGTGTCTCATTATCATAAGAAAATAAAAATTTTTATGATTTAAATTTTTTAATTGAATATTCATGGTGTCTTTTCAAACCTTTCAGGAATGTGGAGCTAACAAGTACCTTATTGATTTAGATCTACTGGTTTACCTACTTTAAATTCTCCTCCTAAACCATCCTGTGGAAGAGAAAAATTGTAAAATGCATAGGAATAGCAGCACATTCTAAATTGCTTTGGCAAGATAAGTCATTCTGTACCTAATGATCTTGACTTAATAACCATCACCTACTACAAAGCTAAGATGTGCTAGAAATCGATGAACCACATACTGCAGGTTAGTTTGGGAAGGCTCGTGCAGGCTCTCCTCTTGAATAATCTAAGGTAAATCTTTTATCATTTAATAGATCCTCATTTCAATATAGGTTTAGCACTATGCATCCAAAATTGTAATTTCCTTGTTTAATTGCTTTGTAATCATCTAATATGATCTGCTGCTATTACTGGAATTTAAATTGGCATTCATAATTATAATAAATATATTATGTGTTCGTCCTATTATTCATATAGAGAATATGCACTGAATGTTCCACAAATAATACCAGAAGCTCCAGAGTGCTGCAGCTTGCGAGTAAAGTGGAGAATGGTGGAAATGGACCACTACAGTCTACAGTATGGGACAGTTACTTAAGAGAGACACCAAGTTGCGGAGACATTCATTGGAAGAATGTACCAGGCCTATTGACGGCTCCTATTTAGGCGAGGGAAGTATAACGGCAGCCACTGAGTGCTTTAAGGGTGGCTGCAGAGTAAGATATTATTGCATATATTGTTTTCAATTCATTGTTTTTAAATGCGTCTCAGAGTTTTCCAATACAATGCAAGACCTAATTATTTCTTTGATCGAGTTTCGATGGTGTTATATCATGTCCATTTATGTTTTTAATCGGTAATGATAAGTTAATTGGGTTTCATGTATGATACACTGGATTAAGATGGTGTGATGGGGAAAATCAGGAATTTTTTTCATATGCTCTTGCTCCAGTTTGCCTCTGTTGAATTGTTGTGGTTTTCCGTTCGTTCTGTTGAGGTACTATTAAATCCTCTCCTTTCAAAATATCTCTGCTCCGGCTTTTCCTTTCACATTGCTCTATGCTAGATTTGGGGACATATGATCATAATATTCTGGGGGTTCATAATTTTTTATATATATTTCATGCCTTATTTGAGTTATAATATATATTTAGATATAATATTGCAATTACTGTCAATATGTTCTGTTATACAGGTTGCAATACAATTTCGTCAATTTGCTTTAGTCAGCCAATGTCTGCCATCTTAACAAGCAGATTTTATTATAGTTATAGGAATATTTCCAATTGGAGATCATGGACAAAGTTTGTGTGATGTATTTCTGCAAATCTGATTGATTTCAATAATCATCCTTGTGGTTACTTTACATTTAAGATGTCTTTTGGTTTGCTTTGTTGGATTCCTTTTTCTTTAATTCAATGAAATAATGAAAGCGTAAAATGCAATGGGTGGTCTGTAACCTAAACTGTTTAGACTCTTTGAATAGCGGTAGAAGATTTTATACATTTCTATTGCAAACATACAATATACAATGTATTTTAGGGTCAATTCCTTCATACTTATTGGATTTTTACTTTCTCCATATTCATAGTATATAGAAAGTATTGTTTTCATGAAAAAATTTGATTATGAGATTTCAACGGAAATACATATTTGGGGTCCCTATAATTGGTTCTGACAATTTTTGGAATAATGTCTGCATCTGTGTGTGTGTGTGTGTGTGTGCTTGTGGGCGATCTAACGCGAAAACTATAAGCCCTATCAGTACCAAACTTCACATATATACTGTGGTGTGCTGATGGAGTTAATAATTTTTTGGAGCAAATGGTTTACTTGGAAGTTGAGCTTTTTTTATTCTTGGAAGCAAATTTCCTTTTTTTTTGAAATATCTCAAACAAATGATACTTAGGTATATACTATTGTTTTAGAAAATGTAATTTTCTATAACTGCCGTAATGAACATATTTTTATCACTGATTGCTAAGGAGTTATTTGTGAAATACTGATAAACCGGAAGTAGCTGATTATGTACTTTGTGGGCACTTTTATATGAAAATTATTTGTTTTATCAACGTCAAATTTCATATATAGTACTTTGGTTGGTGTCGTTAGAGTTGATTAGTTTCTGGTCTAAAATGGTTAGCTGGAAGTCAAGCTCTACTTTTCAAGGCTCGTTTCTGATTTTTGCAAAATATCTCCATTAATCTGATACTTAGGTATATACAATTTTTTATAATAGTTTTAGAAAATGCAATTTAATATAACTTTTGTGTGGAAGATATTTTTGTATAACTGATTGTTTAGGAGTTATTCATGAAATACTGATCAACGGGAAGTTGCTGAATATCTACTTAAGGAAAAATATGAGACCTAAGTTTTAAAATTTTCATGAGTTATTTATTAATATCATTCTTTTTCAGGTGCGCAATTGCTATTCTATATTGGCAACGTATCCATTTCCAATAGAACTTCCTATGGAAATATAATAGGTTCATAGAAATTGAATGAAATATGCTCTTTGTGTATCCAGTCCTTCGGAGCATAGAGAATGCCTAGCTAGTTTGGTTTGAGTACATTAAATTCTTAATACAAGCTCCGCACTTCTATGGGCACAAGGTTATGGGTCGACAATTTAGTAGTAGTTTTTCCAAGGGCCATTTTGGGAACTTTGTGTGAAAGGGCAAGTTTGGTCTCGTCTGAGTGTGCATCATCGTCCACTGCCATGGCCTCATTGAGGCACTGGTAGCACAAAGTGGTGTATCAAAAATGACTTTATGATGCTTACAAATTGAAGTTATATCTTTTAATCCATCTCCTATCTATTACATATAGATGTTTCTCAAATTATACCTAATTATACATTCACTGACTCATTCATTCATAGGGGATTAAAATTGTAACCATATTTCGTAAGTGTCACTGACTTGAAATTTTTTCAACGTACTGGCCATTGCATTTAACCAAGAAGAAAAAAAATGATTTTTAGCTTCAGAGTCATGTGTTCGATGCTGACTACTATGGAAAAACAGTGGATATTGGTCACTAATGATCCGGAAAGGTATGCAAATTTCTATATAGTCAATGAACGTGTGATAACCAAACTAAACTAGCTTTATGGTAAAACTTAATCCAAAGTTTGAAAATTATAATAAATATTTGAGTGCATTTGAAGCTTTATTTGCAGCAGAGATACAATAACCATGGACGGCATTAGAAAGAGATGGCAAACAAAAGCAAAAAACTCCTATGAGCACACAGACGAAAATTGTAAGTTTGCATTAGTTGAGGTGAACTTAAAGTGGGACTAAGCAATGCCGTACCTATGTTCATTGAACCCCAGCAGCTGGGGCAGAAACATTAGAAACCTTTGGATGCTGTTGTATAGGCACAGGGAAAACTGACTACTTCTTCAATATATTAACAGGACTTTGGAGGTAATGAATCAACATAGGGTTACAAATTTTAGAGTAAATAGGTTTAAGCCTAGAATATTTTGGAAATATCTAAATAAAATGGGACAAAATAATTCAATTATTTTAAGGCCATAATTAAGAACTTTTGTTTTATAGGTACCCATATGGAGAGGTCTTCTGGTGTTCTGGTAACTTCAAAAGAGAGCTACCCTAGCAGAATAAAATTCTCACTATGGAGTGGTGTGATGCCTCCTCCAGGTCGAGAGATTCTGCCCATCGAGTGGGTCTGGGTACCACGGGGTAGCTCTCAAATGAACGGTACCATTTTCAGAATACAGTTCTCTTCAGGGGAGGTGTAACGCCTCTCCTGTTTGAGAGGTTCTGCCCATGGAAAGAGGGTCTGTGTACCTCATGGTATCACTCAATAGAAAGCTACCTTTGGCAAAATAATATTCTCATCGACGATCAGGATTCCGATTGAGATGTTTTGCCCTTCAAGACTTTCTGGTAGCTATCAAAAGAGAGATACCATTTGCAGATACAATTCTCATCACCGAGAGGCATTTTGCCTCTCTTGATAGAGAAGTTCTGCCCATTATGGGACTAAAACTTGAAGATTTCATGTAGAGGGTCTGATCTGACCTCTCATGATGAGTGAGACGTTTTGATAATGGATGCGCTTTGAAGAAGGCATCTTATTTGAGATTATCGTTGGATGGAGGGATTCCAATGCCTTCCCAATTGGTGATGACAAAATAAGGTATGTTTTTCTTAAGATTATAGAATATATTTTTTAAGTATTGGTGTCTCATTATCATAAGAAAATAAAAATTTTTATGATTTAAATTTTTTAATTGAATATTCATGGTGTCTTTTCAAACCTTTCAGGAATGTGGAGCTAACAAGTACCTTATTGATTTAGATCTACTGGTTTACCTACTTTAAATTCTCCTCCTAAACCATCCTGTGGAAGAGAAAAATTGTAAAATGCATAGGAATAGCAGCACATTCTAAATTGCTTTGGCAAGATAAGTCATTCTGTACCTAATGATCTTGACTTAATAACCATCACCTACTACAAAGCTAAGATGTGCTAGAAATCGATGAACCACATACTGCAGGTTAGTTTGGGAAGGCTCGTGCAGGCTCTCCTCTTGAATAATCTAAGGTAAATCTTTTATCATTTAATAGATCCTCATTTCAATATAGGTTTAGCACTATGCATCCAAAATTGTAATTTCCTTGTTTAATTGCTTTGTAATCATCTAATATGATCTGCTGCTATTACTGGAATTTAAATTGGCATTCATAATTATAATAAATATATTATGTGTTCGTCCTATTATTCATATAGAGAATATGCACTGAATGTTCCACAAATAATACCAGAAGCTCCAGAGTGCTGCAGCTTGCGAGTAAAGTGGAGAATGGTGGAAATGGACCACTACAGTCTACAGTATGGGACAGTTACTTAAGAGAGACACCAAGTTGCGGAGACATTCATTGGAAGAATGTACCAGGCCTATTGACGGCTCCTATTTAGGCGAGGGAAGTATAACGGCAGCCACTGAGTGCTTTAAGGGTGGCTGCAGAGTAAGATATTATTGCATATATTGTTTTCAATTCATTGTTTTTAAATGCGTCTCAGAGTTTTCCAATACAATGCAAGACCTAATTATTTCTTTGATCGAGTTTTGATGGTGTTATATCATGTCCATTTATGTTTTTAATCGGTAATGATAAGTTAATTGGGTTTCATGTATGATACACTGGATTAAGATGGTGTGATGGGGAAAATCAGGAATTTTTTTCATATGCTCTTGCTCCAGTTTGCCTCTGTTGAATTGTTGTGGTTTTCCGTTCGTTCTGTTGAGGTACTATTAAATCCTCTCCTTTCAAAATATCTCTGCTCCGGCTTTTCCTTTCACATTGCTCTATGCTAGATTTGGGGACATATGATCATAATATTCTGGGGGTTCATAATTTTTTATATATATTTCATGCCTTATTTGAGTTATAATATATATTTAGATATAATATTGCAATTACTGTCAATATGTTCTGTTATACAGGTTGCAATACAATTTCGTCAATTTGCTTTAGTCAGCCAATGTCTGCCATCTTAACAAGCAGATTTTATTATAGTTATAGGAATATTTCCAATTGGAGATCATGGACAAAGTTTGTGTGATGTATTTCTGCAAATCTGATTGATTTCAATAATCATCCTTGTGGTTACTTTACATTTAAGATGTCTTTTGGTTTGCTTTGTTGGATTCCTTTTTCTTTAATTCAATGAAATAATGAAAGCGTAAAATGCAATGGGTGGTCTGTAACCTAAACTGTTTAGACTCTTTGAATAGCGGTAGAAGATTTTATACATTTCTATTGCAAACATACAATATACAATGTATTTTAGGGTCAATTCCTTCATACTTATTGGATTTTTACTTTCTCCATATTCATAGTATATAGAAAGTATTGTTTTCATGAAAAAATTTGATTATGAGATTTCAACGGAAATACATATTTGGGGTCCCTATAATTGGTTCTGACAATTTTTGGAATAATGTCTGCATCTGTGTGTGTGTGTGTGTGTGTGCTTGTGGGCGATCTAACGCGAAAACTATAAGCCCTATCAGTACCAAACTTCACATATATACTGTGGTGTGCTGATGGAGTTAATAATTTTTTGGAGCAAATGGTTTACTTGGAAGTTGAGCTTTTTTTATTCTTGGAAGCAAATTTCCTTTTTTTTTGAAATATCTCAAACAAATGATACTTAGGTATATACTATTGTTTTAGAAAATGTAATTTTCTATAACTGCCGTAATGAACATATTTTTATCACTGATTGCTAAGGAGTTATTTGTGAAATACTGATAAACCGGAAGTAGCTGATTATGTACTTTGTGGGCACTTTTATATGAAAATTATTTGTTTTATCAACGTCAAATTTCATATATAGTACTTTGGTTGGTGTCGTTAGAGTTGATTAGTTTCTGGTCTAAAATGGTTAGCTGGAAGTCAAGCTCTACTTTTCAAGGCTCGTTTCTGATTTTTGCAAAATATCTCCATTAATCTGATACTTAGGTATATACAATTTTTTATAATAGTTTTAGAAAATGCAATTTAATATAACTTTTGTGTGGAAGATATTTTTGTATAACTGATTGTTTAGGAGTTATTCATGAAATACTGATCAACGGGAAGTTGCTGAATATCTACTTAAGGAAAAATATGAGACCTAAGTTTTAAAATTTTCATGAGTTATTTATTAATATCATTCTTTTTCAGGTGCGCAATTGCTATTCTATATTGGCAACGTATCCATTTCCAATAGAACTTCCTATGGAAATATAATAGGTTCATAGAAATTGAATGAAATATGCTCTTTGTGTATCCAGTCCTTCGGAGCATAGAGAATGCCTAGCTAGTTTGGTTTGAGTACATTAAATTCTTAATACAAGCTCCGCACTTCTATGGGCACAAGGTTATGGGTCGACAATTTAGTAGTAGTTTTTCCAAGGGCCATTTTGGGAACTTTGTGTGAAAGGGCAAGTTTGGTCTCGTCTGAGTGTGCATCATCGTCCACTGCCATGGCCTCATTGAGGCACTGGTAGCACAAAGTGGTGTATCAAAAATGACTTTATGATGCTTACAAATTGAAGTTATATCTTTTAATCCATCTCCTATCTATTACATATAGATGTTTCTCAAATTATACCTAATTATACATTCACTGACTCATTCATTCATAGGGGATTAAAATTGTAACCATATTTCGTAAGTGTCACTGACTTGAAATTTTTTCAACGTACTGGCCATTGCATTTAACCAAGAAGAAAAAAAATGATTTTTAGCTTCAGAGTCATGTGTTCGATGCTGACTACTATGGAAAAACAGTGGATATTGGTCACTAATGATCCGGAAAGGTATGCAAATTTCTATATAGTCAATGAACGTGTGATAACCAAACTAAACTAGCTTTATGGTAAAACTTAATCCAAAGTTTGAAAATTATAATAAATATTTGAGTGCATTTGAAGCTTTATTTGCAGCAGAGATACAATAACCATGGACGGCATTAGAAAGAGATGGCAAACAAAAGCAAAAAACTCCTATGAGCACACAGACGAAAATTGTAAGTTTGCATTAGTTGAGGTGAACTTAAAGTGGGACTAAGCAATGCCGTACCTATGTTCATTGAACCCCAGCAGCTGGGGCAGAAACATTAGAAACCTTTGGATGCTGTTGTATAGGCACAGGGAAAACTGACTACTTCTTCAATATATTAACAGGACTTTGGAGGTAATGAATCAACATAGGGTTACAAATTTTAGAGTAAATAGGTTTAAGCCTAGAATATTTTGGAAATATCTAAATAAAATGGGACAAAATAATTCAATTATTTTAAGGCCATAATTAAGAACTATTGTTTTATAGGTACCCATATGGAGAGGTCTTCTGGTGTTCTGGTAACTTCAAAAGAGAGCTACCCTAGCAGAATAAAATTCTCACTATGGAGTGGTGTGATGCCTCCTCCAGGTCGAGAGATTCTGCCCATCGAGTGGGTCTGGGTACCACGGGGTAGCTCTCAAATGAACGGTACCATTTTCAGAATACAGTTCTCTTCAGGGGAGGTGTAACGCCTCTCCTGTTTGAGAGGTTCTGCCCATGGAAAGAGGGTCTGTGTACCTCATGGTATCACTCAATAGAAAGCTACCTTTGGCAAAATAATATTCTCATCGACGATCAGGATTCCGATTGAGATGTTTTGCCCTTCAAGACTTTCTGGTAGCTATCAAAAGAGAGATACCATTTGCAGATACAATTCTCATCACCGAGAGGCATTTTGCCTCTCTTGATAGAGAAGTTCTGCCCATTATGGGACTAAAACTTGAAGATTTCATGTAGAGGGTCTGATCTGACCTCTCATGATGAGTGAGACGTTTTGATAATGGATGCGCTTTGAAGAAGGCATCTTATTTGAGATTATCGTTGGATGGAGGGATTCCAATGCCTTCCCAATTGGTGATGACAAAATAAGGTATGTTTTTCTTAAGATTATAGAATATATTTTTTAAGTATTGGTGTCTCATTATCATAAGAAAATAAAAATTTTTATGATTTAAATTTTTTAATTGAATATTCATGGTGTCTTTTCAAACCTTTCAGGAATGTGGAGCTAACAAGTACCTTATTGATTTAGATCTACTGGTTTACCTACTTTAAATTCTCCTCCTAAACCATCCTGTGGAAGAGAAAAATTGTAAAATGCATAGGAATAGCAGCACATTCTAAATTGCTTTGGCAAGATAAGTCATTCTATACCTAATGATCTTGACTTAATAACCATCACCTACTACAAAGCTAAGATGTGCTAGAAATCGATGAACCACATACTGCAGGTTAGTTTGGGAAGGCTCGTGCAGGCTCTCCTCTTGAATAATCTAAGGTAAATCTTTTATCATTTAATAGATCCTCATTTCAATATAGGTTTAGCACTATGCATCCAAAATTGTAATTTCCTTGTTTAATTGCTTTGTAATCATCTAATATGATCTGCTGCTATTACTGGAATTTAAATTGGCATTCATAATTATAATAAATATATTATGTGTTCGTCCTATTATTCATATAGAGAATATGCACTGAATGTTCCACAAATAATACCAGAAGCTCCAGAGTGCTGCAGCTTGCGAGTAAAGTGGAGAATGGTGGAAATGGACCACTACAGTCTACAGTATGGGACAGTTGCTTAAGAGAGACACCAAGTTGCAGAGACATTCATTGGAAGAATGTACCAGGCCTATTGACGGCTCCTATTTAGGCGAGGGAAGTATAACGGCAGCCACTGAGTGCTTTTAGGGTGGCTGCAGAGTAAGATATTATTGCATATATTGTTTTCAATTCATTGTTTTTAAATGCGTCTCAGAGTTTTCCAATACAATGCAAGACCTAATTATTTCTTTGATCGAGTTTCGATGGTGTTATATCATGTCCATTTATGTTTTTAATCGGTAATGATAAGTTAATTGGGTTTCATGTATGATACACTGGATTAAGATGGTGTGATGGGGAAAATCAGGAATTTTTTTCATATGCTCTTGCTCCAGTTTGCCTCTGTTGAATTGTTGTGGTTTTCCGTTCGTTCTGTTGAGGTACTGTTAAATCCTCTCCTTTCAAAATATCTCTGCTCCGGCTTTTCCTTTCACATTGCTCTATGCTAGATTTGGGGACATATGATCATAATATTCTGGGGGTTCATAATTTTTTATATATATTTCATGCCTTATTTGAGTTATAATATATATTTAGATATAATATTGCAATTACTGTCAATATGTTCTGTTATACAGGTTGCAATACAATTTCGTCAATTTGCTTTAGTCAGCCAATGTCTGCCATCTTAACAAGCAGATTTTATTATAGTTATAGGAATATTTCCAATTGGAGATCATGGACAAAGTTTGTGTGATGTATTTCTGCAAATCTGATTGATTTCAATAATCATCCTTGTGGTTACTTTACATTTAAGATGTCTTTTGGTTTGCTTTGTTGGATTCCTTTTTCTTTAATTCAATGAAATAATGAAAGCGTAAAATGCAATGGGTGGTCTGTAACCTAAACTGTTTAGACTCTTTGAATAGCGGTAGAAGATTTTACACATTTCTATTGCAAACATACAATATACAATGTATTTTAGGGTCAATTCCTTCATACTTATTGGATTTTTACTTTCTCCATATTCATAATATATAGAAAGTACTGTTTTCATGAAAAAATTTGATTATGAGATTTCAACGGAAATACATATTTGGGGTCCCTAGAATTGGTTCTGACAATTTTTGGAATAATGTCTGCATCTGTGTGTGTGTCTGTGTGTGCTTGTGGGCGATCTAACGCGAAAACTATTAGCCCTATCAGTACCAAACTTCACATATATACTGTGGTGTGCTGATGGAGTTAATAATTTTTTGGAGCAAATGGTTTACTTGGAAGTTGAGCTTTTTTTATTCTTGGAAGCAAATTTCCTTTTTTTTTGAAATATCTCAAACAAATGATACTTAGGTATATACTATTGTTTTAGAAAATGTAATTTTCTATAACTGCCGTATTGAACATATTTTTATCACTGATTGCTAAGGAGTTATTTGTGAAATACTGATAAACCGGAAGTAGCTGATTATGTACTTTGTGGGCACTTTTATATGAAAATTATTTGTTTTATCAACGTCAAATTTCATATATAGTACTTTGGTTGGTGTCGTTAGAGTTGATTAGTTTCTGGTCTAAAATGGTTAGCTGGAAGTCAAGCTCTACTTTTCAAGGCTCGTTTCTGATTTTTGCAAAATATCTCCATTAATCTGATACTTAGGTATATACAATTTTTTATAATAGTTTTAGAAAATGCAATTTAATATAACTTTTGTGTGGAAGATATTTTTGTATAACTGATTGTTTAGGAGTTATTCATGAAATACTGATCAACGGGAAGTTGCTGAATATCTACTTAAGGAAAAATATGAGACCTAAGTTTTAAAATTTTCATGAGTTATTTATTAATATTATTCTTTTTCAGGTGCGCAATTGCTATTCTATATTGGCAACGTATCCATTTCCAATAGAACTTCCTATGGAAATATAATAGGTTCATAGAAATTGAATGAAATATATTCTTTGTGTATCCAGTCCTTCGGAGCATAGAGAATGCCTAGCTAGTTTGGTTTGAGTACATTAAATTCTTAATACAAGCTCCGCACTTCTATGGGCACAAGGTTATGGGTCGACAATTTAGTAGTAGTTTTTCCAAGGGCCATTTTGGGAACTTTGTGTGAAAGGGCAAGTTTGGTCTCGTCTGAGTGTGCATCATCGTCCACTGCCATGGCCTCATTGAGGCACTGGTAGCACAAAGTGGTGTATCAAAAATGACTTTATGATGCTTACAAATTGAAGTTATATCTTTTAATCCATCTCCTATCTATTACATATAGATGTTTCTCAAATTATACCTAATTATACATTCACTGACTCATTCATTCATAGGGGATTAAAATTGTAACCATATTTCGTAAGTGTCACTGACTTGAAATTTTTTCAACGTACTGGCCATTGCATTTAACCAAGAAGAAAAAAAATGATTTTTAGCTTCAGAGTCATGTGTTCGATGCTGACTACTATGGAAAAACAGTGGATATTGGTCACTAATGATCCGGAAAGGTATGCAAATTTCTATATAGTCAATGAACGTGTGATAACCAAACTAAACTAGCTTTATGGTAAAACTTAATCCAAAGTTTGAAAATTATAATAAATATTTGAGTGCATTTGAAGCTTTATTTGCAGCAGAGATACAATAACCATAGACGGCATTAGAAAGAGATGGCAAACAAAAGCAAAAAACTCCTATGAGCACACAGACGAAAATTGTAAGTTTGCATTAGTTGAGGTGAACTTAAAGTGGGACTAAGCAATGCCGTACCTATGTTCATTGAACCCCAGCAGCTGGGGCAGAAACATTAGAAACCTTTGGATGCTGTTGTATAGGCACAGGGAAAACTGACTACTTCTTCAATATATTAACAGGACTTTGGAGGTAATGAATCAACATAGGGTTACAAATTTTAGAGTAAATAGGTTTAAGCCTAGAATATTTTGGAAATATCTAAATAAAATTGGACAAAATAATTCAATTATTTTAAGGCCATAATTAAGAACTATTGTTTTATAGGTACCCATATGGAGAGGTCTTCTGGTGTTCTGGTAACTTCAAAAGAGAGCTACCCTAGCAGAATAAAATTCTCACTATGGAGTGGTGTGATGCCTCCTCCAGGTCGAGAGATTCTGCCCATCGAGTGGGTCTGGGTACCACGGGGTAGCTCTCAAATGAACGGTACCATTTTCAGAATACAGTTCTCTTCAGGGGAGGTGTAACGCCTCTCCTGTTTGAGAGGTTCTGCCCATGGAAAGAGGGTCTGTGTACCTCATGGTATCACTCAATAGAAAGCTACCTTTGGCAAAATAATATTCTCATCGACGATCAGGATTCCGATTGAGATGTTTTGCCCTTCAAGACTTTCTGGTAGCTATCAAAAGAGAGATACCATTTGCAGATACAATTCTCATCACTGAGAGGCATTTTGCCTCTCTTGATAGAGAAGTTCTGCCCATTATGGGACTAAAACTTGAAGATTTCATGTAGAGGGTCTGATCTGACCTCTCATGATGAGTGAGACGTTTTGATAATGGATGCGCTTTGAAGAAGGCATCTTATTTGAGATTATCGTTGGATGGAGGGATTCCAATGCCTTCCCAATTGGTGATGACAAAATAAGGTATGTTTTTCTTAAGATTATAGAATATATTTTTTAAGTATTGGTGTCTCATTATCATAAGAAAATAAAAATTTTTATGATTTAAATTTTTTAATTGAATATTCATGGTGTCTTTTCAAACCTTTCAGGAATGTGGAGCTAACAAGTACCTTATTGATTTAGATCTACTGGTTTACCTACTTTAAATTCTCCTCCTAAACCATCCTGTGGAAGAGAAAAATTGTAAAATGCATAGGAATAGCAGCACATTCTAAATTGCTTTGGCAAGATAAGTCATTCTGTACCTAATGATCTTGACTTAATAACCATCACCTACTACAAAGCTAAGATGTGCTAGAAATCGATGAACCACATACTGCAGGTTAGTTTGGGAAGGCTCGTGCAGGCTCTCTTCTTGAATAATCTAAGGTAAATCTTTTATCATTTAATAGATCCTCATTTCAATATAGGTTTAGCACTATGCATCCAAAATTGTAATTTCCTTGTTTAATTGCTTTGTAATCATCTAATATGATCTGCTGCTATTACTGGAATTTAAATTGGCATTCATAATTATAATAAATATATTATGTGTTCGTCCTATTATTCATATAGAGAATATGCACTGAATGTTCCACAAATAATACCAGAAGCTCCAGAGTGCTGCAGCTTGCGAGTAAAGTGGAGAATGGTGGAAATGGACCACTACAGTCTACAGTATGGGACAGTTGCTTAAGAGAGACACCAAGTTGCAGAGACATTCATTGGAAGAATGTACCAGGCCTATTGACGGCTCCTATTTAGGCGAGGGAAGTATAACGGCAGCCACTGAGTGCTTTAAGGGTGGCTGCAGAGTAAGATATTATTGCATATATTGTTTTCAATTCATTGTTTTTAAATGCGTCTCAGAGTTTTCCAATACAATGCAAGACCTAATTATTTCTTTGATCGAGTTTCGATGGTGTTATATCATGTCCATTTATGTTTTTAATCGGTAATGATAAGTTAATTGGGTTTCATGTATGATACACTGGATTAAGATGGTGTGATGGGGAAAATCAGGAATTTTTTTCATATGCTCTTGCTCCAGTTTGCCTCTGTTGAATTGTTGTGGTTTTCCGTTCGTTCTGTTGAGGTACTGTTAAATCCTCTCCTTTCAAAATATCTCTGCTCCGGCTTTCCTTTCACATTGCTCTATGCTAGATTTGAGGACATATGATCATAATATTCTGGGGGTTCATAATTTTTTATATATATTTCATGCCTTATTTGAGTTAAAATATATATTTAGATATAATATTGCAATTACTGTCAATATGTTCTGTTATACAGGTTGCAATACAATTTCGTCAATTTGCTTTAGTCAGCCAATGTCTGCCATCTTAACAAGCAGATTTTATTATAGTTATAGGAATATTTCCAATTGGAGATCATGGACAAAGTTTGTGTGATGTATTTCTGCAAATCTGATTGATTTCAATAATCATCCTTGTGGTTACTTTACATTTAAGATGTCTTTTGGTTTGCTTTGTTGGATTCCTTTTTCTTTAATTCAATGAAATAATGAAAGCGTAAAATGCAATGGGTGGTCTGTAACCTAAACTGTTTAGACTCTTTGAATAGCGGTAGAAGATTTTACACATTTCTATTGCAAACATACAATATACAATGTATTTTAGGGTCAATTCCTTCATACTTATTGGATTTTTACTTTCTCCATATTCATAGTATATAGAAAGTATTGTTTTCATGAAAAAATTTGATTATGAGATTTCAACGGAAATACATATTTGGGGTCCCTAGAATTGGTTCTGACAATTTTTGGAATAATGTCTGCATCTGTGTGTGTGTGTGTGTGTGCTTGTGGGCGATCTAACGCGAAAACTATTAGCCCTATCAGTACCAAACTTCACATATATACTGTGGTGTGCTGATGGAGTTAATAATTTTTTGGAGCAAATGGTTTACTTGGAAGTTGAGCTTTTTTTATTCTTGGAAGCAAATTTCCTTTTTTTTTGAAATATCTCAAACAAATGATACTTAGGTATATACTATTGTTTTAGAAAATGTAATTTTCTATAACTGCCGTATTGAACATGTTTTTATCACTGATTGCTAAGGAGTTATTTGTGAAATACTGATAAACCGGAAGTAGCTGATTATGTACTTTGTGGGCACTTTTATATGAAAATTATTTGTTTTATCAACGTCAAATTTCATATATAGTACTTTGGTTGGTGTCGTTAGAGTTGATTAGTTTCTGGTCTAAAATGGTTAGCTGGAAGTCAAGCTCTACTTTTCAAGGCTCGTTTCTGATTTTTGCAAAATATCTCCATTAATCTGATACTTAGGTATATACAATTTTTTATAATAGTTTTAGAAAATGCAATTTAATATAACTTTTGTGTGGAAGATATTTTTGTATAACTGATTGTTTAGGAGTTATTCATGAAATACTGATCAACGGGAAGTTGCTGAATATCTACTTAAGGAAAAATATGAGACCTAAGTTTTAAAATTTTCATGAGTTATTTATTAATATCATTCTTTTTCAGGTGCCCAATTGCTATTCTATATTGGCAACGTATCCATTTCCAATAGAACTTCCTATGGAAATATAATAGGTTCATAGAAATTGAATGAAATATGCTCTTTGTGTATCCAGTCCTTCGGAGCATAGAGAATGCCTAGCTAGTTTGGTTTGAGTACATTAAATTCTTAATACAAGCTCCGCACTTCTATGGGCACAAGGTTATGGGTCGACAATTTAGTAGTAGTTTTTCCAAGGGCCATTTTGGGAACTTTGTGTGAAAGGGCAAGTTTGGTCTCGTCTGAGTGTGCATCATCGTCCACTGCCATGGCCTCATTGAGGCACTGGTAGCACAAAGTGGTGTATCAAAAATGACTTTATGATGCTTACAAATTGAAGTTATATCTTTTAATCCATCTCCTATCTATTACATATAGATGTTTCTCAAATTATACCTAATTATACATTCACTGACTCATTCATTCATAGGGGATTAAAATTGTAACCATATTTCGTAAGTGTCACTGACTTGAAATTTTTTCAACGTACTGGCCATTGCATTTAACCAAGAAGAAAAAAAATGATTTTTAGCTTCAGAGTCATGTGTTCGATGCTGACTACTATGGAAAAACAGTGGATATTGGTCACTAATGATCCGGAAAGGTATGCAAATTTCTATATAGTCAATGAACGTGTGATAACCAAACTAAACTAGCTTTATGGTAAAACTTAATCCAAAGTTTGAAAATTATAATAAATATTTGAGTGCATTTGAAGCTTTATTTGCAGCAGAGATACAATAACCATGGACGGCATTAGAAAGAGATGGCAAACAAAAGCAAAAAACTCCTATGAGCACACAGACGAAAATTGTAAGTTTGCATTAGTTGAGGTGAACTTAAAGTGGGACTAAGCAATGCCGTACCTATGTTCATTGAACCCCAGCAGCTGGGGCAGAAACATTAGAAACCTTTGGATGCTGTTGTATAGGCACAGGGAAAACTGACTACTTCTTCAATATATTAACAGGACTTTGGAGGTAATGAATCAACATAGGGTTACAAATTTTAGAGTAAATAGGTTTAAGCCTAGAATATTTTGGAAATATCTAAATAAAATTGGACAAAATAATTCAATTATTTTAAGGCCATAATTAAGAACTATTGTTTTATAGGTACCCATATGGAGAGGTCTTCTGGTGTTCTGGTAACTTCAAAAGAGAGCTACCCTAGCAGAATAAAATTCTTATTTTGGAGTGGTGTGATGCCTCCTCCAGGTCGAGAGATTCTGCCCATCGAGTGGGTCTGGGTACCACGGGGTAGCTCTCAAATGAACGGTACCATTTTCAGAATACAGTTCTCTTCAGGGGAGGTGTAACGCCTCTCCTGTTTGAGAGGTTCTGCCCATGGAAAGAGGGTCTGTGTACCTCATGGTATCACTCAATAGAAAGCTACCTTTGGCAAAATAATATTCTCATCGACGATCAGGATTCCGATTGAGATGTTTTGCCCTTCAAGACTTTCTGGTAGCTATCAAAAGAGAGATACCATTTGCAGATACAATTCTCATCACTGAGAGGCATTTTGCCTCTCTTGATAGAGAAGTTCTGCCCATTATGGGACTAAAACTTGAAGATTTCATGTAGAGGGTCTGATCTGACCTCTCATGATGAGTGAGACGTTTTGATAATGGATGCGCTTTGAAGAAGGCATCTTATTTGAGATTATCGTTGGATGGAGGGATTCCAATGCCTTCCCAATTGGTGATGACAAAATAAGGTATGTTTTTCTTAAGATTATAGAATATATTTTTTAAGTATTGGTGTCTCATTATCATAAGAAAATAAAAATTTTTATGATTTAAATTTTTTAATTGAATATTCATGGTGTCTTTTCAAACCTTTCAGGAATGTGGAGCTAACAAGTACCTTATTGATTTAGATCTACTGGTTTACCTACTTTAAATTCTCCTCCTAAACCATCCTGTGGAAGAGAAAAATTGTAAAATGCATAGGAATAGCAGCACATTCTAAATTGCTTTGGCAAGATAAGTCATTCTGTACCTAATGATCTTGACTTAATAACCATCACCTACTACAAAGCTAAGATGTGCTAGAAATCGATGAACCACATACTGCAGGTTAGTTTGGGAAGGCTCGTGCAGGCTCTCCTCTTGAATAATCTAAGGTAAATCTTTTATCATTTAATAGATCCTCATTTCAATATAGGTTTAGCACTATGCATCCAAAATTGTAATTTCCTTGTTTAATTGCTTTGTAATCATCTAATATGATCTGCTGCTATTACTGGAATTTAAATTGGCATTCATAATTATAATAAATATATTATGTGTTCGTCCTATTATTCATATAGAGAATATGCACTGAATGTTCCACAAATAATACCAGAAGCTCCAGAGTGCTGCAGCTTGCGAGTAAAGTGGAGAATGGTGGAAATGGACCACTACAGTCTACAGTATGGGACAGTTGCTTAAGAGAGACACCAAGTTGCGGAGACATTCATTGGAAGAATGTACCAGGCCTATTGACGGCTCCTATTTAGGCGAGGGAAGTATAACGGCAGCCACTGAGTGCTTTAAGGGTGGCTGCAGAGTAAGATATTATTGCATATATTGTTTTCAATTCATTGTTTTTAAATGCGTCTCAGAGTTTTCCAATACAATGCAAGACCTAATTATTTCTTTGATCGAGTTTCGATGGTGTTATATCATGTCCATTTATGTTTTTAATCGGTAATGATAAGTTAATTGGGTTTCATGTATGATACACTGGATTAAGATGGTGTGATGGGGAAAATCAGGAATTTTTTTCATATGCTCTTGCTCCAGTTTGCCTCTGTTGAATTGTTGTGGTTTTCCGTTCGTTCTGTTGAGGTACTGTTATATCCTCTCCTTTCAAAATATCTCTGCTCCGGCTTTCCTTTCACATTGCTCTATGCTAGATTTGAGGACATATGATCATAATATTCTGGGGGTTCATAATTTTTTATATATATTTCATGCCTTATTTGAGTTTAAATAAATATTTAGATATAATATTGCAATTACTGTCAATATGTTCTGTTATACAGGTTGCAATACAATTTCGTCAATTTGCTTTAGTCAGCCAATGTCTGCCATCTTAACAAGCAGATTTTATTATAGTTATAGGAATATTTCCAATTGGAGATCATGGACAAAGTTTGTGTGATGTATTTCTGCAAATCTGATTGATTTCAATAATCATCCTTGTGGTTACTTTACATTTAAGATGTCTTTTGGTTTGCTTTGTTGGATTCCTTTTTCTTTAATTCAATGAAATAATGAAAGCGTAAAATGCAATGGGTGGTCTGTAACCTAAACTGTTTAGACTCTTTGAATAGCGGTAGAAGATTTTACACATTTCTATTGCAAACATACAATATACAATGTATTTTAGGGTCAATTCCTTCATACTTATTGGATTTTTACTTTCTCCATATTCATAGTATATAGAAAGTATTGTTTTCATGAAAAAATTTGATTATGAGATTTCAACGGAAATACATATTTGGGGTCCCTAGAATTGGTTCTGACAATTTTTGGAATAATGTCTGCATCTGTGTGTGTGTGTGTGTGTGTGCTTGTGGGCGATCTAACGCGAAAACTATTAGCCCTATCAGTACCAAACTTCACATATATACTGTGGTGTGCTGATGGAGTTAATAATTTTTTGGAGCAAATGGTTTACTTGGAAGTTGAGCTTTTTTTATTCTTGGAAGCAAATTTCCTTTTTTTTTGAAATATCTCAAACAAATGATACTTAGGTATATACTATTGTTTTAGAAAATGTAATTTTCTATAACTGCCGTATTGAACATGTTTTTATCACTGATTGCTAAGGAGTTATTTGTGAAATACTGATAAACCGGAAGTAGCTGATTATGTACTTTGTGGGCACTTTTATATGAAAATTATTTGTTTTATCAACGTCAAATTTCATATATAGTACTTTGGTTGGTGTCGTTAGAGTTGATTAGTTTCTGGTCTAAAATGGTTAGCTGGAAGTCAAGCTCTACTTTTCAAGGCTCGTTTCTGATTTTTGCAAAATATCTCCATTAATCTGATACTTAGGTATATACAATTTTTTATAATAGTTTTAGAAAATGCAATTTAATATAACTTTTGTGTGGAAGATATTTTTGTATAACTGATTGTTTAGGAGTTATTCATGAAATACTGATCAACGGGAAGTTGCTGAATATCTACTTAAGGAAAAATATGAGACCTAAGTTTTAAAATTTTCATGAGTTATTTATTAATATTATTCTTTTTCAGGTGCGCAATTGCTATTCTATATTGGCAACGTATCCATTTCCAATAGAACTTCCTATGGAAATATAATAGGTTCATAGAAATTGAATGAAATATATTCTTTGTGTATCCAGTCCTTCGGAGCATAGAGAATGCCTAGCTAGTTTGGTTTGAGTACATTAAATTCTTAATACAAGCTCCGCACTTCTATGGGCACAAGGTTATGGGTCGACAATTTAGTAGTAGTTTTTCCAAGGGCCATTTTGGGAACTTTGTGTGAAAGGGCAAGTTTGGTCTCGTCTGAGTGTGCATCATCGTCCACTGCCATGGCCTCATTGAGGCACTGGTAGCACAAAGTGGTGTATCAAAAATGACTTTATGATGCTTACAAATTGAAGTTATATCTTTTAATCCATCTCCTATCTATTACATATAGATGTTTCTCAAATTATACCTAATTATACATTCACTGACTCATTCATTCATAGGGGATTAAAATTGTAACCATATTTCGTAAGTGTCACTGACTTGAAATTTTTTCAACGTACTGGCCATTGCATTTAACCAAGAAGAAAAAAAATGATTTTTAGCTTCAGAGTCATGTGTTCGATGCTGACTACTATGGAAAAACAGTGGATATTGGTCACTAATGATCCGGAAAGGTATGCAAATTTCTATATAGTCAATGAATGTGTGATAACCAAACTAAACTAGCTTTATGGTAAAACTTAATCCAAAGTTTGAAAATTATAATCTATATTTGAGTGCATTTGAAGCTTTATTTGCAGCAGAGATACAATAACCATAGACGGCATTAGAAAGAGATGGCAAACAAAAGCAAAAAACTCCTATGAGCACACAGACGAAAATTGTAAGTTTGCATTAGTTGAGGTGAACTTAAAGTGGGACTAAGCAATGCTGTACTTATGTTCATTGAACCCCAGCAGCTGGGGCAGAAACATTAGAAACCTAGGATGCTGTTGTATAGGCACAGGGAAAACTGACTACTTCTTCAATATATTAACAGGACTTTGGAGGTAATGAATCAACATAGGGTTACAAATTTTAGAGTAAATAGGTTTAAGCCTATAATATTTTGGAAATATCTAAATAAAATTGGACAAAATAATTCAATTATTTTAAGGCCATAATTAAGAACTATTGTTTTATAGGTACCCATATGGAGAGGTCTTCTGGTGTTCTGGTAACTTCAAAAGAGAGCTACCCTAGCAGAATAAAATTCTCACTATGGAGTGGTGTGATGCCTCCTCCAGGTCGAGAGATTCTGCCCATCGAGTGGGTCTGGGTACCACGGGGTAGCTCTCAAATGAACGGTACCATTTTCAGAATACAGTTCTCTTCAGGGGAGGTGTAACGCCTCTCCTGTTTGAGAGGTTCTGGCCATGGAAAGAGGGTCTGTGTACCTCATGGTATCACTCAATAGAAAGCTACCTTTGGCAAAATAATATTCTCATCGACGATCAGGATTCCGATTGAGATGTTTTGCCCTTCAAGACTTTCTGGTAGCTATCAAAAGAGAGATACCATTTGCAGATACAATTCTCATCACCGAGAGGCATTTTGCCTCTCTTGATAGAGAAGTTCTGCCCATTATGGGACTAAAACTTGAAGATTTCATGTAGAGGGTCTGATCTGACCTCTCATGATGAGTGAGACGTTTTGATAATGGATGCGCTTTGAAGAAGGCATCTTATTTGAGATTATCGTTGGATGGAGGGATTCCAATGCCTTCCCAATTGGTGATGACAAAATAAGGTATGTTTTTCTTAAGATTATAGAATATATTTTTTAAGTATTGGTGTCTCATTATCATAAGAAAATAAAAATTTTTATGATTTAAATTTTTTAATTGAATATTCATGGTGTCTTTTCAAACCTTTCAGGAATGTGGAGCTAACAAGTACCTTATTGATTTAGATCTACTGGTTTACCTACTTTAAATTCTCCTCCTAAACCATCCTGTGGAAGAGAAAAATTGTAAAATGCATAGGAATAGCAGCACATTCTAAATTGCTTTGGCAAGATAAGTCATTCTGTACCTAATGATCTTGACTTAATAACCATCACCTACTACAAAGCTAAGATGTGCTAGAAATCGATGAACCACATACTGCAGGTTAGTTTGGGAAGGCTCGTGCAGGCTCTCCTCTTGAATAATCTAAGGTAAATCTTTTATCATTTAATAGATCCTCATTTCAATATAGGTTTAGCACTATGCATCCAAAATTGTAATTTCCTTGTTTAATTGCTTTGTAATCATCTAATATGATCTGCTGCTATTACTGGATTTTAAATTGGCATTCATAATTATAATAAATATATTATGTGTTCGTCCTATTATTCATATAGAGAATATGCACTGAATGTTCCACAAATAATACCAGAAGCTCCAGAGTGCTGCAGCTTGCGAGTAAAGTGGAGAATGGTGGAAATGGACCACTACAGTCTACAGTATGGGACAGTTACTTAAGAGAGACACCAAGTTGCGGAGACATTCATTGGAAGAATGTACCAGGCCTATTGACGGCTCCTATTTAGGCGAGGGAAGTATAACGGCAGCCACTGAGTGCTTTAAGGGTGGCTGCAGAGTAAGATATTATTGCATATATTGTTTTCAATTCATTGTTTTTAAATGCGTCTCAGAGTTTTCCAATACAATGCAAGACCTAATTATTTCTTTGATCGAGTTTCGATGGTGTTATATCATGTCCATTTATGTTTTTAATCGGTAATGATAAGTTAATTGGGTTTCATGTATGATACACTGGATTAAGATGGTGTGATGGGGAAAATCAGGAATTTTTTTCATATGCTCTTGCTCCAGTTTGCCTCTGTTGAATTGTTGTGGTTTTCCGTTCGTTCTGTTGAGGTACTATTAAATCCTCTCCTTTCAAAATATCTCTGCTCCGGCTTTTCCTTTCACATTGCTCTATGCTAGATTTGGGGAAATATGATCATAATATTCTGGGGGTTCATAATTTTTTATATATATTTCATGCCTTATTTGAGTTATAATATATATTTAGATATAATATTGCAATTACTGTCAATATGTTCTGTTATACAGGTTGCAATACAATTTCGTCAATTTGCTTTAGTCAGCCAATGTCTGCCATCTTAACAAGCAGATTTTATTATAGTTATAGGAATATTTCCAATTGGAGATCATGGACAAAGTTTGTGTGATGTATTTCTGCAAATCTGATTGATTTCAATAATCATCCTTGTGGTTACCTTACATTTAAGATGTCTTTTGGTTTGCTTTGTTGGATTCCTTTTTCTTTAATTCAATGAAATAATGAAAGCATAAAATGCAATGGGTTGTCTGTAACCTAAACTGTTTAGACTCTTTGAATAGCGGTAGAAGATTTTACACATTTCTATTGCAAACATACAATATACAATGTATTTTAGGGTCAATTCCTTCATACTTATTGGATTTTTACTTTCTCCATATTCATAGTATATAGAAAGTATTGTTTTCATGAAAAAATTTGATTATGAGATTTCAACGGAAATACATATTTGGGGTCCCTAGAATTGGTTCTGACAATTTTTGGAATAATGTCTGCATCTGTGTGTGTGTGTGTGTGTGCTTGTGGGCGATCTAACGCGAAAACTATTAGCCCTATCAGTACCAAACTTCACATATATACTGTGGTGTGCTGATGGAGTTAATAATTTTTTGGAGCAAATGGTTTACTTGGAAGTTGAGCTTTTTTTATTCTTGGAAGCAAATTTCCTTTTTTTTTGAAATATCTCAAACAAATGATACTTAGGTATATACTATTGTTTTAGAAAATGTAATTTTCTATAACTGCCATATTGAACATATTTTTATCACTGATTGCTAAGGAGTTATTTGTGAAATACTGATAAACCGGAAGTAGCTGATTATGTACTTTGTGGGCACTTTTATATGAAAATTATTTGTTTTATCAACGTCAAATTTCATATATAGTACTTTGGTTGGTGTCGTTAGAGTTGATTAGTTTCTGGTCTAAAATGGTTAGCTGGAAGTCAAGCTCTACTTTTCAAGGCTCGTTTCTGATTTTTGCAAAATATCTCCATTAATCTGATACTTAGGTATATACAATTTTTTATAATAGTTTTAGAAAATGCAATTTAATATAACTTTTGTGTGGAAGATATTTTTGTATAACTGATTGTTTAGGAGTTATTCATGAAATACTGATCAACGGGAAGTTGCTGAATATCTACTTAAGGAAAAATATGAGACCTAAGTTTTAAAATTTTCATGAGTTATTTATTAATATTATTCTTTTTCAGGTGCGCAATTGCTATTCTATATTGGCAACGTATCCATTTCCAATAGAACTTCCTATGGAAATATAATAGGTTCATAGAAATTGAATGAAATATGCTCTTTGTGTATCCAGTCCTTTGGAGCATAGAGAATGCCTAGCTAGTTTGGTTTGAGTACATTAAATTCTTAATACAAGCTCCGCACTTCTATGGGCACAAGGTTATGGGTCGACAATTTAGTAGTAGTTTTTCCAAGGGCCATTTTGGGAACTTTGTGTGAAAGGGCAAGTTTGGTCTCGTCTGAGTGTGCATCATCGTCCACTGCCATGGCCTCATTGAGGCACTGGTAGCACAAAGTGGTGTATCAAAAATGACTTTATGATGCTTACAAATTGAAGTTATATCTTTTAATCCATCTCCTATCTATTACATATAGATGTTTCTCAAATTATACCTAATTATACATTCACTGACTCATTCATTCATAGGGGATTAAAATTGTAACCATATTTCGTAAGTGTCACTGACTTGAAATTTTTTCAACGTACTGGCCATTGCATTTAACCAAGAAGAAAAAAAATGATTTTTAGCTTCAGAGTCATGTGTTCGATGCTGACTACTATGGAAAAACAGTGGATATTGGTCACTAATGATCCGGAAAGGTATGCAAATTTCTATATAGTCAATGAACGTGTGATAACCAAACTAAACTAGCTTTATGGTAAAACTTAATCCAAAGTTTGAAAATTATAATAATTATTTGAGTGCATTTGAAGCTTTATTTGCAGCAGAGATACAATAACCATAGACGGCATTAGAAAGAGATGGCAAACAAAACAAAAAACTCCTATGAGCACACAGACGAAAATTGTAAGTTTGCATTAGTTGAGGTGAACTTAAAGTGGGACTAAGCAATGCTGTACTTATGTTCATTGAACCCCAGCAGCTGGGGCAGAAACATTAGAAACATTTGGATGCTGTTGTATAGGCACAGGGAAAACTGACTACTTCTTCAATATATTAACAGGACTTTGGAGGTAATGAATCAACATAGGGTTACAAATTTTAGAGTAAATAGGTTTAAGCCTAGAATATTTTGGAAATATCTAAATAAAATTGGACAAAATAATTCAATTATTTTAAGGCCATAATTAAGAACTATTGTTTTATAGGTACCCATATGGAGAGGTCTTCTGGTGTTCTGGTAACTTCAAAAGAGAGCTACCCTAGCAGAATAAAATTCTCACTATGGAGTGGTGTGATGCCTCCTCCAGGTCGAGAGATTCTGCCCATCGAGTGGGTCTGGGTACCACGGGGTAGCTCTCAAATGAACGGTACCATTTTCAGAATACAGTTCTCTTCAGGGGAGGTGTAACGCCTCTCCTGTTTGAGAGGTTCTGGCCATGGAAAGAGGGTCTGTGTACCTCATGGTATCACTCAATAGAAAGCTACCTTTGGCAAAATAATATTCTCATCGACGATCAGGATTCCGATTGAGATGTTTTGCCCTTCAAGACTTTCTGGTAGCTATCAAAAGAGAGATACCATTTGCAGATACAATTCTCATCACCGAGAGGCATTTTGCCTCTCTTGATAGAGAAGTTCTGCCCATTATGGGACTAAAACTTGAAGATTTCATGTAGAGGGTCTGATCTGACCTCTCATGATGAGTGAGACGTTTTGATAATGGATGCGCTTTGAAGAAGGCATCTTATTTGAGATTATCGTTGGATGGAGGGATTCCAATGCCTTCCCAATTGGTGATGACAAAATAAGGTATGTTTTTCTTAAGATTATAGAATATATTTTTTAAGTATTGGTGTCTCATTATCATAAGAAAATAAAAATTTTTATGATTTAAATTTTTTAATTGAATATTCATGGTGTCTTTTCAAACCTTTCAGGAATGTGGAGCTAACAAGTACCTTATTGATTTAGATCTACTGGTTTACCTACTTTAAATTCTCCTCCTAAACCATCCTGTGGAAGAGAAAAATTGTAAAATGCATAGGAATAGCAGCACATTCTAAATTGCTTTGGCAAGATAAGTCATTCTGTACGTAATGATCTTGACTTAATAACCATCACCTACTACAAAGCTAAGATGTGCTAGAAATCGATGAACCACATACTGCAGGTTAGTTTGTGAATGCTTGTGCAGGCTCTCCTCTTGAATAATCTAAGGTAAATCTTTTATCATTTAATAGATCCTCATTTCAATATAGGTTTAGCACTATGCATCCAAAATTGTAATTTCCTTGTTTAATTGCTTTGTAATCATCTAATATGATCTGCTGCTATTACTGGAATTTAAATTGGCATTCATAATTATAATAAATATATTATGTGTTCGTCCTATTATTCATATAGAGAATATGCACTGAATGTTCCACAAATAATACCAGAAGCTCCAGAGTGCTGCAGCTTGCGAGTAAAGTGGAGAATGGTGGAAATGGACCACTACAGTCTACAGTATGGGACAGTTGCTTAAGAGAGACACCAAGTTGCGGAGACATTCATTGGAAGAATGTACCAGGCCTATTGACGGCTCCTATTTAGGCGAGGGAAGTATAACGGCAGCCACTGAGTGCTTTAAGGGTGGCTGCAGAGTAAGATATTATTGCATATATTGTTTTCAATTCATTGTTTTTAAATGCGTCTCAGAGTTTTCCAATACAATGCAAGACCTAATTATTTCTTTGATCGAGTTTCGATGGTGTTATATCATGTCCATTTATGTTTTTAATCAGTAATGATAAGTTAATTGGGTTTCATGTATGATACACTGGATTAAGATGGTGTGATGGGGAAAATCAGGAATTTTTTTCATATGCTCTTGCTCCAGTTTGCCTCTGTTGAATTGTTGTGGTTTTCCGTTCGTTCTGTTGAGGTACTGTTAAATCCTCTCCTTTCAAAATATCTCTGCTCCGGCTTTTCCTTTCACATTGCTCTATGCTAGATTTGGGGACATATGATCATAATATTCTGGGGGTTCATAATTTTTTATATATATTTCATGCCTTATTTGAGTTATAATATATATTTAGATATAATATTGCAATTACTGTCAATATGTTCTGTTATACAGGTTGCAATACAATTTCGTCAATTTGCTTTAGTCAGCCAATGTCTGCCATCTTAACAAGCAGATTTTATTATAGTTATAGGAATATTTCCAATTGGAGATCATGGACAAAGTTTGTGTGATGTATTTCTGCAAATCTGATTTATTTCAATAATCATCCTTGTGGTTACTTTACATTTAAGATGTCTTTTGGTTTGCTTTGTTGGATTCCTTTTTCTTTAATTCAATGAAATAATGAAAGCGTAAAATGCAATGGGTGGTCTCTAACCTAAACTGTTTAGACTCTTTGAATAGCGGTAGAAGATTTTACACATTTCTATTGCAAACATACAATATACAATGTATTTTAGGGTCAATTCCTTCATACTTATTGGATTTTTACTTTCTCCATATTCATAGTATATAGAAAGTATTGTTTTCATGAAAAAATTTGATTATGAGATTTCAACGGAAATACATATTTGGGGTCCCTAGAATTGGTTCTGACAATTTTTGGAATAATGTCTGCATCTGTGTGTGTGTGTGTGTGTGCTTGTGGGCGATCTAACGCGAAAACTATTAGCCCTATCAGTACCAAACTTCACATATATACTGTGGTGTGCTGATGGAGTTAATAATTTTTTGGAGCAAATGGTTTACTTGGAAGTTGAGCTTTTTTTATTCTTGGAAGCAAATTTCCTTTTTTTTTGAAATATCTCAAACAAATGATACTTAGGTATATACTATTGTTTTAGAAAATGTAATTTTCTATAACTGCCGTATTGAACATATTTTTATCACTGATTGCTTAGGAGTTATTTGTGAAATACTGATAAACCGGAAGTAGCTGATTATGTACTTTGTGGGCACTTTTATATGAAAATTATTTGTTTTATCAACGTCAAATTTCATATATAGTACTTTGGTTGGTGTCATTAGAGTTGATTAGTTTCTGGTCTAAAATGGTTAGCTGGAAGTCAAGCTCTACTTTTCAAGGCTCGTTTCTGATTTTTGCAAAATATCTCCATTAATCTGATACTTAGGTATATACAATTTTTTATAATAGTTTTAGAAAATGCAATTTAATATAACTTTTGTGTGGAAGATATTTTTGTATAACTGATTGTTTAGGAGTTATTCATGAAATACTGATCAACGGGAAGTTGCTGAATATCTACTTAAGGAAAAATATGAGACCTAAGTTTTAAAATTTTCATGAATTATTTATTAATATTATTCTTTTTCAGGTGCGCAATTGCTATTCTATATTGGCAACGTATCCATTTCCAATAGAACTTCCTATGGAAATATAATAGGTTCATAGAAATTGAATGAAATATGCTCTTTGTGTATCCAGTCCTTTGGAGCATAGAGAATGCCTAGCTAGTTTGGTTTGAGTACATTAAATTCTTAATACAAGCTCCGCACTTCTATGGGCACAAGGTTATGGGTCGACAATTTAGTAGTAGTTTTTCCAAGGGCCATTTTGGGAACTTTGTGTGAAAGGGCAAGTTTGGTCTCGTTTGAGTGTGCATCATCGTCCACTGCCATGGCCTCATTGAGGCACTGGTAGCACAAAGTGGTGTATCAAAAATGACTTTATGATGCTTACAAATTGAAGTTATATCTTTTAATCCATCTCCTATCTATTACATATAGATGTTTCTCAAATTATACCTAATTATACATTCACTGACTCATTCATTCATAGGGGATTAAAATTGTAACCATATTTCGTAAGTGTCACTGACTTGAAATTTTTTCAACGTACTGGCCATTGCATTTAACCAAGAAGAAAAAAAATGATTTTTAGCTTCAGAGTCATGTGTTCGATGCTGACTACTATGGAAAAACAGTGGATATTGGTCACTAATGATCCGGAAAGGTATGCAAATTTCTATATAGTCAATGAACGTGTGATAACCAAACTAAACTAGCTTTATGGTAAAACTTAATCCAAAGTTTGAAAATTATAATAAATATTTGAGTGCATTTGAAGCTTTATTTGCAGCAGAGATACAATAACCATAGACGGCATTAGAAAGAGATGGCAAACAAAAGCAAAAAACTCCTATGAGCACACAGACGAAAATTGTAAGTTTGCATTAGTTGAGGTGAACTTAAAGTGGGACTAAGCAATGCTGTACTTATGTTCATTGAACCCCAGCAGCTGGGGCAGAAACATTAGAAACCTAGGATGCTGTTGTATAGGCACAGGGAAAACTGACTACTTCTTCAATATATTAACAGGACTTTGGAGGTAATGAATCAACATAGGGTTACAAATTTTAGAGTAAATAGGTTTAAGCCTAGAATATTTTGGAAATATCTAAATAAAATTGGACAAAATAATTCAATTATTTTAAGGCCATAATTAAGAACTATTGTTTTATAGGTACCCATATGGAGAGGTCTTCTGGTGTTCTGGTAACTTCAAAAGAGAGCTACCCTAGCAGAATAAAATTCTCACTATGGAGTGGTGTGATGCCTCCTCCAGGTCGAGAGATTCTGCCCATCGAGTGGGTCTGGGTACCACGGGGTAGCTCTCAAATGAACGGTACCATTTTCAGAATACAGTTCTCTTCAGGGGAGGTGTAACGCCTCTCCTGTTTGAGAGGTTCTGCCCATGGAAAGAGGGTCTGTGTACCTCATGGTATCACTCAATAGAAAGCTACCTTTGGCAAAATAATATTCTCATCGACGATCAGGATTCCGATTGAGATGTTTTGCCCTTCAAGACTTTCTGGTAGCTATCAAAAGAGAGATACCATTTGCAGATACAATTCTCATCACCGAGAGGCATTTTGCCTCTCTTGATAGAGAAGTTCTGCCCATTATGGGACTAAAACTTGAAGATTTCATGTAGAGGGTCTGATCTGACCTCTCATGATGAGTGAGACGTTTTGATAATGGATGCGCTTTGAAGAAGGCATCTTATTTGAGATTATCGTTGGATGGAGGGATTCCAATGCCTTCCCAATTGGTGATGACAAAATAAGGTATGTTTTTCTTAAGATTATAGAATATATTTTTTAAGTATTGGTGTCTCATTATCATAAGAAAATAAAAATTTTTATGATTTAAATTTTTTAATTGAATATTCATGGTGTCTTTTCAAACCTTTCAGGAATGTGGAGCTAACAAGTACCTTATTGATTTAGATCTACTGGTTTACCTACTTTAAATTCTCCTCCTAAACCATCCTGTGGAAGAGAAAAATTGTAAAATGCATAGGAATAGCAGCACATTCTAAATTGCTTTGGCAAGATAAGTCATTCTGTACCTAATGATCTTGACTTAATAACCATCACCTACTACAAAGCTAAGATGTGCTAGAAATCGATGAACCACATACTGCAGGTTAGTTTGGGAAGGCTCGTGCAGGCTCTCCTCTTGAATAATCTAAGGTAAATCTTTTATCATTTAATAGATCCTCATTTCAATATAGGTTTAGCACTATGCATCCAAAATTGTAATTTCCTTGTTTAATTGCTTTGTAATCATCTAATATGATCTGCTGCTATTACTGGATTTTAAATTGGCATTCATAATTATAATAAATATATTATGTGTTCGTCCTATTATTCATATAGAGAATATGCACTGAATGTTCCACAAATAATACCAGAAGCTCCAGAGTGCTGCAGCTTGCGAGTAAAGTGGAGAATGGTGGAAATGGACCACTACAGTCTACAGTATGGGACAGTTACTTAAGAGAGACACCAAGTTGCGGAGACATTCATTGGAAGAATGTACCAGGCCTATTGACGGCTCCTATTTAGGCGAGGGAAGTATAACGGCAGCCACTGAGTGCTTTAAGGGTGGCTGCAGAGTAAGATATTATTGCATATATTGTTTTCAATTCATTGTTTTTAAATGCGTCTCAGAGTTTTCCAATACAATGCAAGACCTAATTATTTCTTTGATCGAGTTTCGATGGTGTTATATCATGTCCATTTATGTTTTTAATCGGTAATGATAAGTTAATTGGGTTTCATGTATGATACACTGGATTAAGATGGTGTGATGGGGAAAATCAGGAATTTTTTTCATATGCTCTTGCTCCAGTTTGCCTCTGTTGAATTGTTGTGGTTTTCCGTTCGTTCTGTTGAGGTACTATTAAATCCTCTCCTTTCAAAATATCTCTGCTCCGGCTTTTCCTTTCACATTGCTCTATGCTAGATTTGGGGAAATATGATCATAATATTCTGGGGGTTCATAATTTTTTATATATATTTCATGCCTTATTTGAGTTATAATATATATTTAGATATAATATTGCAATTACTGTCAATATGTTCTGTTATACAGGTTGCAATACAATTTCGTCAATTTGCTTTAGTCAGCCAATGTCTGCCATCTTAACAAGCAGATTTTATTATAGTTATAGGAATATTTCCAATTGGAGATCATGGACAAAGTTTGTGTGATGTATTTCTGCAAATCTGATTGATTTCAATAATCATCCTTGTGGTTACCTTACATTTAAGATGTCTTTTGGTTTGCTTTGTTGGATTCCTTTTTCTTTAATTCAATGAAATAATGAAAGCATAAAATGCAATGGGTTGTCTGTAACCTAAACTGTTTAGACTCTTTGAATAGCGGTAGAAGATTTTATACATTTCTATTGCAAACATACAATATACAATGTATTTTAGGGTCAATTCCTTCATACTTATTGGATTTTTACTTTCTCCATATTCATAGTATATAGAAAGTATTGTTTTCATGAAAAAATTTGATTATGAGATTTCAACGGAAATACATATTTGGGGTCCCTAGAATTGGTTCTGACAATTTTTGGAATAATGTCTGCATCTGTGTGTGTGTGTGTGTGTGTGCTTGTGGGCGATCTAACGCGAAAACTATAAGCCCTATCAGTACCAAACTTCACATATATACTGTGGTGTGCTGATGGAGTTAATAATTTTTTGGAGCAAATGGTTTACTTGGAAGTTGAGCTTTTTTTATTCTTGGAAGCAAATTTCCTTTTTTTTTGAAATATCTCAATCAAATGATACTTAGGTATATACTATTGTTTTAGAAAATGTAATTTTCTATAACTGCCGTAATGAACATATTTTTATCACTGATTGCTAAGGAGTTATTTGTGAAATACTGATAAACCGGAAGTAGCTGATTATGTACTTTGTGGGCACTTTTATATGAAAATTATTTGTTTTATCAACGTCAAATTTCATATATAGTACTTTGGTTGGTGTCGTTAGAGTTGATTAGTTTCTGGTCTAAAATGGTTAGGTGGAAGTCAAGCTCTACTTTTCAAGGCTCGTTTCTGATTTTTGCAAAATATCTCCATTAATCTGATACTTAGGTATATACAATTTTTTATAATAGTTTTAGAAAATGCAATTTAATATAACTTTTGTGTGGAAGATATTTTTGTATAACTGATTGTTTAGGAGTTATTCATGAAATACTGATCAACGGGAAGTTGCTGAATATCTACTTAAGGAAAAATATGAGACCTAAGTTTTAAAATTTTCATGAGTTATTTATTAATATTATTCTTTTTCAGGTGCGCAATTGCTATTCTATATTGGCAACGTATCCATTTCCAATAGAACTTCCTATGGAAATATAATAGGTTCATAGAAATTGAATGAAATATGCTCTTTGTGTATCCAGTCCTTCGGAGCATAGAGAATGCCTAGCTAGTTTGGTTTGAGTACATTAAATTCTTAATACAAGCTCCGCACTTCTATGGGCACAAGGTTATGGGTCGACAATTTAGTAGTAGTTTTTCCAAGGGCCATTTTGGGAACTTTGTGTGAAAGGGCAAGTTTGGTCTCGTCTGAGTGTGCATCATCGTCCACTGCCATGGCCTCATTGAGGCACTGGTAGCACAAAGTGGTGTATCAAAAATGACTTTATGATGCTTACAAATTGAAGTTATATCTTTTAATCCATCTCCTATCTATTACATATAGATGTTTCTCAAATTATACCTAATTATACATTCACTGACTCATTCATTCATAGGGGATTAAAATTGTAACCATATTTCGTAAGTGTCACTGACTTGAAATTTTTTCAACGTACTGGCCATTGCATTTAACCTAGAAGAAAAAAAATGATTTTTAGCTTCAGAGTCATGTGTTCGATGCTGACTACTATGGAAAAACAGTGGATATTGGTCACTAATGATCCGGAAAGGTATGCAAATTTCTATATAGTCAATGAACGTGTGATAACCAAACTAAACTAGCTTTATGGTAAAACTTAATCCAAAGTTTGAAAATTATAATAAATATTTGAGTGCATTTGAAGCTTTATTTGCAGCAGAGATACAATAACCATAGACGGCATTAGAAAGAGATGGCAAACAAAAGCAAAAAACTCCTATGAGCACACAGACGAAAATTGTAAGTTTGCATTAGTTGAGGTGAACTTAAAGTGGGACTAAGCAATGCCGTACTTATGTTCATTGAACCCCAGCAGCTGGGGCAGAAACATTAGAAACCTTTGGATGCTGTTGTATAGGCACAGGGAAAACTGACTACTTCTTCAATATATTAACAGGACTTTGGAGGTAATGAATCAACATAGGGTTACAAATTTTAGAGTAAATAGGTTTAAGCCTAGAATATTTTGGAAATATCTAAATAAAATTGGACAAAATAATTCAATTATTTTAAGGCCATAATTAAGAACTATTGTTTTATAGGTACCCATATGGAGAGGTCTTCTGGTGTTCTGGTAACTTCAAAAGAGAGCTACCCTAGCAGAATAAAATTCTCACTATGGAGTGGTGTGATGCCTCCTCCAGGTCGAGAGATTCTGCCCATCGAGTGGGTCTGGGTACCACGGGGTAGCTCTCAAATGAACGGTACCATTTTCAGAATACAGTTCTCTTCAGGGGAGGTGTAACGCCTCTCCTGTTTGAGAGGTTCTGCCCATGGAAAGAGGGTCTGTGTACCTCATGGTATCACTCAATAGAAAGCTACCTTTGGCAAAATAATATTCTCATCGACGATCAGGATTCCGATTGAGATGTTTTGCCCTTCAAGACTTTCTGGTAGCTATCAAAAGAGAGATACCATTTGCAGATACAATTCTCATCACCGAGAGGCATTTTGCCTCTCTTGATAGAGAAGTTCTGCCCATTATGGGACTAAAACTTGAAGATTTCATGTAGAGGGTCTGATCTGACCTCTCATGATGAGTGAGACGTTTTGATAATGGATGCGCTTTGAAGAAGGCATCTTATTTGAGATTATCGTTGGATGGAGGGATTCCAATGCCTTCCAAATTAATGATGACAAAATAAGGTATGTTTTTCTTAAGATTATAGAATATATTTTTTAAGTATTGGTGTCTCATTATCATAAGAAAATAAAAATTTTTATGATTTAAATTTTTTAATTGAATATTCATGGTGTCTTTTCAAACCTTTCAGGAATGTGGAGCTAACAAGTACCTTATTGATTTAGATCTACTGGTTTACCTACTTTAAATTCTCCTCCTAAACCATCCTGTGGAAGAGAAAAATTGTAAAATGCATAGGAATAGCAGCACATTCTAAATTGCTTTGGCAAGATAAGTCATTCTGTACCTAATGATCTTGACTTAATAACCATCACCTACTACAAAGCTAAGATGTGCTAGAAATCGATGAACCACATACTGCAGGTTAGTTTGGGAAGGCTCGTGCAGGCTCTCCTCTTGAATAATCTAAGGTAAATCTTTTATCATTTAATAGATCCTCATTTCAATATAGGTTTAGCACTATGCATCCAAAATTGTAATTTCCTTGTTTAATTGCTTTGTAATCATCTAATATGATCTGCTGCTATTACTGGATTTTAAATTGGCATTCATAATTATAATAAATATATTATGTGTTCGTCCTATTATTCATATAGAGAATATGCACTGAATGTTCCACAAATAATACCAGAAGCTCCAGAGTGCTGCAGCTTGCGAGTAAAGTGGAGAATGGTGGAAATGGACCACTACAGTCTACAGTATGGGACAGTTACTTAAGAGAGACACCAAGTTGCGGAGACATTCATTGGAAGAATGTACCAGGCCTATTGACGGCTCCTATTTAGGCGAGGGAAGTATAACGGCAGCCACTGAGTGCTTTAAGGGTGGCTGCAGAGTAAGATATTATTGCATATATTGTTTTCAATTCATTGTTTTTAAATGCGTCTCAGAGTTTTCCAATACAATGCAAGACCTAATTATTTCTTTGATCGAGTTTCGATGGTGTTATATCATGTCCATTTATGTTTTTAATCGGTAATGATAAGTTAATTGGGTTTCATGTATGATACACTGGATTAAGATGGTGTGATGGGGAAAATCAGGAATTTTTTTCATATGCTCTTGCTCCAGTTTGCCTCTGTTGAATTGTTGTGGTTTTCCGTTCGTTCTGTTGAGGTACTATTAAATCCTCTCCTTTCAAAATATCTCTGCTCCGGCTTTTCCTTTCACATTGCTCTATGCTAGATTTGGGGAAATATGATCATAATATTCTGGGGGTTCATAATTTTTTATATATATTTCATGCCTTATTTGAGTTATAATATATATTTAGATATAATATTGCAATTACTGTCAATATGTTCTGTTATACAGGTTGCAATACAATTTCGTCAATTTGCTTTAGTCAGCCAATGTCTGCCATCTTAACAAGCAGATTTTATTATAGTTATAGGAATATTTCCAATTGGAGATCATGGACAAAGTTTGTGTGATGTATTTCTGCAAATCTGATTGATTTCAATAATCATCCTTGTGGTTACTTTACATTTAAGATGTCTTTTGGTTTGCTTTGTTGGATTCCTTTTTCTTTAATTCAATGAAATAATGAAAGCATAAAATGCAATGGGTTGTCTGTAACCTAAACTGTTTAGACTCTTTGAATAGCGGTAGAAGATTTTATACATTTCTATTGCAAACATACAATATACAATGTATTTTAGGGTCAATTCCTTCATACTTATTGGATTTTTACTTTCTCCATATTCATAGTATATAGAAAGTATTGTTTTCATGAAAAAATTTGATTATGAGATTTCAACGGAAATACATATTTGGGGTCCCTAGAATTGGTTCTGACAATTTTTGGAATAATGTCTGCATCTGTGTGTGTGTGTGTGTGTGTGTGCTTGTGGGCGATCTAACGCGAAAACTATAAGCCCTATCAGTACCAAACTTCACATATATACTGTGGTGTGCTGATGGAGTTAATAATTTTTTGGAGCAAATGGTTTACTTGGAAGTTGAGCTTTTTTTATTCTTGGAAGCAAATTTCCTTTTTTTTTGAAATATCTCAAACAAATGATACTTAGGTATATACTATTGTTTTAGAAAATGTAATTTTCTATAACTGCCGTAATGAACATATTTTTATCACTGATTGCTAAGGAGTTATTTGTGAAATACTGATAAACCGGAAGTAGCTGATTATGTACTTTGTGGGCACTTTTATATGAAAATTATTTGTTTTATCAACGTCAAATTTCATATATAGTACTTTGGTTGGTGTCGTTAGAGTTGATTAGTTTCTGGTCTAAAATGGTTAGGTGGAAGTCAAGCTCTACTTTTCAAGGCTCGTTTCTGATTTTTGCAAAATATCTCCATTAATCTGATACTTAGGTATATACAATTTTTTATAATAGTTTTAGAAAATGCAATTTAATATAACTTTTGTGTGGAAGATATTTTTGTATAACTGATTGTTTAGGAGTTATTCATGAAATACTGATCAACGGGAAGTTGCTGAATATCTACTTAAGGAAAAATATGAGACCTAAGTTTTAAAATTTTCATGAGTTATTTATTAATATTATTCTTTTTCAGGTGCGCAATTGCTATTCTATATTGGCAACGTATCCATTTCCAATAGAACTTCCTATGGAAATATAATAGGTTCATAGAAATTGAATGAAATATGCTCTTTGTGTATCCAGTCCTTCGGAGCATAGAGAATGCCTAGCTAGTTTGGTTTGAGTACATTAAATTCTTAATACAAGCTCCGCACTTCTATGGGCACAAGGTTATGGGTCGACAATTTAGTAGTAGTTTTTCCAAGGGCCATTTTGGGAACTTTGTGTGAAAGGGCAAGTTTGGTCTCGTCTGAGTGTGCATCATCGTCCACTGCCATGGCCTCATTGAGGCACTGGTAGCACAAAGTGGTGTATCAAAAATGACTTTATGATGCTTACAAATTGAAGTTATATCTTTTAATCCATCTCCTATCTATTACATATAGATGTTTCTCAAATTATACCTAATTATACATTCACTGACTCATTCATTCATAGGGGATTAAAATTGTAACCATATTTCGTAAGTGTCACTGACTTGAAATTTTTTCAACGTACTGGCCATTGCATTTAACCAAGAAGAAAAAAAATGATTTTTAGCTTCAGAGTCATGTGTTCGATGCTGACTACTATGGAAAAACAGTGGATATTGGTCACTAATGATCCGGAAAGGTATGCAAATTTCTATATAGTCAATGAACGTGTGATAACCAAACTAAACTAGCTTTATGGTAAAACTTAATCCAAAGTTTGAAAATTATAATAAATATTTGAGTGCATTTGAAGCTTTATTTGCAGCAGAGATACAATAACCATGGACGGCATTAGAAAGAGATGGCAAACAAAAGCAAAAAACTCCTATGAGCACACAGACGAAAATTGTAAGTTTGCATTAGTTGAGGTGAACTTAAAGTGGGACTAAGCAATGCCGTACCTATGTTCATTGAACCCCAGCAGCTGGGGCAGAAACATTAGAAACCTTTGGATGCTGTTGTATAGGCACAGGGAAAACTGACTACTTCTTCAATATATTAACAGGACTTTGGAGGTAATGAATCAACATAGGGTTACAAATTTTAGAGTAAATAGGTTTAAGCCTAGAATATTTTGGAAATATCTAAATAAAATGGGACAAAATAATTCAATTATTTTAAGGCCATAATTAAGAACTATTGTTTTATAGGTACCCATATGGAGAGGTCTTCTGGTGTTCTGGTAACTTCAAAAGAGAGCTACCCTAGCAGAATAAAATTCTCACTATGGAGTGGTGTGATGCCTCCTCCAGGTCGAGAGATTCTGCCCATCGAGTGGGTCTGGGTACCACGGGGTAGCTCTCAAATGAACGGTACCATTTTCAGAATACAGTTCTCTTCAGGGGAGGTGTAACGCCTCTCCTGTTTGAGAGGTTCTGCCCATGGAAAGAGGGTCTGTGTACCTCATGGTATCACTCAATAGAAAGCTACCTTTGGCAAAATAATATTCTCATCGACGATCAGGATTCCGATTGAGATGTTTTGCCCTTCAAGACTTTCTGGTAGCTATCAAAAGAGAGATACCATTTGCAGATACAATTCTCATCACCGAGAGGCATTTTGCCTCTCTTGATAGAGAAGTTCTGCCCATTATGGGACTAAAACTTGAAGATTTCATGTAGAGGGTCTGATCTGACCTCTCATGATGAGTGAGACGTTTTGATAATGGATGCGCTTTGAAGAAGGCATCTTATTTGAGATTATCGTTGGATGGAGGGATTCCAATGCCTTCCCAATTGGTGATGACAAAATAAGGTATGTTTTTCTTAAGATTATAGAATATATTTTTTAAGTATTGGTGTCTCATTATCATAAGAAAATAAAAATTTTTATGATTTAAATTTTTTAATTGAATATTCATGGTGTCTTTTCAAACCTTTCAGGAATGTGGAGCTAACAAGTACCTTATTGATTTAGATCTACTGGTTTACCTACTTTAAATTCTCCTCCTAAACCATCCTGTGGAAGAGAAAAATTGTAAAATGCATAGGAATAGCAGCACATTCTAAATTGCTTTGGCAAGATAAGTCATTCTGTACGTAATGATCTTGACTTAATAACCATCACCTACTACAAAGCTAAGATGTGCTAGAAATCGATGAACCACATACTGCAGGTTAGTTTGTGAATGCTTGTGCAGGCTCTCCTCTTGAATAATCTAAGGTAAATCTTTTATCATTTAATAGATCCTCATTTCAATATAGGTTTAGCACTATGCATCCAAAATTGTAATTTCCTTGTTTAATTGCTTTGTAATCATCTAATATGATCTGCTGCTATTACTGGAATTTAAATTGGCATTCATAATTATAATAAATATTTTATGTGTTCGTCCTATTATTCATATAGAGAATATGCACTGAATGTTCCACAAATAATACCAGAAGCTCCAGAGTGCTGCAGCTTGCGAGTAAAGTGGAGAATGGTGGAAATGGACCACTACAGTCTACAGTATGGGACAGTTGCTTAAGAGAGACACCAAGTTGCGGAGACATTCATTGGAAGAATGTACCAGGCCTATTGACGGCTCCTATTTAGGCGAGGGAAGTATAACGGCAGCCACTGAGTGCTTTAAGGGTGGCTGCAGAGTAAGATATTATTGCATATATTGTTTTCAATTCATTGTTTTTAAATGCGTCTCAGAGTTTTCCAAGGCAATGCAAGACCTAATTATTTCTTTGATCGAGTTTCGATGGTGTTATATCATGTCCATTTATGTTTTTAATCGGTAATGATAAGTTAATTGGGTTTCATGTATGATACACTGGATTAAGATGGTGTGATGGGGAAAATCAGGAATTTTTTTCATATGCTCTTGCTCCAGTTTGCCTCTGTTGAATTGTTGTGGTTTTCCGTTCGTTCTGTTGAGGTACTGTTAAATCCTCTCCTTTCAAAATATCTCTGCTCCGGCTTTTCCTTTCACATTGCTCTATGCTAGATTTGGGGACATATGATCATAATATTCTGGGGGTTCATAATTTTTTATATATATTTCATGCCTTATTTGAGTTATAATATATATTTAGATATAATATTGCAATTACTGTCAATATGTTCTGTTATACAGGTTGCAATACAATTTCGTCAATTTGCTTTAGTCAGCCAATGTCTGCCATCTTAACAAGCAGATTTTATTATAGTTATAGGAATATTTCCAATTGGAGATCATGGACAAAGTTTGTGTGATGTATTTCTGCAAATCTGATTTATTTCAATAATCATCCTTGTGGTTACTTTACATTTAAGATGTCTTTTGGTTTGCTTTGTTGGATTCCTTTTTCTTTAATTCAATGAAATAATGAAAGCGTAAAATGCAATGGGTGGTCTCTAACCTAAACTGTTTAGACTCTTTGAATAGCGGTAGAAGATTTTACACATTTCTATTGCAAACATACAATATACAATGTATTTTAGGGTCAATTCCTTCATACTTATTGGATTTTTACTTTCTCCATATTCATAGTATATAGAAAGTGTTGTTTTCATGAAAAAATTTGATTATGAGATTTCAACGGAAATACATATTTGGGGTCCCTAGAATTGGTTCTGACAATTTTTGGAATAATGTCTGCATCTGTGTGTGTGTGCTTGTGGGCGATCTAACGCGAAAACTATTAGCCCTATCAGTACCAAACTTCACATATATACTGTGGTGTGCTGATGGAGTTAATAATTTTTTGGAGCAAATGGTTTACTTGGAAGTTGAGCTTTTTTTATTCTTGGAAGCAAATTTCCTTTTTTTTTGAAATATCTCAAACAAATGATACTTAGGTATATACTATTGTTTTAGAAAATGTAATTTTCTATAACTGCCGTATTGAACATATTTTTATCACTGATTGCTTAGGAGTTATTTGTGAAATACTGATAAACCGGAAGTAGCTGATTATGTACTTTGTGGGCACTTTTATATGAAAATTATTTGTTTTATCAACGTCAAATTTCATATATAGTACTTTGGTTGGTGTCATTAGAGTTGATTAGTTTCTGGTCTAAAATGGTTAGCTGGAAGTCAAGCTCTACTTTTCAAGGCTCGTTTCTGATTTTTGCAAAATATCTCCATTAATCTGATACTTAGGTATATTCAATTTTTTATAATAGTTTTAGAAAATGCAATTTAATATAACTTTTGTGTGGAAGATATTTTTGTATAACTGATTGTTTAGGAGTTATTCATGAAATACTGATCAACGGGAAGTTGCTGAATATCTACTTAAGGAAAAATATGAGACCTAAGTTTTAAAATTTTCATGAGTTATTTATTAATATTATTCTTTTTCAGGTGCGCAATTGCTATTCTATATTGGCAACGTATCCATTTCCAATAGAACTTCCTATGGAAATATAATAGGTTCATAGAAATTGAATGAAATATGCTCTTTGTGTATCCAGTCCTTCGGAGCATAGAGAATGCCTAGCTAGTTTGGTTTGAGTACATTAAATTCTTAATACAAGCTCCGCACTTCTATGGGCACAAGGTTATGGGTCGACAATTTAGTAGTAGTTTTTCCAAGGGCCATTTTGGGAACTTTGTGTGAAAGGGCAAGTTTGGTCTCGTCTGAGTGTGCATCATCGTCCACTGCCATGGCCTCATTGAGGCACTGGTAGCACAAAGTGGTGTATCAAAAATGACTTTATGATGCTTACAAATTGAAGTTATATCTTTTAATCCATCTCCTATCTATTACATATAGATGTTTCTCAAATTATACCTAATTATACATTCACTGACTCATTCATTCATAGGGGATTAAAATTGTAACCATATTTCGTAAGTGTCACTGACTTGAAATTTTTTCAACGTACTGGCCATTGCATTTAACCAAGAAGAAAAAAAATGATTTTTAGCTTCAGAGTCATGTGTTCGATGCTGACTACTATGGAAAAACAGTGGATATTGGTCACTAATGATCCGGAAAGGTATGCAAATTTCTATATAGTCAATGAACGTGTGATAACCAAACTAAACTAGCTTTATGGTAAAACTTAATCCAAAGTTTGAAAATTATAATAAATATTTGAGTGCATTTGAAGCTTTATTTGCAGCAGAGATACAATAACCATAGACGGCATTAGAAAGAGATGGCAAACAAAAGCAAAAAACTCCTATGAGCACACAGACGAAAATTGTAAGTTTGCATTAGTTGAGGTGAACTTAAAGTGGGACTAAGCAATGCCGTACTTATGTTCATTGAACCCCAGCAGCTGGGGCAGAAACATTAGAAACCTTTGGATGCTGTTGTATAGGCACAGGGAAAACTGACTACTTCTTCAATATATTAACAGGACTTTGGAGGTAATGAATCAACATAGGGTTACAAATTTTAGAGTAAATAGGTTTAAGCCTAGAATATTTTGGAAATATCTAAATAAAATTGGACAAAATAATTCAATTATTTTAAGGCCATAATTAAGAACTATTGTTTTATAGGTACCCATATGGAGAGGTCTTCTGGTGTTCTGGTAACTTCAAAAGAGAGCTACCCTAGCAGAATAAAATTCTCACTATGGAGTGGTGTGATGCCTCCTCCAGGTCGAGAGATTCTGCCCATCGAGTGGGTCTGGGTACCACGGGGTAGCTCTCAAATGAACGGTACCATTTTCAGAATACAGTTCTCTTCAGGGGAGGTGTAACGCCTCTCCTGTTTGAGAGGTTCTGCCCATGGAAAGAGGGTCTGTGTACCTCATGGTATCACTCAATAGAAAGCTACCTTTGGCAAAATAATATTCTCATCGACGATCAGGATTCCGATTGAGATGTTTTGCCCTTCAAGACTTTCTGGTAGCTATCAAAAGAGAGATACCATTTGCAGATACAATTCTCATCACCGAGAGGCATTTTGCCTCTCTTGATAGAGAAGTTCTGCCCATTATGGGACTAAAACTTGAAGATTTCATGTAGAGGGTCTGATCTGACCTCTCATGATGAGTGAGACGTTTTGATAATGGATGCGCTTTGAAGAAGGCATCTTATTTGAGATTATCGTTGGATGGAGGGATTCCAATGCCTTCCAAATTAATGATGACAAAATAAGGTATGTTTTTCTTAAGATTATAGAATATATTTTTTAAGTATTGGTGTCTCATTATCATAAGAAAATAAAAATTTTTATGATTTAAATTTTTTAATTGAATATTCATGGTGTCTTTTCAAACCTTTCAGGAATGTGGAGCTAACAAGTACCTTATTGATTTAGATCTACTGGTTTACCTACTTTAAATTCTCCTCCTAAACCATCCTGTGGAAGAGAAAAATTGTAAAATGCATAGGAATAGCAGCACATTCTAAATTGCTTTGGCAAGATAAGTCATTCTGTACCTAATGATCTTGACTTAATAACCATCACCTACTACAAAGCTAAGATGTGCTAGAAATCGATGAACCACATACTGCAGGTTAGTTTGGGAAGGCTCGTGCAGGCTCTCCTCTTGAATAATCTAAGGTAAATCTTTTATCATTTAATAGATCCTCATTTCAATATAGGTTTAGCACTATGCATCCAAAATTGTAATTTCCTTGTTTAATTGCTTTGTAATCATCTAATATGATCTGCTGCTATTACTGGAATTTAAATTGGCATTCATAATTATAATAAATATATTATGTGTTCGTCCTATTATTCATATAGAGAATATGCACTGAATGTTCCACAAATAATACCAGAAGCTCCAGAGTGCTGCAGCTTGCGAGTAAAGTGGAGAATGGTGGAAATGGACCACTACAGTCTATAGTATGGGACAGTTGCTTAAGAGAGACACCAAGTTGCGGAGACATTCATTGGAAGAATGTACCAGGCCTATTGACGGCTCCTATTTAGGCGTGGGAAGTATAACGGCAGCCACTGAGTGCTTTAAGGGTGGCTGCAGAGTAAGATATTATTGCATATATTGTTTTCAATTCATTGTTTTTAAATGCCCCTCAGAGTTTTCCAATACAATGCAAGACCTAATTATTTCTTTGATCGAGTTTTGATGGTGTTATATCATGTCCATTTATGTTTTTAATCGGTAATGATAAGTTAATTGGGTTTCATGTATGATACACTGGATTAAGATGGTGTGATGGGGAAAATCAGGAATTTTTTTCATATGCTCTTGCTCCAGTTTGCCTCTGTTGAATTGTTGTGGTTTTCCGTTCGTTCTGTTGAGGTACTATTAAATCCTCTCCTTTCAAAATATCTCTGCTCCGGCTTTTCCTTTCACATTGCTCTATGCTAGATTTGGGGAAATATGATCATAATATTCTGGGGGTTCATAATTTTTTATATATATTTCATGCCTTATTTGAGTTATAATATATATTTAGATATAATATTGCAATTACTGTCAATATGTTCTGTTATACAGGTTGCAATACAATTTCGTCAATTTGCTTTAGTCAGCCAATGTCTGCCATCTTAACAAGCAGATTTTATTATAGTTATAGGAATATTTCCAATTGGAGATCATGGACAAAGTTTGTGTGATGTATTTCTGCAAATCTGATTGATTTCAATAATCATCCTTGTGGTTACTTTACATTTAAGATGTCTTTTGGTTTGCTTTGTTGGATTCCTTTTTCTTTAATTCAATGAAATAATGAAAGCATAAAATGCAATGGGTTGTCTGTAACCTAAACTGTTTAGACTCTTTGAATAGCGGTAGAAGATTTTATACATTTCTATTGCAAGCATACAATATACAATGTATTTTAGGGTCAATTCCTTCATACTTATTGGATTTTTACTTTCTCCATATTCATAGTATATAGAAAGTATTGTTTTCATGAAAAAATTTGATTATGAGATTTCAACGGAAATACATATTTGGGGTCCCTAGAATTGGTTCTGACAATTTTTGGAATAATGTCTGCATCTGTGTGTGTGTGTGTGTGTGTGCTTGTGGGCGATCTAACGCGAAAACTATAAGCCCTATCAGTACCAAACTTCACATATATACTGTGGTGTGCTGATGGAGTTAATAATTTTTTGGAGCAAATGGTTTACTTGGAAGTTGAGCTTTTTTTATTCTTGGAAGCAAATTTCCTTTTTTTTTGAAATATCTCAAACAAATGATACTTAGGTATATACTATTGTTTTAGAAAATGTAATTTTCTATAACTGCCGTAATGAACATATTTTTATCACTGATTGCTAAGGAGTTATTTGTGAAATACTGATAAACCGGAAGTAGCTGATTATGTACTTTGTGGGCACTTTTATATGAAAATTATTTGTTTTATCAACGTCAAATTTCATATATAGTACTTTGGTTGGTGTCGTTAGAGTTGATTAGTTTCTGGTCTAAAATGGTTAGCTGGAAGTCAAGCTCTACTTTTCAAGGCTCGTTTCTGATTTTTGCAAAATATCTCCATTAATCTGATACTTAGGTATATACAATTTTTTATAATAGTTTTAGAAAATGCAATTTAATATAACTTTTGTGTGGAAGATATTTTTGTATAACTGATTGTTTAGGAGTTATTCATGAAATACTGATCAACGGGAAGTTGCTGAATATCTACTTAAGGAAAAATATGAGACCTAAGTTTTAAAATTTTCATGAGTTATTTATTAATATTATTCTTTTTCAGGTGCGCAATTGCTATTCTATATTGGCAACGTATCCATTTCCAATAGAACTTCCTATGGAAATATAATAGGTTTATAGAAATTGAATGAAATATGCTCTTTGTGTATCCAGTCCTTCGGAGCATAGAGAATGCCTAGCTAGTTTGGTTTGAGTACATTAAATTCTTAATACAAGCTCCGCACTTCTATGGGCACAAGGTTATGGGTCGACAATTTAGTAGTAGTTTTTCCAAGGGCCATTTTGGGAACTTTGTGTGAAAGGGCAAGTTTGGTCTCGTCTGAGTGTGCATCATCGTCCACTGCCATGGCCTCATTGAGGCACTGGTAGCACAAAGTGGTGTATCAAAAATGACTTTATGATGCTTACAAATTGAAGTTATATCTTTTAATCCATCTCCTATCTATTACATATAGATGTTTCTCAAATTATACCTAATTATACATTCACTGACTCATTCATTCATAGGGGATTAAAATTGTAACCATATTTCGTAAGTGTCACTGACTTGAAATTTTTTCAACGTACTGGCCATTGCATTTAACCAAGAAGAAAAAAAATGATTTTTAGCTTCAGAGTCATGTGTTCGATGCTGACTACTATGGAAAAACAGTGGATATTGGTCACTAATGATCCGGAAAGGTATGCAAATTTCTATATAGTCAATGAACGTGTGATAACCAAACTAAACTAGCTTTATGGTAAAACTTAATCCAAAGTTTGAAAATTATAATAAATATTTGAGTGCATTTGAAGCTTTATTTGCAGCAGAGATACAATAACCATAGACGGCAATAGAAAGAGATGGCAAACAAAAGCAAAAAACTCCTATGAGCACACAGACGAAAATTGTAAGTTTGCATTAGTTGAGGTGAACTTAAAGTGGGACTAAGCAATGCCGTACCTATGTTCATTGAACCCCAGCAGCTGGGGCAGAAACATTAGAAACCTTTGGATGCTGTTGTATAGGCACAGGGAAAACTGACTACTTCTTCAATATATTAACAGGACTTTGGAGGTAATGAATCAACATAGGGTTACAAATTTTAGAGTAAATAGGTTTAAGCCTAGAATATTTTGGAAATATATAAATAAAATTGGACAAAATAATTCAATTATTTTAAGGCCATAATTAAGAACTATTGTTTTATAGGTACCCATATGGAGAGGTCTTCTGGTGTTCTGGTAACTTCAAAAGAGAGCTACCCTAGCAGAATAAAATTCTCACTATGGAGTGGTGTGATGCCTCCTCCAGGTCGAGAGATTCTGCCCATCGAGTGGGTCTGGGTACCACGGGGTAGCTCTCAAATGAACGGTACCATTTTCAGAATACAGTTCTCTTCAGGGGAGGTGTAACGCCTCTCCTGTTTGAGAGGTTCTTCCCATGGAAAGAGGGTCTGTGTACCTCATGGTATCACTCAATAGAAAGCTACCTTTGGCAAAATAATATTCTCATCGACGATCAGGATTCCGATTGAGATGTTTTGCCCTTCAAGACTTTATGGTAGCTATCAAAAGAGAGATACCATTTGCAGATACAATTCTCATCACCGAGAGGCATTTTGCCTCTCTTGATAGAGAAGTTCTGCCCATTATGGGACTAAAACTTGAAGATTTCATGTAGAGGGTCTGATCTGACCTCTCATGATGAGTGAGACGTTTTGATAATGGATGCGCTTTGAAGAAGGCATCTTATTTGAGATTATCGTTGGATGGAGGGATTCCAATGCCTTCCCAATTGGTGATGACAAAATAAGGTATGTTTTTCTTAAGATTATAGAATATATTTTTTAAGTATTGGTGTCTCATTATCATAAGAAAATAAAAATTTTTATGATTTAAATTTTTTAATTGAATATTCATGGTGTCTTTTCAAACCTTTCAGGAATGTGGAGCTAACAAGTACCTTATTGATTTAGATCTACTGGTTTACCTACTTTAAATTCTCCTCCTAAACCATCCTGTGGAAGAGAAAAATTGTAAAATGCATAGGAATAGCAGCACATTCTAAATTGCTTTGGCAAGATAAGTCATTCTGTACCTAATGATCTTGACTTAATAACCATCACCTACTACAAAGCTAAGATGTGCTAGAAATCGATGAACCACATACTGCAGGTTAGTTTGGGAAGGCTCGTGCAGGCTCTCCTCTTGAATAATCTAAGGTAAATCTTTTATCATTTAATAGATCCTCATTTCAATATAGGTTTAGCACTATGCATCCAAAATTGTAATTTCCTTGTTTAATTGCTTTGTAATCATCTAATATGATCTGCTGCTATTACTGGAATTTAAATTGGCATTCATAATTATAATAAATATATTATGTGTTCGTCCTATTATTCATATAGAGAATATGCACTGAATGTTCCACAAATAATACCAGAAGCTCCAGAGTGCTGCAGCTTGCGAGTAAAGTGGAGAATGGTGGAAATGGACCACTACAGTCTACAGTATGGGACAGTTGCTTAAGAGAGACACCAAGTTGCGGAGACATTCATTGGAAGAATGTACCAGGCCTATTGACGGCTCCTATTTAGGCGAGGGAAGTATAACGGCAGCCACTGAGTGCTTTAAGGGTGGCTGCAGAGTAAGATATTATTGCATATATTGTTTTCAATTCATTGTTTTTAAATGCGTCTCAGAGTTTTCCAATACAATGCAAGACCTAATTATTTCTTTGATCGAGTTTCGATGGTGTTATATCATGTCCATTTATGTTTTTAATCGGTAATGATAAGTTAATTGGGTTTCATGTATGATACACTGGATTAAGATGGTGTGATGGGGAAAATCAGGAATTTTTTTCATATGCTCTTGCTCCAGTTTGCCTCTGTTGAATTGTTGTGGTTTTCCGTTCGTTCTGTTGAGGTACTGTTAAATCCTCTCCTTTCAAAATATCTCTGCTCCGGCTTTCCTTTCACATTGCTCTATGCTAGATTTGAGGACATATGATCATAATATTCTGGGGGTTCATAATTTTTTATATATATTTCATGCCTTATTTGAGTTTAAATAAATATTTAGATATAATATTGCAATTACTGTCAATATGTTCTGTTATACAGGTTGCAATACAATTTCGTCAATTTGCTTTAGTCAGCCAATGTCTGCCATCTTAACAAGCAGATTTTATTATAGTTATAGGAATATTTCCAATTGGAGATCATGGACAAAGTTTGTGTGATGTATTTCTGCAAATCTGATTGATTTCAATAATCATCCTTGTGGTTACTTTACATTTAAGATGTCTTTTGGTTTGCTTTGTTGGATTCCTTTTTCTTTAATTCAATGAAATAATGAAAGCGTAAAATGCAATGGGTTGTCTGTAACCTAAACTGTTTAGACTCTTTGAATAGCGGTAGAAGATTTTATACATTTCTATTGCAAACATACAATATACAATGTATTTTAGGGTCAATTCCTTCATACTTATTGGATTTTTACTTTCTCCATATTCATAGTATATAGAAAGTATTGTTTTCATGAAAAAATTTGATTATGAGATTTCAACGGAAATACATATTTGGGGTCCCTAGAATTGGTTCTGACAATTTTTGGAATAATGTCTGCATCTGTGTGTGTGTGTGTGTGTGTGCTTGTGGGCGATCTAACGCGAAAACTATTAGCCCTATCAGTACCAAACTTCACATATATACTGTGGTGTGCTGATGGAGTTAATAATTTTTTGGAGCAAATGGTTTACTTGGAAGTTGAGCTTTTTTTATTCTTGGAAGCAAATTTCCTTTTTTTTTGAAATATCTCAAACAAATGATACTTAGGTATATACTATTGTTTTAGAAAATGTAATTTTCTATAACTGCCGTATTGAACATATTTTTATCACTGATTGCTAAGGACTTATTTGTGAAAGACTGATAAACCGGAAGTAGCTGATTATGTACTTTGTGGGCACTTTTATATGAAAATTATTTGTTTTATCAACGTCAAATTTCATATATAGTACTTTGGTTGGTGTCGTTAGAGTTGATTAGTTTCTGGTCTAAAATGGTTAGCTGGAAGTCAAGCTCTACTTTTCAAGGCTCGTTTCTGATTTTTGCAAAATATCTCCATTAATCTGATACTTAGGTATATACAATTTTTTATAATAGTTTTAGAAAATGCAATTTAATATAACTTTTGTGTGGAAGATATTTTTGTATAACTGATTGTTTAGGAGTTATTCATGAAATACTGATCAACGGGAAGTTGCTGAATATCTACTTAAGGAAAAATATGAGACCTAAGTTTTAAAATTTTCATGAGTTATTTATTAATATTATTCTTTTTCAGGTGCGCAATTGCTATTCTATATTGGCAACGTATCCATTTCCAATAGAACTTCCTATGGAAATATAATAGGTTCATAGAAATTGAATGAAATATGCTCTTTGTGTATCCAGTCCTTCGGAGCATAGAGAATGCCTAGCTAGTTTGGTTTGAGTACATTAAATTCTTAATACAAGCTCCGCACTTCTATGGGCACAAGGTTATGGGTCGACAATTTAGTAGTAGTTTTTCCAAGGGCCATTTTGGGAACTTTGTGTGAAAGGGCAAGTTTGGTCTCGTCTGAGTGTGCATCATCGTCCACTGCCATGGCCTCATTGAGGCACTGGTAGCACAAAGTGGTGTATCAAAAATGACTTTATGATGCTTACAAATTGAAGTTATATCTTTTAATCCATCTCCTATCTATTACATATAGATGTTTCTCAAATTATACCTAATTATACATTCACTGACTCATTCATTCATAGGGGATTAAAATTGTAACCATATTTCGTAAGTGTCACTGACTTGAAATTTTTTCAACGTACTGGCCATTGCATTTAACCAAGAAGAAAAAAAATGATTTTTAGCTTCAGAGTCATGTGTTTGATGCTGACTACTATGGAAAAACAGTGGATATTGGTCACTAATGATCCGGAAAGGTATGCAAATTTCTATATAGTCAATGAACGTGTGATAACCAAACTAAACTAGCTTTATGGTAAAACTTAATCCAAAGTTTGAAAATTATAATAAATATTTGAGTGCATTTGAAGCTTTATTTGCAGCAGAGATACAATAACCATGGACGGCATTAGAAAGAGATGGCAAACAAAAGCAAAAAACTCCTATGAGCACACAGACGAAAATTGTAAGTTTGCATTAGTTGAGGTGAACTTAAAGTGGGACTAAGCAATGCCGTACCTATGTTCATTGAACCCCAGCAGCTGGGGCAGAAACATTAGAAACCTTTGGATGCTGTTGTATAGGCACAGGGAAAACTGACTACTTCTTCAATATATTAACAGGACTTTGGAGGTAATGAATCAACATAGGGTTACAAATTTTAGAGTAAATAGGTTTAAGCCTAGAATATTTTGGAAATATCTAAATAAAATGGGACAAAATAATTCAATTATTTTAAGGCCATAATTAAGAACTTTTGTTTTATAGGTACCCATATGGAGAGGTCTTCTGGTGTTCTGGTAACTTCAAAAGAGAGCTACCCTAGCAGAATAAAATTCTCACTATGGAGTGGTGTGATGCCTCCTCCAGGTCGAGAGATTCTGCCCATCGAGTGGGTCTGGGTACCACGGGGTAGCTCTCAAATGAACGGTACCATTTTCAGAATACAGTTCTCTTCAGGGGAGGTGTAACGCCTCTCCTGTTTGAGAGGTTCTGCCCATGGAAAGAGGGTCTGTGTACCTCATGGTATCACTCAATAGAAAGCTACCTTTGGCAAAATAATATTCTCATCGACGATCAGGATTCCGATTGAGATGTTTTGCCCTTCAAGACTTTCTGGTAGCTATCAAAAGAGAGATACCATTTGCAGATACAATTCTCATCACCGAGAGGCATTTTGCCTCTCTTGATAGAGAAGTTCTGCCCATTATGGGACTAAAACTTGAAAATTTCATGTAGAGGGTCTGATCTGACCTCTCATGATGAGTGAGACGTTTTGATAATGGATGTGCTTTGAAGAAGGCATCTTATTTGAGATTATCGTTGGATGGAGGGATTCCAATGCCTTCCCAATTGGTGATGACAAAATAAGGTATGTTTTTCTTAAGATTATAGAATATATTTTTTAAGTATTGGTGTCTCATTATCATAAGAAAATAAAAATTTTTATGATTTAAATTTTTTAATTGAATATTCATGGTGTCTTTTCAAACCTTTCAGGAATGTGGAGCTAACAAGTACCTTATTGATTTAGATCTACTGGTTTACCTACTTTAAATTCTCCTCCTAAACCATCCTGTGGAAGAGAAAAATTGTAAAATGCATAGGAATAGCAGCACATTCTAAATTGCTTTGGCAAGATAAGTCATTCTGTACCTAATGATCTTGACTTAATAACCATCACCTACTACAAAGCTAAGATGTGCTAGAAATCGATGAACCACATACTGCAGGTTAGTTTGGGAAGGCTCGTGCAGGCTCTCCTCTTGAATAATCTAAGGTAAATCTTTTATCATTTAATAGATCCTCATTTCAATATAGGTTTAGCACTATGCATCCAAAATTGTAATTTCCTTGTTTAATTGCTTTGTAATCATCTAATATGATCTGCTGCTATTACTGGAATTTAAATTGGCATTCATAATTATAATAAATATATTATGTGTTCGTCCTATTATTCATATAGAGAATATGCACTGAATGTTCCACAAATAATACCAGAAGCTCCAGAGTGCTGCAGCTTGCGAGTAAAGTGGAGAATGGTGGAAATGGACCACTACAGTCTATAGTATGGGACAGTTGCTTAAGAGAGACACCAAGTTGCGGAGACATTCATTGGAAGAATGTACCAGGCCTATTGACGGCTCCTATTTAGGCGTGGGAAGTATAACGGCAGCCACTGAGTGCTTTAAGGGTGGCTGCAGAGTAAGATATTATTGCATATATTGTTTTCAATTCATTGTTTTTAAATGCGTCTCAGAGTTTTCCAATACAATGCAAGACCTAATTATTTCTTTGATCGAGTTTTGATGGTGTTATATCATGTCCATTTATGTTTTTAATCGGTAATGATAAGTTAATTGGGTTTCATGTATGATACACTGGATTAAGATGGTGTGATGGGGAAAATCAGGAATTTTTTTCATATGCTCTTGCTCCAGTTTGCCTCTGTTGAATTGTTGTGGTTTTCCGTTCGTTCTGTTGAGGTACTGTTAAATCCTCTCCTTTCAAAATATCTCTGCTCCGGCTTTTCCTTTCACATTGCTCTATGCTAGATTTGGGGACATATGATCATAATATTCTGGGGGTTCATAATTTTTTATATATATTTCATGCCTTATTTGAGTTATAATATATATTTAGATATAATATTGCAATTACTGTCAATATGTTCTGTTATACAGGTTGCAATACAATTTCGTCAATTTGCTTTAGTCAGCCAATGTCTGCCATCTTAACAAGCAGATTTTATTATAGTTATAGGAATATTTCCAATTGGAGATCATGGACAAAGTTTGTGTGATGTATTTCTGCAAATCTGATTTATTTCAATAATCATCCTTGTGGTTACTTTACATTTAAGATGTCTTTTGGTTTGCTTTGTTGGATTCCTTTTTCTTTAATTCAATGAAATAATGAAAGCGTAAAATGCAATGGGTGGTCTGTAACCTAAACTGTTTAGACTCTTTGAATAGCGGTAGAAGATTTTACACATTTCTATTGCAAACATACAATATACAATGTATTTTAGGGTCAATTCCTTCATACTTATTGGATTTTTACTTTCTCCATATTCATAGTATATAGAAAGTATTGTTTTCATGAAAAAATTTGATTATGAGATTTCAACGGAAATACATATTTGGGGTCCCTAGAATTGGTTCTGACAATTTTTGGAATAATGTCTGCATCTGTGTGTGTGTGTGTGTGCTTGTGGGCGATCTAACGCGAAAACTATTAGCCCTATCAGTACCAAACTTCACATATATACTGTGGTGTGCTGATGGAGTTAATAATTTTTTGGAGCAAATGGTTTACTTGGAAGTTGAGCTTTTTTATTCTTGGAAGCAAATTTCCTTTTTTTTTGAAATATCTCAAACAAATGATACTTAGGTATATACTATTGTTTTAGAAAATGTAATTTTCTATAACTGCCGTATTGAACATATTTTTATCACTGATTGCTAAGGAGTTATTTGTGAAATACTGATAAACCGGAAGTAGCTGATTATGTACTTTGTGGGCACTTTTATATGAAAATTATTTGTTTTATCAACGTCAAATTTCATATATAGTACTTTGGTTGGTGTCGTTAGAGTTGATTAGTTTCTGGTCTAAAATGGTTAGCTGGAAGTCAAGCTCTACTTTTCAAGGCTCGTTTCTGATTTTTGCAAAATATCTCCATTAATCTGATACTTAGGTATATACAATTTTTTATAATAGTTTTAGAAAATGCAATTTAATATAACTTTTGTGTGGAAGATATTTTTGTATAACTGATTGTTTAGGAGTTATTCATGAAATACTGATCAACGGGAAGTTGCTGAATATCTACTTAAGGAAAAATATGAGACCTAAGTTTTAAAATTTTCATGAGTTATTTATTAATATTATTCTTTTTCAGGTGCGCAATTGCTATTCTATATTGGCAACGTATCCATTTCCAATAGAACTTCCTATGGAAATATAATAGGTTCATAGAAATTGAATGAAATATGCTCTTTGTGTATCCAGTCCTTCGGAGCATAGAGAATGCCTAGCTAGTTTGGTTTGAGTACATTAAATTCTTAATACAAGCTCCGCACTTCTATGGGCACAAGGTTATGGGTCGACAATTTAGTAGTAGTTTTTCCAAGGGCCATTTTGGGAACTTTGTGTGAAAGGGCAAGTTTGGTCTCGTCTGAGTGTGCATCATCGTCCACTGCCATGGCCTCATTGAGGCACTGGTAGCACAAAGTGGTGTATCAAAAATGACTTTATGATGCTTACAAATTGAAGTTATATCTTTTAATCCATCTCCTATCTATTACATATAGATGTTTCTCAAATTATACCTAATTATACATTCACTGACTCATTCATTCATAGGGGATTAAAATTGTAACCATATTTCGTAAGTGTCACTGACTTGAAATTTTTTCAACGTACTGGCCATTGCATTTAACCAAGAAGAAAAAAAATGATTTTTAGCTTCAGAGTCATGTGTTCGATGCTGACTACTATGGAAAAACAGTGGATATTGGTCACTAATGATCCGGAAAGGTATGCAAATTTCTATATAGTCAATGAACGTGTGATAACCAAACTAAACTAGCTTTATGGTAAAACTTAATCCAAAGTTTGAAAATTATAATAAATATTTGAGTGCATTTGAAGCTTTATTTGCAGCAGAGATACAATAACCATAGACGGCATTAGAAAGAGATGGCAAACAAAAGCAAAAAACTCCTATGAGCACACAGACGAAAATTGTAAGTTTGCATTAGTTGAGGTGAACTTAAAGTGGGACTAAGCAATGCCGTACCTATGTTCATTGAACCCCAGCAGCTGGGGCAGAAACATTAGAAACCTTTGGATGCTGTTGTATAGGCACAGGGAAAACTGACTACTTCTTCAATATATTAACAGGACTTTGGAGGTAATGAATCAACATAGGGTTACAAATTTTAGAGTAAATAGGTTTAAGCCTAGAATATTTTGGAAATATCTAAATAAAATTGGACAAAATAATTCAATTATTTTAAGGCCATAATTAAGAACTATTGTTTTATAGGTACCCATATGGAGAGGTCTTCTGGTGTTCTGGTAACTTCAAAAGAGAGCTACCCTAGCAGAATAAAATTCTCACTATGGAGTGGTGTGATGCCTCCTCCAGGTCGAGAGATTCTGCCCATCGAGTGGGTCTGGGTACCACGGGGTAGCTCTCAAATGAACGGTACCATTTTCAGAATACAGTTCTCTTCAGGGGAGGTGTAACGCCTCTCCTGTTAGAGAGGTTCTGCCCATGGAAAGAGGGTCTGTGTACCTCATGGTATCACTCAATAGAAAGCTACCTTTGGCAAAATAATATTCTCATCGACGATCAGGATTCCGATTGAGATGTTTTGCCCTTCAAGACTTTCTGGTAGCTATCAAAAGAGAGATACCATTTGCAGATACAATTCTCATCACCGAGAGGCATTTTGCCTCTCTTGATAGAGAAGTTCTGCCCATTATGGGACTAAAACTTGAAGATTTCATGTAGAGGGTCTGATCTGACCTCTCATGATGAGTGAGACGTTTTGATAATGGATGCGCTTTGAAGAAGGCATCTTATTTGAGATTATCGTTGGATGGAGGGATTCCAATGCCTTCCCAATTGGTGATGACAAAATAAGGTATGTTTTTCTTAAGATTATAGAATATATTTTTTAAGTATTGGTGTCTCATTATCATAAGAAAATAAAAATTTTTATGATTTAAATTTTTTAATTGAATATTCATGGTGTCTTTTCAAACCTTTCAGGAATGTGGAGCTAACAAGTACCTTATTGATTTAGATCTACTGGTTTACCTACTTTAAATTCTCCTCCTAAACCATCCTGTGGAAGAGAAAAATTGTAAAATGCATAGGAATAGCAGCACATTCTAAATTGCTTTGGCAAGATAAGTCATTCTGTACCTAATGATCTTGACTTAATAACCATCACCTACTACAAAGCTAAGATGTGCTAGAAATCGATGAACCACATACTGCAGGTTAGTTTGGGAAGGCTCGTGCAGGCTCTCCTCTTGAATAATCTAAGGTAAATCTTTTATCATTTAATAGATCCTCATTTCAATATAGGTTTAGCACTATGCATCCAAAATTGTAATTTCCTTGTTTAATTGCTTTGTAATCATCTAATATGATCTGCTGCTATTACTGGAATTTAAATTGGCATTTATAATTATAATAAATATATTATGTGTTCGTCCTATTATTCATATAGAGAATATGCACTGAATGTTCCACAAATAATAACAGAAGCTCCAGAGTGCTGCAGCTTGTGAGTAAAGTGGAAAATGGTGGAAATGGACCACTACAGTCTATAGTATGGGACAGTTGCTTAAGAGAGACACCAAGTTGCGGAGACATTCATTGGAAGAATGTACCAGGCCTATTGACGGCTCCTATTTAGGCGAGGGAAGTATAACGGCAGCCACTGAGTGCTTTAAGGGTGGCTGCAGAGTAAGATATTATTGCATATATTGTGTTCAATTCATTGTTTTTAAATGCGTCTAAAAGTTTTCCAATACAATGCAAGACCTAATTATTTCTTTGATCGAGTTTCGATGGTGTTATATCATGTCCATTAATGTTTTTAATTGGTAATGATAAGTTAATTCGATTTCAAGTATGATACACTGGATTAAGATGGTGTGATGGGGAAAATCAGGAATTTTTTCATATGCTCTTGCTCCAGTTTGCCTCTATTGAATTGTTCTGGTTTTCTGTTCGTTTTTTGAAGTACTGTTAAATCCTCTTCTTTCAATATATCTCTGCTCCGGCTTTTCCTTTCACATTGCTCTATGCTAGATTTGGGGATACATGATCATAATATTCTGAGGGGTTCATATTTTTTTATATATATTTCATGCCTTATTTGAGTTATAATATATATTTAGATATAATATTGCAATTACTGTCAATATGTTCTGTTATACAGGTTGCAATACAATTTCGTCAATTTGCTTTAGTCAGCCAATGTCTGCCATCTTAACAAGCAGATTTGTTTATAGTTATAAGAATATTTCCAATTTGAGATCATGGACGCTGTTTGTGGGATGTATTTCTGGAAATCTGATTTATTTCAATAATCATCCTTGTGGTTACTTTACATTTAAGATTTCTTTTGGTTTGCTTTGTTGGATTTCTTTTTCTTAAATTTAATGAAATAATGGAAGCGTAAAATGCAATGGGTCTTCTGTAACCTAAACTGTTTAGACTCTTTGAATAGGGGTAGAAGATTTTACACGTTTTTTATTGCAAACATACAATATACAATGTATTTTAGGGTCAATTCCTTCATACTTATTGGATTTTTACTTTCTCCATATTCATAGTATATAGAAAGTATTGTTTTCATGAAAAAATATTATTATGAGATTTCAACTGAAATACATGTTTTTGGGTCCCTAGAATAGGTTCTGACAATTTTTGGAGTAATGTCTGCGTCTGTGTGTGTGTGTGCTTGTGGGCGCTCTAACGCGAAATTTTTTAGCCCTATCAGTACAAAACTTCACATATATACTGAGGTGTTTTGACAGAGTTGATAATTTTTTGGAGCACATGGTTTACTTGGAAGTTGAGCTTTTTTATTCTTGGAAGCAAATTTCCTTTTTTGTGAAATATCTCAAACAAATGATATTTAGGTACATACTATTGTTTACATATATTGTTTTCAATTCATTGTTTTTAATTGCATCTCTAAGTTTTCTAATACAATGCAAGACCAAATTATTTCTTTGATCGAGTTTCAATGGTGTTATATCATGTCAATTTATGTTTTAATGGGTAATGATAAGTTACTTTGGTTTTAAGTATGATACACTGGATTTAGATGGTGTGATGGGGAAAATCAAGAGTTCTTTTCATATGCTCTTGCTCCAGTTTGCCTCTGTTGAATTGTTATTGTTTTCCGTTCGTTCTGTTGAAGTACTGTTAAATCCTTTCCTTTCAAAATATCTTTGCTCCAACTTTTTTCTTTCACTTTGATCATGCTCAATTTGGGGGGAAATGATCATAATATCCTGGGGAGTTCATAATTTTTTTATATATATTTCATTCCTTATTTGAGTTATAATATATATTTAGGTATTATATTGCAATATAATTTTTTTAAGTGCTTCTATTCTTTTCAGGTCATTCTATTTATTCAAAACCTCAAGATGTTTTTGCATCTGACACTAGGCTTCTCTACTTTTTTAAAAGTATGTTTATTGAGATTTTCAAATTTTTTATGAATGATTTATGGTTGAAACTTTGACCATGCATATAAACAGAAGTAATTGATCATGAGCGCAGCTAATCTTTTTCCTTATGATCATTGGTTTGACGCACGGTTTGGAATCCATCAATCAATTAAACGCAAATATAGAGTTCCATTTTAAGAGATTCGCGATAATTGACTTGGGATTTTAGAAATTGTCAGATTATCTCGAAGCAAATTTCTCCTTGTCATTTTGTCATAAAAAAGTCCTTGGTTCAACACCAGGTATGCTGAATACAGAATCGAATTATATATGGAATAATTTAGATGCCTATGCCTTGGGTGGGTGAATATTTCTCCCATTTATGAAAAATTGCCGCAACTTTTAATAATTTTTCAATCTCTTTTCCTATTATATGCAAACATAAAATACTGCATGTAAATAGAGATCATAAATACATTTCATGTAAGAATTTAACGGTTTCTCGGAAGAAAAATTCCATCATTAATTTTAAGCGATAGACTTGCAATAAATTGTTTAAATATTTTTATTTTACATCACAGTCAGGTATTAATTACATAAAAAAATAAACAGTCTTCAAAATCAGAAATTTTTGTTAATAATTTGCTATTGAAGTTAATTTTAGCATTTTTTAGGCTTAAAAAATCACGCTAAAACCTTAACTGAAGAGCAGGGAGCATATATGGTATGCGATGTGGACTTGAGCTTTTAAAGTATCTGTCAAGATAAATATATTGGCATATAGCTGAATCACCTTATTTCATGAGTAAATAAACTCAAGTCCAAATACATCACAAGAATATATATTAACAGTTGTAGCATTTATGTTTAGTATGCCTGAATATGTTTAAAAATCAACAAAGTATACCTAAAAGCTTATACTTTTACTCCTCTTTTTGATGGTGTTGGTGATGGTGACTTTTTGAGTCCTTTTCTTGTATAATAATGTATTTATCTTATGATTGATGCTACATAAACTTGCTACAGATGTCTCAATTAGGCCATTTTGAATTTTTACTGATCATTTTTCAACAATTCTTTACTACTTACATCACATCTGTATTTGTTGGTGTTCTTGAGTTTTGAGCAGTGAAATTACGGCTTAATATTTATATCCAAACAACATGATTATAGCAAGAAGCCATCAATGCTTGTTTCTACTTTTTAATCGTATATTTCAGGAAATATCGCAACATTGTAGATGAGAGGACTTTTAGAGGTGACTAAGTTGTTTTCCTCAAAGCAAAACAGTACCTTTGGATTGTCTCAGAAAAACTCTGAATCTATGACACTGTGTTTGTTAGGAATCTTTGTGATTTTATTGATATATTCTATAACTTTACTATTCTCATATTATAATTGACCAGAAAATGTCATACAATCTTGAGTTTTATCAACTTATATATTTTTTATAAGTGCTGCGAATTGTATTCTTATCATCGGAAGGTAGATATGTTAACCAACAACAGTAAAAGTGAATTTGTGAAAATTGAAAAATTCGACCTCCAGATTTAAACCAAAATAGATGTTTTGTGGCCCATAACGTTTGTTTTTGCTATTTTCCCGAACATGTCTGTCTGTGTGTGTCTGAGGTAAAAAAATTGTGGGCGCTCTATCTTAAAAGGTAATTATCCGATCTTTTCCAATATTCATATTTAGTATTTTCCTAACATTGCCAATAGTTTTTTAGTTTTTGATTAATATCGCTTAACCGGAAGTTGTGGTTTGGCTGTAACAAAATTTTGTTTCATCAATATCTCTGTCAGAATGCAATGTAGGTATATACAATTATGCACAAATGTTATAGATAATAATAATGCACTTTACTACAAATTTTGTTTGAATCATTTTTTCCCAAGACTGATGGTTTAGGTGTTATTCTTGAATAGTGGTTTACCGGAAGTTGTTGTTTATCCAGAAATGGAAGTTTTTCATACATCTCTCTGTCACAATGCAATGTAGGTATATACAATTACACACAAAAGTTATACACAATATACTTCACTAAAACTTTTTTTGATATTTGTTTTGTAACACTCATTATTTTTGAGTTATTTATATATTACCGACATAGGCTTCTGTTTTCAATAAATATGGAGAAAGTTGTGTTGGCCACATCAGATTTTTTTAAGTGCTTCCACTTCATATACATTTGATATTTTTCAGTTATTGGTGTTTAATCTCTGCATCTGTTTAGGCGCTGTGACTGCATTTGTGTTCTTTGATCGAGATCCATGCTACACATTTTAGCATTGGGGCACAAGTCAGCTCCGTAATACACTTACTTTCTGCAAAGAATATTCATTGGTTGTTTTAGAGTGACATAAAATATATTTCATTTGTGTTTGTTCATTGATTTTGATATCCATTTGTGCCTTTCCTAAAATATCTCCTTAAACATGATGTTTCTTATCCTAATGCTATCTTCGAATAAATTTTTAGTATCCTTAAACAAACATTGTCTTCATCAAATAAAGTTTTCATTCAAAGGATATGAGTTCTAATATATAGGTGTTTTTACATATTTTATTATAAATTTGTTTTGTTTGTTTATTGGTTTGGAAATAATTATAGCCTAGCATTTTCTATGTAGCCTTAATTATGAGATATGTGTTACTATCAACTCTATAACAATTGTATTTATCAATTTAAATATTCCCCTTGAGAATCAATGAGCACTTCAACTAGTCTTCTATATTACTATATATGTAAAATATAAAATAGTGTGTTTGTGCATGTTTACTAAATACTCGAGAACCAAGAGTCACACAACTTAGAAATATTCTACATTATTAAAAGTTAACTCCACGCAGAGGCTACTTACAGGCTACTCTTTATTTCCCTGAAGTCCATGTTTTGTACCCAGACGGGTGAAAACGTTTTCTTGATAAATAAATGTCAAGGTCATTTTTTTGTTGCAAGGTTAATTTGTTTTTCAAAATTAAATTAGAAATAATTGTTGTAGGAAGTCTAATTAAGCACCATAAGAAAAAAATAGAATAAAGATTCTTTTTGTAATCCTGGAATATCGTTTGATATTCAAGGTTGCGCACATTTTGATAAAGTATGTGAATATTTTATTGAAATTGTACTTGTAAACAACCCAACCCCCTGACAATAAAGGCGATTGTTAAGTCCCCAGCTCATGTATTTATCGGTAAAAACACATTGAGAAAATATGCCCAACTCAAATTAATGTTAGGAATAAGTGCTAGATTATATGAAGAGGGAGAAATTTAAGGAGATATTAGTAACTGCAGCTATGAATGATATACTGTGAAGAATCGAGCATACCAAGGAAAAAAAAACAGTATTTTAGAAAGTTTTTCTAATTTTATGGAAGCATCTGTATCAACCAAGTTTTATTCATATCAATGTAATTGTTAATTAAAGATTAAAACGTTTATTTTATTCCACGTCCTTGGATGGATGCACGCTCCAAGAAACGTAGTACATACCTGCATCCATATGTACTATGGCATACATCAGTTTGCATCTAAAAGCCAGAATCTCATTCATTTTATGTGATCGCATATCTTATTGCGGCTTTATTTTACATTCTGCTAATTAGGGGCATTCAATTAACGCATTCACCTTGATGATATTGTTAAATATGCACAAACTTGCCGGCAGAATTCTCCGGATTCTACCTGCGATGGCTAGCCGTCGTACTGATGCAGGAGCTAACAGAATAGCATCGAGAGCTCGCAGAGTCGGTTTGCGATCCTAACTGACGGAGAGGCAATGGTACCAACGGAAAATTAGTTACAGAATATGGTCCCTGTATTGGAATATAGTTTTTTAGTTAATTTAATTTGTTATTTAGTGAATTATTTTATTTGAATTTAATTCAACATTTATATTGCATTTAATTACGTGGGGTTAATGTTAAAACTCTCCCAAGTGTAGCTAATATGCAATTACTGTGATGCATAAGCTATAATACATTAATGCAAATATCATATTCAGCGGTAAATGAGGAAGTAAAATACATTTATGCTATATGACAGTGTCCAAATTATTGCAGCTTGTTTTTTTCTCAAAGTGAATCTATTATATATATAGACGCTTCTCCGGATATACCTATATAAAAGTTATATATATATATATATATATATATATATATATATATATATATATAGGAAGTCAAAATTCTAACATTGTTCCACAAGTGCCACCGACTTGAAATTTGTACGACGTTATGGCCATAACGTGTAACCTGCAGGAAAAAGCCAACTTTGAACCTTGGTGTCATGGGTTCGATTCCAGAGGGCCCCAAATTCGCGATTTTCCCCTTAAGAATACATGGCGGGGATTTTCGAAAAATTTTTTGAGGCACTTCCCGGAAAAGTAGAGAATTGAAAAATCAGGGATTGCTAGCTAGAAGACATCGCCGAATATGGTCCATGGTTCGATGCTAGGTTGGGGCAAAAATTGGCCGTTTAAAATGCAATGCGACTATATTGAAGATTTTTTTTTTATCCTTTCCCGATAACATGGATTCTTGAAACTCGGCATTTGGATAGATATCATGAATATATTTCATAATCAAATTTTTTTTGTTCGCTGATGGTCCTTGGTTTGATCCCAGAGGGCCATTTGCACTTCTCAATGCATTTCTTACGAAGATAACGGAAACATAATTTAGGTACTTCCGGGCTTGCTATCGACTTCAAAAATTGCATGATGGAAAAGCAAGTCCTTACAAATCAAACTGTGCATTCACAGCTTACAATATTTCCTGGGTTCGACACCAGGTGTCTCTGCAATCAGAAGTTGATCCGATTTTTAGGAATTATTTTGAAACCTTTCCCAATAAAATAGAAACTTGAAATTCGGCATATAGATAGAGAACATAAATAAATTTCAGGAACATGTTTTAGATTTCCAAGGTCGTCCTTGGTTCAAATCCAGTCAGCAATTTACATTCGTGAAAATAAGAACGTCTTCTGAGGCAGTTGTAGCCAATATTTCTGCTTGAATTTTCACACATAGTTAGAGGTGGTGATCTTCTATTGTGTTTCAAAATAGGTTTACTAGTAAGACCCGGGTTCGATGCCAGACGATGAAATTTCAGCGAATTTTAAGAGAAATTTCAATCGTTTTTTTTCCTTTTGAAGACCATCATGATATGATGCCGATATAAAATAAGTATTGGAATTCTGCTTGCAGTATGCAAGCTACATTTTACTCGTAATTATATATAATAGCTAGCTGAAATGCCCGTTGATCTTCAACGGAAAAATAAACAATTATAATTACCAGTGTCACCGACTGAATTCTTGTTGTAACAGAGACTTCATAATTGTAGGATGATTGCCAATGCCAGGCTAAGATAATTTTGAAAGCAATAAACAAAAAAAGTCTAAATAATATCTACAATCTACTCAATATTTTATCTCACATATTTTGAATGAATAATTCCTTCACCTAAGACAACATTCATTTTAAAAATGTAAATTTAGATATTAAGTTAACATTATTTTATTGATTTTATTTTCTAGATAGTATTTTATGGATTATATTTATTTTTCCTGGCTATATTTCTTATTGCAATAGTATTTTATAATACTGTAGATGTTTTTATTGTAAACTGTCAATGAGATAACACTTGTGATAAATATATTATTATTATCTACAACGTTGTATATGTAGTGAGGTAAGATGCAATATCAGTTACTATGAAGAAAGAGCATTGAGAAAGAAAATATGTTGGTCCACATCATGAACTGGAAAACCTCTCCTCAGCCTATGCTCCAGATATAAGTTGAGGATAGAAGTGTTGTCATATGGATGCTATTCAAAAAGCATGGAATAAAGTAAGGTATTGATGTGTTCTTTATGTATTTTCTCATGTACTACAACGTTCTAATTAATTCAAATTTTCCATAAAAATAGAAAGATTTTGTATCTTTGATTATTAATTTCCTCTCAAAACTTTGAAATTTATTGTGAGATAAATAATTATTTTGCAAAATACGCCAATGTGTAGTCAAATTCTGATTTTTGTATACACTTCAAGAGCTTTCTCACAATATTTGTGCGGACAAAAGTTTTTTTAAATTTCCCTGTCTCCTCTTTGTTGTTAGTTAGAGTTTTAACTTGGTAATCTATATTAGGGTAATGTAAAAGTGATGTATTATGGTAAGGTAATGGTTAATGTACATTGAGTTCCGTTTCTGCATATCCTCATTGCAAGGCTTATTCTTATGTATCACTTGGAATTATTATTATTTGTCAGCCAAATATAATGTTATATGCAAAAAATCACGGAAGTGCTAAGAGCTATGGTTTTTAGTCTGTTAACTACAGCAGGCCGTATTAATTTATTTATTAGTTCGCCCTTGATAAATTCATGTATATAAAGTACAAAATTATATTCTAAGTCACAAATAAGGAATTTTATTTGAATGATTTTGAGGAAATGCTAATTCTGTTCATAGAGATACATCACAAACAAGCATTTGCTAGTGGTATTTAATTTTTAAAGGAAAACATAAAGAATTTCAGGAATTATGATTGCATGTTGAAAATGTATGATAATACTTTAAGATTAGCAAAAATCGGAATGTAATACTGAAACTTTATAAACTATTCAATAAATATATTTTGTTGATTGTAAGGTTATAGATAATTGATATATGTTCTATAGTAGTTATATAGTCATTAACTATATTGTAATTATCAGTGTATAACGTACTGTATCATTGTACAGAATGGATTTTTGCTAGTGGATAGAAGGTATTTATAACTATACCACTAAGAGAATGGGTAATCATTCTGCATCACAAAGTAAATGTTGTGCTAATTATCATTTTATTATTTGAAGACTTAGCTTAATTTGTAAAGATATTCAAGGTACATTGTGAAGGGATTTCCCCATGCATGTTTTAATTTTCCCTGAAATTATCAAGTAACAGTGTTAGTGTTTACATTTTAAAGTTTTGAAGATATCACACCAAGTATGATAATCAATTCTCAATCTTTCGAAATTTCGACGAAAGAATGGGCAAAATTGAATAATTTCTCTCAAATTTGAAGTTTTTTCGCCTTAAAATGCCCAAAATTCAAGAAAACCTAGTAAAATAGCGATTCAATACAAAAATTTTGAAGAAGTCTCTCTTTCAAAGTTATGAAAAATTTCACGAAAAAACGGGCGAAAAGTCAACATTTTTGTAAAAAATCATTTATTTGGCTTTAAGTTGCTCTTAACTAGAGAAAATTGTCGCCAAATAACGATTATGCCTTATATTATTATTAAGATTTCAACGAAATTGAACCAAATATGTTAAAAATTCTAAAATGTATCAAAATATTTACTGAAAATATGAGAATAACTCGCGATTCCAGTGAATAATAAAATATATTGGCGCTAAAATGCTTAAAATCGAAAATCCTAGTCAAGTACGGGCTAGTTTTAAAGCTTTCGAAGATATCCACCCAAGTAGTATAACAAATTCCAATATAAATGAAATGTATACGAAAAAACTGATGTGGCCAGCACATGTCTTTCTCCATATATAAGATGTAAATATTTATATACGACAGTAATTTCGAACTCTATATTCCATCTTAACTTGGAAGACGAGTGATTAATATATATATTATTATCTCTGGCGTAACAAACATTATAAATAATATTTTTCGGGACATGATCGATGAAAAACGATTAAATTGGCCTTTCGCCCATAGAACCCAGAGCGCCCACAAAGTACATAATCAGCAGCTTCCGGTTAAACCATCCGGCGAAACCGGTTTCCCCGCCCCCTGCGCCCGCATCATCGAGGAAATCACCTTCCTCCCCCTCGGTAAGACGGCCGGTTCAGCTACCGCCCCTCTCGAGGCGGCAGGAAGATTTTCCGCCCCTCCCAGCTCTCGCCGCCCCCACCTCCCCAGGCGCGCGCAACGAAGAGACACCTGCGCCGCCCGCCGAAAACTTCTCGGCAGGCCGGAGGAGCCCCCCTCCCCCACAGTGCGAGAATCTTCGCCCCTCTGCATCCCCGTCTCCCGGCGGGACGAGCGCAGCGCCTCCGAGCGCGTACCAAAAACCTCGCTCGTACGCAAACAGCGTTAAAAAACACGTCGCGGGCTCGTCGAGCGCCCGAGAAGATGCGCCACCAAAAAGGTCATCACACCTAACACAAACGGACCCAACAGGAAGAGGGGTATTATTTTCCAGACGCTTCCGGACACCACCCTCTTAGAATACGCGATGGCGGAGGGAAAACTCGTGGGAGGAGGCAAGAAAATAACCCACGCTAACCGTCTCGCGAATCAGAGAATTTACCTATACCTGGCGAGCGAAACCCTAGGAACGGAATTTCTGACGGCGCACGGCGGCATCTCCCTAAAAAACACGTGGGTCCCTGCGAGACGCATGGTCACCGTCTCGCAGAAAATCTACCTCAGCAACGTCTTGCCGGAGATACCCAACGACGTTATCACGGAGCTGATGTCCGAAGCCGGAAGGGTGGTGTCGCCCGTTTACAACCTGTTGATGGGTTGGCGATCGGAGGGGTATACGGGAATATCATCTTGGAGGCGGATGGTCCACGTCGTGCTGCGGGACGGTCTCATACTTCCCGAGTCCTTCCTGGGGGACTTCGCCGGCATCCCGCACTGCATATTCGTCCGCGTCGACGACAACCGCTGTTTCCACTGCGGCACGACCGGCCACATCGCCAAGGACTGCCCGCAGAGAAGGCAACAGTAGGAAAAAATTGCGACTGGCCAGCACACCCAACCATTGTCGGATCCGGGCGATCGCCTCGGTACCTCGCCCCCGACGGCACCAACTCCTGCACATACTGCCACTCCCGATGACGAACCAACACTCGCCTCCCCAGACACGCCTGCAGTCATGGACGTTGACGACACGCCGGACAGTCAACCCTCCGCCGCCACCTCGAAGACCCCCCTCTCCCTCTAGGCCCTCGCCAGGTCCGAGGTGGCGAGGCCCGAGCCCACCACACCGGGGCCAGAGAAAACCTGCCCCTAGACTTCTGCGGCGGTCGGGCCCGTCAAGCGGAAAACTGATGCTACCCTTGAGCGGGATTCCCAGTACCTGCCTGGGAAGAGCCCGAGCAGCAAACAATTGAAGACCGACTCGGCTGCGGGAGGCGACGACGAAGGTCTAAAGCAATTCGCAAATTATTACCACGCCAACCCTGGGGTACCGGCAAACTCGTTCCAAACCCTACGGAGATTCCTGCAGGAGGCAAAGGACCACAACGAAGTGGTGTGGCTCGCGAAGGACTCCTTCGAAAACCTAGAAGACCTCACCACGTTGCTGGCCAGACTCCTGCGAGACAGAGCCATCAAGGACCCAGCCCTGAGGATGAGGGTCAAGAGGATCTTGGCCAAACTCTGAGACTCGGAGTCTGAGTAACCGCTCATCCATCTTTCCATCCATCCATCCTCCACGAACATGGCGGGTGAGGAAACAACCTGGAGGGCGTTGGTCTTCTCCGTGTCGACCCTCAACGTACGATCGGTAAAGAGCAAACGGAAGTGGGCCCAGCTGACCACGTTCCTGAACACCACGGAGCCGGACGTAGTACTGCTGCAGGAGACCAATACCTACGACGTGCCCCTGCAGACGCTCCCGCAGTACGAGCTCCACTTCTGCCCACCCACGACTCCGCAATCCGTTACCGCCATAGGCATAAGGAGGAACCTAAGAACATCCGTGGTGACACCGACGGTCGTGTTCGCGGGGCACGTCCTCGCGGTAACCCTGGACCTTCCGCAGAGCACGGGGGGAACGCTCACCCTCCTCCTCCTTTCCGTGTATGGGCCGCACGATCGAAGGCTCGCCATCTCCCTCGTCGACGCCCTCGGGGACCAGCTGACGTGTTTCCGTCAAGCCAACCTCGGTCACGACGCCTTCGTCGTCATGGGGGGCGACTATAACGTGACCCTTTCCCCCGTCACAGACAGGACTTCGGGCTGGGGGAGGCACCCGGCGTACGCCGCCGAACTGCGATCGCTCGTGCGGGATTGCGACCTGGTCGACGCCTGGTCCGAGCTGAGGCCCAGAGCGCCGGGCTACACCCACGCCTCCCGAAGCTCGCGATCCAGGCTGGACCGCCTCTACGTATCTGCGGACAGGGTCCACGACGCGACGACCAACAGGACCTTACCATCCTTCACAGAACACAGGGCCGTCGCCCTGACGGTGCCTCTCAGATTTGAGCAGTCGAGGCTTCCCTATTGGCGCTTCGACAACGCACTGCTTGAGAACGAGGCGTACGTCAGGCATGCGAGGGAGCTCGACCGAGCCCTCTGTCAGGAAAGACGCGACCCTGAGATGGATCCGCTCTCGGGTTGGGAATTAATCAAGTCCGAAGTGAAGGTGCACACCATCGCCTACGCCGCCGACAGGAGAAGGGGAAGGACGGGGCCCGAGCAGACCGCTCTCCTGCAGGAGCAAGCCAACGCCATCATGGCCAGGGCCGGTTGGGAGTCGATCCACGCCAACGACCGCCCCGCCGCCGCACACGTCGCTCACTGGGCGACCATAACGTTGCCGAGACCGCTCGGCAAACTCCGCATCGACGGGCGGACCGTCGAAGAGCAAGTGGAAGTCGCCCAGCACGTTCGAGACTACTACGCGGAGCTGTTTAACCCTCCAGACGACGGCGACGACTTCGACGAGGAACGGGACGATTTCTTCCGGCCCCTCGACCGACTGCAAGTCGCTGAGAGAGAGCGGCTGGACCTACCCATCTCCGAGGTCAAACTGCTCGAGGCGCTCAAAGCGCTGCAGAGAGGCAAGGTCCCCGGGATCGACGAACTCACCCCGGAGCTCTATCTCCGCTTGTGCGACGTCCTGCGTCTCCCCTTCTGCGCTCTGGTCGAGGCTTTTCTGCGGAGCGGAAGGCTACCCAGGACGACGAGGACTACGGTCGTCGGGCTCCTACCCAAAGGTGGCGACGCCCTGGACGTCGGAGGATGGCGGCCGATCTCCATCATGGCGGTTGACTACAAAGTCGTCGCCATGGCAATCGCCAACAGGATCAGGACCGTTATGCCCGCTCTCTCGTCGGGCGAGCAGTTACTGCGTCCCGGGTCGCACCAATCTCGATCCGATCGCCACAATCCGCGACGTTGTCCTCCTGAAGAACCGGAGGCGCCAACCCCTGGCGATACTGTCCTCGGACCAGTCCAAGGCGTTCGATAGGGTGAGGCATCGCAACCTCTTTGCGGTTCTGGTGGCGATGGTACTGGGGGACAACTTCATGCGTCTGATCTGCACCCTATACGCCGACGCGACGTGCATGGTGAGACTGGCGGGTGGACTCACCTCACCCATATCTGTCACCAGCGGAATCAGGCAGGGATGCCCAATGTCGGGACAGCTGCACTCCCTTGCGATCGAGCCCCTGGTGAGGAAACTCAAGTCTACCCTCACGGGAGCGGCACTACCGCAGGACACGCGCCTGGCCGTGTGCGCGCATGCCGACGACATTAACGTCTTTGTCAACCACGAGGAGGATTTCCACAAGATCTTGCCGGCCTTCGAAGAATACTCAAGAAGGAGCGGAGCCCGCCTCAACAAAGAATGGGTGCCGGGGGTTGTGGGTCGGAACTTGGACCACCCGAGGTGATCGACCACTCGGATTCGAGTGGCGTCGCGACGGCGCCTAGTTCCTGGGACGCTAGGTGGAAAACTGTACAAGGGCCGAGAGAACGGCCTGGGAGGAGGAAATATACGCGAAGATAGACACCGCTACCACCCGGTGGAAACCTAGGATCGCTTCCATATCCCTCAATGGCAGGGTCCTCGCTATCAACCAATTCGTCGCCCCCAGGATCTGGCGCCTGGTCCAGACGTTCACGCCGTCCGCCACCGCCGTCGAGGAGATCGAGCGTAGACTCGTCTGTTTCGTCGGGAATGGGCAGAAGCACTTGGTCTCCGTCGAAAAACTCACGGCGCCAGTCGACCAGGGGGGGGTGGGACTGGTCGACGTGGAGACCAAGTTACTGGGGTTCCGCTTCATCACGGCGCAGAAGATGCTCCTCCACGAGGGCACGTCCACGTGGCAACGCGTGTCATTCGCGCTCCTGAGCGACGTGCTGGCAGGTCCGGACATCATCAGTTCCTGTCGAACAACAGACCGTTCCGGGAAGTGGCGCACTCGGATGGTTACCACCAGTCCGTGGCACGGGCCTGGAGGCTCCTTCGGCCGAGGCGACCTCGGTCACCTAGTAGCCATGAACCAACCGACAGGCCGCTCAAATTCCTGTTCGACAGCGCCCTTTCGAAAACGGAGCGAAGACTGCCTCGGTCGAAGAGAGAGGCGTACAGGGAGTTCTTGCACCTCCGAAATAGGGACGTCTGGCAATTCAGATGAAAGCGAGACGAAGAGCCGATCAACTGGCTGGAAATGAGGGCTTGGCCGACCCTTGGACACCACGCCGACGTGGCCTGGCGTTTCGCCCACGGTGCCAGGGCGGACGCCTTTTTCCTTCACCGGGCCGTAATCAGGCCGGATGGGCTCTGCCCGTGGTACCCAGACGAGGTCGGGGACGAAGGGCATCTGCTATTTGGCTATTGAAAGTCCAAGCCGGTCTGGGGAGCCGTGACTGGTGCGATCATGCGGATCACCGAGAGAGCGGTGATCCTCGTCAGAGATCTTTTCGCGAGCCTCAAACCCGCAGGTACCGCCGACAAGCGACGTTGCGCCCTCTCGAACTTCCTCATCAGCCTCACGAAAAGCGTGGTGTATAACGAGTTGAGGTTGTACATGCGAGGCAAGAGGGCGAACGTCAACTACCTAGTCGCCTTCAGCAACACCCTCTGGAGCCGACTGGTGTCGGAAGGTGGAAGAACGAATCTGAACGGAACAAAAGCGGCACACATCCGGTTATGGGCGCAGGGGGGTTACCTACTCGATCCCGAAACGGGCAGTTTAAAAGAGTCGTGCAGGCTGCTGGCACCGTCATCGCCATCATAATCATCATCCTCATCATCATCATCACCATCATCATCGTCGGCCTCTCACGCACATGCGCACGACACTCACCGACACCAACCACAACAGCACACGGTTAGGTTCCAGACTCTGGAATAGGGTGAGGGGAACGGGGACTGGGGCAGTTGGGCAGGGGCGGGGGGCAGGGGCAGAGGGGCCGAGGTAGTGGGAGGGGGGTTTGGGGGGAGGGTTGCGGGGGAACGGGGTTGGGTGGGTTAGGGAAGAGGGTGGGTGAGGGTTGGGGGGTTGCGAATTTGTTAGGGTCGAGGGAAACCAGGCTGAGCCCTGGCAAACTCGGCGAGGGGGGCTCTCGGGATTATTTAGGAAGGTAGGATGGCCGCACTGGGAGGGGGTGCGGGCAAGGGGCCCGCACCACCCCATTCACGCCAGACGGCCGTTTTGGAGCGTTGTGTACACTTCCTACCTGGGATAAAATAATAATAATAATAATAATAATAATAATAATAATAACAATAATAATAATAATAATAATAATAATCAATCCCCTCAATCTCCAACAGGAAGGAACCAGTAAAGAACTAAACACTCAAGAGGATAAAAAAGTATGGGAAAGTATGGATATACATGGAAAGTTCCCAAGATTACTAGACGAACCTTACATCGATAAAAAGGCCTCATTACAATGGATACACAAAGGATACTTGTATCCTGAAACCGAGGGATTCCTTTTTGCAATCCAAGACAGAGTAATGAAAACGTTAAATTACCAAAAACATATCCAGAAGCTGAATGTGGAAGATAGAAGCCGAAAATGTGGAAAAACAGGGGAGTCCATCGAACACATAATGGCTGGTTGTCCAAATCTATCAGACACAGCATACCTAGGAAGGCACAGCCAGGTGGCGAAGCTCATACATCAACAACTGGGTATGAAATATGAACTCCTTGATGAGGATATCGTTCCATATTATAAATATCAGCCTGCTCCTGTTTTAGAGAGGAACAAGATCATCCTTTATTGGGATAGACCAGTTTTAACAGATAAAACGATTTATTACAACAGACCAGATATTTTGCTAATTAATAATGCGAACAAAACCGCAATAATCATTGATATAGCTGTGCCACTGTCTCATAACATACGAAGAACGGAGATGGAAAAGAGGGACAAATACGAAGAGCTGGCGTGGCAATTAAAGGACATCTGGAAATTAGTAGAGGTCCAGGTTGTCCCATTTGTAATATCTGTTGAAGGATTGATCACCAACAATTTTGGTAAAAATATGGAGAAAATTGGTTTAGAGGAATATACCATCGATGCAGCACAGAAAGCAGTATTACTGCAAACATGTCACATTGTGCGCAAGTTCCTCAATAATTAATAATAAGATCACATGGGTTAGAGTGAATTCTCTCTCCGTGTCGACTGAGCCTAGTCCTAACCATCTATGGACATGTGAATATTTTCCAGCGGAAACGCTGAGAAAGTGCAAAAACTCAAATAATAATAATAATAATAATAACACACACTCACACACACACAGACAACATTCCGAGAATGGTTAAAACGTGTTCTAGGGACCCCAAAACATGTATTTCCGTTGAAATCTCGAAGTCGACTTTTTTCATGAAAACAATACTTTCTCTGTACTTCGTATATAAAGAAAGTAAAAATCTGATGCGGCAACACATGATAAGAATTTTGTATCCACAAATAAGAATTTTTTATCTACGATAGTATTCCCGATGGCTATATTAAATTTAAATTTGCCGGATAGAGGAAGATCCCGGGTTCAATTCCCGGCCCTGTCAGACCATCATCAAGTCCGTTATTCCTTGGGATGTATTCGTGTTTAAAAATTTATATTATATTAACTAATTGTCACAAAGATGATAAATAATGTTTTTCTGGTCATATTCGATGAAAACCGATAAAACTGAGGATTAATTATAAATTTATGCAATACCATAAGTGTTAAAATTTTAGCAAATTACAAATAAAAACTATTATTAACAATAAAGACCACACATTTAAACATCGGGAACCTAAAAGGTGACAGAGAATGTCGAAAATGAACAATATACTGAAAATAAAACCAATAAAGACAAATGGAATAAAAAGCAAAGGAGAAAACTTTTATACCTCATCAATCAGCAAGAGCTCAATCTACAGCAAGAGAGTCAGCTCACAGTTATAATTTTCAGCTAAATATTATAACTGAATAATTATTTTGAAATAAATTTGCGTGTTTTAAATTTAAAATCAGCCTCCAAATAAAACTTTGAAGAAATATATCATTCATGTGGTATTTATCATGGTAACAAAAAGGTATAAATGAAAACGACGTTTTGACGTAAATATCTCGCAATAACCACAAAATTGGGTAACTATGTTAAGACAGATGGTGGTTGGCAGCGAATATTTTTTCTAATAAAACTAATAGAAAAATACATTTTTCGTAACTTTTGTAGATTATTGCGTATGCCTAAATATAGGATTAATAAAGAAATTTTGCAACAACGGAAACGAGCTTCGAAAAATAAAGCTCAACTTCCGGTTGACCAATTCACTCCAAAAGCTAATCCACTCTAACAGCATCTACCTATATGCTGATTGGTATGCTATATACCTACTACTATATATGAAGATTGGTATTGATACGGAAAATAGTTTTTACGTTAGAGCTACCACAAAGTACACAATCAGCAACTTCCGGTTTATCAGTGTTTTACAAATAACTCCTAAACAATAGGTGATACAGAAACATTTCATACCTGTCGAGTAATGTCGAATTCTCGGATTAAAGGCAAAAAAAGCCAAAAAAAAGAAAACTGAGAAACCGATCGAAAAATGCCAATTTTTTGTTGATTTTTCCGAAATTTACAGATAAATGTGAGATTTTGTTAAAAAAAGAAAACTCTGGCTTTCCTCTTCAAAACGTGTCCAAATACGATTAGGTTTCCTCGAAATTTAAGCAAAACACAGCCAAAAAAGTAAGAATTTTCAAAAAAAGCCCATTTTTCCAAAATTTGTAGTTTAATGTTAAATATTTGTTAGAAATATGTGTAAATCTCGGTAACGTCTTCAATAAGAGTCCTTATACAACTAGTGCTCTCCAATTTAAGTCAAAATACAGACAGAAATACTGAAAGATATTGAAAGAATTTCCATTTTTCTAAGAATTTTCCGAAATTAGCTGATAAATGTGGAATAATCTCGGTTAGATTTTCACAACGAGTCCAAATGCGACAAGGTATTTTCGAATTTCAGGCAAAATACAGCAAAAAACAAAAAAATTTCGAAAAAATAACTATTATTCGCCGATTTCCCCGAAATTTATGGATTAATGTGGCATTTAGCTTCAAAATATGGAAACTTAACGCTCAGATCTTCAATTCATGTCCAAATACGACCATATTTTCTCGAAATATAGGTAAAATACAGCCATAAAAGAGAAAAATTTCCAAAACATTTTCTTTTTTCGCTGATTTTTTTCGAAATATGCTAATTAAAATGGAATATTTTAAAAAATATGTAAATGTCTCGCTAAGATCATCAAAAAGATTCGTATTTCGAATAGTTTATCTTGAATTTCTTGGCACAATTAATTCAAAATCTGGAAAAATTGAAAAAAAAAGTGTTCACTTTTCGCCAATTTTTTGTAAAATCGCTAATTACAATGGAATATGTTTTTAAAATATGGGATGAACATGCAAATATCTTCAAAACGTTTCCAAATTCGACTAGGTTTTATAAAATCAAAACAAAATACAGTTAAAAAAAGAAAAATTATAAACATACCCATATTTCGCAGATTTTTTCGAAAGTTGCTAATAAAAAAGGAATTTAATTTCCATATATAGAATGGTTTTGCTTGCGTCACTAAGGCTAGTCTAAATACGGCTATATTTAAGTAAATTTCAGGCATAATACAGCCCAAAAACTGAACAGTATCGAAAAAATTCGAGATTTTCGTTGATTTCTCCGTTCTTTGCTAATAAAGGGGATTTTTGTGCAATTTATCTAAGAAAATCGGTATATACCACAAGACAAATCCAAATTTTTCTAGCTTTCTCGAATATTAGGCAAAATACAGCCAAAAATCTGAAAAAAATTGTATAATCTATCGATTCGGCCGAGATGTTGTAGAAAGATATAACTGAAAACTGATTAATAATTTTCCATAAAGGTTTTTATTCAGGAACTTATAAAAAGTATAAATGTTTTTACAGTTGTAAAGATGTTTGAAAAAATGCCTATTTCTTGCCAATTTACCCGTAACTTGCTGGTAAAATTGGAATGTTAGTTCAAAATATGGAAAGATCTTGCTGATATCATTTAAACGAGTCCAATTTCGAGTACGTTTTCTAAAATTTAGAAAAATACATCAGAAAATAATTTATCAAATAAACTGAACATTTTCGCAAATTTATCTGAAATTTGCTTAAATATAGGATTATCTGTGCAAAATATGGAAATTTCTTGTTTCATCTTAAACCGAGTCCATATTCAGAAGTATTTTTACGAATTTTAGGCAAAATACCGCCAAAAACTGAAAATGTTCGAAAAAATAACCATTTCTGCCAATTTTTTAATAATTTTCTGATTTAAGGAGGAATATTTGATCAAAATATGTATACATCTTGGTAAGATCTTAAATACGACACCAAACACAACAAACTTTTTCGAATTTTAGGCAAAATACAGCGAAAAGAGTGAAATATTTCGAAAATACTCCCAATTTGCGCTGATTTCTCCGTTATTTCCTAATAAAAGTAAAATATTTGTTGAAAATATCTAAAGGAATCCCTTACTTCTTCAAAAAAGTCAAAATATAATAAAAAATCTGAATATTTTAGAAAAATACCCATTTTTCGCCAATTTTCTAGTAATTTGCTGCTACAAGTGGAATTTTCTTTCAAAATATGGAAGGTATGCATGGATGTTCAAAACGAGTCCGAATTACTTCTTCGTTTCTCGAGTTGTAGGCAAATAAAGTCAAAAAACAGAAAATGTTCGAAAAAATGCCCATTTATTTTGTATATATCCGAAATTTGCTGATAAATGTCGCATTTTTATTAAACATATGGACAAATCTCGCTTATATCTTCAATACGTGTCCAGATACGAATTGGTTTACTCGAATTGTAGGAAGCATACAGCCAAAAAAGTGAAAAAGTTCGAAAAAATGCCCATTTTTAGCGGATTACTTCTTAAATTGCTTACAAAGTGGAATATTTGTTCGAAATGTAATATTAATGATGGAATTTCTATGAAAATATGGCAAATTCTTGCTTAGATCGTCAATACGTGTCCACATACGACTATGTTATCTCGAATTTTAGGCATAATACAACCAGAAAAATAAAACTTTTCGAAAAAATGCCCATTTTTCGCCGATTTTTCCGAAAATTTGTGGATTAATATAGAATTTTTGTAATAAATATGCATAAATCTCGGCAATAAGAGTCCATAAACAACTAGTGCTCTGCAATTTAAGGCAAAACTGCCAAAATACTGAATAAGCTAGAAAAAATTACCATTTTTCATCGATTTTTCGAAATTGGCTGATAGATGTGGAATTTTTGTTTAAAATATGGAAAAATCTCGGTTAGATCTTCAATACGAGTCCAAATACGACTAAGTATTTTCGAATTGCAAGGAAAATACAGCGAAAAACTAAAAAAAAGGTGAAAAATGCCAATATTTTGTTGATGTGTCCGAAATTTGTGAATCAATGTAGAATTTTTGTTCAAATAAGTATAAATCATGCTAAGATCTTCTTTCTGAGTACATCTTCAACTATTATTTTTGAATTTAAGCAGAATTACAGCCAATTTACTGTATTGATTGGAAAAAATGCCCATTTTTTGTTGATTTTCCCGAAATTTGCTGATAAATGTGGCATTTCTGTTAAAAATATGGAATAATTGGAATTTTTAATGCCTTTTCGATATTACTAAGTTATCTCGAATTTAAGGCATAATACAGCCAAAATAATAATGATCTAAAATATGTCCAATTTTTCGCCGATTTTTTCCAAAATGTGTGGATTAATGTGGAATTCGGTTCAAATATGGAAGGATATCGTTCAGTTCTTCTATATTAGTCCAAATCCGACTATGTTTTCTCGAAACTTAGGCAAAATACAACTAAAGAACTGAAATATTTCAAAAAATGTCCCATTTTTCGCCAATTATCCCGTTCTCTACTGGTAAAAGTGCAATGTTTGTTCAAATATGGAAAAATCTTGCTGAGATCAAAACGAGTCAAAATTCAACTAGGTTTTCTCAAATTTTAGGGAAATACAGCCAGAAAACTTAATTTTTCGAAAATATTCTTGCCGATTTTTCTGTATTTTGTTTATAAATTTGAAATGTTTGTTCAAAATATGGATTTTTTATGGAACTTAAAAGAAGTCCAATCGTGAGTAGGTTTTCTCGCATTTTAAGCAAAATACAGCAGTAAAACACAAATTTGTCGAAAAAATGCCAATTTTTCGTAGATTTTCTGAAATTTGCTGATAATTGTGGAGTTTTCCTTTAAAATATGGTAGGTTTTCTCTCAGTTCTTCATTGTATGTCCAAATACGACGATACTTTCTCAACATTTAGGCAAAACAGAGCCAAAAGAGAGAGAAATTATCAAAACATTTTCTTAAATCTCTTTTTTTCGAAATATGCTAATTAAAATTGAATTTAAAAAAAAAATGTGAATATCTCTCTAATATCATAAAGTTGATTCATATTTCGAATAGTTTATCTAGAATTTTTCCACAATAAAGTCAAAATCTGAAAAATTAAAAAAAGTGTTCATTTTTGGCCAATTTTTTGGAGAATCACCAATTAAAGTGGAATATTTGTTAAAAATATGGGATTAACAGGTATCTGATTAACAGGTATCAATTCAAAACGATTCCGAATTGGATTAGGTTTTCCAAAATAAAACAATATACAACCATAAGTACTGAAAAACGCGGATTTTTCCGAAAATTGCTAATGAAAAAATAATTTAATTTACATATATGGAATGTTTTTGCATGAGTCATTAAGGCTAGTCTAAATATGGCTATATTATCTCAAATTTCAGGCAATATACAGCCCAAAACCTTAACAGTATCGAAAAGATTCCCAATTTTCACTGATTTCTCCGTTCTTTGCCAATAAAAGTGGAATTTTTGTGCAAAATATCTAAGAAAATCAGCAAGTTCTTCAAGAAAAATCCTTACTTGAGTAGCTTTTCTCGAATATTAGGAAAAATGCTGCCAACAAAGTGAAACAGTTCGAAAAATGCCTAATTTTCGCGGATTAGTTCGTAATTTACTTACGAATTTGAAGTTTTCACCCCTGGTTGGCGTTTTTACTGCTTGGCTTAGCGAGTTTTTCTGGAATAAATTTAAGAAATTTTTACATGAGTCGACTTCCCGGACCCTTTTCTTTATGCTATGATTATTCCAGTCGATGTCTGGAAGATTAAAATCCCCCCGATTTTACTCTGATTGTTCTTACTCGTTTAGAAATTTATTTCGTCGTTAAGATTTCGCAAAACCTGTCGAGAAGAGTTTCGTGGTCGGTAAAACGCTCATACATTTATGTTTGGTTTGTTTTCTTGATGGGTGGGTCATGATGGGTCTTAATTTCAATTTTTTATTGAATATGCAACACTTACATATAGATGACTTAATATATAACTTTTTCATTTCCCGATTCTCTTGATAACTACTAATACTAATAGAATGTTAACCAAATTATGGTGCTCATAAGTTAAACAGTGTTTACCAAATATCTTAAATAAATTGTCAACACATCTGTAGTATTTAACATTATTCAGTGACCTCAAAAGTATGAAAAGCTTCCCTCTACACAATGAAACAATATAATTTTTTAAATATAATTTTAACATCTATATTTGATAAGATATGTGTATAGAAATAAACTTATGTTTTGTGTAAAACTTATCATAGTTAATGACTGAGTATTCCTAAAGATTTTAGAAGTAAGTTGTATATCTGCAATTCTTAAGTATTCTATATTCTATCTATATTCTGGTTGTCTGTATATTTGTGCACCTCCTGACGTGCCAATTATTGGCTCAGGAGAAAAAAAACCAATACCTTCAAGTGCAATTTTAAGTTCAATATTGTCTGATATGTATACTTAATTGACTTTGTAACTAGGTTCAGGTTCCGCCAACGGTATCGCTGATGCTCTATCCAGAGTAGAGGGAATAAGCGTGTCGGTTGACTTCTCCGAACTTGCCGAAGCCCAGGATAAGGATCTCGATCTTCCTAAGCTTCTTGAAGAATGAATTGTGCGACTGAAGCACATTCCAGTATAAATTATGATTCTATATCATATTAGATCAAATAGATGTTATTACTAGTAGATATTTTAGATCTTAAAAGCTCAAGCTAACTTAGTGGAATTTTGCCATACTTACGAAATTATGGAAAGTTTTCACAGAAATATATTTAGCATGACTAGTTTCATCTTCATGCATGATGATTTCATCATGTAGGTGGAAGTAGTAGTGCCAAATATATTGCTGTGTAAATTACTAAGTTCTTTGTTTATTTCTCAAGTGTAGATTTTTATCATTTGATGTATGTTAATGATTTACTTGATATATTATTTACTTGTATGTATATTGTACACATGGTACTAATAAAAGGAATTTTATTATATATATTTGTAAAAATTTGCGTACAAACCATGTATCCCCGGCAAATAGGCAATATGCAATGCAGGGAAGGAGTGTTGGGGGAAGAGGAAAGAGAGGTGGTAACCCTCTTTCCTGCTACTTTTATTGCTTCCTTTTTAGAACTCGCGGTGCGAAAAATGGGAATTAGATATCAATGTAGGTTAATTCTCCGTAGTTAATTTCACAAAAAAATTGCGTCCAAATCAACCGTACAAAATTAATATCTAATACCTCAGGATCAACATTACTAGTAGCGTAAATTAAAGCACGCATATTCAAAAAATCTGCGGAAAAGCAAGTAAAAGGCTTGGCCTTGAAAAGCATATTGTCGGTAAATGCGATGAAAGGTGAGAGAGCGATGTTATATTCCCTTGGTCAGACCCTTTCAAGAATATGCGGGAAGTATATGGCGTATGAAACGTGTACTCGTGAACTCGAGAAAGTACAGTTTCGTTCTATTTAAAAATGCTACGATAAAAAAGTACAAAAATGCTCTCAGACGTAGGTTAGAAATCCTTGACTAGACTTGTTTTTTATTTATATGCTGAGGTAGGTGAGGCGCAGTCGCCCCCTCTTCCCCTACCCCAGAAGCTCTCCAAGTTATTACAAAGATCGTACATTTTGTTTAGTCAAGTACAATAGTATATAAACAAGTAAATACATAAATAAAGACGTAAATAAATAAATACATACAAATACAATAAATAAGAGTATAAAATTGTAAATAAATATGTGAATAAAAGTTCTCATAAAATACATAAAAATGCAAGGTAAAAAACTAATAAAAACACCTTTGGATACATAAGTAAATAAATAAGTAAAAGTTCTAAAAATGGTACATAAAAACAAGGTAAAAAATTATACGACTGTTAAAAAACACCTTGAGGTGAATGAGTAAATAAGTTGGTAAAACGTTGAATATAAAACAAGGTGAAAAAATCTCCCCTATTAAAATACACCTTAAAATATTTTAATAAATACATAGGTAAAGGTGCGATCAGTGTAAAAACAAGGTAAAAACATTTCAAATGTAAAAACCACCTTGAGATATATAAATAAATACATTGGTAAAAGTGCTAAGCACGGTATATAAAACAAGGTGAAAAAGGTCTCAACCGTTAAAAAACAACCTAAAAAAATTAAGTAAAAACATAGATAAAAGTGTAAGTGGATAAAAAAAAGGTGAAAAAGTCTTCAATGATAAAAATAACCCTGAAAACAAAATTAAATAAAACATGGATAAAAGCGCTGGATATGTAAAAACAAGGTGACAAACATTTAACTTTATTAAAAAACCCCTTGAAAATAAATAAATAAAATAACAGAATAAAATTACTGAATACGTAAAAAACCAGGTGAAAAAATCTTTACTGTTAAAAGACACCTTGAAAATTAAAAAAACATAAATGGGTACAAGTGTGAATAGAACAAGGTGAAAAAGATAAAAATTGTTAAACAACACCTAGAGAAGTAAAATACACAGAATAAAACCACGTGCTGATGCACTGTATATACACAAGGTCAAGTTAAAATGTATAAAAGGATCTCAACCGTTAGAACACGTTGAAATAAATAAATAAATAATTAAATAAATAAATAGGCAAAGAAAAGCGGGATGAAAGAACTCAAACAGTTAAAAACCCAAAGAAATAAATAACACTAGACGATGACAAAACTCTGACGAACAGACACACACACCAACACACTGTCACTATTAACCCTTGTGTAGGCACCCGGGTACCCACTAAGGTATATGTTTGCTTGTACGTTGATTATAAAGAAATATATCGCTTTGATGCTTCAGATCGTCGTTATCTACCGGAATCCCTAGTAAATACTACCATTATAAATACGTTAGCTATATTTGAAGGATGAATAAAAGCATTAAAAGTTCACACACGTCTTGGGGGCACCCGGGGTACCAGGGTACCCACCTGAAATTTCCTTCTCATTTTCTGACAAATATGCGTTGGAATTCGTTTCTTGAAAAATTTATTCAATAAATAGACATTTTCTGAAAATATTAAAGCCATTTCTATATCAATTGAACTGTTAGAACTCTTACTATGAATAAACATAGAAAGGTATGTTTCGTACTTCCGTAATACGGCCAGCGTCTGTCACGCGAAATATCGGCTTTTTTGTTAAGGAGGCTCAAATTTGGAGTCGTATAAATGTTTAAGTAGATATTGCACAAAAAACAAGTGACATCAACGTTTAGTACGTTCTATTGCGCTTGTAACCATATAAGCTAATCATTTCTGTTTTCATAACATTTGGTATTTATTACAGAAGGAACGGAAAAGTGCCCATATTTACGAGCTGTTTCACGGAGTGCTCTTTTTGAACGTTCATTCCTCAAACGCTATTACTTCAATCACATAGATATTTCAATACAATATTAATACGTTTTTTGTTAGTTAAAATACGAAGTTTCAGAATATTTGTATAAAACAAAAAAAAAGTTGTTGTCGATATTGTGAAACAACTTTTTCTCGAAAATGGATAGCCGTAGAAATGCAAAATTGGGTTAGAAAGATTTTGAAATGAGTTTTCACGGTAAATAATTACTTTTCACTACAAGTTATCGGATTTTTTTATACGAATTTATATTTAACGCCGAGATTTGCAACTGATGAGCAGTGTTGCCGTGTTGATGTCTTCGGGAGTTTCTAACCTCCCTATCTCGCCCTGTTCTTTTTTTGTCTCATTTTTCAGCTGCGATAACATCCTTTTATCTAAAAAAATCAAATTTAAAGTACTAACACCTCAAGTTCACCCAAGCGCCTTCAGTTTAGCTTTGGTAATATTGCTGTACTGACTGTGTGGTAGTTTTTCATTAGCTTCTATAAGGCAATATATGCTGCATAATATGTGCATCAATGATAATTTTCACGGAGAATTTTTATTCACAACAATCGTTACATTTGACATACGTTTTCGAATGTTAATTGCAGACAGGTTTTCTCACACTTTTCTAGTTTCTCTTCTCCTTCTTATCAATTGCTTCTTCCACAGGTGACCGCTCCCAGTGATCTTCTTTCTCCAGGAGCTGTCCGATGTAGATGCACCAAGAGTAGAATCCTCCGCAATAACTGGCTGCCTGATAACACTTTCAATCGCTATCTTTGTTTTAATATTGCGCATAACTTGCAAATTTTGTGATCTTAGCTAAATTATTGGCTTTGCCAGTTATACACTTAATTTTCGCATAAAACTACGTCGTTGGTTGGTTTTTGACGTCAGCATTTCGTTGTTTTCATAGTATATCCGATAGGATACAAAAGTTGCTACGTCGATTAAATTGAAAAACATAGCTAGCGGCCATATCAAAGTGCGGCATTTTGTTGTTTACCTAATAATCATCTGGTCAATTGTATCACCTCCAGATTTAAAGTTATTGTAATGCAAAATTATGTGGGGCTTCTTCTTACCACTTTCACAAATATTTATATCAGAATGCATCGTTGAAATTAAAATAACTGATTTCCCCTTCCTTGGGACATAAGAGCAAATAATCACTCTTTAGTGGAAATTAATTATTGTTGTTCAAATAGTCTTTGCACGAAAAAACTCTAAGAAAAAAGAAAGTGACACTATGTTTTATGTATTCCAATTTTGTATTTCTACGACTATCCACTTACGAGAAAAAATTGTTTTACAAAATTAAAAACAACTTTTTATCGCTTCATAAAAATATTCTGAAACTTCGAATTTTAATTACTTATAAGCATATTAATATTCTATCAAAATATATTTTTGATTGAAGAAACAGTTTTTGAGGAACGAACGTTCAAAAAGAGCACTCCGTGAAACAATTCGTAAAAATGGGCACTTTTCTGTTCCATCTATGATAAATACCAAATGTTATGAAAAAAGAAATAATAAGCTTACATGGTTACATGCGCAATAGAACGTACTAAACGTTGATGTCATTTGTTTTCTTGTGCAATTTCTACTTTAAATTTTACAAGACTTCAAATTTGAATTTTTAATGAAAAAAAAGGGAATTCAGGCGTCAAGAACCGAAGAATAAACATACCTTTCTTATTTTCTTAATTGTAGAAGTTCTAACTCGTCAAATGATATAAAAATTACTTTAATACCGTCATAAAATATCTACTTATTAAATAAAATGTTCAGAGATCGAATTCCTTTACAAATGTGTTCAAAAATGAGATCTAAAGAGGTGGGTACCCGGGTACCCCGGGTGCCCAACAACGTAGGTAAAGTCGGGTGTCTACACAAGGGTTAAACTAAAGTTTCATCGTCCTTGATATCATTACACAACACGGGTAGCTGGGATGTAGGAAACTATAAGGTCAATAAATAGATAAATAAATAAATATATAAAAAGTCTCCCCATCAACATTACTGTCTCGTGTACCGCCGGAGAAGGCGCTTCTCCACCGTCCCCCGGCTGAAACTAGCCCGCAGCTCCGGTGGGAGGGCGTTGGAGGTATCATTGCATAAGCAAGATGTGTTTGAAAATAGAAAATCGTATTTATTTAAATTGCTCCGAATCAAAATCCATTAATTCAAATGAAAGCGGTAGTTATTTTCGTTACTGTACATGGAAGGGTTTTAGGGTATCATTGCAAATAAGCAATATATAAGGGTTTGAAGAATGCAAAATCGTAATTTTAAAATTGCTTCAAATAAAACTCAATTAATTCGGACCTTAGGTATTTTTAATATATTTTAAAAATTTGAATTTTTGAAATTTTAAAACACTTAAATCTCCTTTAATTGCAATGATATAGGGAAACCCTTGCTACTGGGAGATGATCACTATGAAGCGCATCTATGCATAATATCAAATTCTCAATTCGAGCAACTTTAAAGACTTAAATTTTTGAAATTTTAAAACCCTTATATCTCCGTTATTTGCAATTATATAGGGAAAAAATTGATGCTGGGTGATGCTCACTATGTTGTGCAATTGTAAAAAATTACAATCACTCAATTCGAGCAATTAAAAAATTTGAATTTTGGAACATTTAGGCAAACAAGAGTTAAAATATTGTAATTTCGCTGAATTGATCCGTTTTCATTGCTTAATTCGATCATATCTGGATAAAATGACGAAAATTAAGGGAAAATCAAGGATAAAAATAGAAATTTCGCTAAAATTATCCGTTTCCGTTAGTTTTTTCGATCATATCTCGATAAAATGACGAAACATGACGACCAAATAGAGGAAAAAAATTGTAATTTCTCTAAAATTATCAGTTTTTCGTCTCTTTTTTCGATCATATCTCGATAAAATGACGACAATTAAGGCAAAATAGAGGAGAAAAATTGAAATTTCGGTGAAATTTTCCGTTTTCCTTGCTTTTTTCGATTATATCTCTTTAAATTGACGAATATTAAGGCAAAATAGAGGATAAAATTTTTAATTTCGCTGAAATTATCCGTTTTCCTTGCTTTTTTCGATCATATCTCGATAAATGAGCAAAAATGAATACAAAACAGAGGAAAAAAATGAAATTTCGCTACAATTATCCGTTTTAATTTCTTTTTTAGATAATATCTTGATAAAATGTCGAAAATTGAGGCAAAATAGAGGAGAAAATTTGTAAATACTCTAAAATTATCCGTTTTCGTTACTTTTTACTTTCTACATATACGAAGTATAGGGAAAGTATTGTTTTCATGAAAAAATTCGACTTCAAGATTTCAACGGAAATACATGTTTTGGGGCCTTTAGAACACGTTTTGACTATTTTCGGATTGATGTGTGTGTGTGTATGTGTGTGTGTGTGTGTGTTTCTGTATGTGTGTTTGTTCTTGTGGGTGCTCTAACTTGAAACCTATTTCTCGTATCAATACCAAACTTTTCATATACTACTGTGGTGTGTGCTGTCAGAGTTGATTAGTTTTTGGAGTAAATCGGTTAACCGGAAGTCGAGCTTCATTCATTAAAGCTCTTTTCCGGTTTTCAAAATATCTCCATAAATATAATATATACGTGTGTTGTATTATATATAAAGGTTTTAGATAATATCATTTACTATAACTTTAGCTTTTAACATATTTATGTATCACCGGTTGATTAGGAGTTATTCGTGAAATACCGATAAACCGGAAGTAGCTGTTATGTACATTGTGGGCGATCTAACCTGAAAACCATTCATTGTATCAACACCAAATTGCTTATATAGTAATTTAATTGATATCGTTAGAGTTGATTAGTTTTTGAAGTAAATCAATTATCCGGAAGTCGAGCTTCATTCTTCAAAGCTCATTTCCGGTTTTCAAAATATCTCCATAAATATGATATTTAGGTATATACTATTATTGATAAAAGTTTCAGAAAATGTATTTACTATAACTGTATGTTGAAACATATTTTTGTATCACTGATTGTGTAGGAGTTATTCATAAAATACTAATAAACCGGAAGTTGCTGATTATGTACTTTGTGGGCGCTCTGGGCTCTATGGGCGACAGACCAATTTCATCGTTATTTATCGATCATGTCCCGTAAAACATTATTTATAATGTTTTTTGCGTCAAAGATAGTAATATTATTATATTAATCACTCATTTTCATAGTTTAGATGGATTATAGAGTTCGAAATTACTGCGGTAGGTAATATTTTCATCTTATATATATGGAGAAAGTCATGTGCTCGCCATATCAGATTTTTTTAGGTAATATCTTGATAAAATGACGAAAAATAAAGAAAAAATAGACGAAACAAATTGAAATTTCTCTAAAAATCTCCGTTTTAGTTGCATTTTTTGATCATATCTCGTAAAATTATGAAAAGTAGAGACAAAAAAGAGGAAAAAAATCAAAATCTTGCTTAAATTATCCGTTTTCGGTTCTATTTTCGATCATATGTTGAAAAATGACGAAAAATAACGACAAAATAGGGAAAAAAACAAAAATTTCGCTTAAATTATCCGTTTTTGTTTCTTTTTTAAATATTATCTTGATAAAATGAAAAATAACAAGGAAAAATAGAGGAGAAAACGTGTAATTTACGTGAAATTATACGTTTTCGTTGCTTTTTTCGATCATATCTTGATAAATGAGCAAAAATAAAGATAAATTAGAGGAAAGAAATTAAAATTTCGCTACTACTATCCGTTTTTGTTGCTATTTTTGAACATATCTCAATAAAATTACGAAAAGTAAGACAATCTAGAGGAAAAATATTGAAATTTCTTTAAAAGTATCCGTTTTTGTTTCTTTTTTAGATAATATCTTGATAAAATGACGAAAGTTAAGGCAAAATAGAGGAGAAAAATAGAAATTTCGCTGAAATTATCCGTTTTCCTTGCTTTTTTCGATAAGAGCTTTTTTAATTGACGAATATTAAGTGAAGTTAGAGGAGAAAATTTGTAATTTCGCCGAAATTATCCGTTTTCCTAGCTTTTTTCGATCATATCTCGTTAAATGAGGAAAAATAAAGACAAAAAAGAGGAAAAAAATTGAAATTTCGCTACAATTATCCGTTTTAGTTTCATTTTTAGATAATATCTTGATAAAATGTCAAAAATTTAGGCAAAATAGAGGAGACAATTTGTAATTACGCTAAGATTATCCGTTTTCGTTACTTTTTTAGATAATATTTTGATAAAATGACGAAAAATATAAAAAATAGACGCAAAAAGTTCAAATTTTTCTAAAAATATCCGTTTTAGTTGCATTTTTTGATCATATCTCGTAAAATTATGAAATATAAAGAAAGAATAGAGGGAAAAAATCGAAATTTTGCTAAAATATTCCGTTTTTCTTGCTTTGTCGATCATATCTCAATAAATGAGCAAGAATAAAGAAAAAAAGAGGAAAAATATTGAAATATGCCACAATTATCCGTTTTCGTTACCTTTTTCATACATATCTCAATAAAATGACGAAAAATATAGACCACGTAGAGGAAGAAAATTGAAATTAGGCTAAAATTATACGTTTGAGTTTTTTTCGATTAGATCACTTTAAATTGACGAATATTAAGGCATAATAGAAGAGAGATTTTTTAAATTCGCTAAAATTATCTGTTTTCGTTGCTTTTTTCGAACATATCTCAAAAAAATGAAGAAAAAAAAGAAAAAATAGACGAAAAAAATTGAAATTTCTGTAAATATATCCGTTTTAGGTTGCTTTTTTTGATTATATCTCGAAAAATTATGAAAAAAGCCTAAATAGACAAAAAATAGAAATTTCGCTAAAATTATCCGTTTTCGGTTCTCTGTTCGACAATATCACGATTAAATGACGAAAAATAAAGACCAATTTGAGGAAAAAAATTAAAATTTCGCTAAAATTATCCGTTTTCGTTGCTTATCTCGATCATATCTCGATAAATGAGAAAGAATAAAGACAAAATTGAGGATAAAAATTAACATTTCGCAAGAATTATCCGGTTATGTTGCTTTTTTCAATCATATCTCAAAGAAATGACGAAAAATAAGGACCACGTAGAGGAAGAAAATTGAAATTAGGCTTAAATTATCCGTTTGCGTTTTTTTTCGAATAGATCACTTTAAATTGACGAATATTAAGGCATAATAGAAGAGAAAATTTTTAAATTCGCTAAAATTATCTGTTTTCGTTGCTTTTTTCGATCACATCTCGATAAATGAACAAGAATAAAGGCCAAAAAGAGAAAAAAATTGAAATTTCGCTACAATTATCTGTTTTCCTTGCTTTTTTCGATTATATCTCTTTAAATTGTCGAATAATAAGGGAAATAGAGGAGAAAATTTATAATTTCGCTGAAATTATCCGTTTTCCTTGCTTTTTTGATCAAATCTCGATAAATGAGCAAAATTATTGACAAAATAGAGGAAAAAATTGAAATTTCGCTACAATTATCCGTTTTTGTTGCTTTTTTTGAACATATCGCAATAAAATGACGAAAAATAGAGATAAAATAGAGGAAAAAAATCGAAATTTCGCTTAAATAATCCGTTTTCGTATCTATTCTCGATCATATCACGATTAAATGACGAAAAATAAAAAGAAATAGAGAAGAAATCGGTTTTTTCGCTAAACGTATCCGTTTTAGTTTCTATTTTAGATGATAACTTATAAAATGACTAAAATTAAAGTCAAAATATAGAAAAAAACTGAATTTTTGTTACAATTTTCCGTTTTCTTTGCTTTTTTTGATCATATCTTGATAAAATGTCGAAAATTGTGGCAAACTAAAGGAGAAAATTTGTAATTACTCTAAAACTATCCGTTTTCGATACTTTTTTAGATAATATCTTGATAAAATGACAAAAAATAAAGAAAAAATAGAAGAAAAAAATTGAAATTTCTCTAAAATTATCCGTTTTCGTTTCTTTTTAAATATTATCGTGATAAAATGAAGAAAATTAAGGCAAAATAGAGGAGAAAATTTGAAATTTCGTTAAAATTATCTATTTTCGTTGCTTTTTTCGATCATATCTCGATTAATGAGGAAAAATAAAGACAAAATTGAGGATAAAAATTAACATTTCCAAAGAATTATCCGATTTCGTTGCTTTTTTCAATCATATCTAAATAAAAAGACGAAATATAAATAGAAAATAGACGAAAAAAATCGAAATTTTGCTAAAATTATCCGTTGTCGGTTATATTTTTGATCATGTTACGATTAACTGAAGAATAATAAGGACAAAATAGAGAAAAAATCTGTTTTTCGCTAAAATTATCGGTTTTAGTTTCAATTTTAGATAATAACTTATAAATGACTAAAATTAAGGCAAGATAGAGAAAACATTGATTTTTCGCTAAAATGTTCCGTTTTCATTGCTTTTTTCGATCATATCTTGATAAAATTTCGAAAATTGAGGCAAACTAGAGGAGAAAATTTGTAATTACTCTAAAACTATCCGTTTCCGATACTTTTTTAGACAATATCTTGATAAAATAACAAAAAATAAAGAAAAAATAGAAGCAAAAATTGAAATTTCTCTAAAATTATCCGTTTTCGTTTCTTTTTAAATATTATCGTGATAAAATGAAGAAAATTAAGGCAAAATAGAGGAGAAAATTTGTAATTTCGTTAAAATTATCCATTTTCGTTGCTTTTTTCGATCATATTTCGATAAATGAGGAAAAATAAAGAAAAAACTGAGGATAAAAATTAACATTTCCAAAGAATTATCCGATTTCGTTGCTTTTTTCAATCATATCTCGATAAAAGGACGAAAAATAAAGAAAAAATAGACGAATAAAATTGAAATTTCTTTAAAAATATACGTTTTAGTTGCATTTTTTGATCATATCTCGTAAAATTATGAAAGATAAAGACAAAATAGAGGAAAAAAATCGAAATTTCCCTAAGATTATCCGTTTTCGGTTCTATTTTCGATCATATCACTATTATATGACATAAAATAAGACCAATTAGAGGAGAAAATTTGTAATTACGCTAAAATTATCCGTTTTCGTTACTTTTTTAGATAATAGCTTCTTTAATTGACGAATATTAAGGCAAGATAGAGGAGAAAACTCGTAATTTCGCTGAATTTATCCGTTTTCCTTTCTTTCTTCGATTATATCTCGTTAAATGAGAAAAAAAGAGGAAAAAAAATTGAAATTTCGCTACAATTATTTCGGTGATTTTTTCGAACATATCTCAATAAAATGACGAAAAATAAAGAAAAGATAGAAGAAAAAATTGAAATTTCTGTAAAAATATCCCTTTTAGGGTGCATTTTTTGATCACATCTCATAAAATTAAGAAAAAAAAGACAAAATAGATGGATAAAAAAGAAATTTCGCTAAAATTATCCGTTTTCGGTTCTATTTTCGATCATATCACTATTATATGACATAAAATAAGACCAATTAGAGGAGAAAATTTGTAATTACGCTAAAATTATCCGTTTTCGTTACTTTTTTAGATAATAGCTTCTTTAATTGACGAATATTAAGGCAAGATAGAGGAGAAAACTCGTAATTTCGCTGAATTTATCCGTTTTCCTTTCTTTCTTCGATTATATCTCGTTAAATGAGAAAAAAAGAGGAAAAAAAATTGAAATTTCGCTACAATTATTTCGGTGATTTTTTCGAACATATCTCAATAAAATGACGAAAAATAAAGAAAAGATAGAAGAAAAAATTGAAATTTCTGTAAAAATATCCCTTTTAGGGTGCATTTTTTGATCACATCTCATAAAATTAAGAAAAAAAAGACAAAATAGATGGATAAAAAAGAAATTTCGCTAAAATTATCCGTTTTCGGTTCTATTTTCGATCATATCACGATTAAATGAAGAAAAAAATGACCAATTCGAGATAAAAAATTGAAATTTCGCTAAAATTATCGGTTTTAGTTGCTTTTTTCAATCATATCTCGATAAAATAACGAAAATTAAGGCAAAATAGAGGAGAAAAATAAAAATTTCGTTATAATTATCCGTTTTCGTTTCCTTCTTAGATAATATTTTGATAAAATGACGAAACTCAAAGCAAATTAGAGGAGAAAATTTGTAATTTCACTAAAATTATCCGTTTTCGTTGCTATTTTCGTTCATATCTTGATAAAACGTCATGAAATAAGAACGAAATAGATGAAAAAAATTTAAATTTATTTACAATTATCCGTTTTCGTTGCTTTTTTGATCATATCTTAATAGAATGATGAAAAATAATGAAAAAATAGGGTAAACAATAGACATTTCGTTTAAATTAACGGTTTTCGTTTCTTTATTAAATACTATCTTGAAAAAATGAAAAAAATTAAGGAGAAATAGAGGAGAAAATTTGTTTTTTCCGTGAAATTATCCGTTTTCGTTGCTTTTCTCGATTATTTCTCGATAAAATGACAAAAACTAAGAGAAAATTGAGAAAAAAAATTTAATTTCGACAAAATTATCTGTTTAAGTTGCTTTTTTCGATTATATCTCGATAAAATGACGAAATTTTGGCAAAATAGAGAAGGAAAAATTAAATTTCGTTAAAATTATCCGTTTTCCTTGCTTTTTTTGATCATATCTAGATAAATAAGCAAAAATATTGACAAATTAGAGGAAAAAAATTGAAATTTCGCTACAATTATCCGTTTTCGTTGCTTTTTTCAAACATATCTTAAAAATATGACGAAAATTAAGAAAAAATAGAGGTAAAAAATTGAAATTACGCAAACATTATCCGTTTTCGTTACTTTTTTTGATAATATCTTGATAATATGACAAAAATTAAGACAAAATAGAGGAGAAAAATTTAAATTTCGCTACAATTATCCGTTTTTGTCGCTTTTTTAAAAAAAAATTCTCAATAATATGACGAAAATAAAGAAAAAATAGAAGTAAAAAACTGAAATTTTGCTAAAATTAACCGTTTTCGTTGCTTTTTGATAATATCTTGATAATATGACAAAAATTAAGGCATAATTGAGGAAAAAGTTGAAATTTTGCTATTTTTATCCGTTTTCGTTGCTATTCCCGCTCATATCTCGATAAAACGAAAAAAAATAAAAACGAAATAGAGAAAAAAAACTGAAATTTAGATAAAATTATCCCTTTTAGTTCCATTTTTAGATAATATTAAGAAAGAAATGTCGAAAATTGAGGCAAAATAGAGGAGAAAATTTGTAATTACTCTAAAATTATCCGTTTTCGTTACTTTTTTGAAACATATCTCAATAATATGACGAAAATAAAGAAAAAATAGATGTAACAAATTAAAATTTTGCAAGCATTATCTGTTTTCGTTGCTTTTTTTGATCATATTTCGTAAAATGACAAAAAATTAAGACAAAATAGAGGAAAAAAATTGAAATTTCGCTAAAATTATCGGTTTTAGTTGCTTTTTTCGATCATATCTCGATAAAATGACGAAATATAACGACAAAATAGGGGAAAAAATAGACATTTCGCTTAAATTATCCGTTTTCGTTTTTTTATTATATCTCGTAAAATTAAAAAAATAAAGACAAAATAGAGGAAATTAAATCTAAATATCGCTAAAATTATCCGTTCCCGTTTCTTTTCTTAGATAATATCTTGATAAAATGACGAAACTTAAAGCAAATTATAGGAGAAAATTTGTAATTTCACTAAAATTATCCGTTATCGTTGCTATATTCGTTCATATTTCGATAAAACGTCATAAAATAAGAACGAAATAGATGAAAAAAATTGAAATTTAGCTAAAATTATCCGTTTTCGTTGCTTTTTTGATCATATCTCGATAAAATTACGAAATATAATGACAAAATAGGGTAAACAATAGACATTTCGCTTAAATTAACGGTTTTCGTTTCTTTTTTAAATATTATCTTGATAAAATGAAAAAAATTAAGGAAAAATGGAAGAGAAAATTTGTAATTTCCGTCAAATTATCCGTTTTCGTTGCTTTATTCAATCATATCTCGATAAATGAGCAAATATTAAGTCAAATTAGAAGAAAAACATTGAAATTTCGCTACTATTATCCGTTTTCGTTGCATTTTTCGAACATATCTCATTAAAATTATGAAAAGTAAGATTATCTAGAGGAAAAAAATTGAAATTTCACTAAATTTATGCGTTTTCGTTACTATTTTAGATAATATCTTGATAAAATGAAAAAAATTTAGGTAAAAAAGAGGGAAGAATTGAAATTTTGCTGATATTAACCGTTTTCCTTATTTTTTCGATTTTATCTCCTTAAATTGACGAATATTAAGGCAAATAGAGGAGAAAATTTATAATTTCGCTGAAATTATCCGTTTTTCTTGCTTTTTTTGATCATATCTCGATAAATGATAAAAAATATTGACAAAATAGAGGAAAAAAAATGAAATTTTGCTACTATTATCCGTTTTCGTTGCTTTTTTCGAACATATCTCAATAAAATGACTAAAAATAAAGACAATATAGAGGAACAAAATCGAGATTTCAATAAAATTATCCATTGTAGTTTCTTTTTTAGATAATATCTTGATAAAATTTCGAAAATTGAGGCAAAATAGAGGAGAAAATTTGTAATTACCCAAAAATTTTACGTTTTCGATACTTTTTTAGATAATATCTAGATAAAATTACTAAAAATAAAGAAAAAATAGACGAAAAATATTGAAATGTCTTTATAATTATCCATTTTAGTTGCATTTTTTGATCATATCTCGTAAAATTATGAAAAACAAAGACCAATTAGAGGGAGAAAATATGGCTAAAATTATCCGTTTTCGTTGCTTTCCTCGATCATTTCTCGGTAAAATGACGAAAACTAAGAGAAAATTGAGGATAAAAATTGAAACGAAAAAACAAAACTTAAAGCAAATTAGAGGAGAAAATTTATAATTTTACTAAAATTACCTGTTATTGTTGCTATTTTCGTTCATATCTCGATAAAACGTCATAAAATAAGAACGCAATAGAGGAAAAAATCGAAATTTTGCTAAAATTATCCGTTTTCGGTTCTACTTTCGATAATATCACGATTAAATGACGAAAAATAAACACAAAAAAGATAAAAAAATTAAAAATCGCGTAGAATTATCCGTTTTCGTTGCTTTTTCCAAACATATCGCAATAATATGACGAAAATAAAGAAAAAATAGGGGTAATCATTATCCGTTTTCGTTGCTTTTTTTGATCATATCTCAATAATTTGACGAAAATAAAGAAAGAATAGAGATAAACAAATGAAATTTCGCTAAAATTATCCGTTTTCGTTGCTTTTTTTGATCATATCTCGTAAAATTTTGAAAAATATAGACAAAATTGAGGAAAAAAATTAAAATTTCACTAAAATTATCCGTTTTCGGTTCTTTTTTCGATCATATCTGGATAAAATGACTAAAATTAAGGCAAAATAGAGAAGGAAAACTGAAATTTCGCTAATATTATCCGTTTTCGTTGCTTATTTTGATAATATCTCGTAAAATTATGAACGATTAAGACAGAATAGAGGAAAAAATTAAATTTCGCTATAATTATGTTGACTCCCGGATGACTCACGGTCTATTACCCGAGGTCTATTACCCGAGGTCTATTACCCGAGGTCCATGACACGAGGTCAATGACCCGAGGTCGCTGACCCAAGTTCAATGACCCCCGGTCGATGACCCGAGGTCGATGACCCGAGGTCTATGACCCAAGGTCAATGACCCCAGGTCGATGACCCCAGGTCGATGACCCTAAGACGATGACCCAAGGTAAATAACCAAAGTTCGATGACCCGGGGTCGATAACCCGAGGTCAAAGACACCAGGTAGATGATCCGAAGTCAATGACCCGAGGTCTTTGACTCTAGGTCGATTACCCGAGGTAAATGACCCGAGGTCAATGACTCCAGGTCGATGACCCGAAGTCGATGACCCAAGGTCGATAACCCGAGGTCAATGACCCCAGGTCGATGACCCGAAGTCGATGACTCCAGGTCGATGACACAAGGTCGATGACCCCAGGTCGATGACCCCAGGTCGATGACCCCAGGTCGATGACCCCAGGTCGATTACCCCAGGTCGATGTCCCAAGGTCTATGACCCCAAGTCGATGACCCCAGGTCTATGACCCCAAGTCGATGACCCCAGGTAAATGACCCTACGTCGATGTCCCAAGGTCTATGACCCCAAGTCGATGACCCCAGGTAAATGACCCTAGGTCGATGTCCCCAGGTCTATGACCCAAGGTCAATGACCAGAGGTCAATGACCCAAAGTCGATGACCCGAGGTCAATTATCCGACGTCGATGACCCGAAGTCGATAACCCGAGTTCAATGACCCGAGCTCAATGACCCCAGGTCGATGACCCGAAGTCGATGAACCGAAGTCGATGCCCCAAGGTCGATGACCCGAGGTCATTGACCCGAGGTCTATGACCCGAGGTCTATGACCCGAGGTCAATTACCCGAGGTCAATAACCAAAGGTTAATGACCCAAAGTCGATAACGCCAGGTCGATGATCCCAGGTCGATGACCCGAGGTCGATTAACCGAGGTCGATTACCCGAGGTCAATGACCTGTGGTTAATGACTCGAGTTCGATGACGCGAATTCAATGACCCGAGGTTTATGACCCGAAATCGATAGCCAGAGGTCAATGACCTGAGGTTAATTACCCCAGGTCAATGACCCGAAGTCAATGACCCAAGGTCGATGACCCGGGGCCGATTACCCGAAGTCAATGACCCGAGGTCGATGAGCCAAGGTCGATGAACCGAGGTCAATGACCTGAGGTAAATTACCCATGGTCGATGACCCGTAGTCAATGACCCAAGGTCGATTACCCAAAGTCAATGACCTGAGGTCAATGACCCGAGGTTGATGACCGGAGGTCAATTACCCCAGGTTGATGACCCGAGGTCAAAGACCCCAGGTCGATTACCCCAGGTCGATTACCCCAGGTCGAAGACCCCAGGTATATGACCCGAGGTTGATGACCCGAGGTCAATGACTGGAGGTCAATTACCCCAGGTCGATGAGTCAAAGACGATGACCCGAGGTGGATGACCCGAGTTCGATGACCAGAGGACGATGACCCGAGGTTGACGACCAGAGGTCGATGACCATAGTTTGATGACCCGAGGTCGATTCAAGTCGAGTCGACATCCCGGAGTCGACCTCCAAGCGTAAACTCCCGGAGTCGACCTCCCGGAGTCGACATTATGCAGTCGATCTCAGGTCATTGACCTTGTGTCATCGACTTTGTGTCATCAACCTCGGGTTATTGACCTAGGGACATCGTCCTCTGGTCATCGACCTCGGGTATTTTTACCTTAGGTCAACGACCTTTGGTCATCGACTTCAGGTCAATGAGCACGGGTCATCGACCTCTGGTCAAGATTATATCGAAAAAAGCGACATAATGAGATAAGTTTAGCGATCATTGAATATTGTTGCTTGATATTAGCAAAATTTTCGTCCTTTTGTCAGGATAATATCGAAAACAGGGACAAAATGGGATTATTGTAGCGAAATTTTGATATTTTTTCGCTCTTGTTCAGCAAATTTTTCGTCATTTGTCAAGATAATATCGAAGAAAGCGACAAAATGGGATAAATTTAGTGAAATATTAATAAAATTAAATTGTTTGGCTCTATTTCACCATTATTTTGGGCATTGTGAAGGATAATATCGAAAAAAGTTAGGATAATTGAGGCGAAATTTCAATTTTTTTCCTCTATTTCGCCTTGTTTTCGTCATTTTATCTGAATATTTTCCAGAAAAGAGTGGAAAACGGATAATTTTAGTGGCGGCTTCTAAATAAGCAACGAAAACGTTAAATGTTGAGAAAATTTAATTTTTATTCTCTATTTTGTATTTCTCTTTCGTAATTTTATCGAGATATGATGGAAAAAAGCAAGAAAAACAAATTATGTTTGCGAAATTTCAATTTTTGTCCTTTATTTCGCCAAAATATTGGTCATTTTATCGTGATATGATCATAAAATGCAACGAAAATGGATAATTTTAGCTAAATTGCTAATTTTATCCTCTATTTTGCCTTAATTTTCGTAATTTTACAAGATATTATAAAAAAAACAACCAAAACGGATAAATTTAGTAAATATAATTTTTTTCTCTATTTTGTGTTTATTTTTCGTTTTTTAATCTAAATATGATCGAAAAAAGCAAAGAAAATGGATAATTTTAGCAAAATTCCCAATTTTTTTTCTCTATTTTGATTAAATTTTCGGAATTTTATCGAGAGATGATCGTTAAGAGCCACAAACCTGATAAATTTAGCAAAATTTTAACTCTTTCATCTATTTTTCCTTAATTTATTTTTTTATTTATAGTTGAAAAAATTTTTAAAATAATTATTGCTTTTTTCGATCATATCTTAATAAAAAGGCGAAAATTTGGGCGAAATAGATGAAAAAAAATAGAAATTTTGCTTAACCTATCCGTTTCTGTTTATTTTTTCGATCATATCTAGATAAAATGACAAAATTAATGCAAAATAGTGGAGAAAAAATGAAATTTCACAAAAATCATCTGTTTACGTTGCTTATTTCGATCGTATTTCGAAAAAATGACAAAATAAATGCAGAATAGAGGAGAAAAATTGAACTTTCGCTAAAATTATACCTTTTTGTTTCTTTTTTCGGTAATATCTCAATAATATGAGGAAAATTAAGGGAAAGAAAGAGGAAAAAAATTTAAATTTCGATACAATTATTCGTTTTTGTTGCTTTTTTCGATAATATCTCCATAAAACGAGGAAAATTAAGGAAAAAAAAGGAGAAAAAATGAAATTTCGCTAAAATTATTCGTTTTTGTTGCTTCATTCAAAAATATCCAGATAAAATGAGGAAAATTAAGGAAAAAAAGGAGAAAAAATGAAATTTCGCTAAAATTATTCGTTTTTGTTGCTTTTTTCGTTCAAATCTCGATAAAATGAGGAAAATTAAGTAAAAAAGATGAACGAAATTGAAATTTTGCTATAAATAATAATATTTCGATGACATTTGGAAAATAAAAGAAAAAAAAGGAGGAATGAAATCAAATTTCGCTATAAATTTTCGGTTTTGTTGCTTTTTTCGATCATATCTCGATAAAATGAGGAAAATAAAGTAAAAAAAGAGAAATGAAAATGAAATTTCGCTAAATTTATACGTTTTTGTTTCTTTTCTCGGTCATATCACGATAAAACGAGGAAAATTAAGGAAAAAATTGGAAAAAATTAATATTTAGCTAAAATTATTAGTTTTTGTTGCTTTTTTCGATAATATCTCGATGAAATTTGGAAAATAAAGTAAAAAAAGAAGGAATGAAATCGAAATTTTGCTAAAATTATTCATTTTTGTTGCTTTTTTTCGTTAATATCTCGATAAAATAAAGAAAATGAAGGAAAAAAAAGAGGAAAAAAATTGATATTTCGGTAAAATTATTCCCGTTTGTTGTTTTTTTCAATAATATCTCGATAAAACGAGGAAAATTAAGAAAAAAGGAGAAAAATTCTAATTTCGCTAAAATTATTCGTTTTTTTTTGCTTTTTTCAATAATATCTCGATTAAACGAGGAAAATTAAGGAAGAAAAAGGAGAAAAATTGAAATTTCACTAAAATTATTCGTTTTTATTGCTTTTATCGATAATATTTCGATAAATCGAGGAATATTAACGAAAAAAAAGAGGAAAAAAATTGAAATTTAGCTAACATTACTCGTTTTTGTTGCTTTCTTCGATCATATCTCGATAAAATGAGGAAAATGAAGGATAACAAATTGAAATTTCGCTATAATTTTTCGGTCAAATCTCGATAAAATGAAGAAAATAAAGTAAAAAAAGAGGAATGAAATTGAAATTTCGATAAAATCATTCGTTCTTGTTGCTTTATTCGGTCATATCCGGATAAAACGAGGAAAATTAAGGAAACAAAATAGAAAGAAATTGATATTTAGCTAAATTTATTCGTTTTTGTTGCTTTTTTCGATAATATCTCGACGAAATTTGAAACATAAAGGAAAAGAAATAGGAGAAAAAATTGATATTTCCCTAAAATTTTTTGTTTTTGTTGCTTTTTACGATTATATCTTAATAAAATGTGGAAGATTATGGAAAAAAAGAGGAAAGAAATTGAAATTTCACTAATATTATTAATTTTGGATTCTTTTTCAGATAATATCTCGCAAAAATGACAAAAATGAAGGCAAAATAGAGGAATTGAATTTTAAATTTCGCTAAAATTATTCGTTTTCGATGCTTTTTTCGATCTTATCTCAAATAAAAGACGAAAATTTAGGAAAAATAGATGAAAAAAGTCTAATTTGGCTAAAATTATGCGATTTCGTTGCTTTTTTTGGTCATATCTCGATAAAATGTCGAAATTTAAAGCAAAATAGAGGGAAGAAATTTAAATTCCGCTAATATTATCCGATTCGTTGCTTTATTCGGTGATATCTCGATAAAATGACGAGATAAAAGGCAAAATAGAAGAACGAAATTGAAATTTCGCTTAAATTACCTTTTTTCGTTGCTTTTGTCGATCATTTCTCGATAAAATGACAAAACAAAAAGACGAAGAAAAAAATTGAAATTTTCCTAAAATTGTATGTTTTTGTTGCTTTTTTAATCATATCTCGATAAAAAGGAGAGAATTATGGCAAAATAGAGGGGAAAAATTGCAATTTCGCAAAATATATCCGTTATCGTTGTTTATTTTATCATATCTCGATAGAATGACGAAAAAAGACAAAATTGAGGAAAAAAATAGAAAGATCGTTAAGATTAACCATTTTTGTTGCTTTATTCGACCATACCTCGATAAAATGACGAAAATAAAGGAAAAAGTAGATGAAAAGAGTTTAAATTTTGCTCAAATCATCACTTCTGTGGCTCTTTACGATCATCTCTAGATAAAATGACGAACATTAAGGCAAAATAGAGGAGAAAAAAGTAAATTTTGCTTAAATTATCCGTTTTGGTTGCTTTTTGGATCATATTTCGATAAAATGACGAAAAAATAAAGACAAAATAGGGGGAAAATATTGAAAATAACTATCCATTTAAGGTGCTTATTCAAAGCAACGAAAGCAAATAAGCAACGAAAACGGATAATTTCCAATCCAAGAGGTCGACTCCGGGATGTCGACTCCCGGATGACTCACGGTCAATCACCCGAGGTCTATGACCCGAGGTAAATAATTCCCAGGTCGATGTCCCAAGGTTGATGACCCTAAATCAATGACCCAAGGTCAATGACTCGAGGTCAATGACCCAAGTTCGATGACCCAGGGTCGATTACCCGAGGACAATGACCCCAGGTCGATGACCCTAGGTCAATGAAACGAGGTCTATGACCAGAAGTCGATTACCCGAGGTCAACGACTCCAATTGGATTAACCGAAGTCGATGACCCGAGGTCGATGACCCGAGGCTTATGACCCCAGGTTGATGACCCCAATATGTGACCCCAGGTCGATGATCCCAGGTAGATTACCCGAGGTCGATTACCCGAGGTCAATGACCCGAGGTCAATGACCCGAAGTCGATGACCCCAGGTCGATGACCCCTGGTCGATGACCCAACGTCAATGACCCGAGGTCAATGATCCGAGGTCAATGACCCAAGGTCTATGACCCAAGGACGATAACCCGAGGTCAATGACCCGTTGTGAATGACTCGAGGTCGATGACGAGAATTCGATGACCCGAGGTGAATATCCTGAGGTCAATTACACCAGGTAGATGACCCGAAGTCATTAACCCAAGGTCGATGACCAGGAGTCAATTACCTGAGGTCTATGACCCGAGGTCAATGACCCCAGGTCGATGATCCTAAGTCAATGCCCCAAGGTTGATGACCCCAAGTCTATGACTCCAGTTCGATGACCCCAGGTCGATGACCAAAGGTCGATTACCAGAGGTCAATGACTTGAGGTCGATGACCCGAGGTTGATGACCCTAGGTCGATAACCCGAGGTCGATTACCCGAGGTCAAAGACCCGTGGTGAATGACTCGAAATCGATGACGTGAATTCGATGACCCGAGGGTTAAGACCTGAGGTCGATAACCCGAGGTCAATGACCTGAGGTCAATTACCCCAGGTTGATGACCCCAGGCCAATGACCCCTGGATGTTGACCCCAGGTCAATGAACCAAGGTCGATGACCCCACGTCGATTACCCCAGGTCAATGACCCGAGGTCGAGGACCCAAGGTCGATGACCCGAGGTCAATAACCAGAGGTCAATTTCCCATGGTCGATGACCCGAATACGATGACCCAAGGTGGATGACCCGAGGTCGATGACCAGAGGACGATGACCCGAGGTCAATGACTTGAGATCGATGACCCGAGGTCGATGACTCGAGGTTGATGTCCCTAGGTCAATGACCAGATTTTAATCACACAAGGTCGATCAAGCGAAGTCGATGGCCCCAGGTCGATGACCACAGGTCGATGACTCCAGGTTGATAACCCCAGGTCGATGACCCCAGGTTGATGACCCAAGGTCAATGACTTGTGGTCAATTACCCCAGGTCGATGACCCGAAGAGGATGACCCGAGGTGGATGACCCGAGTTCGATGACCCGAGGTCGATGACCCGAAGTCAATGACCCGAGATCGATGAGCCGAGGTCGATGAACTGAGGTCAATGACCTGAGGTCAATTACCGCAGGTCGATGACCCGTAGTCAATGACCCAAGGTTGATTACCCGAGGTCAATGACCTGAGTTCAATGACCCGAGGTTGATGACCGGAGGTCATTTACCCCAGGTTGATGACCAGAGGTCAAAGACCCGTGATCGATGACCCGAAGTCGATGACCCCAGGTCGATGACCCCAGGTCGATGACCCCAGGTCAATGACCAGAGGTTGATTACCCATGGTCAATGACCCGTGGTCCATGACCCGATGTCATTGACTCGAGGTCGATGACCCGAGGTCGATGACCTGAGGTTGATGACCCATGATCAATGACCTGAGGTTTATTATCCAAGGTCGATGACCCGAAGTCGATGACCCCAGGTATATGACCCGAGGTCAATGACTTGAGGTCAATTACCCCAGGTCGATGAGTCAAACACGATGACCCGAGGTGTATGACCCGAGTTCGATTACCAGAGGACGATGACCCGACGTCGATGACCCGGGGTTGATGTCCAGAGGACGATGACCCAAGGTCGATGACCCGAGGTCGATGACCCGAGGTTGACGACCAGAGGTCGATGACCATAGTTTGATGACCCGAGGTCGATTACCCGCGGTCAATGACCCAAAGTCGATCTCCCGAAGTCAACATCCCGGAGTCAACCTCCAAGCGTAAACTCCCGGAGTCGACCTCCCGGAGTCGATATTATGCAGTCGATCTCAGGTCATTGACCTTTTGTCATCGGCTTTGTGTCATCAACCTCGGGTTATTGACCTCGGGACATCGTCGTCTGGTCATCGACCTCGGGTATTTGACCTTAGGTCAACGACCTTTGGACATCGACTTCAGGTCAATGAGCACGGGTCATCGACCTCTGGTCAAGATAATATCGAAAAAAGCGACAGAATGAGATAATATTAGCGATCATTGAATATTTTTGCTTGATATTAGCAAAAATTTTCGTCAATTTGTCAGGATAATATCGAAAACAGCAACAAAATGGGATTATTGTAGCGAAATTTTCATATTTTTTCGCTCTCGTTCAGCAAATTTTTCGTCATTTGTCAAGATATTATCGAAGAAAGCGACAAAATGGGATAAATTTAGTGAAATATTAATAAAATTAAATTTATTGGCTCTATTTCACCATTATTTTGGGCATTGTGAAGGATAATATCGAAAAAAGTGAGGATAATTTATTCGAAATTTCAATTTTTTCCTCTATTTCGCCTTGTTTTCGTCATTTAATCTGAATATTTTCCAGATAAGAGTGGAAAACGGATAATTTTAGTGGCATTCCAAATTTTCCTACCATTTTGTCTTTATTTTTCGTCATTTTATCGAGAAATGTTCTAAATAAGCAACGAAAACGTTAAATTTTGAGAAAATTTATTTTATTTTCACTATTTTGTCTTTCTCTTTCGTAATTTTATCGAGATATGATGGAAAAAAGCAAGAAAAACAAATGATGTTTGCGAAATTTTAATTTTTCTCCTTTATTTCGCCATAATATTTGTCATTTTATCGAGATATGATCATAAAATGCAACGAAAACGGATAATTTTAGATAAATTGCTAATTTTATCCTCTATTTTGCCTTAATTTTCGTAATTTTACAAGATATTATCAAAAAAAACAACGAAAACGTATAATTTTAGTAAAATATAAATTTTTTCTCTATTTTGTGTTTATTTTTCGTTTTTTAATCGAGATGTGTTCGAAAAAAGCAAAGAAAATGGATAATTTTAGCAAAATTCCCATTTTTTTTCTCTATTTTGAATTAATTTTGGGAATTTTATCGAGAGATGATGTAAAGAGCCACAAAACTGATAAATTTAGCAAAATTTTAACTCTTTCATCTATTTTTCCTTTATTTATTTTTTTATTTATAGTTGAAAAATTTTTAAAATAATTATTGCTTTTTTCGATCATATCTTAAAAAAAGGCGAAAATTTGGGCGAAATAGATGAAAAAAATAGAAATTTTGCTAAACCTATCCGTTTCTGTTTATTTTTTCGAACATATCTAGATAAAATGACAAAATTATGCATAATAGAGGAGAAAAAATGAAATTTTGCAAAAATCATCTGTTTACGTTGCTTATTTCGATCGAATTTCGAAAAAATGACAACATAAATGCAAAATAGAGGAGAAAAATTGAACTTTCGCTAAAATGTTACCTTTTTGTTTCTTTTTTCGGTAATATCTAAATAATATGAGGAAAATTAAGGAAAAGAAAGGGGAAAAAAATTAAATTTCGATACAATTATTCGTTTTTGTTGCTTCTTTCTATATTATCTCGATAAAACGAGGAAAATTAAGGGAAAAAAGGGGGAATAATTGAAATTTCGCTAAAATTATTCGTGTTTGTTGCTTCATTCAAAAAAATATCCAGATAAAATGAGGAAAATTCACGAAAAAAAAGAGAAAAAAAAAGGTATTTTGCTAAAATTATTCATTTTTCTTGCTTTTTTCGATTATATCTCGATATATCGAGGAATATTAACAAAAAAAAGAGAAAAAAAATTGAAATTATCCTTTAATTTTTCGTTCTTGTAGCTTTTTTCGGTCAAATCTCGATAAAATGAGGAAAATTAAGTAAAAAAAGATGAATGAAATTGAAATTTCGCTAAATTTATTCGATTTTGTTGCTTTTTTCAGTCATATCACGATAAAATGAGGAAAATTGGGAAAAAAATTGATATTTAGCTAAAATTATTCGTTTTTGTTTCTTTTTCGATAATATCTCGATGAAATTTGGAAAATAAAAGATAAAAAGGAGGAATGATATCGAAATTTCGCATAAAAATTATTCTTTTTTGTTGCTTTTTTCGATAATATCTCGCTTAAATAAGAAAAATGAAGAAAAAAAAGGAGAAAAATTGAAATTTCGCAAAAATTATTCGTTTTTGTGCTTTTTTCAATAATATTTCGATAAATCGAGGAATATTAACAAAAAAAAGAGGAAAAAAATTTAAATTTTGCTAACAGTATTCGTTTTTGTTATTTTTTTCGATCATATCTTAATAAAATGAGGAAAATGAAGGAAAAAAGAGGAAACAAATTGAAATTTCCCTATAATTTTACGTTTTAGTTGCTTTTTTCGGTCGAATCTCGATAAAATGAGGAAAATTAAGTAAAAAAAGATGAATGAAATTGAAGTTTCGCTAAATTTATTCGATTTTGTTGCTTTTTTCGGTCATATCACGATACAACGAGGAAAATTAAGGGAAAAAAAATTGATATTTAGCTAAAATTATTCGTTTTTGTTTCTTTTTTCGATAATATCTCGATGAAATTTGGAAAATAAAAGATAAAAAGGACGAATGATATCGAAATTTCGCAAAAATTTTTCGTTTTTGTTGCTTTTTTCGATCATATCTCGATAAAATGAGGGGAATGAAGGAAAGAAGAGGAAACAAATTGAAATTTCCCTATAATTTTACGTACTTGTTGCTTTTTTGGTCAAATCTCGATAACATGAGGAAAATTAAGTAAAAAAAGAGGAATGAAGTTGAAATTTCGCTAAATTTATTCGTTTTTGTTGCTTTTTTCGGTTATTATCACGATATAAAAACATAGAAAAAAAATGATATTAAGCTAAAATTATTAGTTTTTGTTGCTTTATTCGATAATTTCTCGATGAAATTTGGAAAATAAACGAAAAAAAGGAGGAATGAAATCGAAATTTTGGTAAAATTATTCGTTTTTGTTGCTTTTATCGATAATATTTCGATAAATCGAGGAATATTAACGAAAAAAAAGACGAAAAAAATTGAAATTTCGCTAAAATTATTCGTTTTTGATGCTTTTTTCAGTCATATCACGATAAAACGAGGAAAATTATGGAAACAAAATAGAATAAGATTGATATTTAGCTAAAATTATTCGTTTTTATTGCTTTTTTCGATAATATCTTAATAAAATGTGGAAAATTATGGAAAAAAAAAGAGGAAAGAAATCGAAATTTCGCTAATATTATTAATTTTGATTCTTTTTCAGATGATATCTCGCTAAAATGACGAAAATGAAGGCAAAATAAAGGAATTGATTTTTAAATTTCGCTAAAATTATTCGTTTTCGATGCTTTTTTCGATCATATCTCAAATAAAAGACAAAAATTTAGGAAAATAAGATGAAAAACGTTGAAATTTGGCAAAAATTATGCGATTTCGTTGCTTTTTTTGGTCATATCTCGATAAAATGACGAAATTTAAAGCAAAATAGAGGAAAGAAATTTAAATTCCGCTAAAATAATCCGATTCATTTCTTTTTTCGGTGATATCTCGATAAAATGACGAGATAAAAGGCAAAATAGACGAACGAAATTGAAATTTAGCTTATTAGCTTTTTGCTTAGCTTTAGCTTTAACATTTTTCGTTGCTTTTGTCGATCATTTCTCGATAAAATGACAAAACAAAAAGACAAAATAGAGAAAAAAATTGAAATTTTCCTAAAATTGAATGTTTTTGTTGCTTTTTTAATCATATCTCGAGAAAAAGGAGAGAATTCAGGGAAAATAGAGGGGAAAATTGAAATTTCGCAAAATATATCCGTTTTCGTTGTTTATTATATCAAATATCGATAGAATGACGAAAAAAGACAACATTGAGGAAAAAAATAGAAAGATCGTTATGATTATCCTTTTCGATTCTATATTCGACCATACCTCGATAAAATAACGAAAATAAAGGAAAACTAGATGAAAAGAGTTTAAATTTTGCTAAAATTATCACTTTTGTGGCTCTTTACGATCATCACTAGATAAAATGACGAACATTAAGGCAAAATAGAGGAGAAAAAAGTAAATTTTGCTTAAATTATCCGTTTTGGTTGCTTTTTGGATCATATTTCGATAAAATGACAAAAAAAAAGTAAAGACAAAATAGGGGGAAAATATTGAAAATAACTATCCATTTTAGGTGCTTATTCAAAGCAACGAAAGCAAATAAGCAACGAAAACGGATAATTTCCAATCCAAGAGGTCGACTCCGGGATGTCGACTCCCGGATGACTCACGGTCTATCACCCGAGGTCTATGACCCGAGGTAAATAATTCCCAGGTCGATGACCCAAGGTTGATGACCCTAAATCAACGATCCAAGGTCAATGACTCGAGGTCAATGACCCAAGTTCGATGACCCGGGGTCAATTACCCGAGGACAATGACCCCAGGTCGATGACCCTAGGTCAATGAACCGAGGTCTATGACCAGAAGTCGATTACCCGAGGTCAATGACCCGAGGTCTACGACTCCAGATCGATTAACCGAATCGATAACCCGAGGTCGATGACCCGAGGTCTATGACCCCAGCTCAATGACCCAAGGTCGATGACCCCAGGTTGATGACCCCAGATCGATGACCCCGTGTTGATGACCCAAGGTCGATGACCCCAGGTTGATGACCCCAGGTTGATGACCCCAGGTTGATGACCCCGGTATGTGACCCCAGGTCGATGATCCCAGGTCGATTACCCGAGGTCGATTACCCGAGGTCGATAACCCGAGGTCAACGGCCCGAGGTCAATGACCCGAGGTCGATGACCCGAGGTTTATGACCAAAGGTCGATGACCCCAGGTTGATGATTTCAGGTCGATGACCCCAGGTAGATGAGCGCAGGTCGATGAACCCTGGTCGATGACCAAAGGTCAATGACCTGAGGTAAATGACCCGAGGTCAATGACCCGAGGTCAATGACCCGAGGTCTATGACCGGAGGACGATGACCAAAGGTCAATGACCCGTTGTGAATGGCTCGTGGTCAATGACGCGAATTCGATGTCCAGAGGTCAATTTCCTGAGGTCAATTACCCCAGGTCGATTACCCGAAGTCAATAACCCAAGGTCGATGACCCGAAGTCAATTACCTGAGGTCTATGACCCGAGGTAAATGACCCCAGGTCGATGATCCTAAGTCGATTCCCAAAGGTCGATGACCCCATGTCTATGAATCCAGTTCGATGACCCCAGGTCGATGACCAAAGGTCGATTACCAGAGGTCAATGACTTGAGGTCGATGACCCGAAGTCAATGATCCCAGGTCGTTGACCCCAGGTCGATGACCCCAGGTAGATGACCCCAGGTCGATGACCCCAGGTCGATGACCCCAGGTCGATGACCCCAGGTCGATGACCCCAGGTCGATGACCCCAGGTCGATGACCCCAGGTCGATGACCCCAGGTCGATGACCCCAGGTCGATGACCCCAGGTCGATGACCCCAGGTCGATGACCCCAGGTCGATGACCCCAGGTCGATGACCCCAGGTCGATGACCCCAGGTCGATGACCCCAGGTCGATGACCCCAAGTCGATGATCCCAGGTCGATGACCCCAGGTCAATGACCCAAGGTCGAAGACCCCAGGTAGATTACCCATGGTCGATGACCCGAGGTCGATGACCCGAGGTCTATTACCCCAGATCGATGACACGAAGACGATGACCCGAAGTCAATGACCTCAGGTCGATGACCCGAAGTCGATGACCCAAGGTCGATGACCCAAGGTCCATGACCAAAGGTCAATGACCCGAGGTAAATGACCCCAGGTCAATGACCCGAAGTCAATGACGCAAGGTCGATGACCAAAGGTCAATGACCCCAGGTCGATGACCCGAAGTCAATGACGCAAGGTCGATGACCCGAGGTCTATGACCCGAGGTCTATGACCCGAGGTCGATTACCCGAGGTCGATTACCCGAGGTCAATGACCCGTGGTGAATGACTCGAATTCGATGACGTGAATTCGATGACCCGAGGGTTAAGACCTGAGGTCGATTACTCGAGGTCAATGACCTGAGGTCAATTACCCCAGGTCGATTACCCCAGGTCGAAGACCCAAGGGCGAAGACCCGCAGGTCGATTTTCACAGGCCAATGACCCCAGGTTGATGACCCCAGGTCAATGACCCCAGGATAATAACCCCAGGTCGATGACCCGAGGTCGATAACCCGAGGTCAATGACCAATGGTCAATTACCCAGGGTCGATGACCCGAAGACGATGACCCATTGTGGATGACCAGAGGACGATGACCCGAGGTCAATGACTCGAGATCGATGACCCGAGGTCGACGACTCGAGGTTGATGTCCCTAGGTCAATGACCAGAGGTTATTTACTCAAGGTCGATGACCCGAAGTCGATGACCCGAAGTCGATGACCCCAGGTCGATGACCCCAGGTCGATGTCTCCAGGTTGATAACCGCAGGTCGATGACCCCAGGTTGATGACCCCAGGTCGAAGACCCCTGTTATATATCACCCGAGGTTGATGACCCGAGGTCAATGACTTGAGGTCAATTACCCCACGTCGATGACCCGAAGACGATGACCCGAGGTGGATGACCCGAGTTCGATGACCAGAGGACAATAAACCGACGTCGATGACCCGGGTTTGATTACCAGAGGATGATGACCCGAGGTCGATGACCCGAGGTCAATGACTAAAGTCGATCTCCCGGAGTCAACATCCCGGAGTCGACCTCCAAGCGTAAACTCCCGGAGTCGACCTCCCGGAGTCGACATTATGCAGTCGATCTCCGGTCATCGACCTTGATTCATCGACTTTGTGTCATCAATCTCGGGTCATCGACCTCGGGACATCGTCCTCTGGTCATTGACCTCGGGTATTTGACCTTGGGTCAACGACCTTTGGTCATCGACTTCAAGACAATGAGCAAGGGTCAACGACCTCTGGTCAAGATAATATCGAAAAAAGAGACAGAATGAGATACTTTTAGCGATCATTGAATATTTTTGCTTGATATTAGCAAAATTTTCGTCATTTTGTCAAGATAATATCGAAAACAGCGACAAAATGGGATTATTGTAGCGAAATTTTGATATTTTTTCTCTCTCGTTCAGCAAATTTTTCGTCATTTGTCAAGATAATATTGAAGAAAGCGACAAAATCGGATAAATTTAGTGAAATATTAATAAAATTGAATTTTTTGGCTCTTTTTCACCATTATTTTGGGCATTGTGAAGGATAATATCGAAAAAAGTGAGGATAATTTATTCGAAATTTCAATTTTTTCCTCTATTTCGCCTTGTTTTCGTCATTTAATCTGAATATTTTCCAAAAAAGAGAGGAAAACGGATAATTTTAGCGACATTTCAAATTTTACTACTATTTTGTCTTTATTTTTCGTCATTTTATCGAGAAATGTTCTAAATAAGCAACGAAAACGTTAAATTTTGAGAAAATTAAATTTTTTTCTCTATTTTGTCTTTCTCTTTCGTAATTTTATCGAGATATGATGGAGAAAAGCAAGAAAAACAAATGATGTTTGCGAAATTTTAAAAATTTCTCCTTTATTTCGCCATAATATTTGTCATTTTATCGAGATATGATCATAAAATGCAACGAAAACGGATAATTTTAGCTAAATTGCTAATTTTATCATCTATTTTGCCTTAATTTTCTTAATTTTACAAGATATTATCAAAAAAACAACGAAAACGGATAATTTTAGTAAAATATAAATTCTTTCGTCTATTTTGTGTTTATTTTTCGTTTTTTTATCGAGATATGATCAAAAAAAGCAAAGCAAATGGATATTTTTAGCAAAATTCCCATTTTTTTTCTCTATTTTGAATTAATTTTCGGAATTTTATCGAGAGATGATCGTAAAGAGCCACAAAACTGATAATTTTAGCAAAATTTTAACTCTTTCATCTATTTTTCCTTCATTTATTTTTTTATTTATAGTTGAAAAATTTAAAAATAATTATTGCTTTTTTCGATCATATCTTAATAAAAAGACGAAAATTTGGGCGAACTAGAGGAGAAAAAATGAAATTTCGCAAAAATCATCTGTTTACGTTGCTTATTTCGATCGTATTTCGAAAAAATGACAACATAAATGCAAAATAGAGGAGAAAAATTGAACTTTCGCTAAAATGTTACTTTTTTGTTTCTTTTTTCGGTAATATCTAAATAATATGAGGAAAATTAAGGAAAAGAAAGAGGTATAAAAATTAAATTTCGATACAATTATTCATTTTTGTTGCTTATTTCGATAATATCTCGATAAATCGAGGCATATTAACAAAAAACAGAGAAAAAAAATTGAAATTATCCTTTAATTTTTCGTTCTTGTTGCTTTTTTCGGTCAAATCTCGATAAAATGAGGAAAATTAAGTAAAAAAAGATGAATGAAATTGAAGTTTCGCTAAATTTATTCGATTTTGTTGCTTTTTTCGGTCATATCACGATAAAACGAGGAAAATTAAGGGAAAAAAAATTGATATTTAGCTAATATTATTCGTTTTTGTTTCTTTTTTCGATAATATCTCGATGAAATTTGGAAAATAAAAGATAAAAAGGACGAATGATATCGAAATTTCGCAAAAATTTTTAGTTTTTGTTGCTTTTTTCGATCATATCTCTATAAAATGAGGGAAATGAAGGAAAGAAGAGGAAACAAATTGAAATTTCCCTATAATTTTACTTTTTTGTTGCTTTTTTCGGTCAAATCTCGATAACATGAGGAAAATTAAATAAAAAAAGAGGAATGAAGTTGAAATTTCGCTAAATTTATTCGTTTTTGTTGCTTTTTTCGGTTATTATCACGATATAAAAATATAGAAAAAAAATGATATTAAGCTAAAATTATTAATTTTTTCGATAATTTCTCGATGAAATTTGGAAAATAAACGAAAAAAAGGAGGAATGAAATCGAAATTTTGGTAAAATTATTCGTGTTTGTTGCTTTTTTCAATAATATCTCGTTAAAACGAGGAAAATTAGGAAAAAAAAGGAGAAAAATTCTAATTTCGCTAAAATTATTCGTTTTTTGCATTTTTCAATAAAATCATGATAAAACGAGGGAAATTAAGGAAGAAAAAGGAAAAAAATGGAAATTTCACTAAAATTATTCGTTTTTGTTGCTTTTATCGATAATATTTCGATATATCGAGGAATATTAACGAAAAAAAAGACGAAAAAAATTGAAATTTCGCTAAAATTATTCGTTTTTGATGCTTTTTTCGGTCATATCACGATAAAACGAGGAAAATTAAGGAAAAAAAATAGAAAGAAATTGATATTTAGCTAAAATTATTCGTTTTTGTTGCTTTTTTCGATAATATCTCGATGAAATTTGGAACATAAAGGAAAAAAAATAGGAGAAAAAATTGATATTTCCCTAAAATTATTCGTTTTTGTTGCTTTTTTCGATTATACCTTAATAAAATGTGGAAAATTATGAAAAAAAAGAGGAAAGAAATTGAAATTTCGCTAATATTATTAATTTTTTATTCTTTTTCAGATAATATCTCGCTAAAATGACGAAAATGAAGGCAAAATAAAGGAATTTAATTTTAAATTTCGCTAAAATTATTCGTTTTCGATGCTTTTTTCGATCATATCTCAAATAAAAGACAAAATTTAGGAAAATAAGATGAAAAAAGTTGAAATTTGGCTAAAATTATGCGATTTCGTTGCTTTTTTTTGGTCATATCTCGATAAAATGACGAAATTTAAAGCAAAATAGAGGAAAGAAATTTAAATTCCGCTAAAATAATCCGATTCGTTTCTTTTTTCGGTGATATCTCGATAAAATGACGAGATAAAAGGCAACATAGACGAACGAAATTGAAATTTCGCTTAAATTACCATTTTTCGTTGCTTTTGTCGATCATTTCTCGATAAAATAACAAAACAAAAAGACAAAATAGAGAAAAAAATTGAAATTTTCCTAAAATTATATGTTTTTGTTTCTTTTTTAATCATATCTCGATAAAAGGAGAAAAATAAGGCAAAATAGAGGGGAAAAATTGAAATTTCGCAAAATATATCCGTTTTCGTTGTTTATTTTATGAAATATCGATAGAATGACGAAAAAAGACAACATTGAGAGATAGAATTAATAAGGAAAATAATAAGGAAAATGAAGGAAAAAAAAGAGGAAATAAATTGAAATTTCAGTAAAATTATTCGTTTTTGTTGCTTTTTACGATAATATTTCGATAAATCGAGGAATAATAACAAAAAAAGAGGAATAAAATTGAAATTTCGCTAACATTATTAATTTTTGTTTCTTTTTTAGAGAATATCGTATAAAATGACGAAAATGAAGGCAAAATAAAGGAGAAGAATTTAAATTTCGCTAAAATTATTCGTTTTTGTTGTTTTTTTCGATAATATCTCGATAAAATAAGGAAAATGAAGGAAAAAAAGAGGAATAAATTTGAAATTTCGCTAACATTATTCGTTTTTATTGCTTTTTTCGACCATATCTCGATAAAATGAGGAAAATAAAGGAAAAAAGGAGGAAAAAAAATTGAAATTTCCCTATAATTTTACGTTTTTGTTGCTTTTTTCGGTCGAGTCTCGATAAAATGAGGAAAACTAAGTAAAAAAAAGGAATGAAAGAAAAACGAAAAAAGTTTAAATTTCGGTAAAATTATTCGTTTTTGCTGCTTTTTTCGATAATATCTAGATGAAACGAGGAAAATTAAGGAAAAAAAGGAGAAAAATTGTAATTTCGCTAACATTATTATTCGTTTTTGTTGCTTCATTCGATAATATCCAGATATAAGGAGGAAAATTAACGAAAAAAAAAGGGAAAGAAACAGAAATTTCGCTAAAATTATTCATTTTTGTTGGTTTTTTTTCGATAATATCTTGATAAAATGAGGAAAATGATGGAAAAAAAGAGGAAAAAAATTGAAATTTCCCTTTAATTTTTCGTTTTTGTTGTTTTTTCGGTCTTATCACGATAAAACGAGGAAAATTAAGGAAGAAGGAGGAAAAATATATAATTTTCGCTAAAATTATTCGTTTTTGTTGCTTTTTTTCGATAATATCTCGATAAAATAAGGAAAATGAAAAAAAAAAGAGGAAAAAAATTGAAATTTCGCTAACATTATTCGTTTTTTGTTGCTTTTTTCGATCATATCTCGATAAAATGAGAATATTTAAGGAAAAAAGAGGAAAAATATATAATTTTCGCTAAAATTATTCGTTTTTGTTGCTTTTTTCGATAATATCTCGATAGAATAAGGAAAATGAAGGAAAAAAAGAGGTAAAAAAATTGAAATTTCGGTTAAACTATTCGTTTTTGTTGCTTTTCAAGATAATATCTCGATAAAACGAGGAAAAGTAAGAAAAAAAAAATTGAAATTTCGCTAAAATTATTCGTTTTTTTTGCTTTTTTCAATAATATCTCGATAAAACGAAGAAAATTAAGGAAGAAAAATCTGATGTGGCCAGCACATGACTTTCTCCATATATATAAGATGTAAATATGTATCTACGGCAGTATTTTCGAACTCTATATTCAATCTAAACTTGGAAGATAAGTGATTAATTTCTTTCATATTATCTTTGACGTCACAAACATTATAATTAATGTTTTTTGGGACATGTTCGATGAAAAACGATGAAATTTGCTTTTTGCCCCAGCGCCCAGAGCGCCCACAACGTACATAATCAACAACTTCCGGTTTATCAGTATTTCACAAATAACTCCTACACAATTAGTGATACAAAAATATGTTTTAATCAAATGTTATAGTAAAATACATTTACTAAAACTTTTATACTTAATAGTATATACCTAAATATGATATTTATGGAGATATTTTGAATACCGGAAATGACCATTGTAGACTGAAGCTCGTCTTCCGGTTAACCGATTTACTCCAAAAACTAATCAACTCTAACGACATCAATCGAAATACTATATATGAAATTTGGTGTTGATCCAATAAATACTTTTCATGTTAGAGCGCCCACAAAGTACATAATCAGCTACCTCCGGTTTATCAGTATTTCACGAATAACTCCTAATCAACCGGTGATACAAAAATATGTTAAATAAAAAAGTTATAAAAAAAGACATTTTCTAAAACTTTTATATGGTATACAATATACCTATATATCATATTTATGGAGATATTTTGAAAACCGGAAATAAGCTTTGATGAATAAAGCTCGACTTCCGGTTAACCAATATACTCCAAAAACTAATCAGCTCTGACAGCACATACGACAGTACTATATATAAATTTTGGTATTGATACGACTAATGCTTTTCACGTTAGAGCGCCCACTATCACACACACACACACACACACACACACACACACACACACACACACATACACACAGACATCATTCCAAAAATGGTCAAAACGTGTTCTAGGGACCCCAAAACATGTATTTCCGTTGAAATCTCGAAGTCGATTTTTTTCATGAAAACAATCCTTTCTCTATACTTCGTATATGGAGAAAGTAAAAAAGAGAAAAAATTAAATTTCGCTAAAATTATTAATTTTTGTTGCTTCATTCGATAATATCCAGATATAATGAGGAAAATTAACGAAAAAAAAGAGAAAAAACAGAAATTTCGCTAAAATTATTCATTTTTGTTGCTTTTTTCGATAATATCTCGATAAAATGAGGTAAATGATGGAAAAAAAGAGGAAAAAAATTGAAATTTCCCTATAATTTTTCGTTTTTGTTGCTTTTTTTAGTCATATCACGATAAAACGAGAAAAATTAAGGAAACAAATTAGAAAAAATTGATATTATGCTAAAATTATTCGTTTTTGTTTCTTATTTCGATAATATCTCGATGAAATTTGGAACATAAAGGAAAAGAAATAGTTGAAAAAATTGATATTTCCCTAAAATTATTCCTTTTTTGTTGCTTTTTTCAATTATATCTTATTAAATGAGGAAAATTAAGGAAAAAAATCTGATGTGGCCAGCACATGACTTTCTCCATATATAAGATGTAAATATTTATCTACGACAGTAATTTCGAACTCTATATTCCATCTAAACTTTGAAGATGAGTGATTAATTTATAAATACTATTATCTTTTACGTCACAAACATTATAAATAATGTTTTTCAGGACATGATCGATGAAAAACGATGAAATGGCCTTTCGCCCCAGCGCCCAGAACGCCCACAACGTACATAATCAGCAACTTCCGGTTTATCAGTATTTCACAAATAACTCCTACACAATCCGTGATACAAAAATATGTTTCATACAAAAGTCATAGTAAATTACATTTTATAAAACTTTTATCACTAATACTATATACCTAAATATCATATTTATGGAGATATTTTGAAAACCGGAAATGAGCTTTGAAGAATAAAGCTCGACTTCCGGTTAACCGATTAACTCCAAAATCTTATCAACTCTAACGACACAAACCAAAATACTATATATAAAATTTGGTGTTGATCCGACAAACAATTTTCATGTTAGAGCGCCCACAAAGTACATAATCAGATACTTCCGGTTTATCGGTATTTCACGAATAACTCCTAATCAAGTGGTGATACAAAAATATATTAAATACAAAAGTTATAGTAAAATACATTATCTAAAACTTTTATAAGTAATACAATATACGTATATATCATATTTATGGAGATATTTTGAAAACCGGAAATGAGCATTAATGAATAAAGCTCGACTTCCGGTTGACCGATTTACTCCAAAAACTAATCAACTCTGACAGCACACACACCACTAATATATATGAAGTTTGGTATTGATACGACTAATAGTTTTCACGTTAGAGCGCCCACTATCACACACACACACACACACACACACACACACACACATACACACAGACATCATTCCGAAAATGGTCAAAACGTGTTCTAGGGACCCCAAAACGTGTATTTCCGTTGAAATCTCGAAGTCGAATTTTTTCATGAAAACAATACTTTCTCTATACTTCGTATATGGAGAAAGTAAAAAAGAGGGAAAAAATGAAATTACGCCTAAATTATTCGTTTTTGTTCCTTTTTACTTTCTCCATATACGAAGTATAGAGAAAGTATTGTTTTCATGAAAAAAATCGACTTCGAGATTTCAACGATCGAAATCGACCAAAGGTTGATAACCCTAAATCAATGACCCAAGGTCAATGACTCGAGGTCAATGACCCAAGTTCGATGACCCGGGGTCGATAACTCGAGGTCAATGACCCCAGGTCAATGACCCTAGGTCAACGAACTGAGGTCAATGACAAGAAGTCGATTACCCGAGGTCAATGACCCGAGTTCTATGACCCCAGGTTAATGACCCAAGGTCGATGACCCCAGGTTGATGACCCCAGGTCCATGACCCCGTGTTGATAACCCAAGGTCGATGACCCAAGGTTGATGACCCCAATATGTGACCCCAGGTCGATGATCCCAGGTCGATTACCCGAGGTCGATTACCCGAGGTCAATGACCCTAGGTCAATGACCCGAGGTCGATGACCCTAGGCTTATGACCAAAGGTCACTGACCCAAGGTTGATGATGTCAGGTCAATGACCCCAGGTCAATAACTCGAGGTCAATGACCCGAGGACGATTACCCGAAGTCAATGACCCGTTGTGAATGGCTCGAGGTCGATGACTCGAATTCGATGACCCGAGATCGATTTCCTGAGGTCAATTACCCCAGGTCGATGACCCGAAGTCAATAACCCAAGGTCGATGACCCGAAGTCAATGACCCAAGGTCGATGACCCGAAGTCAATTACCTGAGGTCTATGACCCGAGGTCAATGACCCCAGGTCGATGATCCAAAGTCAATGCCCAATGGTCGATGACCCCATGTCTATGACTCCAGTTCGATGACCCCAGGTCGATGAGCAAAGGTCGATTACCAGAGGTCAATGACTTGAGGTCGATGAGATGAGGTCGATGACTTGAGGTTGATGACCCTAGGTAGGTGACCCGAAGTCAATGATCCCAGGTCGATGACCCTAGGTCGATGACTCCAGGTCGGTGACCCCAGGTCGATGACCCAAGGTCGATGACCCCACGTCGATGACCCCAGGTCGATGACCCCAGGTCGATGACCCTAGGTCGATGACCCAAGGTCGATGACTCCAGGTTGATGACCCCAGGTCGATTATCCCAGGTCGATGACCCCACGTCGATGACCCAAGGTTGATGACCCCAGGTATATGACCCCAGGTCGATGACCCCAGGTCGATGACCCCAGGCCGATGACCCAAGGTCAATGACCCCAGGTCGATGACCCCAAGTCGAAGACCCCAGGTCGAAGACCCCAGGTAGATGACCCAAGGTCGATTACCCGAGGTCGATGACCCGAGGTCGATGACCCGAGGTCGATGACCCGAGGTCGATGACCCTAGGTCTATGACCCAAGGTCAATGACCCGAGGTCAATGACCCCAGGTCGATGACCCAAAGTCAATGACGCAAGGTCGATGACCCGAGGTTAATGACCCGAGGTCTATGACCCGAGGTCGATTACCCGAGGTCGATTACCTGAGGTCAATGACCCGTTGTGAATGACTCGAATTCGATGACGTGAATTCGATGACCCGAGGGTTAAGACCTTAGGTCGAGGTCAATGACCTGACGTCAATAACCCCAGGTCGATAACCCCAGGTCGAAGATCCCAGGTCGATGACCCCAGGCTAATGACCCCAGGTTGATGACCCCAGGCCAATGACCCCAGGTTGATGACCCCAGGTGAATGACCCCTAGGTCGATGACCCAAGGTCGATGACCCGAGGTCGATGACCCCAGGTCGATGACCCGAAGTCAATAACCCAAGGTCGATGACCCGAAGTCAATGACCCAAGGTCGATGACCCGAAGTCAATTACCTGAGGTCTATGACCCGAGGTCAATGACCCCAGGTCGATGATCCAAAGTCGATGCCCAAAGGTCGATGACCCCATGTCTATGACTCCAGTTTGATGACCCCAGATCGATGAGCAAAGGTCGATTACCAGAGGTCAATGACTTGAGGTCGATGACCCGAGGTCGATGACTTGAGGTTGATGACCCTAGGTAGGTGACCCGAAGTCAATGATCCCAGGTCGATGACCCCAGGTCGATGACCCCAGGTCGATGACCCCAGGTCGATGACCCCAGGTCGATGACCCCACGTCGATGACCCCAGGTCGATGACCCTAGGTCGATGACCCAAGGTCGATGACTCCAGGTTGATGACCCCAGGTCGATGATCCAAGGTCGATGACCCCAGGTCGATGACCCCAGGTTGATGACCCCAGGTCGATGACCCCAGGTCGATGACCCCAGGTCGATGACCCCAGGTCGATGACCCCAGGTCAATGACCCCAGGTCGATGACCCCAGGTCGATGACCGGAGGTCGATGACCCGAGGACGATGACCCTAGGTCTATGACCAGAAGTCAATGACGCAAGGTCGATGAACCGAGGTCTATGACCCGAGGTCTATGACCCGAGGTCGGTTACCCGAGGTCGATTACCCGAGGTCAATGACCCGTTGTGAATGACTCGAATTTGATGACGTGAATTCGATGACCGGAGGGTTAAGACCTTAGGTCGAGGTCAATGACCTGACGTCAATAACCCCAGGTCGATAACCCAAGGTCGAAGATCCCAGGTCGATGACCCCAGGCTAATGACCCCAGGTTGATGAGCCCAGGCCAATGACCCCAGGTTGATGACCCCAGGTGAATGACCCCTAGGTCGATGACCCAAGGTCGATGACCCGAGGTCGATGACCCGAGGTCAATGACCAGAGGTCGATGAACCCAGGTCGATGACCCGAGGTCAATGACCCGAGATCAATGACCAGAGGTCAATTTCCCAGGGTCGATGACCATAAGACGATGACCCAAGGTGGATGACCAGAGGACGATGACCTGAGGTCAATGACTCGAGATCGATGACCCGAGGTCGACGACTCGAGGTTGATGTCCCTAGGTCAATGACCAGAGGTTAATTACTCAAGGTCGATGACCCTAGGTCGATGACCCCAGGTCGATGACTCCAGGGTTATAACCCCAGGTCGATGACCACAGGTCGATGACCCCAGGTCGAAGACCCCAGGTATATGACCCAAGGTGGATTACCCGAGGTCAATGACTTGAGGTAAATTACCCCAGGTCGATGACCCGAAGACGATGACCCGAGGTGGATGACCCGAGTTCGATGACCAGAGGACAATAAACCGACGTCGATGATCCGGGTTTGATAACCAGAGGATGATGGACGGAGGTCGATGACCCGAGGTCGATGACCCGAGGTTGACGACCAGAGGTCGATGACCATAGTTTGATGACTCGAGGTCGATTGCCCGAGGTCAATGACCAAAGTCGATCTCCCGGAGTCAAAATCCCGGAGTCGACCTCCATGCGTAAACTCCCGGAGTCGACCTCCCGGAGTCGACATTATGCAGTCGATCTCCGGTCATCGAACTTGATTCATCGACTTTGTGTCATCAATCTCGGGTCATCGACCTCGGGACATCGTCCTCTGGTAATCGACCTCGGGTATTTGACCTTGGGTCAACGACCTTTGGTCATCGACTTCAGGTCATTGAGCACGGGTCATCTACCTCTGGTCAAGATAATATCGAAGAAAGAGACAGAATGAGATACTTTTAGCGATCATTGAAAATTTTTGCTTGATATTAGCAAACTTTCGTCATTTTGTCAAGATAATATCGAAAACAGCGACAAAATGGGATTATTGTAGCGAAATTTTGATATTTTTTCGCTCTCGTTCAGCAAATTTTTCGTCATTTGTCAAGATAATATCGAAGAAAGCGACCAAATGGGATAAATTTAGTGAAATATTAATAAAATTGAATTTTTTGCTCTATTTCACCATTATTTTGGGCATTGTGAAGGATAATATCGAAAAAAGTGAGGATAATTTATTCGAAATTTCAATTTTTTCCTCTATTTCGCCTTGTTTTCGTCATTTAATCTGAATATTTTCCAAAAAAGAGAGGAAAACGGATACTTTTAGCGACATTTCAAATTTTCCTACTATTTTGTCTTTATTTTTCGTCATTTTATCGAGAAATGTTCTAAATAAGCAACGAAAACGTTAAATTTTGAGAAAATTTAATTTTTTTCTCTATTTTGTCTTTCTTTTTCGTAATTTTATCGAGATATGATGGAAAAAAGCAATAAAAACAAATGATGTTTTCGAAATTTTAATTTTTCTCCTTTATTTCGCCATAATATTTGTCATTTTATCGAGATATGATCATAAAATGCTACGAAAACGGATAATTTTAGCTAAATTGCTAATTTTATCCTCTATGTTGCCTTAATTTTCATAATTTTACAAGATATTATCAAAAAAACAACGAAAACGGATAATTTTAGTAAGATATTAATTTTTTCGTCTATATTGTGTTTATTTTTCGTTTTTTTATCGAGATATGATCAAAAAAAGCAAAGCAAATGCATAATTTTAGCAAAATTCCCATTTCTTTTCTCTATTTTGAATTAATTTTCGGAATTTTATCGAGAGATGATCGTAAAGAGCCACAAAACGGATAATTTTAGCAAAATTTTAACTCTTTCATCTATTTTTCCTTCATTTATTTTTTTATTTATAGTTGAAAAATTTAAAAATAAAAATTTTTTAAAATAATTTTGCTTTTTTCGATCATATCTTAATAAAAAGACGAAAATTTGGGCGAACTAGAGGAGAAAAAATGAAATTTCGCAAAAATCATCTGTTTACGTTGCTTATTTCGATCGTATTTCGAAAAAATGACAACATAAATGCAAAAAAGAGGAGAAAAATTGAACTTTCGTTAAAATGTTACCTTTTTGTTTCTTTTTTCGGTAATATCTAAATAATATGAGGAAAATTAAGGAAAAGAAAGAGAAATAAAAATTAAATTTCGATACAATTATTCATTTTTGTTGCTTATTTCGATAATATCTCGAAAAAACTAGGAAAATTAAGGGAAAAAAGGAGAATAATTGAAATTTCGCTAAAATTATTCGTTTTTGTTGCTGCATTAAAAATATCCAGATAAAATGAGGAAAATTCACGAAAAAAAAGAGTAAAAAACAGAAATTTCGCTAAAATTATTCATTTTTGTTGCTTTTTTCGATAATATCTCGATAAATCGAGGAATATTAACAAAAAAAAGAGAAAAAAAATTGAAATTATCCTTTAATTTTTCGTTCTTGTTCCTTTTTTCGGTCAAATCTTGATAAAATGAGGAAAATTAAATAAAAAAAGATGAATGAAATTGAAATTTCGCTAAACTTATTCGATTTTGTTGCTTTTTTCGGTCATATCACGATAAAACGAGGAAAATTAAGGAAAAAAAATTGATATTTAGCTAAAGTTATTCGTCTTTGTTTCTTTTTTCGATAATATCTCGATGAAATTTGGAAAATAAAAGATAAAAAGGAAGAATGATATCGAAATTTCTCATAAAAATTATTCGTTTTTGTTGCTTTTTTCGATAATATCTCACTTAAATAATTAAAATGAAGGAAAAAAAAGAGAGGAAAAAATTTGAAATTTCGGTAAAATTATTAGTTATTTGATGCTTTTTACGATAATATCTCGATAAAACGAGGAAAATTAAGAAAAAAAGGAGAAAATTGAAATTTCGCTAAAATTATTCGTTTTTGTCCTTTTTTCAATAATATTTCGATAAATCGAGGAATATTAACAAAAAAAAGAGGAAAAAAATTCAAATTTTGCTAACAGTATTCGTTTTTGTTGCTTTTTCGATCATATCTCGATAAAATGAGGAAAATGAAGGAAAAAAGAGGAAACAAATTGAAATTTCCTTTAATTTTACGTTTTTGTTGCTTTTTTCGGTCAAATCTCGATAACATGAGAAAAATTAAGTAAAAAAAGAGGAATGAAGTTGAAATTTCGCTAAATTTATTCGTTTTTGTTGCTTTTTTTGGTTATTATCACGATAAAACGAGGAAATTTAAGGCAAAAAAATAGAATAAAATTTATATTTAGCTAAAATTATTAATTTTCGTTGCTTTTTTCGAAAATATCTCGATGAAATTAGGAAAATAAACGAAAAAAAGAAGGAAAGAAATCAAAATTTCGCTAAAATTATTCGTTTTTGTTGCTTTTTTTAGATAATATCTCGATAAAATAAGGAAAATGTAGGAAAAAAAGAGGAAAAAAATTGAAATTTTGGTGAAATTATTCGTTTTTGTTGCTTTTTTCAATAATATCTCGATAAAACGAGGAAAATTAAGAAAAAAAAGGAGAAAAATTCTAATTTCGCTAAAGTTATTCGTTTTTTTTGCTTTTTTCAATAAAATCCTGATAAAACGATGAAAATTAAGGAAGAAAAAGGAAAAAAATTGAAATTTCACTAAAATTATTCGTTTTTGTTGCTTTTATCGATAATATTTCGATAAATCAGGAATATTAACGAAAAAAAAGAGGAAAAAAATTGAAATTTCGCTAACATTACTCGTTTTTGTTGCTTTTTTCGATCATATCTCGATAAAATGAGGAAAATAAAGAAAAAAAAATTGAAATTTCGTTATAATTTTCCGTTTTTGTTGCTTTTATTGGTCAAATCTCGATAAAATGAGGAAAATAAAGTAAAAAAAGAGGAATGAAATTGAAATTTCGCTAAAATTATTCGTTTTTGTTGCTTTTTTCGATCATATCACGATAAAACGAGGAAAATTAAGGAAACAAAATAGACAGAAATTGATATTTAGCTAAAATTATTCGTTTTTGTTGCTTTTTTCGATAATATCTCGATGAAATTTGGAACATAAAGGAAAAAGAAATAGGAGAAAAAATTGATATTTCCCTAAAAATATTCGTTTTTGTTGCTTGTTTCGATTATATCTTAATAAAATGTGGAAAATTATGGAAAAAAAGAGGAAAGAAATTGAAATTTCGCTAATATTATTAATTTTTGATTCTTTTTCAGATAATATCTCGCTAAAATGACGAAAATGAAGGCAAAATAAAGGAATTTAATTTTAAATTTCGCTAAAATTATTCGTTTTCGATGCTTTTTTCGATCATATCTCAAATAAAAGACGAAAATTTAGGAAAAATAGATGAAAAAAGTTGAAATTTGGCTAAAATTATGCGATTTCGTTGCTGTTTTGGTCATATCTCGATAAAATGACGAAATTTAAAGCAAAATAGAGGAAAGAAATTTAAATTCCGCTAAAATTATCCGATTCGTTTCTTTTTTCGGTGATATCTTGATAAAATGACAAGATTAAAGGCAACATAGACGAACGAAATTGAAATTTCGCTTAAATTACCATTTTTCGTTGCTTTTGTCGATCATTTCTCGATAAAATAACAAAACAAAAAGACAAAATAGAGAAAAAATTGAAATTTTCCTAAAATTATATGTTTTTGTTGCTTTCTTAATCATATCTCGATAAAAGGAGATAAATAAGGCAAAATAGAGGGGAAAAATTGAAATTTCGCAAAATATATCCGTTTTCGTTGTTTATTTTATGAAATATCGATAGAATGACGAAAAAAGACAACATTGAGGAAAAAAATAGAAAGATCGTTAAGATTATCCTTTTTCGATTCTTTATTAGACCATGCCTCGATAAAATGACGAAAATAAAGGAAAACTAGATGAAAAGAGTTTAAATTTTGCTAAAATTATCACTTTTGTGGCTCTTTACGATCATCACTAGATAAAATGACGAATATTAAGGCAAAATAGAGGAGAAAAAAGTAAATTTTGCTTAAATTATCCGTTTTGGTTGCTTTTTAGGATCATATTTCGATAAAATGACAAAAAATAAAGACAAAATAGGGGGAAAATATTGAAAATAAATATCCATTTAAGGTGCTTATTCAAAGCAACGAAAGCAAATAAGCAACGAAAACGGATGATTTCCAATCCAAGAGGTCGACTCCGGGATGTCGACTCCCGGATGACTCACTGTCTATCACCCGAGGTCTATGACCCGCGGTAAATAATTCCCAGGTCGATTACCCAAGGTTCATAACCCTAAATCAATGGCCCAAGGTCAATGACTCGAGGTCAATGACCCAAGTTCGATGACCCGAGGTCGATTACCCGAGGTCAATGACCCCAGGTCGACGACCCTAGGTCAATGACCCGAGGTCAAGGACCCGAGGTCGATTACCCGAGGTCAATGACCGGAGGTCAACGACTCAGGATCGATTAACCGAAGTCGATGACCCCAGGTCGATGACCCAAGGTCGATGACCCCAGGTAAAAAACTCCAGGTCGATGACCCCAGGTCAATGACCCCAGGTTGATGACCCCAGGAGATGACCCGAGGTGGATGACCCAAGGTCGATGATCCAATGTCGATGACCCGAGGTGGATGACCCAAGGTCGATGACTCGAGGTCTATGACCCAAAGTCGATGACCCAAGGTCGATGACCCCATGTTGATGACCCCAGGTCAATGACCCCAGGTCAATGACCCCGATCGATGACCCCAGGTACATAACCCCAGGTCGATTACCAGATGTCAATTACAGGAAGTCAATGACCCGAGGTCAAAAACCCGAGGTCGATGACCCGAGGATTATGACCCTAGGTCGATGACCCCAGGTTGATGAAACCAGGTCGATGACCCAAGGTGGATGACCCAAGGTCAATGACCCCTGGTCGAGGACCCAAGGTCAATGACCCAAGGTCCATGACCCAAAGTCGATAACGCCAGGTCGATAACCCAAGGTCGAAGACACGAGGTCGAATACCTGTGGTCGATTACCTGAGGTCAATGACCCGTGGTGAATGACTCGAGGTCGATAACCCGAGGTAAATTACCTGAGGTCAATTACACCTGGTCGATGACCCGTAATCAATAACCCAAGGTCAATGATCCCAGGTCGATGACCCTAAGTCGATGCCCCAAGTTCGATGACCCCATGTCTATGACTCCAGTTCAATGACCCCAGGTCGATGACCAAAGTTCAATTACCAGAGGTCAATGACGTTAGGTCAATGACCCGAAGTCGATGACCCGAGGTCGATGACCCTAGGTCAATGACCCGAAGTCGATGACCCAAGGTCGATGATCCCAGGTCGATGACCCAAGGTCGGTGACCCCAGGTCGGTGACCCCAGGTCGATGACCCCAGGTCGATGACCCCAGGTCGATGACCCCAGGTCGATGACCCGTAGTCGATGACCCAAGGCCGATGAACAGGGTTCGATGACCCGAGGTCGAGTACCCGACGTCAATGACCCAAGGTCAATTACCCAAAGTCGATGACCCGAAGACGATGACCCGAGGTCAATGACCCGAGATCAATGACCCGAGGTCAATAACCCCAGGTGGATGACCCGAAGTCAATGCCCATAGGTCGATTAATCGTGGTCGATACCCCGAGGTCAATGATCAGAGGTCTATACCCAAGGTCGACGACGCGAAGTCAATGACACAAGGTCGATGACCCGAAGTCAATTACCCAAGGTCGATGGCCCGATGTCAATGACCTAAGGTCTATGACCCGAGGTCTATAACCAAAAGTCAATGACTAGAGGTCAATTATCCCAGGTCGATGACCCGAGGTCGATGACCTGAGATCGATGATCCGAGGTCGATGTCCTGAGTTCGATGACCCGAGATCGATGACCCGGAATCGATTACCAGAAGTCGAGGATCTGAAGTCGATGACCGCAGGTCGATGACCACAGGCCAATGACCAGAGGTTAATTTCCCGTGGTCAATGCCCCGTGGTCAATGACCCGAAGTCAATGACTCGAGGTCGATACCCGAAGTCAATGACTCGAGGTCGAAGACCCGAGGTCAATGACCCGAGGTCAATGACCAGAGGTTTATAACCCCAGGTCAATGACCCGAAGTCGATGACCCAAGGTCGATGACCCGAAGTCGATGACCCCAGGTCGATGACCCCAGGTCGATGACCCCAGGTCGATGATCACAGGTCGATGACCCCAGGTCGATGACCCCAGGTCGATGACTTTAGGTCGATGACCTGAGGTCGATGACCCGAGGTCGATGACCCGAGGTCAATTACCCGAGGTCGATGACCCGAAGTTAATGACCCGAGGTCAATGACCCGATGTCAATTACCCAGGTTCGATGACCCGAAGAAGATGACCCGAGGTTGATGACCCGAGGTGGATGACCCGAGGTCGATGACCAGAGGACGATGACCCGGGGTCGATGACCAGAGGAGGATGACGTGAGGTCGATGACCCGAGGTCGATGACCAGAGTTCGATGACCCGAGGTCGATTACCCGAGGTCAATGACCCAAAGTCGATCTCCCGGAGTCGACCTCCCGGAGTCGAACTCTCGGAGTCATACTCATATAGTCGTACTCCCGGAGTTGACCTCCCGGAGTCGACCTTGTGTCATCGGCATTTGTGTCATCAACCTCGGGTCATCGACCTCGGGTCTTCGTCCTCTGGTCATCGACTTCTGGTCATCGACTTCTGGTCAACGAGCATGGGTCATCGACCTCTGGTCAAAATAATTTCGAAAAAAGCGACAGAATGAGATAATTTTAGCGGTCATTAAATATTTTTGCTTGATATTAGCAAAATTTTCGTCATTTTTTCAGGATAATATCGAAATCAGCGACAAAATGGGATTATTGTAGCGAAATTTTGATATTTTTCGCTCTCGTTCAGCAAATTTTTCGTTATTTGTCAAGATGATATCGAAGAAGGCGACAAAATGGGATAAATTTAGTGAAATATTAATAAAATTAAATTTTTTGGCTTATATCACCATTATTTTGGGCATGGTGAAGGATAATATCAAATAATTGACGATAATTTAAGAGAAATTTGAATATTTTTCCTCTATTTCGCCATGTTTTCGACATTTTATCGGAATATTTTCCAAAAAAGAAAAGAAAACGGATAATTTTAGCGAAATTTCTACTTTTTTCTACTATTTTGTCTTTATTTTTCGTCATTTTATCGAGAAATGTTCTAAATAAGCAACGAAAACGTTAAATTTTGCGAAATTTCAATTTTTCTCCTTTATTTTACCATAATATTCGTCATTGTATCGTGATATGATCATAAAATGCAACGAAAACGGATAATTTTAGCTTAATTGCTAATTTTATCCTCTAGTTTGCCTTAATTTTCGTAATTTTACGAGATATTATCAATAAAAAAAACGAAAAATTTTAGTAAAATATAAATTTTGTGTTTATTTTTCGTTTTTTTATCCAGATATGATCGAAAAAAGCAAAGAAAATGGATAATATTAGCAAACTTCCCATTTTTTTTTTCTCTATTTTGAATTAATTTTCGTCATTTTATCGAGAGGTGATCGTAAAAAGCCACAAAACTGATAATTTTAGCAAAATTTAAACTCTTTTCATCTGTTTTTCCTTTATTTTTTTATTTATAGTTACAAGATTTTAAAAATTAAATTTTTTTAAAATATTTATTGCTTTTTTCGATCATATCTTAATGAAAAGGCGAAAATTTGGGCGAAATAGATGAAAAAAATAGAAATTTCACTAAACCTATCCGTTTCCGTTTATTTTTTCGATCATATCTAGATAAAATGACAATATTAATGCAAAATAGAGGAGAAAAAATGAAATTTCTCTAACATTATTCGTTTTTGTTGCTTTTTTCGATCATATCTCAATAAAATGAGAATATTTAAGGAAAAAAAGAGGAAAAATAAATTATTTTCGCTAAAATTATTCGTTTTTGTTGCATTTTTCGATAATATCTCGATAAAATAAGGAAAACGAAGAAAAAAAAAGAGGAAAAAAATTGAAATTTTGGTAAAATTATTCGTTTTTGTTGCTTTTATCCATAGTATTTCGATAAATCGAGGAATATTAACGAAAAAAAAGCGGAAAAAATTGAAATTTCGCTAACATTATTCGTTTTTTGTTGCTTTTTTCGATCATATCTCGATAAAATCAGAATATTTAAGGAAAAAAGAGGAAAAATATATCATTTTCGCTAAAATTATTCGTTTTTGTTGCTTTTTTCGATAATATCTCGATAGAATAAGGAAAATGAAGGATAAAAAAGGGGTAAAAAAATTGAAATTTCGGTTAAATTATTCGTTTTTGTTGCTTTTTAAGATAATATCTCGATAAAACGAGGAAAATTAAGAAAAAAAAAAGAAAAATTGAGATTTCGCTAAAATTATTCGTTTTTTTTTTGCTTTTTTCAATAATATCTCGATAAAACGAAGATAATTAAGGAAGAAAAAGGAGAAAAATTTAAATTTCGGTAAAATTATTCGTTTTTGTTGCTTTTTTCGATAATATCTCGATAAAACGAGGAAAATTATGGAAAAAAAGGGAACTATTGAAATTTCGCTAAAATTATTCGTTTTTTTTCTTTCTTTTGTCATATCACGATAAAACGAGAAAAATTAAGGAAACAAAATACAAAAAATTGATATTTAGCTAAAATTATTCGTTTTTCTTCCTTTTTTCGATCATATCTCCATCTAATGAGGAAAAAAAGGGAAGTAATCGAAATTTCGCTAAAATTATTCGTTTTTGATTCTTTTTTCGTTCATATCTCGATAAAATGAGGAAAATCAAGGAAATAAAGTGGAAATATATTTGAAATTTCGCAAAAATTATTCTTTTTTGTTGCTTTTTTCGGTCATATCTTGATAAAATAAGGAAAATGAAGGAAAAAAAGAGGAATAAAATTGAAATTTCGCTAACATTATTCGTTTTTATTGCTTTTGTCGACCATATCTCGATAAAATGAGGAAAATAAAGGAAAAAAGGAGGAAAAAAAATTGAAATATTACGTTTTTGTTGCTTTTTTCGTTCGAGTCTCGATAAAATGAGGAAAATTAAGTGAAAAAAGAGGAATGAAAGAAAAACGAAAAAAATTTAAATTTCGGTAAAATTATTCGTTTTTGCTGCTTTTTTCGATAATATCTAGATGAAACGAGGAAAATTAAGGAAAAAAAGGAGAAAAATTGTAATTTCGCTAACATTATTATTCGTTTTTGTTGCTTTATTCGATAATATCCAGATATAAGGAGGAAAATTAACGAAAAAAAAGGGAAAGAAACAGAAATTTCGCTAAAATTATTCATTTTTGTTGGTTTTTTTTCGATAATATCTTGATAAAAGGAGGAAAATGATGGAAAAAAAAGAGGAAAAAAATTGAAATTTCCCTTTTATTTTTCGTTTTTGTTGTTTTTTCGGTCTTATCACGATAAAACGAGGAAAATTAAGGAAGAAAGAGGAAAAATATATAATTTTCGCTAAAATTATTCGTTTTTGTTGTTTTTTTTCGATAATATCTCGATAAAATAAGGGAAATGAAGAAAAAAAAGTGGAAAAAAATTGAAATTTCGCTAACATTATTCGTTTTTTGTTGCTTTTTTCGATCATATCTCGATAAAATGAGAATATTTAAGGAAAAAAGAGGAAAAATATATAATTTTCGCTAAAATTATTCGTTTTTGTTGCTTTTTTCGATAATATCTCGATAGAATAAGGAAAATGAAGGAAAAAAAGAGGTAAAAAAATTGAAATTTCGGTTAAACTATTCGTTTTTGTTGCTTTTCAAGATAATATCTCGATAAAACGAGGAAAAGTAAGAAAAAAAAATTGAAATTTCGCTAAAATTATTCGTTTTTTTTGCTTTTTTCAATAATATCTCGATAAAACGAAGAAAATTAAGGAAGAAAAATCTGATGTGGCCAGCACATGACTTTCTCCATATATATAAGATGTAAATATGTATCTACGGCAGTATTTTCGAACTCTATATTCAATCTAAACTTGGAAGATAAGTGATTAATTTCTTTCATATTTTCTTTGACGTCACAAACATTATAATTAATGTTTTTTGGGACATGTTCGATGAAAAACGATGAAATTTGCTTTTTGCCCCAGCGCCCAGAGCGCCCACAACGTACATAATCAACAACTTCCGGTTTATCAGTATTTTACAAATAACTCCTACACAATTAGTGATACAAAAATATGTTTTATATAAACAATATAGTAAAATACATTTACTAAAACTTTTATAAATAATAGTATATACCAAAATATGATATTTATGGAGATATTTTGAATACCGGAAATGACCATTGTAGACTGAAGCTCGACTTCCGGTTAACCGATTTACTCCAAAAACTAATCAACTCTAACGACATCAATCGAAATACTATATATGAAATTTGGTGTTGATCCAATAAATACTTTTCATGTTAGAGCGCCCACAAAGTACATAATCAGCTACCTCCGGTTTATCAGTATTTCACGAATAACTCCTAATCAACCGGTGATACAAAAATATGTTAAATAAAAAAGTTATAGTAAACGACATTTTCTAAAACTTTTATGTGGTATACAATATACCTATATATCATATTTATGGAGATATTTTGAAAACCGGAAATAAGCTTTGATGAATAAAGCTCGACTTCCGGTTAACCAATATACTCCAAAAACTAATCAGCTCTGACAGCACATACGACAGTACTATATATGAATTTTGGTATTGATACGACTAATACTTTTCACGTTAGAGCGCCCACTATCACACACACACAAACACACACACACACACGCACACACACACATACACACAGACATCATTCCAAAAATGGTCAAAACGTGTTCTAGGGATCCCAAAACATGTATTTCAGTTGAAATCTCGAAGTCGATTTTTTTCATGAAAACAATCCTTTCTCTATACTTCGTATATGGAGAAAGTAAAAAAGAGAAAAAATTAAATTTCGCTAAAATTATTAATTTTTGTTGCTTCATTCGATAATATCCAGATATAATGAGGAAAATTAACGAAAAAAAAGAGAAAAAAAACAGAAATTTCGCTAAAATTATTCATTTTTGTTGCTTTTTTCGATAATATCTCGATAAAATGAGGTAAATGATGGAAAAAAAGAGGAAAAAAATTGAAATTTCCCTATAATTTTTCGTTTTTGTTGCTTTTTTTGGTCATATCACGATAAAACGAGAAAAATTAAGGAAACAAATTAGAAAAAATTGATATTATGCTAAAATTATTCGTTTTTGTTTCTTATTTCGATAATATCTCGATGAAATTTGGAACATAAAGGAAAAGAAATAGTTGAAAAAATTGATATTTCCCTAAAATTATTCCTTTTTTGTTGCTTTTTTCGATTATATCTTATTAAATGAGGAAAATTAAGGAAAAAAAAGAGGGAAGAAATGAAATTACGCCTAAATTATTCGTTTTTGTTCCTTTTTTCAATCATATCTCCATATAATGTGGAAAAAAGGGAAGTAATCGAAATTTCACTAAAATTATTCGTTTTTGATTCTTTTTTCGTTCATATCTCGATAAAATGACGAAAATCAAGGAAATAAAGTGTAAATATATTTGAAATTTAGCAAAAATTATTCGTTTTTGTTGCTTTTTTCGGTCATATCTTGATATAATGGGGAAATTTAAGGAAAAAAAGAGGATTGAAATTGAAATTTCGCTAAAATTATTCGTTTTTGTTGCTTTTCTTGATAAAATCTCGATAAAATGAGGAAAATTAAGGGAAAAAAATATAAATGTTGCTTTTCTTGATAAAATCTCGATAAAATGAGGAAAATTAAGGGAAAAAAATATAAATTTTGCTAAAATTATTCGTTTTTGTTGCTTTTTTGATAAAATCTCGATAAAATGAGGAAAAATTAGGGAAAAAAGAGGAAAAAAACATAAATTTCGCTAACATTGTTCGTTTTTGTAGCTTTTTTCCATCATATCTCTATAAAATTAGGAAAATTAAGAACAAAAACAGGAATGAAATAGAAATTTATTTATTTATTTATTCGAAATTTCAATTTTTTCCTCTATTTCGCCTTGTTTTCGTCATTTAATCTGAATATTTTCCAAAAAAGAGAGGAAAACGGATACTTTTAGCGACATTTCAAATTTTCCTACTATTTTGTCTTTATTTTTCGTCATTTTATCGAGAAATGTTCTAAATAAGCAACGAAAACGTTAAATTTTGAGAAAATTTAATTTTTTTCTCTATTTTGTCTTTCTTTTTCGTAATTTTATCGAGATATGATGGAAAAAAGCAATAAAAACAAATGATGTTTGCGAAATTTTAATTTTTCTCCTTTATTTCGCCATAATATTTGTAATTTTATCGAGATATGATCATAAAATGCAACGAAAACGGATAATTTTAGCTAAATTGCTAATTTTATCCTCTATGTTGCCTTAATTTTCATAATTTTACAAGATATTATCAAAAAAACAACGAAAACGGATAATTTTAGTAAGATATTAATTTTTTCGTCTATATTGTGTTTATTTTTCGTTTTTTTATCGAGATATGATCAAAAAAAGCAAAGCAAATGCATAATTTTAGCAAAATTCCCATTTCTTTTCTCTATTTTGAATTAATTTTCGGAATTTTATCGAGAGATGATCGTAAAGAGCCACAAAACGGATAATTTTAGCAAAATTTTAACTCTTTCATCTATTTTTCCTTCATTTATTTTTTTATTTATAGTTGAAAAATTTAAAAATAAAAATTTTTTAAAATAATTTTGCTTTTTTCGATCATATCTTAATAAAAAGACGAAAATTTGGGCGAACTAGAGGAGAAAAAATGAAATTTCGCAAAAATCATCTGTTTACGTTGCTTATTTCGATCGTATTTCGAAAAAATGACAACATAAATGCAAAAAAGAGGAGAAAAATTGAACTTTCGTTAAAATGTTACCTTTTTGTTTCTTTTTTCGGTAATATCTAAATAATATGAGGAAAATTAAGGAAAAGAAAGAGAAATAAAAATTAAATTTCGATACAATTATTCATTTTTGTTGCTTATTTCGATAATATCTCGAAAAAACTAGGAAAATTAAGGGAAAAAAGGAGAATAATTGAAATTTCGCTAAAATTATTCGTTTTTGTTGCTGCATTAAAAATATCCAGATAAAATGAGGAAAATTCACGAAAAAAAAGAGTAAAAAACAGAAATTTCGCTAAAATTATTCATTTTTGTTGCTTTTTTCGATAATATCTCGATAAATCGAGGAATATTAACAAAAAAAAGAGAAAAAAAATTGAAATTATCCTTTAATTTTTCGTTCTTGTTCCTTTTTTCGGTCAAATCTTGATAAAATGAGGAAAATTAAATAAAAAAAGATGAATGAAATTGAAATTTCGCTAAACTTATTCGATTTTGTTGCTTTTTTCGGTCATATCACGATAAAACGAGGAAAATTAAGGAAAAAAAATTGATATTTAGCTAAAGTTATTCGTCTTTGTTTCTTTTTTCGATAATATCTCGATGAAATTTGGAAAATAAAAGATAAAAAGGAAGAATGATATCGAAATTTCTCATAAAAATTATTCGTTTTTGTTGCTTTTTTCGATAATATCTCACTTAAATAATTAAAATGAAGGAAAAAAAAGAGAGGAAAAAATTTGAAATTTCGGTAAAATTATTAGTTATTTGATGCTTTTTACGATAATATCTCGATAAAACGAGGAAAATTAAGAAAAAAAGGAGAAAATTGAAATTTCGCTAAAATTATTCGTTTTTGTCCTTTTTTCAATAATATTTCGATAAATCGAGGAATATTAACAAAAAAAAGAGGAAAAAAATTCAAATTTTGCTAACAGTATTCGTTTTTGTTGCTTTTTCGATCATATCTCGATAAAATGAGGAAAATGAAGGAAAAAAGAGGAAACAAATTGAAATTTCCTTTAATTTTACGTTTTTGTTGCTTTTTTCGGTCAAATCTCGATAACATGAGAAAAATTAAGTAAAAAAAGAGGAATGAAGTTGAAATTTCGCTAAATTTATTCGTTTTTGTTGCTTTTTTTGGTTATTATCACGATAAAACGAGGAAATTTAAGGCAAAAAAATAGAATAAAATTTATATTTAGCTAAAATTACCATTTTTCGTTGCTTTTGTCGATCATTTCTCGATAAAATAACAAAACAAAAAGACAAAATAGAGAAAAAATTGAAATTTTCCTAAAATTATATGTTTTTGTTGCTTTCTTAATCATATCTCGATAAAAGGAGATAAATAAGGCAAAATAGAGGGGAAAAATTGAAATTTCGCAAAATATATCCGTTTTCGTTGTTTATTTTATGAAATATCGATAGAATGACGAAAAAAGACAACATTGAGGAAAAAAATAGAAAGATCGTTAAGATTATCCTTTTTCGATTCTTTATTAGACCATGCCTCGATAAAATGACGAAAATAAAGGAAAACTAGATGAAAAGAGTTTAAATTTTGCTAAAATTATCACTTTTGTGGCTCTTTACGATCATCACTAGATAAAATGACGAATATTAAGGCAAAATAGAGGAGAAAAAAGTAAATTTTGCTTAAATTATCCGTTTTGGTTGCTTTTTAGGATCATATTTCGATAAAATGACAAAAAATAAAGACAAAATAGGGGGAAAATATTGAAAATAAATATCCATTTAAGGTGCTTATTCAAAGCAACGAAAGCAAATAAGCAACGAAAACGGATGATTTCCAATCCAAGAGGTCGACTCCGGGATGTCGACTCCCGGATGACTCACTGTCTATCACCCGAGGTCTATGACCCGCGGTAAATAATTCCCAGGTCGATTACCCAAGGTTCATAACCCTAAATCAATGGCCCAAGGTCAATGACTCGAGGTCAATGACCCAAGTTCGATGACCCGAGGTCGATTACCCGAGGTCAATGACCCCAGGTCGACGACCCTAGGTCAATGACCCGAGGTCAAGGACCCGAGGTCGATTACCCGAGGTCAATGACCGGAGGTCAACGACTCAGGATCGATTAACCGAAGTCGATGACCCCAGGTCGATGACCCAAGGTCGATGACCCCAGGTAAAAAACTCCAGGTCGATGACCCCAGGTCAATGACCCCAGGTTGATGACCCCAGGAGATGACCCGAGGTGGATGACCCAAGGTCGATGATCCAATGTCGATGACCCGAGGTGGATGACCCAAGGTCGATGACTCGAGGTCTATGACCCAAAGTCGATGACCCAAGGTCGATGACCCCATGTTGATGACCCCAGGTCAATGACCCCAGGTCAATGACCCCGATCGATGACCCCAGGTACATAACCCCAGGTCGATTACCAGATGTCAATTACAGGAAGTCAATGACCCGAGGTCAAAAACCCGAGGTCGATGACCCGAGGATTATGACCCTAGGTCGATGACCCCAGGTTGATGAAACCAGGTCGATGACCCAAGGTGGATGACCCAAGGTCAATGACCCCTGGTCGAGGACCCAAGGTCAATGACCCAAGGTCCATGACCCAAAGTCGATAACGCCAGGTCGATAACCCAAGGTCGAAGACACGAGGTCGAATACCTGTGGTCGATTACCTGAGGTCAATGACCCGTGGTGAATGACTCGAGGTCGATAACCCGAGGTAAATTACCTGAGGTCAATTACACCTGGTCGATGACCCGTAATCAATAACCCAAGGTCAATGATCCCAGGTCGATGACCCTAAGTCGATGCCCCAAGTTCGATGACCCCATGTCTATGACTCCAGTTCAATGACCCCAGGTCGATGACCAAAGTTCAATTACCAGAGGTCAATGACGTTAGGTCAATGACCCGAAGTCGATGACCCGAGGTCGATGACCCTAGGTCAATGACCCGAAGTCGATGACCCAAGGTCGATGATCCCAGGTCGATGACCCAAGGTCGGTGACCCCAGGTCGGTGACCCCAGGTCGATGACCCCAGGTCGATGACCCCAGGTCGATGACCCCAGGTCGATGACCCGTAGTCGATGACCCAAGGCCGATGAACAGGGTTCGATGACCCGAGGTCGAGTACCCGACGTCAATGACCCAAGGTCAATTACCCAAAGTCGATGACCCGAAGACGATGACCCGAGGTCAATGACCCGAGATCAATGACCCGAGGTCAATAACCCCAGGTGGATGACCCGAAGTCAATGCCCATAGGTCGATTAATCGTGGTCGATACCCCGAGGTCAATGATCAGAGGTCTATACCCAAGGTCGACGACGCGAAGTCAATGACACAAGGTCGATGACCCGAAGTCAATTACCCAAGGTCGATGGCCCGATGTCAATGACCTAAGGTCTATGACCCGAGGTCTATAACCAAAAGTCAATGACTAGAGGTCAATTATCCCAGGTCGATGACCCGAGGTCGATGACCTGAGATCGATGATCCGAGGTCGATGTCCTGAGTTCGATGACCCGAGATCGATGACCCGGAATCGATTACCAGAAGTCGAGGATCTGAAGTCGATGACCGCAGGTCGATGACCACAGGCCAATGACCAGAGGTTAATTTCCCGTGGTCAATGCCCCGTGGTCAATGACCCGAAGTCAATGACTCGAGGTCGATACCCGAAGTCAATGACTCGAGGTCGAAGACCCGAGGTCAATGACCCGAGGTCAATGACCAGAGGTTTATAACCCCAGGTCAATGACCCGAAGTCGATGACCCAAGGTCGATGACCCGAAGTCGATGACCCCAGGTCGATGACCCCAGGTCGATGACCCCAGGTCGATGATCACAGGTCGATGACCCCAGGTCGATGACCCCAGGTCGATGACTTTAGGTCGATGACCTGAGGTCGATGACCCGAGGTCGATGACCCGAGGTCAATTACCCGAGGTCGATGACCCGAAGTTAATGACCCGAGGTCAATGACCCGATGTCAATTACCCAGGTTCGATGACCCGAAGAAGATGACCCGAGGTTGATGACCCGAGGTGGATGACCCGAGGTCGATGACCAGAGGACGATGACCCGGGGTCGATGACCAGAGGAGGATGACGTGAGGTCGATGACCCGAGGTCGATGACCAGAGTTCGATGACCCGAGGTCGATTACCCGAGGTCAATGACCCAAAGTCGATCTCCCGGAGTCGACCTCCCGGAGTCGAACTCTCGGAGTCATACTCATATAGTCGTACTCCCGGAGTTGACCTCCCGGAGTCGACCTTGTGTCATCGGCATTTGTGTCATCAACCTCGGGTCATCGACCTCGGGTCTTCGTCCTCTGGTCATCGACTTCTGGTCATCGACTTCTGGTCAACGAGCATGGGTCATCGACCTCTGGTCAAAATAATTTCGAAAAAAGCGACAGAATGAGATAATTTTAGCGGTCATTAAATATTTTTGCTTGATATTAGCAAAATTTTCGTCATTTTTTCAGGATAATATCGAAATCAGCGACAAAATGGGATTATTGTAGCGAAATTTTGATATTTTTCGCTCTCGTTCAGCAAATTTTTCGTTATTTGTCAAGATGATATCGAAGAAGGCGACAAAATGGGATAAATTTAGTGAAATATTAATAAAATTAAATTTTTTGGCTTATATCACCATTATTTTGGGCATGGTGAAGGATAATATCAAATAATTGACGATAATTTAAGAGAAATTTGAATATTTTTCCTCTATTTCGCCATGTTTTCGACATTTTATCGGAATATTTTCCAAAAAAGAAAAGAAAACGGATAATTTTAGCGAAATTTCTACTTTTTTCTACTATTTTGTCTTTATTTTTCGTCATTTTATCGAGAAATGTTCTAAATAAGCAACGAAAACGTTAAATTTTGCGAAATTTCAATTTTTCTCCTTTATTTTACCATAATATTCGTCATTGTATCGTGATATGATCATAAAATGCAACGAAAACGGATAATTTTAGCTTAATTGCTAATTTTATCCTCTAGTTTGCCTTAATTTTCGTAATTTTACGAGATATTATCAATAAAAAAAACGAAAAATTTTAGTAAAATATAAATTTTGTGTTTATTTTTCGTTTTTTTATCCAGATATGATCGAAAAAAGCAAAGAAAATGGATAATATTAGCAAACTTCCCATTTTTTTTTTCTCTATTTTGAATTAATTTTCGTCATTTTATCGAGAGGTGATCGTAAAAAGCCACAAAACTGATAATTTTAGCAAAATTTAAACTCTTTTCATCTGTTTTTCCTTTATTTTTTTATTTATAGTTACAAGATTTTAAAAATTAAATTTTTTTAAAATATTTATTGCTTTTTTCGATCATATCTTAATGAAAAGGCGAAAATTTGGGCGAAATAGATGAAAAAAATAGAAATTTCACTAAACCTATCCGTTTCCGTTTATTTTTTCGATCATATCTAGATAAAATGACAATATTAATGCAAAATAGAGGAGAAAAAATGAAATTTCTCTAACATTATTCGTTTTTGTTGCTTTTTTCGATCATATCTCAATAAAATGAGAATATTTAAGGAAAAAAAGAGGAAAAATAAATTATTTTCGCTAAAATTATTCGTTTTTGTTGCATTTTTCGATAATATCTCGATAAAATAAGGAAAACGAAGAAAAAAAAAGAGGAAAAAAATTGAAATTTTGGTAAAATTATTCGTTTTTGTTGCTTTTATCCATAGTATTTCGATAAATCGAGGAATATTAACGAAAAAAAAAGCGGAAAAAATTGAAATTTCGCTAACATTATTCGTTTTTTGTTGCTTTTTTCGATCATATCTCGATAAAATCAGAATATTTAAGGAAAAAAGAGGAAAAATATATCATTTTCGCTAAAATTATTCGTTTTTGTTGCTTTTTTCGATAATATCTCGATAGAATAAGGAAAATGAAGGATAAAAAAGGGGTAAAAAAATTGAAATTTCGGTTAAATTATTCGTTTTTGTTGCTTTTTAAGATAATATCTCGATAAAACGAGGAAAATTAAGAAAAAAAAAAGAAAAATTGAGATTTCGCTAAAATTATTCGTTTTTTTTTTGCTTTTTTCAATAATATCTCGATAAAACGAAGATAATTAAGGAAGAAAAAGGAGAAAAATTTAAATTTCGGTAAAATTATTCGTTTTTGTTGCTTTTTTCGATAATATCTCGATAAAACGAGGAAAATTATGGAAAAAAAGGGAACTATTGAAATTTCGCTAAAATTATTCGTTTTTTTTCTTTCTTTTGTCATATCACGATAAAACGAGAAAAATTAAGGAAACAAAATACAAAAAATTGATATTTAGCTAAAATTATTCGTTTTTCTTCCTTTTTTCGATCATATCTCCATCTAATGAGGAAAAAAAGGGAAGTAATCGAAATTTCGCTAAAATTATTCGTTTTTGATTCTTTTTTCGTTCATATCTCGATAAAATGAGGAAAATCAAGGAAATAAAGTGGAAATATATTTGAAATTTCGCAAAAATTATTCTTTTTTGTTGCTTTTTTCGGTCATATCTTGATAAAATAAGGAAAATGAAGGAAAAAAAGAGGAATAAAATTGAAATTTCGCTAACATTATTCGTTTTTATTGCTTTTGTCGACCATATCTCGATAAAATGAGGAAAATAAAGGAAAAAAGGAGGAAAAAAAATTGAAATTTCCCTATAATATTACGTTTTTGTTGCTTTTTTCGTTCGAGTCTCGATAAAATGAGGAAAATTAAGTGAAAAAAGAGGAATGAAAGAAAAACGAAAAAAATTTAAATTTCGGTAAAATTATTCGTTTTTGCTGCTTTTTTCGATAATATCTAGATGAAACGAGGAAAATTAAGGAAAAAAAGGAGAAAAATTGTAATTTCGCTAACATTATTATTCGTTTTTGTTGCTTTATTCGATAATATCCAGATATAAGGAGGAAAATTAACGAAAAAAAAGGGAAAGAAACAGAAATTTCGCTAAAATTATTCATTTTTGTTGGTTTTTTTTCGATAATATCTTGATAAAAGGAGGAAAATGATGGAAAAAAAAGAGGAAAAAAATTGAAATTTCCCTTTTATTTTTCGTTTTTGTTGTTTTTTCGGTCTTATCACGATAAAACGAGGAAAATTAAGGAAGAAAGAGGAAAAATATATAATTTTCGCTAAAATTATTCGTTTTTGTTGTTTTTTTTCGATAATATCTCGATAAAATAAGGGAAATGAAGAAAAAAAAGTGGAAAAAAATTGAAATTTCGCTAACATTATTCGTTTTTTGTTGCTTTTTTCGATCATATCTCGATAAAATGAGAATATTTAAGGAAAAAAGAGGAAAAATATATAATTTTCGCTAAAATTATTCGTTTTTGTTGCTTTTTTCGATAATATCTCGATAGAATAAGGAAAATGAAGGAAAAAAAGAGGTAAAAAAATTGAAATTTCGGTTAAACTATTCGTTTTTGTTGCTTTTCAAGATAATATCTCGATAAAACGAGGAAAAGTAAGAAAAAAAAATTGAAATTTCGCTAAAATTATTCGTTTTTTTTTGCTTTTTTCAATAATATCTCGATAAAACGAAGAAAATTAAGGAAGAAAAATCTGATGTGGCCAGCACATGACTTTCTCCATATATATAAGATGTAAATATGTATCTACGGCAGTATTTTCGAACTCTATATTCAATCTAAACTTGGAAGATAAGTGATTAATTTCTTTCATATTTTCTTTGACGTCACAAACATTATAATTAATGTTTTTTGGGACATGTTCGATGAAAAACGATGAAATTTGCTTTTTGCCCCAGCGCCCAGAGCGCCCACAACGTACATAATCAACAACTTCCGGTTTATCAGTATTTTACAAATAACTCCTACACAATTAGTGATACAAAAATATGTTTTATATAAACAATATAGTAAAATACATTTACTAAAACTTTTATAAATAATAGTATATACCTAAATATGATATTTATGGAGATATTTTGAATACCGGAAATGACCATTGTAGACTGAAGCTCGACTTCCGGTTAACCGATTTACTCCAAAAACTAATCAACTCTAACGACATCAATCGAAATACTATATATGAAATTTGGTGTTGATCCAATAAATACTTTTCATGTTAGAGCGCCCACAAAGTACATAATCAGCTACCTCCGGTTTATCAGTATTTCACGAATAACTCCTAATCAACCGGTGATACAAAAATATGTTAAATAAAAAAGTTATAGTAAACGACATTTTCTAAAACTTTTATGTGGTATACAATATACCTATATATCATATTTATGGAGATATTTTGAAAACCGGAAATAAGCTTTGATGAATAAAGCTCGACTTCCGGTTAACCAATATACTCCAAAAACTAATCAGCTCTGACAGCACATACGACAGTACTATATATGAATTTTGGTATTGATACGACTAATACTTTTCACGTTAGAGCGCCCACTATCACACACACACACACACACACACACACGCACACACACACATACACACAGACATCATTCCAAAAATGGTCAAAACGTGTTCTAGGGATCCCAAAACATGTATTTCAGTTGAAATCTCGAAGTCGATTTTTTTCATGAAAACAATCCTTTCTCTATACTTCGTATATGGAGAAAGTAAAAAAGATAAAAAAATTAAATTTCGCTAAAATTATTAATTTTTGTTGCTTCATTCGATAATATCCAGATATAATGAGGAAAATTAACGAAAAAAAAGAGAAAAAAAACAGAAATTTCGCTAAAATTAATCATTTTTGTTGCTTTTTTCGATGATATCTCGATAAAATGAGGTAAATGATGGAAAAAAAGAGGAAAAAAATTGAAATTTCCCTATAATTTTTCGTTTTTGTTGCTTTTTTTGGTCATATCACGATAAAACGAGAAAAATTAAGGAAACAAATTAGAAAAAATTGATATTATGCTAAAATTATTCGTTTTTGTTTCTTATTTCGATAATATCTCGATGAAATTTGGAACATAAAGGAAAAGAAATAGTTGAAAAAATTGATATTTCCCTAAAATTATTCCTTTTTTGTTGCTTTTTTCGATTATATCTTATTAAATGAGGAAAATTAAGGAAAAAAAAGAGGGAAGAAATGAAATTACGCCTAAATTATTCGTTTTTGTTCCTTTTTTCAATCATATCTCCATATAATGTGGAAAAAAGGGAAGTAATCGAAATTTCACTAAAATTATTCGTTTTTGATTCTTTTTTCGTTCATATCTCGATAAAATGACGAAAATCAAGGAAATAAAGTGTAAATATATTTGAAATTTAGCAAAAATTATTCGTTTTTGTTGCTTTTTTCGGTCATATCTTGATATAATGGGGAAATTTAAGGAAAAAAAGAGGATTGAAATTGAAATTTCGCTAAAATTATTCGTTTTTGTTGCTTTTCTTGATAAAATCTCGATAAAATGAGGAAAATTAAGGGAAAAAAATATAAATTTTGCTAAAATTATTCGTTTTTGTTGCTTTTTTGATAAAATCTCGATAAAATGAGGAAAAATTAGGGAAAAAAGAGGAAAAAAACATAAATTTCGCTAACATTGTTCGTTTTTGTAGCTTTTTTCCATCATATCTCTATAAAATTAGGAAAATTAAGAACAAAAACAGGAATGAAATAGAAATTTCGTTAAAATTATTCGTTTTTGTTGCTTTTTTCGATAATATCTTGATAAAATGAGGAATATTAAGGAAAAAAGAGGAAAGAAATTGAAATTTCGCTAATATTATTAATTTTTGATTATTTTTCAGATAATATCTCGCTAAAATGACAAAAATGAAGGCAAAATAGAGGAATTGAATTTTAAATTTCGCTAAAATTATTTGTTTTCGATGCTATTTTCGATCATTTCTCAAAAAAAAGACGAAAATTTAGGAAAAATAGATGAAAAAAGTAGAAATTTGGCTAAAATTATGCGATTTCGTTGCTTTTTTTGGTCATATCTCGATAAAATGACGAAATTTAAAGCAAAATAGAGGGAAGAAATTTAAAATCCGCTAATATTATCCGATTCGTTGCTTTTTTCGGTGATATCTCGATAAAATGAGGAAAAATAAGGGAAAAAAGAGGAAAAAAACATACATTTCGCTAACATTGTTCGTTTTTGTAGCTTTTTTCCATCATATCTCTATAGAATTAGGAAATTTAAGAACAAAAACAGGAATGAAATAGAAATTTCGTTAAAATTATTCGTTTTTGTTGCTTTTTTCGATAATACCTTGATAAAATGAGGAATATTAAGGAAAATAGAAGAACGAAATGAAAATTTCGCTTAAATTACATTTTTTCTTTGCTTTTGCCGATCATTTCTCGATAAAATGACAAAACAAAAAGACAAAATAGAGAAAAAAAATTGAAATGTTCCTAAAATTGTATGTTTTTTTTGCTTTTTTAATCATATCTCGATAAAAAGGAGAGAATTAAGGCAAAATAGAGGGGAAAAATTGAAATTTCGCAAAATATATCCGTTTTCGTTGTTTATTTTATCATATCTCGATAGAATGACGAACAAAGACAAAATTGAGGAAAAAAGTAGAAAGATCGTTAAGATTAACCATTTTCGTTGCTTTATTCGACCATACCTCGATAAAATGACGAAAATAAAGGAAACATAGTTGAAAACAGTTTAAATTTTGCTAAAATTATCACTTTTGTGGCTCTTTACGATCATCACTAGATAAAATGACGAACATTAAGGCAAAATAGAGGAGAAAAAAAAAAATTTTGCTTAAATTATCCGTTTTGGTTGCTTTTTGGGTCATATTTCGATAAAATGACAAAAAAATAAAGACAAAATAGGGGGAAAATATTGAAAATAACTATCCATTTAAGGTGCTTATTCAAAGCAACGAAAGCAAATAAGCAACGAAAACGGATAATTTCCAATCCAAGAGGTCGACTCCGGGATGTCGACCGGATGACTCATGGTCTATCACCCGAGGTCTATGACCCGAGGTAAATAATTCCCAGGTCGATGACCCAAGATTGATAACCCTAAATCAATGACCCAAGGTCAATGACTCGTTGTCAATGACCCATATAGGATGACCCGGGGTCGATAATCCCAGGTCGATTACCCGAGGTCGATTACCAGAGGTCAATGACCCTAGGTCAATGACCCTAGGTCAATGACCCGAGGTCGCTGACCCCAGGTTTATCATTTCAGGTCAATGACCCAAGGTCAATAACCCGAGCTCAATGACCCGATGTCTATGACCCGAGGACGATTACCCGAGGTCAATGACCCGTTGTGAATGGCTCGAGGTCGATGACGCGAATTCGATGACCCGAGGTCGATTTCCTGAGGTCAATTACCCCAGGTCGATGACCCGAAGTCAATAACCCAAGGTCGATGACCCGAAGTCAATGACCCAAGGTCGATGACCCGAAGTCAATTACCTGAGGTCTATGACCCGAGGTCAATGACCCCAGGTCGATGATCCAAAGTCGATGTCGAAAGGTCGATGACCCCATGTCTATGACTCCAGTTCGATGACCACAGGTCGATGACCAAAGGTCGATTACCAGAGGTCAATGACTTGAGGTCGATGACCCGAGGTCGATGACCCGAGGTTGATGACCCTAGGTCGATGACCCGAAGTCAATGATCCCAGGTCGATAACCCCAGGTCGATGACCCCAGGTCCATGACCCCAGGTCGATGACCCAAGGTTGATGACCCCAGTTCGATGACCCCAGGTCGATGACCCCAGGTCGATAACCCCAGGTCGATGACCCCAGGTAGATGACCCCAGGTCGATGACCCAAGGTCAAAGACTCCAGGTCGATGACCCCAGGTCGATGACCCCAGGTCGATGACCCCAGGTCGATGACCCCAGGTCGATAACCCCAGGTCGATGACCCCAGGTCGTCGACCCCAGGTCGATGACCCCAGGTATATGACTCCAGGTCGATGACCCCAGGTCGATGACCCCAGGTCGATGACCCCAGGTCGATGACCTGAGGTTTACGACAAAAGGTCACTGACCCCAGGTTGATGATTTCAGGTCAATGACCCCAGGTCAATATCCCGAGGTCAATGACCCGAGCTCTATGACCCGAGGACGATTACCCGAGTTCAATGACCCGTTAAGAATGGCTCGAGGTCGATGACGCGAATTCGATGACCCGAGGTCGATTTTCTGAGGTCATTTACCCCAGGTCGATGACCCGAAGTCAATCACCAAAGGTCGATGACCCGAAGTCAATGACCCAAGGTCGATGACCCGAGGTCTATGACCCGAGGTCAATGACCCCAGGACAATGATGCAAAGTCGATGCCCGAAGGTCGATGACCCCATGTCTATGACTCCAGTTCGATGACCCCAGATCGATGACCCCAGGTCGATGACCCCAGGTAAATGACCCCAGGTCGATGATCCCAGGTCGATGTCCCCAGGTCGATGACCCCAGGACGATGATCCCAGGTCGATGACCCCAGGTCGATGACCCCAGGTCGATGACCCCAGGTTGTTGACCCCAGGTGGATGACCCAAGGTCGATGACCCCAGGTCGATAACCCCAGGTCGATGACCCAAAGTGAAGACCCGAGGTCAATTACCTCAAGTCGATGACTCGAAGTCGATGACTCGAAGTCGATGACCCGAGGTCGATGGACCTAGGTCTATGACCCATGGTCAATGACCCGAAGTAAATGACCCCAGGTCGATGACCCGAAGTCGATGACGCAAGGTCGATGACCCGAGATCAATGACCGGAGGTCTATGACCCGAGGTCGATTACCTGAGGTCTATTACCCGAGGTCAATGACCCGTGGTGAATGACTCGAATTCGATTACGTGAACTCGATGACCCGAGGGTTAAGACCTTAGGTCGATAACCCGAGGTCAATGACCTGTTGTCAATAACCCCAGGTCGATAACCCCAGGTCGAAGACCCCAGATCGATGACCACAGGCCAATGACCCCAGGTTTATGACCCCAGGCCAATGACCCCAGGTTGATGACCCCAGGTCAATGACCCCAGGTCGATGACCCAAGGTCGATGACCAGAGGTCGATGACCAAAGTTCAATTACCCAGGGTCGATGACCCGAAGACGATGACCCAAGGTGGATGGCCAGAGGACGATGACCCGAGGTCAATGACTCGAGATCGATGACCCGAGGTCGACGACTCGAGGTTGATGTCCCTAGGTCAACGACCAGAGGTTAATTACTCAAGGTCGATGACCCGAAGTCGATGACCCCAGGTCGATGACACCAGGTCGATGACTCCAGGTTTATAACCCCAGGTCGATGACCCCAGGTCGATGACCCCAGGTCGAAGACCCCAGGTATATGACCCGAGGTTCATGAACCGAGGTCAATGACTTGAGGTAAATTACCCCAGGTCGATGACCCGAAGACGATTACCCGAGGTGGATGACCCGAGTTCGATGACCAGATGACAATAAACCGACGTCGATGACCCGGGTTTGATAACCAGAGGATGATGAACCGAGGTCGATGACCCGAGGTCGATGACCCGAGGTTGACGACCAGAGTTCGATGACCATAGTTTGATGACCCGAGGTCGATTACCCGAGGTCAATTACCCAAAGTCGATCTCCCGGAGTCAACATCCCGGAGTCGACCTCCAAGCGTAAACTCCCGGAGTCGACCTCCCGGAGTCGACATTATGCAGTCGATCTCCGGTCATCGACCTTGATTCATCGACTTTGTGTCATCAATCTCGGGTCATCGACCTCGGGACATCGTCCTCTGGTCATCGACCTCGGTTATTTGACCTTGGGTCAACAACCTTTGGTCATCGACTTCAGGTCAATGAGCACGGGTCATCCACCTCTGGTCAAGATTATATCGAAAAATGAGACAGAATGAGATAGTTTTAGCGATCATTGAATATTTTTGCTTGATATTAGCAAAACTTTCGTCATTTTATCAAGATAGTATAGAAAACAGCGACAAAATGGGATTATTGTAGCTAAATTTTGATATCTTTCGCTCTCGTTCAGCAAATTTTTCGTCATTTGTCAAGATACTATCGAAGAAAGCAACAAAATGGGATAAATATAGTGAAATATTAATTAATTTTCGGAATTTTATCGAGAGATGATCGTAAAAAGCCACAAAACGGATAATTTTAGCAAAATTTTAACTCTTTCATCTATTTTTCCTTCATTTATTTTTTTATTTATAGTTGAAAAATTTAAAAATAAAAATTTTTTAAAATAATTATTGCTTTTTTCGATCATATCTTAATAAAAAGACGAAAATTTGGGCGAACTAGAGGAGAAAAAATGAAATTTCGCAAAAATCATCTGTTTTCGTTGCTTATTTCGATCGTGTTTCGAAAAAATGACAACATAAATGCAAAATAGAGGAGAAAAATTGAACTTTCGCTATAATGTTACCTTTTTGTTTCTTTTTTCGGTAATATCTAAATAATATGAGGAAAATTAAGGAAAAGAAAGAGAAATAAAAATTAAATTTCGATACAATTATTCGTTTTTGTTGCTTTTTTCGATAATATCTCGATAAAACGAGGAAAATTAAGGAAAAAAAAGGAGAATAATTGAAATTTCGCTAAAATTATTCGTTTTTGTTGCTTCATTAAAAATATCCAGATAAAATGAGGAAAATTCACGAAAAAAAAAGAAATTTCGCTAAAATTATTCATTATTGTTGCTTTTTTCGATAATATCTCGATAAATCGAGGAATATTAACAAAAAAAAAACAGAAAAAGAATTGAAATTATCCTTTAATTTTTCGTTCTTGTTGCTTTTATCGGTCAAATCTCGATAAAATGGGGAAAATTAAACAAAAAAAGATGAATGAAATTGAAAGTTCGCTAAATTTATTCCATTTTGTTGCTTTTTTCGGTCATATCACGATAAAACGAGGAAAATTAAGGAAGAAAAAATTGATATTTAGCTAAAGTTATTCGTGTTTGTTTCTTTTTCGATATAATCTCGATTAAATTTGGAAAATAAAAAATAAAAAGGAGGAATGATATCGAAATTTCGCATAAAAATTATTCGTTTTTGTTGCTTTTTTCGATAATATTTCGATAAATCGAGGAATATTAACGAAAAAAAGAGGAAAAAAATTTAAATTTCGCTTACATTACTCGTTTTTGTTGCTTTTTTCGATCATATCTCGATAAAATGAGGAAAATAAAGGAAAAAAAAATTGAAATTTCGCTATAATTTTCCGTTTTTGTTGCTTTTTTTGGTCAAATCTCGATAAAATGAGGAAAATAAAGTAAAAAAAGAGGAATGAAATTGAAATTTCGCTAAAATTATTCGTTTTTGTTGCTTTTTTCGATCATATCACGATAAAACGAGGAAAATTAAGGACACAAAATAGAAAGAAATTGATATTTAGCTAAAATAATTGGTTTTTGTTGCTTTTTTCGATAATATCTCGATGAAATTTTGAACATAAAGGAAAAGAAAAGGAGAAAAAATTGATATTTCCCTAAAAATATTCGTTTTTGTTGCTTTTTTCGATTATATCTTAATAAAATGAGGAAAATTATGGAAAAAAAGAGGAAAGAAATTGAAATTTCGCTTATATTATTAATTTTTGATTCTTTTTCAGATAATATCTCGCTAAAATGTCGAAAATGAAGGCAAAATAAAGGAATTGAATTTTAAATTTCGCTAAAATTATTCGTTTTTCGATGCTTTTTTCGATCATATCACAAATAAAAGACGAAAATTTAGGAAAAATAGATGAAAAAAGTTGAAATTTGGCTAAAATTATGCGATTTCGTTGCCTTTTTTGGTCATATCTCGATAAAATGACAAGATAAAAGGCAACATAGACGAACGAAATTGAAATTTCGCTTAAATTACCATTTTTCGTTGCTTTTGTCGATCATTTCTCGATAAAATAACAAAACAAAAAGATAAAATAGAGAAAAAAATTGAAATTTTCCTAAAATTATATGTTTTTGTTGCTTTTTTCATCATATCTTGATAAAAAGGAGAGAATTAAGGCAAAATAGAGGGGGAAAATTGAAATTTCGCAAAATATATCCGTTTTCGTTGCTTATTTTATCAAATATCGATAGAATGACGAAAAAAGACAACATTGAGGAAAAAAATAGAAAGATCGTTCAGATTATCCTTTTTCGATTCTTTATTCGACCATACCTCGATAAAATAACGAAAATAAAGGAAAACTAGATGAAAAGAGTTAAAATTTTGCTAAAATAATCACTTTTGTGGCTCTTTACGATCATCACTAGAAAAAATGACGAATATTAAGGCAAAATAGAAGAGAAAAAAGTAAATTTTGCTTAAATTATCCGTTTTGGTTGCTTTTTAGGATCATATTTCGATACAATGACGAAAAATAAAGACAAAATAGGGGGAAAATATTGAAAATAACTATCCATTTAAGGTGCTTATTCAAAGCAACGAAAGCAAATAAGCAACGAAAACGGATAATTTACAATCCAAGAGGTCGACTCCGGGATGTCGACTCCCGAATGACTCACGGTCTATCACCCGAGGTCTATGACCCGAGGCAAATAATTCCCAGGTCGATGACCCAAGGTTGATGACCCTAAATCAATGGCCAAAGGTCAATGACTCGAGGTCAATGACCAAAGTTCGATGACCCGAGGTCGATTACCCGAGGTCAATGACCCCAGGTCGACGACCCTAGGTCAATGACCCGAGGTCAATGACCCGAGGTCGATTACCGGAGGTCAATGACCCGAGGTCAACGACTCCAGATCGATTAACTGAAGTCGATGACCCATGGTCGATGACCCCAGGTCGATGACCAAAGGTCGATGACCCCAGGTAAAAAACTCAAGGTCGATGACCCCAGGTCAATGACCCCAGGTTGATGACCCCAGGAGATGACCCGAGGTGGATGACCAAAGGTCGATGATCCAATGTCGATGAGCTGAGGTGGATGACCCAAGGTCGATGACTCCAGGTTGATGACCCCAGGTCGATGATCCCAGGTCGATGACCCCAGGTCGATGACCCCAGGTTGATGACCCCAGGTCAATGACCCCAGGTCGATGAGCCCAGGTTGATGACCCCAGGTCGATGACCCAAGGTCGATGACCCCAGGTCGATGACCCCAGGTCGAAGACCCCAGGTCGAAGACCCCAGGTAGATGACCAAAGGTCGATTACCCGAGGTCGATGACACGAGGTCGATGACCCGAGGTCGATGACCATAGGTCTATGACCCAAGGTCAATGACCCCAGGTCGATGACCCGAAGTCAATGACGCAATGTCGATGACCCGAGGTCAATGACCCGAGGTCTATGACCCGAGGTCAATGACCCGAGGTCTATGACCCGAGGTCGATTACCCGAGGTCGATTACCCGAGGTCAATGACCCGTTGTGAATGACTCGAATTCGATGACGTGAATTCTATGACCCGAGGGTTAAGACCTTAGGTCAAGGTCAATGACCTGACGTCAATAACCTCAGGTCGATAACCCCAGGTCGAAGATCCCAGGTCGATGACCCCAGGCTAATGACCCCAGGTTGATGACCCCAGGCCAATGACCCCAGGTTGATGACCCCAGGTGAATGACCCCTAGGTCGATGACCCAAGATCGATGACCCGAGGTCGATGACCCCAGGTCGATGACCCGAAGTCAATAACCCAAGGTCGATGACCCGAAGTCAATGACCCAAGGTCGATGACCCGAAGTCAATTACCTGAGGTCTATGACCCGAGGTCAATGACCCCAGGTCGATGATCCAAAGTCAATGCCCAAAGGTCGATGACCCCATGTCTATGACTCCAGTTCGATGACCCCAGGTCGATGAGCAAAGGTCGATTACCAGAGGTCAATGACTTGAGGTCGATGAGCCGAGGTCGATGACTTGAGGTTGATGACCCTAGGTAGATGAACCGAAGTCAATGATCCCAGGTCGATGACCCCAGGTCGATGAACCCAGGTCGATGACCCCAGGTCGATGACCCCAGGTCGATGACCCCAGGTCGATGACCACACGTCGATGACCCCAGGTAAATGACCCCAGGTCGATGACCCTAGGTCGATGACCCAAGGTCGATGACTCCAGGTTGATGACCCCAGGTCGATGATCCCAGGTCGATGACCCCAGGTCGATGACCCCAGGTTTATGACCCCAGGTCGATGACCCCAGGTTGATAACCCCAGGTCGATTACCCCAGGTCGATGACCCCAGGTCGATGACCCTAGGTCGATGACCCCAGGTCGATGACCCAAGGTCGATGACCCCAGGTCGATGACCCCAGGTCGAAGACCCCAGGTCGAAGACCCCAGGTAGATGACCCAAGGTCGATTACCCGAGGTCGATGACCCTTGGTTGATGACCCGAGGTCGATGACCCGAGGTCGATGACCCTAGGTCTATGACCCAAGGTCAATGACCCGAGGTCAATGACCCCAGGTCGATGACCCGAAGTCAATGACGCAAGGTCGATGACCCGAGGTCAATGACCCGAGGTCCATGACCCGAGGTCGATTACCCGAGGTCGATTACCCGAGGTCAATGACCCGTTGTGAATGACTCGAATTCGATGACGTGAATTCGATGACCCGAGGGTTAAGACCTTAGGTCGAGGTCAATGACCTGACGTCAATAACCCCAGGTCGATAACCCCAGGTCGAAGATCCCAGGTTGATGACCCCAGGTGAATGACCCCTAGGTCGATGACCCAAGGTCGATGACCCGAGGTCAATGACCAAAGGTCGATGAACCCAGGTCGATGACCCAAGGTCAATGACCCGAGATCAATGACCAGAGGTCAATTACTCAGGGTCGATGACCATAAGACGATGACCCAAGGTGGATGACCAGAGGACGATGACCTGAGGTCAATGACTCGAGATCGATGACCCGAGGTCGACGACTCGAGGTTGATGTCCCTAGGTCAATGACCAGAGGTTAATTACTCAAGGTCGATGACCCGAAGTCGATGACCCCAGGTCGATGACCCTAGGTCGATGACCCCAGGTCGATGACTCCAGGGTTATAACCCCAGGTCGATGACCACAGGTCGATGACCCCAGGTCGAAGACCCCAGGTATATGACCCAAGGTGGATTACCCGAGGTCAATGACTTGAGGTAAATTACCCCAGGTCGATGACCCGAAGACGATGACCCGAGGTGGATGACCCGAGTTCGATGACCAGAGGACAATAAACCGACGTCGATGATCCGGGTTTGATAACCAGAGGATGATGGACGGAGGTCGATGACCCGAGGTCGATGACCCGAGGTTGACGACCAGAGGTCGATGACCATAGTTTGATGACTCGAGGTCGATTGCCCGAGGTCAATGACCAAAGTCGATCTCCCGGAGTCAAAATCCCGGAGTCGACCTCCAAGCGTAAACTCCCGGAGTCGACCTCCCGGAGTCGACATTATGCAGTCGATCTCCGGTCATCGAACTTGATTCATCGACTTTGTGTCATCAATCTCGGGTCATCGACCTCGGGACATCGTCCTCTGGTAATCGACCTCGGGTATTTGACCTTGGGTCAACGACCTTTGGTCATCGACTTCAGGTCAATGAGCACGGGTCATCTACCTCTGGTCAAGATAATATCGAAGAAAGAGACAGAATGAGATACTTTTAGCGATCATTGAAAATTTTTGCTTGATATTAGCAAAACTTTCGTCATTTTGTCAAGATAATATCGAAAACAGCGACAAAATGGGATTATTGTAGCGAAATTTTGATATTTTTTCGCTCTCGTTCAGCAAATTTTTCGTCATTTGTCAAGATAATATCGAAGAAAGCGACCAAATGGGATAAATTTAGTGAAATATTAATAAAATTGAATTTTTTGGCTATATTTCACCATTATTTTGGGCATTGTGAAGGATAATATCGAAAAAAGTGAGGATAATTTATTCGAAATTTCAATTTTTTCCTCTATTTCGCCTTGTTTTCGTCATTTAATCTGAATATTTTCCAAAAAAGAGAGGAAAACGTATACTTTTAGCGACATTTCAAATTTTCCTACTATTTTGTCTTTATTTTTCGTCATTTTATCGAGAAATGTTCTAAATAAGCAACGAAAACGTTAAATTTTGAGAAAATTTAATTTTTTTCTCTATTTTGTCTTTCTTTTTCGTAATTTTATCGAGATATGATGGAAAAAAGCAATAAAAACAAATGATGTTTGCGAAATTTTAATTTTTCTCCTTTATTTCGCCATAATATTTGTAATTTTATCGAGATATGATCATAAAATGCAACGAAAACGGATAATTTTAGCTAAATTGCTAATTTTATCCTCTATGTTGCCTTAATTTTCATAATTTTACAAGATATTATCAAAAAACAACGAAAACGGATAATTTTAGTAAAATATTAATTTTTTCGTCTATATTGTGTTTATTTTTCGTTTTTTTATCGAGATATGATCAAAAAAAGCAAAGCAAATGCATAATTTTAGCAAAATTCCCATTTCTTTTCTCTATTTTGAATTAATTTTCGGAATTTTATCGAGAGATGATCGTAAAGAGCCACAAAACGGATAATTTTAGCAAAATTTTAACTCTTTCATCTATTTTTCCTTCATTTATTTTTTTATTTATAGTTGAAAAATTTAAAAATAAAATTTTTTAAAATAATTTTGCTTTTTTCGATCATATCTTAATAAAAAGACGAAAATTTGGGCGAACTAGAGGAGAAAAAATGAAATTTCGCAAAAATCATCTGTTTACGTTGCTTATTTCGATCGTATTTCGAAAAAATGACAACATAAATGCAAAAAAGAGGAGAAAAATTGAACTTTCGTTAAAATGTTACCTTTTTGTTTCTTTTTTCGGTAATATCTAAATAATATGAGGAAAATTAAGGAAAAGAAAGAGAAATAAAAATTAAATTTCGATACAATTATTCATTTTTGTTGCTTATTTCGATAATATCTCGAAAAAACTAGGAAAATTAAGGGAAAAAAGGAGAATAATTGAAATTTCGCTAAAATTATTCGTTTTTGTTGCTGCATTAAAAATATCCAGATAAAATGAGGAAAATTCACGAAAAAAAAGAGTAAAAAACAGAAATTTCGCTAAAATTATTCATTTTTGTTGCTTTTTTCGATAATATCTCGATAAATCGAGGAATATTAACAAAAAAAAGAGAAAAAAAATTGAAATTATCCTTTAATTTTTCGTTCTTGTTCCTTTTTTCGGTCAAATCTTGATAAAATGAGGAAAATTAAATAAAAAAGATGAATGAAATTGAAATTTCGCTAAACTTATTCGATTTTGTTGCTTTTTTCGGTCATATCACGATAAAACGAGGAAAATTAAGGAAAAAAAATTGATATTTAGCTAAAGTTATTCGTCTTTGTTTCTTTTTTCGATAATATCTCGATGAAATTTGGAAAATAAAAGATAAAAAGGAAGAATGATATCGAAATTTCTCATAAAAATTATTCGTTTTTGTTGCTTTTTTCGATAATATCTCACTTAAATAATTAAAATGAAGGAAAAAAAAGAGAGGAAAAAATTTGAAATTTCGGTAAAATTATTAGTTATTTGATGCTTTTTACGATAATATCTCGATAAAACGAGGAAAATTAAGAAAAAAAGGAGAAAATTGAAATTTCGCTAAAATTATTCGTTTTTGTCCTTTTTTCAATAATATTTCGATAAATCGAGGAATATTAACAAAAAAAAGAGGAAAAAAATTCAAATTTTGCTAACAGTATTCGTTTTTGTTGCTTTTTCGATCATATCTCGATAAAATGAGGAAAATGAAGGAAAAAAGAGGAAACAAATTGAAATTTCCTTTAATTTTACGTTTTTGTTGCTTTTTTCGGTCAAATCTCGATAACATGAGAAAAATTAAGTAAAAAAAGAGGAATGAAGTTGAAATTTCGCTAAATTTATTCGTTTTTGTTGCTTTTTTTGGTTATTATCACGATAAAACGAGGAAATTTAAGGCAAAAAAATAGAATAAAATTTATATTTAGCTAAAATTATTAATTTTCGTTGCTTTTTTCGAAAATATCTCGATGAAATTAGGAAAATAAACGAAAAAAAGAAGGAAAGAAATCAAAATTTCGCTAAAATTATTCGTTTTTGTTGCTTTTTTTAGATAATATCTCGATAAAATAAGGAAAATGTAGGAAAAAAAGAGGAAAAAAATTGAAATTTTGGTGAAATTATTCGTTTTTGTTGCTTTTTTCAATAATATCTCGATAAAACGAGGAAAATTAAGAAAAAAAAGGAGAAAAATTCTAATTTCGCTAAAGTTATTCGTTTTTTTTGCTTTTTTCAATAAAATCCTGATAAAACGATGAAAATTAAGGAAGAAAAAGGAAAGAAATTGAAATTTCACTAAAATTATTCGTTTTTGTTGCTTTTATCGATAATATTTCGATAAATCAGGAATATTAACGAAAAAAAAGAGGAAAAAAATTGAAATTTCGCTAACATTACTCGTTTTTGTTGCTTTTTTCGATCATATCTCGATAAAATGAGGAAAATAAAGAAAAAAAAATTGAAATTTCGTTATAATTTTCCGTTTTTGTTGCTTTTATTGGTCAAATCTCGATAAAATGAGGAAAATAAAGTAAAAAAAGAGGAATGAAATTGAAATTTCGCTAAAATTATTCGTTTTTGTTGCTTTTTTCGATCATATCACGATAAAACGAGGAAAATTAAGGAAACAAAATAGACAGAAATTGATATTTAGCTAAAATTATTCGTTTTTGTTGCTTTTTTCGATAATATCTCGATGAAATTTGGAACATAAAGGAAAAAGAAATAGGAGAAAAAATTGATATTTCCCTAAAAATATTCGTTTTTGTTGCTTGTTTCGATTATATCTTAATAAAATGTGGAAAATTATGGAAAAAAAAGAGGAAAGAAATTGAAATTTCGCTAATATTATTAATTTTTGATTCTTTTTCAGATAATATCTCGCTAAAATGACGAAAATGAAGGCAAAATAAAGGAATTTAATTTTAAATTTCGCTAAAATTATTCGTTTTCGATGCTTTTTTCGATCATATCTCAAATAAAAGACGAAAATTTAGGAAAAATAGATGAAAAAAGTTGAAATTTGGCTAAAATTATGCGATTTCGTTGCTGTTTTGGTCATATCTCGATAAAATGACGAAATTTAAAGCAAAATAGAGGAAAGAAATTTAAATTCCGCTAAAATTATCCGATTCGTTTCTTTTTTCGGTGATATCTCGATAAAATGACAAGATTAAAGGCAACATAGACGAACGAAATTGAAATTTCGCTTAAATTACCATTTTTCGTTGCTTTTGTCGATCATTTCTCGATAAAATAACAAAACAAAAAGACAAAATAGAGAAAAAATTGAAATTTTCCTAAAATTATATGTTTTTGTTGCTTTCTTAATCATATCTCGATAAAAGGAGATAAATAAGGCAAAATAGAGGGGAAAAATTGAAATTTCGCAAAATATATCCGTTTTCGTTGTTTATTTTATGAAATATCGATAGAATGACGAAAAAAGACAACATTGAGGAAAAAAATAGAAAGATCGTTAAGATTATCCTTTTTCGATTCTTTATTAGACCATGCCTCGATAAAATGACGAAAATAAAGGAAAACTAGATGAAAAGAGTTTAAATTTTGCTAAAATTATCACTTTTGTGGCTCTTTACGATCATCACTAGATAAAATGACGAATATTAAGGCAAAATAGAGGAGAAAAAAGTAAATTTTGCTTAAATTATCCGTTTTGGTTGCTTTTTAGGATCATATTTCGATAAAATGACAAAAAATAAAGACAAAATAGGGGGAAAATATTGAAAATAAATATCCATTTAAGGTGCTTATTCAAAGCAACGAAAGCAAATAAGCAACGAAAACGGATGATTTCCAATCCAAGAGGTCGACTCCGGGATGTCGACTCCCGGATGACTCACTGTCTATCACCCGAGGTCTATGACCCGCGGTAAATAATTCCCAGGTCGATTACCCAAGGTTCATAACCCTAAATCAATGGCCCAAGGTCAATGACTCGAGGTCAATGACCCAAGTTCGATGACCCGAGGTCGATTACCCGAGGTCAATGACCCCAGGTCGACGACCCTAGGTCAATGACCCGAGGTCAAGGACCCGAGGTCGATTACCCGAGGTCAATGACCGGAGGTCAACGACTCAGGATCGATTAACCGAAGTCGATGACCCCAGGTCGATGACCCAAGGTCGATGACCCCAGGTAAAAACTCCAGGTCGATGACCCCAGGTCAATGACCCCAGGTTGATGACCCCAGGAGATGACCCGAGGTGGATGACCCAAGGTCGATGATCCAATGTCGATGACCCGAGGTGGATGACCCAAGGTCGATGACTCGAGGTCTATGACCCAAAGTCGATGACCCAAGGTCGATGACCCCATGTTGATGACCCCAGGTCAATGACCCCAGGTCAATGACCCCGATCAATGACCCCAGGTACATAACCCCAGGTCGATTACCAGATGTCAATTACAGGAAGTCAATGACCCGAGGTCAAAAACCCGAGGTCGATGACCCGAGGATTATGACCCTAGGTCGATGACCCCAGGTTGATGAAACCAGGTCGATGACCCAAGGTGGATGACCCAAGGTCAATGACCCCTGGTCGAGGACCCAAGGTCAATGACCCAAGGTCCATGACCCAAAGTCGATAACGCCAGGTCGATAACCCAAGGTCGAAGACACGAGGTCGAATACCTGTGGTCGATTACCTGAGGTCAATGACCCGTGGTGAATGACTCGAGGTCGATAACCCGAGGTAAATTACCTGAGGTCAATTACACCTGGTCGATGACCCGTAATCAATAACCCAAGGTCAATGATCCCAGGTCGATGACCCTAAGTCGATGCCCCAAGTTCGATGACCCCATGTCTATGACTCCAGTTCAATGACCCCAGGTCGATGACCAAAGTTCAATTACCAGAGGTCAATGACGTTAGGTCAATGACCCGAAGTCGATGACCCGAGGTCGATGACCCTAGGTCAATGACCCGAAGTCGATGACCCAAGGTCGATGATCCCAGGTCGATGACCCAAGGTCGGTGACCCCAGGTCGGTGACCCCAGGTCGATGACCCCAGGTCGATGACCCCAGGTCGATGACCCCAGGTCGATGACCCGTAGTCGATGACCCAAGGCCGATGAACAGGGTTCGATGACCCGAGGTCGAGTACCCGACGTCAATGACCCAAGGTCAATTACCCAAAGTCGATGACCCGAAGACGATGACCCGAGGTCAATGACCAGAGAACAATGACCCGAGGTCAATAACCCCAGGTGGATGACCCGAAGTCAATGCCCATAGGTCGATTAATCGTGGTCGATACCCCGAGGTCAATGATCAGAGGTCTATACCCAAGGTCGACGACGCGAAGTCAATGACACAAGGTCGATGACCCGAAGTCAATTACCCAAGGTCGATGGCCCGATGTCAATGACCTAAGGTCTATGACCCGAGGTCTATAACCAAAAGTCATTGACTAGAGTTCAATTATCCCAGGTCGATGACCCGAGGTCGATGACCTGAGATCGATGATCCGAGGTCGATGTCCTGAGTTCGATGACCCGAGATCGATGACCCGGAATCGATTACCAGAAGTCGAGGATCTGAAGTCGATGACCGCAGGTCGATGACCACAGGCCAATGACCAGAGGTTAATTTCCCGTGGTCAATGCCCCGTGGTCAATGACCCGAAGTCAATGACTCGAGGTCGATACCCGAAGTCAATGACTCGAGGTCGAAGACCCGAGGTCAATGACCCGAGGTCAATGACCAGAGGTTTATAACCCCAGGTCAATGACCCGAAGTCGATGACCCAAGGTCGATGACCCGAGGTCGATGACCCCAGGTCGATGACCCCAGGTCGATGACCCCAGGTCGATGATCACAGGTCGATGACCCCAGGTCGATGACCCCAGGTCGATGACTTTAGGTCGATGACCTGAGGTCGATGACCCGAGGTCGATGACCCGAGGTCAATTACCCGAGGTCGATGACCCGAAGTTAATGACCCGAGGTCAATGACCCGATGTCAATTACCCAGGTTCGATGACCCGAAGAAGATGACCCGAGGTTGATGACCCGAGGTGGATGACCCGAGGTCGATGACCAGAGGACGATGACCCGGGGTCGATGACCAGAGGAGGATGACGTGAGGTCGATGACCCGAGGTCGATGACCAGAGTTCGATGACCCGAGGTCGATTACCCGAGGTCAATGACCCAAAGTCGATCTCCCGGAGTCGACCTCCCGGAGTCGACCTCCCGGAGTCGAACTCTCGGAGTCATACTCATATAGTCGTACTCCCGGAGTTGACCTCCCGGAGTCGACCTTGTGTCATCGGCATTTGTGTCATCAACCTCGGGTCATCGACCTCGGGTCTTCGTCCTCTGGTCATCGACTTCTGGTCATCGACTTCTGGTCAACGAGCATGGGTCATCGACCTCTGGTCAAAATAATTTCGAAAAAAGCGACAGAATGAGATAATTTTAGCGGTCATTAAATATTTTTGCTTGATATTAGCAAAATTTTCGTCATTTTTTCAGGATAATATCGAAATCAGCGACAAAATGGGATTATTGTAGCGAAATTTTGATATTTTTCGCTCTCGTTCAGCAAATTTTTCGTTATTTGTCAAGATGATATCGAAGAAGGCGACAAAATGGGATAAATTTAGTGAAATATTAATAAAATTAAATTTTTTGGCTTATATCACCATTATTTTGGGCATGGTGAAGGATAATATCAAATAATTGACGATAATTTAAGAGAAATTTGAATATTTTTCCTCTATTTCGCCATGTTTTCGACATTTTATCGGAATATTTTCCAAAAAAGAAAAGAAAACGGATAATTTTAGCGAAATTTCTACTTTTTTCTACTATTTTGTCTTTATTTTTCGTCATTTTATCGAGAAATGTTCTAAATAAGCAACGAAAACGTTAAATTTTGCGAAATTTCAATTTTTCTCCTTTATTTTACCATAATATTCGTCATTGTATCGTGATATGATCATAAAATGCAACGAAAACGGATAATTTTAGCTTAATTGCTAATTTTATCCTCTAGTTTGCCTTAATTTTCGTAATTTTACGAGATATTATCAATAAAAAAAACGAAAAATTTTAGTAAAATATAAATTTTGTGTTTATTTTTCGTTTTTTTATCCAGATATGATCGAAAAAAGCAAAGAAAATGGATAATATTAGCAAACTTCCCATTTTTTTTTTCTCTATTTTGAATTAATTTTCGTCATTTTATCGAGAGGTGATCGTAAAAAGCCACAAAACTGATAATTTTAGCAAAATTTAAACTCTTTTCATCTGTTTTTCCTTTATTTTTTTATTTATAGTTACAAGATTTTAAAAATTAAATTTTTTTAAAATATTTATTGCTTTTTTCGATCATATCTTAATGAAAAGGCGAAAATTTGGGCGAAATAGATGAAAAAAATAGAAATTTCACTAAACCTATCCGTTTCCGTTTATTTTTTCGATCATATCTAGATAAAATGACAATATTAATGCAAAATAGAGGAGAAAAAATGAAATTTCTCTAACATTATTCGTTTTTGTTGCTTTTTTCGATCATATCTCAATAAAATGAGAATATTTAAGGAAAAAAAGAGGAAAAATAAATTATTTTCGCTAAAATTATTCGTTTTTGTTGCATTTTTCGATAATATCTCGATAAAATAAGGAAAACGAAGAAAAAAAAAGAGGAAAAAAATTGAAATTTTGGTAAAATTATTCGTTTTTGTTGCTTTTATCCATAGTATTTCGATAAATCGAGGAATATTAACGAAAAAAAAGCGGAAAAAATTGAAATTTCGCTAACATTATTCGTTTTTTGTTGCTTTTTTCGATCATATCTCGATAAAATCAGAATATTTAAGGAAAAAAGAGGAAAAATATATCATTTTCGCTAAAATTATTCGTTTTTGTTGCTTTTTTCGATAATATCTCGATAGAATAAGGAAAATGAAGGATAAAAAAGGGGTAAAAAAATTGAAATTTCGGTTAAATTATTCGTTTTTGTTGCTTTTTAAGATAATATCTCGATAAAACGAGGAAAATTAAGAAAAAAAAAAGAAAAATTGAGATTTCGCTAAAATTATTCGTTTTTTTTTGCTTTTTTCAATAATATCTCGATAAAACGAAGATAATTAAGGAAGAAAAAGGAGAAAAATTTAAATTTCGTTAAAATTATTCGTTTTTGTTGCTTTTTTCGACAATATCTCGATAAAACGAGGAAAATTATGGAAAAAAAGGGAACTATTGAAATTTCGCTAAAATTATTCGTTTTTTTTCTTTCTTTTGTCATATCACGATAAAACGAGAAAAATTAAGGAAACAAAATACAAAAAATTGATATTTAGCTAAAATTATTCGTTTTTCTTCCTTTTTTCGATCATATCTCCATCTAATGAGGAAAAAAAGGGAAGTAATCGAAATTTCGCTAAAATTATTCGTTTTTGATTCTTTTTTCGTTCATATCTCGATAAAATGAGGAAAATCAAGGAAATAAAGTGGAAATATATTTGAAATTTCGCAAAAATTATTCTTTTTTGTTGCTTTTTTCGGTCATATCTTGATAAAATAAGGAAAATGAAGGAAAAAAAGAGGAATAAAATTGAAATTTCGCTAACATTATTCGTTTTTATTGCTTTTGTCGACCATATCTCGATAAAATGAGGAAAATAAAGGAAAAAAGGAGGAAAAAAAATTGAAATTTCCCTATAATATTACGTTTTTGTTGCTTTTTTCGTTCGAGTCTCGATAAAATGAGGAAAATTAAGTGAAAAAAGAGGAATGAAAGAAAAACGAAAAAAATTTAAATTTCGGTAAAATTATTCGTTTTTGCTGCTTTTTTCGATAATATCTAGATGAAACGAGGAAAATTAAGGAAAAAAAGGAGAAAAATTGTAATTTCGCTAACATTATTATTCGTTTTTGTTGCTTTATTCGATAATATCCAGATATAAGGAGGAAAATTAACGAAAAAAAAGGGAAAGAAACAGAAATTTCGCTAAAATTATTCATTTTTGTTGGTTTTTTTTCGATAATATCTTGATAAAAGGAGGAAAATGATGGAAAAAAAAGAGGAAAAAAATTGAAATTTCCCTTTTATTTTTCGTTTTTGTTGTTTTTTCGGTCTTATCACGATAAAACGAGGAAAATTAAGGAAGAAAGAGGAAAAATATATAATTTTCGCTAAAATTATTCGTTTTTGTTGTTTTTTTTCGATAATATCTCGATAAAATAAGGGAAATGAAGAAAAAAAAGTGGAAAAAAATTGAAATTTCGCTAACATTATTCGTTTTTTGTTGCTTTTTTCGATCATATCTCGATAAAATGAGAATATTTAAGGAAAAAAGAGGAAAAATATATAATTTTCGCTAAAATTATTCGTTTTTGTTGCTTTTTTCGATAATATCTCGATAGAATAAGGAAAATGAAGGAAAAAAAGAGGTAAAAAAATTGAAATTTCGGTTAAACTATTCGTTTTTGTTGCTTTTCAAGATAATATCTCGATAAAACGAGGAAAAGTAAGAAAAAAAAATTGAAATTTCGCTAAAATTATTCGTTTTTTTTTGCTTTTTTCAATAATATCTCGATAAAACGAAGAAAATTAAGGAAGAAAAATCTGATGTGGCCAGCACATGACTTTCTCCATATATATAAGATGTAAATATGTATCTACGGCAGTATTTTCGAACTCTATATTCAATCTAAACTTGGAAGATAAGTGATTAATTTCTTTCATATTTTCTTTGACGTCACAAACATTATAATTAATGTTTTTTGGGACATGTTCGATGAAAAACGATGAAATTTGCTTTTTGCCCCAGCGCCCAGAGCGCCCACAACGTACATAATCAACAACTTCCGGTTTATCAGTATTTTACAAATAACTCCTACACAATTAGTGATACAAAAATATGTTTTATATAAACAATATAGTAAAATACATTTACTAAAACTTTTATAAATAATAGTATATACCTAAATATGATATTTATGGAGATATTTTGAATACCGGAAATGACCATTGTAGACTGAAGCTCGACTTCCGGTTAACCGATTTACTCCAAAAACTAATCAACTCTAACGACATCAATCGAAATACTATATATGAAATTTGGTGTTGATCCAATAAATACTTTTCATGTTAGAGCGCCCACAAAGTACATAATCAGCTACCTCCGGTTTATCAGTATTTCACGAATAACTCCTAATCAACCGGTGATACAAAAATATGTTAAATAAAAAAGTTATAGTAAACGACATTTTCTAAAACTTTTATGTGGTATACAATATACCTATATATCATATTTATGGAGATATTTTGAAAACCGGAAATAAGCTTTGATGAATAAAGCTCGACTTCCGGTTAACCAATATACTCCAAAAACTAATCAGCTCTGACAGCACATACGACAGTACTATATATGAATTTTGGTATTGATACGACTAATACTTTTCACGTTAGAGCGCCCACTATCACACACACACACACACACACACACACGCACACACACACATACACACAGACATCATTCCAAAAATGGTCAAAACGTGTTCTAGGGATCCCAAAACATGTATTTCAGTTGAAATCTCGAAGTCGATTTTTTTCATGAAAACAATCCTTTCTCTATACTTCGTATATGGAGAAAGTAAAAAAGAGAAAAAATTAAATTTCGCTAAAATTATTAATTTTTGTTGCTTCATTCGATAATATCCAGATATAATGAGGAAAATTAACGAAAAAAAAGAGAAAAAAAACAGAAATTTCGCTAAAATTATTCATTTTTGTTGCTTTTTTCGATAATATCTCGATAAAATGAGGTAAATGATGGAAAAAAAGAGGAAAAAAATTGAAATTTCCCTATAATTTTTCGTTTTTGTTGCTTTTTTTGGTCATATCACGATAAAACGAGAAAAATTAAGGAAACAAATTAGAAAAAATTGATATTATGCTAAAATTATTCGTTTTTGTTTCTTATTTCGATAATATCTCGATGAAATTTGGAACATAAAGGAAAAGAAATAGTTGAAAAAATTGATATTTCCCTAAAATTATTCCTTTTTTGTTGCTTTTTTCGATTATATCTTATTAAATGAGGAAAATTAAGGAAAAAAAAGAGGGAAGAAATGAAATTACGCCTAAATTATTCGTTTTTGTTCCTTTTTTCAATCATATCTCCATATAATGTGGAAAAAAGGGAAGTAATCGAAATTTCACTAAAATTATTCGTTTTTGATTCTTTTTTCGTTCATATCTCGATAAAATGACGAAAATCAAGGAAATAAAGTGTAAATATATTTGAAATTTAGCAAAAATTATTCGTTTTTGTTGCTTTTTTCGGTCATATCTTGATATAATGGGGAAATTTAAGGAAAAAAAGAGGATTGAAATTGAAATTTCGCTAAAATTATTCGTTTTTGTTGCTTTTCTTGATAAAATCTCGATAAAATGAGGAAAATTAAGGGAAAAAAATATAAATGTTGCTTTTCTTGATAAAATCTCGATAAAATGAGGAAAATTAAGGGAAAAAAATATAAATTTTGCTAAAATTATTCGTTTTTGTTGCTTTTTTGATAAAATCTCGATAAAATGAGGAAAAATTAGGGAAAAAAGAGGAAAAAAACATAAATTTCGCTAACATTGTTCGTTTTTGTAGCTTTTTTCCATCATATCTCTATAAAATTAGGAAAATTAAGAACAAAAACAGGAATGAAATAGAAATTTCGTTAAAATTATTCGTTTTTGTTGCTTTTTTCGATAATATCTTGATAAAATGAGGAATATTAAGGAAAAAAGAGGAAAGAAATTGAAATTTCGCTAATATTATTAATTTTTGATTATTTTTCAGATAATATCTCGCTAAAATGACAAAAATGAAGGCAAAATAGAGGAATTGAATTTTAAATTTCGCTAAAATTATTTGTTTTCGATGCTATTTTCGATCATTTCTCAAAAAAAAGACGAAAATTTAGGAAAAATAGATGAAAAAAGTAGAAATTTGGCTAAAATTATGCGATTTCGTTGCTTTTTTTGGTCATATCTCGATAAAATGACGAAATTTAAAGCAAAATAGAGGGAAGAAATTTAAAATCCGCTAATATTATCCGATTCGTTGCTTTTTTCGGTGATATCTCGATAAAATGAGGAAAAATAAGGGAAAAAAGAGGAAAAAAACATAAATTTCGCTAACATTGTTCGTTTTTGTAGCTTTTTTCCATCATATCTCTATAGAATTAGGAAATTTAAGAACAAAAACAGGAATGAAATAGAAATTTCGTTAAAATTATTCGTTTTTGTTGCTTTTTTCGATAATACCTTGATAAAATGAGGAATATTAAGGAAAATAGAAGAACGAAATGAAAATTTCGCTTAAATTACATTTTTTCTTTGCTTTTGCCGATCATTTCTCGATAAAATGACAAAACAAAAAGACAAAATAGAGAAAAAGAATTGAAATGTTCCTAAAATTGTATGTTTTTTTTGCTTTTTTAATCATATCTCGATAAAAAGGAGAGAATTAAGGCAAAATAGAGGGGAAAAATTGAAATTTCGCAAAATATATCCGTTTTCGTTGTTTATTTTATCATATCTCGATAGAATGACGAACAAAGACAAAATTGAGGAAAAAAGTAGAAAGATCGTTAAGATTAACCATTTTCGTTGCTTTATTCGACCATACCTCGATAAAATGACGAAAATAAAGGAAACATAGTTGAAAACAGTTTAAATTTTGCTAAAATTATCACTTTTGTGGCTCTTTACGATCATCACTAGATAAAATGACGAACATTAAGGCAAAATAGAGGAGAAAAAAAAAAATTTTGCTTAAATTATCCGTTTTGGTTGCTTTTTGGGTCATATTTCGATAAAATGACAAAAAAATAAAGACAAAATAGGGGGAAAATATTGAAAATAACTATCCATTTAAGGTGCTTATTCAAAGCAACGAAAGCAAATAAGCAACGAAAACGGATAATTTCCAATCCAAGAGGTCGACTCCGGGATGTCGACCGGATGACTCATGGTCTATCACCCGAGGTCTATGACCCGAGGTAAATAATTCCCAGGTCGATGACCCAAGATTGATAACCCTAAATCAATGACCCAAGGTCAATGACTCGTTGTCAATGACCCATATAGGATGACCCGGGGTCGATAATCCCAGGTCGATTACCCGAGGTCGATTACCAGAGGTCAATGACCCTAGGTCAATGACCCTAGGTCAATGACCCGAGGTCGCTGACCCCAGGTTTATCATTTCAGGTCAATGACCCAAGGTCAATAACCCGAGCTCAATGACCCGATGTCTATGACCCGAGGACGATTACCCGAGGTCAATGACCCGTTGTGAATGGCTCGAGGTCGATGACGCGAATTCGATGACCCGAGGTCGATTTCCTGAGGTCAATTACCCCAGGTCGATGACCCGAAGTCAATAACCCAAGGTCGATGACCCGAAGTCAATGACCCAAGGTCGATGACCCGAAGTCAATTACCTGAGGTCTATGACCCGAGGTCAATGACCCCAGGTCGATGATCCAAAGTCGATGTCGAAAGGTCGATGACCCCATGTCTATGACTCCAGTTCGATGACCACAGGTCGATGACCAAAGGTCGATTACCAGAGGTCAATGACTTGAGGTCGATGACCCGAGGTCGATGACCCGAGGTTGATGACCCTAGGTCGATGACCCGAAGTCAATGATCCCAGGTCGATAACCCCAGGTCGATGACCCCAGGTCCATGACCCCAGGTCGATGACCCAAGGTTGATGACCCCAGTTCGATGACCCCAGGTCGATGACCCCAGGTCGATAACCCCAGGTCGATGACCCCAGGTAGATGACCCCAGGTCGATGACCCAAGGTCAAAGACTCCAGGTCGATGACCCCAGGTCGATGACCCCAGGTCGATGACCCCAGGTCGATGACCCCAGGTCGATGACCCCAGGTCGATAACCCCAGGTCGATGACCCCAGGTCGTCGACCCCAGGTCGATGACCCCAGGTCGATGACTCCAGGTCGATGACCCCAGGTCGATGACCCCAGGTCGATGACCTGAGGTTTACGACAAAAGGTCACTGACCCCAGGTTGATGATTTCAGGTCAATGACCCCAGGTCAATATCCCGAGGTCAATGACCCGAGCTCTATGACCCGAGGACGATTACCCGAGTTCAATGACCCGTTAAGAATGGCTCGAGGTCGATGACGCGAATTCGATGACCCGAGGTCGATTTTCTGAGGTCATTTACCCCAGGTCGATGACCCGAAGTCAATCACCAAAGGTCGATGACCCGAAGTCAATGACCCAAGGTCGATGACCCGAGGTCTATGACCCGAGGTCAATGACCCCAGGACAATGATGCAAAGTCGATGCCCGAAGGTCGATGACCCCATGTCTATGACTCCAGTTCGATGACCCCAGATCGATGACCCCAGGTCGATGACCCCAGGTAAATGACCCCAGGTCGATGATCCCAGGTCGATGTCCCCAGGTCGATGACCCCAGGACGATGATCCCAGGTCGATGACCCCAGGTCGATGACCCCAGGTCGATGACCCCAGGTTGTTGACCCCAGGTGGATGACCCAAGGTCGATGACCCCAGGTCGATAACCCCAGGTCGATGACCCAAAGTGAAGACCCGAGGTCAATTACCTCAAGTCGATGACTCGAAGTCGATGACTCGAAGTCGATGACCCGAGGTCGATGGACCTAGGTCTATGACCCATGGTCAATGACCCGAAGTAAATGACCCCAGGTCGATGACCCGAAGTCGATGACGCAAGGTCGATGACCCGAGATCAATGACCGGAGGTCTATGACCCGAGGTCGATTACCTGAGGTCTATTACCCGAGGTCAATGACCCGTGGTGAATGACTCGAATTCGATTACGTGAACTCGATGACCCGAGGGTTAAGACCTTAGGTCGATAACCCGAGGTCAATGACCTGTTGTCAATAACCCCAGGTCGATAACCCCAGGTCGAAGACCCCAGATCGATGACCACAGGCCAATGACCCCAGGTTTATGACCCCAGGCCAATGACCCCAGGTTGATGACCCCAGGTCAATGACCCCAGGTCGATGACCCAAGGTCGATGACCAGAGGTCGATGACCAAAGTTCAATTACCCAGGGTCGATGACCCGAAGACGATGACCCAAGGTGGATGACCAGAGGACGATGACCCGAGGTCAATGACTCGAGATCGATGACCCGAGGTCGACGACTCGAGGTTGATGTCCCTAGGTCAACGACCAGAGGTTAATTACTCAAGGTCGATGACCCGAAGTCGATGACCCCAGGTCGATGACACCAGGTCGATGACTCCAGGTTTATAACCCCAGGTCGATGACCCCAGGTCGATGACCCCAGGTCGAAGACCCCAGGTATATGACCCGAGGTTCATGAACCGAGGTCAATGACTTGAGGTAAATTACCCCAGGTCGATGACCCGAAGACGATTACCCGAGGTGGATGACCCGAGTTCGATGACCAGATGACAATAAACCGACGTCGATGACCCGGGTTTGATAACCAGAGGATGATGAACCGAGGTCGATGACCCGAGGTCGATGACCCGAGGTTGACGACCAGAGGTCGATGACCATAGTTTGATGACTCGAGGTCGATTGCCCGAGGTCAATGACCAAAGTCGATCTCCCGGAGTCAAAATCCCGGAGTCGACCTCCAAGCGTAAACTCCCGGAGTCGACCTCCCGGAGTCGACATTATGCAGTCGATCTCCGGTCATCGAACTTGATTCATCGACTTTGTGTCATCAATCTCGGGTCATCGACCTCGGGACATCGTCCTCTGGTAATCGACCTCGGGTATTTGACCTTGGGTCAACGACCTTTGGTCATCGACTTCAGGTCAATGAGCACGGGTCATCTACCTCTGGTCAAGATAATATCGAAGAAAGAGACAGAATGAGATACTTTTAGCGATCATTGAAAATTTTTGCTTGATATTAGCAAAACTTTCGTCATTTTGTCAAGATAATATCGAAAACAGCGACAAAATGGGATTATTGTAGCGAAATTTTGATATTTTTTCGCTCTCGTTCAGCAAATTTTTCGTCATTTGTCAAGATAATATCGAAGAAAGCGACCAAATGGGATAAATTTAGTGAAATATTAATAAAATTGAATTTTTTGGCTATATTTCACCATTATTTTGGGCATTGTGAAGGATAATATCGAAAAAAGTGAGGATAATTTATTCGAAATTTCAATTTTTTCCTCTATTTCGCCTTGTTTTCGTCATTTAATCTGAATATTTTCCAAAAAAGAGAGGAAAACGGATACTTTTAGCGACATTTCAAATTTTCCTACTATTTTGTCTTTATTTTTCGTCATTTTATCGAGAAATGTTCTAAATAAGCAACGAAAACGTTAAATTTTGAGAAAATTTAATTTTTTTCTCTATTTTGTCTTTCTTTTTCGTAATTTTATCGAGATATGATGGAAAAAAGCAATAAAAACAAATGATGTTTGCGAAATTTTAATTTTTCTCCTTTATTTCGCCATAATATTTGTAATTTTATCGAGATATGATCATAAAATGCAACGAAAACGGATAATTTTAGCTAAATTGCTAATTTTATCCTCTATGTTGCCTTAATTTTCATAATTTTACAAGATATTATCAAAAAAACAACGAAAACGGATAATTTTAGTAAAATATTAATTTTTTCGTCTATATTGTGTTTATTTTTCGTTTTTTTATCGAGATATGATCAAAAAAAGCAAAGCAAATGCATAATTTTAGCAAAATTCCCATTTCTTTTCTCTATTTTGAATTAATTTTCGGAATTTTATCGAGAGATGATCGTAAAGAGCCACAAAACGGATAATTTTAGCAAAATTTTAACTCTTTCATCTATTTTTCCTTCATTTATTTTTTTATTTATAGTTGAAAAATTTAAAAATAAAATTTTTTAAAAATAATTATTGCTTTTTTCGATCATATCTTAATAAAAAGACGAAAATTTGGGCGAACTAGAGGAGAAAAAATGAAATTTCGCAAAAATCATCTGTTTACGTTGCTTATTTCGATCGTATTTCGAAAAAATGACAACATAAATGCAAAAAAGAGGAGAAAAATTGAACTTTCGCTAAAATGTTACCTTTTTGTTTCTTTTTTCGGTAATATCTAAATAATATGAGGAAAATTAAGGAAAAGAAAGAGAAATAAAAATTAAATTTCGATACAATTATTCATTTTTGTTGCTTATTTCGATAATATCTCTAAAAAACTAGGAAAATTAAGGGAAAAAAGGAGAATAATTGAAATATCGCTAAAATTATTCGTTTTTGTTGCTGCATTAAAAATATCCAGATAAAATGAGGAAAATTCACGAAAAAAAAGAGTAAAAAACAGAAATTTCGCTAAAATTATTCATTTTTGTTGCTTTTTTCGATAATATCTCGATAAATCGAGGAATATTAACAAAAAAAAGAGAAAAAAAATTGAAATTATCCTTTAATTTTTCGTTCTTGTTCCTTTTTTCGGTCAAATCTCGATAAAATGAGGAAAATTAAATAAAAAAAGATGAATGAAATTGAAATTTCGCTAAACTTATTCGATTTTGTTGCTTTTTTCGGTCATATCACGATAAAACGAGGAAAATTAAGGAAAAAAAATTGATATTTAGCTAAAGTTATTCGTCTTTGTTTCTTTTTTCGATAATATCTCGATGAAATTTGGAAAATAAAAGATAAAAAGGAAGAATGATATCGAAATTTCGCATAAAAATTATTCGTTTTTGTTGCTTTTTTCGATAATATCTCACTTAAATAATTAAAATGAAGGAAAAAAAAAGAGAGGAAAAAATTTGAAATTTCGGTAAAATTATTAGTTATTTGATGCTTTTTACGATAATATCTCGATAAAACGAGGAAAATTAAGAAAAAAAGGAGAAAATTGAAATTTCGCTAAAATTATTCGTTTTTGTCCTTTTTTCAATAATATTTCGATAAATCAAGGAATATTAACAAAAAAAAGAGGAAAAAAATTCAAATTTTGCTAACAGTATTCGTTTTTGTTGTTTTTTTCGATCATATCTCGATAAAATGAGGAAAATGAAGGAAAAAAGAGGAAACAAATTGAAATTTCCTTTAATTTTACGTTTTTGTTGCTTTTTTCGGTCAAATCTCGATAACATGAGAAAAATTAAGTAAAAAAAGAGGAATGAAGTTGAAATTTCGCTAAATTTATTCGTTTTTGTTGCTTTTTTTGGTTATTATCACGATAAAACGAGGAAATTTAAGGCAAAAAAATAGAATAAAATTTATATTTAGCTAAAATTATTAATTTTCGTTGCTTTTTTCGAAAATATCTCGATGAAATTAGGTAAATAAACGAAAAAAAGAAGGAAAGAAATCAAAATTTCGCTAAAATTATTCGTTTTTGTTGCTTTATTTAGATAATATCTCGATAAAATAAGGAAAAAAAGAGGAAAAAAATTGAAATTTTGGTGAAATTATTCGTTTTTGTTGCTTTTTTCAATAATATCTCGATAAAACGAGGAAAATTAAGGAAGAAAAAGGAAAAAAATTGAAATTTCACTAAAATTATTCGTTTTTGTTGCTTTTATCGATAATATTTCGATAAATCAGGAATATTAACGAAAAAAAAGAGGAAAAAAATTGAAATTTCGCTAACATTACTCGTTTTTGTTGCTTTTTTCGATCATATCTCGATAAAATGAGGAAAATAAAGAAAAAAAAATTGAAATTTCGTTATAATTTTCCGTTTTTGTTGCTTTTATTGGTCAAATCTCGATAAAATGAGGAAAATAAAGTAAAAAAAGAGGAATGAAATTGAAATTTCGCTAAAATTATTCGTTTTTGTTGCTTTTTTCGATCATATCACGATAAAACGAGGAAAATTAAGGAAACAAAATAGACAGAAATTGATATTTAGCTAAAATTATTCGTTTTTGTTGCTTTTTTCGATAATATCTCGATGAAATTTGGAACATAAAGGAAAAAGAAATAGGAGAAAAAATTGATATTTCCCTAAAAATATTCGTTTTTGTTGCTTGTTTCGATTATATCTTAATAAAATGTGGAAAATTATGGAAAAAAAGAGGAAAGAAATTGAAATTTCGCTAATATTATTAATTTTTGATTCTTTTTCAGATAATATCTCGCTAAAATGACGAAAATGAAGGCAAAATAAAGGAATTTAATTTTAAATTTCGCTAAAATTATTCGTTTTCGATGCTTTTTTCGATCATATCTCAAATAAAAGACGAAAATTTAGGAAAAATAGATGAAAAAAGTTGAAATTTGGCTAAAATTATGCGATTTCGTTGCTGTTTTGGTCATATCTCGATAAAATGACGAAATTTAAAGCAAAATAGAGGAAAGAAATTTAAATTCCGCTAAAATTATCCGATTCGTTTCTTTTTTCGGTGATATCTTGATAAAATGACAAGATTAAAGGCAACATAGACGAACGAAATTGAAATTTCGCTTAAATTACCATTTTTCGTTGCTTTTGTCGATCATTTCTCGATAAAATAACAAAACAAAAAGACAAAATAGAGAAAAAATTGAAATTTTCCTAAAATTATATGTTTTTGTTGCTTTCTTAATCATATCTCGATAAAAGGAGATAAATAAGGCAAAATAGAGGGGAAAAATTGAAATTTCGCAAAATATATCCGTTTTCGTTGTTTATTTTATGAAATATCGATAGAATGACGAAAAAAGACAACATTGAGGAAAAAAATAGAAAGATCGTTAAGATTATCCTTTTTCGATTCTTTATTAGACCATGCCTCGATAAAATGACGAAAATAAAGGAAAACTAGATGAAAAGAGTTTAAATTTTGCTAAAATTATCACTTTTGTGGCTCTTTACGATCATCACTAGATAAAATGACGAATATTAAGGCAAAATAGAGGAGAAAAAAGTAAATTTTGCTTAAATTATCCGTTTTGGTTGCTTTTTAGGATCATATTTCGATAAAATGACAAAAAATAAAGACAAAATAGGGGGAAAATATTGAAAATAAATATCCATTTAAGGTGCTTATTCAAAGCAACGAAAGCAAATAAGCAACGAAAACGGATGATTTCCAATCCAAGAGGTCGACTCCGGGATGTCGACTCCCGGATGACTCACTGTCTATCACCCGAGGTCTATGACCCGCGGTAAATAATTCCCAGGTCGATTACCCAAGGTTCATAACCCTAAATCAATGGCCCAAGGTCAATGACTCGAGGTCAATGACCCAAGTTCGATGACCCGAGGTCGATTACCCGAGGTCAATGACCCCAGGTCGACGACCCTAGGTCAATGACCCGAGGTCAAGGACCCGAGGTCGATTACCCGAGGTCAATGACCGGAGGTCAACGACTCAGGATCGATTAACCGAAGTCGATGACCCCAGGTCGATGACCCAAGGTCGATGACCCCAGGTAAAAACTCCAGGTCGATGACCCCAGGTCAATGACCCCAGGTTGATGACCCCAGGAGATGACCCGAGGTGGATGACCCAAGGTCGATGATCCAATGTCGATGACCCGAGGTGGATGACCCAAGGTCGATGACTCGAGGTCTATGACCCAAAGTCGATGACCCAAGGTCGATGACCCCATGTTGATGACCCCAGGTCAATGACCCCAGGTCAATGACCCCGATCAATGACCCCAGGTACATAACCCCAGGTCGATTACCAGATGTCAATTACAGGAAGTCAATGACCCGAGGTCAAAAACCCGAGGTCGATGACCCGAGGATTATGACCCTAGGTCGATGACCCCAGGTTGATGAAACCAGGTCGATGACCCAAGGTGGATGACCCAAGGTCAATGACCCCTGGTCGAGGACCCAAGGTCAATGACCCAAGGTCCATGACCCAAAATCGATAACGCCAGGTCGATAACCCAAGGTCGAAGACACGAGGTCGAATACCTGTGGTCGATTACCTGAGGTCAATGACCCGTGGTGAATGACTCGAGGTCGATAACCCGAGGTAAATTACCTGAGGTCAATTACACCTGGTCGATGACCCGTAATCAATAACCCAAGGTCAATGATCCCAGGTCGATGACCCTAAGTCGATGCCCCAAGTTCGATGACCCCATGTCTATGACTCCAGTTCAATGACCCCAGGTCGATGACCAAAGTTCAATTACCAGAGGTCAATGACGTTAGGTCAATGACCCGAAGTCGATGACCCGAGGTCGATGACCCTAGGTCAATGACCCGAAGTCGATGACCCAAGGTCGATGATCCCAGGTCGATGACCCAAGGTCGGTGACCCCAGGTCGGTGACCCCAGGTCGATGACCCCAGGTCGATGACCCGAGGTCTATAACCAAAAGTCAATGACTAGAGGTCAATTATCCCAGGTCGATGACCCGAGGTCGATGACCTGAGATCGATGATCCGAGGTCGATGACCTGAGTTCGATGACCCGAGATCGATGACCCGGAATCGATTACCAGAAGTCGAGGATCTGAAGTCGATGACCGCAGGTCGATGACCACAGGCCAATGACCAGAGGTTAATTTCCCGTGGTCAATGCCCCGTGGTCAATGACCCGAAGTCAATGACTCGAGGTCGATACCCGAAGTCAATGACTCGAGGTCGAAGACCCGAGGTCAATGACCCGAGGTCAATGACCAGAGGTTTATAACCCCAGGTCAATGACCCGAAGTCGATGACCCAAGGTCGATGACCCGAAGTCGATGACCCCAGGTCGATGACCCCAGGTCGATGATCACAGGTCGATGACCCCAGGTCGATGACCCCAGGTCGATGACTTTAGGTCGATGACCTGAGGTCGATGACCCGAGGTCGATGACCCGAGGTCAATTACCCGAGGTCGATGACCCGAAGTTAATGACCCGAGGTCAATGACCCGATGTCAATTACCCAGGTTCGATGACCCGAAGAAGATGACCCGAGGTTGATGACCCGAGGTGGATGACCCGAGGTCGATGACCAGAGGACGATGACCCGGGGTCGATGACCAGAGGAGGATGACGTGAGGTCGATGACCCGAGGTCGATGACCAGAGTTCGATGACCCGAGGTCGATTACCCGAGGTCAATGACCCAAAGTCGATCTCCCGGAGTCGACCTCCCGGAGTCGAACTCTCGGAGTCATACTCATATAGTCGTACTCCCGGAGTTGACCTCCCGGAGTCGACCTTGTGTCATCGGCATTTGTGTCATCAACCTCGGGTCATCGACCTCGGGTCTTCGTCCTCTGGTCATCGACTTCTGGTCATCGACTTCTGGTCAACGAGCATGGGTCATCGACCTCTGGTCAAAATAATTTCGAAAAAAGCGACAGAATGAGATAATTTTAGCGGTCATTAAATATTTTTGCTTGATATTAGCAAAATTTTCGTCATTTTTTCAGGATAATATCGAAATCAGCGACAAAATGGGATTATTGTAGCGAAATTTTGATATTTTTCGCTCTCGTTCAGCAAATTTTTCGTTATTTGTCAAGATGATATCGAAGAAGGCGACAAAATGGGATAAATTTAGTGAAATATTAATAAAATTAAATTTTTTGGCTTATATCACCATTATTTTGGGCATGGTGAAGGATAATATCAAATAATTGACGATAATTTAAGAGAAATTTGAATATTTTTCCTCTATTTCGCCATGTTTTCGACATTTTATCGGAATATTTTCCAAAAAAGAAAAGAAAACGGATAATTTTAGCGAAATTTCTACTTTTTTCTACTATTTTGTCTTTATTTTTCGTCATTTTATCGAGAAATGTTCTAAATAAGCAACGAAAACGTTAAATTTTGCGAAATTTCAATTTTTCTCCTTTATTTTACCATAATATTCGTCATTGTATCGTGATATGATCATAAAATGCAACGAAAACGGATAATTTTAGCTTAATTGCTAATTTTATCCTCTAGTTTGCCTTAATTTTCGTAATTTTACGAGATATTATCAATAAAAAAAACGAAAAATTTTAGTAAAATATAAATTTTGTGTTTATTTTTCGTTTTTTTATCCAGATATGATCGAAAAAAGCAAAGAAAATGGATAATATTAGCAAACTTCCCATTTTTTTTTTCTCTATTTTGAATTAATTTTCGTCATTTTATCGAGAGGTGATCGTAAAAAGCCACAAAACTGATAATTTTAGCAAAATTTAAACTCTTTTCATCTGTTTTTCCTTTATTTTTTTATTTATAGTTACAAGATTTTAAAAATTAAATTTTTTTTAAATATTTATTGCTTTTTTCGATCATATCTTAATGAAAAGGCGAAAATTTGGGCGAAATAGATGAAAAAAATAGAAATTTCACTAAACCTATCCGTTTCCGTTTATTTTTTCGATCATATCTAGATAAAATGACAATATTAATGCAAAATAGAGGAGAAAAAATGAAATTTCTCTAACATTATTCGTTTTTGTTGCTTTTTTCGATCATATCTCAATAAAATGAGAATATTTAAGGAAAAAAAGAGGAAAAATAAATTATTTTCGCTAAAATTATTCGTTTTTGTTGCATTTTTCGATAATATCTCGATAAAATAAGGAAAACGAAGAAAAAAAAAGAGGAAAAAAATTGAAATTTTGGTAAAATTATTCGTTTTTGTTGCTTTTATCCATAGTATTTCGATAAATCGAGGAATATTAACGAAAAAAAAGCGGAAAAAATTGAAATTTCGCTAACATTATTCGTTTTTTGTTGCTTTTTTCGATCATATCTCGATAAAATCAGAATATTTAAGGAAAAAAGAGGAAAAATATATCATTTTCGCTAAAATTATTCGTTTTTGTTGCTTTTTTCGATAATATCTCGATAGAATAAGGAAAATGAAGGATAAAAAAGGGGTAAAAAAATTGAAATTTCGGTTAAATTATTCGTTTTTGTTGCTTTTTAAGATAATATCTCGATAAAACGAGGAAAATTAAGAAAAAAAAAAGAAAAATTGAGATTTCGCTAAAATTATTCGTTTTTTTTTTGCTTTTTTCAATAATATCTCGATAAAACGAAGATAATTAAGGAAGAAAAAGGAGAAAAATTTAAATTTCGGTAAAATTATTCGTTTTTGTTGCTTTTTTCGATAATATCTCGATAAAACGAGGAAAATTATGGAAAAAAAGGGAACTATTGAAATTTCGCTAAAATTATTCGTTTTTTTTCTTTCTTTTGTCATATCACGATAAAACGAGAAAAATTAAGGAAACAAAATACAAAAAATTGATATTTAGCTAAAATTATTCGTTTTTCTTCCTTTTTTCGATCATATCTCCATCTAATGAGGAAAAAAAGGGAAGTAATCGAAATTTCGCTAAAATTATTCGTTTTTGATTCTTTTTTCGTTCATATCTCGATAAAATGAGGAAAATCAAGGAAATAAAGTGGAAATATATTTGAAATTTCGCAAAAATTATTCTTTTTTGTTGCTTTTTTCGGTCATATCTTGATAAAATAAGGAAAATGAAGGAAAAAAAGAGGAATAAAATTGAAATTTCGCTAACATTATTCGTTTTTATTGCTTTTGTCGACCATATCTCGATAAAATGAGGAAAATAAAGGAAAAAAGGAGGAAAAAAAATTGAAATTTCCCTATAATATTACGTTTTTGTTGCTTTTTTCGTTCGAGTCTCGATAAAATGAGGAAAATTAAGTGAAAAAAGAGGAATGAAAGAAAAACGAAAAAAATTTAAATTTCGGTAAAATTATTCGTTTTTGCTGCTTTTTTCGATAATATCTAGATGAAACGAGGAAAATTAAGGAAAAAAAGGAGAAAAATTGTAATTTCGCTAACATTATTATTCGTTTTTGTTGCTTTATTCGATAATATCCAGATATAAGGAGGAAAATTAACGAAAAAAAAGGGAAAGAAACAGAAATTTCGCTAAAATTATTCATTTTTGTTGGTTTTTTTTCGATAATATCTTGATAAAAGGAGGAAAATGATGGAAAAAAAAGAGGAAAAAAATTGAAATTTCCCTTTTATTTTTCGTTTTTGTTGTTTTTTCGGTCTTATCACGATAAAACGAGGAAAATTAAGGAAGAAAGAGGAAAAATATATAATTTTCGCTAAAATTATTCGTTTTTGTTGTTTTTTTTCGATAATATCTCGATAAAATAAGGGAAATGAAGAAAAAAAAGTGGAAAAAAATTGAAATTTCGCTAACATTATTCGTTTTTTGTTGCTTTTTTCGATCATATCTCGATAAAATGAGAATATTTAAGGAAAAAAGAGGAAAAATATATAATTTTCGCTAAAATTATTCGTTTTTGTTGCTTTTTTCGATAATATCTCGATAGAATAAGGAAAATGAAGGAAAAAAAGAGGTAAAAAAATTGAAATTTCGGTTAAACTATTCGTTTTTGTTGCTTTTCAAGATAATATCTCGATAAAACGAGGAAAAGTAAGAAAAAAAAATTGAAATTTCGCTAAAATTATTCGTTTTTTTTTGCTTTTTTCAATAATATCTCGATAAAACGAAGAAAATTAAGGAAGAAAAATCTGATGTGGCCAGCACATGACTTTCTCCATATATATAAGATGTAAATATGTATCTACGGCAGTATTTTCGAACTCTATATTCAATCTAAACTTGGAAGATAAGTGATTAATTTCTTTCATATTTTCTTTGACGTCACAAACATTATAATTAATGTTTTTTGGGACATGTTCGATGAAAAACGATGAAATTTGCTTTTTGCCCCAGCGCCCAGAGCGCCCACAACGTACATAATCAACAACTTCCGGTTTATCAGTATTTTACAAATAACTCCTACACAATTAGTGATACAAAAATATGTTTTATATAAACAATATAGTAAAATACATTTACTAAAACTTTTATAAATAATAGTATATACCTAAATATGATATTTATGGAGATATTTTGAATACCGGAAATGACCATTGTAGACTGAAGCTCGACTTCCGGTTAACCGATTTACTCCAAAAACTAATCAACTCTAACGACATCAATCGAAATACTATATATGAAATTTGGTGTTGATCCAATAAATACTTTTCATGTTAGAGCGCCCACAAAGTACATAATCAGCTACCTCCGGTTTATCAGTATTTCACGAATAACTCCTAATCAACCGGTGATACAAAAATATGTTAAATAAAAAAGTTATAGTAAACGACATTTTCTAAAACTTTTATGTGGTATACAATATACCTATATATCATATTTATGGAGATATTTTGAAAACCGGAAATAAGCTTTGATGAATAAAGCTCGACTTCCGGTTAACCAATATACTCCAAAAACTAATCAGCTCTGACAGCACATACGACAGTACTATATATGAATTTTGGTATTGATACGACTAATACTTTTCACGTTAGAGCGCCCACTATCACACACACACACACACACACACACACGCACACACACACATACACACAGACATCATTCCAAAAATGGTCAAAACGTGTTCTAGGGATCCCAAAACATGTATTTCAGTTGAAATCTCGAAGTCGATTTTTTTCATGAAAACAATCCTTTCTCTATACTTCGTATATGGAGAAAGTAAAAAAGAGAAAAAATTAAATTTCGCTAAAATTATTAATTTTTGTTGCTTCATTCGATAATATCCAGATATAATGAGGAAAATTAACGAAAAAAAAGAGAAAAAAAACAGAAATTTCGCTAAAATTATTCATTTTTGTTGCTTTTTTCGATAATATCTCGATAAAATGAGGTAAATGATGGAAAAAAAGAGGAAAAAAATTGAAATTTCCCTATAATTTTTCGTTTTTGTTGCTTTTTTTGGTCATATCACGATAAAACGAGAAAAATTAAGGAAACAAATTAGAAAAAATTGATATTATGCTAAAATTATTCGTTTTTGTTTCTTATTTCGATAATATCTCGATGAAATTTGGAACATAAAGGAAAAGAAATAGTTGAAAAAATTGATATTTCCCTAAAATTATTCCTTTTTTGTTGCTTTTTTCGATTATATCATATTAAATGAGGAAAATTAAGGAAAAAAAAGAGGGAAGAAATGAAATTACGCCTAAATTATTCGTTTTTGTTCCTTTTTTCAATCATATCTCCATATAATGTGGAAAAAAGGGAAGTAATCGAAATTTCACTAAAATTATTCGTTTTTGATTCTTTTTTCGTTCATATCTCGATAAAATGACGAAAATCAAGGAAATAAAGTGTAAATATATTTGAAATTTAGCAAAAATTATTCGTTTTTGTTGCTTTTTTCGGTCATATCTTGATATAATGGGGAAATTTAAGGAAAAAAAGAGGATTGAAATTGAAATTTCGCTAAAATTATTCGTTTTTGTTGCTTTTCTTGATAAAATCTCGATAAAATGAGGAAAATTAAGGGAAAAAAATATAAATTTTGCTAAAATTATTCGTTTTTGTTGCTTTTTTGATAAAATCTCGATAAAATGAGGAAAAATTAGGGAAAAAAGAGGAAAAAAACATAAATTTCGCTAACATTGTTCGTTTTTGTAGCTTTTTTCCATCATATCTCTATAAAATTAGGAAAATTAAGAACAAAAACAGGAATGAAATAGAAATTTCGTTAAAATTATTCGTTTTTGTTGCTTTTTTCGATAATATCTTGATAAAATGAGGAATATTAAGGAAAAAAGAGGAAAGAAATTGAAATTTCGCTAATATTATTAATTTTTGATTATTTTTCAGATAATATCTCGCTAAAATGACAAAAATGAAGGCAAAATAGAGGAATTGAATTTTAAATTTCGCTAAAATTATTTGTTTTCGATGCTATTTTCGATCATTTCTCAAAAAAAAGACGAAAATTTAGGAAAAATAGATGAAAAAAGTAGAAATTTGGCTAAAATTATGCGATTTCGTTGCTTTTTTTGGTCATATCTCGATAAAATGACGAAATTTAAAGCAAAATAGAGGGAAGAAATTTAAAATCCGCTAATATTATCCGATTCGTTGCTTTTTTCGGTGATATCTCGATAAAATGAGGAAAAATAAGGGAAAAAAGAGGAAAAAAACATAAATTTCGCTAACATTGTTCGTTTTTGTAGCTTTTTTCCATCATATCTCTATAGAATTAGGAAATTTAAGAACAAAAACAGGAATGAAATAGAAATTTCGTTAAAATTATTCGTTTTTGTTGCTTTTTTCGATAATACCTTGATAAAATGAGGAATATTAAGGAAAATAGAAGAACGAAATGAAAATTTCGCTTAAATTACATTTTTTCTTTGCTTTTGCCGATCATTTCTCGATAAAATGACAAAACAAAAAGACAAAATAGAGAAAAAAAATTGAAATGTTCCTAAAATTGTATGTTTTTTTTGCTTTTTTAATCATATCTCGATAAAAAGGAGAGAATTAAGGCAAAATAGAGGGGAAAAATTGAAATTTCGCAAAATATATCCGTTTTCGTTGTTTATTTTATCATATCTCGATAGAATGACGAACAAAGACAAAATTGAGGAAAAAAGTAGAAAGATCGTTAAGATTAACCATTTTCGTTGCTTTATTCGACCATACCTCGATAAAATGACGAAAATAAAGGAAACATAGTTGAAAACAGTTTAAATTTTGCTAAAATTATCACTTTTGTGGCTCTTTACGATCATCACTAGATAAAATGACGAACATTAAGGCAAAATAGAGGAGAAAAAAAAAAATTTTGCTTAAATTATCCGTTTTGGTTGCTTTTTGGGTCATATTTCGATAAAATGACAAAAAAATAAAGACAAAATAGGGGGAAAATATTGAAAATAACTATCCATTTAAGGTGCTTATTCAAAGCAACGAAAGCAAATAAGCAACGAAAACGGATAATTTCCAATCCAAGAGGTCGACTCCGGGATGTCAACCGGATGACTCATGGTCTATCACCCGAGGTCTATGACCCGAGGTAAATAATTCCCAGGTCGATGACCCAAGATTGATAACCCTAAATCAATGACCCAAGGTCAATGACTCGTTGTCAATGACCCATATAGGATGACCCGGGGTCGATAATCCCAGGTCGATTACCCGAGGTCGATTACCAGAGGTCAATGACCCTAGGTCAATGACCCTAGGTCAATGACCCGAGGTCGCTGACCCCAGGTTTATCATTTCAGGTCAATGACCCAAGGTCAATAACCCGAGGTCAATGACCCGATGTCTATGACCCGAGGACGATTACCCGAGGTCAATGACCCGTTGTGAATGGCTCGAGGTCGATGACGCGAATTCGATGACCCGAGGTCGATTTCCTGAGGTCAATTACCCCAGGTCGATGACCCGAAGTCAATAACCCAAGGTCGATGACCCGAAGTCAATGACCCAAGGTCGATGACCCGAAGTCAATTACCTGAGGTCTATGACCCGAGGTCAATGACCCCAGGTCGATGATCCAAAGTCGATGTCGAAAGGTCGATGACCCCATGTCTATGACTCCAGTTCGATGACCACAGGTCGATGACCAAAGGTCGATTACCAGAGGTCAATGACTTGAGGTCGATGACCCGAGGTCGATGACCCGAGGTTGATGACCCTAGGTCGATGACCCGAAGTCAATGATCCCAGGTCGATAACCCCAGGTCGATGACCCCAGGTCCATGACCCCAGGTCGATGACCCAAGGTTGATGACCCCAGTTCGATGACCCCAGGTCGATGACCCCAGGTCGATAACCCCAGGTCGATGACCCCAGGTAGATGACCCCAGGTCGATGACCCAAGGTCTAAGACTCCAGGTCGATGACCCCAGGTCGATGACCCCAGGTCGATGACCCCAGGTCGATGACCCCAGGTCGATGACCCCAGGTCGATGACCCCAGGTCGATGACCCCAGGTCGATGACCCCAGGTCGTCGACCCCAGGTCGATGACCCCAGGTCGATGACTCCAGGTCGATGACCCCAGGTCGATGACCCCAGGTCGATGACCCCAGGTCGATGACCTGAGGTTTACGACAAAAGGTCACTGACCCCAGGTTGATGATTTCAGGTCAATGACCCCAGGTCAATATCCCGAGGTCAATGACCCGAGCTCTATGACCCGAGGACGATTACCCGAGTTCAATGACCCGTTAAGAATGGCTCGAGGTCGATGACGCGTATTCGATGACCCGAGGTCGATTTTCTGAGGTCATTTACCCCAGGTCGATGACCCGAAGTCAATCACCAAAGGTCGATGACCCGAAGTCAATGACCCAAGGTCGATGACCCGAGGTCTATGACCCGAGGTCAATGACCCCAGGACAATGATGCAAAGTCGATGCCCGAAGGTCGATGACCCCATGTCTATGACTCCAGTTCGATGACCCCAGATCGATGACCCCAGGTCGATGACCCCAGGTAAATGACCCCAGGTCGATGATCCCAGGTCGATGTCCCCAGGTCGATGACCCCAGGACGATGATCCCAGGTCGATGACCCCAGGTCGATGACCACAGGTCGATGACCCCAGGTTGTTGACCCCAGGTGGATGACCCAAGGTCGATGACCCCAGGTCGATAACCCCAGGTCGATGACCCAAAGTGAAGACCCGAGGTCAATTACCTCAAGTCGATGACTCGAAGTCGATGACTCGAAGTCGATGACCCGAGGTCGATGGACCTAGGTCTATGACCCATGGTCAATGACCCGAAGTAAATGACCCCAGGTCGATGACCCGAAGTCGATGACGCAAGGTCGATGACCCGAGATCAATGACCGAAGGTCTATGACCCGAGGTCGATTACCTGAGGTCTATTACCCGAGGTCAATGACCCGTGGTGAATGACTCGAATTCGATTACGTGAACTCGATGACCCGAGGGTTAAGACCTTAGGTCGATAACCCGAGGTCAATGACCTGTTGTCAATAACCCCAGGTCGATAACCCCAGGTCGAAGACCACAGATCGATGACCACAGGCCAATGACCCCAGGTTTATGACCCCAGGCCAATGACCCCAGGTTGATGACCCCAGGTCAATGACCCCAGGTCGATGACCCAAGGTCGATGACCAGAGGTCGATGACCAAAGTTCAATTACCCAGGGTCGATGACCCGAAGACGATGACCCAAGGTGGATGACCAGAGGACGATGACCCGAGGTCAATGACTCGAGATCGATGACCCGAGGTCGACGACTCGAGGTTGATGTCCCTAGGTTAACGACCAGAGGTTAATTACTCAAGGTCGATGACCCGAAGTCGATGACCCCAGGTCGATGACACCAGGTCGATGACTCCAGGTTTATAACCCCAGGTCGATGACCCCAGGTCGATGACCCCAGGTCGAAGACCCCAGGTATATGACCCGAGGTTCATGAACCGAGGTCAATGACTTGAGGTAAATTACCCCAGGTCGATGACCCGAAGACGATTACCCGAGGTGGATGACCCGAGTTCGATGACCAGATGACAATAAACCGACGTCGATGACCCGGGTTTGATAACCAGAGGATGATGAACCGAGGTCGATGACCCGAGGTCGATGACCCGAGGTTGACGACCAGAGTTCGATGACCATAGTTTGATGACCCGAGGTCGATTACCCGAGGTCAATTACCCAAAGTCGATCTCCCGGAGTCAACATCCCGGAGTCGACCTCCAAGCGTAAACTCCCGGAGTCGACCTCCCGGAGTCGACATTATGCAGTCGATCTCCGGTCATCGACCTTGATTCATCGACTTTGTGTCATCAATCTCGGGTCATCGACCTCGGGACATCGTCCTCTGGTCATCGACCTCGGTTATTTGACCTTGGGTCAACAACCTTTGGTCATCGACTTCAGGTCAATGAGCACGGGTCATCCACCTCTGGTCAAGATTATAACGAAAAATGAGACAGAATGAGATAGTTTTAGCGATCATTGAATATTTTTGCTTGATATTAGCAAAACTTTCGTCATTTTATCAAGATAGTATAGAAAACAGCGACAAAATGGGATTATTGTAGCTAAATTTTGATATCTTTCGCTCTCGTTCAGCAAATTTTTCGTCATTTGTCAAGATACTATCGAAGAAAGCAACAAAATGGGATAAATATAGTGAAATATTAATTAATTTTCGGAATTTTATCGAGAGATGATCGTAAAGAGCCACAAAACGGATAATTTTAGCAAAATTTTAACTCTTTCATCTATTTTTCCTTCATTTATTTTTTTATTTATAGTTGAAAAATTTAAAAATAAAAATTTTTTAAAATAATTATTGCTTTTTTCGATCATATCTTAATAAAAAGACGAAAATTTGGGCGAACTAGAGGAGAAAAAATGAAATTTCGCAAAAATCATCTGTTTTCGTTGCTTATTTCGATCGTGTTTCGAAAAAATGACAACATAAATGCAAAATAGAGGAGAAAAATTGAACTTTCGCTATAATGTTACCTTTTTGTTTCTTTTTTCGGTAATATCTAAATAATATGAGGAAAATTAAGGAAAAGAAAGAGAAATAAAAATTAAATTTCGATACAATTATTCGTTTTTGTTGCTTTTTTCGATAATATCTCGATAAAACGAGGAAAATTAAGGAAAAAAAAGGAGAATAATTGAAATTTCGCTAAAATTATTCGTTTTTGTTGCTTCATTAAAAATATCCAGATAAAATGAGGAAAATTCACGAAAAAAAAAGAATTTTCGCTAAAATTATTCATTATTGTTGCTTTTTTCGATAATATCTCGATAAATCGAGGAATATTAACAAAAAAAAACAGAAAAAGAATTGAAATTATCCTTTAAATTTTCGTTCTTGTTGCTTTTATCGGTCAAATCTCGATAAAATGGGGAAAATTAAACAAAAAAAGATGAATGAAATTGAAAGTTCGCTAAATTTATTCCATTTTGTTGCTTTTTTCGGTCATATCACGATAAAACGAGGAAAATTAAGGAAGAAAAAATTGATATTTAGCTAAAGTTATTCGTGTTTGTTTCTTTTTCGATATAATCTCGATTAAATTTGGAAAATAAAAAATAAAAAGGAGGAATGATATCGAAATTTCGCATAAAAATTATTCGTTTTTGTTGCTTTTTTCGATAATATTTCGATAAATCGAGGAATATTAACGAAAAAAAGAGGAAAAAAATTTAAATTTCGCTAACATTACTCGTTTTTGTTGCTTTCTTCGATCATATCTCGATAAAATGAGGAAAATAAAGGAAAAAAAAATTGAAATTTCGCTATAATTTTCCGTTTTTGTTGCTTTTTTTGGTCAAATCTCGATAAAATGAGGAAAATAAAGTAAAAAAAGAGGAATGAAATTGAAATTTCGCTAAAATTATTCGTTTTTGTTGCTTTTTTCGATCATATCACGATAAAACGAGGAAAATTAAGGACACAAAATAGAAAGAAATTGATATTTAGCTAAAATAATTGGTTTTTGTTGCTTTTTTCGATAATATCTCGATGAAATTTTGAACATAAAGGAAAAGAAAAGGAGAAAAAATTGATATTTCCCTAAAAATATTCGTTTTTGTTGCTTTTTTCGATTATATCTTAATAAAATGAGGAAAATTATGGAAAAAAAGAGGAAAGAAATTGAAATTTCGCTTATATTATTAATTTTTGATTCTTTTTCAGATAATATCTCGCTAAAATGTCGAAAATGAAGGCAAAATAAAGGAATTGAATTTTAAATTTCGCTAAAATTATTCGTTTTTCGATGCTTTTTTCGATCATATCACAAATAAAAGACGAAAATTTAGGAAAAATAGATGAAAAAAGTTGAAATTTGGCTAAAATTATGCGATTTCGTTGCCTTTTTTGGTCATATCTCGATAAAATGACAAGATAAAAGGCAACATAGACGAACGAAATTGAAATTTCGCTTAAATTACCATTTTTCGTTGCTTTTGTCGATCATTTCTCGATAAAATAACAAAACAAAAAGATAAAATAGAGAAAAAAATTGAAATTTTCCTAAAATTATATGTTTTTGTTGCTTTTTTCATCATATCTTGATAAAAAGGAGAGAATTAAGGCAAAATAGAGGGGGAAAATTGAAATTTCGCAAAATATATCCGTTTTCGTTGCTTATTTTATCAAATATCGATAGAATGACGAAAAAAGACAACATTGAGGAAAAAAATAGAAAGATCGTTCAGATTATCCTTTTTCGATTCTTTATTCGACCATACCTCGATAAAATAACGAAAATAAAGGAAAACTAGATGAAAAGAGTTAAAATTTTGCTAAAATAATCACTTTTGTGGCTCTTTACGATCATCACTAGAAAAAATGACGAATATTAAGGCAAAATAGAGGAGAAAAAAGTAAATTTTGCTTAAATTATCCGTTTTGGTTGCTTTTTAGGATCATATTTCGATACAATGACGAAAAATAAAGACAAAATAGGGGGAAAATATTGAAAATAACTATCCATTTAAGGTGCTTATTCAAAGCAACGAAAGCAAATAAGCAACGAAAACGGATAATTTACAATCCAAGAGGTCGACTCCGGGATGTCGACTCCCGAATGACTCACGGTCTATCACCCGAGGTCTATGACCCGAGGCAAATAATTCCCAGGTCGATGACCCAAGGTTGATGACCCTAAATCAATGGCCAAAGGTCAATGACTCGAGGTCAATGACCCAAGTTCGATCACCCGAGGTCGATTACCCGAGGTCAATGACCCCAGGTCGACGACCCTAGGTCAATGACCCGAGGTCAATGACCCGAGGTCGATTACCGGAGGTCAATGACCCGAGGTCAACGACTCCAGATCGATTAACTGAAGTCGATGACCCATGGTCGATGACCCCAGGTCGATGACCAAAGGTCGATGACCCCAGGTAAAAAACTCAAGGTCGATGACCCCAGGTCAATGACCCCAGGTTGATGACCCCAGGAGATGACCCGAGGTGGATGACCAAAGGTCGATGATCCAATGTCGATGAGCTGAGGTGGATGACCCAAGGTCGATGACTCCAGGTTGATGACCCCAGGTCGATGATCCCAGGTCGATGACCCCAGGTCGATGACCCCAGGTTGATGACCCCAGGTCAATGACCCCAGGTCGATGAGCCCAGGTTGATGACCCCAGGTCGATGACCCAAGGTCGATGACCCCAGGTCGATGACCCCAGGTCGAAGACCCCAGGTCGAAGACCCCAGGTAGATGACCAAAGGTCGATTACCCGAGGTCGATGACACGAGGTCGATGACCCGAGGTCGATGACCCAAGGTCAATGACCCCAGGTCGATGACCCGAAGTCAATGACGCAATGTCGATGACCCGAGGTCAATGACCCGAGGTCTATGACCCGAGGTCGATTACCCGAGGTCGATTACCCGAGGTCAATGACCCGTTGTGAATGACTCGAATTCGATGACGTGAATTCGATGACCCGAGGGTTAAGACCTTAGGTCAAGGTCAATGACCTGACGTCAATAACCTCAGGTCGATAACCCCAGGTCGAAGATCCCAGGTCGATGACCCCAGGCTAATGACCCCAGGTTGATGACCCCAGGCCAATGACCCCAGGTCGATGACCCCAGGCTAATGACCCGAGGTCGATGACCCCAGGTCGATGACCCGAAGTCAATAACCCAAGGTCGATGACCCGAAGTCAATGACCCAAGGGCGATGACCCGAAGTCAATTACCTGAGGTCTATGACCCGAGGTCAATGACCCCAGGTCGATGATCCAAAGTCAATGCCCAAAGGTCGATGACCCCATGTCTATGACTCCAGTTCGATGACCCCAGGTCGATGAGCAAAGGTCGATTACCAGAGGTCAATGACTTGAGGTCGATGAGCCGAGGTCGATGACTTGAGGTTGATGACCCTAGGTAGATGAACCGAAGTCAATGATCCCAGGTCGATGACCCCAGGTCGATGAACCCAGGTCGATGACCCCAGGTCGATGACCCCAGGTCGATGACCCCAGGTCGATGACCACACGTCGATGACCCCAGGTCGATGACCCCAGGTCGATGACCCTAGGTCGATGACCCAAGGTCGATGACTCCAGGTTGATGACCCCAGGTCGATGATCCCAGGTCGATGACCCCAGGTCGATGACCCCAGGTTTATGACCCCAGGTCGATGACCCCAGGTTGATAACCCCAGGTCGATTACCCCAGGTCGATGACCCCAGGTCGATGACCCTAGGTCGATGACCCCAGGTCGATGACCCAAGGTCGATGACCCCAGGTCGATGACCCCAGGTCGAAGACCCCAGGTCGAAGACCCCAGGTCGAAGACCCCAGGTAGATGACCCAAGGTCGATTACCCGAGGTCGATGACCCTTGGTTGATGACCCGAGGTCGATGACCCGAGGTCGATGACCCTAGGTCTATGACCCAAGGTCAATGACCCGAGGTCAATGACCCCAGGTCGATGACCCGAAGTCAATGACGCAAGGTCGATGACCCGAGGTCAATGACCCGAGGTCTATGACCCGAGGTCGATTACCCGAGGTCGATTACCCGAGGTCAATGACCCGTTGTGAATGACTCGAATTCGATGACGTGAATTCGATGACCCGAGGGTTAAGACCTTAGGTCGAGGTCAATGACCTGACGTCAATAACCCCAGGTCGATAACCCCAGGTCGAAGATCCCAGGTTGATGACCCCAGGTGAATGACCCCTAGGTCGATGACCCAAGGTCGATGACCCGAGGTCAATGACCAAAGGTCGATGAACCCAGGTCGATGACCCAAGGTCAATGACCCGAGATCAATGACCAGAGGTCAATTACTCAGGGTCGATGACCATAAGACGATGACCCAAGGTGGATGACCAGAGGACGATGACCTGAGGTCAATGACTCGAGATCGATGACCCGAGGTCGACGACTCGAGGTTGATGTCCCTAGGTCAATGACCAGAGGTTAATTACTCAAGGTCGATGACCCGAAGTCGATGACCCCAGGTCGATGACCCTAGGTCGATGACCCCAGGTCGATGACTCCAGGGTTATAACCCCAGGTCGATGACCACAGGTCGATGACCCCAGGTCGAAGACCCCAGGTATATGACCCAAGGTGGATTACCCGAGGTCAATGACTTGAGGTAAATTACCCCAGGTCGATGACCCGAAGACGATGACCCGAGGTGGATGACCCGAGTTCGATGACCAGAGGACAATAAACCGACGTCGATGATCCGGGTTTGATAACCAGAGGATGATGGACGGAGGTCGATGACCCGAGGTCGATGACCCGAGGTTGACGACCAGAGGTCGATGACCATAGTTTGATGACTCGAGGTCGATTGCCCGAGGTCAATGACCAAAGTCGATCTCCCGGAGTCAAAATCCCGGAGTCGACCTCCAAGCGTAAACTCCCGGAGTCGACCTCCCGGAGTCGACATTATGCAGTCGATCTCCGGTCATCGAACTTGATTCATCGACTTTGTGTCATCAATCTCGTGTCATCGACCTCGGGACATCGTCCTCTGGTAATCGACCTCGGGTATTTGACCTTGGGTCAACGACCTTTGGTCATCGACTTCAGGTCAATGAGCACGGGTCATCTACCTCTGGTCAAGATAATATCGAAGAAAGAGACAGAATGAGATACTTTTAGCGATCATTGAAAATTTTTGCTTGATATTAGCAAAACTTTCGTCATTTTGTCAAGATAATATCGAAAACAGCGACAAAATGGGATTATTGTAGCGAAATTTTGATATTTTTTCGCTCTCGTTCAGCAAATGTTTCGTCATTTGTCAAGATAATATCGAAGAAAGCGACCAAATGGGATAAATTTAGTGAAATATTAATAAAATTGAATTTTTTGGCTATATTTCACCATTATTTTGGGCATTGTGAAGGATAATATCGAAAAAAGTGAGGATAATTTATTCGAAATTTCAATTTTTTCCTCTATTTCGCCTTGTTTTCGTCATTTAATCTGAATATTTTCCAAAAAAGAGAGGAAAACGGATACTTTTAGCGACATTTCAAATTTTCCTACTATTTTGTCTTTATTTTTCGTCATTTTATCGAGAAATGTTCTAAATAAGCAACGAAAACGTTAAATTTTGAGAAAAAATTATTTTTTTCTCTATTTTGTCTTTCTTTTTCGTAATTTTATCGAGATATGATGGAAAAAAGCAATAAAAACAAATGATGTTTGCGAAATTTTAATTTTTCTCCTTTATTTCGCCATAATATTTGTAATTTTATCGAGATATGATCATAAAATGCAACGAAAACGGATAATTTTAGCTAAATTGCTAATTTTATCCTCTATGTTGCCTTAATTTTCATAATTTTACAAGATATTATCAAAAAAACAACGAAAACGGATAATTTTAGTAAAATATTAATTTTTTCGTCTATATTGTGTTTATTTTTCGTTTTTTTATCGAGATATGATCAAAAAAAGCAAAGCAAATGCATAATTTTAGCAAAATTCCCATTTCTTTTCTCTATTTTGAATTAATTTTCGGAATTTTATCGAGAGATGATCGTAAAGAGCCACAAAACGGATAATTTTAGCAAAATTTTAACTCTTTCATCTATTTTTCCTTCATTTATTTTTTTATTTATAGTTGAAAAATTTAAAAATAAAATTTTTTAAAAATAATTATTGCTTTTTTCGATCATATCTTAATAAAAAGACGAAAATTTGGGCGAACTAGAGGAGAAAAAATGAAATTTCGCAAAAATCATCTGTTTACGTTGCTTATTTCGATCGTATTTCGAAAAAATGACAACATAAATGCAAAAAAGAGGAGAAAAATTGAACTTTCGCTAAAATGTTACCTTTTTGTTTCTTTTTTCGGTAATATCTAAATAATATGAGGAAAATTAAGGAAAAGAAAGAGAAATAAAAATTAAATTTAGATACAATTATTCATTTTTGTTGCTTATTTCGATAATATCTCTAAAAAACTAGGAAAATTAAGGGAAAAAAGGAGAATAATTGAAATATCGCTAAAATTATTCGTTTTTGTTGCTGCATTAAAAATATCCAGATAAAATGAGGAAAATTCACGAAAAAAAAGAGTAAAAAACAGAAATTTCGCTAAAATTATTCATTTTTGTTGCTTTTTTCGATAATATCTCGATAAATCGAGGAATATTAACAAAAAAAAGAGAAAAAAAATTGAAATTATCCTTTAATTTTTCGTTCTTGTTCCTTTTTTCGGTCAAATCTCGATAAAATGAGGAAAATTAAATAAAAAAAGATGAATGAAATTGAAATTTCGCTAAACTTATTCGATTTTGTTGCTTTTTTCGGTCATATCACGATAAAACGAGGAAAATTAAGGAAAAAAAATTGATATTTAGCTAAAGTTATTCGTCTTTGTTTCTTTTTTCGATAATATCTCGATGAAATTTGGAAAATATAAGATAAAAAGGAAGAATGATATCGAAATTTCGCATAAAAATTATTCGTTTTTGTTGCTTTTTTCGATAATATCTCACTTAAATAATTAAAATGAAGGAAAAAAAAAGAGAGGAAAAAATTTGAAATTTCGGTAAAATTATTAGTTATTTGATGCTTTTTACGATAATATCTCGATAAAACGAGGAAAATTAAGAAAAAAAGGAGAAAATTGAAATTTCGCTAAAATTATTCGTTTTTGTCCTTTTTTCAATAATATTTCGATAAATCAAGGAATATTAACAAAAAAAAGAGGAAAAAAATTCAAATTTTGCTAACAGTATTCGTTTTTGTTGTTTTTTTCGATCATATCTCGATAAAATGAGGAAAATGAAGGAAAAAAGAGGAAACAAATTGAAATTTCCTTTAATTTTACGTTTTTGTTGCTTTTTTCGGTCAAATCTCGATAACATGAGAAAAATTAAGTAAAAAAAGAGGAATGAAGTTGAAATTTCGCTAAATTTATTCGTTTTTGTTGCTTTTTTTGGTTATTATCACGATAAAACGAGGAAATTTAAGGCAAAAAAATAGAATAAAATTTATATTTAGCTAAAATTATTAATTTTCGTTGCTTTTTTTCGAAAATATCTCGATGAAATTAGGTAAATAAACGAAAAAAAGAAGGAAAGAAATCAAAATTTCGCTAAAATTATTCGTTTTTGTTGCTTTATTTAGATAATATCTCGATAAAATAAGGAAAATGTAGGAAAAAAAGAGGAAAAAAATTGAAATTTTGGTGAAATTATTCGTTTTTGTTGCTTTTTTCAATAATATCTCGATAAAACGAAGAAAATTAAGGAAGAAAAAGGAAAAAAATTGAAATTTCACTAAAATTATTCGTTTTTGTTGCTTTTATCGATAATATTTCGATAAATCAGGAATATTAACGAAAAAAAAGAGGAAAAAAATTGAAATTTCGCTAACATTACTCGTTTTTGTTGCTTTTTTCGATCATATCTCGATAAAATGAGGAAAATAAAGGAAAAAAAATTGAAATTTCGTTATAATTTTCCGTTTTTGTTGCTTTTATTGGTCAAATCTCGATAAAATGAGGAAAATAAAGTAAAAAAAGAGGAATGAAATTGAAATTTCGCTAAAGTTATTCGTTTTTGTTGCTTTTTTCGATCATATCACGATAAAACGAGGAAAATTAAGGAAACAAAATAGACAGAAATTGATATTTAGCTAAAATTATTCGTTTTTGTTGCTTTTTTCGATTATATCTCGATGAAATTTGGAACATAAAGGAAAAAGAAATAGGAGAAAAAATTGATATTTCCCTAAAAATATTCGTTTTTGTTGCTTTTTTCGATTATATCTTAATAAAATGTGGAAAATTATGGAAAAAAAAGAGGAAAGAAATTGAAATTTCGCTAATATTATAAATTTTTGATTCTTTTTCAGATAATATCTCGCTAAAATGACGAAAATGAAGGCAAAATAAAGGAATTTAATTTTAAATTTCGCTAAAATTATTCGTTTTCGATGCTTTTTTCGATCATATCTCAAATAAAAGACGAAAATTTAGGAAAAATAGATGAAAAAAGTTGAAATTTGGCTAAAATTATGCGATTTCGTTGCTGTTTTGGTCATATCTCGATAAAATGACGAAATTTAAAGCAAAATAGAGGAAAGAAATTTAAATTCCGCTAAAATTATCCGATTCGTTTCTTTTTTCGGTGATATCTCGATAAAATGACAAGATAAAAGGCAACATAGCGGAACGAAATTTAAAATTTCGCTTAAATTACCATTTTTCGTTGCTTTTGTCGATCATTTCTCGATAAAATAACAAAACAAAAAGACAAAATAGAGAAAAAAATTGAAATTTTCCTAAAATTATATGTTTTTGTTGCTTTTTTCATCATATCTTGATAAAAAGGAGAGAATTAAGGCAAAATAGAGGGGAAAAATTGAAATTTCGCAAAATATATCCGTTTTCGTTGTTTATTTTATGAAATATCGATAGAATGACGAAAAAAGACAACATTGAGGAAAAAAATAGAAAGATCGTTAAGATTATCCTTTTTCGATTCTTTATTCGACCATACCTCGATAAAATGACGAAAATAAAGGAAAACTAGATGAAAAGAGTTTAAATTTTGCTAAAATTATCACTTTTGTGGCTCTTTACGATCATCACTAGAAAAATTGACGAATATTAAGGCAAAATAGAGGAGAAAAAAGTAAATTTTGCTTAAATTATCCGTTTTGGTTGCTTTTTAGGATCATATTTCGATACAATGACGAAAAATAAAGACAAAATAGGGGGAAAATATTGAAAATAACTATCCATTTAAGGTGCTTATTCAAAGCAACGAAAGCAAATAAGCAACGAAAACGGATAATTTACAATCCAAGAGGTCGACTCCGGGATGTCGACTCCCGAATGACTCACGGTCTATCACCCGAGGTCTATGACCCGAGGCAAATAATTCCCAGGTCGATGACCCAAGGTTGATGACCCTAAATCAATGGCCAAAGGTCAATGACTCGAGGTCAATGGCCCAAGTTCGTTGACCCGAGGTCGATTACCCGAGGTCAATGACCCCAGGTCGACGACCCTAGGTCAATGACCCGAGGTCAATGACCCGAGGTCGATTACCCGAGGTCGATGACCCCAGGTCGATGACCCAAGGTCGATGACCCCAGGTAAAAAACTCAAGGTCGATGACCCCAGGTCAATGACCCCAGGTTGATGACACCAGGAGATGACCCGAGGTGGATGACCAAAGGTCGATGATCCAATGTCGATGACCTGAGGTTGATGACCCAAGGTCGATGACTCCAGGTTGATGACCCCAGGTCGATGATCCCAGGTCGATGACCCCAGGTCGATGACCCCAGGTCGATGACCCCAGGTTGATGACCCCAGGTCAATGAACCCAGGTTGATGACCCCAGGTCGATGACCCCAGGTCGATGACCAAAGGTCGATGACCCCAGGTCGATGACCCCAGGTCGAAGACCCCAGGTCGAAGACCCCAGAACGACGACCCTAGGTCAATGACCCGAGGTCGATGACCCGAGGTCGATGACCCGAGGTCGATGACCCCAGGTCGATGACCCAAGGTCGATGACCCCAGGTAAAAAACTCAAGGTCGATGACCCCAGGTCAATGACCGCAGGTTGATGACACCAGGAGATGACCCGAGGTGGATGACCAAAGGTCGATGATCCAATGTCGATGACCTGAGGTTGATGACCCAAGGTCGATGACTCCAGGTTGATGACCCCAGGTCGATGACCCCAGGCTAATGACCCCAGGTTGATGACCCCAGGCCAATGACCCCAGGTTGATGACCCCAGGTGAATGACCCCTAGGTCGATGACCCAAGGTCGATAACCCGAGGTCGATGACCCCAGGTCGATGACCCGAAGTCAATAACCCAAGGTCGATGACCCGAAGTCAATTACCTGAGGTCTATGACCCGAGGTCAATGACCCCAGGTCGATGATCCAAAGTCGATGCCCAAAGGTCGATGACCCCATGTCTATGACTCCAGTTCGATGACCCGAGGTCGATGAGCAAAGGTCGATTACCAGAGGTCAATGTCTTGAGGTCGATGACCCGAGGTCGATGACTTGAGGTTGATGACCCTAGGTAGGTGACCCGAAGTCAATGATCCCAGGTCGATGACCCCAAGTCTATGACCCCAGGTCGATGACCCCAGGTCGATGACCCCAGGTCGATGACCCCAGGTCGATGACCCCAGGTCGATGACCCCAGGTCGATGACCCCAGGTCGATGACCCCAGGTCGATGAACACCAGGTCGATGACCCCAGGTCAATGACCCTAGGTCGATGACCCAAGGTCGATGACTCCAGGTTGATGACCCCAGGTCGATGATCCCAGGTCGATGACCCCAGGTCGATGACCCCAGGTTGATGACCCCAGGTCGATGACCCCAGGTCGATGACCCCAGGTCGATGACCCCTGGTCGATGACCCCAGGTCGATGACCCCAGGTCGATGACCCAAGGTCGATGACCCAAGGTCGATGACCCCAGGTCGATGACCCCAGTTCGAAGACCCCAGGTCGAAGACCCCAGGTAGAAGCCCCAGGTAGATGACCCAAGGTCGATTACCCGAGGTCGATGACCCGAGGTCGATGACCCGAGGTCGATGACCCTAGGTCTATGACCCAAGGTGAATGACCCGAGGTCAATGACCCGAGGTCAATGACCCCAGGTCGATGACCCGAAGTCAATGACGCAAGGTCGATGACCCGAGGTCAATGACCCGAGGTCTATGACCCGAGGTCGATTACCCGAGGTCGATTACCCGAGGTCAATGACCCGTTGTGAATGACTCGAATTCGATGACGTGAATTCGATGACCCGAGGGTTAAGACCTTAGGTCGAGGTCAATGACCTGACTTCAATAACCCCAGGTCGATAACCCCAGGTCGAAGATCCCAGGTCGATGACCCCAGGCTAATGACCCCAGGTTGATGACCCCAGGCCAATGACCCCAGGTTGATGACCCCAGGTGAATGACCCCTAGGTCGATGACCCAAGGTCGATGACCCGAGGTCGATGACCCGAGGTCAATGACCAGAGGTCGATGAACCCAGGTCGATGACCCGAGGTCAATGACCCGAGATCAATGACCAGAGGTCAATTACCCAGGTTCGATGACCATAAGACGATGACCCAAGGCGGATGGCCAGAGGACGATGACCTGAGGTCAATGACTCGAGATCGATGACCCGAGGTCGACGACTCGAGGTTGATGTCCCTAGGTCAATGACCAGAGGTTAATTACTCAAGGTCGATGACCCGAAGTCGATGACCCCAGGTCGATGACCCTAGGTCGATGACCCCAGGTCGATGACTCCAGGGTTATTACCCCAGGTCGATGACCCCAGGTCGAAGACCCCAGGTATATGACCCAAGGTGGATTACCCGAGGTCAATGACTTGAGGTAAATTACCCCAGGTCGATGACCCAAAGACGATGACCCGAGGTGGATGACCCGAGTTCGATGACCAGAGGACAATAAACCGACGTCGATGATCCGGGTTTGATAACTAGAGGATGATGGACGGAGGTCGATGACCCGAGGTCGATGACCCGAGGTTGACGACCAGAGGTCGATGACCATAGTTTGATGACTCGAGGTCGATTGCCCGAGGTCAATGACCAAAGTCGATCTCCCGGAGTCAAAATCCCGGAGTCGACCTCCAAGCGTAAACTCCCGGAGTCCCACCTCCCGGAGTCGACATTATGCAGTCGATCTCCGGTCATCGAACTTGATTCATCGACTTTGTGTCATCAATCTCGGGTCATCGACCTCGGGACATCGTCCTCTTTTAATCGACCTCGGGTATTTGACCTTGGGTCAACGACCTTTGGTCATCGACTTCAGGTCAATGAGCACGGGTCATCTACCTCTGGTCAAGATAATATCGAAGAAAGAGACAGAATGAGATACTTTTAGCGATCATTGAAAATTTTTGCTTGATATTAGCAAAACTTTCGTCATTTTGTCAAGATAATATCGAAAACAGCGACAAAATGGGATTATTGTAGCGAAATTTTGATATTTTTTCGCTCTCGTTCAGCAAATTTTTCGTCATTTGTCAAGATAATATCGAAGAAAGCGACCAAATGGGATAAATTTAGTGAAATATTAATAAAATTGAATTTTTTGGCTCTATTTCACCATTATTTTGGGCATTGTGAAGGATAATATCGAAAAAAGTGAGGATAATTTATTCGAAATTTCAATTTTTTCCTCTATTTCGCCTTGTTTTCGTCATTTAATCTGAATATTTTCCAAAAAAGAGAGGAAAACGGATACTTTTAGCGACATTTCAAATTTTCCTACTATTTTGTCTTTATTTTTCGTCATTTTATCGAGAAATGTTCTAAATAAGCAACGAAAACGTTAAATTTTGAGAAAATTTAATTTTTTTCTCTATTTTGTCTTTCTTTTTCGTAATTTTATCGAGATATGATGGAAAAAAGCAATAAAAACAAATGATGTTTGCGAAATTTTAATTTTTCTCCTTTATTTCGCCATAATATTTGTAATTTTATCGAGATATGATCATAAAATGCAACGAAAACGGATAATTTTAGCTAAATTGCTAATTTTATCCTCTATGTTGCCTTAATTTTCATAATTTTACTAGATATTATCAAAAAAACAACGAAAACGGATAATTTTAGTAAAATATTAATTTTTTCGTCTATATTGTGTTTATTTTTCGTTTTTTTATCGAGATATGATCAAAAAAAGCAAAGCAAATGCATAATTTTAGCAAAATTCCCATTTCTTTTCTCTATTTTGAATTAATTTTCGGAATTTTATCGAGAGATGATCGTAAAGAGCCACAAAACGGATAATTTTAGCAAAATTTTAACTCTTTCATCTATTTTTCCTTCATTTATTTTTTTATTTATAGTTGAAAAATTTAAAAATAAAAATTTTTTAAAATAATTATTGCTTTTTTCGATCATATCTTAATAAAAAGACGAAAATTTGGGCGAACTAGAGGAGAAAAAATGAAATTTCGCAAAAATCATCTGTTTACGTTGCTTATTTCGATCGTATTTCGAAGAAATGACATCATAAATGCAAAAAAGAGGAGAAAAATTGAACTTTCGTTAAAATGTTACCTTTTTGTTTCTTTTTTCGGTAATATCTAAATATTATGAGGAAAATTAAGGAAAAGAAAGAGAAATAAAAATTAAATTTCGATACCATTATTCATTTTTGTTGCTTATTTCGATAATATCTCTAAAAAACTAGGAAAATTAAGGGAAAAAAGGAGAATAATTGAAATTTCGCTAAAATTATTCGTTTTTGTTACTGCATTAAAAATATCCAGATAAAATGAGGAAAATTCACGAAAAAAAAGAGTAAAAAACAGAAATTTCGCTAAAATTATTCATTTTTGTTGCTTTTTTCGATAATATCTCGATAAATCGAGGAATATTAACAAAAAAAAGAGAAAAAAAATTGAAATTATCCTTTAATTTTTCGTTCTTGTTCCTTTTTTCGGTCAAATCTCGATAAAATGAGGAAAATTAAATGAAAAAAGATGAATGAAATTGAAATTTCGCTAAATTTATTCGATTTTGTTGCTTTTTTCGGTCATATCACGATAAAACGAGGAAAATTAAGGAAAAAAAATTGATATTTAGCTAAAGTTATTCGTCTTTGTTTCTTTTTTCGATAATATCTCGATGAAATTTGGAAAATAAAAGATAAAAAGGAAGAATGATATCGAAATTTCGCATAAAAATTATTCGTTTTTGTTGCTTTTTTCGATAATATCTCACTTAAATAATTAAAATGAAGGAAAAAAAGGAGAGGAAAAAATTTGAAATTTCGGTAAAATTATTAGTTATTTGATGCTTTTTACGATAATATCTCGATAAAACGAGGAAAATTAAGAAAAAAAGGAGAAAATTGAAATTTCGCTAAAATTATTCGTTTTTGTCCTTTTTTCAATAATATTTCGATAAATCGATGAATATTAACAAAAAAAAGAGGAAAAAAATTCAAATTTTGCTAACAGTATTCGTTTTTGTTGCTTTTTTCGATCATATCTCGATAAAATTAGGAAAATGAAGGAAAAAAGAGGAAACAAATTGAAATTTCCTTTAATTTTACGTTTTTGTTGCTTTTTTCGGTCAAATCTCGATAACATGAGAAAAATTAAGTAAAAAAAGAGGAATGAAGTTGAAATTTCGCTAAATTTATTCGTTTTTGTTGCTTTTTTTGGTTATTATCACGATAAAACGAGGAAATTAAGGCAAAAAAATAGAATAAAATTTATATTTAGCTAAAATTATTAATTTTCGTTGCTTTTTTCGAAAATATCTCGATGAAATTAGGAAAATAAACGAAAAAAAGAAGGAAAGAAATCAAAATTTCGCTAAAATTATTCGTTTTTGTTTCTTTTTCAGATAATATCTCGCTAAAATGACGAAAATGAAGGCAAAATAAAGGAATTGAATTTTAATTTTCGCTAAAATTATTCGTTTTCGATGCTTTTTTCGATCATATCACAAATAAAAGACGAAAATGTAGGAAAAATAGATGAAAAAAGTTGAAATTTGGCTAAAATTATGCGATTTCGTTGCTCTTTTTGGTCATATCTCGATAAAATGACAAGATAAAAGGCAACATAGACGAACGAAATTGAAATTTCGCTTAAATTACCATTTTTCGTTTTTTTGTCGATCATTTCTCGATAAAATAACAAAACAAAAAGACAAAATAGAGAAAAAAAATTGAAATTTTCCTAAAATTATATGTTTTTGTTGCTTTTTTCATCATATCTTGATAAAAAGGAGATAATTAAGGCAAAATAGAGGGGAAAAATTGAAATTTCGCAAAATATATCCGTTTTCGTTGTTTATTTTATCAAATATCGATAGAATGACGAAAAAAGACAACATTGAGGAAAAAAATAGAAAGATCGTTCAGATTATCCTTTTTCGATTCTTTATTCGACCATACCTCGATAAAATGACGAAAATAAAGGAAAACTAGATGAAAAGAGTTAAAATTTTGCTAAAATAATCACTTTTGTGGCTCTTTACGATCATCACTAGAAAAAATGACGAATATTAAGGCAAAATAGAGGAGAAAAAAGTAAATGTTGCTTAAATTATCCGTTTTGGTTGCTTTTTAGGATCATATTTCGATACAATGACGAAAAATAAAGACAAAATAGGGGGAAAATATTGAAAATAACTATCCATTTAAGGTGCTTATTTAAAGCAACGAAAGCAAATAAGCAACGAAAACGGATAATTTAAAATCCAAGAGGTCTACTCCGGGATGTCGACTCCCGAATGACTCACGGTCTATCACCCGAGGTCTATGACCCGAGGCAAATAATTCCCAGGTCGATGACCCAAGGTTGATGACCCTAAATCAATGGCCAAAGGTCAATGACTCGAGGTCAATGACCCAAGTTCGATGACCCGAGGTCAATTACCCGAGGTCAATGACCCCAGGTCGACGACCCTAGGTCAATGACCCGAGGTCAATGACCCGAGGTCGATTACCCGAGGTCAATGACCCGAGGTCAACGACTCCAGATCGATTAACCGAAGTCGATGACCCAAGGTCGATGACCCCAGGTCGATGACCAAAGGTCGATGACCCCAGGTCAATGACCCCAGGTTGATGACCCCAGGAGATGACCCGAGGTGGATGACCAAAGGTCGATGATCCAATGTCGATGACCTGAGGTGGATGACCCAAGTCCGATGACTCCAGGTTGATGACCCCAGGTCGATGATCCCAGGTCGATGACCCCAGGTCGATGACACCAGGTTGATGACCCAAGGTCAATGACCCCAGGTCGATGACCTCAGGTCGATGACCCCAGGTCGATGACCCCAGGTCGATGACCCCAGGTCGAAGACCCCAGGTCGAAGACCCCAGGTAGATGACCAAAGGTCGATTACCCGAGGTCGATGTCACGAGGTCGATGACCCGAGGTCGATGACCCGAGGTCGATGACCCTAGGTCTATGACCCAAGGTCAATGACCCCAGGTCGATGACCCGAAGTCAATGACGCAAGGTCGATGACCCGAGGTCAATGACCCGAGGTCTATGACCCGAGGTCGATTACCCGAGGTCGATTACCCGAGGTCAATGACCCGTTGTGAATGACTCGAATTCGATGACGTGAATTCGATGACCCGAGGGTTAAGACCTTAGGTCGAGGTCAATGACCTTACGTCAATAACCCCAGGTCGATAACCCCAGGTCGAAGATCCAAGGTCGACGACCCCAGGCTAATGACCCCAGGTTGATGACCCCAGGCCAATGACCCCAGGTTGATGACCCCAGGTGAATGACCCCTAGGTCGATGACCCAAGGTCGATGACCCGAGGTCGATGACCCCAGGTCGATGACCTGAAGTCAATAACCCAAGGTCGATGACCCGAAGTCAATGACCCAAGGTCGATGACCCGAAGTCAATTACCTGAGGTCTATGACCCGAGGTCAATGACCCCAGGTCGATGATCCAAAGTCAATGCCCAAAGGTCGAAGACCCCATGTCTATGACTCCAGTTCGATGACCCCAGATCGATGAGCAAAGGTCGGTTACCAGAGGTCAATGACTTGAGGTCGATGACCCGAGGTCGATGACTAGAGGTTGATGACCCTAGGTAGGTGACCCGAAGTCAATGATCCCAGGTCGATGACCCCAGGTCGATGACCCCAGGTCGATGACCCCAGGTCGATGACCCCAGGTCGATGACCCCAGGTCGATGACCCCAGGTCGATGACCCCAGGTCGATGACCCCAGGTCGATGACCACACGTCGATGACCCCAGGTCGATGACCCCAGGTCGATGACCCTAGGTCGATGACCCAAGGTCGATGACTCCAGGTTGATGACCCCAGGTCGATGATCCCAGGTCGATGACCCCAGGTTGATGACCCCAGGTCGATGACCCCAGGTTGATGACCCCAGGTCAATGACCCCAGGTCGATGACCCCAGGTCGATGACCCCAGGTCGATGACCCCAGGTCGATGACCCAAGGTCGATGACCCCAGGTCGATGACCCCAGGTCGAAGAACCCAGGTCGAAGACCCCAGGTAGATGACCCTAGGTCGATTACCCGAGGTCGATGACCCGAGGTCGATGACCCGAGGTCGATGACCCTAGGTCTATGACCCAAGGTCAATGACCCGAGGTCAATGACCCCAGGTCGATGACCCGAAGTCAATGACGCAAGGTCGATGACCCGAGGTCAATGACCCGAGGTCCTTGACCCGAGGTCGATTACCCGAGGTCGATTACCCGAGGTCAATGACCCGTTGTGAATGACTCGAATACGATGACGTGAATTCATTGACCCGAGGTTTAAGACCTTAGATCGAGGTCAATGACCTGACGTCAATAACCCCAGGTCGATAACCCCAGGTCGAAGATCCCAGGTCGATGACCCCAGGCTAATGACCCCAGGTTGATGACCCCAGGCCAATGACCCCAGGTTGATGACCCCAGGTGAATGACCCCTAGGTCGATGACCCAAGGTCGATGACCCGAGGTCGATGACCCGAGGTCAATGACCAGAGGTCGATGAACCCAGGTCGATGACCCGAGGTCAATGACCCGAGATCGATGACCCGAGGTCGACGACTCGAGGTTGATGTCCCTAGGTCAATGACCAGAGGTTAATTACTCAAGGTCGATGACCCGAAGTCGATGACCCCAGGTCGATGACCCTAGGTCGATGACCCCAGGTCGATGACTCCAGGGTTATTACCCCAGGTCGATGACCACAGATCGATGACCCCAGGTCGAAGACCCCAGGTATATGACCCAAGGTGGATTACCCGAGGTCAATGACTTGAGGTAAATTACCCCAGGTCGATGACCCAAAGACGATGACCCGAGGTGGATGACCCGAGTTCGATGACCAGAGGACAATAAACCGACGTCGATGATCCGGGTTTGATAACTAGAGGATGATGGACGGAGGTCGATGACCCGAGGTCGATGACCCGAGGTTGACGACCAGAGGTCGATGACCATAGTTTGATGACTCGAGGTCGATTGCCCGAGGTCAATGACCAAAGTCGATCTCCCGGAGTCAAAATCCCGGAGTCGACCTCCAAGCGTAAACTCCCGGAGTCCCACCTCCCGGAGTCGACATTATGCAGTCGATCTCCGGTCATCGAACTTGATTCATCGACTTTGTGTCATCAATCTCGGGTCATCGACCTCGGGACATCGTCCTCTTTTAATCGACCTCGGGTATTTGACCTTGGGTCAACGACCTTTGGTCATCGACTTCAGGTCAATGAGCACGGGTCATCTACCTCTGGTCAAGATAATATCGAAGAAAGAGACAGAATGAGATACTTTTAGCGATCATTGAAAATTTTTGCTTGATATTAGCAAAACTTTCGTCATTTTGTCAAGATAATATCGAAAACAGCGACAAAATGGGATTATTGTAGCGAAATTTTGATATTTTTTCGCTCTCGTTCAGCAAATTTTTCGTCATTTGTCAAGATAATATCGAAGAAAGCGACCAAATGGGATAAATTTAGTGAAATATTAATAAAATTGAATTTTTTGGCTCTATTTCACCATTATTTTGGGCATTGTGAAGGATAATATCGAAAAAAGTGAGGATAATTTATTCGAAATTTCAATTTTTTCCTCTATTTCGCCTTGTTTTCGTCATTTAATCTGAATATTTTCCAAAAAAGAGAGGAAAACGGATACTTTTAGCGACATTTCAAATTTTCCTACTATTTTGTCTTTATTTTTCGTCATTTTATCGAGAAATGTTCTAAATAAGCAACGAAAACGTTAAATTTTGAGAAAATTTAATTTTTTTCTCTATTTTGTCTTTCTTTTTCGTAATTTTATCGAGATATGATGGAAAAAAGCAATAAAAACAAATGATGTTTGCGAAATTTTAATTTTTCTCCTTTATTTCGCCATAATATTTGTCATTTTATCGAGATATGATCATAAAATGCTACGAAAACGGATAATTGTAGCTAAATTGCTAATTTTATCCTCTATGTTGCCTTAATTTTCATAATTTTACAAGATATTATCAAAAAAACAACGAAAACGGATAATTTTAGTAAAATATTAATTTTTTCGTCTATATTGTGTTTATTTTTCGTTTTTTTATCGAGATATGATCAAAAAAAGCAAAGCAAATGCATAATTTTAGCAAAATTCCCATTTCTTTTCTCTATTTTGAATTAATTTTCGGAATTTTATCGAGAGATGATCGTAAAGAGCCACAAAACGGATAATTTTAGCAAAATTTTAACTCTTTCATCTATTTTTCCTTCATTTATTTTTTTATTTATAGTTGAAAAATTTAAAAATAAAAATTTTTTAAAATAATTATTGCTTTTTTCGATCATATCTTAATAAAAAGACGAAAATTTGGGCGAACTAGAGGAGAAAAAATGAAATTTCGCAAAAATCATCTGTTTACGTTGCTTATTTCGATCGTATTTCGAAGAAATGACATCATAAATGCAAAAAAGAGGAGAAAAATTGAACTTTCGTTAAAATGTTACCTTTTTGTTTCTTTTTTCGGTAATATCTAAATATTATGAGGAAAATTAAGGAAAAGAAAGAGAAATAAAAATTAAATTTCGATACAATTATTCATTTTTGTTGCTTATTTCGATAATATCTCTAAAAAACTAGGAAAATTAAGGGAAAAAAGGAGAATAATTGAAATTTCGCTAAAATTATTCGTTTTTGTTGCTGCATTAAAAATATCCAGATAAAATGAGGAAAATTCACGAAAAAAAAGAGTAAAAAACAGAAATTTCGCTAAAATTATTCATTTTTGTTGCTTTTTTCGATAATATCTCGATAAATCGAGGAATATTAACAAAAAAAAGAGAAAAAAAATTGAAATTATCCTTTAATTTTTCGTTCTTGTTCCTTTTTTCGGTCAAATCTCGATAAAATGAGGAAAATTAAATAAAAAAAGATGAATGAAATTGAAATTTCGCTAAATTTATTCGATTTTGTTGCTTTTTTCGGTCATATCACGATAAAACGAGGAAAATTAAGGAAAAAAAATTGATATTTAGCTAAAGTTATTCGTCTTTGTTTCTTTTTTCGATAATATCTCGATGAAATTTGGAAAATAAAAGATAAAAAGGAAGAATGATATCGAAATTTCGCATAAAAATTATTCGTTTTTGTTGCTTTTTTCGATAATATCTCACTTAAATAATTAAAATGAAGGAAAAAATTTGAAATTTCGGTAAAATTATTAGTTATTTGATGCTTTTTACGATAATATCTCGATAAAACGAGGAAAATTAAGAAAAAAAGGAGAAAATTGAAATTTCGCTAAAATTATTCGTTTTTGTCCTTTTTTCAATAATATTTCGATAAATCGAGGAATATTAACAAAAAAAAGAGGAAAAAAATTCAAATTTTGCTAACAGTATTCGTTTTTGTTGCTTTTTTCGATCATATCTCGATAAAATGAGGAAAATGAAGCAAAAAAGAGGAAACAAATTGAAATTTCCTTTAATTTTACGTTTTTGTTGCTTTTTTCGGTCAAATCTCGATAACATGAGAAAAATTAAGTAAAAAAAGAGGAATGAAGTTGAAATTTCGCTAAATTTATTCGTTTTTGTTGCTTTTTTTGGTTATTATCACGATAAAACGAGGAAAATTAAGGCAAAAAAATAGAATAAAATTTATATTTAGCTAAAATTATTAATTTTCGTTGCTTTTTTCGAAAATATCTCGATGAAATTAGGAAAATAAACGAAAAAAAGAAGGAAAGAAATCAAAATTTCGCTAAAATTATTCGTTTTTGTTGCTTTTTCTAGATAATATCTCGATAAAATAAGGAAAATGTAGGAAAAAAAGAGGAAAAAAATTGAAATTTTGGTGAAATTATTCGTTTTTGTTGCTTTTTTCAATAATATCTCGATAAAACGAGGAAAATTAAGAAAAAAAGGAGAAAAATTCTAATTTCGCTAAAGTTATTCGTTTTTTTTTGCTTTTTTCAATAAAATCCTGATAAAACGATGAAAATTAAGGAAGAAAAAGGAAAAAAATTGAAATTTCACTAAAATTATTCGTTTTTGTTGCTTTTATCGATAATATTTCGATAAATCAGGAATATTAACGAAAAAAAAGAGGAAAAAAATTGAAATTTCGCTAACATTACTCGTTTTTGTTGCTTTTTTCGATCATATCTCGATAAAATGAGGAAAATAAAGGAAAAAAAATTGAAATTTCGTTATAATTTTCAGTTTTTGTTGCTTTTATTGGTCAAATCTCGATAAAATGAGGAAAATAAAGTAAAAAAAGACGAACGAAATTGAAATTTCGCTTAAATTACCATTTTTCGTTGCTTTTGTCGATCATTTCTAGATAAAATAACAAAACAAAAAGACAAAATAGAGAAAAAATTGAAATTTTCCTAAAATTATATGTTTTTGTTGCTTTTTTAATCATATCTCGATAAAAGGAGATAAATAAGGCAAAATAGAGGGTAAAAATTGAAATTTCGCAAAATATATCCGTTTTCGTTGTTTATTTTATGAAATATCGATAGAATGACGAAAAAAGACAACATTGAGGAAAAAAATAGAAAGATCTTTAAGATTATCCTTTTTCGATTCTTTATTAGACCATGCCTCGATAAAATGACGAAAATAAAGGAAAACTAGATGAAAAGAGTTTAAATTTTGCTAAAATTATCACTTTTGTGGCTCTTTACGATCATCACTAGATAAAATGACGAATATTAAGGCAAAATAGAGGAGAAAAAAGTAAATTTTGCTTAAATTATCCGTTTTGGTTGCTTTTTAGGATCATATTTCGATAAAATGACAAAAAATAAAGACAAAATAGGGAGAAAATATTGAAAATAAATATCCATTTAAGGTGCTTATTCAAAGCAACGAAAGCAAATAAGCAACGAAAACGGATGATTTCCAATCCAAGAGGTCGACTCCGGGATGTCGACTCCCGGATGACTCACTGTCTATCACCCGAGGTCTATGACCCGCGGTAAATAATTCCCAGGTCGATTACCCAAGGTTCATAACCCTAAATCAATGGCCCAAGGTCAATGACTCGAGGTCAATGACCCAAGTTCGATGACCCGAGGTCGATTACCCGAGGTCAATGACCCCAGGTCGACGACCCTAGGTCAATGACCCGAGGTCAAGGACCCGAGGTCGATTACCCGAGGTCAATGACCGGAGGTCAACGACTCAGGATCGATTAACCGAAGTCGATGACCCCAGGTCGATGACCCAAGGTCGATGACCCCAGGTAAAAAACTCCAGGTCGATGACCCCAGGTCAATGACCCCAGGTTGATGACCCCAGGAGATGACCCGAGGTGGATGACCCAAGGTCGATGATCCAATGTCGATGACCCGAGGTGGATGACCCAAGGTCGATGACTCGAGGTCTATGACCCAAAGTCGATGACCCAAGGTCGATGACCCCATGTTGATGACCCCAGGTCAATGACCCCAGGTCAATGACCCCGATCGATGACACCAGGTACATAACCCCAGGTCGATTACCAGATGTCAATTACAGGAAGTCAATGACCCGAGGTCAAAAACCCGAGGTCGATGACCCGAGGATTATGACCCTAGGTCGATGACCCCAGGTTGATGAAACCAGGTCGATGACCCAAGGTGGATGACCCAAGGTCAATGACCCCTGGTCGAGGACCCAAGGTCAATGACCCAAGGTCCATGACCCAAAGTCGATAACGCCAGGTCGATAACCCAAGGTCGAAGACACGAGGTCGAATGCCTGTGGTCGATTACCTGAGGTCAATGACCCGTGGTGAATGACTCGAGGTCGATAACCCGAGGTAAATTACCTGAGGTCAATTACACCTGGTCGATGACCCGTAATCAATAACCCAAGGTCAATGATCCCAGGTCGATGACCCTAAGTCGATGCCCCAAGTTCGATGACCCCATGTCTATGACTCCAGTTCAATGACCCCAGGTCGATGACCAAAGTTCAATTACCAGAGGTCAATGACGTTAGGTCAATGACCCGAAGTCGATGACCCGAGGTCGATGACCCTAGGTCAATGACCCGAAGTCGATGACCCAAGGTCGATGATCCCAGGTCGATGACCCAAGGTCGATTACCCCAGGTCGGTGACCCCAGGTCGATGACCCCAGGTCGATGACCCCAGGTCGATGACCCCAGGTCGATGACCGAAGGTCGATGACCCGTAGTCGATGACCCAAGGCCGATGAACAGGGTTCGATGACCCGAGGTCGAGTACCCGACGTCAATGACCCAAGGTCAATTCCCCAAAGTCGATGACCCGAAGACGATGACCCGAGGTCATTGACCCGAGATCAATTACCCGAGGTCAATAACCTCAGGTGGATGACCCAAAGTCAATGCCCATAGGTCGATTAATCGTGGTCGATATCCCGAGGTCAATGATCAGAGGTCTATACCCAAGGTCGACGACGCGAAGTCAATGACACAAGGTCGATGACCCGAAGTCAATTACCCAAGGTCGATGGCCCGATGTCAATGACCTAAGGTCTATGACCCGAGGTCTATAACCAAAAGTCAATGACTAGAGGTCAATTATCCCAGGTCGATGACCCGAGGTCGATGACCTGAGATCGATGATCCGAGGTCGATGTCCTGAGTTCGATGACCCGAGATCGATGACCCGGAATCGATTACCAGAAGTCGAGGATCTGAAGTCGATGACCGCAGGTCGATGACCACAGGCCAATGACCAGAGGTTAATTTCCCGTGGTCAATGCCCCGTGGTCAATGACCCGAAGTCAATGACTCGAGGTCGATACCCGAAGTCAATGACTCGAGGTCGAAGACCCGAGGTCAATGACCCGAGGTCAATGACCAGAGGTTTATAACCCCAGGTCAATGACCCGAAGTCGATGACCCAAGGTCGATGACCCGAAGTCGATGACCCCAGGTCGATGACCCCAGGTCGATGACCCCAGGTCGATGATCACAGGTGGATGACCCCAGGTCGATGACCCCAGGTCGATGACTTTAGGTCGATGACCTGAGGTCGATGACCCGAGGTCGATGACCCGAGGTCAATTACCCGAGGTCGATGACCCGAAGTTAATGACCCGAGGTCAATGACCCGAGGTCAATGACCCTATGTCAATTACCCAGGTTCGATGACCCGAAGAAGATGACCCGAGGTTGATGACCCGAGGTGGATGACCCGAGGTCGATGACCAGAGGACGATGACCCGGGGTCGATGACCAGAGGAGGATGACGTGAGGTCGATGACCCGAGGTCGATGACCAGAGTTCAATGACCCGAGGTCGATTACCCGAGGTCAATGACCCAAAGTCGATCTCCCGGAGTCGACCTCCCGGAGTCGAACTCTCGGAGTCATACTCATATAGTCGTACTCCCGGAGTTGACCTCCCGGAGTCGACCTTGTGTCATCGGCATTTGTGTCATCAACCTCGGGTCATCGACCTCGGGTCTTCGTCCTCTGGCCATCGACTTCTGGTCATCGACTTCTGGTCAACGAGCATGGGTCATCGACCTCTGGTCAAAATAATTTCGAAAAAAGCGACAGAATGAGATAATTTTAGCGGTCATTAAATATTTTTGCTTGATATTAGCAAAATTTTCGTCATTTTTTCAGGATAATATCGAAATCAGCGACAAAATGGGATTATTGTAGCGAAATTTGATATTTTTTCGCTCTCGTTCAGCAAATTTTTCGTCATTTGTCAAGATGATATCGAAGAAGGCGACAAAATGGGATAAATTTAGTGAAATATTAATAAAATTAAATTTTTTGGCTTATATCACCATTATTTTGGGCATGGTGAAGGATAATATCAAATAATTGACGATAATTTAAGAGAAATTTGAATATTTTTCCTCTATTTCGCCATGTTTTCGACATTTTATCGGAATATTTTCCAAAAAAGAAAAGAAAACGGATAATTTTAGCGAAATTTCTACTTTTTTCTTCTATTTTTTCTTTATTTTTCGTCATTTTATCGAGAAATGTTCTAAATAAGCAACGAAAACGTTAAATTTTGCGAAATTTCAATTTTTCTCCTTTATTTTACCATAATATTCGTCATTGTATCGTGATATGATCATAAAATGCAACGAAAACGGATAATTTTAGCTTAATTGCTAATTTTATCCTCTAGTTTGCCTTAATTTTCGTAATTTTACGAGATATTATCAATAAGAAAAACGAAAAATTTTAGTAAAATATAAATTTTGTGTTTATTTTTCGTTTTTTTATCCAGATATGATCGAAAAAAGCAAAGAAAATGGATAATATTAGCAAACTTCCCATTTTTTTTTCTCTATTTTGAATTAATTTTCGTCATTTTATCGAGAGGTGATCGTAAAAAGCCACAAAACTGATAATTTTAGCAAAATTTAAACTCTTTTCATCTGTTTTTCCTTTATTTTTTTATTTATAGTTACAAGATTTTAAAAATTAAATTTTTTTAAAATATTTATTGCTTTTTTCGATCATATCTTAATGAAAAGGCGAAAATTTGGGCGAAATAGATGAAAAAAATAGAAATTTCACTAAACCTATCCGTTTCCGTTTATTTTTTCGATCATATCTAGATAAAATGACAATATTAATGCAAAATAGAGGAGAAAAAATGAAATTTCTCTAACATTATTCGTTTTTGTTGCTTTTTTCGATCATATCTCAATAAAATGAGAATATTTAAGGAAAAAAAGAGGAAAAATAAATTATTTTCGCTAAAATTATTCGTTTTTGTTGCATTTTTCGATAATATCTCGATAAAATAATTAAAACGAAGAAAAAAAAAAGAGGAAAAAAATTGAAATTTTGGTAAAATTATTCGTTTTTGTTGCTTTTATCCATAGTATTTCGATAAATCGAGGAATATTAACGAAAAAAAAGCGGAAAAAATTGAAATTTCGCTAACATTATTCGTTTTTTGTTGCTTTTTTCGATCATATCTCGATAAAATCAGAATATTTAAGGAAAAAAGAGGAAAAATATATCATTTTCGCTAAAATTATTCGTTTTTGTTGCTTTTTTCGATAATATCTCGATAGAATAAGGAAAATGAAGGATAAAAAAGGGGTAAAAAAATTGAAATTTCGGTTAAATTATTCGTTTTTGTTGCTTTTTAAGATAATATCTCGATAAAACGAGGAAAATTAAGAAAAAAAAAAGAAAATTGAGATTTCGCTAAAATTATTCGTTTTTTTTTGCTTTTTTCAATAATATCTCGATAAAACGAAGATAATTAAGGAAGAAAAAGGAGAAAAATTTAAATTTCGGTAAAATTATTCGTTTTTGTTGCTTTTTTCGATAATATCTCGATAAAACGAGGAAAATTATGGAAAAAAAGGGAACTATTGAAATTTCGCTAAAATTATTCGTTTTTTTTCTTTCTTTTGTCATATCACGATAAAACGAGAAAAATTAAGGAAACAAAATACAAAAAATTGATATTTAGCTAAAATTATTCGTTTTTGTTCCTTTTTTCGATCATATCTCCATCTAATGAGGAAAAAAAGGGAAGTAATCGAAATTTCGCTAAAATTATTCGTTTTTGATTCTTTTTTCGTTCATATCTCGATAAAATGAGGAAAATCAAGGAAATAAAGTGGAAATATATTTGAAATTTCGCAAAAATTATTCTTTTTTGTTGCTTTTTTCGGTCATATCTTGATAAAATAAGGAAAATGAAGGAAAAAAAGAGGAATAAAATTGAAATTTCTCTAACATTATTCGTTTTTATTGCTTTTGTCGACCATATCTCGATAAAATGAGGAAAATAAAGGAAAAAAGGAGGAAAAAAAATTGAAATTTCCCTATATTATTACGTTTTTGTTGCTTTTTTCGTTCGAGTCTCGATTAAATGAAGAAAATTAAGTGAAAAAAGAGGAATGAAAGAAAAACGAAAAAAATTTAAATTTCGGTAAAATTATTCGTTTTTGCTGCTTTTTTCGATAATATCTAGATGAAACGAGGAAAATTAAGGAAAAAAAGGAGAAAAATTGTAATTTCGCTAACATTATTATTCGTTTTTGTTGCTTTGTTGCTGGGGTCATCGACCCCAGGTCGATGACCCCAGGTCGATGACCCCAGGTCGATGACCCCAGGTCGATAACCCCAGGTCGATGACCCCAGGTCGTCGACCCCAGGTCGATGACCCCAGGTCGATGACTCCAGGTCGATGACCCCAGGTCGATGACCCCAGGTCGATAACCCCAGGTCGATGACCCCAGGTCGTCGACCCCAGGTCGATGACCCCAGGTCGATGACTCCAGGTCGATGACCCCAGGTCGATGACCCCAGGTCGATGACCCCAGGTCGATGACCCCAGGTCGATGACCTGAGGTTTACGACAAAAGGTCACTGACCCCAGGTTGATGATTCCAGGTCAATATCCCGAGGTCAATGACCCGAGCTCTATGACCCGAGGACGATTACCCGAGTTCAATGACCCGTTATGAATGGCTCGAGGTCGATGACGCGAATTCGATGACCCGAGGTCGATTTTCTGAGGTCATTTACCCCAGCTCGATGACCCGAAGTCAATCACCAAAGGTCGATGACCCGAAGTCAATGACCCAAGGTCGATGACCCGAGGTCTATGACCCGAGGTCAATGACCCCAGGACAATGATGCAAAGTCGATGCCCGAAGGTCGATGACCCCATGTCTATGACTCCAGTTCGATGACCCCAGATCGATGACCCCAGGTCGATGACCCCAGGTAAATGACCCCAGGTCGATGATCCCAGGTCGATGTCCCCAGGTCGATGACCCCAGGACGATGATCCCAGGTCGATGACCCCAGGTCGATGACCCCAGGTCGATGACCCCAGGTTGTTGACCCCAGGTGGATGACCCAAGGTCGATGACCCCAGGTCGATAACCCCAGGTCGATGACCCAAAGTGAAGACCCGAGGTCAATTACCTCAAGTCGATGACTCGAAGTCGATGACGCAAGGTCGATGACCCGAGATCAATGACCGGAGGTCTATGACCCGAGGTCGATTACCTGAGGTCTATTACCCGAGGTCAATGACCCGTGGTGAATGACTCGAATTCGATTACGTGAACTCGATGACCCGAGGGTTAAGACCTTAGGTCGATAACCCGAGGTCAATGACCTGTTGTCAATAACCCCAGGTCGATAACCCCAGGTCGAAGACCCCAGATCGATGACCACAGGCCAATGACCCCAGGTTTATGACCCCAGGCCAATGACCCCAGGTTGATGACCCCAGGTCAATGACCCCAGGTCGATGACCCAAGGTCGATGACCAGAGGTCGATGACCAAAGTTCAATTACCCAGGGTCGATGACCCGAAGACGATGACCCAAGGTGGATGACCAGAGGACGATGACCCGAGGTCAATGACTCGAGATCGATGACCCGAGGTCGACGACTCGAGGTTGATGTCCCTAGGTCAACGACCAGAGGTTAATTACTCAAGGTCGATGACCCGAAGTCGATGACCCCAGGTCGATGACACCAGGTCGATGACTCCAGGTTTATAACCCCAGGTCGATGACCCCAGGTCGATGACCCCAGGACGAAGACCCCAGGTATATGACCCGAGGTTGATGAACCGAGGTCAATGACTTGAGGTAAATTACCCCAGGTCGATGACCCGAAGACGATTACCCGAGGTGGATGACCCGAGTTCGATGACCAGATGACAATAAACCGACGTCGATGACCCGGGTTTGATAACCAGAGGATGATGAACCGAGGTCGATGACCCGAGGTCGATGACCCGAGGTTGACGACCAGAGTTCGATGACCATAGTTTGATGACCCGAGGTCGATTACCCGAGGTCAATTACCCAAAGTCGATCTCCCGGAGTCAACATCCCGGAGTCAACCTCCAAGCGTAAACTCCCGGAGTCGACCTCCCGGAGTCGACATTATGCAGTCGATCTCCGGTCATCGACCTTGATTCATCGACTTTGTGTCATCAATCTCGGGTCATCGACCTCGGGACATCGTCCTCTGGTCATCGACCTCGGTTATTTGACCTTGGGTCAACAACCTTTGGTCATCGACTTCAGGTCAATGAGCACGGGTCATCCACCTCTGGTCAAGATAATATCGAAAAATGAGACAGAATGAGATACTTTTAGCGATCATTGAATATTTTTGCTTGATATTAGCAAAACTTTCGTCATTTTATCAAGACAGTATAGAAAACAGCGACAAAATGGGATTATTGTAGCTAAATTTTGATATCTTTCGCTCTCGTTCAGCAAATTTTTCGTCATTTGTCAAGATACTATCGAAGAAAGCGACAAAATGGGATAAATATAGTGAAATATTAATAAAATTGAATTTTTTGCTCTATTTCACCATTATTTTGGGCATTGTGAAGGATAATATCGAAAAAAGTGAGGATAATGTATTCGAAATTTCAATTTCTCCTCTATTTCGCCTTGTTTTCGTCATTTTATCTGAATATTTTCCAAAAAAGAGAGGTAAACGGATAATTTTAGCGACATTTCAAATTTTCCTACTATTTTGTCTTTATTTTTCGTCATTTTATCGAGAAATGTTCTAAATAAGCAACGAAAACGTTAAATTTTGAGAAAATTTAATTTTTTTTTCTATTTTGTCTTTCTCTTTCGTAATTTTATCGAGATATGATGGAAAAAAGCAAGAAAAACAAATGATGTTTGCGAAATTTTAATTTTTCTCCTTTATTTCGCCATAATATTTGTCATTTTATCGAGATATGATCGTAAAATGCAACGAAAACGGATAATTTTAGCTAAATTGCTAATTTTATCCTCTATTTTGCCTTAATTTTCGTAATTTTACAAATAATTATCAAAATAACAACGAAAACGAATAATTTTAGTAATTATTAATTTTTTCGTCTATTTTGTGTTAATTTTTCGTTTTTTTATCGAGATATGATCTAAAAAAGCAAAGCAAATGGATAATTTTAGCAAAATTCCCATTTTTTTTCTCTACTTTGAATTAATTTTCGGAATTTTATCGAGAGATGATCGTAAAGAGCCACAAAACGGATAATTTTAGCAAAATTTTAACTCTTTCATCTATTTTTCCTTCATTTATTTTTTTATTTATAGTTGAAAAATTTAAAAATAAAAATTTTTTAAAATAATTATTGCTTTTTTCGATCATATCTTAATAAAAAGACGAAAATTTGGGCGAACTAGAGGAGAAAAAATGAAATTTCGCAAAAATCATCTGTTTTCGTTGCTTATTTCGATCGTGTTTCGAAAAAATGACAACATAAATGCAAAATAGAGGAGAAAAATTGAACTTTCGCTATAATGTTACCTTTTTGTTTCTTTTTTCGGTAATATCTAAATAATATGAGGAAAATTAAGGAAAAGAAAGAGGAATAAAAATTAAATTTCGATACAATTATTCGTTTTTGTTGCTTTTTTCGATAATATCTCGATAAAACGAGGAAAATTAAGGAAAAAAAAGGAGAATAATTGAAATTTCGCTAAAATTATTCGTTTTTGTTGCTTCATTAAAAATATCCAGATAAAATGAGGAAAATTCACGAAAAAAAAAGAAATTTCGCTAAAATTATTCATTATTGTTGCTTTTTTCGATAATATCTCGATAAATCGAGGAATATTAACAAAAAAAAACAGAAAAAGAATTGAAATTATCCTTTAATTTTTCGTTCTTGTTGCTTTTATCGGTCAAATCTCGATAAAATGGGGAAAATTAAACAAAAAAAGATGAATGAAATTGAAAGTTCGCTAAATTTTTTCCATTTTGTTGCTTTTTTCGGTCATATCACGATAAAACGAGGAAAATTAAGGAAGAAAAAATTGATATTTAGCTAAAGTTATTCGTGTTTGTTTCTTTTTCGATATAATCTCGATTAAATTTGGAAAATAAAAAATAAAAAGGAGGAATGATATCGAAATTTCTCATAAAAATTATTCGTTTTTGTTGCTTTTTTCGATAATATTTCGATAAATCGAGAAATATTAACGAAAAAAAAGAGGAAAAAAATTTAAATTTCGCTAACATTACTCGTTTTTGTTGCTTTTTTCGATCATATCTCGATAAAATGAGGAAAATAAAGGAAAAAAAAAATTGAAATTTCGCTATAATTTTCCGTTTTTGTTGCTTTTTTTGGTCAAATCTCGATAAAATGACGAAAATAAAGTAAAAAAAGAGGAATGAAATTGAAATTTCGCTAAAATTATTCGTTTTTGTTGCTTTTTTCGATCATATCACGATAAAACGAGGAAAATTAAGGACACAAAATAGAAAGAAATTGATATTTAGCTAAAATAATTGGTTTTTGTTGCTTTTTTCGATAATATCTCGATGAAATTTTGAACATAAAGGAAAAGAGAAGGAGAAAAAATTGATATTTCCCTAAAAATATTCGTTTTTGTTGCTTTTTTCGATTATATCTTAATAAAATGAGGAAAATTATGGAAAAAAAGAGGAAAGAAATTGAAATTTCGCTTATATTATTAATTTTTGATTCTTTTTCAGATAATATCTCGCTAAAATGTCGAAAATGAAGGCAACATAAAGGAATTGAATTTTAAATTTCGCTAAAATTATTCGTTTTTCGATGCTTTTTTCGATCATATCACAAATAAAAGACGAAAATTTAGGAAAAATAGATGAAAAAAGTTGAAATTTGGCTAAAATTATGCGATTTCGTTGCCTTTTTTGGTCATATCTCGATAAAATGACAAGATAAAAGGCAACATAGACGAACGAAATTGAAATTTCGCTTAAATTGCCATTTTTCGTTGCTTTTGTCGATCATTTCTCGATAAAATAACAAAACAAAAAGATAAAATAGAGAAAAAAATTGAAATTTTCCTAAAATTATATGTTTTTGTTGCTTTTTTCATCATATCTTGATAAAAAGGAGAGAATTAAGGCAAAATAGAGGGGGAAAATTGAAATTTCGCAAAATATATCCGTTTTCGTTGCTTATTTTATCAAATATCGATAGAATGACGAAAAAAGACAACATTGAGGAAAAAAATAGAAAGATCGTTCAGATTATCCTTTTTCGATTCTTTATTCGACCATACCTCGATAAAATAACGAAAATAAAGGAAAACTAGATGAAAAGAGTTAAAATTTTGCTAAAATAATCACTTTTGTGGCTCTTTACGATCATCACTAGAAAAAATGACGAATATTAAGGCAAAATAGAGGAGAAAAAAGTAAATTTTGCTTAAATTATCCGTTTTGGTTGCTTTTTAGGATCATATTTCGATACAATGAGGAAAAATAAAGACAAAATAGGGGGAAAATATTGAAAATAACTATCCATTTAAGGTGCTTATTCAAAGCAACGAAAGCAAATAAGCAACGAAAACGGATAATTTACAATCCAAGAGGTCGACTCCGGGATGTCGACTCCCGAATGACTCAAGGTCTATCACCCGAGGTCTATGACCCGAGGCAAATAATTCCCAGGTCGATGACCCAAGGTTGATGACCCTAAATCAATGGCCAAAGGTCAATGACTCGAGGTCAATGACCCAAGTTCGATGACCCGAGGTCGATGACTCCAGGTTGATGACCCCAGGTCGATGATCCCAGGTCGATGACCCCAGGTCGATGACCCCAGGTTGATGACCCCAGGTCAATGACCCCAGGTCGATGAGCCCAGGTCGATGACCCCAGGTCGATGACCCAAGGTCGATGACCCCAGGTCGATGACCCCAGGTCGAAGACCCCAGGTCGAAGACCCCAGGTAGATGACCAAAGGTCGATTACCCGAGGTCGATGACACGAGGTCGATGACCCGAGGTCGATGACCCTAGGTCTATGACCCAAGGTCAATGACCCCAGGTCGATGACCCGAAGTCAATGACGCAATGTCGATGACCCGAGGTCAATGACCCGAGGTCTATGACCCGAGGTCGATTACCCGAGGTCGATTACCCGAGGTCAATGACCCGAGGTCTATGACCCGAGGTCGATTACCCGAGGTCGATTACCCGAGGTCAATGACCCGTTGTGAATGACTCGAATTCGATGACGTGAATTCGATGACCCGAGGGTTAAGACCTTAGGTCAAGGTCAATGACCTGACGTCAATAACCTCAGGTCGATAACCCCAGGTCGAAGATCCCAGGTCGATGACCCCAGGCTAATGACCCCAGGTTGATGACCCCAGGCCAATGACCCCAGGTTGATGACCCCAGGTGACTGACCCCTAGGTCGATGACCCAAGATCGATGACCCGAGGTCGATGACCCCAGGTCGATGACCCGAAGTCAATAACCCAAGGTCGATGACCCGAAGTCAATGACCCAAGGTCGATGACCCGAAGTCAATTACCTGAGGTCTATGACCCGAGGTCAATGACCCCAGGTCGATGATCCAAAGTCAATGCCCAAAGGTCGATGACCCCATGTCTATGACTCCAGTTCGATGACCCCAGGTCGATGAGCAAAGGTCGATTACCAGAGGTCAATGACTTGAGGTCGATGAGCCGAGGTCGATGACTTGAGGTTGATGACCCTAGGTAGATGAACCGAAGTCAATGCCCAAAGGTCGATGACCCCATGTCTATGACTCCAGTTCGATGACCCCAGGTCGATGAGCAAAGGTCGATTACCAGAGGTCAATGACTTGAGGTCGATGAGCCGAGGTCGATGACTTGAGGTTGATGACCCTAGGTAAATGAACCGAAGTCAATGATCCCAGGTCGATGACCCCAGGACGATGACCCCAGGTCGATGACCCCAGGTCGATGACCCCAGGTCGATGACCCCAGGTCGATGACCACACGTCGATGACCCCAGGTCGATGACCCCAGGTCGATGACCCTAGGTCGATGACCCAAGGTCGATGACTCCAGGTTGATGACCCCAGGTCGATGATCCCAGGTCGATGACCCCAGGTCGATGACCCCAGGTTTATGACCCCAGGTCGATGACCCCAGGTTGATAACCCCAGGTCGATGACCCCAGGTCGATGACCCCAGGTCGATGACCCTAGGTCGATGACCCAAGGTCGACGACCCAAGGTCGATGACCCCAGGTCGATGACCCCAGGTCGAAGACCCCAGGTCGAAGACCCCAGGTAGATGACCCAAGGTCGATTACCCGAGGTCGATGACCCTTGGTTGATGACCCGAGGTCGATGACCCGAGGTCGATGACCCTAGGTCTATGACCCAAGGTCAATGACCCGAGGTCAATGACCCCAGGTCGATGACCGGAAGTCAATGACGCAAAATCGATGACCCGAGGTCAATGACCCGAGGTCTATGACCCGAGGTCGATTACCCGAGGTCGATTACCCGAGGTCAATGACCCGTTGTGAATGACTTGAATTCGATGACGTGAATTCGATGACCCGAGGGTTAAGACCTTAGGTCGAGGTCAATGACCTGACGTCAATAACCCCAGGTCGATAACCCCAGGTCGAAGATCCCAGGTTGATGACCCCAGGTGAATGACCCCTAGGTCGATGACCCAAGGTCGATGACCCGAGGTCAATGACCAGAGGTCGATGAACCCAGGTCGATGACCCAAGGTTAATGACCCGAGATCAATGACCAGAGGTCAATTACTCAGGGTCGATGACCATAAGACGATGACCCAAGGTGGATGACCAGAGGACGATGACCTGAGGTCAATGACTCGAGATCGATGACCCGAGGTCGACGACTCGAGGTTGATGTCCCTAGGTCAATGACCAGAGGTTAATTACTCAAGGTCGATGACCCGAAGTCGATGACCCCAGGTCGATGACCCTAGGTCGAAGACCCCAGGTCGATGACTCCAGGGTTATAACCCCAGGTCGATGACCACAGGTCGATGACCCCAGGTCGAAGACCCCAGGTATATGACCCAAGGTGGATTACCTGAGGTCAATGACTTGAGGTAAATTACCCCAGGTCGATGACCTGAAGACGATGACCCGAGGTGGATGACCCGAGTTCGATGACCAGAGGACAATAAACCGACGTCGATGATCCGGGTTTTATAACCAGAGGATGATGGACGGAGGTCGATGACCCGAGGTCGATGACCCGAGGTTGACGACCAGAGGTCGATGACCATAGTTTGATGACTCGAGGTCGATTGCCCGAGGTCAATGACCAAAGTCGATCTCCCGGAGTCAAAATCCCGGAGTCGACCTCCAAGCGTAAACTCCCGGAGTCGACCTCCAAGCGTAAACTCCCGGAGTCGACCTCCCGGAGTCGACATTATGCAGTCGATCTCCGGTCATCGAACTTGATTCATCGACTTTGTGTCATCAATCTCGGGTCATCGACCTCGGGACATCGTCCTCTGGTAATCGACCTCGGGTATTTGACCTTGGGTCAACGACCTTTGGTCATCGACTTCAGGTCAATGAGCACGGGTCATCTACCTCTGGTCAAGATAATATCGAAGAAAGAGACAGAATGAGATACTTTTAGCGATCATTGAAAATTTTTGCTTGATATTAGCAAAACTTTCGTCATTTTGTCAAGATAATATCGAAAACAGCGACAAAATGGGATTATTGTAGCGAAATTTTGATATTTTTTCGCTCTCGTTCAGCAAATTTTTCGTCATTTGTCAAGATAATATCGAAGAAAGCGACCAAATGGGATAAATTTAGTGAAATATTAATAAAATTGAATTTTTTGGCTATATTTCACCATTATTTTGGGCATTGTGAAGGATAATATCGAAAAAAGTGAGGATAATTTATTCGAAATTTCAATTTCTCCTCTATTTCGCCTTGTTTTCGTCATTTTATCTGAATATTTTCCAAAAAAGAGAGGAAAACGGATACTTTTAGCGACATTTCAAATTTTCCTACTATTTTGTCTTTATTTTTCGTCATTTTATCGAGAAATGTTCTAAATAAGCAACGAAAACGTTAAATTTTGAGAAAATTTAATTTTTTTCTCTATTTTGTCTTTCTTTTTCGTAATTTTATCGAGATATGATGGAAAAAAGCAATAAAAACAAATGATGTTTGCGAAATTTTAATTTTTCTCCTTTATTTCGCCATAATATTTGTAATTTTATCGAGATATGATCATAAAATGCTACGAAAACGGATAATTTTAGCTAAATTGCTAATTTTATCCTCTATGTTGCCTTAATTTTCATAATTTTACAAGATATTATCAAAAAAACAACGAAAACGGATAATTTTAGTAAAATATTAATTTTTTCGTCTATATTGTGTTTATTTTTCGTTTTTTTATCGAGATATGATCAAAAAAAGCAAAGCAAATGCATAATTTTAGCAAAATTAACATTTCTTTTCTCTATTTTGAATTAATTTTCGGAATTTTATCGAGAGATGATCGTAAAGAGCCACAAAACGGATAATTTTAGCAAAATTTTAACTCTTTCATCTATTTTTCCTTCATTTATTTTTTTATTTATAGTTGAAAAATTTAAAAATAAAATTTTTTAAAAATAATTATTGCTTTTTTCGATCATATCTTAATAAAAAGACGAAAATTTGGGCGAACTAGAGGAGAAAAAATGAAATTTCGCAAAAATCATCTGTTTACGTTGCTTATTTCGATCGTATTTCGAAAAAATGACAACATAAATGCAAAAAAGAGGAGAAAAATTGAACTTTCGCTAAAATGTTACCTTTTTGTTTCTTTTTTCGGTAATATCTAAATAATATGAGGAAAATTAAGGAAAAGAAAGAGAAATAAAAATTAAATTTCGATACAATTATTCGTTTTTGTTGCTTTTTTCGATAATATCTCGATAAAACGAGGAAAATTAAGGGAAAAAAGGAGAATAATTGAAATATCGCTAAAATTATTCGTTTTTGTTGCTGCATTAAAAATATCCAGATAAAATGAGGAAAATTCACGAAAAAAAAGAGTAAAAAACAGAAATTTCGCTAAAATTATTCATTTTTGTTGCTTTTTTCGATAATATCTCGATAAATCGAGGAATATTAACAAAAAAAAGAGAAAAAAAATTGAAATTATCCTTTAATTTTTCGTTCTTGTTCCTTTTTTCGGTCAAATCTCGATAAAATGAGGAAAATTAAATAAAAAAGATGAATGAAATTGAAATTTCGCTAAACTTATTCGATTTTGTTGCTTTTTTCGGTCATATCACGATAAAACGAGGAAAATTAAGGAAAAAAAATTGATATTTAGCTAAAGTTATTCGTCTTTGTTTCTTTTTTCGATAATATCTCGATGAAATTTGGAAAATAAAAGATAAAAAGGAAGAATGATATCGAAATTTCGCATAAAAATTATTCGTTTTTGTTGCTTTTTTCGATAATATCTCACTTAAATAATTAAAATGAAAGAAAAAAAAAGAGAGGAAAAAATTTGAAATTTCGGTAAAATTATTAGTTATTTGATGCTTTTTACGATAATATCTCGATAAAACGAGGAAAATTAAGAAAAAAAGGAGAAAATTGAAATTTCGCTAAAATTATTCGTTTTTGTCCTTTTTTCAATAATATTTCGATAAATCAAGGAATATTAACAAAAAAAAGAGGAAAAAAATTCAAATTTTGCTAACAGTATTCGTTTTTGTTGTTTTTTTCGATCATATCTCGATAAAATGAGGAAAATGAAGGAAAAAAGAGGAAACAAATTGAAATTTCCTTTAATTTTACGTTTTTGTTGCTTTTTTCGGTCAAATCTCGATAACATGAGAAAAATTAAGTAAAAAAAGAGGAATGAAGTTGAAATTTCGCTAAATTTATTCGTTTTTGTTGCTTTTTTTGGTTATTATCACGATAAAACGAGGAAATTTAAGGCAAAAAAATAGAATAAAATTTATATTTAGCTAAAATTATTAATTTTCGTTGCTTTTTTCGAAAATATCTCGATGAAATTAGGTAAATAAACGAAAAAAAGAAGGAAAGAAATCAAAATTTCGCTAAAATTATTCGTTTTTGTTGCTTTATTTAGATAATATCTCGATAAAATAAGGAAAATGTAGGAAAAAAAGAGGAAAAAAATTGAAATTTTGGTGAAATTATTCGTTTTTGTTGCTTTTTTCAATAATGTCTCGATAAAACGAGGAAAATTAAGGAAGAAAAAGGAAAAAAATTGAAATTTCACTAAAATTATTCGTTTTTGTTGCTTTTATCGATAATATTTCGATAAATCAGGAATATTAACGAAAAAAAAAGGAAAAAAATTGAAATTTCGCTAACATTACTCGTTTTTGTTGCTTTTTTCGATCATATCTCGATAAAATGAGGAAAATAAAGGAAAAAAAATTGAAATTTCGTTATAATTTTCCGTTTTTGTTGCTTTTATTGGTCAAATCTCGATAAAATGAGGAAAATAAAGTAAAAAAAGAGGAATGAAATTGAAATTTCGCTAAAGTTATTCGTTTTTGTTGCTTTTTTCGATCATATCACGATAAAACGAGGAAAATTAAGGAAACAAAATAGACAGAAATTGATATTTAGCTAAAATTATTCGTTTTTGTTGCTTTTTTCGATTATATCTCGATGAAATTTGGAACATAAAGGAAAAAGAAATAGGAGAAAAAATTGATATTTCCCTAAAAATATTCGTTTTTGTTGCTTTTTTCGATTATATCTTAATAAAATGTGGAAAATTATGGAAAAAAAAGAGGAAAGAAATTGAAATTTCGCTAATATTATTAATTTTTGATTCTTTTTCAGATAATATCTCGCTAAAATGACGAAAATGAAGGCAAAATAAAGGAATTTAATTTTAAATTTCGCTAAAATTATTCGTTTTCGATGCTTTTTTCGATCATATCTCAAATAAAAGACGAAAATTTAGGAAAAATAGATGAAAAAAGTTGAAATTTGGCTAAAATTATGCGATTTCGTTGCTGTTTTGGTCATATCTCGATAAAATGACGAAATTTAAAGCAAAATAGAGGAAAGAAATTTAAATTCCGCTAAAATTATCCGATTCGTTTCTTTTTTCGGTGATATCTAGATAAAATGACAAGATAAAAGGCAACATAGAGGAACGAAATTGAAATTTCGCTTAAATTACCATTTTTCGTTGCTTTTGTCGATCATTTCTCGATAAAATAACAAAACAAAAAGACAAAATAGAGAAAAAAATTGAAATTTTCCTAAAATTATATGTTTTTGTTGCTTTTTTCATCATATCTTGATAAAAAGGAGAGAATTAAGGCAAAATAGAGGGGAAAAATTGAAATTTCGCAAAATATATCCGTTTTCGTTGTTTATTTTATGAAATATCGATAGAATGACGAAAATAGACAACATTGAGGAAAAAAATAGAAAGATCGTTAAGATTATCCTTTTTCGATTCTTTATTCGACCATACCTCGATAAAATGACGAAAATAAAGGAAAACTAGATGAAAAGAGTTAAAATTTTGCTAAAATAATCACTTTTGTGGCTCTTTACGATCATCACTAGAAAAAATGACGAATATTAAGGCAAAATAGAGGAGAAAAAAGTAAATTTTGCTTAAATTATCCGTTTTGGTTGCTTTTTAGGATCATATTTCGATACAATGACGAAAAATAAAGACAAAATAGGGGGAAAATATTGAAAATAACTATCCATTTAAGGTGCTTATTCAAAGCAACGAAAGCAAATAAGCAACGAAAACGGATAATTTACAATCCAAGAGGTCGACTCCGGGATGTCGACTCCCGAATGACTCACGGTCTATCACCCGAGGTCTATGACCCGAGGCAAATAATTCCCAGGTCGATGACCCAAGGTTGATGACCCTAAATCAATGGCCAAAGGTCAATGACTCGAGGTCAATGGCCCAAGTTCGTTGACCCGAGGTCGATTACCCGAGGTCAATGACCCCAGGTCGACGACCCTAGGTCAATGACCCGAGGTCAATGACCCGAGGTCGATTACCCGAGGTCGATGACTCCAGGTCGATGACCCAAGGTCGATGACCCCAGGTAAAAAACTCAAGGTCGATGACCCCAGGTCAATGACCCCAGGTTGATGACACCAGGAGATGACCCGAGGTGGATGACCAAATTTCGATGATCCAATGTCGATGACCTGAGGTTGATGACCCATGGTCGATGACTCCAGGTTGATGACCCCAGGTCGATGATCCCAGGTCGATGACCCAAGGTCGATGACCCCAGGTTGATGACCCCAGGTCAATGACCCCAGGTTGATGACCCCAGGTCGATGACCCCAGGTCGATGACCAAAGGTCGATGACCCCAGGTCGATGATCCCAGGTCGAAGACCCCAGGTCGAAGACCCCAGAACGACGACCCTAGGGCAATGACCCGAGGTCGATGACCCGAGGTCGATGACCCGAGGTCGATGACCCCAGGTCGATGACCCAAGGTCGATGACCCCAGGTAAAAAACTCAAGGTCGATGACCCCAGGTCAATGACCCCAGGTTGATGACACCAGGAGATGACCCGAGGTGGATGACCAAAGGTCGATGATCCAATGTCGATGACCTGAGGTTGATGACCCAAGGTCGATGACTCTAGGTTGATGACCCCAGGTCGATGACCCCAGGCTTATGACCCCAGGTTGATGACCCCAGGCCAATGACCCCAGGTTGATGACCCCAGGTGAATGACCCCTAGGTCGATGACCCAAGGTCGATAACCCGAGGTCGATGACCCCAGGTCGATGACCCGAAGTCAATAACCCAAGGTCGATGACCCGAAGTCAATTACCTGAGGTCTATGACCCGAGGTCAATGACCCCAGGTCGATGATCCAAAGTCGATGCCCAAAGGTCGATGACCCCATGTCTATGACTCCAGTTCGATGACCCGAGGTCGATGAGCAAAGGTCGATTACCAGAGGTCAATGTCTTGAGGTCGATGACCCGAGGTCGATGACTTGAGGTTGATGACCCTAGGTAGGTGACCCGAAGTCAATGATCCCAGGTCGATGACCCCAGGTCGATGACCCCAGGTCGATGACCCCAGGTCGATGACCCCACGTCGATGACCCCAGGTCGATGACCCCAGGTCGATGACCCTAGGTCGATGACCCAAGGTCGATGACTCCAGGTTGATGACCCCAAGTCGATGATCCCAGGTCGATGACCCCAGGTCGATGACCCCAGGTTGATGACCCCAGGTCGATGACCCCAGGTCGATGACCCCAGGTCGATGACCCCAGGTCGATGACCCCTGGTCGATGACCCCAGGTCGATGACCCCAGGTCGATGACCCAAGGTCGATGACCCAAGGTCGATGACCCCAGGTCGATGACCCCAGGTCGAAGACCCCAGGTCGAAGACCCCAGGTAGAAGCCCCAGGTAGATGACCCAAGGTCGATTACCCGAGGTCGATGACCCGAGGTCAATGACCCGAGGTCGATGACCCTAGGTCTATGACCCAAGGTGAATGACCCGAGGTCAATGACCCGAGGTCAATGACCCCAGGTCGATGACCCGAAGTCAATGACCCAAGATCGATGACCCGAGGTCAATGACCCGAGGTCTATGACCCGAGGTCGATTACCCGAGGTCCATTACCCGAGGTCAATGACCCGTTGTGAATGACTCGAATTCGATGACGTGAATTCGATGACCCGAGGGTTAAGACCTTAGGTCGAGGTCAATGACCTTACGTCAATAACCCCAGGTCGATAACCCCAGGTCGAAGATCCCAGGTCGATGACCCCAGGCTAATGAACCCAGGTTGATGACCCCAGGCCAATGACCCCAGGTTGATGACCCCAGGTGAATGACCCCTAGGTCGATGACCCAAGGTCGATGACCCGAGGTCGATGACCCGAGGTCAATGACCAGAGGTTGATGAACCCAGGTCGATGACCCCAGGTTGTTGACCCCAGGTGGATGACCCAAGGTCGATGACCCCAGGTCGATGACCCCAGGTCGATAACCCCAGGTCGATGACTTCAAGTGGATGACCCGAAGTGAAGACCCGAGGTCAATTACCTCAAGTCGATGACTCGAAGTCGATGACCCGAGGTCGATGGACCTAGGTCTATGACCCATGGTCAATGACCCGAAGTAAATGACCCCAGGTCGATGACCCGAAGTCGATGACGCAAGGTCGATGAACCGAGATCAATGACCGGAGGTCTATGACCCGAGGTCGATTACCTGAGGTCTATTACCCGAGGTCATTGACCCGTGGTGAATGACTCGAATTCGATTACGTGAACTCGATGACCCGAGGGTTAAGACCTTAGGTCGATAACCCGAGGTCAATGACCTGTTGTCAATAACCCCAGGTCGATAACCCCAGGTCGAAGACCCCAGATCGATGACCCCAGGCCAATGACCCCAGGTTTATGACCCCAGGCCAATGACCCCAGGTTGATGACCCCAGGTCAATGACCCCAGGTCGATGACCCAAGGTCGATGACCAGAGGTCGATGACCAAAGTTCAATTACCCAGGGTCGATGACCCGAAGACGATGACCCAAGGTGGATGACCAGAGGACGATGACCCGAGGTCAATGACTCGAGATCGATGACCCGAGGTCGACGACTCGAGGTTGATGTCCCTAGGTCAATGACCAGAGGTTAATTACTCAAGGTCGATGACCCGAAGTCGATGACCCCAGGTCGATGACCCCAGGTCGATGACTCCAGGTTTATAACCCCAGGTCGATGACCCAAGGTCGATGACCCCAGGTCGAAGACCCCAGGTATATGACCCGAGGTTGATGAACCGAGGTCAATGACTTGAGGTAAATTACCCGAGGTCGATGACCCGAGGTCGATGACCCGAGGTTGACGACCAGTGTTCGATGACCATAGTTTGATGACCCGAGGTCGATTACCCGAGGTCAATTACCCAAAGTCGATCTCCCGGAGTCAACATCCCGGAGTCGACCTCCAAGCGTAAACTCCCGGAGTCGACCTCCCGGAGTCGACATTATGCAGTCGATGTCCGGTCATCGACCTTGATTCATCGACTTTGTGTCATCAATCTCGGGTCATCGACCTCGGGACATCGTCCTCTGGTCATCGACCTCGGTTATTTGACCTTGGGTCAACGACCTTTGGTCATCGACTTCAGGTCAATGAGCACGGGTCATCCACCTCTGGTCAAGATAATATCGAAAAATGAGACAGAATGAGATACTTTTAGCGATCATTGAATATTTTTGCTTGATATTAGCAAAACTTTCGTCATTTTATCAAGACAGTATAGAAAACAGCGACAAAATGGGATTATTGTAGCTAAATTTTGATATCTTTCGCTCTCGTTCAGCAAATTTTTCGTCATTTGTCAAGATAATATCGAAGAAAGCGACCAAATGGGATAAATTTAGTGAAATATTAATAAAATTGAATTTTTTGGCTCTATTTCACCATTATTTTGGGCATTGTGAAGGATAATATCGAAAAAAGTGAGGATAATTTATTCGAAATTTCAATTTTTTCCTCTATTTCGCCTTGTTTTCGTCATTTAATCTGAATATTTTCCAAAAAAGAGAGGAAAACGGATACTTTTAGCGACATTTCAAATTTTCCTACTATTTTGTCTTTATTTTTCGTCATTTATTCATTTATAATTATAAAAATTATCAAAATTATCGTCATTTATTCATTTATAATTATCAAAAAAACAACGAAAACGGATAATTTTAGTAAAATATTAATTTTTTCGTCTATATTGTGTTTATTTTTCGTTTTTTTATCGAGATATGATCAAAAAAAGCAAAGCAAATGCATAATTTTAGCAAAATTCCCATTTCTTTTCTCTATTTTGAATTAATTTTCGGAATTTTATCGAGAGATGATCGTAAAGAGCCACAAAACGGATAATTTTAGCAAAATTTTAACTCTTTCATCTATTTTTCCTTCATTTATTTTTTTATTTATAGTTGAAAAATTTAAAAATAAAACTTTTTTAAAATAATTATTGCTTTTTTCGATCATATCTTAATAAAAAGACGAAAATTTGGGCGAACTAGAGGAGAAAAAATGAAATTTCGCAAAAATCATCTGTTTTCGTTGCTTATTTCGATCGTGTTTCGAAAAAATGACAACATAAATACAAAATAGAGGAGAAAAATTGAACTTTCGCTATAATGTTACCTTTTTGTTTCTTTTTTCGGTAATATCTAAATAATATGAGGAAAATTAAGGAAAAGAAAGAGGAATAAAAATTAAATTTCGATACAATTATTCGTTTTTGTTGCTTTTTTCGATAATATCTCGATAAAACGAGGAAAATTAAGGGAAAAAAGGAGAATAATTGAAATATCGCTAAAATTATTCGTTTTTGTTGCTGCATTAAAAATATCCAGATAAAATGAGGAAAATTCACGAAAAAAAAGAGTAAAAAACAGAAATTTCGCTAAAATTATTCATTTTTGTTGCTTTTTTCGATAATATCTCGATAAATCGAGGAATATTAACAAAAAAAAGAGAAAAAAAATTGAAATTATCCTTTAATTTTTCGTTCTTGTTCCTTTTTTCGGTCAAATCTCGATAAAATGAGGAAAATTAAATAAAAAAAGATGAATGAAATTGAAATTTCGCTAAACTTATTCGATTTTGTTGCTTTTTTCGGTCATATCACGATAAAACGAGGAAAATTAAGGAAAAAAAATTGATATTTAGCTAAAGTTATTCGTCTTTGTTTCTTTTTTCGATAATATCTCGATGAAATTTGGAAAATAAAAGATAAAAAGGAAGAATGATATCGAAATTTCGCATAAAAATTATTCGTTTTTGTTGCTTTTTTCGATAATATCTCACTTAAATAATTAAAATGAAGGAAAAAAAGGGAGAGGAAAAAATTTGAAATTTCGGTAAAATTATTAGTTATTTGATGCTTTTTACGATAATATCTCGATAAAACGAGGAAAATTAAGAAAAAAAGGAGAAAATTGAAATTTCGCTAAAATTATTCGTTTTTGTCCTTTTTTCAATAATATTTCGATAAATCGATGAATATTAACAAAAAAAAGAGGAAAAAAATTCAAATTTTGCTAACAGTATTCGTTTTTGTTGCTTTTTTCGATCATATCTCGATAAAATGAGCAAAATGAAGGAAAAAAGAGGAAACAAATTGAAATTTCCTTTAATTTTACGTTTTTGTTGCTTTTTTCGGTCAAATCTCGATAACATGAGAAAAATTAAGTAAAAAAAGAGGAATGAAGTTGAAATTTCGCTAAATTTATTCGTTTTTGTTGCGTTTTTTGGTTATTATCACGATAAAACGAGGAAATTAAGGCAAAAAAATAGAATAAAATTTATATTTAGCTAAAATTATTAATTTTCGTTGCTTTTTTCGAAAATATCTCGATGAAATTAGGAAAATAAACGAAAAAAAGAAGGAAAGAAATCAAAATTTCGCTAAAATTATTCGTTTTTGATTCTTTTTCAGATAATATCTCGCTAAAATGACGAAAATGAAGGCAAAATAAAGGAATTGAATTTTAATTTTCGCTAAAATTATTCGTTTTCGATGCTTTTTTCGATCATATCACAAATAAAAGACGAAAATGTAGGAAAAATAGATGAAAAAAGTTGAAATTTGGCTAAAATTATGCGATTTCGTTGCTCTTTTTGGTCATATCTCGATAAAATGACAAGATAAAAGGCAACATAGACGAACGAAATTGAAATTTCGCTTAAATTACCATTTTTCGATGCTTTTGTCGATCATTTCTCGATAAAATAACAAAACAAAAAGACAAAATAGAGAAAAAAATTGAAATTTTCCTAAAATTATATGTTTTTGTTGCTTTTTTCATCATATCTTGATAAAAAGGAGATAATTAAGGCAAAATAGAGGGGAAAAATTGAAATTTCGCAAAATATATCCGTTTTCGTTGTTTATTTTATCAAATATCGATAGAATGACGAAAAAAGACAACATTGAGGAAAAAAATAGAAAGATCATTCAGATTATCCTTTTTCGATTCTTTATTCGACCATACCTCGATAAAATGACGAAAATAAAGGAAAACTAGATGAAAAGAGTTAAAATTTTGCTAAAATAATCACTTTTGTGGCTCTTTACGATCATCACTAGAAAAAATGACGAATATTAAGGCAAAATAGAGGAGAAAAAAGTAAATGTTGCTTAAATTATCCGTTTTGGTTGCTTTTTAGGATCATATTTCGATACAATGACGAAAAATAAAGACAAAATAGGGGGAAAATATTGAAAATAACTATCCATTTAAGGTGCTTATTCAAAGCAACGAAAGAAAATAAGCAACGAAAACGGATAATTTACAATCCAAGAGGTCTACTCCGGGATGTCGACTCCCGAATGACTCACGGTCTATCACCCGAGGTCTATGACCCGAGGCAAATAATTCCCAGGTCGATGACCCAAGGTTGATGACCCTAAATCAATGGCCAAAGGTCAATGACTCGAGGTCAATGACCCAAGTTCGATGACCCGAGGTCGATTACCCGAGGTCAATGACCCCAGGTCGACGACCCTAGGTCAATGACCCGAGGTCAATGACCCGAGGTCGATTACCCGAGGTCAATGACCCGAGGTCAACGACTCCAGATCGATTAACCGAAGTCGATGACCCAAGGTCGATGACCCCAGGTCGATGACCAAAGGTCGATGACCCCAGGTCAATGACCCCAGGTTGATGACCCCAGGAGATGACCCGAGGTGGATGACCAAAGGTCGATGATCCAATGTCGATGACCTGAGGTGGATGACCCAAGTCCGATGACTCCAGGTTGATGACCCCAGGTCGATGATCCCAGGTCGATGACCCCAGGTCGATGACCCCAGGTTGATGACCCCAGGTCAATGACCCCAGGTCGATGACCTCAGGTCGATGACTCCAGGTCGATGACCGCAGGTCGATGACCCCAGGTCGAAGACCCCAGGTCGAAGACCCCAGGTAGATGACCAAAGGTCGATTACCCGAGGTCGATGTCACGAGGTCGATGACCCGAGGTCGATGACCCTAGGTCTATGACCCAAGGTCAATGACCCCAGGTCGATGACCCGAAGTCAATGACTTAAGGTCGATGACCCGAGGTCAATGACCCGAGGTCTATGACCCGAGGTCGATTACCCGAGGTCGATTACCCGAGGTCAATGACCCGTTGTGAATGACTCGAATTCGATGACGTAAATTCGATGACCCGAGGGTTATGACCTTAGGTCGAGGTCAATGACCTGACGTCAATAACCCCAGGTCGATAACCCCAGGTCGAAGATCCCAGGTCGATGACCCCAGGCTAATGACCCCAGGTTGATGACCCCAGGCCAATGACCCCAGGTTGATGACCCCAGGTGAATGACCCCTAGGTCGATGACCCAAGGTCGATGACCCGAGGTCGATGACCCCAGGTCGATGACCTGAAGTCAATAACCCAAGGTCGATGACCCGAAGTCAATGACCCAAGGTCGATGACCCGAAGTCAATTACCTGAGGTCTATGACCCGAGGTCAATGACCCCAGGTCGATGATCAAAAGTCAATGCCCAAAGGTCGATGACCCCATGTCTATGACTCCAGTTCGATGACCCCAGATCGATGAGCAAAGGTCGGTTACCAGAGGTCAATGACTTGAGGTCGATGACCCGAGGTCAATGACTTGAGGTTGATGACCCTAGGTAGGTGACCCGAAGTCAATGATCCCAGGTCGATGACCCCAGGTCGATGACCCCAGGTCGATGACCCCAGGTCGATGACCCCAGGTCGATGACCCCAGGTCGATGACCCCAGGTCGATGACCACACGTCGATGACCCCAGGTCGATGACCCCAGGTCGATGACCCTAGGTCGATGACCCAAGGTCGATGACTCCAGGTTGATGACCCCAGGTCGATGACCCCAGGTTGATGACCCCAGGTCGATGACCCCAGGTCGATGACCCCAGGTCGATGACCCAAGGTCGATGACCCCAGGTCGATGACCCCAGGTCGAAGAACCCAGGTCGAAGACCCCAGGTAGATGACCCAAGGTCGATTACCCGAGGTCGATGACCCGAGGTCGATGACCCGAGGTCGATGACCCTAGGTATATGACCCAAGGTCAATGACCCGAGGTCAATGACCCCAGGTCGATGACCCGAAGTCAATGACGCAAGGTCGATGACCCGAGGTCAATGACCCGAGGTCTATGACCCGAGGTCGATTACCCGAGGTCGATTACCCGAGGTCAATGACCCGTTATGAATGACTCGAATTCGATGACGTGAATTCATTGACCCGAGGGTTAAGACCTTAGATCGAGGTCAATGACCTGACGTCAATAACCCCAGGTCGATAACCCCAGGTCGAAGATCCCAGGTCGATGACCCCAGGCTAATGACCCCAGGTTGATGACCCCAGGCCAATGACCCCAGGTTGATGACCCCAGGTGAATGACCCCTAGGTCGATGACCCAAGGTCGATGACCCGAGGTCGATGACCCGAGGTCAATGACCAGAGGTCGATGAACCCAGGTCGATGACCCGAGGTCAAGGACCCGAGATCAATGACCAGAGGTCAATTACCCAGGGTCGATGACCATAAGACGATGACCCAAGGCGGATGGCCAGAGGACGATGACCTGAGGTCAATGACTCGAGATCGATGACCCGAGGTCGACGACTCGAGGTTGATGTCCCTAGGTCAATGACCACAGGTTAATTACTCAAGGTCGATGACCCTAAGTCGATGACCCCAGGTCGATGACCCTAGGTCGATGACCCCAGGTCGATGACTCCAGGGTTATTACCCCAGATCGATGACCACAGGTCGATGACCCCAGGTCGAAGACCCCAGGTATATGACCCAAGGTGGATTACCCGAGGTCAATGACTTGAGGTAAATTACCCCAGGTCGATGACCCAAAGACGATGACCCGAGGTGGATGACCCGAGTTCGATGACCAGAGGACAATAAACCGACGTCGATGATCCGGGTTTGATAACCAGAGGATGATGGACGGAGGTCGATGACCCGAGGTTGACGACCAGAGGTCGATGACCATAGTTTGATGACTCGAGGTCGATTGCCCGAGGTCAATGACCAAAGTCGATCTCCCGGAGTCAAAATCCCGGAGTCGACCTCCAAGCGTAAACTCTCGGAGTCCCACCTCCCGGAGTCGACATTATGCAGTCGATCTCCGGTCATCGAACTTAATTCATCGACTTTGTGTCATCAATCTCGGGTTATCGACCTCGGGACATCGTCCTCTTTTAATCGACCTCGGGTATTTGACCTTGGGTCAACGACCTTTGGTCATCGACTTCAGGTCAATGAGCACGGGTCATCTACCTCTGGTCAAGATAATATCGAAGAAAGAGACAGAATGAGATACTTTTAGCGATCATTGAAAATTTTTGCTTGATATTAGCAAAACTTTCGTCATTTTGTCAAGATAATATCGAAAACAGCGACAAAATGGGATTATTGTAGCGAAATTTTGATATTTTTTCGCTCTCGTTCAGCAAATTTTTCGTCATTTGTCAAGATAATATCGAAGAAAGCGACCAAATGGGATAAATTTAGTGAAATATTAATAAAATTGAATTTTTTGGCTCTATTTCACCATTATTTTGGGCATTGTGAAGGATAATATCGAAAAAAGTGAGGATAATTTATTCGAAATTTCAATTTTTTCCTCTATTTCGCCTTGTTTTCGTCATTTAATCTGAATATTTTCCAAAAAGGAGAGGAAAACGGATACTTTTAGCGACATTTCAAATTTTCCTACTATTTTGTCTTTATTTTTCGTCATTTTATCGAGAAATGTTCTAAATAAGCAACGAAAACGTTAAATTTTGAGAAAATTTAATTTTTTTCTCTATTTTGTCTTTCTTTTTCGTAATTTTATCGAGATATGATGGAAAAAAGCAATAAAAACAAATGATGTTTGCGAAATTTTAATTTTTCTCCTTTATTTCGCCATAATATTTGTCATTTTATCGAGATATGATCATAAAATGCTACGAAAACGGATAATTGTAGCTAAATTGCTAATTTTATCCTCTATGTTGCCTTAATTTTCATAATTTTACAAGATATTATCAAAAAAACAACGAAAACGGATAATTTTAGTAAAATATTAATTTTTTCGTCTATATTGTGTTTATTTTTCGTTTTTTTATCGAGATATGATCAAAAAAAGCAAAGCAAATGCATAATTTTAGCAAAATTCCCATTTCTTTTCTCTATTTTGAATTAATTTTCGGAATTTTATCGAGAGATGATCGTAAAGAGCCACAAAACGGATAATTTTAGCAAAATTTTAACTCTTTCATCTATTTTTCCTTCATTTATTTTTTTATTTATAGTTGAAAAATTTAAAAATAAAAATTTTTTAAAATAATTATTGCTTTTTTCGATCATATCTTAATAAAAAGACGAAAATTTGGGCGAACTAGAGGAGAAAAAATGAAATTTCGCAAAAATCATCTGTTTACGTTGCTTATTTCGATCGTATTTCGAAGAAATGACAACATAAATGCAAAAAAGAGGAGAAAAATTGAACTTTCGTTAAAATGTTACCTTTTTGTTTCTTTTTTCGGTAATATCTAAATAATATGAGGAAAATTAAGGAAAAGAAAGAGAAATAAAAATTAAATTTCGATACAATTATTCATTTTTGTTGCTTATTTCGATAATATCTCTAAAAAACTAGGAAAATTAAGGGAAAAAAGGAGAATAATTGAAATTTCGCTAAAATTATTCGTTTTTGTTGCTGCATTAAAAATATCCAGATAAAATGAGGAAAATTAACGAAAAAAAAGAGAAAAAAAATTGAAATTATCCTTTAATTTTTCGTTCTTGTTCCTTTTTTCGGTCAAATCTCGATAAAATGAGGAAAATTAAATAAAAAAAGATGAATGAAATTGAAATTTCGCTAAATTTATTCGATTTTGTTGCTTTTTTCGGTCATATCACGATAAAACGAGGAAAATTAAGGAAAAAAAATTGATATTTAGCTAAAGTTATTCGTCTTTGTTTCTTTTTTCGATAATATCTCGATGAAATTTGGAAAATAAAAGATAAAAAGGAAGAATGATATCGAAATTTCGCATAAAAATTATTCGTTTTTGTTGCTTTTTTCGATAATATCTCACTTAAATAATTAAAATGAAGGAAAAAAAAGAGAGGAAAAAATTTGAAATTTCGGTAAAATTATTAGTTATTTGATGCTTTTTACGATAATATCTCGATAAAACGAGGAAAATTAAGAAAAAAAGAAGAAAATTGAAATTTCACTAAAATTATTCGTTTTTGTCCTTTTTTCAATAATATTTCGATAAATCGAGGAATATTAACAAAAAAAAGAGGAAAAAAATTCAAATTTTGCTAACAGTATTCGTTTTTGTTGCTTTTTTCGATCATATCTCGATAAAATGAGGAAAATGAAGGGAAAAAGAGGAAACAAATTGAAATTTCCTTTAATTTTACGTTTTTGTTGCTTTTTTCGGTCAAATCTCGATAACATGAGAAAAATTAAGTAAAAAAAGAGGAATGAAGTTGAAATTTCGCTAAATTTATTCGTTTTTGTTGCTTTTTTTGGTTATTATCACGATAAAACGAGGAAAATTAAGGCAAAAAAATAGAATAAAATTTATATTTAGCTAAAATTATTAATTTTCGTTGCTTTTTTCGAAAATATCTCGATGAAATTAGGAAAATAAACGAAAAAAAGAAGGAAAGAAATCAAAATTTCGCTAAAATTATTCGTTTTTGTTGCTTTTTCTAGATAATATCTCGATAAAATAAGGAAAATGTAGGAAAAAAAGAGGAAAAAAATTGAAATTTTGGTGAAATTATTCGTTTTTGTTGCTTTTTTCAATAATATCTCGATAAAACGAGGAAAATTAAGAAAAAAAGGAGAAAAACTCTAATTTCGCTAAAGTTATTCGTTTTTTTTTGCTTTTTTCAATAAAATCTTGATAAAACGATGAAAATTAAGGAAGAAAAAGGAAAAAAATTGAAATTTCACTAAAATTATTCGTTTTTGTTGCTTTTATCGATAATATTTCGATAAATCAGGAATATTAACGAAAAAAAAGAGGAAAAAAATTGAAATTTCGCTAACATTACTCGTTTTTGTTGCTTTTTTCGATCATATCTCGATAAAATGAGGAAAATAAAGGAAAAAAAAATGAAATTTCGTTATAATTTTCAGTTTTTGTTGCTTTTATTGGTCAAATCTCGATAAAATGAGGAAAATAAAGTAAAAAAAGACGAACGAAATTGAAATTTCGCTTAAATTACCATTTTTCGTTGCTTTTGTCGATCATTTCTAGATAAAATAACAAAACAAAAAGACAAAATAGAGAAAAAATTGAAATTTTCCTAAAATTATATGTTTTTGTTGCTTTTTTAATCATATCTCGATAAAAGGAGATAAATAAGGCAAAATAGAGGGGAAAAATTGAAATTTCGCAAAATATATCCGTTTTCGTTGTTTATTTTATGAAATATCGATAGAATGACGAAAAAAGACAACATTGAGGAAAAAAATAGAAAGATCTTTAAGATTATCCTTTTTCGATTCTTTATTAGACCATGCCTCGATAAAATGACGAAAATAAAGGAAAACTAGATGAAAAGAGTTTAAATTTTGCTAAAATTATCACTTTTGTGGCTCTTTACGATCATCACTAGATAAAATGACGAATATTAAGGCAAAATAGAGGAGAAAAAAGTAAATTTTGCTTAAATTATCCGTTTTGGTTGCTTTTTAGGATCATATTTCGATAAAATGACAAAAAATAAAGACAAAATAGGGGGAAAATATTGAAAATAAATATCCATTTAAGGTGCTTATTCAAAGCAACGAAAGCAAATAAGCAACGAAAACGGATGATTTCCAATCCAAGAGGTCGACTCCGGGATGTCGACTCCCGGATGACTCACTGTCTATCACCCGAGGTCTATGACCCGCGGTAAATAATTCCCAGGTCGATTACCCAAGGTTCATAACCCTAAATCAATGGCCCAAGGTCAATGACTCGAGGTCAATGACCCAAGTTCGATGACCCGAGGTCGATTACCCGAGGTCAATGACCCCAGGTCGACGACCCTAGGTCAATGACCCGAGGTCAAGGACCCGAGGTCGATTACCCGAGGTCAATGACCGGAGGTCAACGACTCAGGATCGATTAACCGAAGTCGATGACCCCAGGTCGATGACCCAAGGTCGATGACCCCAGGTAAAAAACTCCAGGTCGATGACCCCAGGTCAATGACCCCAGGTTGATGACCCCAGGAGATGACCCGAGGTGGATGACCCAAGGTCGATGATCCAATGTCGATGACCCGAGGTGGATGACCCAAGGTCGATGACTCGAGGTCTATGACCCAAAGTCGATGACCCAAGGTCGATGACCCCATGTTGATGACCCCAGGTCAATGACCCCGATCGATGTCCCCAGGTACATAACCCCAGGTCGATTACCAGATGTCAATTACAGGAAGTCAATGACCCGAGGTCAAAAACCCGAGGTCGATGACCCGAGGATTATGACCCTAGGTCGAGGACCCAAGGTCAATGACCCAAGGTCCATGACCCAAAGTCGATAACGCCAGGTCGATAACCCAAGGTCGAAGACACGAGGTCGAATACCTGAGGTCGATTACCTGAGGTCAATGACCCGTGGTGAATGACTCTAGGTCGATAACCCGAGGTAAATTACCTGAGGTCAATTACACCTGGTCGATGACCCGTAATCAATAACCCAAGGTCGATGATCCCAGGTCGATGACCCTAAGTCGATGCCCCAAGTTCGATGACCCCATGTCTATGATTCCAGTTCAATGTCCCCAGGTCGATGACCAAAGTTCAATTACCAGAGGTCAATGACGTTAGGTCAATGACCCGAAGTCGATGACCCGAGGTCGATGACCCTAGGTCAATGACCCGAAGTCGATGACCCAAGGTCGATGATCCCAGGTCGATGACCCAAGGTCGATTACCCCAGGTCGGTGACCCCAGGTCGATGACCCCAGGTCGATGACCCCAGGTCGATGACCCCAGGTCGATGACCCAAGGTCAATGACCGAAGGTCGATGACCCGTAGTCGATGACCCAAGGCCGATGAACAGGGTTCGATGACCCAAGGTCGAGTACCCGACGTCAATGACCCAAGGTCAATTACCCAAAGTCGATGACCCGAAGACGATGACCCGAGGTCAATGACCCGAGATCAATGACCCGAGGTCAATAACCCCAGGTGGATGACCCGAAGTCAATGCCCATAGGTCGATTAATCGAGGTCGATATCCCGAGGTCAATGACCAGAGGTCTATACCCAAGGTCGACGACGCGAAGTCAATGACACAAGGTCGATGACCCGAAGTCAATTACCCAAGGTCGATGGCCCGATGTCAATGACCTAAGGTCTATGACCCGAGGTCGATGTCCTGAGTTCGATGACCCGAGATCGATGACCCGGAATCGATTACCAGAAGTCGAGGATCTGAAGTCGATGACCGCAGGTCGATGACCACAGGCCAATGACCAGAGGTTAATTTCCCGTGGTCAATGCCCCGTGGTCAATGACCCGAAGTCAATGACTCGAGGTCGATACCCGAAGTCAATGACTCGAGGTCGATGACCCGAGGTCAATGACCCGAGGTCAATGACCAGAGGTTTATAACCCCAGGTCAATGACCCGAAGTCGATGACCCAAGGTCGATGACCCAAAGTCGATGACCTCAGGTCGATGACCCCAGGTCGATGACCCCAGGTCGATGATCACAGGTCGATGACCCCAGGTCGATGACTTTAGGTCGATGACCCCAGGTCGATGACCCCAGGTCGATGATCACAGGTCGATGACCCCAGGTCGATGACTTTAGGTCGATGACCTGAGGTCGATGACCCGAGGTCGATGACCCGAGGTCAATTACCCGAGGTCGATGACCCGAAGTTAATGACCCGAGGTCAATGCCCCGATGTCAATTACCCAGGTGCGATGACCCGAAGAAGATGACCCGAGGTTGATGACCCGAGGTGGATGACCCGAGGTCGATGACCAGAGGACGATGACCCGGGGTCGATGACCAGAGGAGGATGACGTGAGGTCGATGACCCGAGGACGGTGACCAGAGTTCGATGACCCGAGGTCGATTACCCGAGGTCAATGACCCAAAGTCGATCTCCCGGAGTCGACCTCCCGGAGTCGAACTCTCGGAGTCATACTCATATAGTCGTACTCCCGGAGTTGACCTCCCGGAGTCGACCTTGTGTCATCGGCATTTGTGTCATCAACCTCGGGTCATCGACCTCGGGTCTTCGTCCTCTGGTCATCGACTTCTGGTCATCGACTTCTGGTCAACGAGCATGGGTCATCGACCTCTGGTCAAAATAATTTCGAAAAAAGCGACAGAATGAGATAATTTTAGCGGTCATTAAATATTTTTGCTTGATATTAGCAAAATTTTCGTCATTTTTTCAGGATTATATCGAAATCAGCGACAAAATGGGATTATTGTAGCGAAATTTTGATATTTTTTCGCTCTCGTTCAGCAAATTTTTCGTTATTTGTCAAGATGATATCGAAGAAGGCGACAAAATGGGATAAATTTAGTGAAATATTAATAAAATTAAATTTTTTGGCTTATATCACCATTATTTTGGGCATGGTGAAGGATAATATCAAATAATTGACGATAATTTAAGAGAAATTTGAATATTTTTCCTCTATTTCGCCATGTTTTCGACATTTTATCGGAATATTTTCCAAAAAAGAAAAGAAAACGGATAATTTTAGCGAAATTTCTACTTTTTTCTACTATTTTGTCTTTATTTTTCGTCATTTTATCGAGAAATGTTCTAAATAAGCAACGAAAACGTTAAATTTTGCGAAATTTCAATTTTTCTCCTTTATTTTACCATAATATTCGTCATTGTATCGTGATATGATCATAAAATGCAACGAAAACGGATAATTTTAGCTTAATTGCTAATTTTATCCTCTAGTTTGCCTTAATTTTCGTAATTTTACGAGATATTATCAATAAAAAAAACGAAAAATTTTAGTAAAATATAAATTTTGTGTTTATTTTTCGTTTTTTTATCCAGATATGATCGAAAAAAGCAAAGAAAATGGATAATATTAGCAAACTTCCCATTTTCTCTATTTTGAATTAATTTTCGTCATTTTATCGAGAGGTGATCGTAAAAAGCCACAAAACTGATAATTTTAGCAAAATTTAAACTCTTTTCATCTGTTTTTCCTTTATTTTTTTATTTATAGTTACAAGATTTTAAAAATTAAATTTTTTTAAAATATTTATTGCTTTTTTCGATCATATCTTAATGAAAAGGCGAAAATTTGGGCGAAATAGATGAAAAAAATAGAAATTTCACTAAACCTATCCGTTTCCGTTTATTTTTTCGATCATATCTAGATAAAATGACAATATTAATGCAAAATAGAGGAGAAAAAATGAAATTTCTCTAACATTATTCGTTTTTGTTGCTTTTTTCGATCATATCTCAATAAAATGAGAATATTTAAGGAAAAAAAGAGGAAAAATAAATTATTTTCGCTAAAATTATTCGTTTTTGTTGCATTTTTCGATAATATCTCGATAAAATAAGGAAAACGAAGAAAAAAAAAGAGGAAAAAAATTGAAATTTTGGTAAAATTATTCGTTTTTGTTGCTTTTATCCATAGTATTTCGATAAATCGAGGAATATTAACGAAAAAAAAGCGGAAAAAATTGAAATTTCGCTAACATTATTCGTTTTTTGTTGCTTTTTTCGATCATATCTCGATAAAATCAGAATATTTATGGAAAAAAGAGGAAAAATATATCATTTTCGCTAAAATTATTCGTTTTTGTTGCTTTTTTCGATAATATCTCGATAGAATAAGGAAAATGAAGGATAAAAAAGGGGTAAAAAAATTGAAATTTCGGTTAAATTATTCGTTTTTGTTGCTTTTTAAGATAATATCTCGATAAAACGAGGAAAATTAAGAAAAAAAAAAGAAAAATTGAGATTTCGCTAAAATTATTCGTTTTTTTTTTTTGCTTTTTTCAATAATATCTCGATAAAACGAAGATAATTAAGGAAGAAAAAGGAGAAAAAATTAAATTTCGGTAAAATTATTCGTTTTTGTTGCTTTTTTCGATAATATCTCGATAAAACGAGGAAAATTAAGAAAAAAAAAAGAAAAATTGAGATTTCGCTAAAATTATTCGTTTTTTTTTTTTGCTTTTTTCAATAATATCTCGATAAAACGAAGATAATTAAGGAAGAAAAAGGAGAAAAAATTAAATTTCGGTAAAATTATTCGTTTTTGTTGCTTTTTTCGATAATATCTCGATAAAACGAGGAAAATTATGGAAAAAAAGGGAACTATTGAAATTTCGCTAAAATTATTCGTTTTTTTTCTTTCTTTTGTCATATCACGATAAAACGAGAAAAATTAAGGAAACAAAATACAAAAAATTGATATTTAGCTAAAATTATTCGTTTTTGTTCCTTTTTTCGATCATATCTCCATCTAATGAGGAAAAAAAGGGAAGTAATCGAAATTTCGCTAAAATTATTCGTTTTTGATTCTTTTTTCGTTCATATCTCGATAAAATGAGGAAAATCAAGGAAATAAAGTGGAAATATATTTGAAATTTCGCAAAAATTATTCTTTTTTGTTGCTTTTTTCGGTCATATCTTGATAAAATAAGGAAAATGAAGGAAAAAAATAGGAATAAAATTGAAATTTCGCTAACATTATTCGTTTTTATTGCTTTTGTCGACCATATCTCGATAAAATGAGGAAAATAAAGGAAAAAAGGAGGAAAAAAAATTGAAATTTCCCTATAATATTTCGTTTTTGTTGCTTTTTTCGTTCGAGTCTCGATAAAATGAGGAAAATTAAGTAAAAAAAAGAGGAATGAAAGAAAAACGAAAAAAATTTAAATTTCGGTAAAATTATTCGTTTTTGCTGCTTTTTTCGATAATATCTAGATGAAACGAGGAAAATTAAGGAAAAAAAGGAGAAAAATTGTAATTTCGCTAACATTATTATTCGTTTTTGTTGCTTTATTCGATAATATCCAGATATAAGGAGGAAAATTAACGAAAAAAAAGGGAAAGAAACAGAAATTTCGTTAAAATTATTCATTTTTGTTGGTTTTTTTTCGATAATATCTTGATAAAAGGAGGAAAATGATGGAAAAAAAGAGGAAAAAAATTGAAATTTCCCTATAATTTTTCGTTTTTGTTGCTTTTTTTGGTCATATCACGATAAAACGAGAAAAATTAAGGAAACAAATTAGAAAAAATTGATATTATGCTAAAATTATTCGTTTTTGTTTCTTATTTCGATAATATCTCGATGAAATTTGGAACATAAAGGAAAAGAAATAGTTGAAAAAATTGATAATTCCCTAAAATTATTCCTTTTTTGTTGCTTTTTTCGATTATATCTTATTAAATGAGGAAAATTAAGGAAAAAAAAGATGGAAAAAATGAAATTACGCCTAAATTATTCGTTTTTGTTCCTTTTTTCAATCATATTCCCATATAATGTGGAAAAAAGGGAGGTAATCGAAATTTCGCTAAAATTATTCGTTTTTGATTCTTTTTTCGTTCATATCTCGATAAAATGACGAAAATCAAGGAAATAAAATGTAAATATATTTGAAATTTAGCAAAAATTATTCGTTTTTGTTGCTTTTTTCGGTCATATCTTGATATAGTGGGGAAATTTAAGGAAAAAAAAGAGGATTGAAATTGAAATTTCGCTAAAATTATTCGTTTTTGTTGCTTTTCTTGATAAAATCTCGATAAAATGAGGAAAATTAAGGGAAAAAAACATAAATTTTGCTAAAATTATTCGTTTTTGTTGCTTTTTTGATAAAATCTCGATAAAATGAGGAAAAATTAGGGAAAAAAGAGGAAAAAAACATAAATTTCGCTAACATTGTTCGTTTTTGTAGCTTTTTTCCATCATATCTCTATAAAATTAGGAAAATTAAGAACAAAAACAGGAATGAAATAGAAATTTCGTTAAAATTATTCGTTTTTGTTGCTTTTTTCGATAATATCTTGATAAAATGAGGAATATTAAGGAAAAAAGAGGAAAGAAATTGAAATTTCGCTAATATTATTAATTTTTGATTATTTTTCAGATAATATCTCGCTAAAATGACAAAAATGAAGGCAAAATAGAGGAATTGAATTTTAAATTTCGCTAAAATTATTTGTTTTCAATGCTATTTTCGATCATATCTCAAAAAAAAGACGAAAATTTAGGAAAAATAGATGAAAAAAGTAGAAATTTGGCTAAAATTATGCGATTTCGTTGCTTTTTTTGGTCATATCTCGATAAAATGACGAAATTTAAAGCAAAATAGAGGGAAGAAATTTAAATTCCGCTAATATTATCCGATTCGTTGCTTTTTTCGGTGATATCTCGATAAAATGAGGAAAAATAAGGGAAAAAAGAGGAAAAAAACATAAATTTCGCTAACATTGTTAGTTTTTGTAGCTTTTTTCCATCATATCTCTATAAAATTAGGAAATTTAAGAACAAAAACAGGAATGAAATAGAAATTTCGTTAAAATTATTCGTTTTTGTTGCTTTTTTCGATAATATCTTGATAAAATGAGGAATATTAAGGAAAATAGAAGAACGAAATGAAAATTTCGCTTAAATTACATTTTTTCTTTGCTTTTGTCGATCATTTCTCGATAAAATGACAAAACAAAAAGACAAAATAGAGAAAAAAAATTGAAATGTTCCTAAAATTGTATGTTTTTGTTGCTTTTTTAATCATATCTCGATAAAAAGGAGAGAATTAAGGCAAAATAGAGGGGAAAAATTGAAATTTCGCAAAATATATCCGTTTTCGTTGTTTATTTTATCATATCTCGATAGAATGACGAACAAAGACAAAATTGAGGAAAAAAGTAGAAAGATCGTTAAGATTAACCATTTTCGTTGCTTTATTCGACCATACCTCGATAAAATGACGAAAATAAAGGAAACATAGTTGAAAACAGTTTAAATTTTGCTAAAATTATCACTTTTGTGGCTCTTTACGATCATCACTAGATAAAATGACGAACATTAAGGCAAAATAGAGGAGAAAAAAGTAAATTTTGCTTAAATTATCCGTTTTGGTTGCTTTTTGGGTCATATTTCGATAAAATGACAAAAAAATAAAGGCAAAATAGGGGGAAAATATTGAAAATAACTATCCATTTAAGGTGCTTATTCAAAGCAACGAAAGCAAATAAGCAACGAAAACGGATAATTTCCAATCCAAGAGGTCGACTCCGGGATGTCGACCGGATGACTCATGGTCTATCACCCGAGGTCTATGACCCGAGGTAAATAATTCCCAGGTCGATGACCCAAGATTGATAACCCTAAATCAATGACCCAAGGTCAATGACTCGGTGTCAATGACCCAAGTAGGATGACCCGGGGTCGATAATCCCAGGTCGATTACCCGAGGTCGATTACCAGAGGTCAATGACCCTAGGTCAATGACCTGAGGACGATGACCCAAGGTTTATGACCAAAGGTCGCTGACCCCAGGTTTATGATTTCAGGTCAATGACCCAAGGTCAATAACCCGAGGTCAATGACCCGATGTCTATGACCCGAGGACGATTACCCGAGGTCAATGACCCGTTGTGAATGGCTCGAGGTCGATGACGCGAATTCGATGACCCGAGGTCGATTTCCTGAGGTCAATTACCCCAGGTCGATGACCCGAAGTCAATAACCCAAGGTCGATGACCCGAAGTCAATGACCCAAGGTCGATGACCCGAAGTCAATTACCTGAGGTCTATGACCCGAGGTCAATGACCCCAGGTCGATGATCCAAAGTCGATGTCGAAAGGTCGATGACCCCATGTCTATGACTCCAGTTCGATGACCACAGGTCGATGACCAAAGGTCGATTACCAGAGGTCAATGACTTGAGGTCGATGACCCGAGGTCGATGACCCGAGGTTGATGACCCTAGGTCGATGACCCGAAGTCAATGATCCCAGGTCGATAACCCCAGGTCGATGACCCCAGGTCCATGACCCCAGGTCGATGACCCAAGGTTGATGAACCCAGTTCGATGACCCCAGGTCGATGACCCCAGGTCGATTACCCCAGGTCGATGACCCCAGGTAGATGACCCCAGGTCGATGACCCAAGGTCGATGACTCCCGGTCGATGACCCCAGGTCGATGACCCCAGGTCGATGACCCCAGGTCGATGACCCCAGGTTGATGACCCCAGGTCGATGACCCCAGGTCGATAGACCCAGGTCGATGACCCCAGGTCGTCGACCCCAGGTCGATGACCCCAGGTCGATGACCCCAGGTCGATGACCTGAGGTTTACGACGAAAGGTCACTGACCCCAGGTTGATGATTTCAGGTCAATGACCCTAGGGCAATATCCCGAGGTCAATGACCCGAGCTCTATGACCCTAGGACGATTACCCGAGTTCAATGACCCGTTATGAATGGCTCGAGGTCGATGACGCGAATTTGATGACCCGAGGTCGATTTTCTGAGGTCATTTACCCCAGGTCGATGACCCGAAGTCAATCACCAAAGGTCGATGACCCGAAGTCAATGACCCAAGGTCGATGACCCGAGGTCTATGACCCGAGGTCAATGACCCCAGGACAAAGATGCAAAGTCCATGCCCGAAGGTCGATGACCCCATGTCTATGACTCCAGTTCGATGACCCCAGATCGATGACCCCAGGTCGAAGACCCCAGGTAAATGACCCCAGGTCGATGATCTCAGGTCGATGTCCCCAGGTCGATGACCCCAGGACGATGATCCCAGGTCGATGACCCCAGGTCGATGACCCCAGGTCGATGACCCCAGGTTGTTGACCCCAGGTGGATGACCCAAGGTCGATGACCCCAGGTCGATAACCCCAGGTCGATGACCCGAAGTGAAGACCCGAGGTCAATTACCTCAAGTCGATGACTCGAAGTCGATGACCCGAGGTCGATGGACCTAGGTCTATGACCCATGGTCAATGACCCGAAGTTAATGACCCCAGGTCGATGACCCGAAGTCGATGAATTAAGGTCGATGACCCGAGATCAATGACCGGAGGTCTATGACCCGAGGTCGATGACCTGAGGTCTATTACCCGAGGTCAATGACCCGTGGTGAATGACTCGAATTCGATTACGTGAACTCGATGACCCGAGGGTTAAGACCTTAGGTCGATAACCCGAGGTCAATGACCTGTTGTCAATAACCCCAGGTCGATAACCCCAGGTCGAAGACCCCAGATCGATGACCACAGGCCAATGACCCCAGGTTTATGACCCAAGGCCAATGACCCCAGGTTGATGACCCCAGGTCAATGACCCCAGGTCGATGACCCAAAGTCGATGACCAGAGGTCGATGACCAAAGTTCAATTACCCAGGGTCGATGACCCGAAGACGATGACCCAAGGTGGATGACCAGAGGACGATGACCCGAGGTCAATGACTCGAGATCGATGACCCGAGGTCGACGACTCGAGGTTGATGTCCCTAGGTCAACGACCAGAGGTTAATTACTCAAGGTCGATGACCCGAAGTCGATGACCCCAGGTCGATGACACCAGGTCGATGACTCCAGGTTTATAACCCCAGGTCGATGACCCCAGGTCGATGACCCCAGGTCGAAGACCCAAGGTATATGACCCGAGGTTGATGAACCGAGGTCAATGACTTGAGGTAAATTACCCCAGGTCGATGACCAGAAGACGATTACCCGAGGTGGATGACCCGAGTTCGATGACCAGATGACAATAAACCGACGTCGATGACCCGGGTTTGATAACCAGAGGATGATGAACCGAGGTCGATGACCCGAGGTCGAAGACCCGAGGTCGATGACCCGAGGTCAATGACTCGAGATCGATGACCCGAGGTCAACGACTCGAGGTTGATGTCCCTAGGTCAATGACCAGAGGTTAATTACTCAAGGTCGATGACCCGAAGTCGATGACCCCAGGTCGATGACACCAGGTCGATGACTCCAGGTTTATAACCCCAGGTCGATGACCCCAGGTCGATGACCCCAGGTCGAAGACCCCAGGTATATGACCCGAGGTTGATGAACCGAGGTCAATGACTTGAGGTAAATTACCCCAGGTCGATGACCCGAAGACGATTACCCGAGGTGGATGACCCGAGTTCGATGACCAGATGACAATAAACCGACGTCGATGACCCGGGTTTGATAACCAGAGGATGATGAACCGAGGTCGATGACCCGAGGTCGAAGACCCGAGGTCGATGACCCGAGGTCGATGACCCGAGGTTGACGACCAGAGTTCGATGACCATAGTTTGATGACCCGAGGTCGATTACCCGAGGTCAATTACCCAAAGTCGATCTCCCGGAGTCAACATCCCGGAGTCGACCTCCAAGCGTAAACTCCCGGAGTCGACCTCCCGGAGTCGACATTATGCAGTCGATCTCCGGTCATCGACCTTGATTCATCGACTTTGTGTCATCAATCTCGGGTCATCGACCTCGGGACATCGTCCTCTGGTCATCGACCTCGGTTATTTGACCTTGGGTCAACGACCATTGGTCATCGACTTCAGGTCAATGAGCACGGGTCATCCACCTCTGGTCAAGATAATATCGAAAAATGAGACAGAATGAGATACTTTTAGCGATCATTGAATATTTTTGCATGATATTAGCAAAACTTTCGTTATTTTATCAAGATAGTATAGAAAAAAGGCGACAAAATGGGATTATTGTAGCTAAATCTTGATATCTTTCGCTCTCGTTCAGCAAATTTTTCGTCATTTGTCAAGATAATATCGAAGAAAGCGACCAAATGGGATAAATTTAGTGAAATATTAATAAAATTGAATTTTTTGCTCTATTTCACCATTATTTTGGGCATTGTGAAGGATAATATCGAAAAAAGTGAGGATAATGTATTCGAAATTTCAATTTCTCCTCTATTTCGCCTTGTTTTCGTCATTTTATCTGAATATTTTCCAAAAAAGAGAGGAAAACGGATAATTTTAGCGACATTTCAAATTTTCCTACTATTTTGTCTTTATTTTTCGTCATTTTATCGAGAAATGTTCTAAATAAGCAACGAAAACGTTAAATTTTGAGAAAATTTAATTTTTTTTTCTATTTTGTCTTTCTCTTTCGTAATTTTATCGAGATATGATGGAAAAAAGCAAGCAAAACAAATGATGTTTGCGAAATTTTAATTTTTCTCCTTTATTTCGCCATAATATTTGTCATTTTATCGAGATATGATCATAAAATGCAACGAAAACGGATAATTTTAGCTAAATTGCTAATTTTATCCTCTATTTTGCCTTAATTTTCGTAATTTTACAAATAATTATCAAAATAACAACGAAAACGAATAATTTTAGTAATTATTAATTTTTTCGTCTATTTTGTGTTTATTTTTCGTTTTTTTATCGAGATATGATCAAAAAAAGCAAAACAAATGGATAATTTTAGCAAAATTCCCATTTTTTTTCTCTATTTTGAATTAATTTTCGGAATTTTATCGAGAGATGATCGTAAAGAGCCACAAAACGGATAATTTTAGCAAAATTTTAACTCTTTCATCTATTTTTCCTTCATTTATTTTTTTATTTATAGTTGAAAAATTTAAAAATAAAACTTTTTTAAAATAATTATTGCTTTTATCGATCATATCTTAATAAAAAGACGAAAATTTGGGCGAACTAGAGGAGAAAAAATGAAATTTCGCAAAAATCATCTGTTTTCGTTGCTTATTTCGATCGTGTTTCGAAAAAATGACAACATAAATACAAAATAGAGGAGAAAAATTGAACTTTCGCTATAATGTTACCTTTTTGTTTCTTTTTTCGGTAATATCTAAATAATATGAGGAAAATTAAGGAAAAGCAAGAGGAATAAAAATTAAATTTCGATACAATTATTCGTTTTTGTTGCTTTTTTCGATAATATCTCGATAAAACGAGGAAAATTAAGGAAAAAAAAGGAGAATAATTGAAATTTCGCTAAAATTATTCGTTTTTGTTGCTTCATTAAAAATATCCATATAAAATGAGGAAAATTCACGAAAAAAAAAGAAATTTCGCTAAAATTATTCATTATTGTTGCTTTTTTCGATAATATTTCGATAAATCGAGGAATATTAACGAAAAAAAAGAGGAAAAAAATTTAAATTTTGCTAACATTACTCGTTTTTGTTGCTTTTTTCGATCATATCTCGATAAAACGAGGAAAATTAAGGACACAAAATAGAAAGAAATTGATATTTAGCTAAAATAATTGGTTTTTGTTGCTTTTTTCGATAATATCTCGATGAAATTTTGAACATAAAGGAAAAGAAAAGGAGAAAAAATTGATATTTCCCTAAAAATATTCGTTTTTGTTGCTTTTTTCGATTATATCTTAATAAAATGAGGAAAATTATGGAAAAAAAGAGGAAAGAAATTGAAATTTCGCTTATATTATTAATTTTTGATTCTTTTTCAGATAATATCTCGCTAAAATGACGAAAATGAAGGCAAAATAAAGGAATTGAATTTTAAATTTCGCTAAAATTATTCGTTTTTCGATGCATTTTTCGATCATATCACAAATAAAAGACGAAAATTTAGGAAAAATAGATGAAAAAAGTTGAAATTTGGCTAAAATTATGCGATTTCGTTGCCTTTTTTGGTCATATCTCAATAAAATGACAAGATAAAAGGCAACATAGACGAACGAAATTGAAATTTCGCTTAAATTACCATTTTTCGTTGCTTTTGTCGATCATTTCTCGATAAAATAACAAAACAAAAAGGCAAAATAGAGAAAAAAATTGAAATTTTCCTAAAATTATATGTTTTTGTTGCTTTTTTCATCATATCTTGATAAAAAGGAGAGAATTAAGGCAAAATAGAGGGGAAAAATTGAAATTTCGCAAAATATATCCGTTTTCGTTGTTTATTTTATCAAATATCGATAGAATGACGAAAAAAGACAACATTGAGGAAAAAAATAGAAACATCGTTCAGATTATCCTTTTTCGATTCTTTATTCGACCATACCTCGATAAAATGACGAAAATAAAGGAAAACTAGATGAAAAGAGTTAAAATTTTGCTAAAATAATCACTTTTGTGGCTCTTTACGATCATCACTAGAAAAAATGACGAATATTAAGGCAAAATAGAGGAGAAAAAAGTAAATTTTGCTTAAATTATCCGTTTTGGTTGCTTTTTAGGATCATATTTCGATACAATGACGAAAAATAAAGACAAAATAGGGGGAAAATATTGAAAATAACTATCCATTTAAGGTGCTTATTCAAAGCAACGAAAGCAAATAAGCAACGAAAACGGATAATTTACAATCCAAGAGGTCGACTCCGGGATGTCGACTCCCGAATGACTCACGGTCTATCACCCGAGGTCTATGACCCGAGGCAAATAATTCCCAGGTCGATGACCCAAGGTTGATGACCCTAAATCAATGGCCAAAGGTCAATGACTCGAGGTCAATGACCCAAGTTCGATGACCCGAGGTCGATTACCCGAGGTCAATGACCCCAGGTCGACGACCCTAGGTCAATGACCCGAGGTCAATGACCTGAGGTCGATTACCCGAGGTCAATGGCCCGAGGTCAACGACTCCAGATCGATTAACTGAAGTCGATGACCCAAGGTCGATGACCCCAGGTCGATGACCAAAGGTCGATGACCCCAGGTAAAAAACTCAAGGTCGATGACCCCAGGTCAATGACCCCAGGTTGATGACCCCAGGAGATGACCCGAGGTGGATGACCAAAGATCGATGATCCAATGTCGATGACCTGAGGTGGATGACCCAAGGTCGATGACTCCAGGTTGATGACCCCAGGTCGATGATCCCAGGTCGATGACCCCAGGTCGATGACCCCAGGTTGATGACCCCAGGTCAATGACCCCAGGTCGATGACCCCAGGTCGATGACTCCAGGGCGATGACCCAAGGTCGATGACCCCAGGTCGATGACCCCAGGTCGAAGACCCCAGGTCGAAGACCCCAGGTAGATGACCTAAGGTCGATTACCCGAGGTCGATGACACGAGGTCGATGACCCGAGGTCGATGACCCGAGGTCGATGACCCTAGGTCTATGACCCAAGGTCAATGACCCCAGGTAATGACCCGAAGTCAATGACGCAATGTCGATGACCCGAGGTCAATGACCCGAGGTCTATGACCCGAGGTCGATTACCCGAGGTCGATTACCCGAGGTCAATGACCCGTTGTGAATGACTCGAATTCGATGACGTAAATTCGATGACCCGAGGGTTAAGACCTTAGGTCAAGGTCAATGACCTGACGTCAATAACCCCAGGTCGATAACCCCAGGTCGAAGATCCCAGGTCGATGACCCCAGGCTAATGACCCCAGGTTGATGACCCCAGGCCAATGACCCCAGGTTGATGACCCCAGGTGAATGACCCCTAGGTCGATGACCCAAGATCGATGACCCGAGGTCGATGACCCCAGGTCGATGACCCGAAGTCAATAACCCAAGGTCGATGACCCGAAGTCAATGACCCAAGGTCGATGACCCGAAGTCAATTACCTGAGGTCTATGACCCGAGGTCAATGACCCCAGGTCGATGATCCAAAGTCAATGCCCAAAGGTCGATGACCCCATGTCTATGACTCCAGTTCGATGACCCCAGGTCGATGAGCAAAGGTCGATTACCAGAGGTCAATGACTTGAGGTCGATGACCCGAGTTCGATGACTTGAGGTTGATGACCCTAGGTAAATGAACCGAAGTCAATGATCCCAGGTCGATGACCCCAGGTCGATGACCCCAGGTCGATGACCCCAGGTCGATGACCCCAGGTCGATGACCCCAGGTCGATGACCCCAGGTCGATGACCACACGTCGATGACCCCAGGTCGATGACCCCAGGTCGATGACCCTAGGTCGATGACCCAAGGTCGATGACTCCAGGTTGATGACCCCAGGTCGATGATCCCAGGTCGATGACCCCAGGTCGATGACCCCAGGTTTATGACCCCAGGTCGATGACCCCAGGTTATGACCCCAGGTCGATGACCCCAGGTCGATGACCCCAGGTCGATGACCCCAGGTCGAAGACCCCAGGTAGATGACCCAAGGTCGATTACCCGAGGTCAATGACCCGAGGTCGATGACCCGAGGTCGATGACCCGAGGTCGATGACCCGAGGTCGATGACCCGAGGTCGATGACCCTAGGTCTATGACCCAAGGTCAATGACCCGAGGTCAATGACCCCAGGTCGATGACCCGAAGTCAATGACGCAAGGTCGATGACCCGAGGTCAAAGGCCCGAGGTCTATGACCCGAGGTCGATTACCCGAGGTCGATTACCCGAGGTCAATGACCCGTTGTGAATGACTCGAATTCGATGACGTGAATTCGATGACCCGAGGGTTAAGACCTTAGGTCGAGGTCAATGACCTGACGTCAATAACCCCAGGTCGATAACCCCAGGTCGAAGATCCCAGATTGATGACCCCAGGTGAATGACCCCTAGGTCGATGACCCAAGGTCGATGACCCGAGGTCGATGACCCGAGGTCAATGACCAGAGGTCGATGAACCCAGGTCGATGACCCAAGGTCAATGACCCGAGATCAATGACCAGAGGTCAATTACTCAGGGTCGATGACCATAAGACGATGACCCAAGGTGGATGACCAGAGGACGATGACCTGAGGTCAATGACTCGAGATCGATGACCGGAGGTCGACGACTCGAGGTTGATGTCCCTAGGTCAATGACCAGAGGTTAATTACTCAAGGTCGATGACCCGAAGTCGAAGACCCCAGGTCGATGACCCTAGGTCGATGACCCCAGGTCGATGACTCCAGGGTTATAACCCCAGGTCGATGACCACAGGTCGATGACCCCAGGTCGAAGACCCCAGGTATATGACCCAAGGTGGATTACCCGAGGTCAATGACTTGAGGTAAATTACCCCAGGTCGATGACCCGAAGACGATGACCCGAGGTGGATGACCCGAGTTCGATGACCAGAGGACAATAAACCGACGTCGATGATCCGGGTTTGATAACCAGAGGATGATGGACGGAGGTCGATGACCCGAGGTCGATGACCCGAGGTTGACGACCAGAGGTCGATGACCATAGTTTGATGACTCGAGGTCGATTGCCCGAGGTCAATGACCAAAGTCGATCTCCCGGAGTCAAAATCCCGGAGTCGACCTCCAAGCGTAAACTCCCGGAGTCGACCTCCCGGAGTCGACATTATGCAGTCGATCTCCGGTCATCGAACTTGATTCATCGACTTTGTGTCATCAATCTCGGGTCATCGACCTCGGGACATCGTCCTCTGGTAATCGACCTCGGGTATTTGACCTTGGGTCAACGACCTTTGGTCATCGACTTCAGGTCAATGAGCACGGGTCATCTACCTCTGGTCAAGATAATATCGAAGAAAGAGACAGAATGAGATACTTTTAGCGATCATTGAAAATTTTTGCTTGATATTAGCAAAACTTTCGTCATTTTGTCAAGATAATATCGAAAACAGCGACAAAATGGGATTATTGTAGCGAAATTTTGATATTTTTTCGCTCTCGTTCAGCAAATTTTTCGTCATTTGTCAAGATAATATCGAAGAAAGCGACCAAATGGGATAAATTTAGTGAAATATTAATAAAATTGAATTTTTTGCTCTATTTCACCATTATTTTGGGCATTGTGAAGGATAATATCGAAAAAAGTGAGGATAATTTATTCGAAATTTCAATTTTTTCCTCTATTTCGCCTTGTTTTCGTCATTTTATCTGAATATTTTCCAAAAAAGAGAGGAAAACGGATACTTTTAGTGACATTTCAAATTTTCCTACTATTTTGTCTTTATTTTTCGTCATTTTATCGAGAAATGTTCTAAATAAGCAACGAAAACGTTAAATTTTTAAAAAATTTAATTTTTTTCTCTATTTTGTCTTTCTTTTTCGTAATTTTATCGAGATATGATGGAAAAAAGCAATAAAAACAAATGATGTTTGCGAAATTTTAATTTTTCTCCTTTATTTCGCCATAATATTTGTAATTTTATCGAGATATGATCATAAAATGCAACGAAAACGGATAATTTTAGCTAAATTGCTAATTTTATCCTCTATGTTGCCTTAATTTTCATAATTTTACTAGATATTATCAAAAAAACAACGAAAACGGATAATTTTAGTAAAATATTAATTTTTTCGTCTATATTGTGTTTATTTTTCGTTTTTTTATCGAGATATGATCAAAAAAAGCAAAGCAAATGCATAATTTTAGCAAAATTCCCATTTCTTTTCTCTATTTTGAATTAATTTTCGGAATTTTATCGAGAGATGATCGTAAAGAGCCACAAAACGGATAATTTTAGCAAAATTTTAACTCTTTCATCTATTTTTCCTTCATTTATTTTTTTATTTATAGTTGAAAAATTTAAAAATAAAATTTTTTAAAAATAATTATTGCTTTTTTCGATCATATCTTATTAAAAAGACGAAAATTTGGGCGAACTAGAGGAGAAAAAATGAAATTTCGCAAAAATCATCTTTTTACGTTGCTTATTTCGATCGTATTTCGAAAAAATGACAACATAAATGCAAAAAAGAGGAGAAAAATTGAACTTTCGCTAAAATGTTACCTTTTTGTTTCTTTTTTCGGTAATATCTAAATAATATGAGGAAACTTAAGGAAAAGAAAGAGAAATAAAAATTAAATTTCGATACAATTATTCATTATTGTTGCTTATTTCGATAATATCTCTAAAAAACTAGGAAAATTAAGGGAAAAAAGGAGAATAATTGAAATTTCGCTAAAATTATTCGTTTTTGTTGCTTCATTAAAAATATCCAGATAAAATGAGGAAAATTCACGAAAAAAAAGAGTAAAAAACAGAAATTTCGCTAAAATTATTCATTTTTGTTGCTTTTTTCGATAATATCTCGATAAATCGAGGAATATTAACAAAAAAAAGAGAAAAAAAATTGAAATTATCCTTTAATTTTTCGTTCTTGTTCCTTTTTTCGGTTAAATCTCGATAAAATGAGGAAAATTAAATAAAAAAAGATGAATGAAATTGAAATTTCGCTAAATTTATTCGATTTTGTTGCTTTTTTCGGTCATATCACGATAAAACGAGGAAAATTAAGGAAAAAAAATTGATATTTAGCTAAAGTTATTCGTCTTTGTTTCTTTTTTCGATAATATCTCGATGAAATTTGGAAAATAAAAGATAAAAAGGAAGAATGATATCGAAATTTCGCATAAAAATTATTCGTTTTTGTTGCTTTTTTCGATAATATCTCACTTAAATAATTAAAATGAAGGAAAAAAAAGAGAGGAAAAAATTTGAAATTTCGGTAAAATTATTAGTTATTTGATGCTTTTTACGATAATATCTCGATAAAACGAGGAAAATTAAGAAAAAAAGGAGAAAATTGAAATTTCGCTAAAATTATTCGTTTTTGTCCTTTTTTCAATAATATTTCGATAAATCAAGGAATATTAACAAAAAAAAGAGGAAAAAAATTCAAATTTTGCTAACAGTATTCGTTTTTGTTGCTTTTTTCGATCATATCTCGATAAAATGAGGAAAATGGAGGAAAAAAGAGAAAACAAATTGAAATTTCCTTTAATTTTACGTTTTTGTTGCTTTTTTCGGTCAAATCTCGATAACATGAGAAAAATTAAGTAAAAAAAGAGGAATGAAGTTGAAATTTCGCTAAATTTATTCGTTTTTGTTGCTTTTTTTGGTTATTATTACGATAAAACGAGGAAAATTAAGGCAGAAAAATAGAATAAAATTTATATTTAGCTAAAATTATTAATTTTCGTTGCTTTTTTCGAAAATATCTTGATAAAATTAGGAAAATAAACGAAAAAAAGAAGGAAAGAATTCAAAATTTCGCTAAAATTATTCGTTTTTGTTGCTTTTTTTAGATAATATCTCGATAAAATAAGGAAAATGTAGGAAAAAAAGAGGAAAAAAATTGAAATTTTGGTGAAATTATTCGTTTTTGTTGCTTTTTTCAATAATATCCGAATAAAACGAGGAAAATTAAGAAAAAAAAGGAGAAAAATTCTAATTTCGCTAAAGTTATTCGTTTTTTTTTTGCTTTTTTCAATAAAATCCTGATAAAACGATGAAAATTAAGGAAGAAAAAGGAAAAAAATTGAAATTTCACTAAAATTATTCGTTTTTGTTGCTTTAATCGATAATATTTCGATAAATCAGGAATATTAACGAAAAAAAAGTGGAAAAAAATTGAAATTTCGCTAACATTACTCGTTTTTGTTGCTTTTTTCGATCATATCTCGATAAGATGAGGAAAATAAAGGAAAAAAAATTGAAATTTCGTTATAATTTTCCGTTTTTGTTGCTTTTATTGGTCAAATCTCGATAAAATGAGGAAAATAAAGTAAAAAAAGAGGAATGAAATTGAAATTTCGCTAATATTATTCGTTTTTGTTGCTTTTTTTCGATCATATCACGATAAAACGAGGAAAATTAAGGAAACAAAATAGACAGAAATTGATATTTAGCTTAAATTATTCGTTTTTGTTGCTTTTTTCGATAATATCTCGATGCAATTTGGAACATAAAGGAAAAAGAAATAGGAGAAAAAATTGATATTTCCCTAAAAATATTCGTTTTTGTTGCTTTTTTCGATTATATCTTAATAAAATGTGGAAAATTATGGAAAAAAAAGAGGAAAGAAATTGAAATTTCGCTAATATTATTAATATTTGATTCTTTTTCAGATAATATCTCGCTAAAATGATGAAAATGAAGGCAAAATAAAGGAATTTAATTTTAAATTTCGCTAAAATTATTCGTTTTCGATGCTTTTTTCGATCATATCTCAAATAAAAGACGAAAATTTAGAAAAAATAGATGAAAAAAGTTGAAATTTGGCTAAAATTATGCGATTTCGTTGCTGTTTTGGTCATATCTCGATAAAATGACGAAATTTAAAGCAAAATAGAGGAAAGAAATTTAAATTCCGCTAAAATTATCCGATTCGTTTCTTTTTTCGGTGATATCTGGATAAAATGACAAGATAAAAGGCAACATAGACGAACGAAATTGAAATTTCGCTTAAATTACCATTTTTCGTTGCTTTTGTCGATCATTTCTCGATAAAATAACAAAACAAAAAGACAAAATAGAGAAAAAAATTGAAATTTTCCTAAAATTATATGTTTTTGTTGCTTTTTTCATCATATCTTGATAAAAAGGAGAGAATTAAGGCAAAATAGAGGGGAAAAATTGAAATTTCGCAAAATATATCCGTTTTCGTTGTTTATTTTATCAAATATCGATAGAATGACGAAAAAAGACAACATTGAGGAAAAAAATAGAAAGATCGTTAAGATTATCCTTTTTCGATTCTTTATTCGACCATACCTCGATAAAATGACGAAAATAAAGGAAAACTAGATGAAAAGAGTTAAAATTTTGCTAAAATAATCACTTTTGTGGCTCTTTACGATCATCACTAGAAAAAATGACGAATATTAAGGCAAAATAGAAGAGAAAAAGTAAATTTTGCTTAAATTATCCGTTTTGGTTGCTTTTTAGGATCATATTTCGATACAATGACGAAAAATAAAGACAAAATAGGGGGAAAATATTGAAAATAACTATCCATTTAAGGTGCTTATTCAAAGCAACGAAAGCAAATAAGCAACGAAAACGGATAATTTAAAATCCAAGAGGTCGACTCCGGGATGTCGACTCCCGAATGACTCACGGTCTATCATCCGAGGTCTATGACCCGAGGCAAATAATTCCCAGGTCGATGACCCAAGGTTGATGACCCTAAATCAATGGCCAAAGGTCAATGACTCGAGGTCAATGGCCCAAGTTCGATGACCCGAGGTCGATTACCCGAGGTCAATGACCCCAGGTCGACGACCCTAGGTCAATGACCCGAGGTCAATGACCCGAGGTCGATTACCCGAGGTCGATGACCCCAGGTCGATGACCCAAGGTCGATGACCCCAGGTAAAAAACTCAAGGTCGATGACCCCAGGTCAATGACCCCAGGTTGATGACCCCAGGAGATGACCCGAGGTGGATGACCAAAGGTCGATGATCCAATGTCGATGACCTGAGGTTGATGACCCAAGGTCGATGACTCCAGGTTGATGACCCCAGGTCGATGATCCCAGGTCGATGACCCCAGGTCGATGACCCCAGGTTGATAACCCCAGGTCAATGACCCCAGGTCGATGACCCCAGGTCGATGACCCCAGGTCGATGACCCAAGGTCGATGACCCCAGGTCGATGACCCCAGGTCGAAGACCCCAGGTCAAAGACCCCAGGTAGATGACCCAAGGTCGATTACCCAAGGTCGATGACCCGAGGTCAATGACCCGAGGTCGATGACCCGAGGTCGATGACCCGAGGTCGATGACCCGAGGTCGATGACCCGAGGTCGATGACCCTAGGTCTATGACCCAAGGTCAATGACCCGAGGTCAATGACCCCAGGTCGATGACCCCAGGTCGATGATCCAAAGTCGATGCCCAAAGGTCGATGACCCCATGTCTATGACTCCAGTTCGATGACCCGAGGTCGATGAGCAAAGGTCGATTACCAGAGGTCAATGTCTTGAGGTCGATGACCCGAGGTCGATTACCCGAGGTCGATTACCCGAGGTCAATGACCCGTTGTGAATGACTCGAATTCGATGACGTGAATTCGATGACCCGAGGGTTAAGACCTTAGGTCGAGGTCAATGACCTGACGTCAATAACCCCAGGTCGATAACCCCAAGTCGAAGATCCCAGGTCGATGACCCCAGGTTGATGACCCCAGGCCAATGACCCCAGGTTGATGACCCCAGGTGAATGACCCCTAGGTCGATGACCCAAGGTCGATAACCCGAGGTCGATGACCCCAGGTCGATGACCCGAAGTCAATAACCCAAGGTCGATGACCCGAAGTCAATTACCTGAGGTCTATGACCCGAGGTCAATGACCCCAGGTCGATGATCCAAAGTCGATGCCCAAAGGTCGATGACCCCATGTCTATGACTCCAGTTCGATGACCCGAGGTCGATGAGCAAAGGTCGATTACCAGAGGTCAATGTCTTGAGGTCGATGACCCGAGGTCTATGACTTGAGGTTGATGACCCTAGGTAGGTGACCCGAAGTCAATGATCCCAGGTCGATGACCCCAGGTCGATGACCCCAGGTGGATGACCCCAGGTCGATGACCCCAGGTCGATGACCCCACGTCGATGACCCCAGGTCGATGACCCCAGGTCGATGACCCTAGGTCGATGACCCAAGGTCGATGACTCCAGGTTGATGACCCCATGTCGATGATCCCAGGTCGATGAACCCAGGTCGATGACCCCAGGTTGATGACCCCAGGTCGATGACCCCAGGTCGATGACCCCAGGTTGATGACCCCAGGTCGATGACCCCTGGTCAATGACCCCAGGTCGATGACCCAAGGTCGATGACCCCAGGTCGATGACCCCAGGTCGAAGACCCAAGGTCGAAGACCCCAGGTAGAAGCCCCAGGTAGATGACCCAAGGTCGATTACCCGAGGTCGATGACCCGAGGTCGATGACCCGAGGTCGATGACCCTAGGTCTATGACCAAAGGTCAATGACCCGAGGTCAATGACCCGAGGTCAATGACCCCAGGTCGATGACCCGAAGTCAATGACGCAAGGTCGATGACCCGAGGTCAATGACCCGAGGTCTATGACCCGAGGTCGATTACCCGAGGTCGATTACCCGAGGTCAATGACCCGTTGTGAATGACTCGAATTCGATGACGTGAATTCGATGACCCGAGGGTTAAGACCTTAGGTCGAGGTCAATGACCTGACGTCAATAACCCCAGGTCGATAACCCCAGGTCGAAGATCCCAGGTCGATGACCCCAGGCTAATGACCCCAGGTTGATGACCCCAGGCCAATGACCCCAGGTTGGTGACCCCAGGTGAATGACCCCTAGGTCGATGACCCAAGGTCGATGACCCGAGGTCGATGACCCGATGTCAATGACCAGAGGTTGATGAACCCCCTTCGATGACCCCAGGTTGTTGACCCCAGGTGGATGACCCAAGGTCGATGACCCCAGGTCGATGACCCCAGGTCGATAACCCCAGGTCGATGACCTCAAGTGGATGACCCGAAGTGAAGACCCGAGGTCAATTACCTCAAGTCGATGACTCGAAGTCGATGACCCGAGGTCGATGGACCTAGGTCTATGACCCATGGTCAATGACCCGAAGTAAATGACCCCAGGTCGATGACCCGAAGTCGATGACGCAAGGTCGATGAACCTATATCAATGACCGGAGGTCTATGACCCGAGGTCGATTACCTGAGGTCTATTACCCGAGGTCATTGACCCGTGGTGAATGACTCGAATTCGATTACGTGAACTCGATGACCCGAGGGTTAAGACCTTAGGTCGATAACCCGAGGTCAATGACCTGTTGTCAATAACCCCTGGTCGATAACCCCAGGTCGAAGACCCCAGATCGATGACCCCAGGCCAATGACCCCAGGTTTATGACCCCAGGCCAATGACCCCAGGTTGATGACCCCAGGTCAATGACCCCAGGTCGATGACCCAAGGTCGATGACCAGAGGTCGATGACCAAAGTTCAATTACCCAGGGTCGATGACCCGAAGACGATGACCCAAGGTGGATGACCAGAGGACGATGACCCGAGGTCAATGACTCGAGATCGATGACCCGAGGTCGACGACTCGAGGTTGATGTCCCTAGGTCAATGACCAGAGGTTAATTACTCAAGGTCGATGACCCGAAGTCGATGACCCGAAGTCGATGACCCCAGGTCGATGACCCCAGGTCGATGACTCCAGGTTTATAACCCCAGGTCGATGACCCCTGGTCGATGACCCCAGGTCGATGACCCCAGGTCGAAGACCCCAGGTATATGACCCGAGGTTGATGAACCGAGGTCAATGACTTGAGGTAAATTACCCCAGGTCGATGACCCGAAGACGATTACCCGAGGTGGATGACCCGAGTTCGATGACCAGATGACAATAAACCGACGTCGATGACCAGGGTTTGATAACCAGAGGATGATGAACCGAGGACGATGACCCGAGGTCGAAGACCCGAGGTCGATGACCCGAGGTCGATGACCCGAGGTTGACGACCAGTGTTCGATGACCATAGTTTGATGACCCGAGGTCGATTACTCGAGGTCAATTACCCAAAGTCGATCTCATGGAGTCAACATCTCGGAGTCGACCTCCAAGCGTAAACTCCCGGAGTCGACCTCCCGGAGTCGACATTATGCAGTCGATCTCCGGTCATCGACCTTGATTCATCGACTTTGTGTCATCAATCTCGGGTCATCGACCTCGGGACATCGTCCTCTGGTCATCGACCTCGGTTATTTGACCTTGGGTCAACGACCTTTGGTCATCGACTTCAGGTCAATGAGCACGGGTCATCCACCTCTGGTCAAGATAATATCGAAAAATGAGACAGAATGAGATACTTTTAGCGATCATTGAATATTTTTGCTTGATATTAGCAAAACTTTCGTCATTTTATCAAGATAGTATAGAAAACAGCGACAAAATGGGATTATTGTAGCTAAATTTTGATATCTTTCGCTCTCGTTCAGCAAATTTTTCGTCATTTGTCAAGATAATATCGAAGAAAGCGACAAAATGGGATAAATATAGTGAAATATTAATAAAATTGAATTTTTTGCTCTATTTCACCATTATTTTGGGCATTGTGAAGGATAATATCGAAAAAAGTGAGGATAATGTATTCGAAATTTCAATTTCTCCTCTATTTCGCCTTGTTTTCGTCATTTTATCTGAATATTTTCTAAAAAAGAGAGGAAAACGGATAATTTTAGCGACATTTCAAATTTTCCTACTATTTTTTTTTTATTTTTCGTCATTTTATCGAGAAATGTTCTAAATAAGCAACGAAAACGTTAAATTTTGAGAAAATTTAATTTTTTTTCTATTTTGTCTTTCTCTTTCGTAATTTTATCGAGATATGATGGAAAAAAGCAAGAAAAACAAATGATGTTTGCGAAATTTTAATTTTTCTCCTTTATTTCGCCATAATATTTGTAATTTTATCGAGATATGATCATAAAATGCAACGAAAACGGATAATTTTAGCTCAATTGCTAATTTTATCCTCTATTTTGCCTTAATTTTCGTAATTTTACAAATAATTATCAAAATAACAACGAAAACGAATAATTTTAGTAATTATTAATTTTTTCGTCTATTTTGTGTTTATTTTTCGTTTTTTTATCGAGATATGATCAAAAAAAGCAAAGCAAATGGATAATTTTAGCAAAATTCCCATTTTTTTTCTCTATTTTGAATTAATTTTCGGAATTTTATCTAGAGATGATCGTAAAGAGCCAGAAAACGGATAATTTTAGCAAAATTTTAACTCTTTCATCTATTTTTCCTTCATTTATTTTTTTATTTATAGTTGAAAAATTTAAAAATAAAAATTTTTTAAAATAATTATTGCTTTTTTCGATCATATCTTAATAAAAAGACGAAAATTTGGGCGAACTAGAGGAGAAAAAATGAAATTTCGCAAAAATCATCTGTTTTCGTTGCTTATTTCGAACGTGTTTCGAAAAAATGACAACATAAATGCAAAATAGAGGAGAAAAATTGAACTTTCGCTATAATGTTACCTTTTTGTTTCTTTTTTCGGTAATATCTAAATAATATGAGGAAAATTAAGGAAAAGAAAGAGGAATAAAAATTAAATTTCGATACAATTATTCGTTTTTGTTGCTTTTTTCGATAATATCTCGATAAAACGAGGAAAATTAAGGAAAAAAAAGGAGAATAATTGAAATTATCCTTTAATTTTTCGTTCTTGTTGCTTTTATCGGTCAAATCTCGATAAAATGGGGAAAATTAAACAAAAAAAGATGAATGAAATTGAAAGTTCGCTAAATTTATTCCATTTTGTTGCTTTTTTCGGTCATATCACGATAAAACGAGGAAAATTAAGGAAGAAAAAATTGATATTTAGCTAAATTTATTCGTGTTTGTTTCTTTTTCGATATAATCTCGATTAAATTTGGAAAATAAAAGATAAAAAGGAGGAATGATATCGAAATTTCGCATAAAAATTATTCGTTTTTGTTGCATTTTTCGATAATATTTCGATAAATCGAGGAATATTAACGAAAAAAAAGAGGAAAAAAATTTAAATTTCGCTAACATTACTCGTTTTTGTTGCTTTTTTCGATCATATCTCGATAAAATGAGGAAAATAAAGGAAAAAAAAATTGAAATTTCGTTATAATTTTCCGTTTTTGTTGCTTTTTTTGGTCAAATCTCGATAAAATGAGGAAAATAAAGTAAAAAAAGAGGAATGAAATTGAAATTTCGCTAAAATTATTCGTTTTTGTTGCTTTTTTCGATCATATCACGATAAAACGAGGAAAATTAAGGAAACAAAATAGAAAGAAATTGATATTTAGCTAAAATTATTGGTTTTTGTTGCTTTTTTCGATAATATCTCGATGAAATTTTGAACATAAAGGAAAACAAAAGGAGAAAAAATTGATATTTCCCTAAAAATATTCGTTTTTGTTGCTTTTTTCGATTATATCTTAATAAAATGAGGAAAATTATGAAAAAAAAAAGAGGAAAGAAATTGAAATTTCGCTTATATTATTAATTTTTGATTCTTTTTCAGATAATATCTCGCTAAAATGACGAAAATGAAGGCAAAATAAAGGAATTGAATTTTAAATTTCGCTAAAATTATTCGTTTTCGATGCTTTTTTCGATCATATCACAAATAAAAGACGAAAATTTAGGAAAAATAGATGAAAAAAGTTGAATTTTGGCTAAAATTATGCGATTTCGTTGCTTTTTTTGGTCATATCTCGATAAAATGACAAGATAAAAGGCAACATAGACGAACGAAATTGAAATTTCGCTTAAATTACCATTTTTCGTTGCTTTTGTCGATCATTTCTCGATAAAATAACAAAACAAAAAGACAAAATAGAGAAAAAAATTGAAATTTTCCTAAAATTATATGTTTTTGTTGCTTTTTTCATCATATCTTGATAAAAAGGAGAGAATTAAGGCAAAATAGAGGGGAAAAATTGAAATTTCGCAAAATATATCCGTTTTCGTTGTTTATTTTATCAAATATCGATAGAATGACGAAAAAAGACAACATTGAGGAAAAAAATAGAAAGATCGTTCAGATTATCCTTTTTCGATTCTTTATTCGACCATACCTCGATAAAATGACGAAAATAAAGGAAAACTAGATGAAAAGAGTTAAAATTTTGCTAAAATAATCACTTTTGTGGCTCTTTACGATCATCACTAGAAAAAATGACGAATATTAAGGCAAAATAGAGGAGAAAAAAGTAAATGTTGCTTAAATTATCCGTTTTGGTTGCTTTTTAGGATCATATTTCGATACAATGACGAAAAATAAAGACAAAATAGGGGGAAAATACTGAAAATAACTATCCATTTAAGGTGCTTATTCAAAGCAACGAAAGCAAATAAGCAATGAAAACGGATAATTTACAATCCAAGAGGTCTACTCCGGGATGTCGACTCCCGAATGACTCACGGTCTATCACCCGAGGTCTATGACCCGAGGCAAATAATTCCCAGGTCGATGACCCAAGGTTGATGACCCTAAATCAATGGCCAAAGGTCAATGACTCGAGGTCAATGACCCAAGTTCGATGACCCGAGGTCGATTACCCGAGGTCAATGACCCCAGGTCGACGACCCTAGGTCAATGACCCGAGGTCAACGACTCCAGATCGATTAACCGAAGTCGATGGCCCAAGGTCGATGACCCCAGGTCGATGACCAAAGGTCGATGACCCCAGGTCAATGACCCCATGTTGATGACCCCAGGAGATGACCCGAGGTGGATGACCAAAGGTCGATGATCCAATGTCGATGACCTGAGGTGGATGACCCAAGTCCGATGACTCCAGGTTGATGACCCCAGGTCGATGATCCCAGGTCGATGACCCCAGGTCGATGACCTCAGGTTGATGACCTCAGGTTGATGACCCCAGGTCGATGACCCCAGGTCGATGACCCCAGGTCGATGACCCCAGGTCGATGACCCCAGGTCGATGACCCAAGGTCGAAGACCCCAGGTCGAAGACCCCAGGTAGATGACCAAAGGTCGATTACCCGAGGTCGATGACACGAGGTCGATGACCCGAGGTCGATGACCCGAGGTCGATGACCCTAGGTCTATGACCCAAGGTCAATGACCCCAGGTCGATGACCCGAAGTCAATGACGCAAGGTCGATGACCCGAGGTCAATGACCCGAGGTCTATGACCCGAGGTCGATTACCCGAGGTCGATTACCTGAGGTCAATGACCCGTTGTGAATGACTCGAATTCGATGACGTGAATTCGATGACCCGAGGGTTAAGACCTTAGGTCGAGGTCAATGACCTGACGTCAATAACCCCAGGTCGATAACCCCAGGTCGAAGATCCCAGGTCGATGACCCCAGGCTAATGACCCCAGGTTGATGACCCCAGGCCAATGACCCCAGGTTGATGACCCTAGGTGAATGACCCCTAGGTCGATGACCCAAGGTCGATGACCCGAGGTCGATGACCCCAGGTCGATGACCTGAAGTCAATAACCCAAGGTCGATGACCCGAAGTCAATGACCCAAGGTCGATGACCGGAAGTCAATTACCTGAGGTCTATGACCCGAGGTCAATGACCCCAGGTCGATGATCCAAAGTCAATGCCCAAAGGTCGATGACCCCATGTCTATGACTCCAGTTCGATGACCCCAGATCGATGAGCAAAGGTCGATTACCAGAGGTCAATGACTTGAGGTCGATGACCCGAGGTCGATGACTTGAGGTTGATGACCCTAGGTAGGTGACCCGAAGTCAATGATCCCAGGTCGATGACCCCAGGTCGATGACCCCAGGTCGATGACCCCAGGTCGATGACCCCAGGTCGATGACCCCAGGTCGATGACCACACGTCGATGACCCCAGGTCGATGACCCCAGGTCGATGACCCTAGGTCGATGACCCAAGGTCGATGACTCCAGGTTGATGACCCCAGGTCGATGATCCCAGGTCGATGACCGCAGGTTGATGACCCCAGGTCGATGACCCCAGGTCGATGACCCCAGGTTGATGACCCCAGGTCGATGACCCCAGGTCGATGACCCCAGGTCGATGACCCCAGGTCGATGACCCCAGGTCGATGACCCCAGGTCGATGACCCAAGGTCGAAGAACCCAGGTCGAAGACCCCAGGTCGAAGAACCCAGGTCGAAGACCCCAGGTAGATGACCCAAGGTCGATTACCCGAGGTCGATGACCCGAGGTCGATGAACCGAGGTCGATGACCCTAGGTCTATGACCCAAGGTCAATGACCCGAGGTCAATGACCCCAGGTCGATGACCCGAAGTCAATGACGCAAGGTCGATGACCCGAGGTCAATGACCCGAGGTCTATGACCCGAGGTCGATTACCCGAGGTCGATTACCCGAGGTCAATGACCCGTTGTGAATGACTCGAATTCGATGACGTGAATTCATTGACCCGAGGGTTAAGACCTTAGGTCGAGGTCAATGACCTGACGTCAATAACCCCAGGTCGATAACCCCAGGTCGAAGATCCCAGGTCGATGACCCCAGGCTAATGACCCCAGGTTGATGACCCCAGGCCAATGACCCCAGGTTGATGACCCCAGGTGAATGACCCCTAGGTCGATGACCCAAGGTCGATGACCCGAGGTCGTGACCCGAGGTCAATGACCAGAGGTCGATGAACCCAGGTCGATGACCCGAGGTCAATGACCCGAGATCAATGACCAGAGGTCAATTACCAAGGGTCGATGACCATAAGACGATGACCCAAGGTGGATGGCCAGAGGACGATGACCTGAGGTCAATGACTCGAGATCGATGACCCGAGGTCGACGACTCGAGGTTGATGTCCCTAGGTCAATGACCAGAGGTTAATTACTCAAGGTTGATGACCCGAAGTCGATGACCCCAGGTCGATGACCCTAGGTCGATGACCCCAGGTCGATGACTCCAGGGTTATTACTCCAGGTCGATGACCACAGGTCGATGACCCCAGGTCGAAGACCCCAGGTATATGACCCAAGGTGGATTACCCGAGGTCAATGACTTGAGGTAAATTACCCCAGGTCGATGACCCGAAGACGATGACCCGAGGTGGATGACCCGAGTTCGATGACCAGAGGACAATAAACCGACGTCGATGATCCGGGTTTGATAACCAGAGGATGATGGACGGAGGTCGATGACCCGAGGTCGATGACCCGAGGTTGACGACCAGAGGTCGATGACCATAGTTTGATGACTCGAGGTCGATTGCCCGAGGTCAATGACCAAAGTCGATCTCCCGGAGTCAAAATCCCGGAGTCGACCTCCAAGCGTAAACTCCCGGAGTCGACCTCCCGGAGTCGACATTATGCAGTCGATCTCCGGTCATCGAACTTGATTCATCGACTTTGTGTCATCAATCTCGGGTCATCGACCTCGGGACATCGTCCTCTGGTAATCGACCTCGGGTATTTGACCTTGGGTCAACGACCTTTGGTCATCGACTTCAGGTCAATGAACACGGGTCATCTACCTCTGGTCAAGATAATATCGAAGAAAGAGACAGAATGAGATACTTTTAGCGATCATTGATTATTTTTGCTTGATATTAGCAAAACTTTCGTCATTTTGTCAAGATAATATCGAAAACAGCGACAAAATGGGATTATTGTATTGAAATTTTGATATTTTTTCGCTCTCGTTCAGCAAATTTTTCGTCATTTGTCAAGATAATATCGAAGAAAGCGACCAAATGGGATAAATTTAGTGAAATATTAATAAAATTGAATGTTTTGGCTCTATTTCACCATTATTTTGGGCATTGTGAAGGATAATATCGAAAAAAGTGAGGATAATTTATTCGAAATTTCAATTTTTTCCTCTATTTCGCCTTGTTTTCGTCATTTAATCTGAATATTTTCCAAAAAAGAGAGGAAAACGGATACTTTTAGCGACATTTCAATTTTTCCTACTATTTTGTCTTTATTTTTCGTCATTTTATCGAGAAATGTTCTAAATAAGCAACGAAAACGTTAAATTTTGAGAAAATTTAATTTTTTTCTCTATTTTGTCTTTCTTTTTCGTAATTTTATCGAGATATGATGGAAAAAAGCAATAAAAACAAATGATGTTTGCGAAATTTTAATTTTTCTCCTTTATTTCGCCATAATATTTGTAATTTTATCGAGATATGATCATAAAATGCAACGAAAACGGATAATTTTAGCTCAATTGCTAATTTTATCCTCTATGTTGCCTTAATTTTCATAATTTTACAAGATATTATCAAAAAAACAACGAAAACGGATAATTTTAGTAAAATATTAATTTTTTCGTCTATATTGTGTTTATTTTTCGTTTTTTTATCGAGATATGATCAAAAAAAGCAAAGCAAATGCATAATTTTAGCAAAATTCCCATTTCTTTTCTCTATTTTGAATTAATTTTCGGAATTTTATCGAGAGATGATCGTAAAGAGCCACAAAACGGATAATTTTAGCAAAATTTTAACTCTTTCATCTATTTTTCCTTCATTTATTTTTTTATTTATAGTTGAAAAATTTAAAAATAAAAATTTTTTAAAATAATTATTGCTTTTTTCGATCATATCTTAATAAAAAGACGAAAATTTGGGCGAACTAGAGGAGAAAAAATGAAATTTCGCAAAAGTCATCTGTTTTCGTTGCTTATTTCGAACGTGTTTCGAAAAAATGACAACATAAATGCAAAATAGAGGAGAAAAATTGAACTTTCGCTATAATGTTACCTTTTTGTTTCTTTTTTCGGTAATATCTAAATAATATGAGGAAAATTAAGGAAAAGAAAGAGGAATAAAAATTAAATTTCGATACAATTATTCGTTTTTGTTGCTTTTTTCGATAATATCTCGATAAAACGAGGAAAATTAAGGAAAAAAAAGGAGAATAATTGAAATTTCACTAAAATTATTCGTTTTTGTTGCTTCATTAAAAATATCCAGATAAAATGAGGAAAATTCACGAAAAAAAAAGAAATTTCGCTAAAATTATTCATTATTGTTGCTTTTTTCGATAATATCTCGATAAATCGAGTAATATTAACAAAAAAAAACAGAAAAAGAATTGAAATTATCCTTTAATTTTTCGTTCTTGTTGCTTTTATCGGTCAAATCTCGATAAAATGGGGAAAATTAAACAAAAAAAGATGAATGAAATTGAAAGTTCGCTAAATTTATTCCATTTTGTTGCTTTTTTCGGTCATATCACGATAAAACGAGGAAAATTAAGGAAGAAAAAATTGATATTTAGCTAAATTTATTCGTGTTTGTTTCTTTTTCGATATAATCTCGATTAAATTTGGAAAATAAAAGATAAAAAGGAGGAATGATATCGAAATTTCGCATAAAAATTATTCGTTTTTGTTGCATTTTTCGATAATATTTCGATAAATCGAGGAATATTAACGAAAAAAAAGAGGAAAAAAATTTAAATTTCGCTAACATTACTCGTTTTTGTTGCTTTTTTCGATCATATCTCGATAAAATGAGGAAAATAAAGGAAAAAAAAATTGAAATTTCGCTATAATTTTCCGTTTTTGTTGCGTTTTTTGGTCAAATCTCGATAAAATGAGGAAAATAAAGTAAAAAAAGAGGAATGAAATTGAAATTTCGCTAAAATTATTCGTTTTTGTTGCTTTTTTCGATCATATCACGATAAAACGAGGTAAATTAAGGAAACAAAATAGAAAGAAATTGATATTTAGCTAAAATTATTGGTTTTTGTTGCTTTTTTCGATAATATCTCGATGAAATTTTGAACATAAAGGAAAACAAAAGGAGAAAAAATTGATATTTCCCTAAAAATATTCGTTTTTGTTGCTTTTTTCGATTATATCTTAATAAAATGAGGAAAATTATGGAAAAAAAAGAGGAAAGAAATTGAAATTTCGCTTATATTATTAATTTTTGATTCTTTTTCAGATAATATCTCGCTAAAATGAAGGCAAAATAAAGGAATTGAATTTTAAATTTCGCTAAAATTATTCGTTTTCGATGCTTTTTTCGATCATATCACAAATAAAAGACGAAAATTTAGGAAAAATAGATGAAAAAAGTTGAAATTTGGCTAAAATTATGCGATTTCGTTGCTTTTTTTGGTCATATCTCGATAAAATGACAAGATAAAAGGCAACATAGACGAACGAAATTGAAATTTCGCTTAAATTACCATTTTTCGTTGCTTTTGTCGATCATTTCTCGATAAAATAACAAAACAAAAAGACAAAATAGAGAAAAAAATTGAAATTTTCCTAAAATTATATGTTTTTGTTGCTTTTTTCATCATATCTGGATAAAAAGGAGATAATTAAGGCAAAATAGAGGGGAAAAATTGAAATTTCGCAAAATATATCCGTTTTCGTTGTTTATTTTATCAAATATCGATAGAATGACGAAAAAAGACAACATTGAGGAAAAAAATAGAAAGATCGTTCAGATTATCCTTTTTCGATTCTTTATTCGACCATACCTCGATAAAATGACGAAAATAAAGGAAAACTAGATGAAAAGAGTTAAAATTTTGCTAAAATAATCACTTTTGTGGCTCTTTACGATCATCACTAGAAAAAATGACGAATATTAAGGCAAAATAGAGGAGAAAAAAGTAAATGTTGCTTAAATTATCCGTTTTGGTTGCTTTTTAGGATCATATTTCGATACAATGACGAAAAATAAAGACAAAATAGGGGGAAAATACTGAAAATAACTATCCATTTAAGGTGCTTATTCAAAGCAACGAATGCAAATAAGCAACGAAAACGGATAATTTACAATCCAAGATGTCTACTCCGGGATGTCGACTCCCGAATGACTCACGGTCTATCACCCGAGGTCTATGACCCGAGGCAAATAATTCCCAGGTCGATGACCCAAGGTTGATGACCCTAAATCAATGGCCAAAGGTCAATGACTCGAGGTCAATGACCCAAGTTCGATGACCCGAGGTCGATTACCCGAGGTCAATGACCCCAGGTCGACGACCCTAGGTCAATGACCCGAGGTCAACGACTCCAGATCGATTAACCGAAGTCGATGACCCAAGGTCGATGACCCCAGGTCGATGACCAAAGGTCGATGACCCCAGGTCAATGACCCCATGTTGATGACCCCAGGAGATGACCCGAGGTGGATGACCAAAGGTCGATGATCCAATGTCGATGACCTGAGGTGGATGACCCAAGTCCGATGACTCCAGGTTGATGACCCCAGGTCGATGATCCCAGGTCGATGACCCCAGGTCGATGACCTCAGGTTGATGACCTCAGGTTGATGACCCCAGGTCGATGACCCCAGGTCGATGACCCCAGGTCGATGACCCCAGGTCGATGACCCCAGGTCGAAGACCCCAGGTCGAAGACCCCAGGTAGATGACCAAAGGTCGATTACCCGAGGTCGATGACACGAGGTCGATGACCCGAGGTCGATGACCCGAGGTCGATGACCCTAGGTCTATGACCCAAGGTCAATGACCCCAGGTCGATGACCCGAAGTCAATGACGCAAGGTCGATGACCCGAGGTCAATGACCCGAGGTCTATGACCCGAGGTCGATTACCCGAGGTCGATTACCTGAGGTCAATGACCCGTTGTGAATGACTCGAATTCGATGACGTGAATTCGATGACCCGAGGGTTAAGACCTTAGGTCGAGGTCAATGACCTGACGTCAATAACCCCAGGTCGATAACCCCAGGTCGAAGATCCCAGGTCGATGACCCCAGGCTAATGACCCCAGGTTGATGACCCCAGGCCAATGACCCCAGGTTGATGACCCCAGGTGAATGACCCCTAGGTCGATGACCCAAGGTCGATGACCCGAGGTCGATGACCCCAGGTCGATGACCTGAAGTCAATAACCCAAGGTCGATGACCCGAAGTCAATGACCCAAGGTCGATGACCCGAAGTCAATTACCTGAGGTCTATGACCCGAGGTCAATGACCCCAGGTCGATGATCCAAAGTCAATGCCCAAAGGTCGATGACCCCATGTCTATGACTCCAGTTCGATGACCCCAGATCGATGAGCAAAGGTCGATTACCAGAGGTCAATGACTTGAGGTCGATGACCCGAGGTCGATGACTTGAGGTTGATGACCCTAGGTAGGTGACCCGAAGTCAATGATCCCAGGTCGATGACGCCAGGTCGATGACCCCAGGTCGATGACCCCAGGTCGATGACCCCAGGTCGATGACCCCAGGTCGATGACCCCAGGTCGATGACCACACGTCGATGACCCCAGGTCGATGACCCCAGGTCGATGACCCTAGGTCGATGACCCAAGGTCGATGACTCCAGGTTGATGACCCCAGGTCGATGATCCCAGGTCGATGACCGCAGGTTGATGACCCCAGGTCGATGACCCCAGGTCGATGACCCCAGGTTGATGACCCCAGGTCGATGACCCCAGGTCGATGACCCCAGGTCGATGACCCCAGGTCGATGACCCCAGGTCGATGACCCAAGGTCGATGACCCCAGGTCGATGACCCCAGGTCTAAGAACCCAGGTCGAAGACCCCAGGTAGATGACCCAAGGTCGATTACCCGAGGTCGATGACCCGAGGTCGATGACCCGAGGTCGATGACCCTAGGTCTATTACCCAAGGTCAATGACCCGAGGTCAATGACCCCAGGTGAATGACCCCTAGGTCGATGACCCAAGGTCGATGACCCGAGGTCGATGACCCGAGGTCAATGACCAGAGGTCGATGAACCCAGGTCGATGACCCGAGGTCAATGACCCGAGATCAATGACCAGAGGTCAATTACCCAGGGTCGATGACCATAAGACGATGACCCAAGGTGGATGGCCAGAGGACGATGACCTGAGGTCAATGACTCGAGATCGATGACCCGAGGTCGACGACTCGAGGTTGATGTCCCTAGGTCAATGACCAGAGGTTAATTACTCAAGGTTGATGACCCGAAGTCGATGACCCCAGGTCGATGACCCTAGGTCGATGACCCCAGGTCGATGACTCCAGGGTTATTACCCCAGGTCGATGACCACAGGTCGATGACCCCAGGTCGAAGACCCCAGGTATATGACCCAAGGTGGATTACCCGAGGTCAATGACTTGAGGTAAATTACCCCAGGTCGATGACCCGAAGACGATGACCCGAGGTGGATGACCCGAGTTCGATGACCAGAGGACAATAAACCGACGTCGATGATCCGGGTTTGATAACCAGAGGATGATGGACGGAGGTCGATGACCCGAGGTCGATGACCCGAGGTTGACGACCAGAGGTCGATGACCATAGTTTGATGACTCGAGGTCGATTGCCCGAGGTCAATGACCAAAGTCGATCTCCCGGAGTCAAAATCCCGGAGTCGACCTCCAAGCGTAAACTCCCGGAGTCGACCTCCCGGAGTCGACATTATGCAGTCGATCTCCGGTCATTGAACTTGATTCATCGACTTTGTGTCATCAATCTCGGGTCATCGACCTCGGGACATCGTCCTCTGGTAATCGACCTCGGATATTTGACCTTGGGTCAACGACCTTTGGTCATCGACTTCAGGTCAATGAGCACGGGTCATCTACCTCTGGTCAAGATAATATCGAAGAAAGAGACAGAATGAGATACTTTTAGCGATCATTGATTATTTTTGCTTGATATTAGCAAAACTTTCGTCATTTTGTCAAGATAATATCGAAAACAGCGACAAAATGGGATTATTGTATTGAAATTTTGATATTTTTTCGCTCTCGTTCAGCAAATTTTTCGTCATTTGTCAAGATAATATCGAAGAAAGCGACCAAATGGGATAAATTTAGTGAAATATTAATAAAATTGAATTTTTTGGCTCTATTTCACCATTATTTTGGGCATTGTGAAGGATAATATCGAAAAAAGTGAGGATAATTTATTCGAAATTTCAATTTTTTCCTCTATTTCGCCTTGTTTTCGTCATTTAATCTGAATATTTTCCAAAAAAGAGAGGAAAACGGATACTTTTAGCGACATTTCAAATTTTCCTACTATTTTGTCTTTATTTTTCGTCATTTTATCGAGAAATGTTCTAAATAAGCAACGAAAACGTTAAATTTTGAGAAAATTTAATTTTTTTCTCTATTTTGTCTTTCTTTTTCGTAATTTTATCGAGATATGATGGAAAAAAGCAATAAAAACAAATGATGTTTGCGAAATTTTAATTTTTCTCCTTTATTTCGCCATAATATTTGTAATTTTATCGAGATATGATCATAAAATGCAACGAAAACGGATAATTTTAGCTCAATTGCTAATTTTATCCTCTATGTTGCCTTAATTTTCATAATTTTACAAGATATTATCAAAAAAACAACGAAAACGGATAATTTTAGTAAAATATTAATTTTTTCGTCTATATTGTGTTTATTTTTCGTTTTTTTATCGAGATATGATCAAAAAAAGCAAAGCAAATGCATAATTTTAGCAAAATTCCCATTTCTTTTCTCTATTTTGAATTAATTTTCGGAATTTTATCGAGAGATGATCGTAAAGAGCCACAAAACGGATAATTTTAGCAAAATTTTAACTCTTTCATCTATTTTTCCTTCATTTATTTTTTTATTTATAGTTGAAAAATTTAAAAATAAAAATTTTTTAAAATAATTATTGCTTTTTTCGATCATATCTTAATAAAAAGACGAAAATTTGGGCGAACTAGAGAAGAGAAAATGAAATTTCGCAAAAATCATCTGTTTACGTTGCTTATTTCGATCGTATTTCGAAGAAATGACAACATAAATGCAAAAAAGAGGAGAAAAATTGAACTTTCGTTAAAATGTTACCTTTTTGTTTCTTTTTTCGGTAATATCTAAATAATATGAGGAAAATTAAGGAAAAGAAAGAGAAATAAAAATTAAATTTCGATACAATTATTCATTTTTGTTGCTTATTTCGATAATATCTCTAAAAAACTAGGAAAATTAAGGGAAAAAAGGAGAATAATTGAAATTTCGCTAAAATTATTCGTTTTTGTTGCTGCATTAAAAATGTCCAGATAAAATGAGGAAAATTCACGAAAAAAAAAGAGTAAAAAACAGAAATTTCGCTAAAATTATTCATTTTTGTTGCTTTTTTCGATAATATCTCGATAAATCGAGGAATATTAACAAAAAAAAGAGAAAAAAAATTGAAATTATCCTTTAATTTTTCGTTCTTGTTCCTTTTTTCGGTCAAATCTCGATAAAATGAGGAAAATTAAATAAAAAAGGATGAATGAAATTGAAATTTCGCTAAATTTATTCGATTTTGTTGCTTTTTTCGGTCATATCACGATAAAACGAGGAAAATTAAGGAAAAAAAATTGATATTTAGCTAAATTTATTCGTCTTTGTTTCTTTTTTCGATAATATCTCGATGAAATTTGGAAAATAAAAGATAAAAAGGAAGAATGATATCGAAATTTCGCATAAAAATTATTCGTTTTTGTTGCTTTTTTCGATAATATCTCACTTAAATAATTAAAATGAAGGAAAAAAAAAGAGAGGAAAAAATTTGTAATTTCGGTAAAATTATTAGTTATTTGATGCTTTTTACGATAATATCTCGATAAAACGAGGAAAATTAAGAAAAAAAGGAGAAAATTGAAATTTCGCTAAAATTATTCGTTTTTGTCCTTTTTTCAATAATATTTCGATAAATCGAGGAATACTTACAAAAAAAAGAGGAAAAAAATTCAAATTTTGCTAACAGTATTCGTTTTTGTTGCTTTTTTCGATCATATCTCGATAAAATGAGGAAAATGAAGGAAAAAAGAGGAAACAAATTGAAATTTCCTTTAATTTTACGTTTTTGTTGCTTTTTTCGGTCAAATCTCGATAGCATGAGAAAAATTAAGTAAAAAAAGAGGAATGAAGTTGAAATTTCGCTAAATTTATTCGTTTTTGTTGCTTTTTTTGGTTATTATCACGATAAAACGAGGAAAATTAAGGCAAAAAAATAGAATAAAATTTATATTTAGCTAAAATTATTAATTTTCATTGCTTTTTTCGAAAATATCTCGATGAAATTAGGAAAATAAACGAAAAAAAAAAGGAAAGAAATCAAAATTTCGCTAAAATTATTCGTTTTTGTTGCTTTTTCTAGATAATATCTCGATAAAATAAGGAAAATGTAGGAAAAAAAGAGGAAAAAAATTGAAATTTTGGTGAAATTATTCGTTTTTGTTGCTTTTTTCAATAATATCTCGATAAAACGAGGAAAATTAAGAAAAAAAGGAGAAAAATTCTAATTTCGCTAAAGTTATTCGTTTTTTTTGCTTTTTTCAATAAAATCCTGATAAAACGATGAAAATTAAGGAAGAAAAAGGAAAAAAATTGAAATTTCACTAAAATTATTCGTTTTTGTTGCTTTTATCGATAATATTTCGATAAATCAGGAATATTAACGAAAAAAAAGAGGAAAAAAATTGTAATTTTGCTAACATTACTCGTTTTTGTTGCTTTTTTCGATCATATCTCAATAAAATGAGGAAAATAAAGGAAAAAAAATTGAAATTTCGTTATAATTTTCAGTTTTTGTTGCTTTTATTGGTCAAATCTCGATAAAATGAGGGAAATAAAGTAAAAAAAGACGAACGAAATTGAAATTTCGCTTAAATTACCATTTTTCGTTGCTTTTGTCGATCATTTCTAGATAAAATAACAAAACAAAAAGACAAAATAGAGAAAAAATTGAAATTTTCCTAAAATTATATGCTTTTGTTGCTTTCTTAATCATATCTCGATAAAAGGAGATAAATAAGGCAAAATAGAGGGGAAAAATTGAAATTTCGCAAAATATATCCGTTTTCGTTGTTTATTTTATGAAATATCGATAGAATGACGAAAAAAGACAACATTGAGGAAAAAAATAGAAAGATCGTTAAGATTATCCTTTTTCGATTCTTTATTAGACCATGCCTCGATAAAATGACGAAAATAAAGGAAAACTAGATGAAAAGAGTTTAAATTTTGCTAAAATTATCACTTTTGTGGCTCTTTACGATCATCACTAGATAAAATGACGAATATTAAGGCAAAAAAGAGGAGAAAAAAGTAAATTTTGCTTAAATTATCCGTTTTGGTTGCTTTTAAGGATCATATTTCGATAAAATGACAAAAAATAAAGACAAAATAGGGGGAAAATATTGAAAATAAATATCCATTTAAGGTGCTTATTCAAAGCAACGAAAGCAAATAAGCAACGAAAACGGATGATTTCCAATCCAAGAGGTCGTCTCCGGGATGTCGACTCCCGGATGACTCACTGTCTATCACCCGAGGTCTATGACCCGCGGTAAATAATTCCCAGGTCGATTACCCAAGGTTCATAACCCTAAATCAATGGCCCAAGGTCAATGACTCGAGGTCAATGACCCAAGTTCGATGACCCGAGGTCGATTACCCGAGGTCAATGACCCCAGGTCGACGACCCTAGGTCAATGACCCGAGGTCAAGGACCCGAGGTCGATTACCCGAGGTCAATGACCGGAGGTCAACGACTCAGGATCGATTAACCGAAGTCGATGACCCCAGGTCGATGACCCAAGGTCGATGACCCCAGGTAAAAAACTCCAGGTCGATGACCCCAGGTCAATGACCCCAGGTTGATGACCCCAGGAGATGACCCGAGGTGGATGACCCAAGGTCGATGATCCAATGTCGATGACCCGAGGTGGATGACCCAAGGTCGATGACTCGAGGTCTATGACCCAAAGTCGATGACCCAAGGTCGATGACCCCATGTTGATGACCCCAGGTCAATAACCCCAGGTTAATGACCCCAGGTCAATGACCCCGATCGATGACCCCAGGTACATAACCCCAGGTCGATTACCAGATGTCAATTACAGGAAGTCAATGACCCGAGGTCAAAAACCCGAGGTCGAAGACCCGAGGATTATGACCCTAGGTCGATGACCCCAGGTTGATGAAACCAGGTCGATGACCCAAGGTGGATGACCCAAGGTCAATGACCCCTGGTCGAGGACCCAAGGTCAATGACCCAAGGTCCATGACCCAAAGTCGATAACGCCAGGTCGATAACCCAAGGTCGAAGACACGAGGTCGAATACCTGAGGTCGATTACCTGAGGTCAATGACCCGTGGTGAATGACTCGAGGTCGATAACCCGAGGTAAATTACCTGAGGTCAATTACACCTGGTCGATGACCCCTAATCAATAACCCAAGGTCGATGATCCCAGGTCGATGACCCTAAGTCGATGCCCCAAGTTCGATGACCCCATGTCTATGACTCCAGTTCAATGTCCCCAGGTCGATGACCAAAGTTCAATTACCAGAGGTCAATGACGTTAGGTCAATGACATGAAGTCGATGACCCGAGGTCGATGACCCTAGGTCAATGACCCGAAGTCGATGACCCAAGGTCGATGATCCCAGGTCGATGACCCAAGGTCGATTACCCCAGGTTGGTGACCCCAGGTCGATGACCCCAGGTCGATGACCCCAGGTCGATGACCCCAGGTCGATGACCGAAGGTCGATGACCCGTAGTCAATGACCCAAGGCCGATGAACAGGGTTCGATGACCCAAGGTCGAGTACCCGACGTCAATGACCCAAGGTCAATTACCCAAAGTCGATGACCCGAAGACGATGACCCGAGGTCAATGACCCGAGATCAATGACCCGAGGTCAATAACCCCAGGTGGATGACCCGAAGTCAATGCCCATAGGTCGATTAATCGAGGTCGATATCCCGAGGTCAATGACCAGAGGTCTATACCCAAGGTCGACGACGCGAAGTCAATGACACAAGGTCGATGACCCGAAGTCAATTACCCAAGGTCGATGGCCCGATGTCAATGACCTAAGGTCTATGACCCGAGGTCGATGTCCTGAGTTCGATGACCCGAGATCGATGACCCGGAATCGATTACCAGAAGTCGAGGATCTGAAGTCGATGACCGCAGGTCGATGACCACAGGCCAATGACCAGAGGTTAATTTCCCTTGGTCAATGCCCCGTGGTCAATGACCCGAAGTCATTGACTCGAGGTCGATACCCGAAGTCAATGACTCGAGGTCGATGACCCGAGGTCAATGACCCGAGGTCAATGACCAGAGGTTTATAACCCCAGGTCAATGACCCGAAGTCGATGACCCAAGGTCGATGACCCAAAGTCGATGACCCCAGGTCGATGACCCCAGGTCGATGACCCCAGGTCGATGATTACAGGTCGATGACCCCAGATCGATGACTTTAGGTCGATGACTTTAGGTCGATGACCTGAGGTCGATGACCCGAGGTCGATGACCCGAGGTCAATTACCCGAGGTCGATGACCCGAAGTTAATGACCCGAGGTCAATGACCCGATGTCAATTACCCAGGTTCGATGACCCGAAGAAGATGACCCGAGGTTGATGACCCGAGGTGGATGACCCGAGGTCGATGACCAGAGGACGATGACCCGGGGTCGATGACCAGAGGAGGATGACGTGAGGTCGATGACCCGAGGTCGATGACCAGAGTTCGATGACCCGAGGTCGATTACCCGAGGTCAATGACCCAAAGTCGATCTCCCGGAGTCAACCTCCCGGAGTCGAACTCTCGGAGTCATACTCATGGAGTCGTACTCCCGGAGTTGACCTCCCGGAGTCGACCTTGTGTCATCGGCATTTGTGTCATCAACCTCGGGTCATCGACCTCGGGTCTTCGTCCTCTGGTCATCGACTTCTGGTCAACGAGCATGGGTCATCGACCTCTGGTCAAAATAATTTCGAAAAAAGCGACAGAATGAGATAATTTTAGCGGTCATTAAATATTTTTGCTTGATATTAGCAAAATTTTCGTCATTTTTTCAGGATTATATCGAAATCAGCGACAAAATGGGATTATTGTAGCGAAATTTTGATATTTTTTCGCTCTCGTTCAGCAAATTTTTCGTCATTTGTCAAGATGATATCGAAGAAGGCGACAAAATGGGATAAATTTAGTGAAATATTAATAAAATTAAATTTTTTGGCTTATATCACCATTATTTTGGGCATGGTGAAGGATAATATCAAATAATTGACGATAATTTAAGAGAAATTTGAATATTTTTCCTCTATTTCGCCATGTTTTCGACATTTTATCGGAATATTTTCCAAAAAAGAAAAGAAAACGGATAATTTTAGCGAAATTTCTACTTTTTTCTACTATTTTGTCTTTATTTTTCGTCATTTTATCGAGAAATGTTCTAAATAAGCAACGAAAACGTTAAATTTTGCGAAATTTCAATTTTTCTCCTTTATTTTACCATAATATTCGTCATTGTATCGTGATATGATCATAAAATGCAACGAAAACGGATAATTTTAGCTTAATTGCTAATTTTATCCTCTAGTTTCCCTTAATTTTCGTAATTTTACGAGATATTATCAATAAAAAAAACGAAAAATTTTAGTAAAATATAAATTTTGTGTTTATTTTTCGTTTTTTTATCCAGATATGATCGAAAAAAGCAAAGAAAATGGATAATATTAGCAAACTTCCCATTTTTTTTTTCTCTATTTTGAATTAATTTTCGTCATTTTATCGAGAGGTGATCGTAAAAAGCCACAAAACTGATAATTTTAGCAAAATTTAAACTCTTTTCATCTGTTTTTCCTTTATTTTTTTATTTATAGTTACAAGATTTTAAAAATTAAATTTTTTTAAAATATTTATTGCTTTTTTCGATCATATCTTAATGAAAAGGCGAAAATTTGGGCGAAATAGATGAAAAAAATAGAAATTTCACTAAACCTATCCGTTTCCGTTTATTTTTTCAATCATATCTAGATAAAATGACAATATTAATGCAAAATAGAGGAGAAAAAATGAAATTTCTCTAACATTATTCGTTTTTGTTGCTTTTTTCGATCATATCTCAATAAAATGAGAATATTTAAGGAAAAAAAGAGGAAAAATAAATTATTTTCGCTAAAATTATTCGTTTTTGTTGCATTTTTCGATAATATCTCGATAAAATAAGGAAAACGAAGAAAAAAAAAGGGGTAAAGAAATTGAAATTTCGGTTAAATTATTCGTTTTTGTTGCTTTTTAAGATAATATCTCGATAAAACGAGGAAAATTAAGAAAAAAAAAAGAAAAATTGAGATTTCGCTAAAATTATTCTTTTTTTTTGCTTTTTTCAATAATATCTCGATAAAACGAAGATAATTAAGGAAGAAAAAGGAGAAAAATTTTAATTTCGGTAAAATTATTCGTTTTTGTTGCTTTTTTCGATAATATCTCGATAAAACGAGGAAAATTATGGAAAAAAAGGGAACTATTGAAATTTCGCTAAAATTATTCGTTTTTTTTTTCTTTCTTTTGTCATATCACGATAAAACGAGAAAAATTAAGGAAACAAAATACAAAAAATTGATATTTAGCTAAAATTATTCGTTTTTGTTGCTTTTTTCGGTCATATCTTGATAAAATAAGGAAAATGAAGGAAAAAAAGAGGAATAAAATTGAAATTTCGCTAACATAATTCGTTTTTATTGCTTTTGTCGACCATATCTCGATAAAATGAGGAAAATAAAGGAAAAAAGGAGGAAAATTTCCCTATAATATTAAGTTTTTGTTGCTTTTTTCGTTCGAGTCTCGATAAAATGAGGAAAATTAAGTGAAAAAAGAGGAATGAAAGAAAAACGAAAAAAATTTAAATTTCGGTAAAATTATTCGTTTTTGCTGCTTTTTTCGATAATATCTAGATGAAACGAGGAAAATTAAGGAAAAAAAGGAGAAAAATTGTAATTTCGCTAACATTATTATTCGTTTTTGTTGCTTTATTCGATAATATCCAGATATAAGGAGGAAAATTAACGAAAAAAAAGGGAAAGAAACAGAAATTTCGCTAAAATTATTCATTTTTGTTGGTTTTTTTCGATAATATCTTGATAAAAGGAGGAAAATGATGGAAAAAAAAGAGGAAAAAAATTGAAATTTCCCTTTTATTTTTCGTTTTTGTTGTTTTTTCGGTCTTATCACGATAAAACGAGGAAAATTATGGAAGAAAGAGGAAATATATATAATTTTCGCTAAAATTATTCGTTTTTGTTGCTTTTTTTCGATAATATCTCGATAAAATAAGGGAAATGAAGAAAAACAAGTGGAAAAAAATTGAAATTTCGCTAACATTATTCGTTTTTTGTTGCTTTTTTCGATCATATCTCGATAAAATGAGAATATTTAAGGAAAAAAGAGGAAAAATATATAATTTTCGCTAAAATTATTCGTTTTTGTTGCTTTTTTCGATAATATCTCGGTAGAATAAGGAAAATGAAGGAAAAAAAGAGGTAAAAAAATTGAAATTTCGGTTAAACTATTCGTTTTTGTTGCTTTTCAAGATAATATCTCGATAAAACGTGGAAAAGTAAGAAAAAAAAATTGAAATTTCGCTAAAATTATTCGTTTTGTTTGCTTTTTTCAATAATATCTCGATAAAACGAAGAAAATTAAGGAAGAAAAATCTGATGTGGCCAGCACATGACTTTCTCCATATATATAAGATGTAAATATGTATCTACGGCAGTATTTTCGAACTCTATATTCAATCTAAACTTGGAAGATAAGTGATTAATTTCTTTCATATTATCTTTGACGTCACAAACATTATAATTAATGTTTTTTGGGACATATTCGATGAAAAACGATGAAATTTGCTTTTTGCCCCAGCGCCCAGAGCGCCCACAACGTACATAATCAACAACTTCCGGTTTATCAGTATTTCACAAATAACTCCTACACAATTAGTGATACAAAAATATGTTTTAAACAAACAATATAGTAAAATACATTTACTAAAACTTTTATAAATAATAGTATATACCTAAATATGATATTTATGGAGATATTTTGAATACCGGAAATGACCATTGTAGACTGAAGCTCGTCTTCCGGTTAACCGATTTACTCCAAAAACTAATCAACTCTAACGACATCAATCGAAATACTATATATGAAATTTGGTGTTGATCCAATAAATACTTTTCATGTTAGAGCGCCCACAAAGTACATAATCAGCTACCTCCGGTTTATCAGTATTTCATGAATAACTCCTAATCAACCGGTGATACAAAAATATGTTAAATAAAAAAGTTATAGTAAACGACATTTTCTAAAACTTTTATATGGTATACAATATACCTATATATCATATTTATGGAGATATTTTGAAAACCGGAAATAAGCTTTGATGAATAAAGCTCGACTTCCGGTTAACCAATATACTCCAAAAACTAATCAGCTCTGACAGCACATACGACAGTACTATATATGAATTTTGGTATTGATACGACTAATACTTTTCACGTTAGAGCGCCCACTATCACACACACACACACACACACACACACGCACACACACACATACACACAGACATCATTCCAAAAATGGTCAAAACGTGTTCTAGGGATCTCAAAACATGTATTTCAGTTGAAATCTCGAAGTCGATTTTTTTCATGAAAACAATCCTTTCTCTATACTTCGTATATGGAGAAAGTAAAAAAGAGAAAAAATTAAATTTCGCTAAAATTATTAATTTTTGTTGCTTCATTCGATAATATCCAGATATAATGAGGAAAATTAACGAAAAAAAAGAGAAAAAAACAGAAATTTCGCTAAAATTATTCATTTTTGTTGCTTTTTACTTTCTCCATATACGAAGTATAGAGAAAGTATTGTTTTCATGAAAAAAATCGACTTCGAGATTTCAACGGAAATACATGTTTTGGGGTTCCTAGAACACGTTTTAACCATTTTTAGAATGATGTCTGTGTGTATGTGTGTGTGTGTGTGTGTGTGTGTGTGTGTGTGTGTGTGTGTGTCTGTATGTGTGTGTGTGTTAGTGGGCGCTCTAACGTAAAAACTATTGGTCGTATCAATACCAAACTTCATATATAGTACTGTGGTGTGTGCTGTCAGAGTTGATTAGTTTTTGAAGTAAATCGGTTTACCGGAAGTCGAGCTTCATTCATCAAAGCTCATTTCCGGTTTTCAATATATCTCCCTAAATATGATATATACGTATGTTGTATTAATTATAAAAGTTTTAGATAATGTAATTTTCTATAACTTTTGTATTTAACATATTTTTGTATCACCGGTTGATTAGGATTTATTCGTGAAATACCGATAAACCGGAAGTAGTTGTTATGTACTTTGTGGGCGCTCTATCATGAAAACTGTTTGTTGTATCAACACCAAATTTCATATATTGTACTTTGCTTTATGTATTTAGAGTTGATTAGTTTTTGGAGTAAATCGGTAGACCGGATGTCGAGCTTCACTCTTCAAAGCTCATTTCCGGTTTTCAAAATATCTCCATAAATATGATATTTAGGTATATACTATTCGTTATAAAAGTTTTAGAGAATAAAATTTACAATAACTTTTGCTTAAAACATATTTTTGTATCAATGATTGTTTAGGAGTTATTCATGAAATACTGATAAACCGGAAGTTGCTGAATATGTACTTCGTGGGCGCTCTGGGCTCAATGGGCGAATGACCAATTTCATCGCTTTTCATCGAACATGTCCCGAAAAACATTATTTATAATTTTTGTGACGTCAAAGATAATAATATATAAATTAATCACTTATCTTCCAAGTTTAGATGGAATATAGAGTTCGAAATTACTGTCGTAGATAAATATTTACATCTTATACATGGAGAAAGTCATGTGCTGGCCACATCAGATTTTTTCGATAATATCTCGATAAAATGAGGTAAATGATGGAAAAAAAGAGGAAAAAAATTGAAATTTCCCTATAATTTTTCGTTTTTGTAGCTTTTTTTGGTCATATCACGATAAAACGAGAAAAATTAATGAAACAAATTAGAAAAAATTGATATTATGCTAAAATTATTCGTTTTTGTTTCTTATTTCGATAATATCTCGATGAAATTTGGAACATAAAGGAAAAGAAATAGTTGAAAAAATTGATATTTCCCTAAAATTATTCCTTTTTTGTTGCTTTTTTCGATTATATCTTATTAAATGAGGAAAATTAAGGAAAAAAAAAGAGGGAAAAAATGAAATTACGCCTAAATTATTCGTTTTTGTTCCTTTTTTACTTTCTCCATATACGAAGTATAGAGAAAGTATTGTTTTCATGAAAAAATTCGACTTCGAGATTTCAACGGAAATACACGTTTTGGGGTCCCTAGAACACGTTTTGACCCTTTTCTGAATGATGTCTGTGTGTATGTGTGTGTGTGTGTGTGTGTGTGTGTGTGTGTGTGTGTGTGTGTGTATGTGTGTGTGTGATAATGGGCGTTCTAACTCGAAAACTAAAAGTCGTATCAATACCAAACTTCATATATAGTACTGTTGTGTGTGCTGTCAGAGTTGATTAGTTTTTGGAGTAAATCCGTTAACCGGAAGTCGAGCTTTATTCATTAAAGCTCATTTCCGGTTTTCAAAATATCTCCATAAATATGATATATACGTCTATTGTATTACTTATAAAAGTTTTAGATAGTATAATTTACTATAACTTTTGTATTTAACATATTTTTGTATCACCGGTTCATTAGGAGTTATTCGTGTAATTCTGATAAACCGGAAGAAGATGATTATGTACTTTGTGGGCGCTCTAACATGAAAACTATTTGTCGGATTAACACCAAATTTCATACATAGTACTTTTATTACAGTCGTTAGAGTTGATTAGTTTTTGGAGTAAATCGGCTGACCGGAAGTCGAGCTTCATTCTTCAAAGCTCATTTCCGGTTTTCAAAATATCTCCATTAATATGATATTTAGGTATATACTATTATTTATAAATGTTGTAGAAAATTTATTTTACTATAACTTTTGTATGAAACATATTTTTGCATCACTGATTGTTTAGGAGTTATCCATGAAATACTGATAAACCGGAAGTTGCTGATTATGTACGTTGTGTAAAGCTCATTTCTGGTTTTCAAAATATATCCATAAATATGAAATATTGGTATATTGTATTCCGTATAAAAGTTTTAGATAATATAATTTACTATAACTTTTGTATTTAACATATTTTTGTATAACCGGTTGATTAGGAGTTATTCGTGAAATACTGATAAACCGGTGGAAGATGATTATGTACTTTGTGGGCGCTCTAACATGAAAACTATTTGTCGGATCAACACCAAATTTCATATATAGTATTTTGGTTTGTGTCGTTAGAGTTGATTAGTTTTTGGAGTGAATCGGTTAACCGGAAGTTGAGCTTAATTCTTCAAAGCTCATTTCCGGTTTTCAAAATATCTCCATAAATATGGTATTTAGGTATATACTATTATTTTTAAAAGTTTTAGAAAATGTAATGTACTATAACTTTTGGTTGAATCATATTTTTGTATCACTGATTGTGTAGGAGTTATTCATGAAATACTGATAAACCGGAAGTTGCTGATTATGTACTTTGTGGGCGCTCTGGGCTCTATGGGCGAAAGGCCAATTTCATCGTTTTTCATCGATCATGTCCCGTAAAAATTATTTATCATGTTTTTGGCATCAAAGATAATATATAATATTAATAACTCAAATTCCAAGTTTAGATGGAATATAGAGTTCGAAATTATTGCGGTAGATAAATATTTACATCTTATATATATGGAGAAAGTCATGTGCTGGCCACATCAGATTTTTCAATCATATCTCCATATAATGTGGAAAAAAGGGAAGTAATCGAAATTTCGCTAAAATTATTCGTTTTTGATTCTTTTTTCGTTCATATCTCGATAAAATGACGAAAATCAAGGAAATAAAGTGTAAATATATTTGAAATTTAGCAAAAATTATTCGTTTTTGTTGCTTTTTTCGGTCATATCTTGATATAATGGGGAAATTTAAGGAAAAAAAGAGGATTGAAATTGAAATTTCGCTAAAATTATTCGTTTTTGTTGCTTTTCTTGATAAAATCTCGATAAAATGAGGAAAATTAAGGGAAAAAAACATAAATTTTGCTAAAATTATTCGCTTTGTTGCTTTTTTGATAAAATCTCGATAAAATGAGGAAAAATAAGGGAAAAAAGAGGAAAAAAACATAAATTTCGCTAACATTGTTCGTTTTTGTAGCTTTTTTCCATCATATCTCTATAAAATTAGGAAAATTAAGAACAAAAACAGGAATGAAATAGAAATTTCGTTAAAATTATTCGTGTTTGTTGCTTTTTTCGATAATATCTTGATAAAATGAGGAATATTAAGGAAAAAAGAGGAAAGAAATTGAAATTTCGCTAATATTATTAATTTTTGATTATTTTTCAGATAATATCTCACTAAAATGACAAAAATGAAGGCAAAATAGAGGAATTGAATTTTAAATTTCGCTAAACTTATTTGTTTTCGATGCTATTTTCGATCATATCTCAAAAAAAAGACGAAAATTTAGGCAAAATAGATGAAAAAAGTAGAAATTTGGCTAAAATTATGCGATTTCGTTGCTTTTTTGGTCATATCTCGATAAAATGACGAAATTTAAAGCAAAATAGAGGGATGAAATTTAAATTCAGCTAATATTATCCGATTCGTTGCTTTTTTCGGTGATATCTCGATAAAATGAGGAAAAATAAGGGAAAAAAGAGGAAAAAAACATAAATTTCGCTAACATTGTTCGTTTTTGTAGCTTTTTTCCATCATATCTCTATAAAATTAGGAAAATTAAGAACAAAAACAGGAATGAAATAGAAATTTCGTTAAAATTATTCGTTTTTGTTGCTTTTTTCGATAATATCTTGATAAAATGAGGAATATTAAGGAAAATAGAAGAACGAAATGAAAATTTCGCTTAAATTACATTTTTTCTTTGCTTTTGTCGATCATTTCTCGATAAAATGACAAAACAAAAAGACAAAATAGAGAAAAAAATTGAAATGTTCCTAAAATTGTATGTTTTTGTTGCTTTTTTAATCATATCTCGATAAAAAGGAGAGAATTAAGGCAAAATAGAGGGGAAAAATTGAAATTTCGCAAAATATATCCGTTTTCGTTGTTTATTTTATCATATCTCGATAGAATGACGAATAAAGACAAAATTGAGGAAAAAAGTAGAAAGATCGTTAAGATTAACCATTTTCGTTGCTTTATTCGACCATACCTCGATAAAATGACGAAAATAAAGGAAACATAGTTGAAAAGAGTTTAAATTTTGCTAAAGTTATCACTTTTGTGGCTCTTTACGATCATCACTAGATAAAATGACGAACATTAAGGCAAAATAGAGGAGAAAAAAGTAAATTTTGCTTAAATTATCCGTTTTGGTTGCTTCTTGGGTCATATTTCGATAAAATGACAAAAAAATAAAGACAAAATAGGGGGAAAATATTGAAAATAACTATCCATTTAAGGTGCTTATTCAAAGCAACGAAAGCAAATAAGCAACGAAAACGGATAATTTCCAATCCAAGAGGTCGACTCCGGGATGTCGACCGGATGACTCATGGTCTATCACCCGAGGTCTATGACCCGAGGTAAATAATTCCCAGGTCGATGACCCAAGATTGATAACCCTAAATCAATGACCCAAGGTCAATGACTCGAGGTCAATGACCCAAGTTCGATGACCCGAGGTCGATTACCCGAGGTCAATGACCCCAGGTCGACGACCCTAGGTCAATGACCCGAGGTCAAGGACCCGAGTTCGATTACCCGAGGTCAATGACCGGAGGTCAACGACTCCAGATCGATTAACCGAATCGATAACCCGAGGTCGATGACCCGAGGTCTATGACCCCAGCTTAATGACCCTTGGTTGATGACCCCGTGTTGATAACCCGAGGTCGATGACCCCAGGTTGATGACCACGATATGTGACCCCAAGTCGATGATCCCAGGTCGATTACCCGAGGTCGATTACCCGAGGTCAATGACCCTAGGTCAATGACCCTAGGTCAATGACCCGAGGACGATGACCCAAGGTTTATGACCAAAGGTCGCTGACCCCAGGTTTATGATTTCAGGTCAATGACCCAAGGTCAATAACCCGAGGACAATGACCCGATGTCTTTGACCCGAGGACGATTACCCGAGGTCAATGACCCGTTGTGAATGGCTCGAGGTCGATGACGCGAATTCGATGACCCGAGGTCGATTTCCTGAGTTCAATTACCCCAGGTCGATGACCCGAAGTCAATAACCCAAGGTCGATGACCCTAAGTCGATGCCCCAAGTTCGATGACCCCATGTCTATGACTCCAGTTCGATGACCACAGGTCGATGACCAAAGGTCGATTACCAGAGGTCAATGACTTGAGGTCGATGAGCCGAGGTCGATGACCCGAGGTTGATGACCCTAGGTCGATGACCCGAAGTCAATGATCCCAGGTCGATAACCCCAGGTCGATGACCCCAGGTCCATGACCCCAGGTCGATGACCCAAGGTTGATGACCCCAGTTCGATGACCCCAGGTCGATTACCCCAGGTCGATGACCCCAGGTAGATGACCCCAGGTCGATGACCCAAGGTCGATGACTCCAGGTCGATGACCCAAGGTCGATGACTCCAGGTCGATGACCCCAGGTCGATGACCCCAGGTCGATGACCCCAGGTCGATGACCCCAGGTCGATGACCCCAGGTCGATGACCCCAGGTTGTTGACCCCAGGTGGATGACCCAAGGTCGATGACCCCAGGTCGATAACCCCAGGTCGATGACCTCAAGTGGATGACCCGAAGTGAAGACCCGAGGTCAATTACCTCAAGTCGATGACTCGAAGTCGATGACCCGAGGTCGATGGACCTAGGTCTATGACCCATGGTCAATGACCCGAAGTAAATGACCCCAGGTCGATGACCCGAAGTCGATGACGCAAGGTCGATGACCCGAGATCAATGACCGGAGGTCTATGACCCGAGGTCGATTACCTGAGGTCTATTACCCGAGGTCAATGACCCGTGGTGTATGACTCGAATTCGATTACGTGAACTGGATGACCCGAGGGTTAAGACCTTAGGTCGATAACCCCAGGTCCAAGACCCCAGATCGATGACCCCAGGCCAATGACCCCAGGTTTATGACCCCAGGCCAATGACCCCAGGTTGATGACCCCAGGTCAATGACCCTAGGTCGATGACCCAAGGTCGATGACCAGAGGTCGATGACCAAAGTTCAATTACCCAGGGTCGATGACCCGAAGACGATGACCCAAGGTGGATGACCAAAGGACGATGACCCGAGGTCAATGACTAAGATCGATGACCCGAGGTCGACGACTCGAGGTTGATGTCCCTAGGTCAATGACCAGAGGTTAATTACTCAAGGTCGATGACCCGAAGTCGATGACCCCAGGTCGATGACCCCAGGTCGATGACTCCAGGTTTATAACCCCAGGTCGATGACCCCAGGTCGATGACCCCAGGTCGAAGACCCCAGGTATATGACCCGAGGTTGATGAACCGAGGTCAATGACTTGAGGTAAATTACCCCAGGTCGATGACCCGAAGACGATTACCCGAGGTGGATGACCCGAGTTCGATGACCAGATGACAATAAACCGACGTCGATGACCCGGGTTTGATAACCAGAGGATGATGAACCGAGGTCGATGACCCGAGGTCGATGACCCGAGGTTGACGACCAGAGTTCGATGACCATAGTTTGATGACCCGAGGTCGATTACCCGAGGTCAATTACCCAAAGTCGATCTCCCGGAGTCAACATCCCGGAGTCGACCTCCAAGCGTAAACTCCCGGAGTCGACCTCCCGGAGTCGACATTATGCAGTCGATCTCCGGTCATCGACCTTGATTCATCGACTTTGTGTCATCAATCTCGGGTCATCGACCTCGGGACATCGTCCTCTGGTCATCGACCTCGGTTATTTGACCTTGGGTCAACGACCTTTGGTCATCGACTTCAGGTCAATGAGCACGGGTCATCCACCTCTGGTCAAGATAATATCGAAAAATGAGACAGAATGAGATACTTTTAGCGATCATTGAATATTTTTGCTTGATATTAGCAAAACTTTCGTCATTTTATCAAGATAGTATAGAAAACAGCGACAAAATGGGATTATTGTAGCTAAATTTTGATATCTTTCGCTCTCGTTCAGCAAATTTTTCGTCATTTGTCAAGATAATATCGAAGAAAGCGACAAAATGGGATAAATATAGTGAAATATTAATAAAATTGAATTTTTTGCTCTATTTCACCATTATTTTGGGCATTGTGAAGGATAATATCGAAAAAAGTGAGGATAATGTATTCGAAATTTCAATTTCTCCTCTATTTCGCCTTGTTTTCGTCATTTAATCTGAATATTTTCAAAAAAGAGAGGAAAACGGTTAATTTTAGGGACATTTCAAATTTTCCTACTATTTTGTCTTTATTTTTCGTCATTTTATCGAGAAATGTTCTAAATAAGCATCGAAAACGTTAAATTTTGAGAAAATTTAATTTTTTTTTCTATTTTGTCTTTCTCTTTCGTAATTTTATCGAGATATGATGGAAAAAAGCAAGAAAAACAAATGATGTTTGCGAAATTTTAATTTTTCTCCTTTATTTCGCCATAATATTTGTCATTTTATCGAGATATGATCATAAAATGCAACGAAAACGTCTAATTTTAGCTAAATTGCTAATTTTATCCTCTATTTTGCCTTAATTTTCGTAATTTTACAAATAATTATCAAAATAACAACGAAAACGAATAATTTTAGTAATTATTAATTTTTTCGTCTATTTTGTGTTTATTTTTCGTTTTTTTATCGAGATATGATCAAAAAAAGCAAAGCAAATGGATAATTTTAGCAAAATTCCCATTTTTTTTCTCTATTTTGAATTAATTTTCGGAATTTTATCGAGAGATGATCGTAAAGAGCCACAAAACGGATAATTTTAGCAAAATTTTAACTCTTTCATCTATTTTTCCTTCATTTATTTTTTTATTTATAGTTGAAAAATTTAAAAATAAAATTTTTTTAAAATAATTATTGCTTTTTTCGATCATATCTTAATAAAAAGACGAAAATTTGGGTGAACTAGAGGAGAAAAAATGAAATTTCGCAAAAATCATCTGTTTTCGTTGCTTATTTCGATCGTGTTTCGAAAAAATGACAACATAAATGCAAAATAGAGGAGAAAAATTGAACTTTCGCTATAATGTTACCTTTTTGTTTCTTTTTTCGGTAATATCTAAATAATATGAGGAAAATTAAGGAAAAGAAAGAGGAATAAAAATTAAATTTCGATACAATTATTCGTTTTTGTTGCTTTTTTCGATAATATCTCGATAAAACGAGGAAAATTAAGGAAAAAAAAGGAGAATAATTGAAATTTCGCTAAAATTATTCGTTTTTGTTGCTTCATTAAAAATATCCAGATAAAATGAGGAAAATTCACGAAAAAAAAGAGAAAAAAAAAGAAATTTCGCTAAAATTATTCATTATTGTTGCTTTTTTCGATAATATCTCGATAAATCGATTAATATTACCAAAAAAAAAAGAAAAAGAATTGAAATTATCCTTTAATTTTTCGTTCTTGTTGCTTTTATCGGTCAAATCTCGATAAAATGGGGAAAATTAAACAAAAAAAGATGAATGAAATTGAAAGTTCGCTAAATTTATTCCATTTTGTTGCTTTTTTCGGTCATATCACGATAAAACGAGGAAAATTAAGGAAGAAAAAATTGATATTTAGCTAAAGTTATTCGTGTTTGTTTCTTTTTCGATATAATCTCGATTAAATTTGGAAAATAAAAGATAAAAAGGAGGAATGATATCGAAATTTCGCATAAAAATTATTCGTTTTTGTTGCTTTTTTCGATAATATTTCGATAAATCGAGGAATATTAACGAAAAAAAAGAGGAAAAAAATTTAAATTTCGCTAACATTACTCGTTTTTGTTGCTTTTTTCGATCATATCTCGATAAAATGAGGAAAATAAAGGAAAAAAAAATTGAAATTTCGCTATAATTTTCCGTTTTTGTTGCGTTTTTTGGTCAAATCTCGATAAAATGAGGAAAATAAAGTAAAAAAAGAGGAATGAAATTGAAATTTCGCTAAAATTATTCGTTTTTGTTGCTTTTTTCGATCATATCACGATAAAACGAGGAAAATTAAGGAAACAAAATAGAAAGAAATTGATATTTAGCTAAAATTATTGTTTTTTGTTGCTTTTTTCGATAATATCTCGATGAAATTTTGAACATAAAGGAAAAGAAAAGGAGAAAAAATTGATATTTCCCTAAAAATATTCGTTTTTGTTGCTTTTTTTCGATTATATCTTAATAAAATGAGGAAAATTATGGAAAAATAAGAGGAATGAAATTGAAATTTCGCTTATATTATTAATTTTTGATTCTTTTTCAGATAATATCTCGCTAAAATGACGAAAATGAAGGCAAAATAAAGGAATTGAATTTTAAATTTCGCTAAAATTATTCGTTTTCGATGCTTTTTTCGATCATATCACAAATAAAAGACGAAAATTTAGGAAAAATAGAGAAAAAAAATGAAATTTGGCTAAAATTATGCGATTTCGTTGCTTTTTTTGGTCATATCTCGATAAAATGACAAGATAAAAGGCAACATAGACGAACGAAATTGAAATTTCGCTTAAATTACCATTTTTCGTTGCTTTTGTCGATCATTTTTCGATAAAATAACAAAACAAAAAGACAAAATAGAGAAAAAAATTGAAATTTTCCTAAAATTATATGTTTTTGTTGCTTTTTTCATCATATCTTGATAAAAAGGAGAGAATTAAGGCAAAATAGAGGGGAAAAATTGAAATTTCGCAAAATATATCCGTTTTCGTTGTTTATTTTATCAAATATCGATAGAATGACGAAAAAAGAAAACATTGAGGAAAAAAATAGAAAGATCGTTCAGATTATCCTTTTTCGATTCTTTATTCGACCATACCTCGATAAAATGACGAAAATAAAGGAAAACTAGATGAAAAGAGTTAAAATTTTGCTAAAATAATCACTTTTGTGGCTCTTTACGATCATCACTAGAAAAAATGACGAATATTAAGGCAACATAGAGGAGAAAAAAGTAAATGTTGCTTAAATTATCCGTTTTGGTTGCTTTTTAGGATCATATTTCGATACAATGACGAAAAATAAAGACAAAATAGGGGGAAAATATTGAAAATAACTATCCATTTAAGGTGCTTATTCAAAGCAACGAAAGCAAATAAGCAACGAAAACGGATAATTTACAATCCAAGAGGTCGACTCCGGGATGTCGACTCCCGAATGACTCACGGTCTATCACCCGAGGTCTATGACCCGAGGCAAATAATTCCCAGGTCGATGACCCAAGGTTGATGACCCTAAATCAATGGCCAAAGGTCAATGACTCGAGGTCAATGACCCAAGTTCGATGACCCGAGGTCGATTACCCGAGGTCAATGACCCCAGGTCGACGACCCTAGGTCAATGACCCGAGGTCAATGACCCGAGGTCGATTACCCGAGGTCAATGACCCGAGGTCAACGACTCCAGATCGATTAACCGAAGTCGATGACCCCAGGTGGATTACCAAAGGTCGATGACCCCAGGTAAAAAACTCAAGGTCGATGACCCCAGGTCAATGACCCCAGGTTGATGACCCCAGGAGATGACCCGAGGTGGATGACCAAAGGTCGATGATCCAATGTCGATGACCTGAGGTGGATGACCCAAGGTCGATGACTCCAGGTTGATGACCCCAGGTCGATGATCCCAGGTCGATGACCCCAGGTCGATGACCCCAGGTTGATGACCCCAGGTCAATGACCCCAGGTCGATGACCCTAGGTCGATGACCCCAGGTCGATGACCCCAGGTCGATGACCCCAGGTCGATGACCCCAGGTCGATGACCCCAGGTCGAAGACCCCAGGTCGAAGACCCCAGGTAGATGACCAAAGGTCGATTACCCGAGGTCGATGACCCGAGGTCGATGACCCGAGGTCGATGACCCGAGGTCGATGACCCAAGGTCAATGACCCCAGGTCGATGACCCGAAGTCAATGACGCAAGGTCGATGATCCGAGGGTTAAGACCTTAGGTCGAGGTCAATGACCTGACGTCAATAACCCCAGGTCGATAACCCCAGGTCGAAGATCCCAGGTCGATGACCCCAGGCTAATGACCCCAGGTTGATGACCCCAGGTGAATGACCCCTAGGTGGATGACCCAAGGTCGATGACCCGAGGTCGATGACCCGAAGTCAATAACCCAAGGTCGATGACCCGAAGTCAATGACCCAAGGTCGATGACCCGAAGTCAATTACCTGAGGTCTATGACCCGAGGTCAATGACCCCAGGTCGATGATCCAATGTCAATGCCCAAAGGTCGATGACCCCATGTCTATGACTCCAGTTCGATGACCCCAGGTCAATGAGCAAAGGTCGATTACCAGAGGTCAATGACTTGAGGTCGATGACCCGAGGTCGATGACTCTAGGTTGATGACCATAGGTTGGTGACCCGAAGTCAATGATCCCAGGTCGATGACCCTAGGTCGATGACCCAAGGTCGATGACCCCAGGTCGATGACCCCAGGTCGATGACCCCAGGTCGATGACTACACGTCGATGACCCCAGGTCGATGACCCTAGGTCGATGACCCAAGGTCGATGACTCCAGGTTGATGACCCCAGGTCGATGATCCCAGGTCGATGACCCCAGGTCGATGACCACAGGTCGATGACCCCAGGTCGATGACCCCAGGTTTATGACCCAAGGTGGATTACCCGAGGTCAATGACTTGAGGTAAATTACCCCAGGTCGATGACCCGAAGACGATGACCCGAGGTGGATGACCCGAGTTCGATGACCAGAGGACAATAAACCGACGTCGATGATCCGGGTTTGATAACCAGAGGATGATGGACGGAGGTCGATGACCCGAGGTCGATGACCCGAGGTTGACGACCAGAGGTCGATGACCATAGTTTGATGACTCGAGGTCGATTGCCCGAGGTCAATGACCAAAGTCGATCTCCCGGAGTCAAAATCCCGGAGTCGACCTCCAAGCGTAAACTCCCGGAGTCGACCTCCCGGAGTCGACATTATGCAGTCGATCTCCGGTCATCGAACTTGATTCATCGACTTAGTGTCATCAATCTCGGGTCATCGACCTCGGGACATCGTCCTCTGGTAATCGACCTCGGGTATTTGACCTTGGGTCAACGACCTTTGGTCATCGACTTCAGGTCAATGAGCACGGGTCATCTACCTCTGGTCAAGATAATATCGAAGAAAGAGACAGAATGAGATACTTTTAGCGATCATTGAAAATTTTTGCTTGATATTAGCAAAACTTTCGTCATTTTGTCAAGATAATATCGAAAACAGCGACAAAATGGGATTATTGTAGCGAAATTTTGATATTTTTTCGCTCTCGTTCAGCAAATTTTTCGTCATTTGTCAAGATAATATCGAAGAAAGCGACCAAATGGGATAAATTTTGTGAAATATTAATAAATTGAATTTTTTGGCTCTATTTCACCATTATTTTGGGCATTGTGAAGGATAATATCGAAAAAAGTGAGGATAATTTATTCGAAATTTCAATTTTTTCCTCTATTTCGCCTTATTTTCGTCATTTAATCTGAATATTTTCCAAAAAAGAGAGGAAAACGGATACTTTTAGCGACATTTCAAATTTTCCTACTATTTTGTCATTATTTTTCGTCATTTTATCGAGAAATGTTCTAAATAAACAACGAAAACGTTAAATTTTGAGAAAATTTAATTTTTTTCTCTATTTTGTCTTTCTTTTTCGTAATTTTATCGAGATATGATGGAAAAAAGCAATAAAAACAAATGATGTTTGCGAAATTTTAATTTTTCTCCTTTATTTCGCCATAATATTTGTAATTTTATCGAGATATGATCATAAAATGCAACGAAAACGGATAATTTTAGCTCAATTGCTAATTTTATCCTCTATGTTGCCTTAATTTTCATAATTTTACAAGATATTATCAAAAAAACAACGAAAACGGATAATTTTAGTAAAATATTAATTTTTTCGTCTATATTGTGTTTATTTTTCGTTTTTTTATCGAGATATGATCAAAAAAAGCAAAGCAAATGCATAATTTTAGCAAAATTCCCATTTCTTTTCTCTATTTTGAATTAATTTTCGGAATTTTATCGAGAGATGATCGTAAAGAGGCACAAAACGGATAATTTTAGCAAAATTTTAACTCTTTCATCTATTTTTCCTTCATTTATTTTTTTATTTATAGTTGAAAATTTTAAAAATAAAAATTTTTTAAAAAAATGTTTGCTTTTTTCGATCATATCTTAATAAAAAGACGAAAATTTGGGCGAACTAGAGGAGAAAAAATGAAATTTCGCAAAAATCATCTGTTTACGTTGCTTATTTCGATCGTATTTCGAAAAAATGACAACATAAATGCAAAAAAGAGGAGAAAAATTGAACTTTCGCTAAAATGTTACCTTTTTGTTTCTTTTTTCGGTAATATCTAAATAATATGAGGAAAATTAAGGAAAAGAAAGAGGAATAAAAATTAAATTTCGATACAATTATTCGTTTTTGTTGCTTTTTTCGATAATATCTCGATAAAACGAGGAAAAGTAAGGGAAAAAAAGGAGAATAATTGGAATTTCGCTAAAATTATTCGTTTTTGTTGCTGCATTAAAAATATCCAGATAAAATGAGGAAAATTCACGAAAAAAAGAGTAAAAAACAGAAATTTCGCTAAAATTATTCATTTTTGTTGCTTTTTTCGATAATATCTCGATAAATCGAGGAATATTAACAAAAAAAAGAGAAAAAAAATTGAAATTATCCTTTAATTTTTCGTTCTTGTTCCTTTTTTCGGTCAAATCTCGATAAAATGAGGAAAATTAAATAAAAAAAGATGAATGAAATTGAAATTTCGCTAAATTTATTCGATTTTGTTGCTTTTTTCGGTCATATCACGATAAAACGAGGAAAATTAAGGAAAAAAAATTGATATTTAGCTAAAGTTATTCGTCTTTGTTTCTTTTTTCGATAATATCTCGATGAAATTTGGAAAATAAAAGATAAAAAGGAAGAATGATATCGAAATTTCGCATAAAAATTATTCGTTTTTGTTGCTTTTTTCGATAATATCTCACTTAAATAATTAAAATGAAGGAAAAAAAAAGAGAGGAAAAAATTTGAAATTTCGGTAAAATTATTCGTTATTTGATGCTTTTTACGATAATATCTCGATAAAACGAGGAAAATTAAGAAAAAAAGGAGAAAATTGAAATTTCGCTAAAATTATTCGTTTTTGTCCTTTTTTCAATAATATTTCGATAAATCGAGGAATATTAACAAAAAAAAGAGGAAAAAAATTCAAATTTTGCTAACAGTATTCGTTTTTGTTGCTTTTTTCGATCATATCTCGATAAAATGAGGAAAATGAAGGAAAAAAGAGGAAACAAATTGAAATTTCCTTTAATTTTACGTTTTTGTTGCTTTTTTCGGTCAAATCTCGATAACATGAGAAAAATTAAGTAAAAAAAGAGGAATGAAGTTGAAATTTCGCTAAATTTGTTCGTTTTTGTTGCTTTTTTTGGTTATTATCACGATAAAACGAGGAAAATTAAGGCAAAAAAATAGAATAAAATTTATATTTAGTTAAAATTATTAATTTTCGTTGCTTTTTTCGAAAATATCTCGATGAAATTAGGAAAATAAACGAAAAAAAGAAGGAAAGAAATCAAAATTTCGCTAAAATTATTCGTTTTTGTTGCTTTTTTTAGATAATATTTCGATAAAATAAGGAAAATGTAGGAAAAAAAGAGGAAAAAAATTGAAATTTTGGTGAAATTATTCGTTTTTGTTGCTTTTTTCAATAATATCTCGATAAAACGAGGAAAATTAAGAAAAAAAAGGAGAAAAATTCTAATTTCGCTAAAGTTATTCGTTTTTTTTTGATTTTTTCAATAAAATCCTCATAAAACGATGAAAATTAAGGAAGAAAAAGGAAAAAAATTGAAATTTCACTAAAATTATTCGTTTTTGTTGCTTTTATCGATAATATTTCGATAAATCAGGAATATTAACGAAAAAAAAGAGGAAAAAAATTGAAATTTTGCTAACATTACTCGTTTTTGTTGCTTTTTTCGATCATATCTCGATAAAATGAGGAAAATAAAGGAAAAAAAATTGAAATTTCGTTATAATTTTCCGTTTTTGTTGCTTTTATTGGTCAAATCTCGATAAAATGAGGAAAATAAAGTAAAAAAAGAGGAATGAAATTGAAATTTCGCTAAAATTATTCGTTTTTGTTGCTTTTTTCGATCATATCACGATAAAACGAGGAAAATTAAGGAAACAAAATAGACAGAAATTGATATTTAGCTAAAATTATTCGTTTTTGTTGCTTTTTTCATTAATATCTCGATGAAATTTGGAACATAAAGGAAAAAGAAATAGGAGAAAAAATTGATATTTCCCTAAAAATATTCGTTTTTGTTGCTTTTTTCGATTATATCTTAATAAAATGTGGAAAATTATGGAAAAAAAAGTGGAAAGAAATTGAAATTTCGCTAATATTATTAATTTTTGATTCTTTTTCAGATAATATCTCGCTATAATGACGAAAATGAAGGCAAAATAAAGGAATTTAATTTTAAATTTCGCTAAAATTATTCGTTTTCGATGCTTTTTTCGATCATATCTCAAATAAAAGACGAAAATTTAGGAAAAATAGATGAAAAAAGTTGAAATTTGGCTAAAATTATGCGATTTCGTTGCTTTTTTGGTCATATCTCGATAAAATGACGAAATTTAAAGCAAAATAGAGGAAAGAAATTTAAATTCCGCTAAAATTATCCGATTCGTTTCTTTTTTCGGTGATATCTCGATAAAATGACAAGATAAAAGGCAACATAGACGAACGAAATTGAAATTTCGCTTAAATTACCATTTTTCGTTGCTTTTGTCGATCATTTCTCGATAAAATAACAAAACAAAAAGACAAAATAGAGAAAAAAATTGAAATTTTCCTAAAATTATATGTTTTTGTTGCTTTTTTCATCATATCTTGATAAAAAGGAGAGAATTAAGGCAAAATAGAGGGGAAAAATTGAAATTTCGCAAAATATATCCGTTTTCGTTGTTTATTTTATCAAATATCGATAGAATGACGAAAAAAGAAAACATTGAGGAAAAAAATAGAAAGATCGTTCAGATTATCCTTTTTCGATTCTTTATTCGACCATAACTCGATTAAATGACGAAAATAAAGGAAAACTAGATGAAAAGAGTTAAAATTTTGCTAAAATAATCACTTTTGTGGCTCTTTACGATCATCACAAGAAAAAATGACGAATATTAAGGCAACATAGAGGAGAAAAAAGTAAATGTTGCTTAAATTATCCGTTTTGGTTGCTTTTTAGGATCATATTTCGATACAATGACGAAAAATAAAGACAAAATAGGGGGAAAATATTGAAAATAACTATCCATTTAAGGTGCTTATTCAAAGCAACGAAAGCAAATAAGCAACGAAAACGGATAATTTACAATCCAAGAGGTCGACTCCGGGATGTCGACTCCCGAATGACTCACGGTCTATCACCCGAGGTCTATGACCCGAGGCAAATAATTCCCAGGTCGATGACCCAAGGTTGATGACCCTAAATCAATGGCCAAAGTTCAATGACTCGAGGTCAATGACCCAAGTTCGATGACCCGAGGTCGATTACCCGAGGTCAATGACCCCAGGTCGACGACCCTAGGTCAATGACCCGAGGTCAATGACCCGAGGTCGATTACCCGAGGTCAATGACCCGAGGTCAACGACTCCAGATCGATTAACCGAAGTCGATGACCCCAGGTGGATTACCAAAGGTCGATGACCCCAGGTAAAAAACTCAAGGTCGATGACCCCAGGTCAATGACCCCAGGTTGATGACCCCAGGAGATGACCCGAGGTGGATGACCAAAGGTCGATGATCCAATGTCGATGACCTGAGGTGGATGACCCAAGGTCGATGACTCCAGGTTGATGACCCCAGGTCGATGATCCCAGGTCGATGACCCCAGGTCGATGACCCCAGGTTGATGACCCCAGGTCAATGACCCCAGGTCGATGACCCCAGGTCGATGACCCAAGGTCGATGACCCAAGGTCGATGACCCCAGGTCGAAGACCCCAGGTCGAAGACCCCAGGTAGATGACCAAAGGTCGATTACCCGAGGTCGATGACCCGAGGTCGATGACCCGAGGTCGATGACCCGAGGTCGATGACCCTAGGTCTATGACCCAAGGTCAATGACCCCAGGTCGATGACCCGAAGTCAATGACGCAAGGTCGATGACCCGAGGGTTAAGACCTTAGGTCGAGGTCAATGACCTGACGTCAATAACCCCAGGTCGATAACCCCAGGTCGAAGATCCCAGGTCGATGACCCCAGGCTAATGACCCCAGGTTGATGACCCCAGGCCAATGACCCCAGGTTGATGACCCCAGGTGAATGACCCCTAGGTGGATGACCCAAGGTCGATGACCCGAGGTCGATGACCCGAAGTCAATAACCCAAGGTCGATGACCCGAAGTCAATGACCCAAGGTCGATGACCCGAAGTCAATTACCTGAGGTCTATGACCCGAGGTCAATGACCCCAGGTCGATGATCCAATGTCAATGCCCAAAGGTAGATGACCCCATGTCTATGACTCCAGTTCGATGACCCCAGGTCGATGAGCAAAGGTCGATTACCAGAGGTCAATGACTTGAGGTCGATGACCCGAGGTCGATGACTCTAGGTTGATGACCATAGGTTGGTGACCCGAAGTCAATGATCCCAGGTCGATGACCCTAGGTCGATGACCCAAGGTCGATGACCCCAGGTCGATGACCCCAGGTCGATGACCCCAGGTCGATGACTACACGTCGATGACCCCAGGTCGATGACCCTAGGTCGATGACCCAAGGTCGATGACTCCAGGTTGATGACCCCAGGTCGATGATCCCAGGTCGATGACCCCAGGTCGATGACCACAGGTCGATGACCCCAGGTCGATGACCCCAGGTTTATGACCCAAGGTGGATTACCCGAGGTCAATGACTTGAGGTAAATTACCCCAGGTCGATGACCCGAAGACGATGACCCGAGGTGGATGACCCGAGTTCGATGACCAGAGGACAATAAACCGACGTCGATGATCCGGGTTTGATAACCAGAGGATGATGGACGGAGGTCGATGACCCGAGGTCGATGACCCGAGGTTGACGACCAGAGGTCGATGACCATAGTTTGATGACTCGAGGTCGATTGCCCGAGGTCAATGACCAAAGTCGATCTCCCGGAGTCAAAATCCCGGAGTCGACCTCCAAGCGTAAACTCCCGGAGTCGACCTCCCGGAGTCGACATTATGCAGTCGATCTCCGGTCATCGAACTTGATTCATCGACTTTGTGTCATCAATCTCGGGTCATCGACCTCGGGACATCGTCCTCTGGTAATCGACCTCGGGTATTTGACCTTGGGTCAACGACCTTTGGTCATCGACTTCAGGTCAATGAGCACGGGTCATCTACCTCTGGTCAAGATAATATCGAAGAAAGAGACAGAATGAGATACTTTTAGCGATCATTGAAAATTTTTGCTTGATATTAGCAAAACTTTCGTCATTTTGTCAAGATAATATCGAAAACAGCGACAAAATGGGATTATTGTAGCGAAATTTTGATATTTTTTCGCTCTCGTTCAGCAAATTTTTCGTCATTTGTCAAGATAATATCGAAGAAAGCGACCAAATGGGATAAATTTAGTGAAATATTAATAAATTGAATTTTTTGGCTCTATTTCACCATTATTTTGGGCATTGTGAAGGATAATATCGAAAAAAGTGAGGATAATTTATTCGAAATTTCAATTTTTTCCTCTATTTCGCCTTGTTTTCGTCATTTAATCTGAATATTTTCCAAAAAAGAGAGGAAAACGGATACTTTTAGCGACATTTCAAATTTTCCTACTATTTTGTCATTATTTTTCGTCATTTTATCGAGAAATGTTCTAAATAAACAACGAAAACGTTAAATTTTGAGAAAATTTAATTTTTTTCTCTATTTTGTCTTTCTTTTTCGTAATTTTATCGAGATATGATGGAAAAAAGCAATAAAAACAAATGATGTTTGCGAAATTTTAATTTTTCTCCTTTATTTCGCCATAATATTTGTCATTTTATCGAGATATGATCATAAAATGCTACGAAAACGGATAATTTTAGCTAAATTGCTAATTTTATCCTCTATGTTGCCTTAATTTTCATAATTTTACAAGATATTATCAAAAAAACAACGAAAACGGATAATTTTAGTAAAATATTAATTTTTTCGTCTATATTGTGTTTATTTTTCGTTTTTTTATCGAGATATGATCAAAAAAAGCAAAGCAAATGCATAATTTTAGCAAAATTCCCATTTCTTTTCTCTATTTTGAATTAATTTTCGGAATTTTATCGAGAGATGATCGTAAAGAGGCACAAAACGGATAATTTTAGCAAAATTTTAACTCTTTCATCTATTTTTCCTTCATTTATTTTTTTATTTATAGTTGAAAATTTTAAAAATAAAAATTTTTTAAAATAATTTTTGCTTTTTTCGATCATATCTTAATAAAAAGACGAAAATTTGGGCGAACTAGAGGAGAAAAAATGAAATTTCGCAAAAATCATCTGTTTACGTTGCTTATTTCGATCGTATTTCGAAAAAATGACAACATAAATGAAAAAAAGAGGAGAAAAATTGAACTTTCGCTAAAATGTTACCTTTTTGTTTCTTTTTTCGGTAATATCTAAATAATATGAGGAAAATTAAGGAAAAGAAAGAGGAATAAAAATTAAATTTCGATACAATTATTCGTTTTTGTTGCTTTTTTCGATAATATCTCGATAAAACGAGGAAAAGTAAGGGAAAAAAAGGAGAATAATTGGAATTTCGCTAAAATTATTCGTTTTTGTTGCTGCATTAAAAATATCCAGATAAAATGAGGAAAATTCACGAAAAAAAGAGTAAAAAACAGAAATTTCGCTAAAATTATTCATTTTTGTTGCTTTTTTCGATAATATCTCGATAAATCGAGGAATATTAACAAAAAAAAGAGAAAAAAAATTGAAATTATCCTTTAATTTTTCGTTCTTGTTCCTTTTTTCGGTCAAATCTCGATAAAATGAGGAAAATTAAATAAAAAAAGATGAATGAAATTGAAATTTCGCTAAATTTATTCGATTTTGTTGCTTTTTTCGGTCATATCACGATAAAACGAGGAAAATTAAGGAAAAAAAAATGATATTTAGCTAAAGTTATTCGTCTTTGTTTCTTTTTTCGATAATATCTCGATGAAATTTGGAAAATAAAAGATAAAAAGGAAGAATGATATCGAAATTTCGCATAAAAATTATTCGTTTTTGTTGCTTTTTTCGATAATATCTCACTTAAATAATTAAAATGAAGGAAAAAAAAAGAGAGGAAAAAATTTGAAATTTCGGTAAAATTATTCGTTATTTGATGCTTTTTACGATAATATCTCGATAAAACGAGGAAAATTAAGAAAAAAAGGAGAAAATTGAAATTTCGCTAAAATTATTCGTTTTTGTCCTTTTTTCAATAATATTTCGATAAATCGAGGAATATTAACAAAAAAAAGAGGAAAAAAATTCAAATTTTGCTAACAGTATTCGTTTTTGTTGCTTTTTTCGATCATATCTCGATAAAATGAGGAAAATGAAGGAAAAAAGAGGAAACAAATTGAAATTTCCTTTAATTTTACGTTTTTGTTGCTTTTTTCGGTCAAATCTCGATAACATGAGAAAAATTAAGTAAAAAAAGAGGAATGAAGTTGAAATTTCGCTAAATTTGTTCGTTTTTGTTGCTTTTTTTGGTTATTATCACGATAAAACGAGGAAAATTAAGGCAAAAAAATAGAATAAAATTTATATTTAGTTAAAATTATTAATTTTCGTTGCTTTTTTCGAAAATATCTCGATGAAATTAGGAAAATAAACGAAAAAAAGAAGGAAAGAAATCAAAATTTCGCTAAAATTATTCGTTTTTGTTGCTTTTTTTAGATAATATCTCGATAAAATAAGGAAAATGTAGGAAAAAAAGAGGAAAAAAATTGAAATTTTGGTGAAATTATTCGTTTTTGTTGCTTTTTTCAATAATATCTCGATAAAACGAGGAAAATTAAGAAAAAAAAGGAGAAAAATTCTAATTTCGCTAAAGTTATTCGTTTTTTTTTGCTTTTTTCAATAAAATCCTCATAAAACGATGAAAATTAAGGAAGAAAAAGGAAAAAAAATTGAAATTTCACTAAAATTATTCGTTTTTGTTGCTTTTATCGATAATATTTCGATAAATCAGGAATATTAACGAAAAAAAAGAGGAAAAAAATTGAAATTTTGCTAACATTACTCGTTTTTGTTGCTTTTTTCGATCATATCTCGATAAAATGAGGAAAATAAAGGAAAAAAAATTGAAATTTCGTTATAATTTTCCGTTTTTGTTGCTTTTATTGGTCAAATCTCGATAAAATGAGGAAAATAAAGTAAAAAAAGAGGAATGAAATTGAAATTTCGCTAAAATTATTCGTTTTTGTTGCTTTTTTCGATCATATCACGATAAAACGAGGAAAATTAAGGAAACAAAATAGACAGAAATTGATATTTAGCTAAAATTATTCGTTTTTGTTGCTTTTTTCATTAATATCTCGATGAAATTTGGAACATAAAGGAAAAAGAAATAGGAAAAAAAATTGATATTTCCCTAAAAATATTCGTTTTTGTTGCTTTTTTCGATTATATCTTAATAAAATGTGGAAAATTATGGAAAAAAAAGTGGAAAGAAATTGAAATTTCGCTAATATTATTAATTTTTGATTCTTTTTCAGATAATATCTCGCTATAATGACGAAAATGAAGGCAAAATAAAGGAATTTAATTTTAAATTTCGCTAAAATTATTCGTTTTCGATGCTTTTTTCGATCATATCTCAAATAAAAGACGAAAATTTAGGAAAAATAGATGAAAAAAGTTGAAATTTGGCTAAAATTATGCGATTTCGTTGCTTTTTTGGTCATATCTCGATAAAATGACGAAATTTATAGCAAAATAGAGGAAAGAAATTTAAATTCCGCTAAAATTATCCGATTCGTTTCTTTTTTCGGTGATATCTCGATAAAATGACAAGATAAAAGGCAACATAGACGAACGAAATTGAAATTTCGCTTAAATTACCATTTTTCGTTGCTTTTGTCGATCATTTCTCGATAAAATAACAAAACAAAAAGACAAAATAGAGAAAAAATTGAAATTTTCCTAAAATTATATGTTTTTGTTCCTTTTTTAATCATATCTCGATAAAAGGAGATAAATAAGGTAAAATAGAGGGGAAAAATTGAAATTTCGCAAAATATATCCGTTTTCGTTGTTTATTTTATGAAATATCGATAGAATGACGAAAAAAGACAACATTGAGGAAAAAAATAGAAAGATCGTTAAGATTATCCTTTTTCGATTCTTTATTAGACCATGCCTCGATAAAATGACGAAAATAAAGGAAAACTAGATGAAAAGAGTTTAAATTTTGCTAAAATTATCACTTTTGTGGCTCTTTACGATCATCACTAGATAAAATGACGAATATTAAGGCAAAATAGAGGAGAAAAAAGTAAATTTTGCTTAAATTATCCGTTTTGGTTGCTTTTTAGGATCATATTTCGATAAAATGACAAAAAATAAAGACAAAATAGGGGGAAAATATTGAAAATAAATATCCATTTAAGGTGCTTATTCAAAGCAACGAAAGCAAATAAGCAACGAAAACGGATGATTTCCAATCCAAGAGGTCGACTCCGGGATGTCGACTCCCGGATGACTCACGGTCTATCACCCGAGGTCTATGACCCGCGGTAAATAATTCCCAGGTCGATTACCCAAGGTCAATTACCCAAGTTCGATGACCCGAGGTCAATTACCCGAGGTCAATGACCCCAGGTCGACGACCCTAGGTCAATGACCCGAGGTCAAGGACCCGAGTTCGATTACCCGAGGTCAATGACCGGAGGTCAACGACTCAGGATCGATTAACCGAAGTCGATGACCCCAGGTCGATGACCCAAGGTCGATGACCCCAGGTAAAAAACTCCAGGTCGATGACCCCAGGTCAATGACCCCAGGTTGATGCCCCCTGGAGATGACCCGAGGTGGATGACCAAAGGTCGATAATCCAATGTCGATGACCTGAGGTGGATGACCCAAAGTTGATGACTCCAGGTCGAAGATCCCAGGTCAATGACCCCAGGCTAATGACCCCAGGTTGATGACCCCAGGCCAATGACCCCAGGTTGATGACCCCAGGTGAATGACCCCTAGTTCGATGACCCAAGGTCGATGACTCGAGGTCGATGACCCCAGGTCGATGACCCGAAGTCAATAACCCAAGGTCGATGACCCGAAGTCAATTACCTGAGGTCTATGACCCGAGGTCAATGACCCCAGGTCGATGATCCAAAGTCGATGCCCAAAGGTCGATGACCCCATGTCTATGACTCCAGTTCGATGACCCCAGGTCGATGAGCAAAGGTCGATTGCCAGAGGTCAATGACTTGAGGTCGATGACCCGAGTTCGATGACTTGAGGTTGATGACCCTAGGTAGGTGACCCGAAGTCAATGATCCCAGGTCGATGACCCCAGGTCGATGACCCCAGGTCGATGACCCCAGGTCGATGACCCCAGGTCGATGACCCCACGTCGATGGCCCCAGGTCGATTACCCCAGGTCGATGACCCTAGGTCGATGACCCAAGGTCGATGACTCCAGGTTGATGACCCCAGGTCGATGATCCCAGGTCGATGACCCCAGGTCGATGACCCCAGGTCGATGACCCCAGGTCGATGACCCCAGGTCGATGACCCCAGGTCGATGACCCCAGGTAAATGACCCCAGGTCGATGACCCCAGGTAAATGACCCCAGGTCAATGACCCAAGGTCGATGACCCCAGGTCGATGACCCCAGGTCGAAGACCCCAGGTCGAAGACCCCAGGTAGATGACCCAAGGTCGATGACCCGAGGTCGATGACCCGAGGTCGATGACCCGAGGTCGATGACCCGAGGTCGATGACCCTAGGTCTATGACCCAAGGTCAATGACCCCAGGTCGATGACCCGAAGTCAATGACGCAAGGTCGATGACCCGAGGTCAATGACCCGAGGTCTATGACCCGAGGTTGATTACCCGAGGTCGATTACCCGAGGTCAATGACCCGTTGTGAATGACTCGAATTCGATGACGTGAATTCGATGACCCGAGGGTTAAGACCTTAGGTCGAGGTCAATGACCTGACGTCAATAACCCCAGGTCGATAACCCCAGGTCGAAGATCCCAGGTCGATGACCCCAGGCTAATGACCCCAGGTTGATGACCCCCAGCCAATGACCCCAGGTTGATGACCCCAGGTGAATGACTCCTAGGTCGATGACCCAAGGTCGATGACCCGAGGTCGATGACCCGAGGTCAATGACCAGAGGTCGATGAACCCAGGTCGATGACCCGAGGTCAATGACCCGAGATCAATGACCAGAGGTCAATTACCCAGGGTCGATGACCATAAGACGATGACCCAAGGTAGATGACCAGAGGACGATGACCTGAGGTCAATGACTCGAGATCGATGACCCGAGGTCGACGACTCGAGGTTGATGTCCCTAGGTCAATGACCAGAGGTTAATTACTCAAGGTCGATGACCCGAAGTCGATGACCCCAGGTCGATGACCCCAGGTCGATGACTCCAGGGTTATAACCCCAGGTCGATGACCACAGGTCGATGACCGCAGGTCGAAGACCCCAGGTATATGACCCAAGGTGGATTACCCGAGGTCAATGACTTGAGGTAAATTACCCCAGGTCGATGACCAGAAGACGATGACCCGAGGTGGATGACCCGAGTTCGATGACCAGAGGACAATAAACCGACGTCGATGATCCGGGTTTGATAACCAGAGGATGATGGACGGAGGTCGATGACCCGAGGTCGATGACCCGAGGTTGACGACCAGAGGTCGATGACCATAGTTTGATGACTCGAGGTCGATTGCCCGAGGTCAATGACCAAAGTCGATCTCCCGGAGTCAAAATCCCGGAGTCGACCTTCAAGCGTAAACTCCCGGAGTCGACATTATGCAGTCGATCTCCGGTCATCGAACTTGATTCATCGACTTTGTGTCATCAATCTCGGGTCATCGACCTCGGGACATCGTCCTCTGGTAATCGACCTCGGGTATTTGACCTTGGGTCAACGACCTTTGGTCATCGACTTCAGGTCAATGAGCACGGGTCATCTACCTCTGGTCAAGATAATATCGAAGAAAGAGACAGAATGAGATACTTTTAGCGATCATTGAATATTTTTGCTTGATATTAGCAAAACTTTCGTCATTTTGTCAAGATAATATCGAAAACAGCGACAAAATGGGATTATTGTATTGAAATTTTGATATTTTTTCGCTCTCGTTCAGCAAATTTTTCGTCATTTGTCAAGATAATATCGAAGAAAGCGACCAAATGGGATAAATTTAGTGAAATATTAATAAAATTGAATTTTTTGCTCTATTTCACCATTATTTTGGGCATTGTGAAGGATAATATCGAAAAAAGTGAGGATAATTTATTCGAAATTTCAATTTTTTCCTCTATTTCGCCTTGTTTTCGTCATTTAATCTGAATATTTTCCAAAAAAGATAGGAAAACGGATACTTTTAGCGACATTTCAAATTTTCCTACTATTTTATCTTTATTTTTCGTCATTTTATCGAGAAATGTTCTAAATAAGCAACGAAAACGTTAAATTTTGAGAAAATTTTATTTTTTTCTCTATTTTGTCTTTCTTTTTCGTAATTTTATCGAGATATGATGGAAAAAAGCAATAAAAACAAATGATGTTTGCGAAATTTTAATTTTTCTCCTTTATTTCGCCATAATATTTGTAATTTTATCGAGATATGATCATAAAATGCAACGAAAACGGATAATTTTAGCTCAATTGCTAATTTTATCCTCTATGTTGCCTTAATTTTCATAATTTTACAAGATATTACCAAAAAAACAACGAAAACGGATAATTTTAGTAAAATATTAATTTTTTCGTCTATATTGTGTTTATTTTTCGTTTTTTTATCGAGATATGATCAAAAAAAGCAAAGCAAATGCATAATTTTAGCAAAATTCCCATTTCTTTTCTCTATTTTGAATTTATTTTCGGAATTTTATTGAGAGATGATCGTAAAGAGCCACAAAACGGATAATTTTAGCAAAATTTTAACTCTTTCATCTATTTTTCCTTCATTTATTTTTTTATTTATAGTTGAAAAATTTAAAAATAAAATTTTTTAAAAATAATTATTGCTTTTTTCGATCATATCTTAATAAAAAGACGAAAATTTGGGCGAACTAGAGGAAAAAAAATGAAATTTCGCCAAAATCATTTGTTTACGTTGCTTATTTCGATCGTATTTCGAAAAAATGACAACATAAATGCAAAAAAGAGGAGAAAAATTGAACTTTCGCTAAAATGTTACCTTTTTGTTTCTTTTTTCGGTAATATCTAAATAATATGAGGAAAATTAAGGAAAAGAAAGGGAAATAAAAATTAAATTTCGATACAATTATTCATTTTTGTTGCTTATTTCGATAATATCTCGAAAAAACTAGGAAAAGTAAGGGAAAAAAAGGAGAATAATTGAAATTTCGCTAAAATTATTCGTTTTTGTTGCTTCATTAAAAATATCCAGATAAAATGAGGAAAATTCACGAAAAAAATGAGTAAAAAACAGAAATTTCGCTAAAATTATTCATTTTTGTTGCTTTTTTCGATAATATCTCGATAAATCGAGGAATATTAACAAAAAAAAGAGAAAAAAAATTGAAATTATCCTTTAATTTTTCGTTCTTGTTCCTTTTTTCGGTCAAATCTCGATAAAATGAGGAAAATTAAATAAAAAAAGATGAATGAAATTGAAATTTCGCTAAATTTATTCGATTTTGTTGCTTTTTTCGGTCATATCACGATAAAACGAGGAAAATTAAGGAAAAAAAATTGATATTTAGCTAAAGTTATTCGTCTTTGTTTCTTTTTTCGATAATATCTCGATGAAATTTGGAAAATAAAAGATAAAAAGGAAGAATGATATCGAAATTTCGCATAAAAATTATTCGTTTTTGTTGCTTTTTTCTATAATATCTCACTTAAATAGTTAAAATGAAGGAAAAAAAAAGAGAGGAAAAAATTTTAAATTTCGGTAAAATTATTCGTTATTTGATGCTTTTTACGATAATATCTCGATAAAACGAGGAAAATTAAGAAAAAAAGGAGAAAATTGAAATTTCGCTAAAATTATTCGTTTTTGTCCTTTTTTCAATAATATTTCGATAAATCGAGGAATATTAACAAAAAAAAGAGGAAAAAAATTCAAATTTTGCTAACAGTATTCGTTTTTGTTGCTTTTTTCGATCATATCTCGATAAAATGAGGAAAATGAAGGAAAAAAGAGGAAACAAATTGAAATTTCCTTTAATTTTACGTTTTTGTTGCTTTTTTCGGTCAAATCTAGATAACATGAGAAAAATTAAGTAAAAAAAGAGGAATGAAGTTGAAATTTCGCTAAATTAATTCGTTTTTGTTGCTTTTTTTGGTTATTATCACGATAAAACGAGGAAAATTAAGGCAAAAAAATTGAATAAAATTTATATTTAGCTAAAATTATTAATTTTCGTTGCTTTTTTCGAAAATATCTCGATGAAATTAGGAAAATAAACGAAAAAAAGAAGGAAAGAAATCAAAATTTCGCTAAAATTATTCGTTTTTGTTGCTTTTTTTAGATAATATCTCGATAAAATAAGGAAAATGTAGGAAAAAAAGAGGAAAAAAATTGAAATTTTGGTGAAATTATTCGTTTTTGTTGCTTTTTTCAATAATATCTCGATAAAACGAGGAAAATTAAGAAAAAAAAGGAGAAAAATTCTAATTTCGCTAAAGTTATTCCTTTTTTTTGCTTTTTTCAATAAAATCCTGATAAAACGATGAAAATTAAGGAAGAAAAAGGAAAAAAATTGAAATTTCACTAAAATTATTCGTTTTTGTTGCTTTTATCGATAATATTTCGATAAATCAGGAATATTAACGAAAAAAAAGAGGAAAAAAATTGAAATTTCGCTAACATTACTCGTTTTTGTTGCTTTTTTCGATCATATCTCGATAAAATGAGGAAAATAAAGGAAAAAAAATTGAAATTTCGTTATAATTTTCCGTTTTTGTTGCTTTTATTGGTCAAATCTCGATAAAATGAGGAAAATAAAGTAAAAAAAGAGGAATGAAATTGAAATTTCGCTAAAATTATTCGTTTTTGTTGCTTTTTTCGATCATATCACGATAAAACGAGGAAAATTAAGGAAACAAAATAGACAGAAATTGATATTTAGCTAAAATTATTCGTTTTTGTTGCTTTTTTCGATAATATCTCGATGAAATTTGGAACATAAAGGAAAAAGAAATAGGAGAAAAAATTGATATTTACCTAAAAATATTCGTTTTTGTTGCTTTTTTCGATTATATCTTAATAAAATGTGGAAAATTATGGAAAAAAAAGTGGAAAGAAATTGAAATTTCGCTAATATTATTAATTTTTGATTCTTTTTCAGATAATATCTCGCTATAATGACGAAAATGAAGGCAAAATAAAGGAATTGAATTTTAAATTTCGCTAAAATTCTTCGTTTTCGATGCTTTTTTCGATCATATCACAAATAAAAGACGAAAATTTAGGAAAAATAGATGAAAAAAGTTGAAATTTGGCTAAAATTATGCGATTTCGTTGCCTTTTTTGGTCATATCTCGATAAAATGACAAGATAAAAGGCAACATAGACGAACGAAATTGAAATTTCGCTTAAATTACCATTTTTCGTTGCTTTTGTCGATCATTTCTCGATAAAATAACAAAACAAAAAGACAAAATAGAGAAAAAATTGAAATTTTCCTAAAATTATATGTTTTTGTTGCTTTTTTAATCATATCTCGATAAAAGGAGATAAATAAGGCAAAACAGAGGGGAAAAATTGAAATTTCGCAAAATATATCCGTTTTCGTTGTTTAATTTATGAAATATCGATAGAATGACGAAAAAAGACAACATTGAGGAAAAAAATAGAAAGATCGTTAAGATTATCCTTTTTCGATTCTTTATTAGACCATGCCTCGATAAAATGACGAAAATAAAGGAAAACTAGATGAAAAGAGTTTAAATTTTGCTAAAATTATCACTATTGTGGCTCTTTACGATCATCACTAGATAAAATTACAAAAAATAAAGACAAAATAGGGGGAAAATATTGAAAATAAATATCCATTTAAGGTGCTTATTCAAAGCAACGAAAGCAAATAAGCAACGAAAACGGATGATTTCCAATCCAAGAGGTCGACTCCGGGATGTCGACTCCCGGATGACTCACGGTCTATCACCCGAGGTCTATGACCCGCGGTAAATAATTCCCAGGTAAATTACCCAAGGTTCATAACCCTAAATCAATGGCCCAAGGTCAATGACTCGAGGTCAATGACCCAAGTTCGATGACCCGAGGTCGATTACCCGAGGTCAATGACCCCAGGTCGACGACCCTAGGTCAATGACCCGAGGTCAAGGACCCGAGGTCGATTACCCGAGGTCAATGACCGGAGGTCAACGACTCAGGATCGATTAACCGAAGTCGATGACCCCAGGTCGATGACCCAAGGTCGATGACCCCAGGTAAAAAACTCCAGGTCGATGACCCCAGGTCAATGACCCCAGGAGATGACCCGAGGTGGATGACCCAAGGTCGATGATCCAATGTCGATGACCCGAGGTGGATGACCCAAGGTCGATGACTCGAGGTCTATGTCCCAAAGTCGATGACCCAAGGTCGATGACCCCATGTTGATGACCCCAGGTCAATGACCCCAGGTCAATGACCCCGATCGATGACCCCAGGTACACAACCCCAGGTCGATTACCAGATGTCAATTACAGGAAGTCAATGACCCGAGGTCAAAAACCCGAGGTGGATGACCCGAGGATTATGACCCTAGGTCGATGACCCCAGGTTGATGAAACCAGGTCGATGACCCAAGGTGGATGACCCAAGGTCAATGACCCCTGGTCGAGGACCCAAGGTCAATGACCCAAGGTCCATGACCCAAAGTCGATAACGCCAGGTCGATATCCCAAGGTCGAAGACACGAGGTCGAATACCTGAGGTCGATTACCTGAGGTCAATGACCCGTGGTGAATGACTCGAGGTCGATAACCCGAGGTAAATTACCTGAGGTCAATTACACCTGGTCGATGACCCGTAATCAATAACCCAAGGTCGATGATCCCAGGTCGATGACATTAAGTCGATGCCCCAAGTTCGATGACCCCATGTCTATGACTCCAGTTCAATGACCCCAGGTCGATGACCAAAGTTCAATTACCCGAGGTCAATGACGTTAGGTCAATGACCCGAGGTCGATGACCCGAGGTCGATGACCCAAGGTCAATGACCCGAAGTCGATGACCCAAGGTCGATGATCCCAGGTCGATGACCCAAGGTCGATTACCCCAGGTCGGTGACCCCAGGTCGATGACCCCAGGTCGATGACCCCAGGTCGATGACCGAAGGTCGATGACCCGTAGTCGATGACCCAAGGCCGATGAACAGGGTTCGATGACCCGAGGTCGAGTACCCGACGTCAATGACCCAAGGTCAATTACCCAAAGTCGATGACCCGACGACGATGACCCGAGGTCAATGACCCGAGATCAATGACCCGAGGTCAATAACCCCAGGTGGATGACCCGAAGTCAATGCCCATAGGTCGATTAATCGAGGTCGATATCCCGAGGTCAATGACCAGAGGTCTATACCCAAGGTCGACGACGCGAAGTCAATGACCCAAGGTCGATGACCCGAAGTCAATTACCCAAGGTCGATGGCCCGATGTCAATGACCTAAGGTCTATGACCCGAGGTCTATAACCAAAAGTCAATGACTAGAGGTCAATTATCCAAGGTCGATGACCCGAGGTCGATGACCTGAGATCGATGATCCGAGGTCGATGTCCTGAGTTCGATGACCCGAGATAGATGACCCGGAATCGATTACCAGAAGTCGAGGATCTGAAGTCGATGACCGCAGGTCGATGACCACAGGCCAATGACCAGAGGTTAATTTCCCGTGGTCAATTTCCCGTGGTCAATGCCCCGTGGTCAATGTTCCGAAGTCAATGACTCGAGGTCGATACCCGAAGTCAATGACTCGAGGTCGATGACCCGAGGTCAATGACCCGAGGTCAATGACCAGAGGTTTATAACCCCAGGTCAATGACCCGAAGTCGATGACCCAAGGTCGATGACCCGAAGTCGATGACCCCAGGTCGATGACCCCAGGTCGATGACCCCAGGTCGATGATCACAGGTCGATGACCCCAGGTCGATGACTTTAGGTCGATGACTTTAGGTCGATGACTTTAGGTCGATGACCTGAGGTCGATGACCCGAGGTCGATGACCCGAGGTCAATTACCCGAGGTCGATGACCCGAAGTTAATGACCTGAGGTCTATGACCCGAGGTCTATGACTCCAGGGCAATGACCCCAGGTCGATGACCCCAGGTCGATGACCCAAAGTCGATGACCAAAGATTGATTACCAGAAGTCAATGACTGGACGTCAATGACCCGAGGTTGATGACCCTGAGGTAAATTACCCCAGGTCGATGACCCGAGGTCGATGACCTGAGAGCGATGACCCGAGGTCGATGACCCGAATTCGATGACCTGAACTCGATGACCACAGGTTGATGACCCCAGGTCAATGACCAGACGTTGATTACCCGTGGTCAATGACCCGTGGTCGATAACCTGAGGTCAATGACTCAAGGTCGATGTCCCGAGGTCGATGACCAGAGGTTAATTATCCTAGGTCGATGACCCGAAGTCGATGACCCCAGGTAGATGACCCCAGGTCGATTTCCCAGGTCGATGATCCCAGGTCGATTACCCTAGTTCGATGATTCCAGGTCGATTACCCCAGATAGATTACCCAAGGTTTATTACCCCAGGTTGATGACCCCAGTTTTATGACCCCAGGTCGAAGTCCCCAGGTCGATGACCCCAGGTCAATGACCCCAGGTCGATGACCCAAGGTCGATGACCCGAGGTCGATGACCCGGGGTCGATGACCCGAGGTCAATGACCCGATGTCAATTACCCAGGTTCGATGACCCGAAGAAGATGACCCGAGGTTGATGACCCGAGGTGGATGACCCGAGGTCGATGACCAGAGGACGATGACCCGGGGTCGATGACCAGAGGAGGATGACGTGAGGTCGATGACCCGAGGTCGATGACCAGAGTTCGATGACCCGAGGTTTATTACCCGTGGTCAATGACCCAAAGTCGATCTCCCGGAGTCGACCTCCCGGTGTCGACCTCCCGGAGTCGAACTCTCGGAGTCATACTCATGGAGTCGTACTCCCGGAGTTGACCTCCCGGAGTCGACCTTGTGTCATCGGCATTTGTGTCATCAACCTCGGGTCATCGACCTCGGGTCTCCGTCCTCTGGTCATCGACTTCTGGTCATCGACTTCTGGTCAACGAGCATGGGTCATCGACCTCTGGTCAAAATAATTTCTAAAAAAGCGACAGAATGAGATAATTTTAGCGGTCATTAAATATTTTTGCTTGATATTAGCAAAATTTTCGTCATTTTTTCAGGATTATATCGAAATCAGCGACAAAATGGGATTATTGTAGCGAAATTTTGATATTTTTTCGCTCTCGTTCAGCAAATTTTTCGTCATTTGTCAAGATGATATCGAAGAAGGCGACAAAATGGGATAAATTTAGTGAAATATTAATAAAATTAAATTTTTTGGCTTATATCACCATTATTTTGGGCATGGTGAAGGATAATATCAAATAATTGACGATAATTTAAGAGAAATTTGAATATTTTTCCTCTATTTCGCCATGTTTTCGACATTTTATCGGAATATTTTCCAAAAAAGAAAAGAAAACGGATAATTTTAGCGAAATTTCTACTTTTTTCTACTATTTTGTCTTTATTTTTCGTCATTTTATCGAGAAATGTTCTAAATAAGCAACGAAAACGTTAAATTTTGCGAAATTTCAATTTTTCTCCTTTATTTTACCATAATATTCGTCATTGTATCGTGATATGATCATAAAATGCAACGAAAACGGATAATTTTAGCTTAATTGCTAATTTTATCCTCTAGTTTGCCTTAATTTTCGTAATTTTACGAGATATTATCAATAAAAAAAACGAAAAATTTTAGTAAAATATAAATTTTGTGTTTATTTTTCGTTTTTTTATCCAGATATGATCGAAAAAAGCAAAGAAAATGGATAATATTAGCAAACTTCCCATTTTTTTTTTCTCTATTTTGAATTAATTTTCGTCATTTTATCGAGAGGTGATCGTAAAAAGCCACAAAACTGATAATTTTAGCAAAATTTAAACTCTTTTCATCTGTTTTTCCTTTATTTTTTTATTTATAGTTACAAGATTTTAAAAATTAAATTTTTTTAAAATATTTATTGCTTTTTTCGATCATATCTTAATGAAAAGGCGAAAATTTGGGCGAAATAGATGAAAAAAATAGAAATTTCACTAAACCTATCCGTTTCCGTTTATTTTTTCGATCATATCTAGATAAAATGACAATATTAATGCAAAATAGAGGAGAAAAAATGAAATTTCTCTAACATTATTCGTTTTTGTTGCTTTTTTCGATCATATCTCAATAAAATGAGAATATTTAAGGAAAAAAAGAGGAAAAATAAATTATTTTCGCTAAAATTATTCGTTTTTGTTGCATTTTTCGATAATATCTCGATAAAATAAGGAAAACGAAGAAAAAAAAAGAGGAAAAAAATTGAAATTTTGGTAAAATTATTCGTTTTTGTTGCTTTTATCCATAGTATTTCGATAAATCGAGGAATATTAACGAAAAAAAAGCGGAAAAAATTGAAATTTCGCTAACATTATTCGTTTTTTGTTGCTTTTTTCGATCATATCTCGATAAAATCAGAATATTTAAGGAAAAAAGAGGAAAAATATATCATTTTCGCTAAAATTATTCGTTTTTGTTGCTTTTTTCGATAATATCTCGATAGAATAAGGAAAATGAAGGATAAAAAGAGGTAAAAAAATTGAAATTTCGGTTAAATTATTCGTTTTTGTTGCTTTTTAAGATAATATCTCGATAAAACGAGGAAAATTAAGAAAAAAAAAAGAAAAATTGAGATTTCGCTAAAATTATTCGTTTTTTTTTGCTTTTTTCAATAATATCTCGATAAAACGAAGATAATTAAGGAAGAAAAAGGAGAAAAATTTAAATTTCGGTAAAATTATTCGTTTTTGTTGCTTTTTTCGATAATATCTCGATAAAACGAGGAAAATTATGGAAAAAAAGAGACTATTGAAATTTCGCTAAAATTATTCGTTTTTGTTTCTTTCTTTTGTCATATCACGATAAAACGAGAAAAATTAAGGAAACAAAATACAAAAAATTGATATTTAGCTAAAATTATTCGTTTTTGTTGCTTTTTTCGATAATATCTCGATGTAATTTGGAACATAAAGGAAAAGAAATAGGTGAAAAAATGAAATTACGCCTAAATTATTCGTTTTTGTTCCTTTTTTCGATCATATCTCCATCTAATGAGGAAAAAAAGGGAAGTAATCGAAATTTCGCTAAAATTATTCGTTTTTGATTCTTTTTTCGTTCATATCTCGATAAAATGAGGAAAATCAAGGAAATAAATTGGAAATATATTTGAAATTTCGCAAAAATTATTCTTTTTTGTTGCTTTTTTCGGTCATATCTTGATAAAATAAGGAAAATGAAGGAAAAAAAGAGGAATAAAATTGAAATTTCGCTAACATTATTCGTTTTTATTGCTTTTGTCGACCATATCTCGATAAAATGAGGAAAATAAAGGAAAAAAGGAGGAAAAATTGTAATTTCGCTAACATTATTATTCGTTTTTGTTGCTTTATTCGATAATATACAGATATAAGGAGGAAAATTAACGAAAAAAAAGGGAAAGAAACAGAAATTTCGCTAAAATTATTCATTTTTGTTGTTTTTTTTTCGATAATATCTTGATAAAAGGAGGAAAATGATGGAAAAAAAAGAGGAAAAAAATTGAAATTTCCCTTTTATTTTTCGTTTTTGTTGTTTTTTCGGTCTTATCACGATAAAACGAGGAAAACTAAGGAAGAAAGAGGAAAAATATATAATTTTCGCTAAAATTATTCGTTTTTGTTGCTTTTTTTCGATAATATCTCGGTAAAATAAGGGAAATGAAGAAAAAAAAGAGGAAAAAAATTGAAATTTCGCTAACATTATTCGTTTTTTGTTGCTTTTTTCGATCATATCTCGATAAAAAGAGAATATTTAAGGAAAAAAGAGGAAAAATATACAATTTTCGCTAAAATTATTCGTTTTTGTTGCTTTTTTCGATAAAATCTCGATAGAATAAGGAAAATGAAGGAAAAAAAGAGGTAAAAAAATTGAAATTTCGGTTAAACTATTCGTTTTTGTTGCTTTTCAAGATAATATCTCGATAAAACGAGGAAAAGTAAGAAAAAAAAAATTGAAATTTCGCTAAAATTATTCGTTTTTTTTGCTTTTTTCAATAATATCTCGATAAAACGAAGAAAATTTAGGAAGAAAAATCTGATGTGGCCAGCACATGACTTTCTCCATATATATTAGATGTAAATATGTATCTACGGCAGTATTTTCGAACTCTATATTCAATCTAAACTTGGAAGATAAGTGATTAATTTCTTTCATATTATCTTTGACGTCACAAACATTATAAATAATGTTTTTTGGGACATGTTCGATGAAAAACGATGAAATTTGCTTTTTGCCCCAGCGCCCAGAGCGCCCACAACGTACATAATCAACAACTTCCGGTTTATCAGTACTTCACAAATAACTCCTACACAATTAGTGATACAAAAATATGTTTTAAACAAACAATATAGTAAAATACATTTACTAAAACTTTTATAAATAATAGTATATACCTAAATATGATATTTATGGAGATATTTTGAATACCGGAAATGACCATTGTAGACTGAAGCTCGACTTCCGGTTAACCGATTTACTCCAAAAACTAATCAACTCTAACGACATCAATCGAAATACTATATATGAAATTTGGTGTTGATCCAATAAATACTTTTCATGTTAGAGCGCCAACAAAGTACATAATCAGCTACCTCCGGTTTATCAGTATTTCACGAATAACTCCTAATCAACCGGTGATACAAAAATATGTTAAATAAAAAAGTTATAGTAAACGACATTTTATAAAACTTTTATATGGTATACAATATACCTATATATCATATTTATGGAGATATTTTGAAAACCGAAAATAAGCTTTGATGAATAAAGCTCGACTTCCGGTTAACCAATATACTCCAAAAACTAATCAGCTCTGACAGCACATACGACAGTACTATATATGAATTTTGGTATTGATACGACTAATACTTTTCACGTTAGAGTGCCCACTATCACACACACACACACACACACACACACACACACATACACACAGACATCATTCCAAAAATGGTCAAAACGTGTTCTAGGGATCCCAAAACATGTATTTCCGTTGAAATCTCGAAGTCGATTTTTTTCATGAAAACAATGCTTTCTCTATACTTCGTATATGGAGAAAGTAAAAATGAGAAAAATTTAAATTTCGCTAAAATTATTCATTTTTGTTGCTTCATTCGATAATATCCAGATATAATGAGGAAAATTAACGAAAAAAAAGAGAAAAAAACAGAAATTTCGCTAAAATTATTCATTTTTGTTGCTTTTTTCGATAATATCTCGATAAAATGAGGTAAATGATGGAAAAAAAGAGGAAAAAAATTGAAATTTCCCTATAATTTTTCGTTTTTGTTGCTTTTTTTGGTCATATCACGATAAAACGAGAAAAATTATGGAAACAAATTAGAAAAAATTGATATTATGCTAAAATTATTCGTTTTTTTTCTTATTTCGATAATATCTCGATGAAATTTGGAACATAAAGGAAAAGAAATAGTTGAAAAAATTGATATTTCCCTAAAATTATTCCTTTTTTGTTGCTTTTTTCGATTATATCTTATTAAATGAGGAAAAATTAAGGAAAAAAAAGAGGGAAAAAATGAAATTACGCCTAAATTATTCGTTTTTGTTCCTTTTTTCAATCATATCTCCATATAATGTGGAAAAAAGGAAAGTAATCGAAATTTCGCTAAAATTATTCGTTTTTGATTCTTTCTTCGTTCATATCTCGATAAAATGACGAAAATCAAGGAAATAAAGTGTAAATATATTTGAAATTAAGCAAAAATTATTCGTTTTTGTTGCTTTTCTCGGTCATATCTTGATATAATGGGGAAATTTAAGGAAAAAAAGAGGATTAAAATTGAAATTTCGCTAAAATTATTCGTTTTTGTTGCTTTTCTTGATAAAATCTCGATAAAATGAGGAAAATTAAGGGAAAAAAACATAAATTTTGCTAAAATTATTCGTTTTTGTTGCTTTTTTGATAAAATCTCGATAAAATGAGGAAAAATAAGGGAAAAAAGAGGAAAAAAACATAAATTTCGCTAACATTGTTCGTTTTTTGTAGCATTTTTCCATCATATCTCTATAAAATTAGGAAAATTAAGAACAAAAACAGGAATGAAATAGAAATTTCGTTAAAATTATTCGTTTTTGATTCTTTTTTCGTTCATATCTCGATAAAATGAGGAAAATCAAGGAAATAAAGTGGAAATATATTTGAAATTTCGCAAAAATTATTCTTTTTTGTTGCTTTTTTCGGTCATATATTGATAAAATAAGGAAAATGAAGGAAAAAAAGAGGAATAAAATTGAAATTTCGCTAACATTATTCGTTTTTATTGCTTTTGTCGACCATATCTCGATAAAATGAGGAAAATAAAGGAAAAAAGGAGGAAAAAAAATTGAAATTTCCCTATAATATTAAGTTTTTGTTGCTTTTTTCGTTCTAGTCTCGATAAAATGAGGAAAATTAAGTGAAAAAAGAGGAATGAAAGAAAAACGAAAAAAATTTAAATTTCGGTAAAATTATTCGTTTTTGCTGCTTTTTTCGATAATATCTTGATAAAATGAGGAATATTAAGGAAAAAAGAGGAAAGAAATTGAAATTTCGCTAATATTATTAATTTTTGATTATTTTACAGATAATATCTCGCTAAAATGACAAAAATGAAGGCAAAATAGAGGAATTGAATTTTAAATTTCGCTAAAATTATTTGTTTTCGATGCTATTTTCGATCATATCTCAAAAAAAAGACGAAAATTTAGGAAAAATAGATGAAAAAAGTAGAAATTTGGCTAAAATTATGCGATTTCGTTGCTTTTTTTGGTCATATCTCGATAAAATGACGAAATTTAAAGCAAAATAGAGGGAAGAAATTTAAATTCCGCTAATATTATCCGATTCGTTGCTTTTTTCGGCGATATCTTGATAAAATGAGGAAAAATAAGGGAAAAAAGAGGAAAAAAACATAAATTTCGCTAACATTGTTCGTTTTTGTAGCTTTTTTCCATCATATCTCTATAAAATTAGGAAAATTAAGAACAAAAACAGATATGAAATAGAAATTTCGTTAAAATTATTCGTTTTTGTTGCTTTTTTCGATAATATCTTGATAAAATGAGGAATATTAAGGAATATAGAAGAACGAAATGAAAATTTCGCTTAAATTACATTTTTTCTTTGCTTTTGTCGATCATTTCTCGATAAAATGACAAAACAAAAAGACAAAATAGAGAAAAAAAATTGAAATGTTCCTAAAATTGTATGTTTTTGTTGCTTTTTTAATCATATCTCGATAAAAAGGAGAGAATTAAGGCAAAATAGAGGGGAAAAATTGAAATTTCGCAAAATATATCCGTTTTCGTTGTTTATTTTATCATATCTCGATAGAATGACGAACAAAGACAAAATTGAGGAAAAAAGTAGAAAGATCGTTAAGACTAACCATTTTCGTTGCTTTATTCGACCATATCTCGATAAAATGACGAAAATAAAGGAAACATAGTTGAAAAGAGTTTAAATTTTGCTAAAATTATCACTTTTGTGGCTCTTTACGATCATCACTAGATAAAATGACGAACATTAAGGCAAAATAGAGGAGAAAAAAGTAAATTTTGCTTAAATTATCCGTTTTGGTTGCTTTTTGGGTCATATTTCGATAAAATGACAAAAAAATAAAGACAAAATAGGGGGAAAATATTGAAAATAACTATCCATTTAAGGTGCTTATTCAAAGCAACGAAAGCAAATAAGCAACGAAAACGGATAATTTCCAATCCAAGAGGTCGACTCCGGGATGTCGACCGGATGACTCATGGTCTATCACCCGAGGTCTATGACCCGAGGTAAATAATTCCCAGGTCGATGACCCAAGATTGATAACCCTAAATCAATGACCCAAGGTCAATGAAACGGTGTCAATGACCCAAGTAGGATGACCCGGGGTCGATAACCCGAGGACAATGACCCCAGGTCGATGACCCTAGGTCAATGAACCGAGGTCAATGACCAGAAGTCGATTACCCGAGGTCAATGACCCGAGGTCTACGACTCCAGATCGATTAACCGAATCGATAACCCGAGGTCGATGACCCGAGGTCTATGACCCCAGCTTAATGACCCTTGGTCGATGACCCCGTGTTGATAACCCGAGGTCGATGACCCCAGGTTGATGACCCCGATATGTGACCCCAGGTCGATGATCCCAGGTCGATTACCCGAGGTCGATTACCCGAGGTCAATGACCCTAGGTCAATGACCCTAGGTCAATGACCCGAGGACGATGACCCAAGGTTTATGACCAAAGGTCGCCGACCCCAGGTTTATGATTTCAGGTCAATGACCCAAGGTCAATAACCCGAGGTCAATGACCCGATGTCTATGACCCGAGGACGATTACCCGAGGTCAATGACCCGCTGTGAATGGCTCGAGGTCGATGACGCGAATTCGATGACCCGAGGTCGATTTCCTGAGGTCAATTACCCCAGGTCGATGACCCGAAGTCAATAACCCAAGGTCGATGACCCGAAGTCAATGACCCAAGGTCGATGACCCGAAGTCAATTACCTGAGGTCTATGACCCGAGGTCAATGACCCCAGGTAGATGATCCAAAGTCGATGTCGAAAGGTCGATGACCCCATGTCTATGACTCCAGTTCAATGACCACAGGTCGATGACCAAAGGTCGATTACCAGAGGTCAATGACTTGAGGTCGATGACCTGAGGTCGATGACCCGAGGTAGATGACCCTAGGTCGATGACCCGAAGTCAATGATCCCAGGTCGATAACCCCAGGTCGATGACCCCAGGTCCATGACCCCAGGTCGATGACCCAAGGTTGATGACCCCAGTTCGATGACCCCAGGTCGATGACCCCAGGTCGATTACCCCAGGTCGATGACCCCAGGTAGATGACCCCAGGTCAATAACCCAAGGTCGATGACTCCAGGTCGATGACCCCAGGTCGATGACCCCAGGTCGATGACCCCAGGTCGATGACCCCAGGTCGATGACCCCAGGTCGATGACCCCAGGTCTATGACCCCAGGTCGATGACCCCAGGTCGATGACCCCAGGTCCATGACCCCAGGTCCATGACACGAGGTCGATGACCTGAGGTTTACGACAAAAGGTCACTGACCCCAGGTTGATGATTTCAGGTCAATGACCCCAGGTCAATATCCCGAGGTCAATGACCCGAGCTCTATGACCCGAGGACGATTACCCGAGGTCAATGACCCGTTATGAATGGCTCGAGGTCGATGACGCGAATTCGATGACCCGAGGTCGATTTTCTGAGGTCATTTACCCCAGGTCGATGACCCGAAGTCAATCACCAAAGGTCGATGACCCGAAGTCAATGACCCAAGGTCGATGACCCGAGGTCTATGACCCGAGGTCAATGACCACAGGACAATGATGCAAAGTCGATGCCCGAAGGTCGATGACCCCATGTCTATGACTCCAGTTCGATGACCCCAGATCGATGACCCCAGGTCGATGACCCCAGGTAAATGACCCAAGGTCTCTGACCCCAGGTCGATGATCCCAGGTCGATGTCCCCAGGTCGATGACCCCAGGACGATGATCCCAGGTCGATGACCCCAGGTCGATGACCCCAGGTCGATGACCCCAGGTTGTTGACCCCAGGTGGATGACCCAAGGTCGATGACCCCAGGTCGATGACCCCAGGTCGATAACCCCAGGTCGATGACCTCAAGTGGATGACCCGAAGTGAAGACCCGAGGTCAATTACCTCAAGTCGATGACTCGAAGCCGATGACCCAAGGTCGATGGCCCGATGTCAATGACCTAAGGTCTATGACCCGAGGTCTATAACCAAAAGTCAATGACTAGAGTTCAATTATCCCAGGTCGATGACCCGAGGTCGATGACCTGAGATCGATGATCCGAGGTCGATGTCCTGAGTTCGATGACCCGAGATCGATGACCCGGAATCGATTACCAGAAGTCGAGGATCTGAAGTCGATGACCGCAGGTCGATGACCACAGGCCAATGACCAGAGGTTAATTTCCCGTGGTCAATGCCCCGTAGTCAATGACCCGAAGTCAATGACTCGAGGTCGATACCCGAAGTCAATGACTCGAGGTCGATGACCCGAGGTCAATGACCCGAGGTCAATGACCAGAGGTTTATAACCCCATGTCAATGACCCGAAGTCGATGACCCAAGGTCGATGACCCGAAGTCGATGACCCCAGGTCGATGACCCCAGGTCGATGACCCCAGGTCGATGATCACAGGTCGATGACCCCAGGTCGATGACCCTAGGTCGATGACTTTAGGTCGATGACCTGAGGTCGATGACCTGAGGTCGATGACCCGAGGTCAATTACCCGAGGTCGATGACCCGAAGTTTATGACCCGAGGTCAATGACCCGATGTCAATTACCCAGGTTCGATGACCCGAAGAAGATGACCCGAGGTTGATGACCCGAGGTGGATGACCCGAGGTCGATGACCAGAGGACGATGACCCGGGGTCGATGACCAGAGGAGGATGACGTGAGGTCGATGACCCGTGGTCGATGACCAGAGTTCGATGACCCGAGGTCGATTACCCGAGGTCAATGACCCAAAGTCGATCTCCCGGAGTCGACCTCCCGGAGTCGAACTCTCGGAGTCATACTCATATAGTCGTACTCCCGGAGTTGACCTCCCGGAGTCGACCTTGTGTCATCGGCATTTGTGTCATCAACCTCGGGTCATCGACCTCGGGTCTTCGTCCTCTGGTCATCGACTTCTGGTCATCGACTTCTGGTCAACGAGCATGGGTCATCGACCTCTGGTCAAAATAATTTCGAAAAAAGCGACAGAATGAGATAATTTTAGCGGTCATTAAATATTTTTGCTTGATATTAGCAAAATTTTCGTCATTTTTTCAGGATTATATCGAAAACAGCGACAAAATGGGATTATTGTAGCGAAATTTTGATATTTTTTCGCTCTCGTTCAGCAAATTTTTCGTCATTTGTCAAGATGATATCGAAGAAGGCGACAAAATGGGATAAATTTAGTGAAATATTAATAAAATTAAATTTTTTGGCTTATATCACCATTATTTTGGGCATGGTGAAGGATAATATCAAATAATTGACGATAATTTAAGAGAAATTTGAATATTTTTCCTCTATTTCGCCATGTTTTCGACATTTTATCGGAATATTTTCCAAAAAAGAAAATAAAACGGATAATTTTAGCGAAATTTCTACTTTTTTCTACTATTTTGTCTTTATTTTTCGTCATTTTATCGAGAAATGTTCTAAATAAGCAACGAAAACGTTAAATTTTGCGAAATTTCAATTTTTCTCCTTTATTTTACCATAATATTCGTCATTGTATCGTGATATGATCATAAAATGCAACGAAAACGGATAATTTTAGCTTAATTGCTAATTTTACCCTCTAGTTTGCCTTAATTTTCGTAATTTTACGAGATATTATCAATAAAAAAAACGAAAAATTTTAGTAAAATATAAATTTTGTGTTTATTTTTCGTTTTTTTATCCAGATATGATCGAAAAAAGCAAAGAAAATGGATAATATTAGCAAACTTCCCATTTTTTTTTCTCTATTTTGAATTAATTTTCGTCATTTTATCGAGAGGTGATCGTAAAAAGCCACAAAACTGATAATTTTAGCAAAATTTAAACTCTTTTCATCTGTTTTTCCTTTATTTTTTTATTTATAGTTACAAGATTTTAAAAATTAAATTTTTTAAAAATATTTATTGCTTTTTTCGATCATATCTTAATGAAAAGGCGAAAATTTGGGCGAAATAGATGAAAAAATAGAAATTTCACTAAACCTATCCGTTTCCGTTTATTTTTTCGATCATATCTAGATAAAATGACAATATTAATGCAAAATAGAGGAGAAAAAATGAAATTTCTCTAATATTATTCGTTTTTGTTGCTTTTTTCGATCATATCTCAATAAAATGAGAATATTTAAGGAAAAAAAGAGGAAAAATAAATTATTTTCGCTAAAATTATTCGTTTTTGTTGCATTTTTCGATAATATCTCGATAAAATAAGGAAAACGAAGAAAAAAAAAGAGGAAAAAAATTGAAATTTTGGTAAAATTATTCGTTTTTGTTGCTTTTATCCATAGTATTTCGATAAATCGAGGAATATTAACGAAAAAAAAGCGGAAAAAATTGAAATTTCGCTAACATTATTCGTTTTTTGTTGCTTTTTTCGATCATATCTCGATAAAATCAGAATATTTAAGGAAAAAAGAGGAAAAATATATCATTTTCGCTAAAATTATTCGTTTTTGTTGCTTTTTTCGATAATATCTCGATAGAATAAGGAAAATGAAGGATAAAAAAGGGGTAAAAAAATTGAAATTTCGGTTAAATTATTCGTTTTTGTTGCTTTTTAAGATAATATCTCGATAAAACGAGGAAAATTAAGAAAAAAAAAAGAAAAATTGAGATTTCGCTAAAATTATTCGTTTTTTTTTGCTTTTTTCAATAATATCTCGATAAAACGAAGATAATTAAGGAAGAAAAAGGAGAAAAATTTAAATTTCGGTAAAATTATTCGTTTTTGTTGCTTTTTTCGATAATATCTCGATAAAACGAGGAAAATTATGGAAAAAAAGGGAACTATTGAAATTTCGCTAAAATTATTCGTTTTTTTTCTTTCTTTTGTCATATCACGATAAAACGAGAAAAATTAAGGAAACAAAATACAAAAAATTGATATTTAGCTAAAATTATTCGTTTTTGTTCCTTTTTTCGATCATATCTCCATCTAATGAGGAAAAAAAGGGAAGTAATCGAAATTTCGCTAAAATTATTCGTTTTTGATTCTTTTTTCGTTCATTTCTCGATAAAATGAGGAAAATCGAGGAAATAAAGTGGAAATATATTTGAAATTTCGCAAAAATTATTCTTTTTTGTTGCTTTTTTCGGTCATATCTTGATAAAATAAGGAAAATGAAGGAAAAAAAGAGGAATAAAATTGAAATTTCGCTAACATTATTCGTTTTTATTGCTTTTGTCGACCATATCTCGATAAAATGAGGAAAATAAAGGAAAAAAGGAGGAAAATTTCCCTATAATATTAAGTTTTTGTTGCTTTTTTCGTTCGAGTCTCGATAAAATGAGGAAAATTAAGTGAAAAAAGAGGAATGAAAGAAAAAAGAAAAAAATTTAAATTTCGGTAAAATTATTCGTTTTTGCTGCTTTTTTCGATAATATCTAGATGAAACGAGGAAAATTAAGGAAAAAAAGGAGAAAAATTGTAATTTCGCTAACATTATTATTCGTTTTTGTTGCTTTATTCGATAATATCCAGATATAAGGAGGAAAATTAACGAAAAAAAAGGGAAAGAAACAGAAATTTCGCTAAAATTATTCATTTTTGTTGGTTTTTTTTCGATAATATCTTGATAAAAGGAGGAAAATGATGGAAAAAAAAGAGGAAAAAAATTGAAATTTCCCTTTTATTTTTCGTTTTTGTTGTTTTTTCGGTCTTATCACGATAAAACGAGGAAAATTAAGGAAGAAAGAGGAAAAATATATAATTTTCGCTAAAATTATTCGTTTTTGTTGTTTTTTTTCGATAATATCTCGATAAAATAAGGGAAATGAAGAAAAAAAAGTGGAAAAAAATTGAAATTTCGCTAACATTATTCGTTTTTTGTTGCTTTTTTCGATCATATCTCGATAAAATGAGAATATTTAAGGAAAAAAGAGGAAAAATATATAATTTTCGCTAAAATTATTCGTTTTTGTTGCTTTTTTCGATAATATCTCGATAGAATAAGGAAAATGAAGGAAAAAAAGAGGTAAAAAAATTGAAATTTCGGTTAAACTATTCGTTTTTGTTGCTTTTCAAGATAATATCTCGATAAAACGAGGAAAAGTAAGAAAAAAAAATTGAAATTTCGCTAAAATTATTCGTTTTTTTTTGCTTTTTTCAATAATATCTCGATAAAACGAAGAAAATTAAGGAAGAAAAATCTGATGTGGCCAGCACATGACTTTCTCCATATATATAAGATGTAAATATGTATCTACGGCAGTATTTTCGAACTCTATATTCAATCTAAACTTGGAAGATAAGTGATTAATTTCTTTCATATTTTCTTTGACGTCACAAACATTATAATTAATGTTTTTTGGGACATGTTCGATGAAAAACGATGAAATTTGCTTTTTGCCCCAGCGCCCAGAGCGCCCACAACGTACATAATCAACAACTTCCGGTTTATCAGTATTTTACAAATAACTCCTACACAATTAGTGATACAAAAATATGTTTTATATAAACAATATAGTAAAATACATTTACTAAAACTTTTATAAATAATAGTATATACCTAAATATGATATTTATGGAGATATTTTGAATACCGGAAATGACCATTGTAGACTGAAGCTCGACTTCCGGTTAACCGATTTACTCCAAAAACTAATCAACTCTAACGACATCAATCGAAATACTATATATGAAATTTGGTGTTGATCCAATAAATACTTTTCATGTTAGAGCGCCCACAAAGTACATAATCAGCTACCTCCGGTTTATCAGTATTTCACGAATAACTCCTAATCAACCGGTGATACAAATATATGTTAAATAAAAAAGTTATAGTAAACGACATTTTATAAAACTTTTATATGGTATACAATATACCTATATATCATATTTATGGAGATATTTTGAAAACCGGAAATAAGCTTTGATGAATAAAGCTCGACTTCCGGTTAACCAATATACTCCAAAAACTAATCAGCTCTGACAGCACATACGATAGTACTATATATGAATTTTGGTATTTATACGACTAATACTTTTCACGTTAGAGCGCCCACTATCACACACACACACACACACACACACACACACGCACACACACACATACACACAGACATCATTCCAAAAATGGTCAAAACGTGTTCTAGGGATCCCAAAACATGTATTTCCGTTGAAATCTCGAAGTCGATTTTTTTCATGAAAACAATGCTTTCTCTATACTTCGTATATGGAGAAAGTAAAAAAGAGAAAAATTTAAATTTCGCTAAAATTATTAATTTTTGTTGCTTCATTCGATAATATCCAGATATAATGAGGAAAATTAACGAAAAAAAAGAGAAAAAAACAGAAATTTCGCTAAAATTATTCATTTTTGTTGCTTTTTTCGATAATATCTCGATAAAATGAGGTAAATGATGGAAAAAAAGAGGAAAAAAATTGAAATTTCCCTATAATTTTTCGTTTTTGTTGCTTTTTTTGGTCATATCACGATAAAACGAGAAAAATTAAGGAAACAAATTAGAAGAAATTGATATTATGCTAAAATTATTCGTTTTTGTTTCTTATTTCGATAATATCTCGATGAAATTTGGAACATAAAGGAAAAGAAATAGTTGAAAAAATTGATATTTCCCTAAAATTATTCCTTTTTTGTTGCTTTTTTCGATTATATCTTATTAAATGAGGAAAATTAAGGAAAAAAAAAGAGGGAAAAAATGAAATTACGCCTAAATTATTCGTTTTTGTTCCTTTTTTCAATCATATCTCCATATAATGTGGAAAAAAGGGAAGTAATCGAAATTTCGCTAAAATTATTCGTTTTTGATTCTTTTTTCGTTCATATCTCGATAAAATGACGAAAATCAAGGAAATAAAGTGTAAATATATTTGAAATTTAGCAAAAATTATTCGTTTTTGTTGCTTTTTTCGGTCATATCTTGATATAATGGGGAAATTTAAGGGAAAAAAGAGGATTGAAATTGAAATTTCGCTAAAATTATTCGTTTTTGTTGCTTTTCTTGATAAAATCTCGATAAAATGAGGAAAATTAAGGGAAAAAAAATAAATTTTGCTAAAATTATTCGTTTTTGTTGCTTTTTTGGTAAAATCTCGATAAAATGAGGAAAAATAAGGGAAAAAAGAGGAAGAAAACATAAATTTCGCTAACATTGTTCGTTTTTGTAGCTTTTTTCCATCATATCTCTATAAAATTAGGAAAATTAAGAACAAAAACAGGAATGAAATAGAAATTTCGTTAAAATTATTCGTTTTTGTTGCTTTTTTCGATAATATCTTGATAAAATGAGGAATATTAAGGAAAAAAGAGGAAAGAAATTGAAATTTCGCTAATATTATTAATTTTTGATTATTTTTCAGATAATATCTCGCTAAAATGACAAAAATGAAGGCAAAATAGAGGAATTGAATTTTAAATTTCGCTAAAATTATTTGTTTTCGATGCTATTTTCGATCATATCTCAAAAAAAAGACGAAAATTTAGGAAAAATAGATGAAAAAAGTAGAAATTTGGATAAAATTATGCGATTTCGTTGCTGTTTTGGTCATATCTCGATAAAATGACGAAATTTAAAGCAAAATAGAGGAAAGAAATTTAAATTCCGCTAAAATTATCCGATTCGTTTCTTTTTTCGGTGATATCTCGATAAAATGACAAGATAAAAGGCAACATAGAGGAACGAAATTGAAATTTCGCTTAAATTACCATTTTTCGTTGCTTTTGTCGATCATTTCTCGATAAAATAACAAAACAAAAAGACAAAATAGAGAAAAAAATTGAAATTTTCCTAAAATTATATGTTTTTGTTGCTTTTTTCATCATATCTTGATAAAAAGGAGAGAATTAAGGCAAAATAGAGGGGAAAAATTGAAATTTCGCAAAATATATCCGTTTTCGTTGTTTATTTTATGAAATATCGATAGAATGACGAAAAAAGACAACATTGAGGAAAAAAATAGAAAGATCGTTCAGATTATCCTTTTTCGATTCTTTATTCGACCATACCATAAAATGACGAAAATAAAGGAAAACTAGATGAAAAGAGTTAAAATTTTGCTAAAATAATCACTTTTGTGGCTCTTTACGATCATCACTAGAAAAAATGACGAATATTAAGGCAAAATAGAGGAGAAAAAAGTAAATTTTGCTTAAATTATCCGTTTTGGTTGCTTTTTAGGATCATATTTCGATACAATGACGAAAAATAAAGACAAAATAGGGGGAAAATATTGAAAATAACTATCCATTTAAGGTGCTTATTCAAAGCAACGAAAGCAAATAAGCAACGAAAACGGATAATTTACAATCCAAGAGGTCGACTCCGGGATGTCGACTCCCGAATGACTCACGGTCTATCACCCGAGGTCTATGACCCGAGGCAAATAATTCCCAGGTCGATGACCCAAGGTTGATGACCCTAAATCAATGGCCAAAGGTCAATGACTCGAGGTCAATGACCCAAGTTCGATGACCCGAGGTTGATTACCCGAGGTCAATGACCCCAGGTCGACGACCCTAGGTCAATGACCCGAGGTCAATGACCCGAGGTCGATTACCCGAGGTCAATGACCCGAGGTCAACGACTCCAGATCGATTAACCGAAGTCGATGACCCAAGGTCGATGACCCCAGGTCGATGACCAAAGGTCGATGACCCCAGGTCAATGACCCCAGGTTGATGACCCCAGGAGATGACCCGAGGTGGATGACCAAAGGTCGATGATCCAATGTCGATGACCTGAGGTGGATGACCCAAGTCCGATGACTCCAGGTTGATGACCCCAGGTCGATGATCCCAGGTCGATGACCCCAGGTCGATGACCCCAGGTTGATGACCCCAGGTCAATGACCCCAGGTCGATTACCTCAGGTCGATGACCCCAGGTCGATGACCCCAGGTCGATGACCCCAGGTCGAAGACCCCAGGTCGAAGACCCCAGGTAGATGACCAAAGGTCGATTACCCGAGGTCGATTTCACGAGGTCGATGACCCGAGGTCGATGACCCTAGGTCTATGACCCAAGGTCAATGACCCCAGGTCGATGACCCGAAGTCAATGACGCAAGGTCGATGACCCGAGGTCAATGACCGAAGGTCTATGACCCGAGGTCGATTACCCGAGGTCGATTACCCGAGGTCAATGACCCGTTGTGAATGACTCGAATTCGATGACGTGAATTCGATGACCCGAGGGTTAAGACCTTAGGTCGAGGTCAATGACCTGACGTCAATAACCCCAGGTCGATAACCCCAGGTCGAAGATCCCAGGTCGATGACCCCAGGCTAATGACCCCAGGTCGATGACCCCAGGTTGATGACCCCAGGTCAATGACCCCAGGTCGATGACCCCAGGTCGATGACCCCAGGTCGATGACCCCAGGTCGATGACCCCAGGTCGATGACCCAAGGTCGATGACCCCAGGTCGATGACCCCAGGTCGAAGAACCCAGGTCGAAGACCCCAGGTAGATGACCCAAGGTCGATTACCCGAGGTCGATGACCCGAGGTCGATGACCCGAGGTCGATGACCCTAGGTATATGACCCAAGGTCAATGACCCGAGGTCAATGACCCCAGGTCGATGACCCGAAGTCAATGACGCAAGGTCGATGACCCGAGGTCAATGACCCGAGGTCTATGACCCGAGGTCGATTGCCCAAGGTCGATTACCCGAGGTCAATGACCCGTTATGAATGACTCGAATTCGATGACGTGAATTCATTGACCCGAGGGTTAAGACCTTAGATCGAGGTCAATGACCTGACGTCAATAACCCCAGGTCGATAACCCCAGGTCGAAGATCCCAGGTCGATGACCCCAGGCTAATGACCCCAGGTTGATGACCCCAGGCCAATGACCCCAGGTTGATGACCCCAGGTGAATGACCCCTAGGTCGATGACCCAAGGTCGATGACCCGAGGTCGATGACCCGAGGTCAATGACCAGAGGTCGATGAACCCAGGTCGATGACCCGAGGTCAAGGACCCGAGATCAATGACCAGAGGTCAATTATCCAGGGTCGATGACCATAAGACGATGACCCAAGGCGGATGGTCAGAGGACGATGACCTGAGGTCAATGACTCGAGATCGATGACCCGAGGTCGACGACTCGAGGTTGATGTCCCTAGGTCAATGACCACAGGTTAATTACTCAAGGTCGATGACCCGAAGTCGATGACCCCAGGTCGATGACCCTAGGTCGATGACCCCAGGTCGATGACTCCAGGGTTATTACCCCAGATCGATGACCACAGGTCGATGACCCCAGGTCGAAGACCCCAGGTATATGACCCAAGGTGGATTACCCGAGGTCAATGACTTGAGGTAAATTACCCCAGGTCGATGACCCAAAGACGATGACCCGAGGTGGATGACCCGAGTTCGATGACCAGATGACAATAAACCGACGTCGATGATCCGGGTTTGATAACCAGAGGATGATGGACGGAGGTCGATGACCCGAGGTCGATGACCCGAGGTTGACGACCAGAGGTCGATGACCATAGTTTGATGACTCGAGGTCGATTGCCCGAGGTCAATGACCAAAGTCGATCTCCCGGAGTCAAAATCCCGGAGTCGACCTCCAAGCGTAAACTCTCGGAGTCCCACCTCCCGGAGTCGACATTATGCAGTCGATCTCCGGTCATCGAACTTAATTCATCGACTTTGTGTCATCAATCTCGGGTCATCGACCTCGGGACATCGTCCTCTTTTAATCGACCTCGGGTATTTGACCTTGGGTCAACGACCTTTGGTCATCGACTTCAGGTCAATGAGCACGGGTCATCTACCTCTGGTCAAGATAATATCGAAGAAAGAGACAGAATGAGATACTTTTAGCGATCATTGAAAATTTTTGCTTGATATTAGCAAAACTTTCGTCATTTTGTCAAGATAATATCGAAAACAGCGACAAAATGGGATTATTGTAGCGAAATTTTGATATTTTTCGCTCTCGTTGAGCAAATTTTTCGTCATTTGTCAAGATAATATCGAAGAAAGCGACCAAATGGGATAAATTTAGTGAAATATTAATAAAATTGAATTTTTTGGCTCTATTTCACCATTATTTTGGGCATTGTGAAGGATAATATCGAAAAAAGTGAGGATAATTTATTCGAAATTTCAATTTTTTCCTCTATTTCGCCTTGTTTTCGTCATTTAATCTGAATATTTTCCAAAAAAGAGAGGAAAACGGATACTTTTAGCGACATTTCAAATTTTCCTACTATTTTGTCTTTATTTTTCGTCATTTTATCGAGAAATGTTCTAAATAAGCAACGAAAACGTTAAATTTTGAGAAAATTTAATTTTTTTCTCTATTTTGTCTTTCTTTTTCGTAATTTTATCGAGATATGATGGAAAAAAGCAATAAAAACAAATGATGTTTGCGAAATTTTAATTTTTCTCCTTTATTTCGCCATAATATTTGTCATTTTATCGAGATATGATCATAAAATGCTACGAAAACGGATAATTGTAGCTAAATTGCTAATTTTATCCTCTATGTTGCCTTAATTTTCATAATTTTACAAGATATTATCAAAAAAACAACGAAAACGGATAATTTTAGTAAAATATTAATTTTTTCGTCTATATTGTGTTTATTTTTCGTTTTTTTATCGAGATATGATCAAAAAAAGCAAAGCAAATGCATAATTTTAGCAAAATTCCCATTTCTTTTCTCTATTTTGAATTAATTTTCGGAATTTTATCGAGAGATGATCGTAAAGAGCCACAAAACGGATAATTTTAGCAAAATTTTAACTCTTTCATCTATTTTTCCTTCATTTATTTTTTTATTTATAGTTGAAAAATTTAAAAATAAAAATTTTTTAAAATAATTATTGCTTTTTTCGATCATATCTTAATAAAAAGACGAAAATTTGGGCGAACTAGAGGAGAAAAAATGAAATTTCGCAAAAATCATCTGTTTACGTTGCTTATTTCGATCGTATTTCGAAGAAATGACAACATAAATGCAAAAAAGAGGAGAAAAATTGAACTTTCGTTAAAATGTTACCTTTTTGTTTCTTTTTTCGGTAATATCTAAATAATATGAGGAAAATTAAGGAAAAGAAAGAGAAATAAAAATTAAATTTCGATACAATTATTCATTTTTGTTGCTTATTTCGATAATATCTCTAAAAAACTAGGAAAATTAAGGGAAAAAAGGAGAATAATTGAAATTTCGCTAAAATTATTCGTTTTTGTTGCTGCATTAAAAATATCCAGATAAAATGAGGAAAATTCACGAAAAAAAAGAGAAAAAAAATTGAAATTATCCTTTAATTTTTCGTTCTTGTTCCTTTTTTCGGTCAAATCTCGATAAAATGAGGAAAATTAAATAAAAAAAGATGAATGAAATTGAAATTTCGCTAAATTTATTCGATTTTGTTGCTTTTTTCGGTCATATCACGATAAAACGAGGAAAATTAAGGAAAAAAAATTGATATTTAGCTAAAGTTATTCGTCTTTGTTTCTTTTTTCGATAATATCTCGATGAAATTTGGAAAATAAAAGATAAAAAGGAAGAATGATATCGAAATTTCGCATAAAAATTATTCGTTTTTGTTGCTTTTTTCGATAATATCTCACTTAAATAATTAAAATGAAGGAAAAAAAAGAGAGGAAAAAATTTGAAATTTCGGTAAAATTATTAGTTATTTGATGCTTTTTACGATAATATCTCGATAAAACGAGGAAAATTAAGAAAAAAAGAAGAAAATTGAAATTTCTCTAAAATTATTCGTTTTTGTCCTTTTTTCAATAATATTTCGATAAATCGAGGAATATTAACAAAAAAAAGAGGAAAAAAATTCAAATTTTGCTAACAGTATTCGTTTTTGTTGCTTTTTTCGATCATATCTCGATAAAATGAGGAAAATGAAGGGAAAAAGAGGAAACAAATTGAAATTTCCTTTAATTTTACGTTTTTGTTGCTTTTCTCGGTCAAATCTCGATAACATGAGAAAAATTAAGTAAAAAAAGAGGAATGAAGTTGAAATTTCGCTAAATTTATTCGTTTTTGTTGCTTTTTTTGGTTATTATCACGATAAAACGAGGAAAATTAAGGCAAAAAAATAGAATAAAATTTATATTTAGCTAAAATTATTAATTTTCGTTGCTTTTTTCGAAAATATCTCGATGAAATTAGGAAAATAAACGAAAAAAAGAAGGAAAGAAATCAAAATTTCGCTAAAATTATTCGTTTTTGTTGCTTTTTCTAGATAATATCTCGATAAAATAAGGAAAATGTAGGAAAAAAAGAGGAAAAAAATTGAAATTTTGGTGAAATTATTCGTTTTTGTTGCTTTTTTCAATAATATCTCGATAAAACGAGGAAAATTAAGAAAAAAAGGAGAAAAACTCTAATTTCGCTAAAGTTATTCGTTTTTTTTTTGCTTTTTTCAATAAAATCTTGATAAAACGATGAAAATTAAGGAAGAAAAAGGAAAAAAAATTGAAATTTCACTAAAATTATTCGTTTTTGTTGCTTTTATCGATAATATTTCGATAAATCAGGAATATTAACGAAAAAAAAGAGGAAAAAAATTGAAATTTCGCTAACATTACTCGTTTTTGTTGCTTTTTTCGATCATATATCGATAAAATGAGGAAAATAAAGGAAAAAAAAATTGAAATTTCGTTATAATTTTCAGTTTTTGTTGCTTTTATTGGTCAAATCTCGATAAAATGAGGAAAATAAAGTAAAAAAAGACGAACGAAATTGAAATTTCGCTTAAATTACCATTTTTCGTTGCTTTTGTCGATCATTTCTAGATAAAATAACAAAACAAAAAGACAAAATAGAGAAAAAATTGAAATTTTCCTAAAATTATATGTTTTTGTTGCTTTTTTAATCATATCTCGATAAAAGGAGATAAATAAGGCAAAATAGAGGGGAAAAATTGAAATTTCGCAAAATATATCCGTTTTCGTTGTTTATTTTATGAAATATCGATAGAATGACGAAAAAAGACAACATTGAGGAAAAAAATAGAAAGATCTTTAAGATTATCCTTTTTCGATTCTTTATTAGACCATGCCTCGATAAAATGACGAAAATAAAGGAAAACTAGATGAAAAGAGTTTAAATTTTGCTAAAATTATCACTTTTGTGGCTCTTTACGATCATCACTAGATAAAATGACGAATATTAAGGCAAAATAGAGGAGAAAAAAGTAAATTTTGCTTAAATTATCCGTTTTGGTTGCTTTTTAGGATCATATTTCGATAAAATGACAAAAAATAAAGACAAAATAGGGGGAAAATATTGAAAATAAATATCCATTTAAGGTGCTTATTCAAAGCAACGAAAGCAAATAAGCAACGAAAACGGATGATTTCCAATCCAAGAGGTCGACTCCGGGATGTCGACTCCCGGATGACTCACTGTCTATCACCCGAGGTCTATGACCCGCGGTAAATAATTCCCAGGTCGATTACCCAAGGTTCATAACCCTAAATCAATGGCCCAAGGTCAATGACTCGAGGTCAATGACCCAAGTTCGATGACCCGAGGTCGATTACCCGAGGTCAATGACCCCAGGTCGACGACCCTAGGTCAATGACCCGAGGTCAAGGACCCGAGGTCGATTACCCGAGGTCAATGACCGGAGGTCAACGACTCAGGATCGATTAACCGAAGTCGATGACCCCAGGTCGATGACCCAAGGTCGATGACCCCAGGTAAAAAACTCCAGGTCGATGACCCCAGGTCAATGACCCCAGGTTGATGACCCCAGGAGATGACCCGAGGTGGATGACCCAAGGTCGATGATCCAATGTCGATGACCCGAGGTGGATGACCCAAGGTCGATGACTCGAGGTCTATGACCCAAAGTCGATGACCCAAGGTCGATGACCCCATGTTGATGACCCCAGGTCAATGACCCCGATCGATGTCCCCAGGTACATAACCCCAGGTCGATTACCAGATGTCAATTACAGGAAGTCAATGACCCGAGGTCAAAAACCCGAGGTCGATGACCCGAGGATTATGACCCTAGGTCGAGGACCCAAGGTCAATGACCCAAGGTCCATGACCCAAAGTCGATAACGCCAGGTCGATAACCCAAGGTCGAAGACACGAGGTCGAATACCTGAGATCGATTACCTGAGGTCAATGACCCGTGGTGAATGACTCGAGGTCGATAACCCGAGGTAAATTACCTGAGGTCAATTACACCTGGTCGATGACCCGTAATCAATAACCCAAGGTCGATGATCCCAGGTCGATGACCCTAAGTCGATGCCCCAAGTTCGATGACCCCATGTCTATGACTCCAGTTCAATGTCCCCAGGTCGATGACCAAAGTTCAATTACCAGAGGTCAATGACGTTAGGTCAATGACCCGAAGTCGATGACCCGAGGTCGATGACCCTAGGTCAATGACCCGAAGTCGATGACCCAAGGTCGATGATCCCAGGTCGATGACCAAGGGTCGATTACCCCAGGTCGGTGACCCCAGGTCGATGACCCGAGGTCGATGACCCAAGGTCGATGACCCCAGGTCGATGACCCCAGGTCAATGACCGAAGGTCGATGACCCGTAGTCGATGACCCAAGGCCGATGAACAGGGTTCGATGACCCAAGGTCGAGTACCCGACGTCAATGACCCAAGGTCAATTACCCAAAGTCGATGACCCGAAGACGATGACCCGAGGTCAATGACCCGAGATCAATGACCCGAGGTCAATAACCCCAGGTGGATGACCCGAAGTCAATGCCCATAGGTCGATTAATCGAGGTATATATCCCGAGGTCAATGACCAGAGGTCTATACCCAAGGTCGACGACGCGAAGTCAATGACACAAGGTCGATGACCCGAAGTCAATTACCCAAGGTCGATGGCCCGATGTCAATGACCTAAGGTCTATGACCCGAGGTCGATGTCCTGAGTTCGATGACCCGAGATCGATGACCCGGAATCGATTACCAGAAGTCGAGGATCTGAAGTCGATGACCGCAGGTCGATGACCACAGGCCAATGACCAGAGGTTAATTTCCCGTGGTCAATGCCCCGTGGTCAATGACCCGAAGTCAATGACTCGAGGTCGATACCCGAAGTCAATGACTCGAGGTCGATGACCCGAGGTCAATGACCCGAGGTCAATGACCAGAGGTTTATAACCCCAGGTCAATGACCCGAAGTCGATGACCCAAGGTCGATGACCCAAAGTCGATGACCTCAGGTCGATGACCCCAGGTCGATGACCCCAGGTCGATGATCACAGGTCGATGACCCCAGGTCGATGACTTTAGGTCGATGACCCCAGGTCGATGACCCCAGGTCGATGATCACAGGTCGATGACCCCAGGTCGATGACTTTAGGTCGATGACCTGAGGTCGATGACCCGAGGTCGATGACCCGAGGTCAATTACCCGAGGTCGATGACCCGAAGTTAATGACCCGAGGTCAATGCCCCGATGTCAATTACCCAGGTGCGATGACCCGAAGAAGATGACCCGAGGTTGATGACCCGAGGTGGATGACCCGAGGTCGATGACCAGAGGACGATGACCCGGGGTCGATGACCAGAGGAGGATGACGTGAGGTCGATGACCCGAGGTCGATGACCAGAGTTCGATGACCCGAGGTCGATTACCCGAGGTCAATGACCCAAAGTCGATCTCCCGGAGTCGACCTCCCGGAGTCGAACTCTCGGAGTCATACTCATATAGTCGTACTCCCGGAGTTGACCTCCCGGAGTCGACCTTGTGTCATCGGCATTTGTGTCATCAACCTCGGGTCATCGACCTCGGGTCTTCGTCCTCTGGTCATCGACTTCTGGTCATCGACTTCTGGTCAACGAGCATGGGTCATCGACCTCTGGTCAAAATAATTTCGAAAAAAGCGACAGAATGAGATAATTTTAGCGGTCATTAAATATTTTTGCTTGATATTAGCAAAATTTTCGTCATTTTTTCAGGATTATATCGAAATCAGCGACAAAATGGGATTATTGTAGCGAAATTTTGATATTTTTTCGCTCTCGTTCAGCAAATTTTTCGTTATTTGTCAAGATGATATCGAAGAAGGCGACAAAATGGGATAAATTTAGTGAAATATTAATAAAATTAAATTTTTTGGCTTATATCACCATTATTTTGGGCATGGTGAAGGATAATATCAAATAATTGACGATAATTTAAGAGAAATTTGAATATTTTTCCTCTATTTCGCCATGTTTTCGACATTTTATCGGAATATTTTCCAAAAAAGAAAAGAAAACGGATAATTTTAGCGAAATTTCTACTTTTTTCTACTATTTTGTCTTTATTTTTCGTCATTTTATCGAGAAATGTTCTAAATAAGCAACGAAAACGTTAAATTTTGCGAAATTTCAATTTTTCTCCTTTATTTTACCATAATATTCGTCATTGTATCGTGATATGATCATAAAATGCAACGAAAACGGATAATTTTAGCTTAATTGCTAATTTTATCCTCTAGTTTGCCTTAATTTTCGTAATTTTACGAGATATTATCAATAAAAAAAACGAAAAATTTTAGTAAAATATAAATTTTGTGTTTATTTTTCGTTTTTTTATCCAGATATGATCGAAAAAAGCAAAGAAAATGGATAATATTAGCAAACTTCCCATTTTTTTTTCTCTATTTTGAATTAATTTTCGTCATTTTATCGAGAGGTGATCGTAAAAAGCCACAAAACTGATAATTTTAGCAAAATTTAAACTCTTTTCATCAGTTTTTCCGTTATTTTTTTATTTATAGTTACAAGATTTTAAAAATTAAATTTTTTTAAAATATTTATTGCTTTTTTCGATCATATCTTAATGAAAAGGCGAAAATTTGGGCGAAATAGATGAAAAAAATAGAAATTTCACTAAACCTATCCGTTTCCGTTTATTTTTTCGATCATATCTAGATAAAATGACAATATTAATGCAAAATAGAGGAGAAAAAATGAAATTTCTCTAACATTATTCGTTTTTGTTGCTTTTTTCGATCATATCTCAATAAAATGAGAATATTTAAGGAAAAAAAGAGGAAAAATAAATTATTTTCGCTAAAATTATTCGTTTTTGTTGCATTTTTCGATAATATCTCGATAAAATAAGGAAAACGAAGAAAAAAAAAGAGGAAAAAAATTGAAATTTTGGTAAAATTATTCGTTTTTGTTGCTTTTATCCATAGTATTTCGATAAATCGAGGAATATTAACGAAAAAAAAAGCGGAAAAAATTGAAATTTCGCTAACATTATTCGTTTTTTGTTGCTTTTTTCGATCATATCTCGATAAAATCAGAATATTTAAGGAAAAAAGAGGAAAAATATATCATTTTCGCTAAAATTATTCGTTTTTGTTGCTTTTTTCGATAATATCTCGATAGAATAAGGAAAATGAAGGATAAAAAAAGGGGTAAAAAAATTGAAATTTCGGTTAAATTATTCGTTTTTGTTGCTTTTTAAGATAATATCTCGATAAAACGAGGAAAATTAAGAAAAAAAAAAGAAAAATTGAGATTTCGCTAAAATTATTCGTTTTTTTTTTTTGCTTTTTTCAATAATATCTCGATAAAACGAAGATAATTAAGGAAGAAAAAGGAGAAAAATTTAAATTTCGGTAAAATTATTCGTTTTTGTTGCTTTTTTCGATAATATCTCGATAAAACGAGGAAAATTATGGAAAAAAAGGGAACTATTGAAATTTCGCTAAAATTATTCGTTTTTTTTCTTTCTTTTGTCATATCACGATAAAACGAGAAAAATTAAGGAAACAAAATACAAAAAATTGATATTTAGCTAAAATTATTCGTTTTTGTTCCTTTTTTCGATCATATCTCCATCTAATGAGGAAAAAAAGGGAAGTAATCGAAATTTCGCTAAAATTATTCGTTTTTGATTCTTTTTTCGTTCATATCTCGATAAAATGAGGAAAATCAAGGAAATAAAGTGGAAATATATTTGAAATTTCGCAAAAATTATTCTTTTTTGTTGCTTTTTTCGGTCATATCTTGATAAAATAAGGAAAATGAAGGAAAAAAAGAGGAATAAAATTGAAATTTCGCTAACATTATTCGTTTTTATTGCTTTTGTCGACCATATCTCGATAAAATGAGGAAAATAAAGGAAAAAAGGAGGAAAAAAAATTGAAATTTCCCTATAATATTTCGTTTTTGTTGCTTTTTTCGTTCGAGTCTCGATAAAATGAGGAAAATTAAGTAAAAAAAAGAGGAATGAAAGAAAAACGAAAAAAATTTAAATTTCGGTAAAATTATTCGTTTTTGCTGCTTTTTTCGATAATATCTAGATGAAACGAGGAAAATTAAGGAAAAAAAGGAGAAAAATTGTAATTTCGCTAACATTATTATTCGTTTTTGTTGCTTTATTCGATAATATCCAGATATAAGGAGGAAAATTAACGAAAAAAAAGGGAAAGAAACAGAAATTTCGTTAAAATTATTCATTTTTGTTGGTTTTTTTTCGATAATATCTTGATAAAAGGAGGAAAATGATGGAAAAAAAAGAGGAAAAAAATTGAAATTTCCCTTTTATTTTTCGTTTTTGTTGTTTTTTCGGTCTTATCACGATAAAACGAGGAAAATTAAGGAAGAAAGAGGGAAAATATATAATTTTCGCAAAAATTATTCGTTTTTGTTGCTTTTTTTCGATAATATCTCGATAAAATAAGGGAAATGAAGAAAAAAAAGTGGAAAAAAATTGAAATTTCGCTAACATTATTCGTTTTTTGTTGCTTTTTTCGATCATATCTCGATAAAATGAGGTAAATGATGGAAAAAAAGAGGAAAAAAATTGAAATTTCCCTATAATTTTTCGTTTTTGTTGCTTTTTTTGGTCATATCACGATAAAACGAGAAAAATTAAGGAAACAAATTAGAAAAAATTGATATTATGCTAAAATTATTCGTTTTTGTTTCTTATTTCGATAATATCTCGATGAAATTTGGAACATAAAGGAAAAGAAATAGTTGAAAAAATTGATAATTCCCTAAAATTATTCCTTTTTTGTTGCTTTTTTCGATTATATCTTATTAAATGAGGAAAATTAAGGAAAAAAAAGATGGAAAAAATGAAATTACGCCTAAATTATTCGTTTTTGTTCCTTTTTTCAATCATATCTCCATATAATGTGGAAAAAAGGGAAGTAATCGAAATTTCGCTAAAATTATTCGTTTTTGATTCTTTTTTCGTTCATATCTCGATAAAATGACGAAAATCAAGGAAATAAAGTGTAAATATATTTGAAATTTAGCAAAAATTATTCGTTTTTGTTGCTTTTTTCGGTCATATCTTGATATAGTGGGGAAATTTAAGGAAAAAAAGAGGATTGAAATTGAAATTTCGCTAAAATTATTCGTTTTTATTGCTTTTCTTGATAAAATCTCGATAAAATGAGGAAAATTAAGGGAAAAAAACATAAATTTTGCTAAAATTATTCGTTTTTGTTGCTTTTTTGATAAAATCTCGATAAAATGAGGAAAAATTAGGGAAAAAAGAGGAAAAAAACATAAATTTCGCTAACATTGTTCGTTTTTGTAGCTTTTTTCCATCATATCTCTATAAAATTAGGAAAATTAAGAACAAAAACAGGAATGAAATAGAAATTTCGTTAAAATTATTCGTTTTTGTTGCTTTTTTCGATAATATCTTGATAAAATGAGGAATATTAAGGAAAAAAGAGGAAAGAAATTGAAATTTCGCTAATATTATTAATTTTTGATTATTTTTCAGATAATATCTCGCTAAAATGACAAAAATGAAGGCAAAATAGAGGAATTGAATTTTAAATTTCGCTAAAATTATTTGTTTTCGATGCTATTTTCGATCATATCTCAAAAAAAAGACGAAAATTTAGGAAAAATAGATGAAAAAAGTAGAAATTTGGCTAAAATTATGCGATTTCGTTGCTTTTTTTGGTCATATCTCGATAAAATGACGAAATTTAAAGCAAAATAGAGGGAAGAAATTTAAATTCCGCTAATATTATCCGATTCGTTGCTTTTTTCGGTGATATCTCGATAAAATGAGGAAAAATAAGGGAAAAAAGAGGAAAAAAAACATAAATTTCGCTAACATTGTTAGTTTTTGTAGCTTTTTTCCATCATATCTCTATAAAATTAGGAAATTTAAGAACAAAAACAGGAATGAAATAGAAATTTCGTTAAAATTATTCGTTTTTGTTGCTTTTTTCGATAATATCTTGATAAAATGAGGAATATTAAGGAAAATAGAAGAACGAAATGAAAATTTCGCTTAAATTACATTTTTTCTTTGCTTTTGTCGATCATTTCTCGATAAAATGACAAAACAAAAAGACAAAATAGAGAAAAAAAATTGAAATGTTCCTAAAATTGTATGTTTTTGTTGCTTTTTTAATCATATCTCGATAAAAAGGAGAGAATTAAGGCAAAATAGAGGGGAAAAATTGAAATTTCGCAAAATATATCCGTTTTCGTTGTTTATTTTATCATATCTCGATAGAATGACGAACAAAGACAAAATTGAGGAAAAAAGTAGAAAGATCGTTAAGATTAACCATTTTCGTTGCTTTATTCGACCATACCTCGATAAAATGACGAAAATAAAGGAAACATAGTTGAAAACAGTTTAAATTTTTCTAAAATTATCACTTTTGTGGCTCTTTACGATCATCACTAGATAAAATGACGAACATTAAGGCAAAATAGAGGAGAAAAAAGTAAATTTTGCTTAAATTATCCGTTTTGGTTGCTTTTTGGGTCATATTTCGATAAAATGACAAAAAAATAAAGGCAAAATAGGGGGAAAATATTGAAAATAACTATCCATTTAAGGTGCTTATTCAAAGCAACGAAAGCAAATAAGCAACGAAAACGGATAATTTCCAATCCAAGAGGTCGACTCCGGGATGTCGACCGGATGACTCATGGTCTATCACCCGAGGTCTATGACCCGAGGTAAATAATTCCCAGGTCGATGACCCAAGATTGATAACCCTAAATCAATGACCCAAGGTCAATGACTCGGTGTCAATGACCCAAGTAGGATGACCCGGGGTCGATAATCCCAGGTCGATTACCCGAGGTCGATTACCAGAGGTCAATGACCCTAGGTCAATGACCTGAAGACGATGACCCAAGGTTTATGACCAAAGGTCGCTGACCCCAGGTTTATGATTTCAGGTCAATGACCCAAGGTCAATAACCCGAGGTCAATGACCCGATGTCTATGACCCGAGGACGATAACCCGAGGTCAATGACCCGTTGTGAATGGCTCGAGGTCGATGACGCGAATTCGATGACCCGAGGTCGATTTCCTGAGGTCAATTACCCCAGGTCGATGACCCGAAGTCAATAACCCAAGGTCGATGACCCGAAGTCAATGACCCAAGGTCGATGACCCGAAGTCAATTACCTGAGGTCTATGACCCGAGGTCAATGACCCCAGGTCGATGATCCAAAGTCGATGTCGAAAGGTCGATGACCCCATGTCTATGACTCAAGTTCGATGACCACAGGTCGATGACCAAAGGTCGATTACCAGAGGTCAATGACTTGAGGTCGATGACCCGAGGTCGATGACCCGAGGTTGATGACCCTAGGTCGATGACCCGAAGTCAATGATCCCAGGTCGATAACCCCAGGTCGATGACCCCAGGTCCATGACCCCAGGTCGATGACCCAAGGTTGATGAACCCAGTTCGATGACCCCAGGTCGATGACCCCAGGTCGATTACCCCAGGTCGATGACCCCAGGTAGATGACCCCAGGTCGATGACCCAAGGTCGATGACTCCCGGTCGATGACCCCAGGTCGATGACCCCAGGTCGATGACCCCAGGTCGATGACCCCAGGTTGATGACCCCAGGTCGATGACCCCAGGTCGATAGACCCAGGTCGATGACCCCAGGTCGTCGACCCCAGGTCGATGACCCCAGGTCGATGACCCCAGGTCGATGACCTGAGGTTTACGACGAAAGGTCACTGACCCCAGGTTGATGATTTCAGGTCAATGACCCCAGGTCAATATCCCGAGGTCAATGACCCGAGCTCTATGACCCTAGGACGATTACCCGAGTTCAATGACCCGTTATGAATGGCTCGAGGTCGATGACGCGAATTTGATGACCCGAGGTCGATTTTCTGAGGTCATTTACCCCAGGTCGATGACCCGAAGTCAATCACCAAAGGTCGATGACCCGAAGTCAATGACCCAAGGTCGATGACCCGAGGTCTATGACCCGAGGTCAATGACCCCAGGACAAAGATGCAAATTCGATGCCCGAAGGTCGATGACCCCATGTCTATGACTCCAGTTCGATGACCCCAGATCGATGACCCCAGGTCGAAGACCCCAGGTAAATGACCCCAGGTCGATGATCCCAGGTCGATGTCCCCAGGTCGATGACCCCAGGACGATGATCCCAGGTCGATGACCCCAGGTCGATGACCCCAGGTCGATGACCCCAGGTTGTTGACCCCAGGTGGATGACCCAAGGTCGATGACCCCAGGTCGATAACCCCAGGTCGATGACCCGAAGTGAAGACCCGAGGTCAATTACCTCAAGTCGATGACTCGAAGTCGATGACCCGAGGTCGATGGACCTAGGTCTATGACCCATGGTCAATGACCCGAAGTTAATGACCCCAGGTCGATGACCCGAAGTCGATGAATTAAGGTCGATGACCCGAGATCAATGACCGGAGGTCTATGACCCGAGGTCGATTACCTGAGGTCTATTACCCGAGGTCAATGACCCGTGGTGAATGACTCGAATTCGATTACGTGAACTCGATGACCCGAGGGTTAAGACCTTAGGTCGATAACCCGAGGTCAATGACCTGTTGTCAATAACCCCAGGTCGATAACCCCAGGTCGAAGACCCCAGATCGATGACCACAGGCCAATGACCCCAGGTTTATGACCCCAGGCCAATGACCCCAGGTTGATGACCCCAGGTCAATGACCCCAGGTCGATGACCCAAAGTCGATGACCAGAGGTCGATGACCAAAGTTCAATTACCCAGGGTCGATGACCCGAAGACGATGACCCAAGGTGGATGACCAGAGGACGATGACCCGAGGTCAATGACTCGAGATCGATGACCCGAGGTCGACGACTCGAGGTTGATGTCCCTAGGTCAACGACCAGAGGTTAATTACTCAAGGTCGATGACCCGAAGTCGATGACCCCAGGTCGATGACACCAGGTCGATGACTCCAGGTTTATAACCCTAGGTCGATGACCCCAGGTCGATGACCCCAGGTCGAAGACCCAAGGTATATGACCCGAGGTTGATGAACCGAGGTCAATGACTTGAGGTAAATTACCCCAGGTCGATGACCAGAAGACGATTACCCGAGGTGGATGACCCGAGTTCGATGACCAGATGACAATAAACCGACGTCGATGACCCGGGTTTGATAACCAGAGGATGATGAACCGAGGTCGATGACCCGAGGTCGAAGACCCGAGGTCGATGACCCGAGGTCAATGACTCGAGATCGATGACCCGAGGTCAACGACTCGAGGTTGATGTCCCTAGGTCAATGACCAGAGGTTAATTACTCAAGGTCGATGACCCGAAGTCGATGACCCCAGGTCGATGACACCAGGTCGATGACTCCAGGTTTATAACCCCAGGTCGATGACCCCAGGTCGATGACCCCAGGTCGAAGACCCCAGGTATATGACCCGAGGTTGATGAACCGAGGTCAATGACTTGAGGTAAATTACCCCAGGTCGATGACCCGAAGACGATTACCCGAGGTGGATGACCCGAGTTCGATGACCAGATGACAATAAACCGACGTCGATGACCCGGGTTTGATAACCAGAGGATGATGAACCGAGGTCGATGACCCGAGGTCGAAGACCCGAGGTCGATGACCCGAGGTCGATGACCCAAGGTTGACAACCAGAGTTCGATGACCATAGTTTGATGACCCGAGGTCGATTACCCGAGGTCAATTACCCAAAGTCGATCTCCCGGAGTCAACATCCCGGAGTCGACCTCCAAGCGTAAACTCCCGGAGTCGACCTCCCGGAGTCGACATTATGCAGTCGATCTCCGGTCATCGACCTTAATTCATCGACTTTGTGTCATCAATCTCGGGTCATCGACCTCGGGACATCGTCCTCTGGTCATCGACCTCGGTTATTTGACCTTGGGTCAACGACCTTTGGTCATCGACTTCAGGTCAATGAGCACGGGTCATCCACCTCTGGTCAAGATAATATCGAAAAATGAGACAGAATGAGATACTTTTAGCGATCATTGAATATTTTTGCATGATATTAGCAAAACTTTCGTCATTTTATCAAGATAGTATAGAAAACAGCGACAAAATGGGATTATTGTAGCTAAATTTTGATATCTTTCGCTCTCGTTCAGCAAATTTTTCGTCATTTGTCAAGATAATATCGAAGAAAGCGACCAAATGGGATAAATTTAGTGAAATATTAATAAAATTGAATTTTTTGCTCTATTTCACCATTATTTTGGGCATTGTGAAGGATAATATCGAAAAAAGTGAGGATAATGTATTCGAAATTTCAATTTCTCCTCTATTTCGCCTTGTTTTCGTCATTTTATCTGAATATTTTCCAAAAAAGAGAGGAAAACGGATAATTTTAGCGACATTTCAAATTTTCCTACTATTTTGTCTTTATTTTTCGTCATTTTATCGAGAAATGTTCTAAATAAGCAACGAAAACGTTAAATTTTGAGAAAATTTAATTTTTTTTTCTATTTTGTCTTTCTCTTTCGTAATTTTATCGAGATATGATGGAAAAAAGCAAGAAAAACAAATGATGTTTGCGAAATTTTAATTTTTCTCCTTTATTTCGCCATAATATTTGTCATTTTATCGAGATATGATCATAAAATGCAACGAAAACGGATAATTTTAGCTAAATTGCTAATTTTATCCTCTATTTTGCCTTAATTTTCGTAATTTTACAAATAATTATCAAAATAACAACGAAAACGAATAATTTTAGTAATTATTAATTTTTTCGTCTATTTTGTGTTTATTTTTCGTTTTTTTATCGAGATATGATCAAAAAAAGCAAAACAAATGGATAATTTTAGCAAAATTCCCATTTTTTTTCTCTATTTTGAATTAATTTTCGGAATTTTATCGAGAGATGATCGTAAAGAGCCACAAAACGGATAATTTTAGCAAAATTTTAACTCTTTCATCTATTTTTCCTTCATTTATTTTTTTATTTATAGTTGAAAAATTTAAAAATAAAACTTTTTTAAAATAATTATTGCTTTTATCGATCATATCTTAATAAAAAGACGAAAATTTGGGCGAACTAGAGGAGAAAAAATGAAATTTCGCAAAAATCATCTGTTTTCGTTGCTTATTTCGATCGTGTTTCGAAAAAATGACAACATAAATACAAAATAGAGGAGAAAAATTGAACTTTCGCTATAATGTTACCTTTTTGTTTCTTTTTTCGGTAATATCTAAATAATATGAGGAAAATTAAGGAAAAGCAAGAGGAATAAAAATTAAATTTCGATACAATTATTCGTTTTTGTTGCTTTTTTCGATAATATCTCGATAAAACGAGGAAAATTAAGGAAAAAAAAGGAGAATAATTGAAATTTCGCTAAAATTATTCGTTTTTGTTGCTTCATTAAAAATATCCATATAAAATGAGGAAAATTCACGAAAAAAAAAGAAATTTCGCTAAAATTATTCATTATTGTTGCTTTTTTTCAATAATATCTCGATAAATCGAGGAATATTAACAAAAAAAAACAGAAAAGGAATTGAAATTATCCTTTAATTTTTCGTTCTTGTTGCTTTTATCGGTCAAATCTCGATAAAATGGGGAAAATTAAACAAAAAAAGATGAATGAAATTGAAAGTTCGCTAAATTTATTCCATTTTGTTGCTTTTTTCGGTCATATCACGATAAAACGAGGAAAATTAAGGAAGAAAAAATTTATATTTAGCTAAAGTTATTCGTGTTTGTTTCTTTTTCGATATAATCTCGATTAAATTTGGAAAATAAAAGATAAAAAGGAGGAATGATATCGAAATTTCGCATAAAAATTATTCGTTTTTGTTGCTTTTTTCGATAATATTTCGATAAATCGAGGAATATTAACGAAAAAAAAGAGGAAAAAAATTTAAATTTTGCTAACATTACTCGTTTTTGTTGCTTTTTTCGATCATATCTCGATAAAACGAGGAAAATTAAGGACACAAAATAGAAAGAAATTGATATTTAGCTAAAATAATTGGTTTTTGTTGCTTTTTTCGATAATATCTCGATGAAATTTTGAACATAAAGGAAAAGAAAAGGAGAAAAAATTGATATTTCCCTAAAAATATTCGTTTTTGTTGCTTTTTTCGATTATATCTTAATAAAATGAGGAAAATTATGGAAAAAAAGAGGAAAGAAATTGAAATTTCGCTTATATTATTAATTTTTGATTCTTTTTCAGATAATATCTCGCTAAAATGACGAAAATGAAGGCAAAATAAAGGAATTGAATTTTAAATTTCGCTAAAATTATTCGTTTTTCGATGCTTTTTTCGATCATATCACAAATAAAAGACGAAAATTTAGGAAAAATAGATGAAAAAAGTTGAAATTTGGCTAAAATTATGCGATTTCGTTGCCTTTTTTGGTCATATCTCAATAAAATGACAAGATAAAAGGCAACATAGACGAACGAAATTGAAATTTCGCTTAAATTACCATTTTTCGTTGCTTTTGTCGATCATTTCTCGATAAAATAACAAAACAAAAAGGCAAAATAGAGAAAAAAATTGAAATTTTCCTAAAATTATATGTTTTTGTTGCTTTTTTCATCATATCTTGATAAAAAGGAGAGAATTAAGGCAAAATAGAGGGGAAAAATTGAAATTTCGCAAAATATATCCGTTTTCGTTGTTTATTTTATCAAATATCGATAGAATGACGAAAAAAGACAACATTGAGGAAAAAAATAGAAAGATCGTTCAGATTATCCTTTTTCGATTCTTTATTCGACCATACCTCGATAAAATGACGAAAATAAAGGAAAACTAGATGAAAAGAGTTAAAATTTTGCTAAAATAATCACTTTTGTGGCTCTTTACGATCATCACTAGAAAAAATGACGAATATTAAGGCAAAATAGAGGAGAAAAAAGTAAATTTTGCTTAAATTATCCGTTTTGGTTGCTTTTTAGGATCATATTTCGATACAATGACGAAAAATAAAGACAAAATAGGGGGAAAATATTGAAAATAACTATCCATTTAAGGTGCTTATTCAAAGCAACGAAAGCAAATAAGCAACGAAAACGGATAATTTACAATCCAAGAGGTCGACTCCGGGATGTCGACTCCCGAATGACTCACGGTCTATCACCCGAGGTCTATGACCCGCGGTAAATAATTCCCAGGTCGATTACCCAAGGTTGATGACCCTAAATCAATGGCCAAAGGTCAATGACTCGAGGTCAATGACCCAAGTTCGATGACCCGAGGTCGATTACCCGAGGTCAATGACCCCAGGTCGACGACCCTAGGTCAATGACCCGAGGTCAATGACCTGAGGTCGATTACCCGAGGTCAATGGCCCGAGGTCAACGACTCCAGATCGATTAACTGAAGTCGATGACCCAAGGTCGATGACCCCAAGTCGATGACCAAAGGTCGATGACCCCAGGTAAAAAACTCAAGGTCGATGACCCCAGGTCAATGACCCCAGGTTGATGACCCCAGGAGATGACCCGAGGTGGATGACCAAAGATCGATGATCCAATGTCGATGACCTGAGGTGGATGACCCAAGGTCGATGACTCCAGGTTGATGACCCCAGGTCGATGATCCCAGGTCGATGACCCCAGGTCGATGACCCCAGGTTGATGACCCCAGGTCAATGACCCCAGGTCGATGACCCCAGGTCGATGACCCCAGGGCGATGACCCAAGGTCGATGACCCCAGGTCGATGACCCCAGGTCGAAGACCCCAGGTCGAAGACCCCAGGTAGATGACCAAAGGTCGATTACCCGAGGTCGATGACACGAGGTCGATGACCCGAGGTCGATGACCCGAGGTCGATGACCCTAGGTCTATGACCCAAGGTCAATGACCCCAGGTAATGACCCGAAGTCAATGACGCAATGTCGATGACCCGAGGTCAATGACCCGAGGTCTATGACCCGAGGTCGATTACCCGAGGTCGATTACCCGAGGTCAATGACCCGTTGTGAATGACTCGAATTCGATGACGTGAATTCGATGACCCGAGGGTTAAGACCTTAGGTCAAGGTCAATGACCTGACGTCAATAACCCCAGGTCGATAACCCCAGGTCGAAGATCCCAGGTCGATGACCCCAGGCTAATGACCCCAGGTTGATGACCCCAGGCCAATGACCCCAGGTTGATGACCCCAGGTGAATGACCCCTAGGTCGATGACCCAAGATCGATGACCCGAGGTCGATGACCCCAGGTCGATGACCCGAAGTCAATAACCCAAGGTCGATGACCCGAAGTCAATGACCCAAGGTCGATGACCCGAAGTCAATTACCTGAGGTCTATGACCCGAGGTCAATGACCCCAGGTCGATGATCCAAAGTCAATGCCCAAAGGTCGATGACCCCATGTCTATGACTCCAGTTCGATGACCCCAGGTCGATGAGCAAAGGTCGATTACCAGAGGTCAATGACTTGAGGTCGATGACCCGAGGTCGATGACTTGAGGTTGATGACCCTAGGTAAATGAACCGAAGTCAATGATCCCAGGTCGATGACCCCAGGTCGATGACCCCAGGTCGATGACCCCAGGTCGATGACCCCAGGTCGATGACCCCAGGTCGATGACCACACGTCGATGACCCCAGGTCGATGACCCCAGGTCGATGACCCTAGGTCGATGACCCAAGGTCGATGACTCCAGGTTGATGACCCCAGGTCGATGATCCCAGGTCGATGACCCCAGGTCGATGACCCCAGGTTTATGACCCCAGGTCGATGACCCCAGGTTGATGACCCCAGGTCGATGACCCCAGGTCGATGACCCCAGGTCGATGACCCCAGGTCGAAGACCCCAGGTAGATGACCCAAGGTCGATTACCCGAGGTCAATGACCCGAGGTCGATGACCCGAGGTCGATGACCCGAGGTCGATGACCCGAGGTCGATGACCCTAGGTCTATGACCCAAGGTCAATGACCCGAGGTCAATGACCCCAGGTCGATGACCCGAAGTCAATGACGCAAGGTCGATGACCCGAGGTCAATGGCCCGAGGTCTATGACCCGAGGTCGATTACCCGAGGTCGATTACCCGAGGTCAATGACCCGTTGTGAATGACTCGAATTCGATGACGTGAATTCGATGACCCGAGGGTTAAGACCTTAGGTCGAGGTCAATGACCTGACGTCAATAACCCCAGGTCGATAACCCCAGGTCGAAGATCCCAGGTTGATGACCCCAGGTGAATGACCCCTAGGTCGATGACCCAAGGTCGATGACCCGAGGTCGATGACCCGAGGTCAATGACCAGAGGTCGATGAACCCAGGTCGATGACCCAAGGTCAATGACCCGAGATCAATGACCAGAGGTCAATTACTCAGGGTCGATGACCATAAGACGATGACCCAAGGTGGATGACCAGAGGACCATCGTCCTCTGGTCATCCACCTTGGGATGACCAGAGATTATGGCCTGAGGGATTATGACCTGAGGTCAATGACTCGAGATCGATGACCGGAGGTCGACGACTCGAGGTTGATGTCCCTAGGTCAATGACCAGATGTTAATTACTCAAGGTCGATGACCCGAAGTCGATGACCCCAGGTCGATGACCCTAGGTCGATGACCCCAGGTCGATGACTCCAGGGTTATAACCCCAGGTCGATGACCACAGGTCGATGACCCCAGGTCGAAGACCCCAGGTATATGACCCAAGGTGGATTACCCGAGGTCAATGACTTGAGGTAAATTACCCCAGGTCGATGACCCCAGGTCGATAACCCCAGGTCGATGACCCGAAGTGAAGACCCGAGGTCAATTACCTCAAGTCGATGACTCGAAGTCGATGACCCGAGGTCGATGGACCTAGGTCTATGACCCATGGTCAATGACCCGAAGTTAATGACCCCAGGTCGATGACCCGAAGTCGATGAATTAAGGTCGATGACCCGAGATCAATGACCGGAGGTCTATGACCCGAGGTCGATTACCTGAGGTCTATTACCCGAGGTCAATGACCCGTGGTGAATGACTCGAATTCGATTACGTGAACTCGATGACCCGAGGGTTAAGACCTTAGGTCGATAACCCGAGGTCAATGACCTGTTGTCAATAACCCCAGGTCGATAACCCCAGGTCGAAGACCCCAGATCGATGACCACAGGCCAATGACCCCAGGTTTATGACCCCAGGCCAATGACCCCAGGTTGATGACCCCAGGTCAATGACCCCAGGTCGATGACCCAAAGTCGATGACCAGAGGTCGATGACCAAAGTTCAATTACCCAGGGTCGATGACCCGAAGACGATGACCCAAGGTGGATGACCAGAGGACGATGACCCGAGGTCAATGACTCGAGATCGATGACCCGAGGTCGACGACTCGAGGTTGATGTCCCTAGGTCAACGACCAGAGGTTAATTACTCAAGGTCGATGACCCGAAGTCGATGTCCCCAGGTCGATGACACCAGGTCGATGACTCCAGGTTTATAACCCCAGGTCGATGACCCCAGGTCGATGACCCCAGGTCGAAGACCCAAGGTATATGACCCGAGGTTGATGAACCGAGGTCAATGACTTGAGGTAAATTACCCCAGGTCGATGACCAGAAGACGATTACCCGAGGTGGATGACCCGAGTTCGATGACCAGATGACAATAAACCGACGTCGATGACCCGGGTTTGATAACCAGAGGATGATGAACCGAGGTCGATGACCCGAGGTCGAAGACCCGAGGTCGATGACCCGAGGTCAATGACTCGAGATCGATGACCCGAGGTCAACGACTCGAGGTTGATGTCCCTAGGTCAATGACCAGAGGTTAATTACTCAAGGTCGATGACCCGAAGTCGATGACCCCAGGTCGATGACACCAGGTCGATGACTCCAGGTTTATAACCCCAGGTCGATGACCCCAGGTCGATGACCCCAGGTCGAAGACCCCAGGTATATGACCCGAGGTTGATGAACCGAGGTCAATGACTTGAGGTAAATTACCCCAGGTCGATGACCCGAAGACGATTACCCGAGGTGGATGACCCGAGTTCGATGACCAGATGACAATAAACCGACGTCGATGACCCGGGTTTGATAACCAGAGGATGATGAACCGAGGTCGATGACCCGAGGTCGAAGACCCGAGGTCGATGACCCGAGGTCGATGACCCGAGGTTGACGACCAGAGGTCGATGACCATAGTTTGATGACTCGAGGTCGATTGCCCGAGGTCAATGACCAAAGTCGATCTCCCGGAGTCAAAATCCCGGAGTCGACCTCCAAGCGTAAACTCCCGGAGTCGACCTCCCGGAGTCGACATTATGCAGTCGATCTCCGGTCATCGAACTTGATTCATCGACTTTGTGTCATCAATCTCGGGTCATCGACCTCGGGACATCGTCCTCTGGTAATCGACCTCGGGTATTTGACCTTGGGTCAACGACCTTTGGTCATCGACTTCAGGTCAATGAGCACGGGTCATCTACCTCTGGTCAAGATAATATCGAAGAAAGAGACAGAATGAGACACTTTTAGGGATCATTGAAAATTTTTGCTTGATATTAGCAAAACTTTCGTCATTTTGTCAAGATAATATCGAAAACAGCGACAAAATGGGATTATTGTAGCGAAATTTTGATATTTTTTCGCTCTCGTTCAGCAAATTTTTCGTCATTTGTCAAGATAATATCGAAGAAAGCGACCAAATGGGATAAATTTAGTGAAATATTAATAAAATTGAATTTTTTGCTCTATTTCACCATTATTTTGGGCATTGTGAAGGATAATATCGAAAAAAGTGAGGATAATGTATTCGAAATTTCAATTTCTCCTCTATTTCGCCTTGTTTTCGTCATTTTATCTGAATATTTTCCAAAAAAGAGAGGAAAACGGATAATTTTAGCGACATTTCAAATTTTCCTACTATTTTGTCTTTATTTTTCGTCATTTTATCGAGAAATGTTCTAAATAAGCAACGAAAACGTTAAATTTTGAGAAAATTTAATTTTTTTTTCTATTTTGTCTTTCTCTTTCGTAATTTTATCGAGATATGATGGAAAAAAGCAAGAAAAACAAATGATGTTTGCGAAATTTTAATTTTTCTCCTTTATTTCGCCATAATATTTGTCATTTTATCGAGATATGATCATAAAATGCAACGAAAACGGATAATTTTAGCTAAATTGCTAATTTTATCCTCTATTTTGCCTTAATTTTCGTAATTTTACAAATAATTATCAAAATAACAACGAAAACGAATAATTTTAGTAATTATTAATTTTTTCGTCTATTTTGTGTTTATTTTTCGTTTTTTTATCGAGATATGATCAAAAAAAGCAAAACAAATGGATAATTTTAGCAAAATTCCCATTTTTTTTCTCTATTTTGAATTAATTTTCGGAATTTTATCGAGAGATGATCGTAAAGAGCCACAAAACGGATAATTTTAGCAAAATTTTAACTCTTTCATCTATTTTTCCTTCATTTATTTTTTTATTTATAGTTGAAAAATTTAAAAATAAAACTTTTTTAAAATAATTATTGCTTTTATCGATCATATCTTAATAAAAAGACGAAAATTTGGGCGAACTAGAGGAGAAAAAATGAAATTTCGCAAAAATCATCTGTTTTCGTTGCTTATTTCGATCGTGTTTCGAAAAAATGACAACATAAATACAAAATAGAGGAGAAAAATTGAACTTTCGCTATAATGTTACCTTTTTGTTTCTTTTTTCGGTAATATCTAAATAATATGAGGAAAATTAAGGAAAAGCAAGAGGAATAAAAATTAAATTTCGATACAATTATTCGTTTTTGTTGCTTTTTTCGATAATATCTCGATAAAACGAGGAAAATTAAGGAAAAAAAAGGAGAATAATTGAAATTTCGCTAAAATTATTCGTTTTTGTTGCTTCATTAAAAATATCCATATAAAATGAGGAAAATTCACGAAAAAAAAAGAAATTTCGCTAAAATTATTCATTATTGTTGCTTTTTTTCAATAATATCTCGATAAATCGAGGAATATTAACAAAAAAAAACAGAAAAGGAATTGAAATTATCCTTTAATTTTTCGTTCTTGTTGCTTTTATCGGTCAAATCTCGATAAAATGGGGAAAATTAAACAAAAAAAGATGAATGAAATTGAAAGTTCGCTAAATTTATTCCATTTTGTTGCTTTTTTCGGTCATATCACGATAAAACGAGGAAAATTAAGGAAGAAAAAATTTATATTTAGCTAAAGTTATTCGTGTTTGTTTCTTTTTCGATATAATCTCGATTAAATTTGGAAAATAAAAGATAAAAAGGAGGAATGATATCGAAATTTCGCATAAAAATTATTCGTTTTTGTTGCTTTTTTCGATAATATTTCGATAAATCGAGGAATATACACGAAAAAAAGAGGAAAAAAATTTAAATTTTGCTAACATTACTCGTTTTTGTTGCTTTTTTCGATCATATCTCGATAAAACGAGGAAAATTAAGGACACAAAATAGAAAGAAATTGATATTTAGCTAAAATAATTGGTTTTTGTTGCTTTTTTCGATAATATCTCGATGAAATTTTGAACATAAAGGAAAAGAAAAGGAGAAAAAATTGATATTTCCCTAAAAATATTCGTTTTTGTTGCTTTTTTCGATTATATCTTAATAAAATGAGGAAAATTATGGAAAAAAAGAGGAAAGAAATTGAAATTTCGCTTATATTATTAATTTTTGATTCTTTTTCAGATAATATCTCGCTAAAATGACGAAAATGAAGGCAAAATAAAGGAATTGAATTTTAAATTTCGCTAAAATTATTCGTTTTTCGATGCTTTTTTCGATCATATCACAAATAAAAGACGAAAATTTAGGAAAAATAGATGAAAAAAGTTGAAATTTGGCTAAAATTATGCGATTTCGTTGCCTTTTTTGGTCATATCTCAATAAAATGACAAGATAAAAGGCAACATAGACGAACGAAATTGAAATTTCGCTTAAATTACCATTTTTCGTTGCTTTTGTCGATCATTTCTCGATAAAATAACAAAACAAAAAGGCAAAATAGAGAAAAAAATTGAAATTTTCCTAAAATTATATGTTTTTGTTGCTTTTTTCATCATATCTTGATAAAAAGGAGAGAATTAAGGCAAAATAGAGGGGAAAAATTGAAATTTCGCAAAATATATCCGTTTTCGTTGTTTATTTTATCAAATATCGATAGAATGACGAAAAAAGACAACATTGAGGAAAAAAATAGAAAGATCGTTCAGATTATCCTTTTTCGATTCTTTATTCGACCATACCTCGATAAAATGACGAAAATAAAGGAAAACTAGATGAAAAGAGTTAAAATTTTGCTAAAATAATCACTTTTGTGGCTCTTTACGATCATCACTAGAAAAAATGACGAATATTAAGGCAAAATAGAGGAGAAAAAAGTAAATTTTGCTTAAATTATCCGTTTTGGTTGCTTTTTAGGATCATATTTCGATACAATGACGAAAAATAAAGACAAAATAGGGGGAAAATATTGAAAATAACTATCCATTTAAGGTGCTTATTCAAAGCAACGAAAGCAAATAAGCAACGAAAACGGATAATTTACAATCCAAGAGGTCGACTCCGGGATGTCGACTCCCGAATGACTCACGGTCTATCACCCGAGGTCTATGACCCGAGGCAAATAATTCCCAGGTCGATGACCCAAGGTTGATGACCCTAAATCAATGGCCAAAGGTCAATGACTCGAGGTCAATGACCCAAGTTCGATGACCCGAGGTCGATTACCCGAGGCCAATGACCCCAGGTCGACGACCCTAGGTCAATGACCCGAGGTCAATGACCTGAGGTCGATTACCCGAGGTCAATGGCCCGAGGTCAACGACTCCAGATCGATTAACTGAAGTCGATGACCCAAGGTCGATGACCCCAGGTCGATGACCAAAGGTCAATGACCCCAGGTAAAAAACTCAAGGTCGATGACCCCAGGTCAATGACCCCAGGTTGATGACCCCAGGAGATGACCCGAGGTGGATGACCAAAGATCGATGATCCAATGTCGATGACCTGAGGTGGATGACCCAAGGTCGATGACTCCAGGTTGATGACCCCAGGTCGATGATCCCAGGTCGATGACCCCAGGTCGATGACCCCAGGTTGATGACCCCAGGTCAATGACCCCAGGTCGATGACCCCAGGTCGATGACCCCAGGGCGATGACCCAAGGTCGATGACCCCAGGTCGATGACCCCAGGTCGAAGACCCCAGGTCGAAGACCCCAGGTAGATGACCAAAGGTCGATTACCCGAGGTCGATGACACGAGGTCGATGACCCGAGGTCGATGACCCGAGGTCGATGACCCTAGGTCTATGACCCAAGGTCAATGACCCCAGGTAATGACCCGAAGTCAATGACGCAATGTCGATGACCCGAGGTCAATGACCCGAGGTCTATGACCCGAGGTCGATTACCCGAGGTCGATTACCCGAGGTCAATGACCCGTTGTGAATGACTCGAATTCGATGACGTGAATTCGATGACCCGAGGGTTAAGACCTTAGGTCAAGGTCAATGACCTGACGTCAATAACCCCAGGTCGATAACCCCAGGTCGAAGACCCCAGGTCGATGACCCCAGGCTAATGACCCCAGGTTGATGACCCCAGGCCAATGACCCCAGGTTGATGACCCCAGGTGAATGACCCCTAGGTCGATGACCCAAGATCGATGACCCGAGGTCGATGACCCCAGGTCGATGACCCGAAGTCAATAACCCAAGGTCGATGACCCGAAGTCAATGACCCAAGGTCGATGACCCGAAGTCAATTACCTGAGGTCTATGACCCGAGGTCAATGACCCCAGGTCGATGATCCAAAGTCAATGCCCAAAGGTCGATGACCCCATGTCTATGACTCCAGTTCGATGACCCCAGGTCGATGAGCAAAGGTCGATTACCAGAGGTCAATGACTTGAGGTCGATGACCCGAGGTCGATGACTTGAGGTTGATGACCCTAGGTAAATGAACCGAAGTCAATGATCCCAGGTCGATGACCCCAGGTCGATGACCCCAGGTCGATGACCCCAGGTCGATGACCCCAGGTCGATGACCACACGTCGATGACCCCAGGTCGATGACCCCAGGTCGATGACCCTAGGTCGATGACCCAAGGTCGATGACTCCAGGTTGATGACCCCAGGTCGATGATCCCAGGTCGATGACCCCAGGTCGATGACCCCAGGTTTATGACCCCAGGTCGATGACCCCAGGTTGATGACCCCAGGTCGATGACCCCAGGTCGATGACCCCAGGTCGATGACCCCAGGTCGAAGACCCCAGGTAGATGACCCAAGGTCGATTACCCGAGGTCAATGACCCGAGGTCGATGACCCGAGGTCGATGACCCGAGGTCGATGACCCGAGGTCGATGACCCTAGGTCTATGACCCAAGGTCAATGACCCGAGGTCAATGACCCCAGGTCGATGACCCGAAGTCAATGACGCAAGGTCGATGACCCGAGGTCAATGGCCCGAGGTCTATGACCCGAGGTCGATTACCCGAGGTCGATTACCCGAGGTCAATGACCCGTTGTGAATGACTCGAATTCGATGACGTGAATTCGATGACCCGAGGGTTAAGACCTTAGGTCGAGGTCAATGACCTGACGTCAATAACCCCAGGTCGATAACCCCAGGTCGAAGATCCCAGGTTGATGACCCCAGGTGAATGACCCCTAGGTCGATGACCCAAGGTCGATGACCCGAGGTCGATGACCCGAGGTCAATGACCAGAGGTCGATGAACCCAGGTCGATGACCCAAGGTCAATGACCCGAGATCAATGACCAGAGGTCAATTACTCAGGGTCGATGACCATAAGACGATGACCCAAGGTGGATGACCAGAGGACGATGACCTGAGGTCAATGACTCGAGATCGATGACCGGAGGTCGACGACTCGAGGTTGATGTCCCTAGGTCAATGACCAGAGGTTAATTACTCAAGGTCGATGACCCGAAGTCGATGACCCCAGGTCGATGACCCTAGGTCGATGACCCCAGGTCGATGACTCCAGGGTTATAACCCCAGGTCGATGACCACAGGTCGATGACCCCAGGTCGAAGACCCCAGGTATATGACCCAAGGTGGATTACCCGAGGTCAATGACTTGAGGTAAATTACCCCAGGTCGATGACCCGAAGACGATGACCCGAGGTGGATGACCCGAGTTCGATGACCAGAGGACAATAAACCGACGTCGATGATCCGGGTTTGATAACCAGAGGATGATGGACGGAGGTCGATGACCCGAGGTCGATGACCCGAGGTTGACGACCAGAGGTCGATGACCATAGTTTGATGACTCGAGGTCGATTGCCCGAGGTCAATGACCAAAGTCGATCTCCCGGAGTCAAAATCCCGGAGTCGACCTCCAAGCGTAAACTCCCGGAGTCGACCTCCCGGAGTCAACATTATGCAGTCGATCTCCGGTCATCGAACTTGATTCATCGACTTTGTGTTATCAATCTCGGGTCATCGACCTCGGGACATCGTCCTCTGGTAATCGACCTCGGGTATTTGACCTTGGGTCAACGACCTTTGGTCATCGACTTCAGGTCAATGAGCACGGGTCATCTACCTCTGGTCAAGATAATATCGAAGAAAGAGACAGAATGAGATACTTTTAGCGATCATTGAAAATTTTTGCTTGATATTAGCAAAACTTTCGTCATTTTGTCAAGATAATATCGAAAACAGCGACAAAATGGGATTATTGTAGCGAAATTTTGATATTTTTTCGCTCTCGTTCAGCAAATTTTTCGTCATTTGTCAAGATAATATCGAAGAAAGCGACCAAATGGGATAAATTTAGTGAAATATTAATAAAATTGAATTTTTTGGCTCTATTTCACCATTATTTTGGGCATTGTGAAGGATAATATCGAAAAAAGTGAGGATAATTTATTCGAAATTTCAATTTTTTCCTCTATTTCGCCTTGTTTTCGTCATTTAATCTGAATATTTTCCAAAAAAGAGAGGAAAACGGATACTTTTAGTGACATTTCAAATTTTCCTACTATTTTGTCTTTATTTTTCGTCATTTTATCGAGAAATGTTCTAAATAAGCAACGAAAACGTTAAATTTTTAAAAAATTTAATTTTTTTCTCTATTTTGTCTTTCTTTTTCGTAATTTTATCGAGATATGATGGAAAAAAGCAATAAAAACAAATGATGTTTGCGAAATTTTAATTTTTCTCCTTTATTTCGCCATAATATTTGTAATTTTATCGAGATATGATCATAAAATGCAACGAAAACGGATAATTTTAGCTAAATTGCTAATTTTATCCTCTATGTTGCCTTAATTTTCATAATTTTACTAGATATTATCAAAAAAACAACGAAAACGGATAATTTTAGTAAAATATTAATTTTTTCGTCTATATTGTGTTTATTTTTCGTTTTTTTATCGAGATATGATCAAAAAAAGCAAAGCAAATGCATAATTTTAGCAAAATTCCCATTTCTTTTCTCTATTTTGAATTAATTTTCGGAATTTTATCGAGAGATGATCGTAAAGAGCCACAAAACGGATAATTTTAGCAAAATTTTAACTCTTTCATCTATTTTTCCTTCATTTATTTTTTTATTTATAGTTGAAAAATTTAAAAATAAAATTTTTTAAAAATAATTATTGCTTTTTTCGATCATATCTTAATAAAAAGACGAAAATTTGGGCGAACTAGAGGAGAAAAAATGAAATTTCGCAAAAATCATCTTTTTACGTTGCTTATTTCGATCGTATTTCGAAAAAATGACAACATAAATGCAAAAAAGAGGAGAAAAATTGAACTTTCGCTAAAATGTTACCTTTTTGTTTCTTTTTTCGGTAATATCTAAATAATATGAGGAAACTTAAGGAAAAGAAAGAGAAATAAAAATTAAATTTCGATACAATTATTCATTTTTGTTGCTTATTTCGATAATATCTCTAAAAAACTAGGAAAATTAAGGGAAAAAAGGAGAATAATTGAAATTTCGCTAAAATTATTCGTTTTTGTTGCTGCATAAAAATATTTCCAGATAAAATTAGGAAAATTCACGAAAAAAAAGAGTAAAAAACAGAAATTTCGCTAAAATTATTCATTTTTGTTGCTTTTTTCGATAATATCTCGATAAATCGAGGAATATTAACAAAAAAAAGAGAAAAAAAATTGAAATTATCCTTTAATTTTTCGTTCTTGTTCCTTTTTTCGGTTAAATCTCGATAAAATGAGGAAAATTAAATAAAAAAAGATGAATGAAATTGAAATTTCGCTAAATTTATTCGATTTTGTTGCTTTTTTCGGTCATATCACGATAAAACGAGGAAAATTAAGGAAAAAAAATTGATATTTAGCTAAAGTTATTCGTCTTTGTTTCTTTTTTCGATAATATCTCGATGAAATTTGGAAAATAAAAGATAAAAAGGAAGAATGATATCGAAATTTCGCATAAAAATTATTCGTTTTTGTTGCTTTTTTCGATAATATCTCACTTAAATAATTAAAATGAAGGAAAAAAAAGAGAGGAAAAAATTTGAAATTTCGGTAAAATTATTAGTTATTTGATGCTTTTTACGATAATATCTCGATAAAACGAGGAAAATTAAGAAAAAAAGGAGAAAATTGAAATTTCGCTAAAATTATTCGTTTTTGTCCTTTTTTCAATAATATTTCGATAAATCAAGGAATATTAACAAAAAAAAGAGGAAAAAAATTCAAATTTTGCTAACAGTATTCGTTTTTGTTGCTTTTTTCGATCATATCTCGATAAAATGAGGAAAATGGAGGAAAAAAGAGAAAACAAATTGAAATTTCCTTTAATTTTACGTTTTTGTTGCTTTTTTCGGTCAAATCTCGATAACATGAGAAAAATTAAGTAAAAAAAGAGGAATGAAGTTGAAATTTCGCTAAATTTATTCGTTTTTGTTGCTTTTTTTGGTTATTATTACGATAAAACGAGGAAAATTAAGGCAAAAAAATAGAATAAAATTTATATTTAGCTAAAATTATTAATTTTCGTTGCTTTTTTCAAAAATATCTTGATGAAATTAGGAAAATAAACGAAAAAAAGAAGGAAAGAATTCAAAATTTCGCTAAAATTATTCGTTTTTGTTGCTTTTTTTAGATAATATCTCGATAAAATAAGGAAAATGTAGGAAAAAAAGAGGAAAAAAATTGAAATTTTGGTGAAATTATTCGTTTTTGTTGCTTTTTTCAATAATATCCGAATAAAACGAGGAAAATTAAGAAAAAAAAGGAGAAAAATTCTAATTTCGCTAAAGTTATTCGTTTTTTTTTTGCTTTTTTCAATAAAATCCTGATAAAACGATGAAAATTAAGGAAGAAAAAGGAAAAAAATTGAAATTTCACTAAAATTATTCGTTTTTGTTGCTTTAATCGATAATATTTCGATAAATCAGGAATATTAACGAAAAAAAAGTGGAAAAAAATTGAAATTTCGCTAACATTACTCGTTTTTGTTGCTTTTTTCGATCATATCTCGATAAGATGAGGAAAATAAAGGAAAAAAAATTGAAATTTCGTTATAATTTTCCGTTTTTGTTGCTTTTATTGGTCAAATCTCGATAAAATGAGGAAAATAAAGTAAAAAAAGAGGAATGAAATTGAAATTTCGCTAATATTATTCGTTTTTGTTGCTTTTTTCGATCATATCACGATAAAACGAGGAAAATTAAGGAAACAAAATAGACAGAAATTGATATTTAGCTTAAATTATTCGTTTTTGTTGCTTTTTTCGATAATATCTCGATGCAATTTGGAACATAAAGGAAAAAGAAATAGGAGAAAAAATTGATATTTCCCTAAAAATATTCGTTTTTGTTGCTTTTTTCGATTATATCTTAATAAAATGTGGAAAATTATGGAAAAAAAAGAGGAAAGAAATTGAAATTTCGCTAATATTATTAATATTTGATTCTTTTTCAGATAATATCTCGCTAAAATGACGAAAATGAAGGCAAAATAAAGGAATTTAATTTTAAATTTCGCTAAAATTATTCGTTTTCGATGCTTTTTTCGATCATATCTCAAATAAAAGACGAAAATTTAGAAAAAATAGATGAAAAAAGTTGAAATTTGGCTAAAATTATGCGATTTCGTTGCTGTTTTGGTCATATCTCGATAAAATGACGAAATTTAAAGCAAAATAGAGGAAAGAAATTTAAATTCCGCTAAAATTATCCGATTCGTTTCTTTTTTCGGTGATATCTGGATAAAATGACAAGATAAAAGGCAACATAGACGAACGAAATTGAAATTTCGCTTAAATTACCATTTTTCGTTGCTTTTGTCGATCATTTCTCGATAAAATAACAAAACAAAAATACAAAATAGAGAAAAAAATTGAAATTTTCCTAAAATTATATGTTTTTGTTGCTTTTTTCATCATATCTTGATAAAAAGGAGAGAATTAAGGCAAAATAGGGGGGAAAAATTGAAATTTCGCAAAATATATCCGTTTTCGTTGTTTATTTTATCAAATATCGATAGAATGACGAAAAAAGACAACATTGAGGAAAAAAATAGAAACATCGTTAAGATTATCCTTTTTCGATTCTTTATTCGACCATACCTCGATAAAATGACGAAAATAAAGGAAAACTAGATGAAAAGAGTTAAAATTTTGCTAAAATAATCACTTTTGTGGCTCTTTACGATCATCACTAGAAAAAATGACGAATATTAAGGCAAAATAGAGGAGAAAAAAGTAAATGTTGCTTAAATTATCCGTTTTGGTTGCTTTTTAGGATCATATTTCGATACAATGACGAAAAATAAAGACAAAATAGGGGGAAAATATTGAAAATAACTATCCATTTAAGGTGCTTATTCAAAGCAACGAAAGCAAATAAGCAACGAAAACGGATAATTTAAAATCCAAGAGGTCGACTCCGGGATGTCGACTCCCGAATGACTCACGGTCTATCATCCGAGGTCTATGACCCAAGGCAAATAATTCCCAGGTCGATGACCCAAGGTTGATGACCCTAAATCAATGGCCAAAGGTCAATGACTCGAGGTCAATGGCCCAAGTTCGATGACCCGAGGTCGATTACCCGAGGTCAATGACCCCAGGTCGACGACCCTAGGTCAATGACCCGAGGTCAATGACCCGAGGTCGATTACCCGAGGTCGATGACCCCAGGTCGATGACCCAAGGTCGATGACCCCAGGTAAAAAACTCAAGGTCGATGACCCCAGGTCAATGACCCCAGGTTGATGACCCCAGGAGATGACCCGAGGTGGATGACCAAAGGTCGATGATCCAATGTCGATGACCTGAGGTTGATGACCCAAGGTCGATGACTCCAGGTTGATGACCCCAGGTCGATGATCCCAGGTCGATGACCCCAGGTCGATGACCCCAGGTTGATAACCCCAGGTCAATGACCCCAGGTCGATGACCCCAGGTCGATGACCCCAGGTCGATGACCCAAGGTCGATGACCCCAGGTCGATGACCCCAGGTCGAAGACCCGAGGTCGATGAGCAAAGGTCGATTACCAGAGGTCAATGTCTTGAGGTCGATGACCCGAGGTCGATTACCCGAGGTCGATTACCCGAGGTCAATGACCCGTTGTGAATGACTCGAATTCGATGACGTGAATTCGATGACCCGAGGGTTAAGAGCTTAGGTCGAGGTCAATGACCTGACGTCAATAACCCCAGGTCGATAACCCCAAGTCGAAGATCCCAGGTCGATGACCCCAGGTTGATGACCCCAGGCCAATGACCCCAGGTTGATGACCCCAGGTGAATGACCCCTAGGTCGATGACCCAAGGTCGATAACCCGAGGTCGATGACCCCAGGTCGATGACCCGAAGTCAATAACCCAAGGTCGATGACCCGAAGTCAATTACCTGAGGTCTATGACCCGAGGTCAATGACCCCAGGTCGATGATCCAAAGTCGATGCCCAAAGGTCGATGACCCCATGTCTATGACTCCAGTTCGATGACCCGAGGTCAATGAGCAAAGGTCGATTACCAGAGGTCAATGTCTTGAGGTCGATGACCCGAGGTATATGACTTGAGGTTGATGACCCTAGGTTGGTGACCCGAAGTCAATGATCCCAGGTCGATGACCCCAGGTCGATGACCCCAGGTCGATGACCCCAGGTCGATGACCCCACGTCGATGACCCCAGGTCGATGACCCCAGGTCGATGACCCTAGGTCGATGACCCAAGGTCGATGACTCCAGGTTGATGACCCCAGGTCGATGATCCCAGGTCGATGAACCCAGGTCGATGACCCCAGGTTGATGACCCCAGGTCGATGACCCCAGGTCGATGACCCCAGGTTGATGACCCCAGGTCGATGACCCCTGGTCAATGACCCCAGGTCGATGACCCCAGGTCGATGACCCAAGGTCGATGACCCAAGGTCGATGACCCCAGGTCGATGACCCCAGGTCGAAGACCCCAGGTCGAAGACCCCAGGTAGAAGCCCCAGGTAGATGACCCAAGGTCGATTACCCGAGGTCGATGACCCGAGGTCGATGACCCAAGGTCGATGACCCTAGGTCTATGACCATAGGTCAATGACCAAAGGTCAATGACCCGAGGTCAATGACCCCAGGTCGCGAACCCGAAGTCAATGACGCAAGGTCGATGACCCGAGGTCAATGACCCGAGGTCTATGACCCGAGGTCGATTACCCGAGGTCGATTACCCGAGGTCAATGACCCGTTGTGAATGACTCGAATTCGATGACGTGAATTCGATGACCCGAGGGTTAAGACCTTAGGTCGAGGTCAATGACCTGACGTCAATAACCCCAGGTCGATAACCCCAAGTCGAAGATCCCAGGTCGATGACCCCAGGCTAATGACCCCAGGTTGATGACCCCAGGCCAATGACCACAGGTTGGTGACCCCAGGTGAATGACCCCTAGGTCGATGACCCAAGGTCGATGACCCGAGGTCGATGACCCGATGTCAATGACCAGAGGTTGATGAACCCAGGTCGATGACCCCAGGTTGTTGACCCCAGGTGGATGACCCAAGGTCGATGACCCCAGGTCGATGACCCAAGGTCGATAACCCCAGGTCGATGACCTCAAGTGGATGACCCGAAGTGAAGACCCGAGGTCAATTACCTCAAGTCGATGACTCGAAGTCGATGACCCGAGGTCGATGGACCTAGGTCTATGACCCATGGTCAATGACCCGAAGTAAATGACCCCAGGTCGATGACCCGAAGTCGATGACGCAAGGTCGATGAACCTATATCAATGACCGGAGGTCTATGACCCGAGGTCGATTACCTGAGGTCTATTACCCGAGGTCATTGACCCGTGGTGAATGACTCGAATTCGATTACGTGAACTCGATGACCCGAGGGTTAAGACCTTAGGTCGATAACCCGAGGTCAATGACCTGACGTCAATAACCCCAGGTCGATAACCCCAGGTCGAAGATCCCAGATCGATGACCCCAGGCCAATGACCCCAGGTTTATGACCCCAGGCCAATGACCCCAGGTTGATGACCCCAGGTCAATGACCCCAGGTCGATGACCCAAGGTCGATGACCAGAGGTCGATGACCAAAGTTCAATTACCCAGGGTCGATGACCCGAAGACGATGACCCAAGGTGGATGACCAGAGGACGATGACCCGAGGTCAATGACTCGAGATCGATGACCCGAGGTCGACGACTCGAGGTTGATGTCCCTAGGTCAATGACCAGAGGTTAATTACTCAAGGTCGATGACCCGAAGTCGATGACCCCAGGTCGATGACCCCAGGTCGATGACTCCAGGTTTATAACCCCAGGTCGATGACCCCAGGTCGATGACCCCAGGTCGATGACCCCAGGTCGAAGACCCCAGGTATATGACCCGAGGTTGATGAACCGAGGTCAATGACTTGAGGTAAATTACCCCAGGTTGATGACCCGAAGACGATTACCCGAGGTGGATGACCCGAGTTCGATGACCAGATGACAATAAACCGACGTCGATGACCAGGGTTTGATAACCAGAGGATGATGAACCGAGGACGATGACCCGAGGTCGAAGACCCGAGGTCGATGACCCGAGGTCGATGACCCGAGGTTGACGACCAGTGTTCGATGACCATAGTTTGATGACCCGAGGTCGATTACTCGAGGTCAATTACCCAAATTCGATCTCCCGGAGTCAACATCCCGGAGTCGACCTCCAAGCGTAAACTCCCGGAGTCGACCTCCCGGAGTCGACATTATGCAGTCGATCTCCGGTCATCGACCTTGATTCATCGACTTTGTGTCATCAATCTCGGGTCATCGACCTCGGGACATCGTCCTCTGGTCATCGACCTCGGTTATTTGACCTTGGGTCAACGACCTTTGGTCATCGACTTCAGGTCAATGAGCACGGGTCATCCACCTCTGGTCAAGATAATATCGAAAAATGAGACAGAATGAGATACTTTTAGCGATCATTGAATATTTTTGCTTGATATTAGCAAAACTTTCGTCATTTTATCAAGATAGTATAGAAAACAGCGACAAAATGGGATTATTGTAGCTAAATTTTGATATCTTTCGCTCTCGTTCAGCAAATTTTTCGTCATTTGTCAAGATAATATCGAAGAAAGCGACAAAATGGGATAAATATAGTGAAATATTAATAAAATTGAATTTTTTGCTCTATTTCACCATTATTTTGGGCATTGTGAAGGATAATATCGAAAAAAGTGAGGATAATGTATTCGAAATTTCAATTTCTCCTCTATTTCGCCTTGTTTTCGTCATTTTATCTGAATATTTTCCAAAAAAGAGAGGAAAACGGATAATTTTAGCGACATTTCAAATTTTCCTACTATTTTTTTTTTATTTTTCGTCATTTTATCGAGAAATGTTCTAAATAAGCAACGAAAACGTTAAATTTTGAGAAAATTTAATTTTTTTTCTATTTTGTCTTTCTCTTTCGTAATTTTATCGAGATATGATGGAAAAAAGCAAGAAAAACAAATGATGTTTGCGAAATTTTAATTTTTCTCCTTTATTTCGCCATAATATTTGTAATTTTATCGAGATATGATCATAAAATGCAACGAAAACGGATAATTTTAGCTCAATTGCTAATTTTATCCTCTATTTTGCCTTAATTTTCGTAATTTTACAAATAATTATCAAAATAACAACGAAAACGAATAATTTTAGTAATTATTAATTTTTTCGTCTATTTTGTGTTTATTTTTCGTTTTTTTATCGAGATATGATCAAAAAAAGCAAAGCAAATGGATAATTTTAGCAAAATTCCCATTTTTTTTCTCTATTTTGAATTAATTTTCGGAATTTTATCTAGAGATGATCGTAAAGAGCCAGAAAACGGATAATTTTAGCAAAATTTTAACTCTTTCATCTATTTTTCCTTCATTTATTTTTTTATTTATAGTTGAAAAATTTAAAAATAAAAATTTTTTAAAATAATTATTGCTTTTTTCGATCATATCTTAATAAAAAGACGAAAATTTGGGCGAACTAGAGGAGAAAAAATGAAATTTCGCAAAAATCATCTGTTTTCGTTGCTTATTTCGAACGTGTTTCGAAAAAATGACAACATAAATGCAAAATAGAGGAGAAAAATTGAACTTTCGCTATAATGTTACCTTTTTGTTTCTTTTTTCGGTAATATCTAAATAATATGAGGAAAATTAAGGAAAAGAAAGAGGAATAAAAATTAAATTTCGATACAATTATTCGTTTTTGTTGCTTTTTTCGATAATATCTCGATAAAACGAGGAAAATTAAGGAAAAAAAAGGAGAATAATTGAAATTTCACTAAAATTATTCGTTTTTGTTGCTTCATTAAAAATATCCAGATAAAATGAGGAAAATTCACGAAAAAAAAAGAAATTTCGCTAAAATTATTCATTATTGTTGCTTTTTTCGATAATATCTCGATAAATCGAGGAATATTAACAAAAAAAAACAGAAAAAGAATTGAAATTATCCTTTAATTTTTCGTTCTTGTTGCTTTTATCGGTCAAATCTCGATAAAATGGGGAAAATTAAACAAAAAAAGATGAATGAAATTGAAAGTTCGCTAAATTTATTCCATTTTGTTGCTTTTTTCGGTCATATCACGATAAAACGAGGAAAATTAAGGAAGAAAAAATTGATATTTAGCTAAATTTATTCGTGTTTGTTTCTTTTTCGATATAATCTCGATTAAATTTGGAAAATAAAAGATAAAAAGGAGGAATGATATCGAAATTTCGCATAAAAATTATTCGTTTTTGTTGCATTTTTCGATAATATTTCGATAAATCGAGGAATATTAACGAAAAAAAAGAGGAAAAAAATTTAAATTTCGCTAACATTACTCGTTTTTGTTGCTTTTTTCGATCATATCTCGATAAAATGAGGAAAATAAAGGAAAAAAAAATTGAAATTTCGCTATAATTTTCCGTTTTTGTTGCTTTTTTTGGTCAAATCTCGATAAAATGAGGAAAATAAAGTAAAAAAAGAGGAATGAAATTGAAATTTCGCTAAAATTATTCGTTTTTGTTGCTTTTTTCGATCATATCACGATAAAACGAGGAAAATTAAGGAAACAAAATAGAAAGAAATTGATATTTAGCTAAAATTATTGGTTTTTGTTGCTTTTTTCGATAATATCTCGATGAAATTTTGAACATAAAGGAAAACAAAAGGAGAAAAAATTGATATTTCCCTAAAAATATTCGTTTTTGTTGCTTTTTTCGATTATATCTTAATAAAATGAGGAAAATTATGGAAAAAAAAAGAGGAAAGAAATTGAAATTTCGCTTATATTATTAATTTTTGATTCTTTTCAGATAATATCTCGCTAAAATGACGAAAATGAAGGCAAAATAAAGGAATTGAATTTTAAATTTCGCTAAAATTATTCGTTTTCGATGCTTTTTTCGATCATATCACAAATAAAAGACGAAAATTTAGGAAAAATAGATGAAAAATGTTGAAATTTGGCTAAAATTATGCGATTTCGTTGCTTTTTTTGGTCATATCTCGATAAAATGACAAGATAAAAGGCAACATAGACGAACGAAATTGAAATTTCGCTTAAATTACCATTTTTCGTTGCTTTTGTCGATCATTTCTCGATAAAATAACAAAACAAAAAGACAAAATAGAGAAAAAAATTGAAATTTTCCTAAAATTATATGTTTTTGTTGCTTTTTTCATCATATCTTGATAAAAAGGAGATAATTAAGGCAAAATAGAGGGGAAAAATTGAAATTTCGCAAAATATATCCGTTTTCGTTGTTTATTTTATCAAATATCGATAGAATGACGAAAAAAGACAACATTGAGGAAAAAAATAGAAAGATCGTTCAGATTATCCTTTTTCGATTCTTTATTCGACCATACCTCGATAAAATGACGAAAATAAAGGAAAACTAGATGAAAAGAGTTAAAATTTTGCTAAAATAATCACTTTTGTGGCTCTTTACGATCATCACTAGAAAAAATGACGAATATTAAGGCAAAAAAGAGGAGAAAAAAGTAAATGTTGCTTAAATTATCCGTTTTGGTTGCTTTTTAGGATCATATTTCGATACAATGACGAAAAATAAAGACAAAATAGGGGGAAAATACTGAAAATAACTATCCATTTAAGGTGCTTATTCAAAGCAACGAAAGCAAATAAGCAACGAAAACGGATAATTTACAATCCAAGAGGTCTACTCCGGGATGTCGACTCCCGAATGACTCACGGTCTATCACCCGAGGTCTATGACCCGAGGCAAATAATTCCCAGGTCGATGACCCAAGGTTGATGACCCTAAATCAATGGCCAAAGGTCAATGACTCGAGGTCAATGACCCAAGTTCGATGACCCGAGGTCGATTACCCGAGGTCAATGACCCCAGGTCGACGACCCTAGGTCAATGACCCGAGGTCAACGACTCCAGATCGATTAACCGAAGTCGATGACCCAAGGTCGATGACCCCAGGTGGATGACCAAAGGTCGATGACCCCAGGTCAATGACCCCATGTTGATGACCCCAGGAGATGACCCGAGGTGGATGACCAAAGGTCGATGATCCAATGTCGATGACCTGAGGTGGATGACCCAAGTCCGATGACTCCAGGTTGATGACCCCAGGTCGATGATCCCAGGTCGATGACCCCAGGTCGATGACCTCAGGTTGATGACCTCAGGTTGATGACCCCAGGTCGATGACCCCAGGTCGATGACCCCAGGTCGATGACCCCAGGTCGATGACCCCAGGTCGATGACCCCAGGTCGAAGACCCCAGGTCGAAGACCCCAGGTAGATGACCAAAGGTCGATTACCCGAGGTCGATGACACGAGGTCGATGACCCGAGGTCGATGACCCGAGGTCGATGACCCTAGGTCTATGACCCAAGGTCAATGACCCCAGGTCGATGACCCGAAGTCAATGACGCAAGGTCGATGACCCGAGGTCAATGACCCGAGGTCTATGACCCGAGGTCGATTACCCGAGGTCGATTACCCGAGGTCGATTACCTGAGGTCAATGACCCGTTGTGAATGACTCGAATTCGATGACGTGAATTCGATGACCCGAGGGTTAAGACCTTAGGTCGAGGTCAATGACCTGACGTCAATAACCCCAGGTCGATAACCCCAGGTCGAAGATCCCAGGTCGATGACCCCAGGCTTATGACCCCAGGTTGATGTCCCCAGGCCAATGACCCCAGGTTGATGACCCCAGGTGAATGACCCCTAGGTCGATGACCCAAGGTCGATGACCCGAGGTCGATGACCCCAGGTCGATGACCTGAAGTCAATAACCCAAGGTCGATGACCCGAAGTCAATGACCCAAGGTCGATGACCCGAAGTCAATTACCTGAGGTCTATGACCCGAGGTCAATGACCCCAGGTCGATGATCCAAAGTCAATGCCCAAAGGTCGATGACCCCATGTCTATGACTCCAGTTCGATGACCCCAGATCGATGAGCAAAGGTCGATTACCAGAGGTCAATGACTTGAGGTCGATGACCCGAGGTCGATGACTTGAGGTTGATGACCCTAGGTAGGTGACCCGAAGTCAATGATCCCAGGTCGATGACCCCAGGTCGATGACCCCAGGTCGATGACCCCAGGTCGATGACCCCAGGTCGATGACCCCAGGTCGATGACCACACGTCGATGACCCCAGGTCGATGACCCCAGGTCGATGACCCTAGGTCGATGACCAAAGGTCGATGACTCCAGGTTGATGACCCCAGGTCGATGATCCCAGGTCGATGACCGCAGGTTGATGACCCCAGGTCGATGACCCCAGGTCGATGACCCCAGGTTGATGACCCCAGGTCGATGACCCCAGGTCGATGACCCAAGGTCGATGACCCCAGGTCGATGACCCCAGGTCGAAGAACCCAGGTCGAAGACCCCAGGTAGATGACCCAAGGTCGATTAACCGAGGTCGATGACCCGAGGTCGATGACCCGAGGTCGATGACCCTAGGTCTATGACCCAAGGTCAATGACCCGAGGTCAATGACCCCAGGTCGATGACCCGAAGTCAATGACCCGAGGTCGATGACCCGAGGTCAATGACCCGAGGTCGATTACCCGAGGTCGATTACCCGAGGTCAATGACCCGTTGTGAATGACTCGAATTCGATGACGTGAATTCATTGACCCGAGGGTTAAGACCTTAGGTCGAGGTCAATGACCTGACGTCAATAACCCCAGGTCGATAACCCCAGGTCGAAGATCCCAGGTCGATGACCCCAGGCTAATGACCCCAGGTTGATGACCCCAGGCCAATGACCCCAGGTTGATGACCCCAGGTGAATGACCCCTAGGTCGATGACCCAAGGTCGATGACCCGAGGTCGATGACCCGAGGTCAATGACCAGAGGTCGATGAACCCAGGTCGATGACCCGAGGTCAATGACCCGAGATCAATGACCAGAGGTCAATTACCCAGGGTCGATGACCATAAGACGATGACCCAAGGTGGATGGCCAGAGGACGATGACCTGAGGTCAATGACTCGAGATCGATGACCCGAGGTCGACGACTCGAGGTTGATGTCCCTAGGTCAATGACCAGAGGTTAATTACTCAAGGTTGATGACCCGAAGTCGATGACCCCAGGTCGATGACCCTAGGTCGATGACCCCAGGTCGATGACTCCAGGGTTATTACCCCAGGTCGATGACCACAGGTCGATGACCCCAGGTCGAAGACCCCAGGTATATGACCCAAGGTGGATTACCCGAGGTCAATGACTTGAGGTAAATTACCCCAGGTCGATGACCCGAAGACGATGACCCGAGGTGGATGACCCGAGTTCGATGACCAGAGGACAATAAACCGACGTCGATGATCCGGGTTTGATAACCAGAGGATGATGGACGGAGGTCGATGACCCGAGGTCGATGACCCGAGGTTGACGACCAGAGGTCGATGACCATAGTTTGATGACTCGAGGTCGATTGCCCGAGGTCAATGACCAAAGTCGATCTCCCGGAGTCAAAATCCCGGAGTCGACCTCCAAGCGTAAACTCCCGGAGTCGACCTCCCGGAGTCGACATTATGCAGTCGATCTCCGGTCATCGAACTTGATTCATCGACTTTGTGTCATCAATCTCGGGTCATCGACCTCGGGACATCGTCCTCTGGTAATCGACCTCGGGTATTTGACCTTGGGTCAACGACCTTTGGTCATCGACTTCAGGTCAATGAGCACGGGTCATCTACCTCTGGTCAAGATAATATCGAAGAAAGAGACAGAATGAGATACTTTTAGCGATCATTGATTATTTTTGCTTGATATTAGCAAAACTTTCGTCATTTTGTCAAGATAATATCGAAAACAGCGACAAAATGGGATTATTGTATTGAAATTTTGATATTTTTTCGCTCTCGTTCAGCAAATTTTTCGTCATTTGTCAAGATAATATCGAAGAAAGCGACCAAATGGGATAAATTTAGTGAAATATTAATAAAATTGAATTTTTTGGCTCTATTTCACCATTATTTTGGGCATTGTGAAGGATAATATCGAAAAAAGTGAGGATAATTTATTCGAAATTTCAATTTTTTCCTCTATTTCGCCTTGTTTTCGTCATTTAATCTGAATATTTTCCAAAAAAGAGAGGAAAACGGATACTTTTAGCGACATTTCAAATTTTCCTACTATTTTGTCTTTATTTTTCGTCATTTAATCGAGAAATGTTCTAAATAAGCAACGAAAACGTTAAATTTTGAGAAAATTTAATTTTTTTCTCTATTTTGTCTTTCTTTTTCGTAATTTTATCGAGATATGATGGAAAAAAGCAATAAAAACAAATGATGTTTGCGAAATTTTAATTTTTCTCCTTTATTTCGCCATAATATTTGTAATTTTATCGAGATATGATCATAAAATGCAACGAAAACGGATAATTTTAGCTCAATTGCTAATTTTATCCTCTATGATGCCTTAATTTTCATAATTTTACAAGATATTATCAAAAAAACAACGAAAACGGATAATTTTAGTAAAATATTAATTTTTTCGTCTATATTGTGTTTATTTTTCGTTTTTTTATCGAGATATGATCAAAAAAAGCAAAGCAAATGCATAATTTTAGCAAAATTCCCATTTCTTTTCTCTATTTTGAATTAATTTTCGGAATTTTATCGAGAGATGATCGTAAAGAGCCACAAAACGGATAATTTTAGCAAAATTTTAACTCTTTCATCTATTTTTCCTTCATTTATTTTTTTATTTATAGTTGAAAAATTTAAAAATAAAAATTTTTTAAAATAATTATTGCTTTTTTCGATCATATCTTAATAAAAAGACGAAAATTTGGGCGAACTAGAGGAGAAAAAATGAAATTTCGCAAAAATCATCTGTTTCCGTTGCTTATTTCGATCGTATTTCGAAGAAATGACAACATAAATGCAAAAAAGAGGAGAAAAATTGAACTTTCGTTAAAATGTTACCTTTTTGTTTCTTTTTTCGGTAATATCTAAATAATATGAGGAAAATTAAGGAAAAGAAAGAGAAATAAAAATTAAATTTCGATACAATTATTCATTTTTGTTGCTTATTTCGATAATATCTCTAAAAAACTAGGAAAATTAAGGGAAAAAAGGAGAATAATTGAAATTTCGCTAAAATTATTCGTTTTTGTTGCTGCATTAAAAATGTCCAGATAAAATGAGGAAAATTCACGAAAAAAAAGAGTAAAAAACAGAAATTTCGCTAAAATTATTCATTTTTGTTGCTTTTTTCGATAATATCTCGATAAATCGAGGAATATAAACAAAAAAAAGAGAAAAAAAATTGAAATTATCCTTTAATTTTTCGTTCTTGTTCCTTTTTTCGGTCAAATCTCGATAAAATGAGGAAAATTAAATAAAAAAGGATGAATGAAATTGAAATTTCGCTAAATTTATTCGATTTTGTTGCTTTTTTCGGTCATATCACGATAAAACGAGGAAAATTAAGGAAAAAAAATTGATATTTAGCTAAATTTATTCGTCTTTGTTTCTTTTTTCGATAATATCTCGATGAAATTTGGAAAATAAAAGATAAAAAGGAAGAATGATATCGAAATTTCGCATAAAAATTATTCGTTTTTGTTGCTTTTTTCGATAATATCTCACTTAAATAATTAAAATGAAGGAAAAAAAAAGAGAGGAAAAAATTTGTAATTTCGGTAAAATTATTAGTTATTTGATGCTTTTTACGATAATATCTCGATAAAACGAGGAAAATTAAGAAAAAAAGGAGAAAATGGAAATTTCGCTAAAATTATTCGTTTTTGTCCTTTTTTCAATAATATTTCGATAAATCGAGGAATATTAACAAAAAAAAGAGGAAAAAAATTCAAATTTTGCTAACAGTATTCGTTTTTGTTGCTTTTTTCGATCATATCTCGATAAAATGAGGAAAATGAAGGAAAAAAGAGGAAACAAATTGAAATTTCCTTTAATTTTACGTTTTTGTTGCTTTTTTCGGTCAAATCTCGATAGCATGAGAAAAATTAAGTAAAAAAAGAGGAATGAAGTTGAAATTTCGCTAAATTTATTCGTTTTTGTTGCTTTTTTTGGTTATTATCACGATAAAACGAGGAAAATTAAGGCAAAAAAAAAGAACAAAATTTATATTTAGCTAAAATTATTAATTTTCATTGCTTTTTTCGAAAATATCTCGATGAAATTAGGAAAATAAACGAAAAAAAAAGGAAAGAAATCAAAATTTCGCTAAAATTATTCGTTTTTGTTGCTTTTTCTAGATAATATCTCGATAAAATAAGGAAAATGTAGGAAAAAAAGAGGAAAAAAATTGAAATTTTGGTGAAATTATTCGTTTTTGTTGCTTTTTTCAATAATATCTCGATAAAACGAGGAAAATTAAGAAAAAAAGGAGAAAAATTCTAATTTCGCTAAAGTTATTCGTTTTTTTTTGCTTTTTTCAATAAAATCCTGATAAAACGATGAAAATTAAGGAAGAAAAAGGAAAAAAATTGAAATTTCACTAAAATTATTCGTTTTTGTTGCTTTTATCGATAATATTTCGATAAATCAGGAATATTAACGAAAAAAAAGAGGAAAAAAATTGTAATTTTGCTAACATTACTCGTTTTTGTTGCTTTTTTCGATCATATCTCAATAAAATGAGGAAAATAAAGGAAAAAAAATTGAAATTTCGTTATAATTTTCAGTTTTTGTTGCTTTTATTGGTCAAATCTCGATAAAATGAGGGAAATAAAGTAAAAAAAGACGAACGAAATTGAAATTTCGCTTAAATTACCATTTTTCGTTGCTTTTTTCGATCATTTCTAGATAAAATAACAAAACAAAAAGACAAAATAGAGAAAAAATTGAAATTTTCCTAAAATTATATGTTTTTGTTGCTTTTTTAATCAAATCTCGATAAAAGGAGATAAATAAGGCAAAATAGAGGGGAAAAATTGAAATTTCGCAAAATATATCCGTTTTCGTTGTTTATTTAATGAAATATCGATAGAATGACGAAAAAAGACAACATTGAAGAAAAAAATAGAAAGATCTTTAAGATTATCCTTTTTCGATTCTTTATTAGACCATGCCTCGATAAAATGACGAAAATAAGGAAAACTAGATGAAAAGAGTTTAAATTTTGCTAAAATTATCACTTTTGTGGCTCTTTACGATCATCACTAGATAAAATGACGAATATTAAGGCAAAAAAGAGGAGAAAAAAGTAAATTTTGCTTAAATTATCCGTTTTGGTTGCTTTTAAGGATCATATTTCGATAAAATGACAAAAAATAAAGACAAAATAGGGGGAAAATATTGAAAATAAATATCCATTTAAGGTGCTTATTCAAAGCAACGAAAGCAAATAAGCAACGAAAACGGATGATTTCCAATCCAAGAGGTCGACTCCGGGATGTCGACTCCCGGATGACTCACTGTCTATCACCCGAGGTCTATGACCCGCGGTAAATAATTCCCAGGTCGATTACCCAAGGTTCATAACCCTAAATCAATGGCCCAAGGTCAATGACTCGAGGTCAATGACCCAAGTTCGATGACCCGAGGTCGATTACCCGAGGTCAATGACCCCAGGTCGACGACCCTAGGTCAATGACCCGAGGTCAAGGACCCGAGGTCGATTACCCGAGGTCAATGACCGGAGGTCAACGACTCAGGATCGATTAACCGAAGTCGATGACCCCAGGTCGATGACCCAAGGTCGATGACCCCAGGTAAAAAACTCCAGGTCGATGACCCCAGGTCAATGACCCCAGGTTGATGACCCCAGGAGATGACCCGAGGTGGATGACCCAAGGTCGATGATCCAATGTCGATGACCCGAGGTGGATGACCCAAGGTCGATGACTCGAGGTCTATGACCCAAAGTCGATGACCCAAGGTCGATGACCCCATGTTGATGACCCCAGGTCAATGACCCCAGGTCAATGACCCCGATCGATGACCCCAGGTACATAACCCCAGGTCGATTACCAGATGTCAATTACAGGAAGTCAATGACCCGAGGTCAAAAACCCGAGGTCGAAGACCCGAGGATTATGACCCTAGGTCGATGACCCCAGGTTGATGAAACCAGGTCGATGACCCAAGGTGGATGACCCAAGGTCAATGACCCCTGGTCGAGGACCCAAGGTCAATGACCCAAGGTCCATGACCCAAAGTCGATAACGCCAGGTCGATAACCCAAGGTCGAAGACACGAGGTCGAATACCTGAGGTCGATTACCTGAGGTCAATGACCCGTGGTGAATGACTCGAGGTCGATAACCCGAGGTAAATTACCTGAGGTCAATTACACCTGGTCGATGACCCCTAATCAATAACCCAAGGTCGATGATCCCAGGTCGATGACCCTAAGTCGATGCCCCAAGTTCGATGACCCCATGTCTATGACTCCAGTTCAATGTCCCCAGGTCGATGACCAAAGTTCAATTACCAGAGGTCAATGACGTTAGGTCAATGACATGAAGTCGATGACCCGAGGTCGATGACCCTAGGTCAATGACCCGAAGTCGATGACCCAAGGTCGATGATCCCAGGTCGATGACCCAAGGTCGATTACCCCAGGTCGGTGACCCCAGGTCGATGACCCCAGGTCGATGACCCCAGGTCGATGACCCCAGGTCGATGACCGAAGGTCGATGACCCGTAGTCAATGACCCAAGGCCGATGAACAGGGTTCGATGACCCGAGGTCGAGTACCCGACGTCAATGACCCAAGGTCAATTACCCAAAGTCGATGACCCGAAGACGATGACCCGAGGTCAATGACCCGAGATCAATGACCCGAGGTCAATAACCCCAGGTGGATGACCCGAAGTCAATGCCCATAGGTCGATTAATCGAGGTCGATATCCCGAGGTCAATGACCAGAGGTCTATACCCAAGGTCGACGACGCGAAGTCAATGACACAAGGTCGATGACCCGAAGTCAATTACCCAAGGTCGATGGCCCGATGTCAATGACCTAAGGTCTATGACCCGAGGTCGATGTCCTGAGTTCGATGACCCGAGATCGATGACCCGGAATCGATTACCAGAAGTCGAGGATCTGAAGTCGATGACCGCAGGTCGATGACCACAGGCCAATGACCAGAGGTTAATTTCCCTTGGTCAATGCCCCGTGGTCAATGACCCGAAGTCAATGACTCGAGGTCGATACCCGAAGTCAATGACTCGAGGTCGATGACCCGAGGTCAATGACCCGAGGTCAATGACCAGAGGTTTCTAACCCCAGGTCAATGACCCGAAGTCGATGACCCCAGGTCGATGACCCCAGGTCGATGACCCCAGGTCGATGATCACAGGTCGATGACCCCAGGTCGATGACTTTAGGTCGATGACTTTAGGTCGATGACCTGAGGTCGATGACCCGAGGTCGATGACCCGAGGTCAATTACCCGAGGTCGATGACCCGAAGTTAATGACCCGAGGTCAATGACCCGATGCCAATTACCCAGGTTCGATCTCCCGAAGAAGATGACCCGAGGTTGATGACCCGAGGTGGATGACCCGAGGTCGATGACCAGAGGACGATGACCCGGGGTCGATGACCAGAGGAGGATGACGTGAGGTCGATGACCCGAGGTCGATGACCAGAGTTCGATGACCCGAGGTCGATTACCCGAGGTCAATGACCCAAAGTCGATCTCCCGGAGTCAACCTCCCGGAGTCGAACTCTCGGAGTCATACTCATGGAGTCGTACTCCCGGAGTTGACCTCCCGGAGTCGACCTTGTGTCATCGGCATTTGTGTCATCAACCTCGGGTCATCGACCTCGGGTCTTCGTCCTCTGGTCATCGACTTCTGGTCAACGAGCATGGGTCATCGACCTCTGGTCAAAATAATTTCGAAAAAAGCGACAGAATGAGATAATTTTAGCGGTCATTAAATATTTTTGCTTGATATTAGCAAAATTTTCGTCATTTTTTCAGGATTATATCGAAATCAGCGACAAAATGGGATTATTGTAGCGAAATTTTGATATTTTTTCGCTCTCGTTCAGCAAATTTTTCGTCATTTGTCAAGATGATATCGAAGAAGGCGACAAAATGGGATAAATTTAGTGAAATATCAATAAAATTAAATTATTTGGCTTATATCACCATTATTTTGGGCATGGTGAAGGATAATATCAAATAATTGACGATAATTTAAGAGAAATTTGAATATTTTTCCTCTATTTCGCCATGTTTTCGACATTTTATCGGAATATTTTCCAAAAAAGAAAAGAAAACGGATAATTTTAGCGAAATTTCTACTTTTTTCTACTATTTTGTCTTTATTTTTCGTCATTTTATCGAGAAATGTTCTAAATAAGCAACGAAAACGTTAAATTTTGCGAAATTTCAATTTTTCTCCTTTATTTTACCATAATATTCGTCATTGTATCGTGATATGATCATAAAATGCAACGAAAACGGATAATTTTAGCTTAATTGCTAATTTTATCCTCTAGTTTGCCTTAATTTTCGTAATTTTACGAGATATTATCAATAAAAAAAACGAAAAATTTTAGTAAAATATAAATTTTGTGTTTATTTTTCGTTTTTTTATCCAGATATGATCGAAAAAAGCAAAGAAAATGGATAATATTAGCAAACTTCCCATTTTTTTTTTCTCTATTTTGAATTAATTTTCGTCATTTTATCGAGAGGTGATCGTAAAAAGCCACAAAACTGATAATTTTAGCAAAATTTAAACTCTTTTCATCTGTTTTTCCTTTATTTTTTTATTTATAGTTACAAGATTTTAAAAATTAAATTTTTTTAAAATATTTATTGCTTTTTTCGATCATATCTTAATGAAAAGGCGAAAATTTGGGCGAAATAGATGAAAAAAATAGAAATTTCACTAAACCTATCCGTTTCCGTTTATTTTTTCAATCATATCTAGATAAAATGACAATATTAATGCAAAATAGAGGAGAAAAAATGAAATTTCTCTAACATTATTCGTTTTTGTTGCTTTTTTCGATCATATCTCAATAAAATGAGAATATTTAAGGAAAAAAAGAGGAAAAATAAATTATTTTCGCTAAAATTATTCGTTTTTGTTGCATTTTTCGATAATATCTCGATAAAATAAGGAAAACGAAGAAAAAAAAAGGGGTAAAGAAATTGAAATTTCGGTTAAATTATTCGTTTTTGTTGCTTTTTAAGATAATATCTCGATAAAACGAGGAAAATTAAGAAAAAAAAAAGAAAAATTGAGATTTCGCTAAAATTATTCTTTTTTTTTGCTTTTTTCAATAATATCTCGATAAAACGAAGATAATTAAGGAAGAAAAAGGAGAAAAATTTTAATTTCGGCAAAATTATTCGTTTTTGTTGCTTTTTTCGATAATATCTCGATAAAACGAGGAAAATTATGGAAAAAAAGGGAACTATTGAAATTTCGCTAAAATTATTCGTTTTTTTTTTTCTTTCTTTTGTCATATCACGATAAAACGAGAAAAATTAAGGAAACAAAATACAAAAAATTGATATTTAGCTAAAATTATTCGTTTTTGTTCTTTTTTTCGATCATATCTCCATCTAATGAGGAAAAAAAGGGAAGTAATCGAAATTTCGCTAAAATTATTCGTTTTTGATTCTTTTTTCGTTCATATCTCGATAAAATGAGGAAAATCGAGGAAATAAAGTGGAAATATATTTGAAATTTCGCAAAAATTATTCTTTTTTGTTGCTTTTTTCGGTCATATCTTGATAAAATAAGGAAAATGAAGGAAAAAAAAGAGGAATAAAATTGAAATTTCGCTAACATAATTCGTTTTTATTGCTTTTGTCGACCATATCTCGATAAAATGAGGAAAATAAAGGAAAAAAGGAGGAAAATTTCCCTATATTATTAAGTTTTTGTTGCTTTTTTCGTTCGAGTCTCGATAAAATGAGGAAAATTAAGTGAAAAAAGAGGAATGAAAGAAAAACGAAAAAAATTTAAATTTCGGTAAAATTATTCGTTTTTGCTGCTTTTTTCGATAATATCTAGATGAAACGAGGAAAATTAAGGGAAAAAAGGAGAAAAATTGTAATTTCGCTAACATTATTATTCGTTTTTGTTGCTTTATTCGATAATATCCAGATATAAGGAGGAAAATTAACGAAAAAAAAGGGAAAGAAACAGAAATTTCGCTAAAATTATTCATTTTTGTTGGTTTTTTTCGATAATATCTTGATAAAAGGAGGAAAATGATGGAAAAAAAAGAGGAAAAAAATTGAAATTTCCCTTTTATTTTTCGTTTTTGTTGTTTTTTCGGTCTTATCACGATAAAACGAGGAAAATTATGGAAGAAAGAGGAAATATATATAATTTTCGCTAAAATTATTCGTTTTTGTTGCTTTTTTTCGATAATATCTCGATAAAATAAGGGAAATGAAGAAAAACAAGTGGAAAAAAATTGAAATTTCGCTAACATTATTCGTTTTTTGTTGCTTTTTTCGATCATATCTCGATAAAATGAGAATATTTAAGGAAAAAAGAGGAAAAATATATAATTTTCGCTAAAATTATTCGTTTTTGTTGCTTTTTTCGATAATATCTCGATAGAATAAGGAAAATGAAGGAAAAAAAGAGGTAAAAAAATTGAAATTTCGGTTAAACTATTCGTTTTTGTTGCTTTTCAAGATAATATCTCGATAAAACGTGGAAAAGTAAGAAAAAAAAATTGAAATTTCGCTAAAATTATTCGTTTTGTTTGCTTTTTTCAATAATATCTCGATAAAACGAAGAAAATTAAGGAAGAAAAATCTGATGTGGCCAGCACATGACTTTCTCCATATATATAAGATGTAAATATGTATCTACGGCAGTATTTTCGAACTCTATATTCAATCTAAACTTGGAAGATAAGTGATTAATTTCTTTCATATTATCTTTGACGTCACAAACATTATAATTAATGTTTTTTGGGACATGTTCGATGAAAAACGATGAAATTTGCTTTTTGCCCCAGCGCCCAGAGCGCCCACAACGTACATAATCAACAACTTCCGGTTTATCAGTATTTCACAAATAACTCCTACACAATTAGTGATACAAAAATATGTTTTAAACAAACAATATAGTAAAATACATTTACTAAAACTTTTATAAATAATAGTATATACCTAAATATGATATTTATGGAGATATTTTGAATACCGGAAATGACCATTGTAGACTGAAGCTCGTCTTCCGGTTAACCGATTTACTCCAAAAACTAATCAACTCTAACGACATCAATCGAAATACTATATATGAAATTTGGTGTTGATCCAATAAATACTTTTCATGTTAGAGCGCCCACAAAGTACATAATCAGCTACCTCCGGTTTATCAGTATTTCACGAATAACTCCTAATCAACCGGTGATACAAAAATATGTTAAATAAAAAAGTTATAGTAAACGACATTTTCTAAAACTTTTATATGGTATACAATATACCTATATATCATATTTATGGAGATATTTTGAAAACCGGAAATAAGCTTTGATGAATAAAGCTCGACTTCCGGTTAACCAATATACTCCAAAAACTAATCAGCTCTGACAGCACATACGACAGTACTATATATGAATTTTGGTATTGATACGACTTATACTTTTCACGTTAGAGCGCCCACTATCACACACACACACACACACACACACGCACACACACACATACACACAGACATCATTCCAAAAATGGTCAAAACGTGTTCTAGGGATCCCAAAACATGTATTTCAGTTGAAATCTCGAAGTCGATTTTTTTCATGAAAACAATCCTTTCTCTATACTTCGTATATGGAGAAAGTAAAAAAGAGAAAAAATTAAATTTCGCTAAAATTATTAATTTTTGTTGCTTCATTCGATAATATCCAGATATAATGAGGAAAATTAACGAAAAAAAAGAGAAAAAAACAGAAATTTCGCTAAAATTATTCATTTTTGTTGCTTTTTACTTTCTCCATATACGAAGTATAGAGAAAGTATTGTTTTCATGAAAAAAATCGACTTCGAGATTTCAACGGAAATACATGTTTTCGGGTTCCTAGAACACGTTTTAACCATTTTTAGAATGATGTCTGTGTGTATGTGTGTGTGTGTGTGTGTGGTGTGTGTGTGTGTGTGTGTGTCTGTATGTGTGTGTGTGTTAGTGGGCGCTCTAACGTAAAAACTATTGGTCGTATCAATACCAAACTTCATATATAGTACTGTGGTGTGTGCTGTCAGAGTTGATTAGTTTTTGAAGTTAATCGGTTAACCGGAAGTCGAGCTTCATTCATCAAAGCTCATTTCCGGTTTTCAATATATCTCCCTAAATATGATATATACGTATGTTGTATTAATTATAAAAGTTTTAGATAATGTAATTTTCTATAACTTTTGTATTTAACATATTTTTGTATCACCGGTTGATTAGGATTTATTCGTGAAATACCGATAAACCGGAAGTAGTTGTTATGTACTTTGTGGGCGCTCTATCATGAAAACTGTTTGTTGTATCAACACCAAATTTCATATATTGTACTTTGCTTTATGTATTTAGAGTTGATTAGTTTTTGGAGTAAATCGGTAGACCGGATGTCGAGCTTCACTCTTCAAAGCTCATTTCCGGTTTTCAAAATATCTCCATAAATATGATATTTAGGTATATACTATTCGTTATAAAAGTTTTAGACAATAAAATTTACAATAACTTTTGCTTAAAACATATTTTTGTATCAATGATTGTTTAGGAGTTATTCATGAAATACTGATAAACCGGAAGTTGCTGATTATGTACTTCGTGGGCGCTCTGGGCTCAATGGGCGAATGACCAATTTCATCGCTTTTCATCGAACATGTCCCGAAAAACATTATTTATAATTTTTGTGACGTCAAAGATAATAATATATAAATTAATCACTTATCTTCCAAGTTTAGATGGAATATAGAGTTCGAAATTACTGTCGTAGATAAATATTTACATCTTATACATGGAGAAAGTCATGTGCTGGCCACATCAGATTTTTTCGATAATATCTCGATAAAATGAGGTAAATGATGGAAAAAAAGAGGAAAAAAATTGAAATTTCCCTATAATTTTTCGTTTTTGTAGCTTTTTTTGGTCATATCACGATAAAACGAGAAAAATTAAGGAAACAAATTAGAAAAAATTGATATTATGCTAAAATTATTCGTTTTTGTTTCTTATTTCGATAATATCTCGATGAAATTTGGAACATAAAGGAAAAGAAATAGTTGAAAAAATTGATATTTCCCTAAAATTATTCCTTTTTTGTTGCTTTTTTCGATTATATCTTATTAAATGAGGAAAATTAAGGAAAAAAAAAAGAGGGAAAAAATGAAATTACGCCTAAATTATTCGTTTTTGTTCCTTTTTTCAATCATATCTCCATATAATGTGGAAAAAAGGGAAGTAATCGAAATTTCGCTAAAATTATTCGTTTTTGATTCTTTTTTCGTTCATATCTCGATAAAATGACGAAAATCAAGGAAATAAAGTGTAAATATATTTGAAATTTAGCAAAAATTATTCGTTTTTGTTGCTTTTTTCGGTCATATCTTGATATAATGGGGAGATTTAAGGAAAAAAAGAGGATTGAAATTGAAATTTCGCTAAAATTATTCGTTTTTGTTGCTTTTCTTGATAAAATCTCGATAAAATGAGCAAAATTAAGGGAAAAAAACATAAATTTTGCTAAAATTATTCGCTTTGTTGCTTTTTTGATAAAATCTCGATAAAATGAGGAAAAATAAGGGAAAAAAGAGGAAAAAAACATAAATTTCGCTAACATTGTTCGTTTTTGTAGCTTTTTTCCATCATATCTCTATAAAATTAGGAAAATTAAGAACAAAAACAGGAATGAAATAGAAATTTCGTTAAAATTATTCGTGTTTGTTGCTTTTTTCGATAATATCTTGATAAAATGAGGAATATTAAGGAAAAAAGAGGAAAGAAATTGAAATTTCGCTAATATTATTAATTTTTGATTATTTTTCAGATAATATCTCGCTAAAATGACAAAAATGAAGGCAAAATAGAGGAATTGAATTTTAAATTTCGCTAAAATTATTTGTTTTCGATGCTATTTTCGATCATATCTCAAAAAAAAGACGAAAATTTAGGCAAAATAGATGAAAAAAGTAGAAATTTGGCTAAAATTATGCGATTTCGTTGCTTTTTTGGTCATATCTCGATAAAATGACGAAATTTAAAGCAAAATAGAGGGATGAAATTTAAATTCAGCTAATATTATCCGATTCGTTGCTTTTTTCGGTGATATCTCGATAAAATGAGGAAAAATAAGGGAAAAAAGAGGAAAAAAACATAAATTTCGCTAACATTGTTCGTTTTTGTAGCTTTTTTCCATCATATCTCTATAAAATTAGGAAAATTAAGAACAAAAACAGGAATGAAATAGAAATTTCGTTAAAATTATTCGTTTTTGTTGCTTTTTTCGATAATATCTTGATAAAATGAGGAATATTAAGGAAAATAGAAGAACGAAATGAAAATTTCGCTTAAATTACATTTTTTCTTTGCTTTTGTCGATCATTTCTCGATAAAATGACAAAACAAAAAGACAAAATAGAGAAAAAAATTGAAATGTTCCTAAAATTGTATGTTTTTGTTGCTTTTTTAATCATATCTCGATAAAAAGGAGAGAATTAAGGCAAAATAGAGGGGAAAAATTGAAATTTCGCAAAATATATCCGTTTTCGTTGTTTATTTTATCATATCTCGATAGAATGACGAACAAAGACAAAATTGAGGAAAAAAGTAGAAAGATCGTTAAGATTAACCATTTTCGTTGCTTTATTCGACCATACCTCGATAAAATGACGAAAATAAAGGAAACATAGTTGAAAAGAGTTTAAATTTTGCTAAAGTTATCACTTTTGTGGCTCTTTACGATCATCACTAGATAAAATGACGAACATTAAGGCAAAATAGAGGAGAAAAAAGTAAATTTTGCTTAAATTATCCGTTTTGGTTGCTTCTTGGGTCATATTTCGATAAAATGACAAAAAAATAAAGACAAAATAGGGGGAAAATATTGAAAATAACTATCCATTTAAGGTGCTTATTCAAAGCAACGAAAGCAAATAAGCAACGAAAACGGATAATTTCCAATCCAAGAGGTCGACTCCGGGATGTCGACCGGATGACTCATGGTCTATCACCCGAGGTCTATGACCCGAGGTAAATAATTCCCAGGTCGATGACCCAAGATTGATAACCCTAAATCAATGACCCAAGGTCAATGACTCGAGGTCAATGACCCAAGTTCAATGACCCGAGGTCGATTACCCGAGGTCAATGACCCCAGGTCGACGACCCTAGGTCAATGACCCGAGGTCAAGGACCCGAGTTCGATTACCCGAGGTCAATGACCGGAGGTCAACGACTCCAGATCGATTAACCGAATCGATAACCCGAGGTCGATGACCCGAGGTCTATGACCCCAGCTTAATGACCCTTGGTTGATGACCCCGTGTTGATAACCCGAGGTCGATGACCCCAGGTTGATGACCCCGATATGTGACCCCAGGTCGATGATCCCAGGTCGATTACCCGAGGTCGATTACCCGAGGTCAATGACCCTAGGTCAATGACCCTAGGTCAATGACCCGAGGACGATGACCCAAGGTTTATGACCAAAGGTCGCTGACCCCAGGTTTATGATTTCAGGTCAATGACCCAAGGTCAATAACCCGAGGACAATGACCCGATGTCTATGACCCGAGGACGATTACCCGAGGTCAATGACCCGTTGTGAATGGCTCGAGGTCGATGACGCGAATTCGATGACCCGAGGTCGATTTCCTGAGTTCAATTACCCCAGGTCGATGACCCGAAGTCAATAACCCAAGGTCGATGACCCGAAGTCAATGACCCAAGGTCGATGACCCGAAGTCAATTACCTGAGGTCTATGACCCGAGGTCAATGACCCCAGGTCGATGATCCAAAGTCGATGTCGAAAGGTCGATGACCCCATGTCTATGACTCCAGTTCGATGACCACAGGTCGATGACCAAAGGTCGATTACCAGAGGTCAATGACTTGAGGTCGATGAGCCGAGGTCGATGACCCGAGGTTGATGACCCTAGGTCGATGACCCGAAGTCAATGATCCCAGGTCGATAACCCCAGGTCAATGACCCCAGGTCCATGACCCCAGGTCGATGACCCAAGGTTGATGACCCCAGTTCGATGACCCCAGGTCGATTACCCCAGGTCGATGACCCCAGGTAGATGACCCCAGGTCGATGACCCAAGGTCGATGACTCCAGGTCGATGACCCAAGGTCGATGACTCCAGGTCGATGACCCCAGGTCGATGACCCCAGGTCGATGACCCCAGGTCGATGACCCCAGGTCGATGACCCCAGGTTGTTGACCCCAGGTGGATGACCCAAGGTCAATGACCCCAGGTCGATGACCCCAGGTCGATAACCCCAGGTCGATGACCTCAAGTGGATGACCCGAAGTGAAGACCCGAGGTCAATTACCTCAAGTCGATGACTCGAAGTCGATGACCCGAGGTCGATGGACCTAGGTCTATGACCCATGGTCAATGACCCGAAGTAAATGACCCCAGGTCGATGACCCGAAGTCGATGACGCAAGGTCGATGACCCGAGATCAATGACCGGAGGTCTATGACCCGAGGTCGATTACCTGAGGTCTATTACCCGAGGTCAATGACCCGTGGTGTATGACTCGAATTCGATTACGTGAACTGGATGACCCGAGGGTTAAGACCTTAGGTCGATAACCCCAGGTCGAAGACCCCAGATCGATGACCCCAGGCCAATGACCCCAGGTTTATGACCCCAGGCCAATGACCCCAGGTTGATGACCCCAGGTCAATGACCCTAGGTCGATGACCCAAGGTCGATGACCAGAGGTCGATGACCAAAGTTCAATTACCCAGGGTCGATGACCCGAAGACGATGACCCAAGGTGGATGACCAGAGGACGATGACCCGAGGTCAATGACTCGAGATCGATGACCCGAGGTCGACGACTCGAGGTTGATGTCCCTAGGTCAATGACCAGAGGTTAATTACTCAAGGTCGATGACCCGAAGTCGATGACCCCAGGTCGATGACCCCAGGTCGATGACTCCAGGTTTATAACCCCAGGTCGATGACCCCAGGTCGATGACCCCAGGTATATGACCCGAGGTTGATGAACCGAGGTCAATGACTTGAGGTAAATTACCCCAGGTCGATGACCCGAAGACGATTACCCGAGGTGGATGACCCGAGTTCGATGACCAGATGACAATAAACCGACGTCGATGACCCGGGTTTGATAACCAGAGGATGATGAACCGAGGTCGATGACCCGAGGTCGATGACCCGAGGTTGACGACCAGAGTTCGATGACCATAGTTTGATGACCCGAGGTCGATTACCCGAGGTCAATTACCCAAAGTCGATCTCCCGGAGTCAACATCCCGGAGTCGACCTCCAAGCGTAAACTCCCGGAGTCGACCTCCCGGAGTCGACATTATGCAGTCGATCTCCGGTCATCGACCTTGATTCATCGACTTTGTGTCATCAATCTCGGGTCATCGACCTCGGGACATCGTCCTCTGGTCATCGACCTCGGTTATTTGACCTTGGGTCAACGACCTTTGGTCATCGACTTCAGGTCAATGAGCACGGGTCATCCACCTCTGGTCAAGATAATATCGAAAAATGAGACAGAATGAGATACTTTTAGCGATCATTGAATATTTTTGCTTGATATTAGCAAAACTTTCGTCATTTTATCAAGATAGTATAGAAAACAGCGACAAAATGGGATTATTGTAGCTAAATTTTGATATCTTTCGCTCTCGTTCAGCAAATTTTTCGTCATTTGTCAAGATAATATCGAAGAAAGCGACAAAATGGGATAAATATAGTGAAATATTAATAAAATTGAATTTTTTGCTCTATTTCACCATTATTTTGGGCATTGTGAAGGATAATATCGAAAAAAGTGAGGATAATGTATTCGAAATTTCAATTTCTCCTCTATTTCGCCTTGTTTTCGTCATTTAATCTGAATATTTTCCAAAAAAGAGAGGAAAACGGTTAATTTTAGGGACATTTCAAATTTTCCTACTATTTTGTCTTTATTTTTCGTCATTTTATCGAGAAATGTTCTAAATAAGCAACGAAAACGTTAAATTTTGAGAAAATTTAATTTTTTTTTCTATTTTGTCTTTCTCTTTCGTAATTTTATCGAGATATGATGGAAAAAAGCAAGAAAAACAAATGATGTTTGCGAAATTTTAATTTTTCTCCTTTATTTCGCCATAATATTTGTCATTTTATCGAGATATGATCATAAAATGCAACGAAAACGTCTAATTTTAGCTAAATTGCTAATTTTATCCTCTATTTTGCCTTAATTTTCGTAATTTTACAAATAATTATCAAAATAACAACGAAAACGAATAATTTTAGTAATTATTAATTTTTTCGTCTATTTTGTGTTTATTTTTCGTTTTTTTATCGAGATATGATCAAAAAAAGCAAAGCAAATGGATAATTTTAGCAAAATTCCCATTTTTTTTCTCTATTTTGAATTAATTTTCGGAATTTTATCGAGAGATGATCGTAAAGAGCCACAAAACGGATAATTTGAGTTGAAAAATTTAAAAATAAAATTTTTTTAAAATAATTATTGCTTTTTTCGATCATATCTTAATAAAAAGACGAAAATTTGGGTGAACTAGAGGAGAAAAAATGAAATTTCGCAAAAATCATCTGTTTTCGTTGCTTATTTCGATCGTGTTTCGAAAAAATGACAACATAAATGCAAAATAGAGGAGAAAAATTGAACTATCGCTATAATGTTACCTTTTTGTTTCTTTTTTCGGTAATATCTAAATAATATGAGGAAAATTAAGGAAAAGAAAGAGGAATAAAAATTAAATTTCGATACAATTATTCGTTTTTGTTGCTTTTTTCGATAATATCTCGATAAAACGAGGAAAATTAAGGAAAAAAAAGGAGAATAATTGAAATTTCGCTAAAATTATTCGTTTTTGTTGCTTCATTAAAAATATCCAGATAAAATGAGGAAAATTCACGAAAAAAAAGAGAAAAAAAAAGAAATTTCGCTAAAATTATTCATTATTGTTGCTTTTTTCGATAATATCTCGATAAATCGAGGAATATTAACAAAAAAAAAAGAAAAAGAATTGAAATTATCCTTTAATTTTTCGTTCTTGTTGCTTTTATCGGTCAAATCTCGATAAAATGGGGAAAATTAAACAAAAAAAGATGAATGAAATTGAAAGTTCGCTAAATTTATTCCATTTTGTTGCTTTTTTCGGTCATATCACGATAAAACGAGGAAAATTAAGGAAGAAAAAATTGATATTTAGCTAAAGTTATTCGTGTTTGTTTCTTTTTCGATATAATCTCGATTAAATTTGGAAAATAAAAGATAAAAAGGAGGAATGATATCGAAATTTCGCATAAAAATTATTCGTTTTTGTTGCTTTTTTCGATAATATTTCGATAAATCGAGGAATATTAACGAAAAAAAAGAGGAAAAAAATTTAAATTTCGCTAACATTACTCGTTTTTGTTGCTTTTTTCGATCATATCTCGATAAAATGAGGAAAATAAAGGAAAAAAAAATTGAAATTTCGCTATAATTTTCCGTTTTTGTTGCGTTTTTTGGTCAAATCTCGATAAAATGAGGAAAATAAAGTAAAAAAAGAGGAATGAAATTGAAATTTCGCTAAAATTATTCGTTTTTGTTGCTTTTTTCGATCATATCACGATAAAACGAGGAAAATTAAGGAAACAAAATAGAAAGAAATTGATATTTAGCTAAAATTATTGGTTTTTGTTGCTTTTTTCGATAATATCTCGATGAAATTTTGAACATAAAGGAAAAGAAAAGGAGAAAAAATTGATATTTCCCTAAAAATATTCGTTTTTGTTGCTTTTTTTCGATTATATCTTAATAAAATGAGGAAAATTATGGAAAAAAAAGAGGAATGAAATTGAAATTTCGCTAATATTATTAATTTTTGATTCTTTTTCAGATAATATCTCGCTATAATGACGAAAATGAAGGCAAAATAAAGGAATTTAATTTTAAATTTCGCTAAAATTATTCGTTTTCGATGCTTTTTTCGATCATATCTCAAATAAAAGACGAAAATTTAGGAAAAATAGATGAAAAAAGTTGAAATTTGGCTAAAATTATGCGATTTCGTTGCTTTTTTGGTCATATCTCGATAAAATGACGAAATTTAAAGCAAAATAGAGGAAAGAAATTTAAATTCCGCTAAAATTATCCGATTCGTTTCTTTTTTCGGTGATATCTCGATAAAATGACAAGATAAAAGGCAACATAGACGAACGAAATTGAAATTTCGCTTAAATTACCATTTTTCGTTGCTTTTGTCGATCATTTCTCGATAAAATAACAAAACAAAAAGACAAAATAGAGAAAAAAATTGAAATTTTCCTAAAATTATATGTTTTTGTTGCTTTTTTCATCATATCTTGATAAAAAGGAGAGAATTAAGGCAAAATAGAGGGGAAAAATTGAAATTTCGCAAAATATATCCGTTTTCGTTGTTTATTTTATCAAATATCGATAGAATGACGAAAAAAGAAAACATTGAGGAAAAAAATAGAAAGATCGTTCAGATTATCCTTTTTCGATTCTTTATTCGACCATAACTCGATTAAATGACGAAAATAAAGGAAAACTAGATGAAAAGAGTTAAAATTTTGCTAAAATAATCACTTTTGTGGCTCTTTACGATCAACACTAGAAAAAATGACGAATATTAAGGCAACATAGAGGAGAAAAAAGTAAATGTTGCTTAAATTATCCGTTTTGGTTGCTTTTTAGGATCATATTTCGATACAATGACGAAAAATAAAGACAAAATAGGGGGAAAATATTGAAAATAACTATCCATTTAAGGTGCTTATTCAAAGCAACGAAAGCAAATAAGCAACGAAAACGGATAATTTACAATCCAAGAGGTCGACTCCGGGATGTCGACTCCCGAATGACTCACGGTCTATCACCCGAGGTCTATGACCCGAGGCAAATAATTCCCAGGTCGATGACCCAAGGTTGATGACCCTAAATCAATGGCCAAAGGTCAATGACTCGAGGTCAATGACCCAAGTTCGATGACCCGAGGTCGATTACCCGAGGTCAATGACCCCAGGTCGACGACCCTAGGTCAATGACCCGAGGTCAATGACCCGAGGTCGATTACCCGAGGTCAATGACCCGAGGTCAACGACTCCAGATCGATTAACCGAAGTCGATGACCCCAGGTGGATTACCAAAGGTCGATGACCCCAGGTAAAAAACTCAAGATCGATGACCCCAGGTCAATGACCCCAGGTTGATGACCACAGGAGATGACCCGAGGTGGATGACCAAAGGTCGATGATCCAATGTCGATGACCTGAGGTGGATGACCCAAGGTCGATGACTCCAGGTTGATGACCCCAGGTCGATGATCCCAGGTTGATGACCCCAGGTCGATGACCCCAGGTTGATGACCCCAGGTCAATGACCCCAGGTCGATGACCCCAGGTCGATGACCCCAGGTCGATGACCCAAGGTCGATGACCCCAGGTCGATGACCCCAGGTCGAAGACCCCAGGTCGAAGACCCCAGGTAGATGACCAAAGGTCGATTACCCGAGGTCGATGACCCGAGGTCGATGACCCGAGGTCGATGACCCGAGGTCGATGACCCTAGGTCTATGACCCAAGGTCAATGACCCCAGGTCGATGACCCGAAGTCAATGACGCAAGGTCGATGACCCGAGGGTTAAGACCTTAGGTCGAGGTCAATGACCTGACGTCAATAACCCCAGGTCGATAACCCCAGGTCGAAGATCCCAGGTCGATGACCCCAGGCTAATGACCCCAGGTTGATGACCCCAGGTGAAAGACCCCTAGGTGGATGACCCAAGGTCGATGACCCGAGGTCGATGACCCGAAGTCCCAGTCTTGAGGTCGATGACCCGAGGTCGATGACTCTAGGTTGATGACCATAGGTTGGTGACCCGAAGTCAATGATCCCAGGTCATTGACCCTAGGTCGATGACCCAAGGTCGATGACCCCAGGTCGATGACCCCAGGTCGATGACTACACGTCGATGACCCCAGGTCGATGACCCTAGGTCGATGACCCAAGGTCGATGACTACAGGTTGATGACCCCAGGTCGATGATCCCAGGTCGATGACCCCAGGTCGATGACCACAGGTCGATGACCCCAGGTCGATGACCCCAGGTTTATGACCCAAGGTGGATTACCCGAGGTCAATGACTTGAGGTAAATTACCCCAGGTCGATGACCCGAAGACGATGACCCGAGGTGGATGACCCGAGTTCGATGACCAGAGGACAATAAACCGACGTCGATGATCCGGGTTTGATAACCAGAGGATGATGGACGGAGGTCGATGACCCGAGGTCGATGACCCGAGGTTGACGACCAGAGGTCGATGACCATAGTTTGATGACTCGAGGTCGATTGCCCGAGGTCAATGACCAAAGTCGATCTCCCGGAGTCAAAATCCCGGAGTCGACCTCCAAGCGTAAACTCCCGGAGTCGACCTCCCGGAGTCGACATTATGCAGTCGATCTCCGGTCATCGAACTTGATTCATCGACTTTGTGTCATCAATCTCGGGTCATCGACCTCGGGACATCGTCCTCTGGTAATCGACCTCGGGTATTTGACCTTGGGTCAACGACCTTTGGTCATCGACTTCAGGTCAATGAGCACGGGTCATCTACCTCTGGTCAAGATAATATCGAAGAAAGAGACAGAATGAGATACTTTTAGCGATCATTGAAAATTTTTGCTTGATATTAGCAAAACTTTCGTCATTTTGTCAAGATAATATCGAAAACAGCGACAAAATGGGATTATTGTAGCGAAATTTTGATATTTTTTCGCTCTCGTTCAGCAAATTTTTCGTCATTTGTCAAGATAATATCGAAGAAAGCGACCAAATGGGATAAATTTAGTGAAATATTAATAAATTGAATTTTTTGGCTCTATTTCACCATTATTTTGGGCATTGTGAAGGATAATATCGAAAAAAGTGAGGATAATTTATTCGAAATTTCAATTTTTTCCTCTATTTCGCCTTGTTTTCGTCATTTAATCTGAATATTTTCCAAAAAAGAGAGGAAAACGGATACTTTTAGCGACATTTCAAATTTTCCTACTATTTTGTCATTATTTTTCGTCATTTTATCGAGAAATGTTCTAAATAAACAACGAAAACGTTAAATTTTGAGAAAATTTAATTTTTTTCTCTATTTTGTCTTTCTTTTTCGTAATTTTATCGAGACATGATGGAAAAAAGCAATAAAAACAAATGATGTTTGCGAAATTTTAATTTTTCTCCTTTATTTCGCCATAATATTTGTCATTTTATCGAGATATGATCATAAAATGCTACGAAAACGGATAATTTTAGCTAAATTGCTAATTTTATCCTCTATGTTGCCTTAATTTTCATAATTTTACAAGATATTATCAAAAAAACAACGAAAACGGATAATTTTAGTAAAATATTAATTTTTTCGTCTATATTGTGTTTATTTTTCGTTTTTTTATCGAGATATGATCAAAAAAAGCAAAGCAAATGCATAATTTTAGCAAAATTCCCATTTCTTTTCTCTATTTTGAATTAATTTTCGGAATTTTATCGAGAGATGATCGTAAAGTGGCACAAAACGGATAATTTTAGCAAAATTTTAACTCTTTCATCTATTTTTCCTTCATTTATTTTTTTATTTATAGTTGAAAATTTTAAAAATAAAAATTTTTTAAAAAAATTTTTGCTTTTTTCGATCATATCTTAATAAAAAGACGAAAATTTGGGCGAACTAGAGGAGAAAAAATGAAATTTCGCAAAAATCATCTGTTTACGTTGCTTATTTCGATCGTATTTCGAAAAAATGACAACATAAATGCAAAAAAGAGGAGAAAAATTGAACTTTCGCTAAAATGTTACCTTTTTGTTTCTTTTTTCGGTAATATCTAAATAATATGAGGAAAATTAAGGAAAAGAAAGAGGAATAAAAATTAAATTTCGATACAATTATTCGTTTTTGTTGCTTTTTTCGATAATATCTCGATAAAACGAGGAAAAGTAAGGGAAAAAAAGGAGAATAATTGGAATTTCGCTAAAATTATTCGTTTTTGTTGCTGCATTAAAAATATCCAGATAAAATGAGGAAAATTCACGAAAAAAAGAGTAAAAAACAGAAATTTCGCTAAAATTATTCATTTTTGTTGCTTTTTTCGATAATATCTCGATAAATCGAGGAATATTAACAAAAAAAAGAGAAAAAAAATTGAAATTATCCTTTAATTTTTCGTTCTTGTTCCTTTTTTCGGTTAAATCTCGATAAAATGAGGAAAATTAAATAAAAAAAGATGAATGAAATTGAAATTTCGCTAAATTTATTCGATTTTGTTGCTTTTTTCGGTCATATCACGATAAAACGAGGAAAATTAAGGAAAAAAAATTGATATTTAGCTAAAGTTATTCGTCTTTGTTTCTTTTTTCGATAATATCTCGATGAAATTTGGAAAATAAAAGATAAAAAGGAAGAATGATATCGAAATTTCGCATAAAAATTATTCGTTTTTGTTGCTTTTTTCGATAATATCTCACTTAAATAATTAAAATGAAGGAAAAAAAAGAGAGGAAAAAATTTGAAATTTCGGTAAAATTATTCGTTATTTGATGCTATTTACGATAATATCTCGATAAAACGAGGAAAATTAAGAAAAAAAGGAGAAAATTGAAATTTCGCTAAAATTATTCGTTTTTGTCCTTTTTTCAATAATATTTCGATAAATCGAGGAATATTAACAAAAAAAAGAGGAAAAAAATTCAAATTTTGCTAACAGTATTCGTTTTTGTTGCTTTTTTCGATCATATCTCGATAAAATGAGGAAAATGAAGGAAAAAAGAGGAAACAAATTGAAATTTCCTTTAATTTTACGTTTTTGTTGCTTTTTTCGGTCAAATCTCGATAACATGAGAAAAATTAAGTAAAAAAAGAGGAATGAAGTTGAAATTTCGCTAAATTTGTTCGTTTTTGTTGCTTTTTTTGGTTATTATCACGATAAAACGAGGAAAATTATGGCAAAAAAATAGAATAAAATTTATATTTAGTTAAAATTATTAATTTTCGTTGCTTTTTTCGAAAATATCTCGATGAAATTAGGAAAATAAACGAAAAAAAGAAGGAAAGAAATCAAAATTTCGCTAAAATTATTCGTTTTTGTTGCTTTTTTTAGATACTATTTCGATAAAATAAGGAAAATGTAGGAAAAAAAGAGGAAAAAAATTGAAATTTTGGTGAAATTATTCGTTTTTGTTGCTTTTTTCAATAATATCTCGATAAAACGAGGAAAATTAAGAAAAAAAAGGAGAAAAATTCTAATTTCGCTAAAGTTATTCGTTTTTTTTTGCTTTTTTCAATAAAATCCTCATAAAACGATGAAAATTAAGGAAGAAAAAGGAAAAAAATTGAAATTTCACTAAAATTATTCGTTTTTGTTGCTTTTATCGATAATATTTCGATAAATCAGGAATATTAACGAAAAAAAAGAGGAAAAAAATTGAAATTTTGCTAACATTACTCGTTTTTGTTGCTTTTTTCGATCATATCTCGATAAAATGAGGAAAATAAAGGAAAAAAAATTGAAATTTCGTTATAATTTTCCGTTTTTGTTGCTTTTATTGGTCAAATCTCGATAAAATGAGGAAAATAAAGTAAAAAAAGAGGAATGAAATTGAAATTTCGCTAAAATTATTCGTTTTTGTTGCTTTTTTCGATCATATCACGATAAAACGAGGAAAATTAAGGAAACAAAATAGACAGAAATTGATATTTAGCTAAAATTATTCGTTTTTGTTGCTTTTTTCATTAATATCTCGATGAAATTTGGAACATAAAGGAAAAAGAAATAGGAGAAAAAATTGATATTTCCCTAAAAATATTCGTTTTTGTTGCTTTTTTCGATTATATCTTAATAAAATGTGGAAAATTATGGAAAAAAAAGTGGAAAGAAATTGAAATTTCGCTAATATTATTAATTTTTGATTCTTTTTCAGATAATATCTCGCTATAATGACGAAAATGAAGGCAAAATAAAGGAATTTAATTTTAAATTTCGCTAAAATTATTCGTTTTCGATGCTTTTTTCGATCATATCTCAAATAAAAGACGAAAATTTAGGAAAAATAGATGAAAAAAGTTGAAATTTGGCTAAAATTATGCGATTTCGTTGCTTTTTTGGTCATATCTCGATAAAATGACGAAATTTAAAGCAAAATAGAGGAAAGAAATTTAAATTCCGCTAAAATTATCCGATTCGTTTCTTTTTTCGGTGATATCTCGATAAAATGACAAGATAAAAGGCAACATAGACGAACGAAATTGAAATTTCGCTTAAATTACCATTTTTCGTTGCTTTTGTCGATCATTTCTCGATAAAATAACAAAACAAAAAGACAAAATAGAGAAAAAAATTGAAATTTTCCTAAAATTATATGTTTTTGTTGCTTTTTTCATCATATCTTGATAAAAAGGAGAGAATTAAGGCAAAATAGAGGGGAAAAATTGAAATTTCGCAAAATATATCCGTTTTCGTTGTTTATTTTATCAAATATCGATAGAATGACGAAAAAAGAAAACATTGAGGAAAAAAATAGAAAGATCGTTCAGATTATCCTTTTTCGATTCTTTATTCGACCATAACTCGATTAAATGACGAAAATAAAGGAAAACTAGATGAAAAGAGTTAAAATTTTGCTAAAATAATCACTTTTGTGGCTCTTTACGATCATCACTAGAAAAAATGACGAATATTAAGGCAACATAGAGGAGAAAAAAGTAAATGTTGCTTAAATTATCCGTTTTGGTTGCTTTTTAGGATCATATTTCGATACAATGACGAAAAATAAAGACAAAATAGGGGGAAAATATTGAAAATAACTATCCATTTAAGGTGCTTATTCAAAGCAACGAAAGCAAATAAGCAACGAAAACGGATAATTTACAATCCAAGAGGTCGACTCCGGGATGTCGACTCCCGAATGACTCACGGTCTATCACCCGAGGTCTATGACCCGTGGCAAATAATTCCCAGGTCGATGACCCAAGGTTGATGACCCTAAATCAATGGCCAAAGGTCAATGACTCGAGGTCAATGACCCAAGTTCGATGACCCGAGGTCGATTACCCGAGGTCAATGACCCCAGGTCGACGACCCTAGGTCAATGACCCGAGGTCAATGACCCGAGGTCGATTACCCGAGGTCAATGACCCGAGGTCAACGACTCCAGATCGATTAACCGAAGTCGATGACCCCAGGTGGATTACCAAAGGTCGATGACCCCAGGTAAAAAACTCAAGGTCGATGACCCCAGGTCAATGACCCCAGGTTGATGACCCCAGGAGATGACCCGAGGTGGATGACCAAAGGTCGATGATCCAATGTCGATGACCTGAGGTGGATGACCCAAGGTCGATGACTCCAGGTTGATGACCCCAGGTCGATGATCCCAGGTCGATGACCCCAGGTCGATGACCCCAGGTTGATGACCCCAGGTCAATGACCCCAGGTCGATGACCCCAGGTCGATGACCCCAGGTCGATGACCCAAGGTCGATGACCCCAGGTCGATGACCCCAGGTCGAAGACCCCAGGTCGAAGACCCCAGGTAGATGACCAAAGGTCGATTACCCGATGTCGATGACCCGAGGTCGATGACCCGAGGTCGATGACCCGAGGTCGATGACCCTAGGTCTATGACCCAAGGTCAATGACCCCAGGTCGATGACCCGAAGTCAATGACGCAAGGTCGATGACCCGAGGGTTAAGACCTTAGGTCGAGGTCAATGACCTGACGTCAATAACCCCAGGTCGATAACCCCAGGTCGAAGATCCCAGGTCGATGACCCCAGGCTAATGACCCCAGGTTGATGACCCCAGGCCAATGACCCCAGGTTGATGACCCCAGGTGAATGACCCCTAGGTGGATGACCCAAGGTCGATGACCCGAGGTCGATGACCCGAAGTCAATAACCCAAGGTCGATGACCCGAAGTCAATGACCCAAGGTCGATGACCCGAAGTCAATTACCTGAGGTCTATGACCCGAGGTCAATGACCCCAGGTCGATGATCCAATGTCAATGCCCAAAGGTCGATGACCCCATGTCTATGACTCCAGTTCGATGACCCCAGGTCGATGAGCAAAGGTCGATTACCAGAGGTCAATGACTTGAGGTCGATGACCCGAGGTCGATGACTCTAGGTTGATGACCATAGGTTGGTGACCCGAAGTCAATGATCCCAGGTCGATGACCCTAGGTCGATGACCCAAGGTCGATGACCCCAGGTCGATGACCCCAGGTCGATGACCCCAGGTCGATGACTACACGTCGATGACCCCAGGTCGATGACCCTAGGTCGATGACCCAAGGTCGATGACTCCAGGTTGATGACCCCAGGTCGATGATCCCAGGTCGATGACCCCAGGTCGATGACCACAGGTCGATGACCCCAGGTCGATGACCCCAGGTTTATGACCCAAGGTGGATTACCCGAGGTCAATGACTTGAGGTAAATTACCCCAGGTCGATGACCCGAAGACGATGACCCGAGGTGGATGACCCGAGTTCGATGACCAGAGGACAATAAACCGACGTCGATGATCCGGGTTTGATAACCAGAGGATGATGGACGGAGGTCGATGACCCGAGGTCGATGACCCGAGGTTGACGACCAGAGGTCGATGACCATAGTTTGATGACTCGAGGTCGATTGCCCGAGGTCAATGACCAAAGTCGATCTCCCGGAGTCAAAATCCCGGAGTCGACCTCCAAGCGTAAACTCCCGGAGTCGACCTCCCGGAGTCGACATTATGCAGTCGATCTCCGGTCATCGAACTTGATTCATCGACTTTGTGTCATCAATCTCGGGTCATCGACCTCGGGACATCGTCCTCTGGTAATCGACCTCGGGTATTTGACCTTGGGTCAACGACCTTTGGTCATCGACTTCAGGTCAATGAGCACGGGTCATCTACCTCTGGTCAAGATAATATCGAAGAAAGAGACAGAATGAGATACTTTTAGCGATCATTGAAAATTTTTGCTTGATATTAGCAAAACTTTCGTCATTTTGTCAAGATAATATCGAAAACAGCGACAAAATGGGATTATTGTAGCGAAATTTTGATATTTTTTCGCTCTCGTTCAGCAAATTTTTCGTCATTTGTCAAGATAATATCGAAGAAAGCGACCAAATGGGATAAATTTAGTGAAATATTAATAAATTGAATTTTTTGGCTCTATTTCACCATTATTTTGGGCATTGTGAAGGATAATATCGAAAAAAGTGAGGATAATTTATTCGAAATTTCAATTTTTTCCTCTATTTCGCCTTGTTTTCGTCATTTAATCTGAATATTTTCCAAAAAAGAGAGGAAAACGGATACTTTTAGCGACATTTCAAATTTTCCTACTATTTTGTCATTATTTTTCGTCATTTTATCGAGAAATGTTCTAAATAAACAACGAAAACGTTAAATTTTGAGAAAATTTAATTTTTTTCTCTATTTTGTCTTTCTTTTTCGTAATTTTATCGAGACATGATGGAAAAAAGCAATAAAAACAAATGATGTTTGCGAAATTTTAATTTTTCTCCTTTATTTCGCAATAATATTTGTCATATTATCGAGATATGATCATAAAATGCTACGAAAACGGATAATTTTAGCTAAATTGCTAATTTTATCCTCTATGTTGCCTTAATTTTCATAATTTTACAAGATATTATCAAAAAAACAACGAAAACGGATAATTTTAGTAAAATATTAATTTTTTCGTCTATATTGTGTTTATTTTTCGTTTTTTTATCGAGATATGATCAAAAAAAGCAAAGCAAATGCATAATTTTAGCAAAATTCCCATTTCTTTTCTCTATTTTGAATTAATTTTCGGAATTTTATCGAGAGATGATCGTAAAGAGGCACAAAACGGATAATTTTAGCAAAATTTTAACTCTTTCATCTATTTTTCCTTCATTTATTTTTTTATTTATAGTTGAAAATTTTAAAAATAAAAATTTTTTAAAATAATTTTTGCTTTTTTCGATCATATCTTAATAAAAAGACGAAAATTTGGGCGAACTAGAGGAGAAAAAATGAAATTTCGCAAAAATCATCTGTTTACGTTGCTTATTTCGATCGTATTTCGAAAAAATGACAACATAAATGCAAAAAAGAGGAGAAAAATTGAACTTTCGCTAAAATGTTACCTTTTTGTTTCTTTTTTCGGTAATATCTAAATAATATGAGGAAAATTAAGGAAAAGATAGAGGAATAAAAATTAAATTTCGATACAATTATTCGTTTTTGTTGCTTTTTTCGATAATATCTCGATAAAACGAGGAAAAGTAAGGGAAAAAAAGGAGAATAATTGGAATTTCGCTAAAATTATTCGTTTTTGTTGCTGCATTAAAAATATCCAGATAAAATGAGGAAAATTCACGAAAAAAAGAGTAAAAAACAGAAATTTCGCTAAAATTATTCATTTTTGTTGCTTTTTTCGATAATATCTCGATAAATCGAGGAATATTAACAAAAAAAAGAGAAAAAAAATTGAAATTATCCTTTAATTTTTCGTTCTTGTTCCTTTTTTCGGTCAAATCTCGATAAAATGAGGAAAATTAAATAAAAAAAGATGAATGAAATTGAAATTTCGCTAAATTTATTCGATTTTGTTGCTTTTTTCGGTCATATCACGATAAAACGAGGAAAATTAAGGAAAAAAAATTGATATTTAGCTAAAGTTATTCGTCTTTGTTTCTTTTTTCGATAATATCTCGATGAAATTTGGAAAATAAAAGATAAAAAGGAAGAATGATATCGAAATTTCGCATAAAAATTATTCGTTTTTGTTGCTTTTTTCGATAATATCTCACTTAAATAATTAAAATGAAGGAAAAAAAAAGAGAGGAAAAAATTTGAAATTTCGGTAAAATTATTCGTTATTTGATGCTTTTTACGATAATATCTCGATAAAACGAGGAAAATTAAGAAAAAAAGGAGAAAATTGAAATTTCGCTAAAATTATTCGTTTTTGTCCTTTTTTCAATAATATTTCGATAAATCGAGGAATATTAACAAAAAAAAGAGGAAAAAAATTCAAATTTTGCTAACAGTATTCGTTTTTGTTGCTTTTTTCGATCATATCTCGATAAAATGAGGAAAATGAAGGAAAAAAGAGGAAACAAATTGAAATTTCCTTTAATTTTACGTTTTTGTTGCTTTTTTCGGTCAAATCTCGATAACATGAGAAAAATTAAGTAAAAAAAGAGGAATGAAGTTGAAATTTCGCTAAATTTGTTCGTTTTTGTTGCTTTTTTTGGTTATTATCACGATAAAACGAGGAAAATTAAGGCAAAAAAATAGAATAAAATTTATATTTAGTTAAAATTATTAATTTTCGTTGCTTTTTTCGAAAATATCTCGATGAAATTAGGAAAATAAACGAAAAAAAGAAGGAAAGAAATCAAAATTTCGCTAAAATTATTCGTTTTTGTTGCTTTTTTTAGATAATATCTCGATAAAATAAGGAAAATGTAGGAAAAAAGAGGAAAAAAATTGAAATTTTGGTGAAATTATTCGTTTTTGTTGCTTTTTTCAATAATATCTCGATAAAACGAGGAAAATTAAGAAAAAAAAGGAGAAAAATTCTAATTTCGCTAAAGTTATTCGTTTTTTTTTGCTTTTTTCAATAAAATCCTCATAAAACGATGAAAATTAAGGAAGAAAAAGGAAAAAAATTGAAATTTCACTAAAATTATTCGTTTTTGTTGCTTTTATCGATAATATTTCGATAAATCAGGAATATTAATGAAAAAAAAGAGGAAAAAAATTGAAATTTTGCTAACATTACTCGTTTTTGTTGCTTTTTTCGATCATATCTCGATAAAATGAGGAAAATAAAGGAAAAAAAATTGAAATTTCGTTATAATTTTCCGTTTTTGTTGCTTTTATTGGTCAAATCTCGATAAAATGAGGAAAATAAAGTAAAAAAAGAGGAATGAAATTGAAATTTCGCTAAAATTATTCGTTTTTGTTGCTTTTTTCGATCATATCACGATAAAACGAGGAAAATTAAGGAAACAAAATAGACAGAAATTGATATTTAGCTAAAATTATTCGTTTTTGTTGCTTTTTTCATTAATATCTCGATGAAATTTGGAACATAAAGGAAAAAGAAATAGGAGAAAAAATTGATATTTCCCTAAAAATATTCGTTTTTGTTGCTTTTTTCGATTATATCTTAATAAAATGTGGAAAATTATGGAAAAAAAAGTGGAAAGAAATTGAAATTTCGCTAATATTATTAATTTTTGATTCTTTTTCAGATAATATCTCGCTATAATGACGAAAATGAAGGCAAAATAAAGGAATTTAATTTTAAATTTCGCTAAAATTATTCGTTTTCGATGCTTTTTTCGATCATATCTCAAATAAAAGACGAAAATTTAGGAAAAATAGATGAAAAAAGTTGAAATTTGGCTAAAATTATGCGATTTCGTTGCTTTTTTGGTCATATCTCGATAAAATGACGAAATTTAAGGCAAAATAGAGGAAAGAAATTTAAATTCCGCTAAAATTATCCGATTCGTTTCTTTTTTCGGTGATATCTCGATAAAATGACAAGATAAAAGGCAACATAGACGAACGAAATTGAAATTTCGCTTAAATTACCATTTTTCGTTGCTTTTGTCGATCATTTCTCGATAAAATAACAAAACAAAAAGACAAAATAGAGAAAAAATTGAAATTTTCCTAAAATTATATGTTTTTGTTCCTTTTTTAATCATATCTCGATAAAAGGAGATAAATAAGGTAAAATAGAGGGGAAAAATTGAAATTTCGCAAAATATATCCGTTTTCGTTGTTTATTTTATCAAATATCGATAGAATGACGAAAAAAGACAACATTGAGGAAAAAAATAGAAAGATCGTTAAGATTATCCTTTTTCGATTCTTTATTAGACCATGCCTCGATAAAATGACGAAAATAAAGGAAAACTAGATGAAAAGAGTTTAAATTTTGCTAAAATTATCACTTTTGTGGCTCTTTACGATCATCACTAGATAAAATGACGAATATTAAGGCAAAATAGAGGAGAAAAAAGTAAATTTTGCTTAAATTATCCGTTTTGGTTGCTTTTTAGGATCATATTTCGATAAAATGACAAAAAATAAAGACAAAATAGGGGGAAAATATTGAAAATAAATATCCATTTAAGGTGCTTATTCAAAGCAACGAAAGCAAATAAGCAACGAAAACGGATGATTTCCAATCCAAGAGGTCGACTCCGGGATGTCGACTCCCGGATGACTCACGGTCTATCACCCGAGGTCTATGACCCGCGGTAAATAATTCCCAGGTCGATTACCCAAGGTCAATGACCCAAGTTCGATGACCCGAGGTCGATTACCCGAGGTCAATGACCCCAGGTCGACGACCCTAGGTCAATGACCCGAGGTCAAGGACCCGAGTTCGATTACCCGAGGTCAATGACCGGAGGTCAACGACTCAGGATCGATTAACCGAAGTCGATGACCCCAGGTCGATGACCCAAGGTCGATGACCCCAGGTAAAAAACTCCAGGTCGATGACCCCAGGTCAATGACCCCAGGTTGATGCCCCCTGGAGATGACCCGAGGTGGATGACCCAAGGTCGATAATCCAATGTCGATGACCTGAGGTGGATGACCCAAGGTTGATGACTCCAGGTCGAAGATCCCAGGTCAATGACCCCAGGCTAATGACCCCAGGTTGATGACCCCAGGCCAATGACCCCAGGTTGATGACCCCAGGTGAATGACCCCTAGGTCGATGACCCAAGGTCGATGACTCGAGGTCGATGACCCCAGGTCGATGACCCGAAGTCAATAACCCAAGGTCGATGACCCGAAGTCAATTACCTAAGGTCTATGACCCGAGGTCAATGACCCCAGGTCGATGATCCAAAGTCGATGCCCAAAGGTCGATGACCCCATGTCTATGACTCCAGTTCGATGACCCCAGGTCGATGAGCAAAGGTCGATTGCCAGAGGTCAATGACTTGAGGTCGATGACCCGAGTTCGATGACTTGAGGTTGATGACCCTAGGTAGGTGACCCGAAGTCAATGATCCCAGGTAGATGACCCCAGGTCGATGACCCCAGGTCGATGACCCCAGGTCGATGACCCCAGGTCGATGACCCCACGTCGATGGCCCCAGGTCGATTACCCCAGGTCGATGACCCTAGGTCGATGACCCAAGGTCGATGACTCCAGGTTGATGACCCCAGGTCGATGATCCCAGGTCGATGACCCCAGGTCGATGACCCCAGGTCGATGACCCCAGGTCGATGACCCCAGGTCGATGACCCCAGGTCGATGACCCCAGGTCGATGACCCCAGGTCGATGACCCCAGGTCAATGACCCCAGGTCGATGACCCCAGGTAAATGACCCCAGGTCAATGACCCAAGGTCGATGACCCCAGGTCGATGACCCCAGGTCGAAGACCCCAGGTCGAAGACCCCAGGTAGATGACCCAAGGTCGATGACCCGAGGTCGATGACCCGAGGTCGATGACCCGAGGTCGATGACCCGAGGTCGATGACCCGAGGTCGATGACCCGAGGTCGATGACCCTAGGTCTATGACCCAAGGTCAATGACCCGAGGTCAATGACCCCAGGTCGATGACCCGAAGTCAATGACGCAAGGTCGATGACCCGAGGTCAATGACCCGAGGTCTATGACCCGAGGTTGATTACCCGAGGTCGATTACCCGAGGTCAATGACCCGTTGTGAATGACTCGAATTCGATGACGTGAATTCGATGACCCGAGGGTTAAGACCTTACGTCGAGGTCAATGACCTGACGTCAATAACCCCAGGTCGATAACCCCAGGTCGAAGATCCCAGGTCGATGACCCCAGGCTAATGACCCCAGGTTGATGACCCCCAGCCAATGACCCCAGGTTGATGACCCCAGGTGAATGACTCCTAGGTCGATGACCCAAGGTCGATGACCCGAGGTCGATGACCCGAGGTCAATGACCAGAGGTCGATGAACCCAGGTCGATGACCCGAGGTTAATGACCCGAGATCAATGACCAGAGGTCAATTACCCAGGGTCGATGACCATAAGACGATGACCCAAGGTAGATGACCAGAGGACGATGACCTGAGGTCAATGACTCGAGATCGATGACCCGAGGTCGACGACTCGAGGTTGATGTCCCTAGGTCAATGACCAGAGGTTAATTACTCAAGGTCGATGACCCGAAGTCGATGACCCCAGGTCGATGACCCCAGGTCGATGACTCCAGGGTTATAACCCCAGGTCGATGACCACAGGTCGATGACCGCAGGTCGAAGACCCCAGGTATATGACCCAAGGTGGATTACCCGAGGTCAATGACTTGAGGTAAATTACCCCAGGTCGATGACCAGAAGACGATGACCCGAGGTGGATGACCCGAGTTCGATGACCAGAGGACAATAAACCGACGTCGATGATCCGGGTTTGATAACCAGAGGATGATGGACGGAGGTCGATGACCCGAGGTCGATGACCCGAGGTTGACGACCAGAGGTCGATGACCATAGTTTGATGACTCGAGGTCGATTGCCCGAGGTCAATGACCAAAGTCGATCTCCCGGAGTCAAAATCCCGGAGTCGACCTCCAAGCGTAAACTCCCGGAGTCGACCTCCCGGAGTCGACATTATGCAGTCGATCTCCGGTCATCGAACTTGATTCATCGACTTTGTGTCATCAATCTCGGGTCATCGACCTCGGGACATCGTCCTCTGGTAATCGACCTCGGGTATTTGACCTTGGGTCAACGACCTTTGGTCATCAACTTCAGGTCAATGAGCACGGGTCATCTACCTCTGGTCAAGATAATATCGAAGAACGAGACAGAATGAGATACTTTTAGCGATCATTGAATATTTTTGCTTGATATTAGCAAAACTTTCGTCATTTTGTCAAGATAATATCGAAAACAGCGACAAAATGGGATTATTGTATTGAAATTTTGATATTTTTTCGCTCTCGTTCAGCAAATTTTTCGTCATTTGTCAAGATAATATCGAAGAAAGCGACCAAATGGGATAAATTTAGTGAAATATTAATAAAATTGAATTTTTTGCTCTATTTCACCATTATTTTGGGCATTGTGAAGGATAATATCGAAAAAAGTGAGGATAATTTATTCGAAATTTCAATTTTTTCCTCTATTTCGCCTTGTTTTCGTCATTTAATCTGAATATTTTCCAAAAAAGAGAGGAAAACGGATACTTTTAGCGACATTTCAAATTTTCCTACTATTTTATCTTTATTTTTCGTCATTTTATCGAGAAATGTTCTAAATAAGCAACGAAAACGTTAAATTTTGAGAAAATTTTATTTTTTTCTCTATTTTGTCTTTCTTTTTCGTAATTTTATCGAGATATGATGGAAAAAAGCAATAAAAACAAATGATGTTTGCGAAATTTTAATTTTTCTCCTTTATTTCGCCATAATATTTGTAATTTTATCGAGATATGATCATAAAATGCAACGAAAACGGATAATTTTAGCTCAATTGCTAATTTTATCCTCTATGTTGCCTTAATTTTCATAATTTTACAAGATATTATCAAAAAAACAACGAAAACGGATAATTTTAGTAAAATATTAATTTTTTCGTCTATATTGTGTTTATTTTTCGTTTTTTTATCGAGATATGATCAAAAAAAGCAAAGCAAATGCATAATTTTAGCAAAATTCCCATTTCTTTTCTCTATTTTGAATTTATTTTCGGAATTTTATTGAGAGATGATCGTAAAGAGCCACAAAACGGATAATTTTAGCAAAATTTTAACTCTTTCATCTATTTTTCCTTCATTTATTTTTTTATTTATAGTTGAAAAATTTAAAAATAAAATTTTTTAAAAATAATTATTGCTTTTTTCGATCATATCTTAATAAAAAGACGAAAATTTGGGCGAACTAGAGGAGAAAAAATGAAATTTCGCCAAAATCATCTGTTTACGTTGCTTATTTCGATCGTATTTCGAAAAAATGACAACATAAATGCAAAAAAGAGGAGAAAAATTGAACTTTCGCTAAAATGTTACCTTTTTGTTTCTTTTTTCGGTAATATCTAAATAATATGAGGAAAATTAAGGAAAAGAAAGGGAAATAAAAATTAAATTTCGATACAATAATTCATTTTTGTTGCTTATTTCGATAATATCTCGAAAAAACTAGGAAAAGTAAGGGAAAAAAAGGAGAATAATTGAAATTTCGCTAAAATTATTCGTTTTTGTTGCTTCATTATAAATATCCAGATAAAATGAGGAAAATTCACGAAAAAAAAGAGTAAAAAACAGAAATTTCGCTAAAATTATTCATTTTTGTTGCTTTTTTCGATAATATCTCGATAAATCGAGGAATATTAACAAAAAAAAGAGAAAAAAAATTGAAATTATCCTTTAATTTTTCGTTCTTGTTGCTTTTTTCGGTCATATCACGATAAAACGAGGAAAATTAAGGAAAAAAAATTGATATTTAGCTAAAGTTATTCGTCTTTGTTTCTTTTTTCGATAATATCTCGATGAAATTTGGAAAATAAAAGATAAAAAGGAAGAATGATATCGAAATTTCGCATAAAAATTATTCGTTTTTGTTGCTTTTTTCTATAATATCTCACTTAAATAGTTAAAATGAAGGAAAAAAAAAGAGAGGAAAAAATTTGAAATTTCGGTAAAATTATTCGTTATTTGATGCTTTTTAAGATAATATCTCGATAAAACGAGGAAAATTAAGAAAAAAAGGAGAAAATTGAAATTTCGCTAAAATTATTCGTTTTTGTCCTTTTTTCAATAATATTTCGATAAATCGAGGAATATTAACAAAAAAAAGAGGAAAAAAATTCAAATTTTGCTAACAGAATTCGTTTCTGTTGCTTTTTTCGATCATATCTCGATAAAATGAGGAAAATGAAGGAAAAAAGAGGAAACAAATTGAAATTTCCTTTAATTTTACGTTTTTGTTGCTTTTTTCGGTCAAATCTCGATAACATGAGAAAAATTAAGTAAAAAAAGAGGAATGAAGTTGAAATTTCGCTAAATTAATTCGTTTTTGTTGCTTTTTTTGGTTATTATCACGATAAAACGAGGAAAATTAAGGCAAAAAAATTGAATAAAATTTATATTTAGCTAAAATTATTAATTTTCGTTGCTTTTTTCGAAAATATCTCGATGAAATTAGGAAAATAAACGAAAAAAAGAAGGAAAGAAATCAAAATTTCGCTAAAATTATTCGTTTTTGTTGCTTTTTTTAGATAATATCTCGATAAAATAAGGAAAATGTAAGAAAAAAAGAGGAAAAAAATTGAAATTTTGGTGAAATTATTCGTTTTTGTTGCTTTTTTCAATAATATCTCGATAAAACGAGGAAAATTAAGAAAAAAAAGGAGAAAAATTCTTATTTCGCTAAAGTTATTCCTTTTTTTTGCTTTTTTCAATAAAATCCTGATAAAACGATGAAAATTAAGGAAGAAAAAGGAAAAAAATTGAAATTTCACTAAAATTATTCGTTTTTGTTGCTTTTATCGATAATATTTCGATAAATCAGGAATATTAACGAAAAAAAAGAGGAAAAAAATTGAAATTTCGCTAACATTACTCGTTTTTGTTGCTTTTTTCGATCATATCTCGATAAAATGAGGAAAATAAAGGAAAAAAAATTGAAATTTCGTTATAATTTTCCGTTTTTGTTGCTTTTATTGGTCAAATCTCGATAAAATGAGGAAAATAAAGTAAAAAAAGAGGAATGAAATTGAAATTTCGCTAAAATTATTCGTTTTTGTTGCTTTTTTCGATCATATCACGATAAAACGAGGAAAATTAAGGAAACAAAATAGACAGAAATTGATATTTAGCTAAAATTATTCGTTTTTGTTGCTTTTTTCGATAATATCTCGATGAAATTTGGAACATAAAGGAAAAAGAAATAGGAGAAAAAATTGATATTTCCCTAAAAATATTCGTTTTTGTTGCTTTTTTCGATTATATCTTAATAAAATGTGGAAAATTATGGAAAAAAAAGTGGAAAGAAATTGAAATTTCGCTAATATTATTAATTTTTGATTCTTTTTCAGATAATATCTCGCTATAATGACGAAAATGAAGGCAAAATAAAGGAATTGAATTTTAAATTTCGCTATAATTATTCGTTTTCGATGCTTTTTTCGATCATATCACAAATAAAAGACGAAAATTTAGGAAAAATAGATGAAAAAAGTTGAAATTTGGCTAAAATTATGCGATTTCGTTGCCTTTTTTGGTCATATCTCGATAAAATGACAAGATAAAAGGCAACATAGACGAACGAAATTGAAATTTCGCTTAAATTACCATTTTTCGTTGCTTTTGTCGATCATTTCTCGATAAAATAACAAAACAAAAAGACAAAATAGAGAAAAAATTGAAATTTTCCTAAAATTATATGTTTTTGTTGCTTTTTTAATCATATCTCGATAAAAGGAGATAAATAAGGCAAAATAGAGGGGAAAAATTGAAATTTCGCAAAATATATCCGTTTTCGTTGTTTAATTTATGAAATATCGATAGAATGACGAAAAAAGACAACATTGAGGAAAAAAATAGAAAGATCGTTAAGATTATCCTTTTTCGATTCTTTATTAGACCATGCCTCGATAAAATGACGAAAATAAAGGAAAACTAGATGAAAAGAGTTTAAATTTTGCTAAAATTATCACTATTGTGGCTCTTTACGATCATCACTAGATAAAATGACAAAAAATAAAGACAAAATAGGGGGAAAATATTGAAAATAAATATCCATTTAAGGTGCTTATTCAAAGCAACGAAAGCAAATAAGCAACGAAAACGGATGATTTCCAATCCAAGAGGTCGACTCCGGGATGTCGACTCCCGGATGACTCACGGTCTATCACCCGAGGTCTATGACCCGCGGTAAATAATTCCCAGGTAAATTACCCAAGGTTCATAACCCTAAATCAATGGCCCAAGGTCAATGACTCGAGGTCAATGACCCAAGTTCGATGACCCGAGGTCGATTACCCGAGGTCAATGACCCCAGGTCGACGACCCTAGGTCAATGACCCGAGGTCAAGGACCCGAGGTCGATTACCCGAGGTCAATGACCGGAGGTCAACGACTCAGGATCGATTAACCGAAGTCGATGACCCCAGGTCGATGACCCAAGGTCGATGACCCCGGGTAAAAAACTCCAGGTCGATGACCCCAGGTCAATGACCCCAGGAGATGACCCGAGGTGGATGACCCAAGGTCGATGATCCAATGTCGATGACCCGAGGTGGATGACCCAAGGTCGATGACTCGAGGTCTATGTCCCAAAGTCGATGACCCAAGGTCGATGACCCCATGTTGATGACCCCAGGTCAATGACCCCAGGTCAATGACCCAGATCGATGACCCCAGGTACACAACCCCAGGTCGATTACCAGATGTCAATTACAGGAAGTCAATGACCCGAGGTCAAAAACCCGAGGTGGATGACCCGAGGATTATGACCCTAGGTCGATGACCCCAGGTTGATGAAACCAGGTCGATGACCCAAGGTGGATGACCCAAGGTCAATGACCCCTGGTCGAGGACCCAAGGTCAATGACCCAAGGTCCATGACCCAAAGTCGATAACGCCAGGTCGATATCCCAAGGTCGAAGACACGAGGTCGAATACCTGAGGTCGATTACCTGAGGTCAATGACCCGTGGTGAATGACTCGAGGTCGATAACCCGAGGTAAATTACCTGAGGTCAATTACACCTGGTCGATGACCCGTAATCAATAACCCAAGGTCGATGATCCCAGGTCGATGACATTAAGTCGATGCCCCAAGTTCGATGACCCCATGTCTATGACTCCAGTTCAATGACCCCAGGTCGATGACCAAAGTTCAATTACCAGAGGTCAATGACGTTAGGTCAATGACCCGAGGTCGATGACCCGAGGTCGATGACCCAAGGTCAATGACCCGAAGTCGATGACCCAAGGTCGATGATCCCAGGTCGATGACCCAAGGTCGATTACCCCAGGTCGGTGACCCCAGGTCGATGACCCCAGGTCGATGACCCCAGGTCGATGACCGAAGGTCGATGACCCGTAGTCGATGACCCAAGGCCGATGAACAGGGTTCGATGACCCGAGGTCGAGTACCCGACGTCAATGACCCAAGGTCAATTACCCAAAGTCGATGACCCGACGACGATGACCCGAGGTCAATGACCCGAGATCAATGACCCGAGGTCAATAACCCCAGGTGGATGACCCGAAGTCAATGCCCATAGGTCGATTAATCGAGGTCGATATCCCGAGGTCAATGACCAGAGGTCTATACCCAAGGTCGACGACGCGAAGTCAATGACCCAAGGTCGATGACCCGAAGTCAATTACCCAAGGTCGATGGCTCGATGTCAATGACCTAAGGTCAATGACCCGAGGTCTATAACCAAAAGTCAATGACTAGAGGTCAATTATCCAAGGTCGATGACCCGAGGTCGATGACCTGAGATCGATGATCCGAGGTCGATGTCCTGAGTTCGATGACCCGAGATAGATGACCCGGAATCGATTACCAGAAGTCGAGGATCTGAAGTCGATGACCGCAGGTCGATGACCACAGGCCAATGACCAGAGGTTAATTTCCCGTGGTCAATTTCCCGTGGTCAATGCCCCGTGGTCAATGACCCGAAGTCAATGACTCGAGGTCGATACCCGAAGTCAATGACTCGAGGTCGATGACCCGAGGTCAATGACCCGAGGTCAATGACCAGAGGTTTATAACCCCAGGTCAATGACCCGAAGTCGATGACCCAAGGTCGATGACCCGAAGTCGATGACCCCAGGTCGATGACCCCAGGTCGATGACCCCAGGTCGATGATCACAGGTCGATGACCCCAGGTCGATGATCACAGGTCGATGACCCCAGGTCGATGACTTTAGGTCGATGACTTTAGGTCGATGACTTTAGGTCGATGACCTGAGGTCGATGACCCGAGGTCGATGACCCGAGGTCAATTACCCGAGGTCGATGACCCGAAGTTAATGACCTGAGGTCTATGACCCGAGGTCTATGACTCCAGGGCAATGACCCCAGGTCGATGACCCCAGGTCGATGACCCAAAGTCGATGACCAAAGATTGATTACCAGAAGTCAATGACTGGACGTCAATGACCCGAGGTTGATGACCCTGAGGTAAATTACCCCAGGTCGATGACCCGAGGTCGATGACCTGAGAGCGATGACCCGAGGTCGATGACCCGAATTCGATGACCTGAACTCGATGACCACAGGTTGATGACCCCAGGTTGATGACCCCAGGTCAATGACCAGACGTTGATTACCCGTGGTCAATGACCCGTGGTCGATAACCTGAGGTCAATGACTCAAGGTCGATGTCCCGAGGTCGATGACCAGAGGTTAATTATCCTAGGTCGATGACCCGAAGTCGATGACCCCAGGTAGATGACCCCAGGTCGATTTCCCAGGTCGATGATCCCAGGTCGATTACCCTAGTTTGATGATTCCAGGTCGATTACCCCAGATAGATTACCCAAGGTCGATTACCCCAGGTTGATGACCCCAGTTTTATGACCCCAGGTCGAAGTCCCCAGGTCGATGACCCCAGGTCAATGACCCCAGGTCGATGACCCAAGGTCGATGACCCGAGGTCGATGACCCGGGGTCGATGACCCGAGGTCAATGACCCGATGTCAATTACCCAGGTTCGATGACCCGAAGAAGATGACCCGAGGTTGATGACCCGAGGTGGATGACCCGAGGTCGATGACCAGAGGACGATGACCCGGGGTCGATGACCAGAGGAGGATGACGTGAGGTCGATGACCCGAGGTCGATGACCAGAGTTCGATGACCCGAGGTCTATTACCCGTGGTCAATGACCCAAAGTCGATCTCCCGGAGTCGACCTCCCGGTGTCGACCTCCCGGAGTCGAACTCTCGGAGTCATACTCATGGAGTCGTACTCCCGGAGTTGACCTCCCGGAGTCGACCTTGTGTCATCGGCATTTGTGTCATCAACCTCGGGTCATCGACCTCGGGTCTCCGTCCTCTGGTCATCGACTTCTGGTCATCGACTTCTGGTCAACGAGCAAGGGTCATCGACCTCTGGTCAAAATAATTTCTAAAAAAGCGACAGAATGAGATAATTTTAGCGGTCATTAAATATTTTTGCTTGATATTAGCAAAATTTTCGTCATTTTTTCAGGATTATATCGAAATCAGCGACAAAATGGGATTATTGTAGCGAAATTTTGATATTTTTTCGCTCTCGTTCAGCAAATTTTTCGTCATTTGTCAAGATGATATCGAAGAAGGCGACAAAATGGGATAAATTTAGTGAAATATTAATAAAATTAAATTTTTTGGCTTATATCACCATTATTTTGGGCATGGTGAAGGATAATATCAAATAATTGACGATAATTTAAGAGAAATTTGAATTTTTTTCCTCTATTTCGCCATGTTTTCGACATTTTATCGGAATATTTTCCAAAAAAGAAAAGAAAACGGATAATTTTAGCGAAATTTCTACTTTTTTCTACTATTTTGTCTTTATTTTTCGTCATTTTATCGAGAAATGTTCTAAATAAGCAACGAAAACGTTAAATTTTGCGAAATTTCAATTTTTCTCCTTTATTTTACCATAATATTCGTCATTGTATCGTGATATGATCATAAAATGCAACGAAAACGGATAATTTTAGCTTAATTGCTAATTTTATCCTCTAGTTTGCCTTAATTTTCGTAATTTTACGAGATATTATCAATAAAAAAAACGAAAAATTTTAGTAAAATATAAATTTTGTGTTTATTTTTCGTTTTTTTATCCAGATATGATCGAAAAAAGCAAAGAAAATGGATAATATTAGCAAACTTCCCATTTTTTTTTTCTCTATTTTGAATTAATTTTCGTCATTTTATCGAGAGGTGATCGTAAAAAGCCACAAAACTGATAATTTTAGCAAAATTTAAACTCTTTTCATCTGTTTTTCCTTTATTTTTTTATTTATAGTTACAAGATTTTAAAAATTAAATTTTTTTAAAATATTTATTGCTTTTTTCGATCATATCTTAATGAAAAGGCGAAAATTTGGGCGAAATAGATGAAAAAAATAGAAATTTCACTAAACCTATCCGTTTCCGTTTATTTTTTCGATCATATCTAGATAAAATGACAATATTAATGCAAAATAGAGGAGAAAAAATGAAATTTCTCTAACATTATTCGTTTTTGTTGCTTTTTTCGATCATATCTCAATAAAATGAGAATATTTAAGGAAAAAAAGAGGAAAAATAAATTATTTTCGCTAAAATTATTCGTTTTTGTTGCATTTTTCGATAATATCTCGATAAAATAAGGAAAACGAAGAAAAAAAAAGAGGAAAAAAATTGAAATTTCGCTAAAATTATTCGTTTTTGTTTCTTTCTTTTGTCATATCACGATAAAACGAGAAAAATTAAGGAAACAAAATACAAAAAATTGATATTTAGCTAAAATTATTCGTTTTTGTTGCTTTTTTCGATAATATCTCGATGTAATTTGGAACATAAAGGAAAAGAAATAGGTGAAAAAATGAAATTACGCCTAAATTATTCGTTTTTGTTCCTTTTTTCGATCATATCTCCATCTAATGAGGAAAAAAAGGGAAGTAATCGAAATTTCGCTAAAATTATTCGTTTTTGATTCTTTTTTCGTTCATATCTCGATAAAATGAGGAAAATCAAGGAAATAAATTGGAAATATATTTGAAATTTCGCAAAAATTATTCTTTTTTGTTGCTTTTTTCGGTCATATCTTGATAAAATAAGGAAAATGAAGGAAAAAAAGAGGAATAAAATTGAAATTTCGCTAACATTATTCGTTTTTATTGCTTTTGTCGACCATATCTCGATAAAATGAGGAAAATAAAGGAAAAAAGGAGGAAAAAAATTGAAATTTCACTATAATATTACGTTTTTGATGCTTTTTTCGTTCGAGTCTCGATAAAATGAGGAAAATTAAGTGAAAAAAGACGATTGAAAGAAAACCGAAAAAAATTTAAATTTCGGTAAAATTATTCGTTTTTGCTGCTTTTTTCGATAATATCTAGATGAAACGAGGAAAATTAAGGAAAAAAAGGAGAAAAATTGTAATTTCGCTAACATTATTATTCGTTTTTGTTGCTTTATTCGATAATATACAGATATAAGGAGGAAAATTAACGAAAAAAAAGGGAAAGAAACAGAAATTTCGCTAAAATTATTCATTTTTGTTGTTTTTTTTTCGATAATATCTTGATAAAAGGAGGAAAATGATGGAAAAAAAAGAGGAAAAAAATTGAAATTTCCCTTTTATTTTTCGTTTTTGTTGTTTTTTCGGTCTTATCACGATAAAACGAGGAAAACTAAGGAAGAAAGAGGAAAAATATATAATTTTCGCTAAAATTATTCGTTTTTGTTGCTTTTTTTCGATAATATCTCGGTAAAATAAGGGAAATGAAGAAAAAAAAGAGGAAAAAAATTGAAATTTCGCTAACATTATTCGTTTTTTGTTGCTTTTTTCGATCATATCTCGATAAAAAAGAATATTTAAGGAAAAAAGAGGAAAAATATACAATTTTCGCTAAAATTATTCGTTTTTGTTGCTTTTTTCGATAAAATCTCGATAGAATAAGGAAAATGAAGGAAAAAAAGAGGTAAAAAAATTGAAATTTCGGTTAAACTATTCGTTTTTGTTGCTTTTCAAGATAATATCTCGATAAAACGAGGAAAAGTAAGAAAAAAAAAAATTGAAATTTCGCTAAAATTATTCGTTTTTTTTGCTTTTTTCAATAATATCTCGATAAAACGAAGAAAATTAAGGAAGAAAAATCTGATGTGGCCAGCACATGACTTTCTCCATATATATTAGATGTAAATATGTATCTACGGCAGTATTTTCGAACTCTATATTCAATCTAAACTTGGAAGATAAGTGATTAATTTCTTTCATATTATCTTTGACGTCACAAACATTATAAATAATGTTTTTTGGGACATGTTCGATGAAAAACGATGAAATTTGCTTTTTGCCCCAGCGCCCAGAGCGCCCACAACGTACATAATCAACAACTTCCGGTTTATCAGTATTTCACAAATAACTCCTACACAATTAGTGATACAAAAATATGTTTTAAACAAACAATATAGTAAAATACATTTACTAAAACTTTTATAAATAATAGTATATACCTAAATATGATATTTATGGAGATATTTTGAATACCGGAAATGACCATTGTAGACTGAAGCTCGACTTCCGGTTAACCGATTTACTCCAAAAACTAATCAACTCTAACGACATCAATCGAAATACTATATATGAAATTTGGTGTTGATCCAATAAATACTTTTCATGTTAGAGCGCCCACAAAGTACATAATCAGCTACCTCCGGTTTATCAGTATTTCACGAATAACTCCTAATCAACCGGTGATACAAATATATGTTAAATAAAAAAGTTATAGTAAACGACATTTTATAAAACTTTTATATGGTATACAATATACCTATATATCATATTTATGGAGATATTTTGAAAACCGAAAATAAGCTTTGATGAATAAAGCTCGACTTCCGGTTAACCAATATACTCCAAAAACTAATCAGCTCTGACAGCACATACGACAGTACTATATATGAATTTTGGTATTGATACGACTAATACTTTTCACGTTAGAGTGCCCACTATCACACACACACACACACACACACACACACACACACATACACACAGACATCATTCCAAAAATGGTCAAAACGTGTTCTAGGGATCCCAAAACATGTATTTCCGTTGAAATCTCGAAGTCGATTTTTTTCATGAAAACAATGCTTTCTCTATACTTCGTATATGGAGAAAGTAAAAAAGAGAAAAATTTAAATTTCGCTAAAATTATTCATTTTTGTTGCTTCATTCGATAATATCCAGATATAATGAGGAAAATTAACGAAAAAAAAGAGAAAAAAACAGAAATTTCGCTAAAATTATTCATTTTTGTTGCTTTTTTCGATAATATCTCGATAAAATGAGGTAAATGATGGAAAAAAAGAGGAAAAAAATTGAAATTTCCCTATAATTTTTCGTTTTTGTTGCTTTTTTTGGTCATATCACGATAAAACGAGAAAAATTATGGAAACAAATTAGAAAAAATTGATATTATGCTAAAATTATTCGTTTTTTTTCTTATTTCGATAATATCTCGATGAAATTTGGAACATAAAGGAAAAGAAATAGTTGAAAAAATTGATATTTCCCTAAAATTATTCCTTTTTTGTTGCTTTTTTCGATTATATCTTATTAAATGAGGAAAAATTAAGGAAAAAAAAGAGGGAAAAAATGAAATTACGCCTAAATTATTCGTTTTTGTTCCTTTTTTCAATCATATCTCCATATAATGTGGAAAAAAGGAAAGTAATCGAAATTTCGCTAAAATTATTCGTTTTTGATTCTTTCTTCGTTCATATCTCGATAAAATGACGAAAATCAAGGAAATAAAGTGTAAATATATTTGAAATTAAGCAAAAATTATTCGTTTTTGTTGCTTTTCTCGGTCATATCTTGATATAATGGGGAAATTTAAGGAAAAAAAGAGGATTAAAATTGAAATTTCGCTAAAATTATTCGTTTTTGTTGCTTTTCTTGATAAAATCTCGATAAAATGAGGAAAATTAAGGGAAAAAAACATAAATTTTGCTAAAATTATTCGTTTTTGTTGCTTTTTTGATAAAATCACGATAAAATGAGGAAAAATAAGGGAAAAAAGAGGAAAAAAACATAAATTTCGCTAACATTGTTCGTTTTTTGTAGCATTTTTCCATCATATCTCTATAAAATTAGGAAAATTAAGAACAAAAACAGGAATGAAATAGAAATTTCGTTAAAATTATTCGTTTTTGATTCTTTTTTCGTTCATATCTCGATAAAATGAGGAAAATCAAGGAAATAAAGTGGAAATATATTTGAAATTTCGCAAAAATTATTCTTTTTTGTTGCTTTTTTCGGTCATATATTGATAAAATAAGGAAAATGAAGGAAAAAAAGAGGAATAAAATTGAAATTTCGCTAACATTATTCGTTTTTATTGCTTTTGTCGACCATATCTCGATAAAATGAGGAAAATAAAGGAAAAAAGGAGGAAAAAAAATTGAAATTTCCCTATAATATTTTTGAAGCTTATACGAGCTTCCGGCGCAGCTAAAATCGTCCGTTTATACCCGCCTCCGCACCTTGGGAGTGGCGGGGGAACACGGCTGGGGGGTAGCCGGCAAGCTAGAGACTGGCCCGCATCAGAATCTACTCAGAGTGCCACCGGAACTCTTACCACAGCGGCAGCCCTCCATAATTGTCAACGTACCCGAGCGGAATTATCAACCGAGACAGCAATATCGAGAACGAGATCCGCAACCCTCAACAAGCGGATACCAGCCCACCAGAGGAGGGTCCACTCGAGGCGGCCGTCGAGGGACCCGCCGAGCTCCCCGAAACTAGGCCACAGACGACGCAGATCACTCCGGACCATCGTCCTACTGAGGAGGACCTTCTCGATTTGATTGACCTTCTCCAGTGGACGGGCTCGGGTGAACCACCAGAACCCGTGGAGCTACCGGAACCAGAATCCTCAGACGACGAGGATGACGACTCAGCCATCTCCTCCGGCGATGATGAGTCAAACGGATTAGAAGCCGACGGATCCGGCCTGGGAATCATTGCACTACCGGGAAAACAGGACAACCGTAAGTTAATCCAGTTCCCACTCTTACAAAGTGTGACTCCCCTGTGTACAGTGAAGCCCTTCCCATACGCCGACCAGAGTGTATTAGAACTAGTGCTACGCGGCGCGGATCTACCCAAGCCCACCCTAGCCCCCTTCGTCTATTTCCAGTCGAGACCCACGCCAGGCCTACTGCAGCAAATACAAGTGCTTCTAAGACAAGGGATAATAAGTGTCCAAAATAAGGTTAAATGTGCTTTCCGGGCAACCGTCATCCCGAAAGCTAGCGGAGGTCCACGTTTCATACTTGACCTCTCCCCATGGACCTCCTTCTATAACCTCCCACAGTTTAGCCTCCTCGACGCGGCCAAAAGCCTGGCCCGTCTGGCTCCCGGTGTTAAACTAGCAAAAATAGACCTTAAGGATGCGTTCTTTCAGTTAAAAATCAGACCAGAGCATCGGAAATTCTATGGGATTCACGTGAATAAAGTGTCATACGAGATGAATCGGCTCCCAATGGGGCATACATTGGCCCCAGCGATCCTGCAGCGGTTCGCCCGCTCCGTAGCTAACGAGGTCCTTACTTTATTCGAAGTGAAGTTAATACCATACCTGGATGATTGGTTACTGGTCAGTCCAGACTTGGATGTGCGCACAGTGAATGACATAGTGCAGTTTCTTACGTGCGACCTGGGAATAACGCTATCAATGGAAAAGTGTTTGCTAGAACCAACGACCCAGATAACGTACTTAGGAGTTCAAATCGATACCGTCATGCAGACGCTACAACTAACGCCAGGAACGCTGGCCAGACTTCATCTAATTATAGAAATTGCTCCACGTTTACGACAACAGGACATTCCGAAAGCAGCAGGCTTCGTAGCTTGGTGTGTTTATATACTGGACCTCCCGAGGTTCTTGATCCAAGATATGTACAAGCGAAAAACTCAGTGCCTAAAGGAATGCTGGAACTTCCACGTTTTCAAACGAGTGCGATCATACCAAATGACTCATGATATCGAAATACAAGTGTATACGGACGCAACCCCCGTGCAAGGTGCATATGTAGTTCCACAGTGGGATGTTGAATACGTTTACGTATTCCCCGAACAGTGGCCTATCTATGAGGCCGAAGGGTTCATGGCCGTGTTGGCCCCATATATGATATGGCAGAAAAAGTGGACCAACCGAAATGATATGATGATTATTAATGTAGATAACCAATCTGTAGTTTACGCTCTTAATAAGGGCAGAGGATTATTGTTTAATAATGTAAATCTTAAAGAAATGTATTTGACCTTAATAAAGGAATTGCCCCGAAAGGTGGCCTGGCGTTTCGTTCCCGGCCGACTTAACCCAGCTGACCGTCCTTCAAGGACCGTCCCGCTTTAAATATGCCTGGTCGCTGCCAAAATGGCGGCCGGGCTATATATAAGGCGGAGCGAGAGAAGACGTGTCAGTTGGAATTGAGTTGGCGCGGGAGCGAGACCCAGATCATCATCTGATGATGATCTGGGTCTCGCTCCCGCGCCAACTCAATTCCAACTGACACGTCTTCTCTCGCTCCGCCTTATATATAGCCCGGCCGCCATTTTGGCAGCGACCAGGCATATTTAAAGCGGGACGGTCCTTGAAGGACGGTCAGCTGGGTTAAGTCGGCCGGGAACGAAACGCCAGGCCACCTTTCGGGGCAATTCCTTTATTAAGGTCAAATACATTTCTTTAAGATTTACATTATTAAACAATAATCCTCTGCCCTTATTAAGAGCGTAAACTACAGATTGGTTATCTACATTAATAATCATCATATCATTTCGGTTGGTCCACTTTTTCTGCCATATCATATATGGGGCCAACACGGCCATGAACCCTTCGGCCTCATAGATAGGCCACTGTTCGGGGAATACGTAAACGTATTCAACATCCCACTGTGGAACTACATATGCACCTTGCACGGGGGTTGCGTCCGTATACACTTGTATTTCGATATCATGAGTCATTTGGTATGATCGCACTCGTTTGAAAACGTGGAAGTTCCAGCATTCCTTTAGGCACTGAGTTTTTCGCTTGTACATATCTTGGATCAAGAACCTCGGGAGGTCCAGTATATAAACACACCAAGCTACGAAGCCTGCTGCTTTCGGAATGTCCTGTTGTCGTAAACGTGGAGCAATTTCTATAATTAGATGAAGTCTGGCCAGCGTTCCTGGCGTTAGTTGTAGCGTCTGCATGACGGTATCGATTTGAACTCCTAAGTACGTTATCTGGGTCGTTGGTTCTAGCAAACACTTTTCCATTGATAGCGTTATTCCCAGGTCGCACGTAAGAAACTGCACTATGTCATTCACTGTGCGCACATCCAAGTCTGGACTGACCAGTAACCAATCATCCAGGTATGGTATTAACTTCACTTCGAATAAAGTAAGGACCTCGTTAGCTACGGAGCGGGCGAACCGCTGCAGGATCGCTGGGGCCAATGTATGCCCCATTGGGAGCCGATTCATCTCGTATGACACTTTATTCACGTGAATCCCATAGAATTTCGATGCTCTGGTCTGATTTTTAACTGAAAGAACGCATCCTTAAGGTCTATTTTTGCTAGTTTAACACCGGGAGCCAGACGGGCCAGGCTTTTGGCCGCGTCGAGGAGGCTAAACTGTGGAGGTTATAGAAGGAGGTCCATGGGGAGAGGTCAAGTATGAAACGTGGACCTCCGCTAGCTTTCGGGATGACGGTTGCCCGGAAAGCACATTTAACCTTATTTTGGACACTTATTATCCCTTGTCTTAGAAGCACTTGTATTTGCTGCAGTAGGCCTGGCGTGGGTCTCGACTGGAAATAGACGAAGGGGGCTAGGGTGGGCTTGGGTAGATCCGCGCCGCGTAGCACTAGTTCTAATACACTCTGGTCGGCGTATGGGAAGGGCTTCACTGTACACAGGGGAGTCACACTTTGTAAGAGTGGGAACTGGATTAACTTACGGTTGTCCTGTTTTCCCGGTAGTGCAATGATTCCCAGGCCGGATCCGTCGGCTTCTAATCCGTTTTGACTCATCATCGCCGGAGGAGATGGCTGAGTCGTCATCCTCGTCGTCTGAGGATTCTGGTTCCGGTAGCTCCACGGGTTCTGGTGGTTCACCCGAGCCCGTCCACTGGAGAAGGTCAATCAAATCGAGAAGGTCCTCCTCAGTAGGACGATGGTCCGGAGTGATCTGCGTCGTCTGTGGCCTAGTTTCGGGGAGCTCGGCGGGTCCCTCGACGGCCGCCTCGAGTGGACCCTCCTCTGGTGGGCTGGTATCCGCTTGTTGAGGGTTGCGGATCTCGTTCTCGATATTGCTGTCTCGGTTGATAATTCCGCTCGGGTACGTTGACAATTATGGAGGGCTGCCGCTGTGGTAAGAGTTCCGGTGGCACTCTGAGTAGATTCTGATGCGGGCCAGTCTCTAGCTTGCCGGCTACCCCCCAGCCGTGTTCCCCCGCCACTCCCAAGGTGCGGAGGCGGGTATAAACGGACGATTTTAGCTGCGCCGGAAGCTCGGTCCAAAAGGAAGTGGTGAACAATACATATTCGGCTTCATGTGCGTCCCGTTGCCTCAGTTTTCCTGATGTCAGCATACTTTTGACTAAGTTTGCCAATTCTAGGACCCTCCCGGTCCGAGGGTGGGTCCTCTTGGGTGGGAAAACCGTCTCGTAGTGTGGCAAACGTTCGGTGTTGCTGAGGCCTTGGTGTGGCCGGCTGCTCGGACGATTGTGATTCCAGGATCTCCATTCTGGTGGCGACTGCCTGAATATTCTCGATTATCTGAAGAGCCCATTGCGGGGGGTCTTCAGATGTCTGGAATAGCACGGGAGACTGTGTCCTGGATGTCCCGGCATTCTGCCGAGTGGCCCGGGGTGTCCCGGGAGGCGTATGTTCGATAGGGGTGGCCATGTTCGCTGGGGTAGTATGTACACCCGCGCGAGTCTTTACCATGGGAGGATCGATCTGGGTCTCGCTCCCGCGCCAACTCAATTCCAAGTTTTTGTTGCTTTTTTCGTTCTAGTCTCGATAAAATGAGGAAAATTAAGTGAAAAAAGAGGAATGAAAGAAAAACGAAAAAAATTTAAATTTCGGTAAAATTATTCGTTTTTGCTGCTTTTTTCGATAATATCTTGATAAAATGAGGAATATTAAGGAAAAAAGAGGAAAGAAATTGAAATTTCGCTAATATTATTAATTTTTGATTATTTTACAGATAATATCTCGCTAAAATGACAAAAATGAAGGCAAAATAGAGGAATTGAATTTTAAATTTCGCTAAAATTATTTGTTTTCGATGCTATTTTCGATCATATCTCAAAAAAAAGACGAAAATTTAGGAAAAATAGATGAAAAAAGTAGAAATTTGGCTAAAATTATGCGATTTCGTTGCTTTTTTTGGTCATATCTCGATAAAATGACGAAATTTAAAGCAAAATAGAGGGAAGAAATTTAAATTCCGCTAATATTATCCGATTCGTTGCTTTTTTCGGCGATATCTTGATAAAATGAGGAAAAATAAGGGAAAAAAGAGGAAAAAAACATAAATTTCGCTAACATTGTTCGTTTTTGTAGCTTTTTTCCATCATATCTCTATAAAATTAGGAAAATTAAGAACAAAAACAGATATGAAATAGAAATTTCGTTAAAATTATTCGTTTTTGTTGCTTTTTTCGATAATATCTTGATAAAATGAGGAATATTAAGGAATATAGAAGAACGAAATGAAAATTTCGCTTAAATTACATTTTTTCTTTGCTTTTGTCGATCATTTCTCGATAAAATGACAAAACAAAAAGACAAAATAGAGAAAAAAAATTGAAATGTTCCTAAAATTGTATGTTTTTGTTGCTTTTTTAATCATATCTCGATAAAAAGGAGAGAATTAAGGCAAAATAGAGGGGAAAAATTGAAATTTCGCAAAATATATCCGTTTTCGTTGTTTATTTTATCATATCTCGATAGAATGACGAACAAAGACAAAATTGAGGAAAAAAGTAGAAAGATCGTTAAGACTAACCATTTTCGTTGCTTTATTCGACCATATCTCGATAAAATGACGAAAATAAAGGAAACATAGTTGAAAAGAGTTTAAATTTTGCTAAAATTATCACTTTTGTGGCTCTTTACGATCATCACTAGATAAAATGACGAACATTAAGGCAAAATAGAGGAGAAAAAAGTAAATTTTGCTTAAATTATCCGTTTTGGTTGCTTTTTGGGTCATATTTCGATAAAATGACAAAAAAATAAAGACAAAATAGGGGGAAAATATTGAAAATAACTATCCATTTAAGGTGCTTATTCAAAGCAACGAAAGCAAATAAGCAACGAAAACGGATAATTTCCAATCCAAGAGGTCGACTCCGGGATGTCGACCGGATGACTCATGGTCTATCACCCGAGGTCTATGACCCGAGGTAAATAATTCCCAGGTCGATGACCCAAGATTGATAACCCTAAATCAATGACCCAAGGTCAATGAATCGGTGTCAATGACCCAAGTAGGATGACCCGGGGTCGATAACCCGAGGACAATGACCCCAGGTCGATGACCCTAGGTCAATGAACCGAGGTCAATGACCAGAAGTCGATTACCCGAGGTCAATGACCCGAGGTCTACGACTCCAGATCGATTAACCGAATCGATAACCCGAGGTCGATGACCCGAGGTCTATGACCCCAGCTTAATGACCCTTGGTCGATGACCCCGTGTTGATAACCCGAGGTCGATGACCCCAGGTTGATGACCCCGATATGTGACCCCAGGTCGATGATCCCAGGTCGATTACCCGAGGTCGATTACGCGAGGTCAATGACCCTAGGTCAATGACCCTAGGTCAATGACCCGAGGACGATGACCCAAGGTTTATGACCAAAGGTCGCCGACCCCAGGTTTATGATTTCAGGTCAATGACCCAAGGTCAATAACCCGAGGTCAATGACCCGATGTCTATGACCCGAGGACGATTACCCGAGGTCAATGACCCGTTGTGAATGGCTCGAGGTCGATGACGCGAATTCGATGACCCGAGGTCGATTTCCTGAGGTCAATTACCCCAGGTCGATGACCCGAAGTCAATAACCCAAGGTCGATGACCCGAAGTCAATGACCCAAGGTCGATGACCCGAAGTCAATTACCTGAGGTCTATGACCCGAGGTCAATGATCCCAGGTAGATGATCCAAAGTCGATGTCGAAAGGTCGATGACCCCATGTCTATGACTCCAGTTCAATGACCACAGGTCGATGACCAAAGGTCGATTACCAGAGGTCAATGACTTGAGGTCGATGACCTGAGGTCGATGACCCGAGGTAGATGACCCTAGGTCGATGACCCGAAGTCAATGATCCCAGGTCGATAACCCCAGGTCGATGACCCCAGGTCCATGACCCCAGGTCGATGACCCAAGGTTGATGACCCCAGTTCGATGACCCAAGGTCGATGACCCCAGGTCGATTACCCCAGGTCGATGACCCCAGGTAGATGACCCCAGGTCAATGACCCAAGGTCGATGACTCCAGGTCGATGACCCCAGGTCGATGACCCCAGGTCGATGACCCCAGGTCGATGACCCCAGGTCGATGACCCCAGGTCGATGACCCCAGGTCTATGACCCCAGGTCGATGACCCCAGGTCGATGACCCCAGGTCTATGACCCCAGGTCGATGACCCCAGGTCGATGACCCCAGGTCCATGACCCCAGGTCCATGACACGAGGTCGATGACCTGAGGTTTACGACAAAAGGTCACTGACCCCAGGTTGATGATTTCAGGTCAATGACCCCAGGTCAATATCCCGAGGTCAATGACCCGAGCTCTATGACCCGAGGACGATTACCCGAGGTCAATGACCCGTTATGAATGGCTCGAGGTCGATGACGCGAATTCGATGACCCGAGGTCGATTTTCTGAGGTCATTTACCCCAGGTCGATGACCCGAAGTCAATCACCAAAGGTCGATGACCCGAAGTCAATGACCCAAGGTCGATGACCCGAGGTCTATGACCCGAGGTCAATGACCACAGGACAATGATGCAAAGTCGATGCCCGAAGGTCGATGACCCCATGTCTATGACTCCAGTTCGATGACCCCAGATCGATGACCCCAGGTCGATGACCCCAGGTAAATGACCCAAGGTCTCTGACCCCAGGTCGATGATCCCAGGTCGATGTCCCCAGGTCGATGACCCCAGGACGATGATCCCAGGTCGATGACCCCAGGTCGATGACCCCAGGTCGATGACCCCAGGTTGTTGACCCCAGGTGGATGACCCAAGGTCGATGACCCCAGGTCGAAGACCCCAGGTCGATAACCCCAGGTCGATGACCTCAAGTGGATGACCCGAAGTGAAGACCCGAGGTCAATTACCTCAAGTCGATGACTAGAAGTCGATGACCCAAGGTCGATGGCCCGATGTCAATGACCTAAGGTCTATGACCCGAGGTCTATAACCAAAAGTCAATGACTAGAGTTCAATTATCCCAGGTCGATGACCCGAGGTCGATGACCTGAGATCGATGATCCGAGGTCGATGTCCTGAGTTCGATGACCCGAGATCGATGACCCGGAATCGATTACCAGAAGTCGAGGATCTGAAGTCGATGACCGCAGGTCGATGACCACAGGCCAATGACCAGAGGTTAATTTCCCGTGGTCAATGCCCCGTAGTCAATGACCGGAAGTCAATGACTCGAGGTCGATACCCGAAGTCAATGACTCGAGGTCGATGACCCGAGGTCAATGACCAGAGGTCAATGACCAGAGGTTTATAACCCCATGTCAATGACCCGAAGTCGATGACCCAAGGTCGATGACCCGAAGTCGATGACCCCAGGTCGATGACCCCAGGTCGATGACCCCAGGTCGATGATCACAGGTCGATGACCCCAGGTCGATGACCCTAGGTCGATGACTTTAGGTCGATGACCTGAGGTCGATGACCTGAGGTCGATGACCCGAGGTCAATTACCCGAGGTCGATGACCCGAAGTTTATGACCCGAGGTCAATGACCCGATGTCAATTACCCAGGTTCGATGACCCGAAGAAGATGACCCGAGGTTGATGACCCGAGGTGGATGACCCGAGGTCGATGACCAGAGGACGATGACCCGGGGTCGATGACCAGAGGAGGATGACGTGAGGTCGATGACCCGTGGTCGATGACCAGAGTTCGATGACCCGAGGTCGATTACCCGAGGTCAATGACCCAAAGTCGATCATCCGGAGTCGACCTCCCGGAGTCGAACTCTCGGAGTCATACTCATATAGTCGTACTCCCGGAGTTGACCTCCCGGAGTCGACCTTGTGTCATCGGCATTTGTGTCATCAACCTCGGGTCATCGACCTCGGGTCTCCGTCCTCTGGTCATCGACTTCTGGTCATCGACTTCTGGTCAACGAGCATGGGTCATCGACCTCTGGTCAAAATAATTTCTAAAAAAGCGACAGAATGAGATAATTTTAGCGGTCATTAAATATTTTTGCTTGATATTAGCAAAATTTTCGTCATTTTTTCAGGATTATATCGAAAACAGCGACAAAATGGGATTATTGTAGCGAAATTTTGATATTTTTTCGCTCTCGTTCAGCAAATTTTTCGTCATTTGTCAAGATGATATCGAAGAAGGCGACAAAATGGGATAAATTTAGTGAAATATTAATAAAATTAAATTTTTTGGCTTATATCACCATTATTTTGGGCATGGTGAAGGATAATATCAAATAATTGACGATAATTTAAGAGAAATTTGAATATATTTCCTCTATTTCGCCATGTTTTCGACATTTTATCGGAATATTTTCCAAAAAAGAAAAGAAAACGGTTAATTTTAGCGAAATTTCTACTTTTTTCTACTATTTTGTCTTTATTTTTCGTCATTTTATCGAGAAATGTTCTAAATAAGCAACGAAAACGTTAAATTTTGCGAAATTTCAATTTTTCTCCTTTATTTTACCATAATATTCGTCATTGTATCGTGATATGATCATAAAATGCAACGAAAACGGATAATTTTAGCTTAATTGCTAATTTTATCCTCTAGTTTGCCTTAATTTTCGTAATTTTACGAGATATTATCAATAAAAAAAACGAAAAATTTTAGTAAAATATAAATTTTGTGTTTATTTTTCGTTTTTTTATCCAGATATGATCGAAAAAAGCAAAGAAAATGGATAATATTAGCAAACTTCCCATTTTTTTTTCTCTATTTTGAATTAATTTTCGTCATTTTATCGAGAGGTGATCGTAAAAAGCCACAAAACTGATAATTTTAGCAAAATTTAAACTCTTTTCATCTGATTTTCCTTTATTTTTTTATTTATAGTTACAAGATTTTAAAAATTAAATTTTTTTAAAATATTTATTGCTTTTTTCGATCATATCTTAATGAAAAGGCGAAAATTTGGGCGAAATAGATGAAAAAATAGAAATTTCACTAAACCTATCCGTTTCCGTTTATTTTTTCGATCATATCTAGATAAAATGACAATATTAATGCAAAATAGAGGAGAAAAAATGAAATTTCTCTAATATTATTCGTTTTTGTTGCTTTTTTCGATCATATCTCAATAAAATGAGAATATTTAAGGAAAAAAAGAGGAAAAATAAATTATTTTCGCTAAAATTATTCGTTTTTGTTGCATTTTTCGATAATATCTCGATAAAATAAGGAAAACGAAGAAAAAAAAAGAGGAAAAAAATTGAAATTTTGGTAAAATTATTCGTTTTTGTTGCTTTTATCCATAGTATTTCGATAAATCGAGGAATATTAACGAAAAAAAAGCGGAAAAAATTGAAATTTCCCTAACATTATTCGTTTTTTGTTGCTTTTTTCGATCATATCTCGATAAAATCAGAATATTTAAGGAAAAAAGAGGAAAAATATATCATTTTCGCTAAAATTATTCGTTTTTGTTGCTTTTTTCGATAATATCTCGATAGAATAAGGAAAATGAAGGATAAAAAAGGGGTAAAAAAATTGAAATTTCGGTTAAATTATTCGTTTTTGTTGCTTTTTAAGATAATATCTCGATAAAACGAGGAAAATTAAGAAAAAAAAAAGAAAAATTGAGATTTCGCTAAAATTATTCGTTTTTTTTTGCTTTTTTCAATAATATCTCGATAAAACGAAGATAATTAAGGAAGAAAAAGGAGAAAAATTTAAATTTCGGTAAAATTATTCGTTTTTGTTGCTTTTTTCGATAATATCTCGATAAAACGAGGAAAATTATGGAAAAAAAGGGAACTATTGAAATTTCGCTAAAATTATTCGTTTTTTTTCTTTCTTTTGTCATATCACGATAAAACGAGAAAAATTAAGGAAACAAAATACAAAAAATTGATATTTAGCTAAAATTATTCGTTTTTGATTCTTTTTTCGTTCATTTCTCGATAAAATGAGGAAAATCGAGGAAATAAAGTGGAAATATATTTGAAATTTTGCAAAAATTATTCTTTTTTGTTGCTTTTTTCGGTCATATCTTGATAAAATAAGGAAAATGAAGGAAAAAAAGAGGACAAAAATTGAAATTTCGCTAACATTATTCGTTTTTATTGCTTTTGTCGACCATATCTCGATAAAATGAGGAAAATAAAGGAAAAAAGGAGGAAAATTTCCCTATAATATTAAGTTTTTGTTGCTTTTTTCGTTCGAGTCTCGATAAAATGAGGAAAATTAAGTGAAAAAAGAGGAATGAAAGAAAAAAGAAAAAAATTTAAATTTCGGTAAAATTATTCGTTTTTGCTGCTTTTTTCGATAATATCTAGATGAAACGAGGAAAATTAAGGAAAAAAAGGAGAAAAATTGTAATTTCGCTAACATTATTATTCGTTTTTGTTGCTTTATTCGATAATATCCAGATATAAGGAGGAAAATTAACGAAAAAAAAGGGAAAGAAACAGAAATTTCGCTAAAATTATTCATTTTTGTTGGTTTTTTTTCGATAATATCTTGATAAAAGGAGGAAAATGATGGAAAAAAAAGAGGAAAAAAATTGAAATTTCCCTTTTATTTTTCGTTTTTGTTGTTTTTTCGGTCTTATCACGATAAAACGAGGAAAATTAAGGAAGAAAGAGGAAAAATATATTATTTTCGCTAAAATTATTCGTTTTTGTTGCTTTTTTTCGATAATATCTCGATAAAATAAGGGAAATGAAGAAAAACAAGTGGAAAAAAATTGAAATTTCGCTAACATTATTCGTTTTTTGTTGCTTTTTTCGATCATATCTCGATAAAACGAGAATATTTAAGGAAAAAAGAGGAAAAATATATAATTTTCGCTAAAATTATTCGTTTTTGTTGCTTTTTTCGATAATATCTCGATAGAATAAGGGAAATGAAGGAAAAAAAGAGGTAAAAAAATTGAAATTTCGGTTAAACTATTCGTTTTTGTTGCTTTTCAATATAATATCTCGATAAAACGAGGAAAAGTAAGAAAAAAAAATTGAAATTTCGCTAAAATTATTCGTTTTTTTTGCTTTTTTCAATAATATCTCGATAAAACGAAGAAAATTAAGGAAGAAAAATCTGATGTGGCCAGCACATGACTTTCTCCATATATATTAGATGTAAATATGTATCTACGGCAGTATTTTCGAACTCTATATTCAATCTAAACTTGGAAGATAAGTGATTAATTTCTTTCATATTATCTTTGACGTCACAAACATTATAATTAATGTTTTTTGGGACATGTTCGATGAAAAACGATGAAATTTACTTTTTGCCCCAGCGCCCAGAGCGCCCACAACGTACATAATCAACAACTTCCGGTTTATCAGTATTTCACAAATAACTCCTACACAATTAGTGATACAAAAATATGTTTTAAACAAACAATATAGTAAAATACATTTACTAAAACTTTTATAAATAATAGTATATACCTAAATATGATATTTATGGAGATATTTTGAATACCGGAAATGACCATTGTAGACTGAAGCTCGACTTCCGGTTAACCGATTTACTCCAAAAACTAATCAACTCTAACGACATCAATCGAAATACTATATATGAAATTTGGTGTTGATCCAATAAATACTTTTCATGTAAGAGCGCCCACAAAGTACATAATCAGCTACCTCCGGTTTATCAGTATTTCACGAATAACTCCTAATCAACCGGTGATACAAATATATGTTAAATAAAAAAGTTATAGTAAACGACATTTTATAAAACTTTTATATGGTATACAATATACCTATATATCATATTTATGGAGATATTTTGAAAACCGAAAATAAGCTTTGATGAATAAAGCTCGACTTCCGGTTAACCAATATACTCCAAAAACTAATCAGCTCTGACAGCACATACGACAGTACTATATATGAATTTTGGTATTGATACGACTAATACTTTTCACGTTAGAGTGCCCACTATCACACACACACACACACACACACACACACACACACATACACACAGACATCATTCCAAAAATGGTCAAAACGTGTTCTAGGGATCCCAAAACATGTATTTCCGTTGAAATCTCGAAGTCGATTTTTTTCATGAAAACAATGCTTTCTCTATACTTCGTATATGGAGAAAGTAAAAAAGAGAAAAATTTAAATTTCGCTAAAATTATTAATTTTTGTTGCTTCATTCGATAATATCCAGATATAATGAGGAAAATTAACGAAAAAAAAGAGAAAAAAACAGAAATTTCGCTAAAATTATTCATTTTTGTTGCTTTTTTCGATAATATCTCGATAAAATGAGGTAAATGATGGAAAAAAAGAGGAAAAAAATTGAAATTTCCCTATAATTTTTCGTTTTTGTTGCTTTTTTTGGTCATATCACGATAAAACGAGAAAAATTAAGGAAACAAATTAGAAGAAATTGATATTATGCTAAAATTATTCGTTTTTGTTTCTTATTTCGATAATATCTCGATGAAATTTGGAACATAAAGGAAAAGAAATAGTTGAAAAAATTGATATTTCCCTAAAATTATTCCTTTTTTGTTGCTTTTTTCGATTATATCTTATTAAATGAGGAAAACTAAGGAAAAAAAAAGAGGGAAAAAATGAAATTACGCCTAAATTATTCGTTTTTGTTCCTTTTTTCAATCATATCTCCATATAATGTGGAAAAAAGGGAAGTAATCGAAATTTCGCTAAAATTATTCGTTTTTGATTCTTTTTTCGTTCATATCTCGATAAAATGACGAAAATCAAGGAAATAAAGTGTAAATATATTTGAAATTTAGCAAAAATTATTCGTTTTTGTTGCTTTTTTCGGTCATATCTTGATATAATGGGGAAATTTAAGGGAAAAAAGAGGATTGAAATTGAAATTTCGCTAAAATTATTCGTTTTTGTTGCTTTTCTTGATAAAATCTCGATAAAATGAGGAAAATTAAGGGAAAAAAAATAAATTTTGCTAAAATTATTCGTTTTTGTTGCTTTTTTGGTAAAATCTCGATAAAATGAGGAAAAATAAGGGAAAAAAGAGGAAAAAAACATAAATTTCGCTAACATTGTTCGTTTTTGTAGCTTTTTTCCATCATATCTCTATAAAATTAGGAAAATTAAGAACAAAAACAGGAATGAAATAGAAATTTCGTTAAAATTATTCGTTTTTGTTGCTTTTTTCGATAATATCTTGATAAAATGAGGAATATTAAGGAAAAAAGAGGAAAGAAATTGAAATTTCGCTAATATTATTAATTTTTGATTATTTTTCAGATAATATCTCGCTAAAATGACAAAAATGAAGGCAAAATAGAGGAATTGAATTTTAAATTTCGCTAAAATTATTTGTTTTCGATGCTATTTTCGATCATATCTCAAAAAAAAGACGAAAATTTAGGAAAAATAGATGAAAAAAGTAGAAATTTGGCTAAAATTATGCGATTTCGTTGCTTTTTTTGGTCATATCTCGATAAAATGACGAAATTTAAAGCAAAATAGAGGGAAGAAATTTAAATTCCGCTAATATTATCCGATTCGTTGCTTTTTTCGGTGATATCTTGATAAAATGAGGAAAAATAAGGGAAAAAAGAGGAAAAAAACATAAATTTCGCTAACATTGTTCGTTTTTGTAGCTTTTTTCCATCATATCTCTATAAAATTAGGAAAATTAAGAACAAAAACAGATATGAAATAGAAATTTCGTTAAAATTATTCGTTTTTGTTGCTTTTTTCGATAATATCTTGATAAAATGAGGAATATTAAGGAATATAGAAGAACGAAATGAAAATTTCGCTTAAATTACATTTTTCTTTGCTTTTGTCGATCATTTCTCGATAAAATGACAAAACAAAAAGACAAAATAGAGAAAAAAAATTGAAATGTTCCTAAAATTGTATGTTTTTGTTGCTTTTTTAATCATATCTCGATAAAAAGGAGAGAATTAAGGCAAAATAGAGGGGAAAAATTGAAATTTCGCAAAATATATCCGTTTTCGTTGTTTATTTTATCATATCTCGATAGAATGACGAACAAAGACAAAATTGAGGAAAAAAGTAGAAAGATCGTTAAGATTAACCATTTTCGTTGCTTTATTCGACCATACCTCGATAAAATGACGAATATAAAGGAAACATAGTTGAAAAGAGTTTAAATTTTGCTAAAATTATCACTTTTGTGGCTCTTTACGATCATCACTACATAAAATGACGAACATTAAGGCAAAATAGAGGAGAAAAAAGTAAATTTTGCTTAAATTATCCGTTTTGGTTGCTTTTTGGGTCTAATTTCGATAAAATGACAAAAAAATAAAAACAAAATAGGGGGAAAATATTGAAAATAACTATCCATTTAAGGTGCTTATTCAAAGCAACGAAAGCAAATAAGCAACGAAAACGGATAATTTCCAATCCAAGAGGTCGACTCCGGGATGTCGACCGGATGACTCATGGTCTATCACCCGAGGTCTATGACCCGAGGTAAATAATTCCCAGGTCGATGACCCAAGATTGATAACCCTAAATCAATGACCCAAGGTCAATGACTCGGTGTCAATGACCCAAGTAGGATGACCCGGGGTCGATAACCCGAGGACAATGACCCAAGGTCGATGACCCTAGGTCAATGAACCGAGGTCAATGACCAGAAGTCGATTACCCGAGGTCAATGACCCGAGGTCTACGACTCCAGATCGATTAACCGAATCGATAACCCGAGGTCGATGACCCGAGGTCTATGACCCCAGCTTAATGACCCTTGGTCGATGACCCCGTGTTGATAACCCGAGGTCGATGACCCCAGGTTGATGACCCCGATATGTGACCCCAGGTCGATGATCCCAGGTCGATTACCCGAGGTCGATTACCCGAGGTCAATGACCCTAGGTCAATGACCCTAGGTCAATGACCCGAGGACGATGACCCAAGGTTTATGACCAAAGGTCGCTGACCCCAGGTTTATGATTTCAGGTCAATGACCCCAGGTCAATAACCCGAGGTCAATGACCCGATGTCTATGACCCGAGGACGATTACCCGAGGTCAATGTTCCGTTGTGAATGGCTCGAGGTCGATGACGCGAATTCGATGACCCGAGGTCGATTTCCTGAGGTCAATTACCTCAGGTCGATGACCCGAAGTCAATAACCCAAGGTCGATGACCCGAAGTCAATGACCCAAGGTCGATGACCCGAAGTCAATTACCTGAGGTCTATGACCCGAGGTCAATGACCCCAGGTCGATGATCCAAAGTCGATGTCGAAAGGTCGATGACCCCATGTCTATGACTCCAGTTCGATGACCCCGGGTCGATGACCAAAGGTCGATTACCAGAGGTCAATGACTTGAGGTCGATGACCCGAGGTCGATGACCCGAGGTTGATGACCCTAGGTCGATGACCCGAAGTCAATGATCCCAGGTCGATAACCCCAGGTCGATGACACCAGGCCAATGACCCCAGGTCGATGACCCATGGTTGATGACCCCAGTTCGACGACCCCAGGTCGATGACCCCAGGTCGATTACCCCAGGTCGATGACCCCAGGTAGATGACCCCAGGTCGATGACCCAAGGTCGATGACTCCAGGTCGATGACCCCAGGTCGATGACCCCAGGTCGATTACCCCAGGTCGATGAGCCCAGGTCGATGACCCCAGGTCGATGACCCCAGGTCGATGACCCCAGGTCAATGACCCTAGGTCGATGACCCCAGGTCGATGACCCCAGGTCGATGACCCCATTTCGATGACCCCAGGTCGATGACCCCAGGATTATGACCCCAGGTCGATGACCCCAGGTCGATGACCCCAGGTCGATGACCCCAGGTTGATGACCCCAGGTCGATAACCAGAGGTCAATGACTTGAGGTCGATGACCCGAGGTCGATGACCCGAGGTTGATGACCCTAGGTCGATGACCCGAAGTCAATGATCCCAGGTCGATAACCCCAGGTCGATGACACCAGGTCGATGACCCCAGGTCGATGACCCATGGTTGATGACCCCAGTTCGACGACCCCAGGTCGATGACCCCAGGTCGATTACCCCAGGTCGATGACCCATGGTTGATGACCCCAGTTCGACGACCCCAGGTCGATAACCAGAGGTCAATGACTTGAGGTCGATGACCCGAGGTCGATGACCCGAGGTTGATGACCCTAGGTCGATGACCCGAAGTCAATGATCCCAGGTCGATAACCCCAGGTCGATGACCCTAGGATTATGACCCCAGGTCGATGACCCCAGGTCGATGACCCCAGGTCGATGACCCCAGGTCGATGACCCCAGGTCGATGACCAAAGGTCGATTACCAGAGGTCAATGACTTGAGGTCGATGACCCGAGGTCGATGACCCGAGGTTGATGACCCTAGGTAGATGACCCCAGGTCGATGACCCAAGGTCGATGACTCCAGGTCGATGACCCCAGGTCGATGACCACAGGTCGATGACCCCAGGTCGATGAGCCCAGGTCGATGACCCCAGGTCGATGACCCCAGGTCGATGACCCCAGGTCAATGACCCCAGGTCGATGACCCCAGGTCGATGACCCCAGGTCGATGACCCCATTTCGATGACCCCAGGTCGATGACCCCAGGATTATGACCCCAGGTCGATGACCCCAGGTCGATGACCCCAGGTCGATGACCCCAGGTCCATGACACGAGGTCGATGACCTGAGGTTTACGACAAAAGGTCACTGACCCCAGGTTGATGATTTCAGGTCAATGACCCCAGGTCAATAACCCGAGGTCAATGACCCGAGTTCTATGACCCGAGGACGATTACCCGAGGTCAATGACCCGTTATGAATGGCTCGAGGTCGATGACGCGAATTCGATGACCCGAGTTCGATTTTCTGAGGTCATTTACCCCAGGTCGATGACCCGAAGTCAATCACCAAAGGTCGATGACCCGAAGTCAATGACCCAAGGTCGATGACCCAAGGTCTATGACCCGAGGTCAATGACCCCAGGTCAATGATGCAAAGTCGATGACCGAAGGTCGATGACCCCATGTCTATAGCTCCAGTTCGATGACCCCAGGTCGATGACCCCAGGTCGATGACCCCAGGTAAATGACCCCAGGTCTCTGACCCCAGGTTGATGATCCCAGGTCGATGTCCCCAGGTCGATGACCCCAGGACGATGATCCCAGAACGATGACCCCAGGTCGATGACCCCAGGTCGATGACCCCAGATTGTTGACCCCAGGTGGATGACCCCAGGTCGATGACCCCAGGTTGATGACCCCAGGTCGATAACCCCAGGTCGATGACCTCAAGTGGATGACCCGAAGTGAAGACCCGAGGTCAATTACCTCAAGTCGATGACCCGAGGTCGATGGACCTAGGTCTATGACCCAGGTCAATGACCTGAAGTCAATAACCCAAGGTCGATGACCCGAAGTCAATGACCCAAGGTCGATGACCCGAAGTCAATTACCTGAGGTCTATGACCCGAGGTCAATGACCCCAGGTCGATGATCCAAAGTCGATGTCGAAAGGTCGATGACCCCATGTCTATGACTCCAGTTCGATGACCCCGGGTCGATGACCAAAGGTCGATTACCAGAGGTCAATGACTTGAGGTCGATGACCCGAGGTCGATGACCCGAGGTTGATGACCCTAGGTCGATGACCCGAAGTCAATGATCCCAGGTCGATAACCCCAGGTCGATGACACCAGGCCAATGACCCCAGGTTTATGACCCCAGGCCAATGACCCCAGGTTGATGACCCCAGGTCAATGACCCCAGGTCGATGACCCAAGGTCGATGACCAGAGGTCGATGACCAAAGTTCAATTACCCAGGGTCGATGACCCGAAGACGATGACCCAAGGTGGATGACCAGAGGACGATGACCCGAGGTCAATGACTCGAGATCGATGACCCGAGGTCGACGACTCGAGGTTGATGTCCCTAGGTCAATGACCAGAGGTTAATTACTCCCGGAGAGAGGTTAAAACTCCCGGAGTCGACCTCCCGGAGTCGACATTATGCAGTCGATCTCCGGTCATCGACCTTGATTCATCGACTTTGTGTCATCAATCTCGGGTCATCGACCTCGGGACATCGTCCTCTGGTCATCGACCTCGGTTATTTGACCTTGGGTCAACGACCTTTGGTCATCGACTTCAGGTCAATGAGCACGGGTCATCGACCTCTGGTCAAGATAATATCGAAATATGAGACAGAATGAGATACTTTTAGCGATCATTGAATATTTTTGCTTGATATTAGCAAAACTTTCGTCATTTTATCAAGATACTATAGAAAACAGCGACAAAATGGGATTATTGTAGCTAAATTTTGATATCTTTCGCTCTCGTTCAGCAAATTTTTCGTCATTTGTCAAGATAATATCGAAGAAAGCGACAAAATGGGATAAATATAGTGAAATATTAATAAAATTGAATTTTTTGCTCTATTTCACCATTATTTTGGGCATTGTGAAGGATAATATCGAAAAAAGTGAGGATAATGTATTCGAAATTTCAATTTCTCCTCTATTTCGCCTTGTTTTCGTCATTTTATCTGAATATTTTCCAAAAAAGAGAGGAAAACGGATAATTTTAGCGACATTTCAAATTTTCCTACTATTTTGTCTTTATTTTTCGTCATTTTATCGAGAAATGTTCTAAATAAGCAACGAAAACGTTAAATTTTGAGAAAATTTAATTTTTTTTTCTATTTTGTCTTTCTCTTTCGTAATTTTATCGAGATATGATGGAAAAAAGCAAGAAAAACAAATGATGTTTGCGAAATTTTAATTTTTCTCCTTTATTTCGCCATAATATTTGTAATTTTATCGAGATATGATCATAAAATGCAACGAAAACGGATAATTTTAGCTAAATTGCTAATTTTATCCTCTATTTTGCCTTAATTTTCGTAATTTTACAAATAATTATCAAAATAACAACGAAAACGAATAATTTTAGTAATTATTAATTTTTTCGTCTATTTTGTGTTTATTTTTCGTTTTTTTATCGAGATATGATCAAAAAAAGCAAAGCATATGGATAATTTTAGCAAAATTACCATTTTTTTTCTCTATTTTGAATTAATTTTCGGAATTTTATCGAGAGATGATCGTAAAGAGCCACAAAATGGATAATTTTAGCAAAATTTTAACTCTTTCATCTATTTTTCCTTCATTTATTTTTTTTTTTATAGTTGAAAAATTTAAAAATAAAAATTTTTTAAAATAATTATTGCTTTTTTCAATCATATCTTAATAAAAAGACGAAAATTTGGGCGAACTAGAGGAGAAAAAATGAAATTTCGCAAAAATCATCTGTTTTCGTTGCTTATTTCGATCGTGTTTCGAAAAAATGACAACATAAATGCAAAATAGAGGAGAAAAATTGAACTTTCGCTATAATGTTACCTTTTTGTTTCTTTTTTCGGTAATATCTAAATAATATGAGGAAAATTAAGGAAAAGAAAGAGGAATAAAAATTAAATTTCGATACAATTATTCGTTTTTGTTGCTTTTTTCGATAATATCTCGATAAAACGAGGAAAATTAAGGAAAAAAAAGGAGAATAATTGAAATTTCGCTAAAATTATTCGTTTTTGTTGCTTCATTAAAAATATCCAGATAAAATGAGGAAAATTCACGAAAAAAAAGAGAAAAAAAAAGAAATTTCGCTAAAATTATTCATTATTGTTGCTTTTTTCGATAATATCTCGATAAATCGAGGAATATTAACAAAAAAAAAAAATTGAAATTATCCTTTAATTTTTCGTTCTTGTTGCTTTTATCGGTCAAATCTCGATAAAATGGGGAAAATTAAACAAAAAAAGATGAATGAAATTGAAATTTCGCTAAATTTATTCGATTTTGTTGCTTTTTTCGGTCATATCACGATAAAACGAGGAAAATTAAGGAAGAAAAAATTGATATTTAGCTAAAGTTATTCGTGTTTGTTTCTTTTTCGATATAATCTCGATTAAATTTGGAAAATAAAATATAAAAAGGAGGAATGATATCGAAATTTCGCATAAAAATTATTCGTTTTTGTTGCTTTTTTCGATAATATTTCGATAAATCGAGGAATATTAACGAAAAAAAGAGGAAAAAAATTTAAATTTCGCTAACATTACTCGTTTTTGTTGCTTTTTTCGATCATATCTCGATAAAATGAGGAAAATAAAGGAAAAAAAATTGAAATTTCGCTATAATTTTCCGTTTTTGTTGCTTTTTTTGGTCAAATCTCGATAAAATGAGGAAAATAAAGTAAAAAAAGAGGAATGAAATTGAAATTTCGCTAAAGTTATTCGTTTTTGTTATTTTTTTCGATCATATCACGATAAAACGAGGAAAATTAAGGAAACAAAATAGAAAGAAATTGATATTTAGCTAAAATTATTGGTTTTTGTTGCTTTTTTCGATAATATCTCGATGAAATTTTGAACATAAAGGAAAAGAAAAGGAGAAAAAATTGATATTTCCCTAAAAATATTCGTTTTTGTTGCTTTTTTCGATTATATCTTAATAAAATGAGGAAAATTATGGAAAAAAAAGAGGAAAGAAATTGAAATTTTGCTTATATTATTAATTTTTGATTCTTTTTCAGATAATATCTCGCTAAAATGACGAAAATGAAGGCAAAATAAATGAATTGAATTTTAAATTTCGCTAAAATTATTCGTTTTCGATGCTTTTTTCGATCATATCACAAATAAAAGACGAAAATTTAGGAAAAATAGATGAAAAAAGTTGAAATTTGGCTAAAATTATGCGATTTCGTTGCTTTTTTTGGTCATATCTCGATAAAATGACAAGATAAAAGGCAACATAGACGAACGAAATTGAAATTTCGCTAAATTACCATTTTTCGTTGCTTTTGTCAATCATTTCTCGATAAAATAACAAAACAAAAAGACAAAATAGAGAAAAAAATTGAAATTTTCCTAAAATTATATGTTTTTGTTGCTTTTTTCATCATATCTTGATAAAAAGGAGAGAATTAAGGCAAAATAGAGGGGAAAAATTGAAATTTCGCAAAATATACCCGTTTTCGTTGTTTATTTTATCAAATATCGATAGAATGACGAAAAAAGACAACATTGAGGAAAAAAATAGAAAGATCGTTCAGATTATCCTTTTTCCATTCTTTATTCGACCATACCTCGATAAAATGACGAAAATAAAGGAAAACTAGATGAAAAGAGTTAAAATTTTGCTAAAATAATCACTTTTGTGGCTCTTTACGATCATCACTAGAAAAAATGACAAATATTAAGGCAAAATAGAGGAGAAAAAAGTAAATTTTGCTTAAATTATCCGTTTTGGTAGCTTTTTAGGATCATATTTCGATACAATGACGAAAAATAAAGACAAAATAGGGGGAAAATATTGAAAATAACTATCCATTTAAGGTGCTTATTCAAAGCAACGAAAGCAAATAAGCAACGAAAACGGATAATTTACAATCCAAGAGGTCGACTCCGGGATGTCGACTCCCGAATGACTCACGGTCTATCACCCGAGGTCTATGACCCGAGGCAAATAATTCCCAGGTCGATGACCGAAGGTTGATGACTCTAAATCAATGGCCCAAGGTCAATGACTCGAGGTCAATGACCCAAGTTCGATGACCCGAGGTCGATTACCCGAGGTCAATGACCCCAGGTCGACGACCTTAGGTCAATGACCCGAGGTCAATGACCCGAGGTCGATTACCCGAGGTCAATGACCCGAGGTCAACGACTCCAGATCGATTAACCGAAGTCGATGACCCGAGGTCGATGACCCCAGGTCGATGACCCCAGGTCAATGACCCCAGGTTGATGACCCCAGGAGATGACCCGAGGTGGATGACCAAAGGTCGATGATCCAATGTCGATGACCTGAGGTGGATGACCCAAGGTCGATGACTCGAGGTGTATGACCCAAAGTCGATGACCCAAGGTCGATGACCCCGTGTTGATGACCCCAGGTCGATGACCCCAGGTCAATGACCCCGATCGATGACCCCAGGTACATGACCCCAGGTCAATTACCAGATATCAATAACAGGAGGTCAATGACCCGAGGTCAAAAACCCGAGGTCGATGACCCGAGTTTTATGACCCTAGGTCAATGACCCCAGGTCGATGACCCAAGGTCAATGACTCCTGGTCGAGGACCCAAGGTCAATGACTCGAGGTGTATGACCCAAAGTCGATGACCCAAGGTCGATGACCCCGTGTTGATGACCCCAGTTCGATGACCCCAGGTCAAAGACCCAAAGTCGATTACGCCAGGTCGATTACCCAAGGTCAAAGACACGAGGTCGAATACCTGAGGTCGATTACCCAAGGTGAATGACCCTCGGTGAATAACTCGAGGTCGAAAACCCGAGGTAAATTACTTGAGGTCAATTACACCTGGTCGATGACCCGTAGTCAATAACCCAAGGTCGATGATCCCAGGTCGATGACCCTAAGTCGATGCCCCAAGTTCGATGACCCCATATCTATGACTCCAGTTCAATGACCCCAGGTCGATGACCAAAGTTCAATTACCAGAGGTCAATGACGCGAGGTCAATGACCCGAGGTCGATGACCCAAGGTCGATGACCCTAGGTCGATGACCCTAAGTCGATGACCCCAGGTCGATGATCCCAGGTCGATTACCCAATGTCGATTACCCCAGGTCGGTGACCCCAGGTCGATGACCCCAGGTCGATGACCCAAGGTCAATGACCAGAGGTTGATGACCCTAGGTCAATGACCAGAGGTTAATTATCCTAGGTCGATGACCCGAAATCGATGACCCCAGGTCGATGACCCCAGGTCGATTACCCAGGTCGATGATCCCAGGTCGATTACCCCAGATAGATTACCAAAGGTCGATTACCCCAGGTTGATGACCCCAGTTTAATGACCCCAGGTCGAAGTCCCCAGGTCGATGACCCCAGGTCAATGACCCCAGGTCGATTACCCGAGGTCGATGACCCGAGGTCGATGACCCGAGGTCGATGACCCGAGGTCAATGACCCGATGTCAATTTCCCAGGTTCGATGACCCGAAGAAGATCACCCGAGGTGGATGACCCGAGGTCGATGACCAGAGGACGATGACCCGGGGTCGATGACCAGAGGAGGATGACGCGAGGTCGATGACCCGAGGTCGATGACCAGATTTCAATGACCCGAGGTTGATTACCCGAGGTCAATGACCCAAAGTCGATCTCCCGGAGTCAACCTCTTAGAGACGACCTCCAGGCCTTGAACTCCCGGAGTCGAACTCTCGGAGTCATACTCATCGAGTCGTACTCCCGGAGTTGACCTCCCGGAGTCGACCTTGTGTCATCGACTTTGTGTCATCAACCTCGGGTCATCGACCTCGGGTCTTCGTGTTCTCGTCATCGACTTCTGGTCAACGAGCATGGGTCATCGACCTCTGGTCAAAATAATATCGAAAAAAGCGACAGAATGAGATAATTTTAGCGGTCATTAAATATTTTTGCTTGATATTAGCAAAATTTTCGTCATTTTTTCAGGATTATATCGAAAACAGCGACAAAATGGGATTATTGTAACGAAATTTTGATATTTTTTCGCTCTCGTTCAGCAAATTTTTCGTCATTTGTCAAGATAATATCGAAGAATGCGACAAAATGGGATAAATTTAATGAAATATTAATAAAATTAAATTTTTTGGCTTATTTCACCATTATTTTGGGCATGGTGAAGGATAATATCAAAAAAGTGACGATAATTTAAGAGAAATTGAATGTTTTTCCTCTATTTCGCTATGTTTTCGACATTTTATCGGAATATTTTCCAAAAAAGAGAAGAAAACGGATAATTTTAGCGAAATTTCTACTTTTTTCTACTATTTTGTCTTTATTTTTCGTCATTTTATCGAGAAATGTTCTAAATAAGCAACGAAAACGTTAAATTTTGCGAAATTTAATTTTTTTCCTCTATTTTGTCTTTCTTTTTCGTAATTTTATCGAGATATGATGGAAAAAAACAAGAAAAACAAATAATGTCAGCGAAATTTCAATTTTTCTCCTTTATTTTACCATAATATTCGTCATTTTATCGTGATATGATCATAAAATGCAACGAAAACGGATAATTTTAGCTTAATTGCTAATTTTATCCTCTAGTTTGCCTTAATTTTCGTAATTTTACGAGATATTATCAATAAAAAAAACGAAAACGGATAATTTTAGTAAAATATAAATTTTGTGTTTACTTTTCGTTTTTTTATCCAGATATGATCGAAAAAAGCAAAGAAAATGGATAATATTAGCAAAATTCCCATTTTTTTTTCTCTATTTTGAATTAATTTTCGTCATTTTATCGAGAGGTGATCGTAAAGAGCCACAAAACTGATAATTTTAGCAAAATTTAAACTCTTTTCATCTATTTTTCCTTTATTTTTTTAAATTTATAGTTACAAAATTTTAAAAATAAAAATTTTTTAAAATATTTATTGCTTTTTTCGATCATATCTTAATGAAAAGGCGAAAATTTGGGCGAAATAGATGAAAAAAATAGAAATTTCGCTAAACCTATCCGTTTCCGTTTATTTTTTCGATCATATCTAGATAAAATGACAATATTAATGCAAAATAGAGGAGAAAAAATGAAATTTCTCTAACATTATTCGTTTTTGTTGCTTTTTTCGATCATATCTCAATAAAATGAGAATATTTAAGGAAAAAAAGAGGAAAAATAAATTATTTTCGCTAAAATTATGCGTTTTTGTTGCATTTTTCGATAATATCACGATGAAATTTGGAAAATTAAAGAAAAAAAGGAGGAATGAAATCGAAATTTTGCTAAAATTATTCGTTTTTGTTGCTTTTTTCGATAATATCTCGATAAAATAAGGAAAATGAAGGAAAAAAAAGAGGAATAAAATTGAAATTTCGCTAACAATATTCGTTTTAATTGCTTTTTTCTACCATATCTCGATAAAATGAGGAAAATAAAGGAAAAAAGGAGGAAAAAAAATTGAATTTCCCTATAATTTTACGTTTTTGTTGCTTTTTTCGGTAAAATCTCGACAAAATGAGGAAAATTAAGTAAAAAAAGAGGAATGAAAGAAAAACGAAAAAAAATTAAATTTCGGTAAAATTATTCGTTTTTGCTGCTTTTTTCGATAATATCTCGATAAAACGAGGAAAATTAAGGAAAAAAGGAGAAAAATTGAAATTTCGCTAACATTATTATTCGTTTTTGTTGCTTCATTCGATAATATCCAGATATAATGAGGAAAATTAACGAAAAAAAAGGGAAAGAAACAGAAATTTCGCTAAAATTATTCATTTTTGTTGGTTTTTTTCGATAATATCTCGATAAAATGAGGAAAATGATGGAAAAAAAGAGGAAAAAAATTGAAATTTCCTTATAATTTTTCGTTTTTGTTGTTTTTTCGGTCATATCACGATAAAACGAGGAAAATTAAGGAAAAAAGAGGAAAAATAAATAATTTTCGCTAAAATTATTCGTTTTTGTTTATTTTTTTCGATAATATCTCGATAAAATAAGGAAAACGAAAAAAAAAAAGAGGAAAAAAGTTGAAATTTTGGTAAAATTATTCGTTTTTGTTGCTTTTATCCATAGTATTTCGATAAATCGAGGAATATTAACGAAAAAAAAAACAGAAAAAATTGAAATTTCGCTAACATTATTCGTTTTTTGTTGCTTTTTTCGATCATATCTCGATAAAATGACAATATTTAAGGAAAAAAGAGGAAAAATATATCATTTTCGCTAAACTTATTCGTTTTTGTTGCTTTTTTCGATAATATCTCGATAGAATAAGGAAAATGAAGGAAAAAAAGAGGTAAAAAAATTGAAATTTCGGTTAAATTATTCGTTTTTGTTGCTTTTTAAGGTAATATCTTGATAAAACGAGGAAACTTAAGAAAAAAAAAACAGAAGAATTGAGATTTCGCTAAAATTAATCGTTTTTTTTGCTTTTTTCAATAAAATCTCGATGAAACGAAGATAATTAAGGAAGAAAAAGGAGAATAATTTAAATTTCGGTAAAATTATTCGTTTTTGTTGCTTTTTTCGATAATATCACGATAAAACGAGGAAAATTATGGAAAAAAAAGGGAACTATTGAAATTTCGCTAAAATTATTCGTTTTTGTTGCTTTTTTCGATAATATCTCAATAAAATAAGTAAAATGAAGGAAAAAAAAGAGGAAAAAAATTGAAATTTCGGTAAAATTATTCGTTTTTGTTGCTTTTTACGATAATATCTCGATAAAACGAGGAAAATTAAGAAAAGAAAAGGAGAAAAATTGAAATTTCGCTCAAATTATTCTTTTATTTGCTTTTTTCAATATTATCTCGCTAAAACGAGGAAAATTCAGGAAAAAAATATAATTTTCGTTAAAATTATTTGTTTTTGTTGCTTTTTTCGATCCTATATCGATAAAATGAGAATAATTAAGGAAAAAAAGAGGAAAAATATTTAATTTTCGCTAAAATTATTCGTTTTTGTTGCTTCATTTGATAATATCCAGATATAATGAGGAAAATTAACGAAAAAAAGAGAAAAAAACAGAAATTTCGCTAAAATTATTCATTTTTGTTGCTTTTTTCGATAATATCTCGATAAAATGAGGTAAATGATGGAAAAAAAGAGGAAAAAAATTGAAATTTCCCTATAATTTTTTGTTTTTGTTGCTTTTTTCGGTGATATCTTGATATAATGGGGAAATTTAAGGAAAAAAAAGAGGAATGAAATTGAAATTTCGCTAAAATTATTCGTTTTTGTTGCTTTTTTTGATAAAATCTCGATAAAATGAGGAAAATTAAGGGAAAAAAGAGGAAAAAAACATAAATTTCGCTAACATTGTTCGTTTTTGTAGCTTTTTTTTATCATATCTCTATAAAATTAGGAAAATTAAGAACAAAAACAGGAATGAAATAGAAATTTCGTTAAAATTATTCGTTTTTGTTGCTTTTTTCGATAATATCTTGATAAAATGAGGAATATTAAGGAAAAAAGAGGAAATAAATTGAAATTTCGCTAATATTATTAATTTTTGATTCTTTTTCAAATAATATCTCGCTAAAATTACAAAAATGAACGCAAAATAGAGGAATTGAATTTTAAATTTCGCTAAAATTATTCGTTTTCGATGCTTTTTTCGATCATATCTCAAATAAAAGACGAAAATTTAGGAAAAATAGATGAAAAAAGTAGAAATTTGGCTAAAATTATGCGATTTCGTTGATTTTTTTGGTCATATCTCCATAAAATGACGAAATTTAAAGCAAAATAGAAGAAAGAAATTTAAATTCCGCTAATATTATCCGATTCGTTGCTTTTTTCGGTGATATCTCGATAAAATGACGAGATAAAAGGCAAAATAGAAGAACGAAATTGAAATTTCGCTTAAATTACCTTTTTTCGTTGCTTTTGTCGATCATTTCTCGATAAAATGACAAAACAAAAAGACAAAATAGAGAAAAAAATTGAAATTTTCCTAAAATTGTATGTTTTTGTTGCTTTTTTAATCATATCTCGATAAAAATGAGAGAATTAAGGCAAAATAGAGGGGAAAAATTGAAATTTCGCAAATTATATCCGTTTTCGTTGTTTATTTTATCATATCTCGATAGAATGACGAAAAAAGACAAAATTGAGGAAAAAAATAGAAAGATCGTAAAAATTAACCATTTTCGTTGCTTTATTCGACCATACCTCGATAAAATGACGAAAATAAAGGAAAAATAGATGATAAGAGTTTAAATTTTGCTATAATTATCACTTTTGTGGCTCTTTACGATTATCTCTAGATAAAATGACGAACATTAAGGCAAAATAGAGGAGAAAAAAGGAAATTTTGCTTAAACTATATTTTGGTTGCTTTTTAGGACCATATCTCGATAAAAGGACGAAAAATAAAGACAAAATAAGGGGAAAATATTGAAAATTTGCTATAACTATCCATTTAAGGTGCTTTTTAGAAGCAACGAAAGCAACAAAAACGGAGAATTTCCAATCCAAGAGGTCGACTCCGGGATGTCGACTCCCGGATGACTCGCGGTCTATTACCCGGGGTCTATGAGCCGAGGTAAATGACCCTTGGTCAATGACTCGAGGTCAATGACCAAAGTTCGAAGACCCGGGGTAGATAACCCGAGGCCAATGACCCGAGGTCAATGACTCCAGATCGATTACCCGAAGTGGATGACACAAGGTCGATGGCCCGAGGTCGATGACCCGAGGTCTTTCACCCGAGGTCTTTCACCCGAGGTCAAAGACCCCTGGTCGATGACCCAAGATCGATTAGCAGAGGTCCATGACCCGAAGTCAATGTCCCAAGGTTGATGAACCGAAGTCGATGACCCCAGTTCGATGACCCTAAGTCGATGACCCCAGGTCGTTGACCCCAGGTCGATGACCCAAGGTCGATGACCCCAGGTCGATGACCCGAGGTGGAGGACCCAAGGTCGATGAACCGAAGTCGATGACCCTAAGTCGATGACCCCAGGTCGTTGACCCCAGGTCAATGACCCAATGTCGATGACCCGAGGTGGATGACCCAAGGTCGATGACCCCAGGTCAATTACCCGAGGTCTATGACACGAGGTCGATGACACAATGTCGATGACCCGAGGTTTATGACCCGCGGTCGATATTCCTGGGTCAATTACCCGAGGGCAATGACCCCAGGTCGATGACCCGAAGTCGATGACCCAAGGTTGATGACCCAAGGTTACCCGAGGTCAATTTCCGAGGTCCATGACCCGAGGTCAATAACCCAAGGTCGAAGACCCGAATTAAATTACCCCAGCTCAATGACCCCAGGTCGATGACCCCAGGTCAATGACCCCAGGTCAATTACCCCAGGTCAATGACCCAAGGTCGATAACCCAAAGTCGATGACCCCAGGTTGATGACCCCAGGACCCAACAAAAACATACAATTTTGTGAAAATTTCAATTTTTTTCTTATTTCGTCTTTTTGTTTTGTCATTTTATCGAGAAATGATCGACAAAAGCAACAAAAAAAGGTAATTTAAGCGAAATTTCAATTTCGTTCCTCTTTTTTGCCTTTTATCTCGTTTTTATCGAGATATCACCGAAAAAAGCAAAGAATCGGATAATATTAGCGGAGTTAAAATTTCTTTCCTCTATTTTGCTTTACATTTCGTCATTTTATCGAGAAATATACTAAATAAGCAACGAAAACGTTAAATTTAGCGAAATTTTATTTTTTTCCTCTATTTTGTCTTTCTTTATCGTCATTTTATCGAGATATGATGAAAAAAAGCAAGAAAATCAAATGATGTTAGTGAAATTTCAATTCATCGAGATATGATCATAAAATGCAACGAAAATGGATTATTTTAGCTAAATTGCTAATTTTATCCTCTATATTGCCTAAATTTTCGTAATTTTACGAGATATTATCAAAAAAAACAACGACAACGGATAATTTTAGAAAATATACATTTTTTCCTCTATTGTGTGTTTATTTTTGGTTTTTTTTATCGAGATATGATCGAAAAAATCAAAGAAAATGGATAATTTTAGCAAAATTCCCATTTTTTTTCTCTATCTTGAATTAATTTTCGTCATTTTATCGAGAGATGATCGTAAAGAGCCACAAAACTGATAATTTTAGCAAAATTAAAAATCTTTTCATCTATTTTTCCTTTATTAATTATATTATTTATAGTTATAAAATTTTAAAAATTAAAATTTTTTAAAATATTTATTGCTTTCTTCGATCATATGTTAATAAAAAGGCGAAAATTTGGACGAAATAGATGAAAAAAATAGAAATTTCGCTAAACCTGTCCGTTTCCGTTTATTTTTTCGATTATATCTAGAAAAAATGACAAAATTAATAAAAATAGAGGAGAAAAAATGAAATTTCGCAAAAATCATCTGTTTTCGTAGCTTATTTCGATCGTATTTCGAAAAAATGACAAAATAAATGCAAAATAGAGGAGAAAAATTGAACTTTCGCTAAAATTATACGTTTTTGTTTCTATTTTCGGTAATATCTCAATAAAATGAGGAAAATTAAGGGAAAAAAGAGTAAAATAATGAAATTTCGGTAAAATTATTCGTTTTTGTTGCTTTTTTCGATAATATCTCGATAAAACGAGGAAAATTAAGGAAAAAAAGGGGAAAATTGAAATTTCGCTAAAAAAATTAATTTTTGTTGCTTTTTTCGATAATATTTCAATAAATCGAGGAATATTAACGAAAAATAAGAGGAAAAAAATTGAAATTTCGCTAACATTATTCGTTTTTGTTGCTTTTTTCGATCATATCTCGATAAAATGAGAAAAATTAAGGAAAAAAAAGGAAAATATTGAATTTTCGCTAAAATTATTCGTTTTCGTTGATTCATTCGACAATATCCAGGTATGATGAGGATAATTAACGAAAAAAAAGAGAAAAAAACAGAAATTTCGCTAAAATTATTCATTTTTGTTGCTTTTTTTGATAATATCTCGATAAAATGAGGAAAATGAAGGAAAAAAAGAAGAAAAATAATGATATTTCGCTATAATTTTTCATTTCTGTTGCTTTTTTCGGTCAAATCTCGATAAAATGAGGAAAATTTAGTAAAAAAGAAGAATAAAATCGAAATTTCGCTAAAATTATTCGTTTTTGTTGCTTTTTTCGGTCATATCACGATAAAACGAGGAAATTTAAGGAAAAAAAAAGAAAAATTGAAATTTCGGTAAAAGTATTCGTTTTTGTTGCTTTTTTCGATAATATCTCGATAAAACGAGGAAATTTAAGTAAAAAAGAAGAATAAAATCGAAATTTCGCTAAAATTGTTCGTTTCGTTGCTTTTTTCGATATTATTTCGATCAATCGAGGAATATTAACGAAAAAAAGAGGAAGAAAATAGAAATTTCGTTAAAATTATTCGCTTTTGTTGCTTTTTTCGATCATATGTCGATAAAATGAGAAAAATTAAGGAAAACAAGAGGAAAAATATTGGATTTTCGTTAAAATTATTTGTTTTTGTTGCTTCATTCAATAATATCCAGATAAAATGAAAAAATTAAGTAAAAAAAAAGGAATGAAATTAAAATTTCGCTAAAATTATTCGTTTTTTTGCTTTTTTCGATCATATCACGATAAAACGAGAAAAATTAAGTAATAAAAGTGGGTAAAAATTGATATTTAGCTAAAATTATTCGTTTTTGTTGCTTTTTTCAATAATATCTCGTTGAAATTTGGAAAATAAAGGAAAAAAATAGGAAAAAAAATTTATATTTCCCTAAAAATTTTCGTTTTTTTTCCTTTTCGAATTATTTCGCGATAAAATGAGGAAAATTAAGGAAATAAAGAGGGAAAAAATGAAATTACGCTAACATTATTCGTTTTTGTTGCTTTTTTCGATCATATCTCGATAAAATGAGAAAAATTAAGGAAAAAAAAGGAAAATATTGAATTTTCGCTAAAATTATTCGTTTTCGTTGATTCATTCGACAATATCCAGGTATGATGAGGATAATTAACGAAAAAAAAGAGAAAAAAAACAGAAATTTCGCTAAAATTATTCATTTTTGTTGCTTTTTTTGATAATATCTCGATAAAATGAGGAAAATGAAGGAAAAAAAGAAGAAAAATAATGATATTTCGCTATAATTTTTCATTTCTGTTGCTTTTTTCGGTCAAATCTCGATAAAATGAGGAAAATTTAGTAAAAAAGAAGAATAAAATCGAAATTTCGCTAAAATTATTCGTTTTTGTTGCTTTTTTCGGTCATATCACGATAAAACGAGGAAATTTAAGGAAAAAAAAAGAAAAATTGAAATTTCGGTAAAAGTATTCGTTTTTGTTGCTTTTTTCGATAATATCTCGATAAAACGAGGAAATTTAAGTAAAAAAGAAGAATAAAATCGAAATTTCGCTAAAATTGTTCGTTTCGTTGCTTTTTTCGATATTATTTCGATCAATCGAGGAATATTAACGAAAAAAAGAGGAAGAAAATAGAAATTTCGTTAAAATTATTCGCTTTTGTTGCTTTTTTTCGATCATATGTCGATAAAATGAGAAAAATTAAGGAAAACAAGAGGAAAAATATTGGATTTTCGTTAAAATTATTTGTTTTTGTTGCTTCATTCAATAATATCCAGATAAAATGAAAAAATTAAGTAAAAAAAAAGGAATGAAATTAAAATTTCGCTAAAATTATTCGTTTTTTTGCTTTTTTCGATCATATCACGATAAAACGAGAAAAATTAAGTAATAAAAGTGGGTAAAAATTGATATTTAGCTAAAATTATTCGTTTTTGTTGCTTTTTTCAATAATATCTCGTTGAAATTTGGAAAATAAAGGAAAAAAATAGGAAAAAAAATTTATATTTCCCTAAAAATTTTCGTTTTTTTTCCTTTTCGAATTATTTCGCGATAAAATGAGGAAAATTAAGGAAATAAAGAGGGAAAAAATGAAATTACGCCTAAATTATTCGTTTTTGTTGCATTTTACGATCATATCCTCATATAATGTGGAAGAAAAGGGGAAGAAATAAAATTTTGCTTAAATTATTCGTTTTTGATTCTCTTTTCGTTCATATCTCGATAAAATGAGGAAAATCAAAGGAAAAAAAGAGGAAATATGTTTGAAATTTCGCAAAAATTATTGGTTTTTGTAGCTTTTTTCGGTCATATCTTGATAAAAAGGGGAAAATTTAGAACAAAAAGAGGAATGAAATTGAAATTTCGTTAAAATTATTCGTTTTTGTTGCTTTTTTCGACAATATCTTGATTAAATGAGGAATATTAAGGAAAAAAGAGGAAAGAATTTGAAATTTCGCTAATATTATTAATTAATGTTTCTTTTTTAGATAATATCGTATAAAATGACGAAAATGAAGGCAAAATAAAGGAGAAGAATTTAAATTTAGCTAAAATTATTCGTTATCGTTGCTTTTTTCGATCATTTCTCATATAAATGACGAATATTAAGGAAAAATAAATGAAAAAAGTTGAAATTTGGCTAAAATTATCCGATTTTGTTTTTTTTGGTCATTTCTCGATAAAATGACGAAATGTAAAGCAAAATAGAGGAGAGAAATTTAAAATTCGCTAAAATTATCCGATTTGTTGCTATTTTCGGTGATATCTCGATATAATGACGAGATAAAAGGCAAAATAGAAGAACGAAATTTAAATTTCGCTTAAATTACCTTTTTTCGTTGCTTTTGTCAATCATTCCTCAATAAAATGACAAAACAAAAAGACAAAATAGAGAAAAAAATTAAAATTTTCCTAAAATTGTATGTTTTTGTTGCTTTTTTAATCATATCTCGATAAAAAGACGAGAATTAAGGCAAAATAGAGGGGAAAAATTGAAATTTCGCAAAATATATCCGTTTTCGTTGCTTACATTATCATAACTCGATAGAATGACGAAAAAAATACAAAATTGAGGAAAAAAATAGAAAGTTCGTTAAAATTATCCTTTTTTGTAGCTTTATTCGACTATACCTCGATGAAATGACGAAAAGAAAGGAAAAATAGATGTAAAAAGTTTAAATTTTGCTAAAATTATCACTTTTGTGGCTCTTTACGATCATCTCCTGATAAAATGACAAAAATTAAGGCAAAATAGAGGAGAAAAAAGGAAATTTTGCATAAATTATCCGTTTTCGTTGCTTTTTAGGATCATATATCGATAAAATGACGATAAATAAAGACAAAATAGGAGGAAAAATTAAAAATTTGCTATAACAACCCATTTAAGGTGCTTTTTAGAAGCAACGAAAGCAAAGAAGCAACGAAAAAAGATAATTTCCAATCCAAGAGGTCGACTCCTGGATGTCGACTCCCGGATGACTTACGGTCTATTACCCGAGTTCAACGACCCGAGGTAAATGACCCCAGGTCGATGACCCGGGGTTGATTACCCAAGGTCAATGACCCCAGGTCGATGACCCCAGGTCAATGACACCAGGTCAATGACCCAAGGTCGATGACCCAAAGTCGATGACCCCAGGTTGATGACCCCAGGTCGATGACAACAGGTCAATGACCCATGGTCGATGACCCCAGGTCGATGACCTCAGGTCGATGACCCAAGGTCAATGACCCAAGGTCGAAGACCCCAGGTCGATGACCCGAGGTCGATGACCCGAGGTCAATGACCCGAGGTCAATGACCCAATGTCTATGACCCGAGGTCGATAGCCCTAGGTAAATGACCCGAGGTCAATGACCCCAGGTCGATGACCCGAAGTCGATGACCCAAGGTCGATGAACCGAGGTGGATGACCCGAAGTCGATGACCAGAAGACGATGACCCGAGGTCGATATCCCGGGGTCGATAATAGGATTGGATAATATCACGGATAATTTTAGCAACATTTAAACTTTTCCTACTATTTTGTCTTTATTTTTCGTCATTTTATCGAGAAATATTCTAAATAAGCAACGAAAACGTTAAATTTAGCGAAATTTTATTTTTTCCTCTATTTTGTCTTTCTTTATCGTCATTTTATCGAGATATGATGGAAAAAAAGCAAGAAAATCAAATGATGTTAGTGAAATTTCAATTTATCGAGATTTGATCATAAAATGCAACGAAAACGGATTATTTTAGCTAAATTGCTAATTTTATCCTCTATTTTGCCTTAATTTTCGAAATTTTACGAGATATTATCAAAAAAAACAACGACAACGGATAATTTTTGAAAATATACATTTTTTCCTCTATTGTGTGTTTAATTTTGTTTTTTTTTATCGAGATATGATCGAAAAAATCAAAGAAAATGGATAATTTTAGCAAAATTCCCATTTTTTTTCTCTATCTTGAATTAATTTTCGTCATTTTATCGAGAGATGATCGTAAAGAGCAACAAAACTGATAATTTTAGCAAAATTAAAAATCTTTTCATCTATTTTTCCTTTATTAATTATATTATTTATAGTTACAAAATTTTAAAAATTAAAATTTTTTAAATATTTATTGCTTTCTTCGATCATATGTTAATAAAAAGGCAAAAATTTGGACGAAATAGATGAAAAAAAATAGAAATTTCGCTAAACCTATCCGATTCCGTTTATTTTTTCGATCATATCTAGATAAAATGACAATATTAATGCAAAATAGAGGAGAAAAAATGAAATTTCGCAAAAATAATCTGTTTTCGTACCTTATTTCGATCGTATTTCGAAAAAATGACAATATAAATGCAGAATAGAGGAGAAAAATTGAACTTTCGCTAAAATTATACGTTTTTGTTTCTCTTTTCGGTAATATCTCAATAAAATGAGGAAAATTAAGGGAATAAAGAGGAAAATAATGAAATTTCGGTAAAATTATTCGTTTTTGATGCTTTTTTCGATAATATCTCGATAAAACGAGGAAAATTAAGGAAAAAAGGGAAAATTGAAATTTCGCTAAAATAATTCGTTTTTGTTGCTTTTTTCTATTATATTTCGATAAATCGAGGAATATTAACGAAAAATAAGAGAAAAAAACAGAAATTTCGCTAAAATTATTCATTTTTGTTGCTTTTGTCTATCATTTCTCGATAAAATGAGGAAAATGAAGGAAAAAAAGAAGAAAAAAATGATATTTCTCTATTATTTTTCATTTCTGTTGCTTTTTTCGGTCAAATCTCGATAAAATGAGGAAAATTAAGTAAAAAAGAAGAATAAAATCGAAATTTCGCTAAAATTATTTGTTTTTGTTGCTTTTTTCGGTCATATCACGATAAAACGAGGAAATTTAAGGAAAAAAAGGAGAAAAATTGAAATTTCGGTAAAAGTATTCGTTTTTGTTGCTTTTTTCGATAATATCTCGATAAAACGAGGAAAAAAAGGAGAAAAATTGAAATTTCGCTAAAATTATTTGTTTTTGTTGCTTCATTCAATAATATCCAGATAAAATGAAAAAATTAAGTAAAAAAAGAGGAATGAAATTGAAATTTCGCTAAAATTATTCGTTTTTTTGCTTTTTTCGATCATATCACGATAAAACGAGAAAAATTAAGTAAAAAAAGTGGGTAAAAATTGATATTTACCTAAAATTATTCGTTTTTGTTGCTTTTTTCGATAATATCTCGTTGAAATTTGGAAAATAAAGGAAAAAAATAGGAAAAAATATTTATTTTTCCCTAAAATCTTTCGTTTTTTTTCCTTTTCGAATTATTTCGCGATAAAATGAGGAAAATTAAGGAAATAAAGAGGGAAAAAATGAAATTACGCCTAAATTATTCGTTTTTGTTGCATTTTACGATCATATCTCCATATAATGTGGAAGAAAAGGGGAAGAAATAAAATTTTGCTTAAATTATTCGTTTTTGATTCTCTTTTCGTTCATATCTCGATAAAATGTGGAATATCAAGGAAAAAAAAGAGGAAATATGTTTGAAATTTCGCAAAAACTATTGGTTTTTGTAGCTTTTTTCGGTCATATCTTGATAAAAAGGGGAAAATTTAGAACAAAAAGAGGAATGAAATTGAAATTTCGTTAAAATTATTCGTTTTTGATGCTTTTTTTGACAATATCTTGATTAAATGAGGAATATTAAGGAAAAAAGAGGAAATAAATTGAAATTTCGCTAATATTATTAATTTTTGTTTCTTTTTTAGATAATATCGTATAAAATGACGAAAATGAAGGCAAAATAAAGGAGAAGAATTTAAATTTAGCTAAAATTATTCGTTATCGTTGCTTTTTTCGATCATTTCTCATATAAATGACGAATATTAAGGAAAAATAAATGAAAAAAGTTGAAATTTGGCTAAAATTATCCGATTTCGTTTTTTTTTGGTCATTTCTCGATAAAATGACGAAATTTAAAACAAAATAGAAGAGAGAAATTTAAAATTCGCTAAAATTATCCGATTTGTTGCTTTTTTTCGGTGATATCTCGATATAATGACGAGATAAAAGGCAAAATAGAAGAACGAAATTTAAATTTCGCTTAAATTACCTTTTTTCGTTGCTTTTGTCGATCATTTCTCGATAAAATGAGGAAAATGAAGGAAAAAAAGGAGAAAAAAATGATATTTCGCTATAATTTTTCATTTCTGTTGCTTTTTTCGGTCAAATCTCGATAAAATGAGGAAAATTAAGTAAAAAAGAAGAATAAAATCGAAATTTCGCTAAAATTATTTGTTTTTGTTGCTTTTTTCGGTCATATCACGATAAAACGAGGAAATTTAAGGAAAAAAAGGAGAAAAATTGAAATTTCGGTAAAAGTATTCGTTTTTGTTGCTTTTTTCGATAATATCTCGATAAAACGAGGAAATTTAAGGAAAAAAAGGAGAAAAATTGAAATTTCGCTAAAATTATTTGTTTTTGTTGCTTCATTCAATAATATCCAGATAAAATGAAAAAATTAAGTAAAAAAAGAGGAATGAAATTGAAATTTCGCTAAAATTATTCGTTTTTTTGCTTTTTTCGATCATATCACGATAAAACGAGAAAAATTAAGTAAAAAAAGTGGGTAAAAATTGATATTTACCTAAAATTATTCGTTTTTGTTGCTTTTTTCGATAATATCTCGTTGAAATTTGGAAAATAAAGGAAAAAAATAGGAAAAAATATTTATATTTCCCTAAAATTTTTCGTTTTTTTTCCTTTTCGAATTATTTCGCGATAAAATGAGGAAAATTAAGGAAATAAAGAGGGAAAAAATGAAATTACGCCTACATTATTCGTTTTTGTTGCATTTTACGATCATATCTCCATATAATGTGGAAGAAAAGGGGAAGAAATAAAATTTTGCTTAAATTATTCGTTTTTGATTCTCTTTTCGTTCATATCTCGATAAAATGTGGAATATCAAGGAAAAAAAAGAGGAAATATGTTTGAAATTTCGCAAAAACTATTGGTTTTTGTAGCTTTTTTCGGTCATATCTTGATAAAAAGGGGAAAATTTAGAACAAAAAGAGGAATGAAATTGAAATTTCGTTAAAATTATTCGTTTTTTATGCTTTTTTCGACAATATCTTGATTAAATGAGGAATATTAAGGAAAAAAGAGGTAATAAATTGAAATTTCGCTAATATTATTAATTTTTGTTTCTTTTTTAGATAATATCGTATAAAATGACGAAAATGAAGGCAAAATAAAGGAGAAGAATTTAAATTTAGCTAAAATTATTCGTTATCGTTGCTTTTTTCGATCATTTCTCATATAAATGACGAATATTAAGGAAAAATAAATGAAAAAAGTTGAAATTTGGCTAAAATTATCCGATTTCGTTTTTTTTGGTAATTTCTCGATAAAATGACGAAATTTAAAGCAAAATAGAGGAGAGAAATTTAAAATTCGCTAAAATTATCCGATTTGTTGCTTTTTTTCGGTGATATCTCGATATAATGACGAGATAAAACGCAAAATAGAAGAACGAAATTTAAATTTCGCTTAAATTACCTTTTTTCGTTGCTTTTGTCGATCATTTCTCGATATATTGACAAAACAAAAAGACAAAATAGAGAAAAAAATTAAAATTTTCCTAAAATTGTATGTTTTTGTTGCTTTTTTAATCATATCTCGATAAAAAGACGAGAATTAAGGCAAAATAGAGGGTAAAAATTGAAATTTCGCAAAATATATCCGTTTTCGTTGCTTACTTTATCGTATCTCGATAGAATGACGAAAAAAAGACAAAATTGAGGAAAAAAATAGAAAGTTCGTTAAAATTATCGTTTTTTGTAGCTTTATTTGACTATACCTCGATGAAATGACGAAAATAAAGGAAAAATAGATGTAAAAAGTTTAAATTTTGCTAAAATTATCACTTTTGTGGCTCTTTACGATCATCTCCTGATAAAATGACAAAAATTAAGGCAAAATAGAGGAGAAAAAAGGAAATTTTGCATAAATTATCCGTTTTCGTTGCTTTTTAGGATCATATCTCGATAAAATGACGAAAAATAAAGACAAAATAGGGGGAAAAATGTAAAATTTGCTATAACTACCCATTTAAGGTGCTTTTTAGAAGTAACGAAAGCAAAGAAGCAACGAAAAAAGATAATTTCCAATCCAAGAGGTCGACTCCTGGATGTCGACTCCCGGATGACTTACGGTCTATTACCCGAGTTCAACGACCCGAGGTAAATGACCCGAGGTAAATGACCCCAGGTCGATGACCCGGGGTTGATTACCCAAGGTCAATGACCCAAGGTCGATGACCCCAGGTCAATGACCCAAGGTCGATGACCCAAAGTCAATGACCCCAGGTTGATGACCCCAGGTCGATGACAACAGGTCAATGACCCATGGTCGATGATCCCAGGTCTATGACCTCAGGTCGATGACCCAAGGTCAATGACCCCAGGTCAAAGACCCCAGGTCGATGACCTGAGGTCGATGACCCGAGGTCAATGACCCCGGGTCGATGACCCGAAGTCGATGACCCAAGGTCGATGAACCGAGGTGGATGACCCGAAGTCGATGACCAGAGGACGATGACCCGAGGTCGATATCCCGGGGTCGATAATAGGATAGGATAATTTTAACGGATAATTTTAGCAACATTTAAACTTTTCCTACTATTTTGTCTTTATTTTTCGTCATTTTATCGAGAAATATTCTAAATAAGCAACGAAAACGGTAAATTTAGCGAAATTTTAATTTTTCCTCTATTTTGTCTATCTTTATCGTCATTTTATCGAGATATGATGGAAAAAAGCAAGAAAATCACATGATGTTAGTGAAATTTCAATTTATCGAGATTTGATCATAAAATGCAACGAAAACGGATTATATTAGCTAAATTGCTAATTTTATCCTCTATTTTGCCTTAATTTTCGTAATTTTACGAGATATTATCAAAAAAAACAACAACAATGGATAATTTTTGAAAATATACATTTTTTCCTCTATTGTGTGTTTATTTTTGTTTTTTTTTATCGAGATATGATCGAAAAAATCAAAGAAAATGGATAATTTTAGCAAAATTCCCATTTTTTTTCTCTATCTTGAATTAATTTTCGTCATTTTATCGAGAGATGATCGTAAAGAGCCACAAAACTGATAATTTTAGCAAAATTTAAAGTCTTTTCATCTATTTTTGCTTTATTAATTATATTATTTATAGTTACAAAATTTTAAAAATTAAAATTTTTTAAAATATTTATTGCTTTCTTCGATCATATGTTAATAAAAAGGCGAAAATTTGGACGAAATAGATAAAAAAAATAGAAATTTCGCTAAACCTATCCGTTTCCGTTTATTTTTTCGAACATATCTAGATAAAATGACAATATTAATGCAAAATAGAGGAGAAAAAATGAAATTTCACAAAAATCATCTGTTTTCGTAGCTTATTTCGATCGTATTTCGAAAAAATGACAAAATAAATGCAAAATAGAGGAGAAAAATTGAACTTTCGCTAAAATTATACGTTTTTGTTTCTCTTTTCGGTAATATCTCAATAAAATGAGGAAAATTAAGGGAAAAAAGAGGAAAATAATGAAATTTCGGTAAAATTATTCGTTTTTGTTGCTTTTTTCGATAATATCTCGATAAAACGAGGAAAATTAAGGAAAAAAGGGGAAAATTGAAATTTCGCTAAAATAATTCGTTTTTGTTGCTTTTTTCGATAATATTTCGATAAATCGAGGAATATTAACGAAAAATAAGAGGAAAATAATTGAAATTTCGCTAACATTATTCGTTTTTGTTGCTTTTTTCGATCATATCTCGATAAAATGAGAAAAATTAAGGAAAAAAAAGGAAAATATTGAATTTTCGATAAGATTATTTGTTTTTGTTGCTTCATTCAATAATATCCAAATAAAATGAAAAAATTAAGTAAAAAAAGAGGAATGAAATTGAAATTTCGCTAAAATTATTCGTTTTTTTGCTTTTTTCGATCATATCACGATAAAACGAGAAAAATTAAGTAAAAAAAGTGGGTAAAAATTGATATTTAGCTAAAATTATTCGTTTTTGTTGCTTTTTTCGATAATATCTCGTTGAAATTTGGAAAATAAAGGAAAAAAATAGGAAAAAAATTCATATTTCCCTAAAATTTTTCGTTTTTTTTCCTTTTCAAATTATTTCGCGATAAAATGAGGAAAATTAAGGAAATAAAGAGGGAAAAAATGAAATTACGCCTAAATTATTCGTTTTTGTTGCATTTTACGATCATATCTCCATATAATGTGGAAGAAAAGGGGAAGAAATAAAATTTTGCTTAAATTATTCGTTTTTGATTCTCTTTTCGTTCATATCTCGATAAAATGAGGAATATCAAGGAAAAAAAAGAGGAAATATGTTTGAAATTTCGCAAAAATTATTGGTTTTTGTAACTTTTTTCGGTTATATCTTGATAAAAAGGGGAAAATTTAGAACAAAAAGAGGAATGAAATTGAAATTTCGTTAAAATTATTCGTTTTTGTTGCTTTTTTCGACAATATCTTGATTAAATGAGGAATATTAAGGAAAAAAGAGGAAAGAAATTGAAATTTTGCTAATATTATTAATTTTTGTTTCTTTTTTAGATAATATCGTATAAAATGACGAAAATGAAGGCAAAATAAAGGAGAAGAATTTAAATTTAGCTAAAATTATTCGTTATCGTTGCTTTTTTCGATCATTTCTCATATAAATGACGAATATTAAGGAAAAATAAATGAAAAAAGTTGAAATTTGGCTAAAATTATCCGATTTCGTTTTTTTTGGTCATTTCTCGATAAAATGACGAAATATAAAGCAAAATAGAGGAGAGAAATTTAAAATTCGCTAAAATTATCCGATTTGTTGCTTTTTTTCGGTTATATCTCGATATAATGACGAGATAAAAGGCAAAATAGAAGAACGAAATTTAAATTTCGCTTAAATCACCTTTTTTCGTTGCTTTTGTCGATCATTTCTCGATAAAATGACAAAACAAAAAGACAAAATAGAGAAAAAAATTAAAATTTTCCTAAAATTGTATGTTTTTAGGAAAATTTTCCTAAAATTGTATGTTTCTAGGACCTAGGGCTATGACCCGAGGTCGATAGCCCTAGGTCAATGACCCGAGGTCAATGACCCCAGGTCGATGACCCGAAGTCGATGACCCAAGGTCGATGAACCGAGGTGGATGACCCGAAATCGATGACCAGAGGACGATGACCCGAGGTCGATATCCCGGGGTCGATAATAGGATAGGATAATATAACGGATAATTTTAGCAACATTTAAACTTTTCCTCTATTTTGTCTTTCTTTATCGTCATTTTATCGAGATATGATGGAAAAAAGCAAGAAAATCGAATGATGTTAGTTAAATTTCAATTTTTCGAGATTTGATCATAAAATGCAACGAAAACGGATTATTTTAGCTAAATTGCTAATTTTATCCTCTATTTTGCCTTAATTTTCGTAATTTTACGAGATATTATCAAAAAAAACAACAAAAACGGATAATTTTGGAAAATATACATTTTTTCCTCTATTGTGTGTTTATTTTTGTTTTTTTTATCGAGATATGATCGAAAAAATCAAAGAAAATGGATAATTTTGCAAAATTCCCATTTTTTTTTCTCTATCTTGAATTAATTTTCGTCATTTTATCGAGAGATGATCGTAAAGAGCCACAAAACTGATAATTTTAGCAAAATTAAAAATCTTTTCATCTATTTTTCCTTTATTAATTATATTATTTATAGTTGAAAATTTTTAAAAATTAAAATTTTTTAAAATATTTATTGCTTTCTTCGATCATATGTTAATAAAAAGGCGAAAATTTGGACGAAATAGATGAAAAAAATAGAAATTTCGCTAAATCTATCCGTTTCTGTTTATTTTTTTCATCATATCTAGATAAAATGACAATATTAATGCAAAATAGAGGAGAAAAAATGAAATTTCGCAAAAATCATCTGTTTTCGTAGCTTATTTCGATCGTATTTCGAAAAATGACAAAATAAATGCAAAATAGAGGAGAAAAATTGAACTTCCGCTAAAATTATACTTTTTTGTTTCTCTTTTCGGTAATATCTCAATAAAATGAGGAAAATTAAGGGAAAAAAGAGGAAAATAATGAAATTTCGGTAAAATTATTCGTGTTTGTTGCTTTTTTCGATAATATCTCGATAAAACGAGGAAAATTAAGGAAAAAAGGGGAAAATTGAAATTTCGCTAAAATAATTCGTTTTTGTTGCTTTTTTCGATAATATTTCGATAAATCGAGGAATATTAACAAAAAATAAGAGGAAAATAATTGAAATTTCGCTAACATTATTCGTTTTTGTTGCTTTTTTCGATCATATCTCGATAAAATGAGAAAAATTAAGGAAAAAAAAGGAAAAAATTGAATTTTCGCTAAAATTATTCGTTTTTGTTGATTCATTCGACAATATCCAGATATGATGAGGAAAATTAACGAAAAAAAAGAGAAAAAAACAGAAATTTCGCTAAAACTATTCATTTTTGTTGCTTTTTTCGATAATATCTCGATAAAATGAGGAAAATGAAGGAAAAAAAGAAGAAAAAAAAATGATATTTCGCTATAATTTTTCATTTCTGTTGCCTTATTTCGGTCAAATCTCGATAAAATGAGAAAAATTAAGTAAAAAAGAAGAATAAAATCGAAATTTCGCTAAAATTATTCGTTTTTGTTGTTTTTTTCGGTCATATCACGATTAAACGAGGAAATTTAAGGAAAAAAAGGAGAAAAATTGAAATTTCGGTAAAAGTATTCGTTTTTGTTGCTTTTTTCGATAATATCTCGATAAAATGAGGAAAATTAAGGGAAAAAAAGAGGAAAATAATGAAATTTCGGTAAAATTATTCGTGTTTGTTGCTTTTTTCGATAATATCTCGATAAAACGAGGAAAATTAAGGAAAAAAGGGGAAAATTGAAATTTCGCTAAAATAATTCGTTTTTGTTGCTTTTTTCGATAATATTTCGATAAATCGAGGAATATTAACGAAAAATAAGAGGAAAATAATTGAAATTTCGCTAACGTTATTCGTTTTTGTTGCTTTTTTCGACCATATCTCGATAAAATGAGAAAAATTAAGGAAAAAAAAGGGAAATATTGAATTTTCGCTAAAATTATTCGTTTTTGTTGATTCATTCGACAATATCCAGATATGATGAGGAAAATTAACGAAAAAAAGGAGAAAAAAAAAGAATTTTCGCTAAAATTATTCATTTTTGTTGCTTTTTTCGATAATATCTCGATAAAATGAGGAAAATGAAGGAAAAAAAGAAGAAAAAAAATGATATTTCGCTATAATTTTTCATTTCTGTTGCTTTTTTCGGTCAAATCTCGATAAAATGAGGAAAATTAAGTAAGAAAGAAGATTAAAATCGAAATTTCGCTAAAATTATTCGTTTTTGTTGCTTTTTTCGGTCATATCACGATTAAACGAGGAAATTTAAGGAAAAAAAAGGAGAAAAATTGAAATTTCGGTAAAAGTATTCGTTTTTGTTGCTTTTTTCGATAATATCTCGATAAAACGAGGAAATTTAAGGAAAAAAAGGAGAAAAATTGAAATTTCGCTAAAATTGTTCGTTTTTGTTGCTTTTTTCGATATTATTTCGATCAATCGAGGAATATTAACGAAAAAAAAGAGGAAGGAAATTGAAATTTTGTTAACATTATTCGTTTTTTTTGCCTCATTCAATAATATCCAGATAAAATGAAAAAAATTAAGTAAAAAAAGAGGAATGAAATTGTTATATCGCTAAAATTTTTCGTTTATTTGCTTTTTTCGATCATATCACGATAAAACGAGGAAATTTAAGTAAAAAAATGGGTAAAAATTGATATTTAGCTAAAATTATTCGTTTTTGTTGCTTTTACGATAATATCTCGATGAAATTTGAAAAATAAAGGAAAAAAATAGGAAAAAAAATTTATATTTCCCTACTACATACCCACGAATGTAAAGTGCTCTCTGGATTCGAACCAAGGACGATCATGGAAATCTAAAACATGTTTCTGAAAGTTTTTTATGAGCTCTTTCTATCTGCCGTATTTCAAGTTTCTATATTATTGGGAACGGTTTCAAAATAATTCCTAAAAACCGGATCAACTTCTGATTGCAGAGACACCTGGTGTCGAACCCAGGACACATTGATAGCCGTGAAGTCCCAGTTTGATTTCTAAGGACTTGTTCTTCTATCATGCAAAGTTTGAAGTCGATAGCATGCCGGGAAGTGCCTAAATTTTGTTTCCGTTATCTCCGTAAGAAATGCATTGAGAAATTCAAAAGGCCCTCTGGGATCGAACCAAGGACCATCAGCGAATATGCAAAATTTGATCATGAAACATATTCGTGATATCTATCCACGTACTGAGTTTCAAGTATCTATGTTATCGGGAAAGGATCCAAAAAAAATCTTCAAAATCGCCGCAATGCATTTTAAACGGCCGATTATTGCCCCGACCTAGCATCGAACCATGGATGATATTCGGCGATTTCTTTTTTATTTTCGTTGGATATCCATGGCATCTAGCGATCCCTCGAATTTCAACTCTCTACCTTTCCGAGAAGTGCCTCAAAAATATTTTCGAAAATCTTCACCATATATCCTTATGGAGAAAATCGGGACTTTGGGGCCTTCTGGAATCGAACCCATGACACTGAGGTTCAAAGTTGGATTTTTTCTGCAGGTTGCACGATATGGCCAATATGTCGTGAATATTTTAAGTCAGTGGCACTTGTGGAATATGCTTAGACTTTTGATGCCCTATGAATGAATGAATGAGTGAGTGTGTATATAGGTATATCCGGAGAAGCGTCTATATCTATTATATATATTATATATAGATGCTTCTCCGGATTCATTAATATATATACGAGTAAAATGTAGCTTGCATACTGCAAGCAGATCGGCAATACTAATTTCATATCGGTATCATATCGGGACGGTCCTCAAAAGAAAAAAAAAAGGATAGAAATTTTTCTTAAAATTTGCTGACATTCCATGTCTGGCATCAAACTCGGGCCTTTACTGTGAACTTACTATGCAGCACAATAGAAGATCTCTAACTATGTGTGAAAATTCAAGCAGAAATATTGGCTACAACTGCCTTAAAATACGTTCTAATTTTTACGAAAGTAAATGGTTCTCTGGATTCGAACCAAGGACTATCCTGGAAATCTAAAATGTGTTTCTTAAAGTTATTTATAATCTTTGATGATGGTCCTTGGTTCGATCCCAGAGGGACATTTACATTCCTCAATGCATTTCTTACGGAGATAAAGGAAACAAATTTTAGGTACTTCCCGGAACGATATCGACTTCAAACTTTGCATAAAATAACATTATGTACTTACAAATCAAACTGTGCATTAACACTTCACAATTTTACCTTGGTTCGACACCAGGTGTCTCTGCAATCAGAAGTTGATCCGATTTTTAGGAATTATTTTGAAACCTTTCCCAATAATATAGAAACTTGAAATTCGGCATATAGATAGAGATCATATATACGTTTCAAGAACATATTATAGATTTCCAAGATCGTCCTTGGTTCGAATCCAGAGAGCCATTTAAATATTCTTAATTTCCGCTGCAAATTATTCGTCTGGCATCGAACCCAGGTCTTCCCGGTCATACTTACTATGCAGCACCATAGAAGATCACCATCTGTAACTATGTGTGAAAATTCAAGTAGAAATATTAACTGCAACTGCCTCAAACGACGTCCTACGTTTCCCTTATATTCCTTATGAGAGAAATGCTAATGTGCTCTTGCATCGAACCCAGGAATAGTACGGGCTTAAGAAATTATTTTTCTTAAACCAATTCTTAATATATATCTTCTAGCAGAGCGAAAAATTCCTTACATTCCGGTAAGTGCATCAAAAAAATTAATGAAAAACTATCCCCATGCATTTTAAATGCGGGATTTTTGCATCGTCCTAGCATCGAACCCAGGAGGTTTTTATTAGTAGTCATTAATGTTTTTAATAGTTCTTCACCATATCTGTAAGCTCCTTGATTTTCGATTCATTACCTGTCCGGCAAGTATTATTTAAAAAATTTTGAAAATCGACACCATGTATCCTTATGGAGGAAATCGGGACTTTAGGGCCTTCTGGAATCGAACCCATGACACCTAGGTTCAATGCCAGCTTTTTCCTGGAGGTTACACGTCATGGCCATAACGTCGTAAAAATTTCAAGTCGGTGGCACTTGTGGAACATGGTTAGACTTTTGATCCCCAGTGTATCTATTATATATAGACGTTTCTCCGGATATACCTATATATATACGAGTAAAATGTTGCTTGCATACTGCAAGCAGATCGACAACACTAATTTCATATCGGCATTATATCGGGACGGTCCTCAAAGAAAAAAAAAGGATTTAATTGTTTCTTAAAATTCGCTGAAATTTCATCGTCTGGCATCGAACCCGGGTCTAACTGGTAAACCTACTATGAAACACAATAGAAGATCACCATCTGTAACTATGTGTGAAAATTCAAGCAGAAATAATCGCTACAACTGCCTCAAATGACGTTCTAATTTTCAAGAATGTAAATGGCTCTCGGGACTCGAACCAAGGAAGATCTTGGAAATCTAAAAGATGTTTCTGACAGTTACTTATGATGTCTATCTATATGCCGAATTTAATGTTTCTATATTATTGGGAAGGTTTCAACATAATTCCTAAAAATCGGATCAACTTCTGATTGCAGAGACACCTGGTGTCGAACCCAGGACATATTGTAAGCTGTGAATGCACAGTTTGATTTGTATAAATTTGCTTTTGTGTCATGCCAAGTTCGAAGTCGATAGCATGTCGGGAAGTACCTAAATTTTGTTTCCGTTATCTCCGTAAGAAATGCATTGAGAAGTGCAAATCGCCCTCTGGGATCGAACCAAGGACCATCAGCGAACATGTAAAATTTGATTTTGAAATATATTCATGATATCTAACCTCATGCCGAATTTCAAGTTCCCATGCCATCGGCAAATGGTCCAAAAAAATCTTCAAAATCGCCGCAATGCATTTTAAACGGCCGATTTTTGCCCCAGCCTAGCATCGAACCAAGGACAATATTCGAAGATATCTTACCAATTTTCGTTGGCTATGCACGGCATCATGCGGTACCTCGAGTTTCAACTCTCTGCTTTTCCGGGAAGTGCCTCAAAAAAATTTTCGAAAATCCCCGCCATGTATTCTTATGGACAAAATCGCGACTTTGGGGCCTTCTGGAATCGAACCCATGACACCGAGGTCCAATATCGGCTTTTTCCTGGAGGTTACACGTTATGGCCAATATGTCGTAAAAATTTCAATTCGGTGGCACTTGTGGAACATGCTTAGACTTTTGATCCCCAGTGTATATATATCTATTATATATAGACGCTTCTCCGGATATACCTATATATATATACGAGTAAAATGTAGCTTGCATACTGCAAGCAGATCGACAACGCTAATTTCATGTCGGCATCATATCCAGACGGCCATCAAAAGAAAAAAATGGATTGAAATTTTTCTTAAAATTTGCCTAAATTCCATCGTCTGACATCGAACCCGGGTCTTTACTGTAAACATACTATGCAGCACAATTGCAGATCACCATCTCTAACTATGTGTGAAATTCAAGCGGAAATATGGGGCTACAGCTGCCTCAAAGACGTTCTAAGTTTCACGAATTTAAATGGGTCTCTGGATTGGAACCAAGGACGATCTTGGAAATCTAAAATATGTTTCTGAAAGTTATTTATGATCTCTATCTATCTGCCGAATTTGAAGTTTCTATATTATTGGCAAAATTTCAAAATAATTCCTAAAAATCGTATCAACTTCTGATTGCAGAGACACCTGGTGTCGAACCCAGGACACAATGATAGCTGTGAATGCACTGTTTGATTTGTATGGACTTGATCTTTTTACATGCAAAGTTTGAAGTCGATATCGTGCCGGGAAGCACCTAAAATTTGTTTCCGTTATCTCCGTAAGAAATGCATTGAGGAATTTAAATGTCCCTCTGGGATCGAACCAAGTTCCATCAGCGAATATGTAAAATTTGATTATGAAATAATTTTATGGTATCTAACCTCATACGGAATTTCAAGTTTCTATGCCATCGGAAAAGGGTCCTAAAAAAATCTTAAAAATCGCCGCAATGCATTTTAAACGGCCGAATTTTGCCCCGGCCTAGCATCGAACCAAGGATAATATTCGTGGATGTCTTTATGGTTTCCTTTAGATATGCACGGCATCTTGCGGTCCCTTGAATTTCAACTCTCTCCTTTTCCGGGAAGTGCCTCAAAAAAATTTTCGAAAATCCCCGCCATGTATCCTTATGGGGAAAAATCGCGACTTTGGGGCCTTCTGGAATCGAACCCATGACACCGAGGTTCAAAGTCGGCTTTTTCCTGGAGGTTACACGTTATGGCCAATACGTCGTAAAAATTTCAAGTCGTTGGCACTTGTGGAACATGCTTAGACTTTTGATCCCCTGTGTATATATCTATTATATATAGATGCTTCTCCGGATTCATTCATATATATAGCTATATAGCTATATAGATAGGATACAAATTCACAGGCTAAACCACAAGCGTCATTGACTTGAAATTTTTATGACATATTGGCCATAAATTGAAACCCCCAGGAAAAAAGCGACTTTGATCCTCAGTGTCATAGGTTCGATTCCAGAGGGCCCCAAAGTCCCGATTTTTCCCGTTTAAATGCATTGCCGTGATTTTCGGGAATTTTTAAAAAATACTTTCCGGATAGGTAGAGAAATAAAACTCAAGTTGCCTATACTTATGGTCTTGGACTTTCGAAAACATCAATGACCTTTACAAAAAATATCCTGGGTTCGATGCTAGGACGATGCAAAGATCTGCCCTTTAAAATACATGGGAGCTGTTTTTCATTATTTTTTTTGATGCACTTCTCGAAATAATAGGAAGTTCGTGCTTAGCCGGAAAGTGTAAGGTAAGAATTGGTTTAAGAAAAAAATTTTCGTAAGACCGTACTATTCCTGGGTTCGATGCCAGAGCACATTAACATTTCTCTCATTAGGAATATAAGGGAAAAGTAAGGCTTCGATTGAGGCAGTTGCAGCCAATATATCTGCTTGAATTTTCGCACATAGTTAAAAATTAATATCTTCTATTATGTTGCATAGGAAGTTTCACCAGAAAGACCCGGGTTCGATGCCGGGCGGTAAATATGTCTCCCGTTTAAAATACATAGGGTTAGTATTTCATTATTTTTTTGATGTACTTATCGAAATAATAGGAAGTTCGTGCTTGGCTGGAAGATGTATGGTTATAACTGGTTTAAGAAAACAGTTTTCAGAAGACCGAACTATTCCTGGGTTCGATGCCAGAGCACATTAACATTTCTCTCATAAGAAATATAAGGGAAGAGTAGGACGTCGTTTGAGGCAGTTGCAGATAATATTTCTGCTCGAATTTTCACAGATAGTTAGAGATGGTGATCTTCTATTTTGCTGCATAGTAAGTATCACCAGTAAGACCCGGGTTCGATGCCGGACGAATAAATTGCAGCGAATAATCAGAGTATTTTCAATCCATTTTTTTTTCTTTTGACGGCCTTCCCGATATGATGCCGACATGATATTATTGTTGCCGATCTGCTTGCAGTATGCAAGCTACATTTTACTCGTATATATATATATATATCTATTATATATAGACGCTTCTCCGGATATACCTATATACCTATATACACATTCATTCATTCATAGGGGATCAAAATTCTAACCATGTTCCACAAGTGCCACTGACTTGAAATTTTTACGACATATTGGCAATAACGTGTAACCTCCAGGAAAAAGCCGACTATGAACCTCAGTGTCATGGGTTCGATTCCAGAAGGCCCCAAAGTCGCGATTTTGTCCATAAGAATACATGGCAGGGATTTTCGAAAATTTTTTTGAGGCACTTCCCGGAAAAGCAGAGAGTTGAAACTCGAGCGATCGCTAGATGCCGTGCATAGCCAACGAAAATCAGAAAGAGATCTTCGAATATTTTCCTTGGTTCGATGCTAGGCCGGGGCAAAAATCGGCCGTTTAAAATGCATTGCGGCGATTTTGAAGATTTTTTTTGGATCCTTTCCCGATAACATAGATACCTGAAACTCAGCATGTGGATAGATGTCATGGAAATGTTTCATAATCAAATTTTCTTATTCGCTGATGGTCCTTGGTTCGATCCCAGAGGGCCATTTGCATTTCTCAATGCATTTCTTACGGAGATAACGGAAACAAAATTAGGCACTTCCCGACAAGCTATCGACTTCAAACTTTGCATGTTAGTAGAGCAAGTTCTTAGAAATCAAACTGAGCACTCACGGCTATCAATGTGTCCTGGGTTCGACACCAGGTGTCTCTGCAATCAGAAGTTGATCCGATTTTTAGGAATTATTTTGAAACCTTTCCCAATAATATAGAAACTTGAAATTCGGCAAATAGATAGAGATCATAAAAAAATTTTAGAAACATGTTTTAGATTTCCAAGATCGTCCTTGGTTCGAATCCAGAGAGCACTTTACATTCGTGAAAATTAGGACGTCTTTTGAGGCAGTTGTAGCCCATATTTCTGCTTGAATTTTCACACATCGTTAGAGATGGTGATGTTCTATTGTGCTGCATAGTAAGTTCACAGTAAAGACCCGGGTTCGATGCCAGACATTGGAATTTAGGCAAATTTTAAGAAAAATTTAATTCTTTTTTTTTTCTTTTGATGGCCGTCCGGATATGATGCCGACATGAAAATAGTGTTGCCGATCTGCATGCAGTATATATATATATATATATATATATATATATATATATATATATTATATATATATATATATATATATATATATATACGAGTAAAATGTTGCTTGCATACCGCAAGCAGATCGACAACACTAATTTCATATCGGCATTATATCGGGACGGTCCTCAAAAGAAAAAAAAAAAAGATTTAATTTTTTCTGAAAATTCGCTGAAATTTATCGTCTGGCATCAAATCCGGGTCTTACTGGTAAACCTACTATGAAACAAAATAGAAGATCACCATCTCTAACTATGTGTGAAAATTCAAGCTGAAATATTGGTTACAACTGCCTCAAAAGACGTTCTAATTTTTACGAATGTGAATGGCTCTCGGGACTCGAACCAAGGACGATCTTGGAAATCTAAAAAATGGTTTTTGAAAGATATTTATGATCTCTATCAATATGCCGAATTTCAAGTTTCTATAATATACAGAAAGGTTTCAAAATAATTCCTAAATATCGGATCAACTTCTGATTGCAGAGACACCTGGTGTCGAACCCAGGACATATTGATAGCTGTGAATGCACTGTTTGATATGTGTGGACTTGATCTTTCTATATGCAAAGTTTGAAATCGATATCGTGCCGGAAAGTACCTAAAATTTGTTTCCGTTATCTCCGTAAGAAATGCATTGAGGAATTCAAATGTCCCTCTGGGATGGAACCAAGGACCATCGGCGAATATGTAAAATTCGATTAAGATATTTTTTTATGGTGTCTAACCTCATACCGAATTTCAAGTTTCTATGCCATCGGAAAAGGATCCAAAAAAAATCTTAAAAATCGCCACAGTGCATTTTAAACGGCAGATTTTTGCCCCGACCTAGCATCGAACCAAGGATAATATTCGTAGATGTCTTTATGGTTTCCTTTAGATATGCGCGGCATCTAGCGATCCCTCGAGTTTCAACTCTCTCCTTTTCCGGAAAGTGCCTCAAAAAAAATTTCGAAAATCCCCGCCATGTAATCTTATGGGGAAAATCGCGACTTTGGGGCCTTCTGGAATCGAACCCATGAAACTGAGGTTCAAAGTCGGCTTTTTCCTGGAGGTTGCACGTTATGGCCAATATGTCGTAAAAATTTCAAGGCATTGGCACTTGTGGAACATGGTTAGAATTTTGATCCCCTATGAATGAATATATAGGTATATCCGGAGAAGCGTCTATATATCTTCTAATATCTATCTATTATACGAGTAAAATGTAGCTTGCATACTGCAAGCAGATCGACAACACTAATTTCATATCGGCATCATATCGGGACGGACATCAAAAGAAAAATAAAAAATTCAAAATATTCGTAGAATTCGCTGCAATTTTATCACCTGGCAGCGAACCCCGGTCTTCCTGGTGTACTTACTATGCAGCAAAATAGAAAATTACCATATCAAACTATGTGTGAAAATTCAAGCAAAACTATTAGGTGCAACTACCTCAAACGACGTCCTACTATTCACATACACTCCTTATTTGAGAAATTATAATGTGCTCTGGCATCGAACCCAGGAACAGCATGGTCTTATCTATTTTTTTTCTTAAACAAAGTGTTAATATACATCTTCCATCTAAGCAAGAGCTCCCTTACATATCGATAAATGCATAAAAAAATTATGAAAAGATACCCCATAGTATTATATATGGGTGATATTTTTACCGCCCGGCATCGAACCCGGGTCTTTCAGGCAATACTTTCTATGCAGCACAAAAGAAAAACACCATCTCTAACCGCGTATGCAAATTCAAGCAGAAATATTGGTTACAACTGCCTCAAATGACGTCCTACTTTTCCTTTATATTCCTTATGAGAGAAACGTTATTGTGCTCTGGCTTCGAACCCAGGAACAGTACGGTCTTATGAAAATTCTTTTCTAAAACTTATTCGTACCATACATCTTCCAGCCAAGCACGAACATCCTATCATTTCGATAAGTGCATCTAAAAAAATAATGAAAAACGGCTCCCATGTATTTTAAAGGGCAGATCTTTGCATCGTCCTAGCATCGAACCCAGGATAACTTTTGTAAAAGTCATTGATGTTTTCGAAAGTCCAAGACCATAAATATAGGCACCTTGAGTTTTACTTCTCTACCTATCCGGAAAGTATTTTTTTTTAATTCCCGAAAATCACGGCAATGCATTCAAACGGGAAAAATCGGGACTTTGGGGCCCTCTGGAATCGAACCTATGACACTGAGGATCAAAGTCTCTTTTTTCCTGGGGGTTTCACGTTATGGCCAATATGTCATAAAAATTTCAGATCAATGACGCTTGTAGTTTAGGCTGTGAATTTGTATCCTATCTATCTATCTATCTATCTATTATATATAGATGCTTCTCCGGATTCATTCATGTATCCATATATATATACGAGTAAAATGTTGCTTGCATACTGCAAGCAGATCGACAACACTAATTTCATGTCGGCATCATATTGGGACGGACATCAAAAGAAAAAAATAAAGGATTGAAATATTCCTAAATTCGCTGCAACTTTATCGTCTGGCATCGAACCCGGTTCTTTCAGGTCACACTAACTATGCAGCACAACTGAACAAATCCATTTCTATCTATGTGTTAAAATTCAAGCAGAAATATCGGCTGTAACTGCCTCAAACTACGTCCTACTTTTCACATATATTCCTTATGTGAGAAATTGCAATGCGCTCTGGCATCGAACCCAGGATCAGCATGGCCTTATCTAAATTTTTTTCTGTAACCGAGTCTTAATATAAATCTTCTAGCAAAGCCAGAAATTCCTATTATTTCGAGAAATACATTTTTTAAAAATAATGAAATAAAACGCAATGTATTTGAAATGAGGGATATATTTACCACCTGGCTTCGAACCCGGGTCTTTCTGGTAATACTTTCTATGCAGAACAACAGAAGATCACCACCTCTAACTATGTGTGAAAATTAGAGGAGAAATATTGGGTATAACAGCTTCAAACGACGTCTTACTTTTCCCTTATATTCCTTATGAGAGAAATTATAATGTGCTCTGGCATCGAACCCAGGAAATTTACAGTCTTTTCTAATTTTATTTCTGAAACCAATTCTTAATATATATCTTGTAGCGAAGCAAGAACTTTCTATTATTTTGATAAGTGCATTAAATAAAATAATGAAAAACTACCTCAATGTATTTTAAACGGCGGATTTTTGCATCCCCCTAGCATCGAACCAAGGATATTTTGCGAGTAAGTCATTACTGTTTCCGATAGATCATGACCATATATAAAGGCTCCTAGAGTTTCGATTATCTACCTATCAGGGAAGTATTTTTTAAAAATTCCGGAAAATCTAAGCAATGCATTTAAATGGAAAAAATCGGGACTTTGGGGCCCTCTGGAATCGAACCCATGACACTGAGGTTCAAAATCACATTTTTTCTGGGGGTTTCACGTTAGGACCAATACGTCGTAAAAATTTCAAGCCAATGACGCTTATGGTTTAGGCTGTGAATTAGTATCCTATCTATCTATCTATCTATCTATATGAATGAATCCGGAGAAGCATCTATATATATATACGAGTAAAATGTAGCTTGCATACTGCAAGCAGATCGACAACACTAATTTCATATCGGCATCATATCGGGACGGACATCAAAAGAAAAAAAAAATTCAAAATATTCGTAGAATTCGCTGCAATTTAATCGCCTGGCAGCGAACCCCGGTCTTCCTGGTGTACTTACTATGCAGCAAAATAGAAAATTACCATATCAAACTATGTGTGAAAATTCAAGCAAAACTATTAGGTGCAACTACCTCAAACGACGTCCTACTATTCACATACACTCCTTATTTGAGAAATTATAATGTGCTCTGGCATCGAACCCGGGAACAGCATGGTCTTATCTATTTTTTTCTTAAACAAAGTGTTAATATACATCTTCCATCTAAGCAAGAGCTCCCTTACATATCGATAAATGCATAAAAAAATTATGAAAAGATACCCCATAGTATTATATATGGGTGATATTTTTACCGCCCGGCATCGAACCCGGGTCTTTCAGGCAATACTTTCTATGCAGCACAAAAGAAAAACACCATCTCTAACCGCGTATGCAAATTCAAGCAGAAATATTGGTTACAACTGCCTCAAATGACGTCCTACTTTTCCTTTATATTCCTTATGAGAGAAACGTTATTGTGCTCTGGCTTCGAACCCAGGAACAGTACGGTCTTATGAAAATTTTTTTCTAAAACTTATTCGTACCATACATCTTCCAGCCAAGCACGAACATCCTATCATTTCGATAAGTGCATCTAAAAAAATAATGAAAAACGGCTCCCATGTATTTTAAAGGGCAGATCTTTGCATCGTCCTAGCATCGAACCCAGGATAACTTTTGTAAAAGTCATTGATGTTTTCGAAAGTCCAAGACCATAAATATAGGCACCTTGAGTTTTACTTCTCTACCTATCCGGAAAGTATTTTTTTTTAATTCCCGAAAATCACGGCAATGCATTCAAACGGGAAAAATCGGGACTTTGGGGCCCTCTGGAATCGAACCTATGACACTGAGGATCAAAGTCTCTTTTTTCCTGGGGGTTTCACGTTATGGCCAATATGTCCTAAAAATTTCAGATCAATGACGCTTGTAGTTTAGGCTGTGAATTTGTATCCTATCTATCTATATAGGTATACTAGCAAATGGGTGCTTGCAAACTGCAAGCAAAGCAAATCATTAAGGGATACTACCCTGAGTTATCGGTCTATATGTTATATTTACGTTTCTTTTTAATTATACCACTATCTATCGTATACATAATTTTGAAATGTGAGATCAAGATTCACCAAATAATATAATAATAGAATAATTATTTCGAAAGCTTTTTGCGTTTAATTGATACGGGAGTTTGGAGTTGAGACAGTAAGGCTGGGTGGCCACCAAATGCGAAGCGAAGGTAAGTTGAGCGAAGTTACGTTGAGCGGACTACGCTTTCACAATAGAATCTATACTTTTTAATGCAGCTGCGGCCACCGGATACGAAGCGTAGTTGAGCTGAGAATTGTGACGTCACTCTGCCTCGCAAGGCACATCTTCCGAACGGTCGTGGTTCGTTCTGAAGCGAAGTCAGCTTACCCCTCCACCGTTCTCAACGTGATAATGGTGGAGGGGGGAGCCTTTCGCTTCTTTCATCGGCAGTATTTGAATTGATATCAGTGTGTGAAAGATTCACATTTTTGAGGGCTCCCGGATAGTCATGTGGACAGCGCGTTTGCCTTTGATGAAAGCGGTCCCGGGTTTGATTCCCGGTGGGAGCCAATGTGCGAAATGACCTAAGCTGTCGAAGCACTTTTAACAACACTACCTACCTAAGATTCACATTTATGAGCTTGAAAGGTGTGATTAATTCCCAATTACACCTTTCTTTCAGAAATATTAATTTAATAATTGATGAACGATTCAATTTCACAAAAAGTAATCACTCTGTCAACCTATGATAATTGTGATCGTAAACCTAATTTAATTACTTCCAATGTGGTTACAAATCAATTAAATCCCAATTTAAGATATTTACTCGTCTTAGCGGAACGCAATCATTGAGAAAATGTCGTCGGAAAGGTTCACTACAGCCGAGAATAATTTTCTCGTAAATATAATCATTGAACGGAGGTCAGTTTTTGAAAATAAACTAATACTGTGAAATCGTCAGTAGGTCTTGGAGAGGAACACCAGCTTACCATAACACTAAAACCAATAACAGTAGGATATTCATTTATGCACCATTAAAAATATTAAAAATACGGCAATTTGAAGTAGATTAAGAAAAAGGCATGTGCTCCTCTCCGAGACATTTACCCGTCAGCAAAAGTATGACGATGGATGAAGAGTGAAGAAAAATTGAATTGCCATGCTTATGTGAGTAAAGTGGTTAATTTTTGTGATTCTCTTTACAAAATAATTGAACAAATTATTAATATAAAATTAAAAACTATTTATACTATCAGTACCGTGATTGCAAAATGAAAAGTGTACTCGAGTGAGGTACGAACGATAGGAACTTATATGTTATTAGCGAAATAGATAAATTCGTGTCCAATGGCTGTAAATAATATCTTAATTAAAGTGTGCCAGCATAATATTGTGACAGAATCCGCCTCTTGCGGAATTTCTGTGATTTAACCGTAATCAAAGAATTAAATTCTCGGTCGGCAACTAAAGGCTAAACTTACGCCATCTTGGTAGTTTAGAAAGGAATCGCTTCGCACAGCTCAGCTCCTCCAGTTTCCGACCCTCGGAGACTAAAACTTCGCTACGATTCGCTCCGCGTCACTTTTTCCAGCTCAACTCAGCTCAGTGCCGCTTCGCATTCGGTGGCCACCAGGCTTGATGAATACGCATACGTAAAATTAAATTACGGAAATACGCCAAACAAAGAATGAATTTTATGAAGTTAATGATGTAAGGTACAACGTATTAATTGTGTACTATGTATTAATTTAAGAAAACGTAGTAAAAGAACTTACCTATTCCCCCTAAATATTCAGTGTAGATTCTTCAACTTCATCCTCGAATAATCTCACTACTTACATACATTTTCCGATTATCTTCGTTGGTACATGGTCTCGTATCCTCTACATAAACTTATGTTATCACAGTATGTATTCCCGAATAATTCATTGACCGTGCAGATATTCGCTGTCCATTTTGATGAAAGTTACATTTTTCAACCTTCAGTAATAAAATATATGGAAAGAATTTTTTTTAATTATACCATTGTATATTGTATACATAATTTTCAAATGAGTGAGATCGAGATTCACCAAATAATATGATAGTAAAATAAATATTTCGAGAGCCTTTCACGTTTATGTGATACGGGAGTCTTTAATGGATACGTGTTCGTAAAATAATATTAAGGAAATACGCCAAACATAGTAAAGTTGGAATAAAAATCTGCATAAGATAAAAATGTGGAAAATAAATTGACGATTACCTGTGTAGTATTCGGTTCAGTGTAAGACATACTGCAAAATAATCCTATACTAATTAAATGGCGTCTACCACGACAATGAGCTCCGTTTCTAATTAAATAAACAAATATACAATAGGCAACGTAATTATGTAAATAGTTTTAAATAACGTAGAAAAAGAACTTTATTCTAAAGCGCGTTTGGAGAAGATGGGAAAATAATATTAATACAATGATACATGCAAACATTGTTTATACTAACGAAAAATTATCCAGCTAACACGAAGAACGACGTAATCAGAAGGTCGTTGAAGGAAATCAGTGTATTTTATGTGTAGATTTTTGTTTTTCATTTTGATGAAAGTTGAATTACGTAATATACTACGTACTAATTGTGTACTACGTATTAATTAAAGAAAAAGTAGAAAAAGAACTTAATTTTAAATTCTCTTTGGAGAGGATGACAGAATAATTATATGTAATTAAAATAGAAAAGAAGAAACATAATAGGCATAAAATAAACAGCACAGAAACACACACGAAAAGCAAACCACCATATACGTAGATCAACGATATCCTAACATCGTTCAATGATACCATGTGTTTCCAGAGTAGATATTTGTTGTTCATATCGATGAAAGTTACAATTTCTTGATATTCAATGATAACATGGTCCTTCAAGAAAGGCGGGCAGCAATGGGTTTAGTTGCCGTTATGAGCTTTTCGGTGACAATTTATCACAATGTATATAGAACGAAAGTGAAACAGTTTTTTTAGTCTGAGTTCAGTATATGATAAATGCATTTGGTTTAGTGAGCTATGAAATATAATATATTAATAAACTATAGTGTTCGTTAAACTAATGATTCGTATTGCTTGCAGTTATGTTATTTCTAAAGATTGTCGTTAAACCTTATAATTTACATTAATATCCCTATTTATTGATTTATATTAATATCTATGTACTTCATTCTAGAATAATCTCGCTACTTACATGACTTTTACGATTATCTTCGTTGGTAAATGGTCTCGTATCTTCTACATAAACGTATTGTTACGAAAACCGTGAGTTCGGGGATAAGTGAGACTCGTTTGAAAAGAAACAACAAACTTTATTTCCTAAAATCAATCGAGCAAAGCCAAATATTACTTTACAACCGTCAAAACGATCCAATCTTTCATGCACTGTCCCTCACAACAATCCACACCGTCGCTAAAACAAACTCGTTACCAACACAAGTCCCCCACTCTCCAGCCTTGTAACACTGCCCCCCTCTATTAATGCAATTCGTCCCGAATAGCGCTACCAGAGGTCCAACATGATGTTTCTCTCCCCCTGTAAGGGCTAAGCCGCTCGATGTGGACCACCTTTGGCTTCGTCTTAGGCGTCAACTGGATCCTGTACACGATGTCGTTGATCCGCTTCATGACTCTGTATGGGCCGTCCCAGGGTCTCTGAAGTTTTGGACTTCGTCCCTTTCTTCTCTGTGGTTGATACAACCACACCATATCACCTTCTTCATAGGGGCTAACTGTCGGTTTCCGGTCAAGTCTCATCTTCGTCCTGTCACTGCACATCTTCAGTTTATCCCTGACGAAATTGTGGATGACTCTTAGTCGGTCTACTAGTTGACCAACATATTCCGGAAGTTTTAGTTGTCGGTCCTCTTCTTCAGTTGTTGGAACGCCAAAAATCAAGTCAACAGGGAGTCTCATTTCTTTTCCGGTCAGTAACATGGTGGGAGTGTAACCTGTAGCCTCATGTTGAGAACTTCTATACGCCAACAAGAAAAGTGGTATCAAACTGTCCCAGTTTCGTTGGTTCCGGTCTACAAACATTGACAGGTACTGGTTCACGGTGCGGTTGTGTCTTTCCACCATGCCATCTGACTGAGGATGTAAGGGCGTAGTCCTGGTCTTCTTGACTCCCAATTTATCCATCAAGTGCTTCCATACCTCCGATTCAAAGTTTCGTCCTTGATCGGTGTGAACTTCCAAGGGCACTCCGTGGCGGCATATTACATGCTCCAACAGAGCTTCGCCTACAGTAGCTGCGTCTTGACTAGGGAGTGGAACTATCTCCGGCCATTTCGAGAAGTAGTCCATTGCCACCATTAGATATCTATTGCCGGAATTCGTCATTGGAAATGGACCCGAAATATCCACCGCTACACGTTCCCACGGTGCTCCCGAGATGTATTGCATCATTTTTCCACGCGATCTAGTTCTTGGACCCTTTTTCGATGCGCACAAATCGCATCGTTTGCACCACTGTTCTACATCTTCACGGTAATTTGCCCAATAGAACCGGTCTCTTACTCGTGCGAGCGTCCTGTTGACACCGAAATGACCTCCGGTTCGACTGTCGTGAAGCTCCGTTAGCACAGCGTCCACTAAATCCCGAGGGACGATGGTCTGATTGGTGGCAGTTTTTCCATCCGCGCTTTCCCACTTCCGGATTATCACGTCTTCACACATACTTAAGGAGTCCCACTGCAACCAGTACGCTTTCACAACTGGTCCATATCTCGAGATCTCCTGCCAGCTTGGTCGATGTCTGCTGTCCAACCATCGTCTGACAATTTCCAAATCTGGGTCTTCTCGTTGTTTCTGAATCACGGTGTTCTTGGTAATTTCTGAGTCAACCTCCGTAAAAGCTCTGACCGTTATTCTGTTGAGCACTTCCCTATTAGCAGCGTCTTCTTTTGCTTCTTGCCGGGTACAAAATTTGCATGACTTTTCTGCACAGGGTCTTCTCGACAGAGCATCGGCGTTGTTGTGGCTTTTACCTCTGCGGTACTGGATATCGAATTCATACGTTTGTAACCTTTCCAGCCAACGAGCTAATTGACCCTCCGGGTTCTTGAAGTTTAGCAACCACTGTAGGGCAGAATGGTCTGTCCGTATCAGGAACTTCCTTCCATACAGGAAAGTGTGGAAATGATCAACCGCTTTCACAATGGCAAGAAGCTCCTTCCTCGTAGTGCAGTAGTTCTTTTCTGCCTTTCCAAGAGTCTTGCTGAAATAGGCGATGACAGTCTCTTCTTTGTTTTGCATTTGCGAAAGAACGGCGCCAACGCCATGATGAGACGCATCAGTGTCCAACACAAAGGGGCTGTTATCCACTGGGTAAGCCAAAATCGGTGCTGTAATCAGTCGATGCTTTAATTCCTGGAATGCTTTGCCACATTCGGCAGTCCAAATGAATGGTCTATTCTTTTCTGTTAAACCATGCAAAGGCTTGGCAATTTGTCCAAAATCCTTCACAAATCGTCGATAGTAGCTGCATAATCCCAAGAAACTCCTGACTTCGTGTTTGTTCTTTGGTTGTCGCCACTCCTTTACATCCTGGATTTTTGTTGGATCCGTCTCAACGCCAGCAGATGACACCACATGTCCCAGGAAACTGATCCTCTCTTGAAACAGCGTACACTTCTTCGGATTCAGCTGGAGGTGAGCGTTTCTAAGCTTCCCAAACACCGTCTTCAAATTCAAAAGATGATCGTCAAAATCCTTTCCGATAATTAGGATATCGTCCAGATAAACCAGGCACGATTCCCATGTAAGGCCTCTTAGAACTAACTCCATCAGTCGTTCGAACGTAGCTGGGGCATTGCATAAACCAAAGGGCATCACGTTGAATTGATATAGCCCCTTTCCTGTAGAGAATGCTGTCTTCTCTTTATCATCTTTGTGCATTTCCACCTGCCAATAGCCGCTCTTCAGATCAAGCGTTGTAAACCATTTCGCTTTGGATAACGTGTTGAGAATGTCATCAATCCGAGGTAGTGGAAAACTGTCTTTCTTGGTGACGTCGTTCAGTCTCCTGTAGTCCACGCAGAATCGCATAGATCCGTCCTTCTTTGTGACCAACACCACCGGAGATGACCATGGACTGTTGGATTCTTCGATCACACCATCCTCCAACATGCTTTGTATAGACTTGTTCAATTCGTGCTGTTTCGCGAACGGAACTCTCCGAGGTGGTTGACGAATTGGTTGCGCAGTGCCGATGTTAATTCGATGTTGTACTAGATTCGTCCGGCCCGTGATTTTGTTTGTGGCAAAGAGATCGGCTTCATCTGCAATAAACTTTGTGGCTTTGTCTAATTCCTTCGAAGGAAGATGATTCCATGTCTTCTTAAAGTTATCCACAATCATTTCGATGTCTCCCAGTTTGTTGTTCCTCCTTTCCGGCTCGATGTCGCAGCGTGCCACTCGTTCAATAGCTTCGCAAACTCCCAATTCCTCGCCACTTTTCAACGTTACCCTGTTGTCCGATAAGTTTGCTACTTTTACGGTCACAATTTTATTCAGTCTGACCAAACTCCTTGCAATTAGTAGTCCGTTCCTAGTCTCCGTTGGTTCAATAATCGCCACTCCTTCTTCCGGGGCATTTTTCTCTAATCGTGCTTGAACTACAGCTTCCGAATTCGGGGGAATTCTCACGTCTTCATTTATGAGAACTTTGGTCCGTTTCATTGACGATATAGACGACGAAAACAATAGCTCTTCATTCCCGATTCGAAGTAGCTTGTTCTGAAAATCCACCACAAAGTTGAAGTCTGACATGATGTCCACGCCCAATATAAATTCGTCCGTGATGTCGGCGACGAGCACCTTCGATTCGATTTCTACACTTCCCAAAATGATCTTCACTGAGGTTTCCCCACGTATGGCGATTTTCTCTCCGCTGACTGTCTCCAGCATGGCTTTGTTTGATAAACGGGTCACCGATCGGTGAAAAGTCATGTCTGGCCTCATCACTGATCTGGTCGCTCCGGTATCCACGGTAAAATCGCAAGGCCGCCCATTTAAAATGCCTGGCAAAACAAGGCTTCCATTGTTCTTTTTGAAGGCTGAGATCTTAATTCCAGGGGCTTGAATCCTGTTTGCCAGCGTACGCCCCCTTATACTGACAACTCGGCGTTTCCCGAACCGGTCTTGCGTGCGGGACTCGGGCTACGGCTTCGGTTATTCCTCTCAGTGGAACACGAGCGTCGGCAATTTCTACTAATGTGCCCACGTTTTCCACAAGAGTAACACTTAATCTCTCTATTAAGAGGTCTCGGTAAACTTGGAAGATTTTTCAAACTCTCCACAATGTCCCGCAATGTCTTCCGTATGTCAAAATCTTCATCCTGGTCCGACGACGGAACCGAAAATTTTATCTCTCGCACTCGGTCTCGTCTAGAGTGATACCCGGCTGCTTCGTATTCCAATGCTCGTACAATTGCATCGGCCAGATCACTCGTCCTCGTGGTCTTCAAAAACAGTTGTGCTTCTGGATTCCGGAGTCCGTCTTGGAAGGTCGTAACGGCCAATTCCTGGACGATGTCTTCAGGTGCATGCGGATACGCTAATCTCGTCATTCTTTCCACCTCGGCTCCAAATTCCTGCAGCGTTTCTGTCGGCAACTGAGTCCTACATTTCAGCTGGGTCTTGTACACTTGCACGAGATGGCTCTTCCCAAACCGAAGCTCCAAGGCAGCCACAACTGACGAGTAATTGTTTTGGTTTACTTCGGAAATGTTTTGCAGAACATCCAAAGCCTTTCCTCGTAATGCCATTATCAAATTTGTGACTTTTTCTTGTTCGGTCCAGTCGTTATTCGAAGCAGCTATCTCAAACTGTCGCTTATACAAATCCCAAGATTTTTCTCCGTCGAAAGTTGGCGGTTTGACGGTATTTGTAGAATTCGAAACTGTAGAGGTTTCATAACGAATTTTCATACCTGCTTCGATACGTTCTTCCAATCCGTCTATGCGTTGCGCCAATTCTTTTGCCTCCTGTTGTGTGGTTTTAGCCTGTTCTTCCACACACTCTATTTTCTGCATCAAAGTACCTTGAGAGACTGTCATCATTTGTACGAGCTGCTGAAAACGTTCTTTCTCCTCTTCCTTTTCACGTAATCGATCCTGTTTTTCTTGTTGCTTTTCTTGTGCTCGGCGTTCCTTCTCCTCTTCGTTTTCACGTAACCTCTCCTGTTTTTCTTGTTGTTTTTCTTGTGCTCGGCGTTCCTCGTCTTGTCTGAGTTTTTCCATCAGCATCTCAAACATCTCCTTCGCCTCGGCCATATCGTAATCAGTCGATCGAGTTTTCACCATAAATCACAGTTTCGTAATTTTTTTCTCACTTATCCCACTTCTGACACCAAAACTGTTACGAAAACCGTGAGTTCGGGGATAAGTGAGACTCGTTTGAAAAGAAACAACAAACTTTATTTCCTAAAATCAATCGAGCAAAGCCAAATATTACTTTACAACCGTCAAAACGATCCAATCTTTCATGCACTGTCCCTCACAACAATCCACACCGTCGCTAAAACAAACTCGTTACCAACACAAGTCCCCCACTCTCCAGCCTTGTAACAGTATGTTATTACTTTATGTATTCCCGAATAATTCATTGACCGCGCAGATATTCGCTGACCATTTTGATGAAAGTTACATTTTTCAACATTCAGTAATAACATATATCGAAAGAAACATTAAAGAAATATTAAAAATGTATCAAACCTTTATCACGGAATATGAAATCAGGATTGTAAACAAACTTGTTTTTGATTCAAACAATGGTTGTTGCCATAGATTTAATTTTCGAAATAAGCAGAAAAAAACGAAATAAATTGGCGTTGTAACTAAAATTTTGCAAATTTCGTGCCGGAATGTTATAATCGGTCGCAAGAAAAGTAAACTTTGATCTTTTAGACGCAATATAGACCAAGCCTCGCTACTTAACGATTACGTTTTCACATTTTAATAAACGAAAGAAATTTGCTCTGCATGGCCATTTTTCGTTTTCCCCGTTTAAAAACATTGAAAAATATAATCGTTTCTGGGCTCTAACCTAATAAAAAATCTGTAGATTTTCGATTTTTTCCCAACTCGACTGTTTATTATGATTCTCATCTGAAAATTTCAGCCTTCTAGCTCGATTAGAAATGCCCAGGATTTTGTATGAATGAGTCGGATTTGCAGCTTTATATATAGTAATATATGAATGAATCCGGAGAAGCATCTATATATAATAGATATACGAGTAAAATGTAGCTTGCATACTGCAAGCAGATGGACAACACTAATTTCATGTCGGCATCATATCGGGAAGGCCGTCAAAAGAAAAAAAATGGATTGAAAATATTCTGATTATTCGCTGCAATTTATTCGTCCGGCATCGAACCCGGGTCTTCCAGGTGATACTTACTATGCAGCACAATAAAAAATCACCATCTCTAACTATCTGTGAAAATTCAAGCAGAAATATTATCTGCAACTGCATCAAACGACGTCCTACTTTTCCCTTATATTTCTTATGAGAGAAATATTAATGTGGTCTGGCATCGAACCCAGGAATATTACGGTCTTCTGAAAACTGTTTTCTTAAACCAGTTTTAACCATACATCTTCCAGCCAAGCACGAACTTCCCATCATTTGGATAAGTGCATCAAAAAAATAATGAAATACTAACCCTATGTATTTTAAACGGGAGACATATTTACCGCCCGGCATCGAACCCGGGTCTTTCTGGTGAAACTTCCTATGCAACATAATAGAAGATATTATTCTTTAACTATGTACGAAAATTCATGCAGAAATTTTGGCTACAACTGCCTCAATCGAAGTCTTACTTTTCCCTTATATTCCTTATAAGAGAAATGTTAATGTGCTCTGGCATCGAACCCAGGAATAGTACGGTCTAATGAATTTTTTTTTCTTAAACCAATTGTTACCTTACACTTTCCAGCTACGCACGAACTTCCTATTATTTCGAGAAATGCATCAAAAAAAATAATGAAAAACAGCTCCCATGTATTTTAAAGGGCAGATCTTTGCAACGTCCTAGCATCGAACCCAGGATATATTTTGTGAAAGTCATTGATGTTTTCAAAAGTCCAAGACCATAAATATAGGCTCCTTGAGTTTTATTTCTCTACCTATCCGGAAATTATTTCTTAAAAATTCCCGAAAATCACGGCTATACTTTTAAACGGGAAAAATCGGGACTTTGGGGCCCTCTGGAATCGAACCTATGACACTGAGGATCAAAGTCGCTTTTTTCCTGGGGGTTTCACGTTATGGCCAATATGTCATAAAAATTTCAAGTCAATGACGCTTGTGGTTTAGCCTGTGAATTTGTATCCTATCTATATAGCTATATAGCTATATATATGAATGAATCCGGAGAAGCATCTATATATAATAGATATATACGAGTAAAATGTTGCTTGCATACTGCAAGCAGATCGACAACGCTAATTTCATGTCGGCATCATATTGGGAAGGCCCTCAAAAGAAAAAAAAGGATTGAAAATATTCATAAAATTCGCTGCAATATCATCGTCTGGCATCGAACCCGGGTCTTACTGGTGAACTTACTAGGCAGCGCAATGGTAGATCACCATCTCTAATTATGTGTGAAAATTCAAGCAGAAATATTGGCTGCAACTGCCTCAAACGGCGTTCTACTTTTCACGAATTTAAATGGTTCTCTGGATTCGAACCAAGGAAGATCTCGGAAATAAAAAATTTGTTTCTGAAAGTTATATATATGATCTCTATCTACATGCCGAATTTCAAATTTCTATATTATTGGGAAAGGTTTCAAAATTATTTCCAAAAATCGGATCAATTTCTGATTGCAGAGACACCTGGTGTCGAACCCAGGAAATATTATAAGCTGTGTATGCACAGTTTGATTTGTAAAGACTTGCTCTACTAACATGCAAAGTTTGAAGTCGATAACATGCCGGGAAGTACCTAAATTTTGTTTCCGTTATCTCCGTAAGAAATGCATTGAGAAGTACAAATGGCCCTCTGGGATCGAACCAAGGACCATCAGGGAACATGTAAAATTTGATTATGAATTATATTCATGATATCTATTAACGTGCTGAGTTTTAAGTATCACTGTTATCGGGAAAAGATCCAAAAAAAATATTCAAAATCGCCGCAATGCATTTTAAACGGCCGAATTTTGCCCCGACCTAGCATCGAACTATGGACAATATTCGGCGATGTCTTTTTGATTTTCGTTGGATATGCATGGCTTCTAGCGATCCCTCGAATTTCATCTCTCTCATTTTCCGGGAAGTGCCTCAAAAAAATTTTCGAAAATCCCCGCCATGTATCCTTATGGGGAAAATCGCGACTTTGGGGCCTTCTGGAATCGAACCCATGACACTGAGGTTCAAAGTTGGATTTTTTCTGGAGGTAACACGTTATGGCCAATACGTCGTAAAAATTTCAAGTCGTTGGCACTTGTGGAACATGGTTAGACTTTTGATCCCCAGTGTATCTCTATTATATATAGACGCTTCTCCGGATATACCTATATATATATACGAGTAAAATGTTGCTTGCATAATGCAAGCACATCGATAACAAAAGTTTTTTGTCGGCATCACATAGAGTGAGTCCTCAAAAGAGAAAAAAATGAATGGAAAATATTCTTAATTTCCGCTGCAATTTATTCGTCTGGCATCAAACCCAGGTCTTCCCGGTCATACATACTATGCAGCAGCATAGAAGATCACCATCTGTAACTATGTGTGAAAATTCAAGTAGAAATATTAACTGCAACTGCCTCAAACGACGTCCTACGTTTCCCTTATATTCCTTATGAGAGAAATGCTAATGTGCTCTGGCATCGAACCCAGGAATAGTACGATGTTATCTAAATTTTTTTCTAAATCCAATTCTTTTCATACATCTTCCAGCCAGGTACGAACTTCCTATCATTTCGATAAGTGCATCAAAAAAATAATGACATACTAATCCAATGTATTTTAAACGGGAGACATATTTGCCTCCCGGCATCGAACCCGGATCTTTCTGGTAATACTTCCTATGCGACATAATAGAAGATCACTATCTCTAACTATGTGTGAAAATTCGAGCAGAAATACTGGCTGCAACTGCCTCAAACGACGACTTACTTTTCCCTTATATTTCTTATGAGAGAAATATTAATGTGGTCTGGCATCGAACCCAGGAATATTACGGTCTTCTGAAAACTGTTTTCTTAAACCAGTTTTAACCATACATCTTCCAGCCAAGCACGAACTTCCCATCATTTGGATAAGTGCATCAAAAAAATAATGAAATACTAACCCTATGTATTTTAAACGGGAGACATATTTACCGCCCGGCATCGAACCCGGGTCTTTCTGGTGAAACTTCCTATGCAACATAATAGAAGATATTATTCTTTAACTATGTACGAAAATTCATGCAGAAATTTTGGCTACAACTGCCTCAATCGAAGTCTTACTTTTCCCTTATATTCCTTATAAGAGAAATGTTAATGTGCTCTGGCATCGAACCCAGGAATAGTACGGTCTAATGAATTTTTTTTTCTTAAACCAATTGTTACCTTACACTTTCCAGCTACGCACGAACTTCCTATTATTTCGAGAAATGCATCAAAAAAAATAATGAAAAACAGCTCCCATGTATTTTAAAGGGCAGATCTTTGCAACGTCCTAGCATCGAACCCAGGATATATTTTGTGAAAGTCATTGATGTTTTCAAAAGTCCAAGACCATAAATATAGGCTCCTTGAGTTTTATTTCTCTACCTATCCGGAAATTATTTCTTAAAAATTCCCGAAAATCACGGCTATACTTTTAAACGGGAAAAATCGGGACTTTGGGGCCCTCTGGAATCGAACCTATGACACTGAGGATCAAAGTCGCTTTTTTCCTGGGGGTTTCACGTTATGGCCAATATGTCATAAAAATTTCAAGTCAATGACGCTTGTGGTTTAGCCTGTGAATTTGTATCCTATCTATATAGCTATATAGCTATATATATGAATGAATCCGGAGAAGCATCTATATATAATAGATATATACGAGTAAAATGTTGCTTGCATACTGCAAGCAGATCGACAACGCTAATTTCATGTCGGCATCATATTGGGAAGGCCCTCAAAAGAAAAAAAAGGATTGAAAATATTCATAAAATTCGCTGCAATATCATCGTCTGGCATCGAACCCGGGTCTTACTGGTGAACTTACTAGGCAGCGCAATGGTAGATCACCATCTCTAATTATGTGTGAAAATTCAAGCAGAAATATTGGCTGCAACTGCCTCAAACGGCGTTCTACTTTTCACGAATTTAAATGGTTCTCTGGATTCGAACCAAGGAAGATCTCGGAAATAAAAAATTTGTTTCTGAAAGTTATATATATGATCTCTATCTACATGCCGAATTTCAAATTTCTATATTATTGGGAAAGGTTTCAAAATTATTTCCAAAAATCGGATCAATTTCTGATTGCAGAGACACCTGGTGTCGAACCCAGGAAATATTATAAGCTGTGTATGCACAGTTTGATTTGTAAAGACTTGCTCTACTAACATGCAAAGTTTGAAGTCGATAACATGCCGGGAAGTACCTAAATTTTGTTTCCGTTATCTCCGTAAGAAATGCATTGAGAAGTACAAATGGCCCTCTGGGATCGAACCAAGGACCATCAGGGAACATGTAAAATTTGATTATGAATTATATTCATGATATCTATTAACGTGCTGAGTTTTAAGTATCACTGTTATCGGGAAAAGATCCAAAAAAAATATTCAAAATCGCCGCAATGCATTTTAAACGGCCGAATTTTGCCCCGACCTAGCATCGAACTATGGACAATATTCGGCGATGTCTTTTTGATTTTCGTTGGATATGCATGGCTTCTAGCGATCCCTCGAATTTCATCTCTCTCATTTTCCGGGAAGTGCCTCAAAAAAATTTTCGAAAATCCCCGCCATGTATCCTTATGGGGAAAATCGCGACTTTGGGGCCTTCTGGAATCGAACCCATGACACTGAGGTTCAAAGTTGGATTTTTTCTGGAGGTAACACGTTATGGCCAATACGTCGTAAAAATTTCAAGTCGTTGGCACTTGTGGAACATGGTTAGACTTTTGATCCCCAGTGTATCTCTATTATATATAGACGCTTCTCCGGATATACCTATATATATATACGAGTAAAATGTTGCTTGCATAATGCAAGCACATCGATAACAAAAGTTTTTTGTCGGCATCACATAGAGTGAGTCCTCAAAAGAGAAAAAAATGAATGGAAAATATTCTTAATTTCCGCTGCAATTTATTCGTCTGGCATCAAACCCAGGTCTTCCCGGTCATACATACTATGCAGCAGCATAGAAGATCACCATCTGTAACTATGTGTGAAAATTCAAGTAGAAATATTAACTGCAACTGCCTCAAACGACGTCCTACGTTTCCCTTATATTCCTTATGAGAGAAATGCTAATGTGCTCTGGCATCGAACCCAGGAATAGTACGATGTTATCTAAATTTTTTTCTAAATCCAATTCTTTTCATACATCTTCCAGCCAGGTACGAACTTCCTATCATTTCGATAAGTGCATCAAAAAAATAATGACATACTAATCCAATGTATTTTAAACGGGAGACATATTTGCCTCCCGGCATCGAACCCGGATCTTTCTGGTAATACTTCCTATGCGACATAATAGAAGATCACTATCTCTAACTATGTGTGAAAATTCGAGCAGAAATACTGGCTGCAACTGCCTCAAACGACGACTTACTTTTCCCTTATATTCCTTATGAGAGAAATGTTAATGTGCTCTGGCATCGAACCCAGGAATAGTACGGGCTTAGAAAATTTTTTTTCTTAAACCAATTCTTAATATATATCTTCTAGCTGAGCGAAAAGTTCCTTACATTCCGGTAAGTGCATCAAAAAAATTAAAGAAAAACTATCCCCATGCATTTTAAATGCGGGATTTTTGCATCGTCCTAGCATCGAACCCAGGAGGTTCTCATTAGTAGTCATTAATGTTTTTAATAGTTCTTGACCATATCTGTAAGCTCCTTGAATTTCGATTCTCTACCTGTCCGGGAAGTATTATTTAAAAAATTTTGAAAATCGCCACCATGTATCCTTATGGAGAAAATCGGGACTTTGGGGCCTTCTGGAATCGAACCCATGACACCGAGGTTCAATGTCGGCTTTTTCCTGGAGGTTACACGTTATGGCCAATATGTCGTAAAAATTTCAAGTCGTTGGCACTTGTGGAACATGCTTAGACTTTTGATCCCCAGTGTATATATATATATATAAGTATATCCGGAGAAGCGTCTATATATAATAGATATATACGAGTAAAATGTAGCTTGCATACAGCAAGCAGATCGACAACACTAATTTCATATCGGCATCATATCGGGACGGACATCAAAAGAAAAAAAAAATTCAAAATATTCGTAGAATTCGCTGCAATTTAATCGCCTGGCAGCGAACCCCGGTCTTCCTGGTGTACTTACTATGCAGCAAAATAGAAGATTACCATATCAAACTATGTGTGAAAATTCAAGCAAAACTATTAGGTGCAACTACCTCAAACGACGTCCTACTATTCACATACACTCCTTATTTGAGAAATTATAATGTGCTCTGGCATCGAACCCAGGAAGAGCATGGTCTTATCTATTTTTTTTCTTAAGCAAAGTGTTAATATACATCTTCCATCTAAGCAAGAGCTCTTTTACATATCGATAAATGCATAAAAAAATTATGAAAGGATACCCCATAGTATTATATATGGGGGATATTTTTACCGCCCGGCATCGAACCCGGGTCTTTCAGGCAATACTTTCTATGCAGCACAACAGAAAAACACCATCTCTAACCGCGTATGCAAATTCAAGCAGAAATATTGGTTACAACTGCCTCAAATGACGTCCTACTTTTCCTTTATATTCCTTATGAGAGAAACGTTATTGTGCTCTGGCTTCGAACCCAGGAACAGTACGGTCTTATGAAATTTTTTTTCTAAAACTTATTCGTACCATACATCTTCCAGCCAAGCACGAACATCCTATCATTTCGATAACTGCATCTAAAAAAATAATGAAAAACGGCTCCCATATATTTTAAAGGGCAGATCTTTGCATCGTCCTAGCATCGAACCCAGGATAACTTTTTAAAAGTCATTGATGTTTTCGAAAGTCCAAGACCATAAATATAGGCACCTTGAGTTTTACTTCTCTACCTATCCGGAAAGTATTTTTTTTTAATTCCAGAAAATAACGGCAATGCATTCACACGGGAAAAATCGGGACTTTGGGGCCCTCTGGAATCGAACCTATGAAACTGAGGATCAAAGTCTCTTTTTTCCTGGGGGTTTCACGTTATGGCCAATATGTCATAAAAATTTCAGATCAATGACGCTTGTAGTTTAGGCTGTGAATTTGTATCCTATCTATCTATATAGGTATCTATTATATATAGATGCTTCTCCGGATTCATTCATATATCATATATTCATATATATATATATATAGAGAGGATACAAAGTCACAGGCTAAACCACTAGCGTCAATGGCTTGAAATTTTTACGACATATTGGCCATAACGTATAACCTCCAGAAAAATTGCGATTTTGAACCTCAGTGTCATGGGTTCGATTCCAGAGGGCCCCAAAGTCGCGATTTTCCCCATAAGATTACATGGCGGGGATTTTCGAAAATTTTTTTGAGGCACTTCCCGGAAAAGCAGAAAGTTGAAACTCGAGGGACCGCTAAATGCCGTGCATAGCCAACGAAAATCGGAAAGACATCTTCGAATATTGTCCTTGGTTCGATGCTAGGCCGGGGCAAAAATCGGCCGTTTAAAATGCATTGCGGCGATTTTTAAGATTTTTTTTGGATCCTTTCCCGATAACATGGATACTTGAAACTCGGCACGTCGATAGATATCATGAATTTATTTCATAATCGAATTTTACATATTAGCTTATGGTCCTTGGTTCGATCCCAGAGGACCATTTGCACTTCCCAATGCTTTTCTTACGGAGATAACGGAAACAAATTTTAGGTACTTCCCGGCACGATATCGACTTCAAACTTTGCATGTAGAAAGATCAAGTCCATACAAATCAAACAGTGTATTCACAGCTATCAAAGAGTCCTGGGTTCGATACCAGGTGTCTCTGCAATCAGAAGTTAATCCGATTTTTAGGAATTATTTTCAAACCTTTGCCAATAATATAAAAACTTCAAATTCGGCATATATATAGAGATCATAAATAACTTTCAGAAACATTTTTTAGATTTCCAAGATCGTCCTTGGTTCGAATCCAGAGAGCCATTTAAATTCGTGAAAATTAGAACGTCTATTGAGGCAGTTGTGGCCCATATTTCTGCTTGAATTTTCACACATCGTTAGAGATGGTGATGTTCTATTGTGCTGCATAGTAAGTTCGCAGTAAAGACCCGGGTTCGATGCCGGACGATGGAATTTAGGCAAATTTTAAGAAATATTTTAATCTTTTTTTTTCTTTTGATGGCCGTCCGGATATGATGCCGACATGAAAATAGTGTTGTCGATCTGCTTGCAGTATGCAAGCAACATTTTACTCGTATATATGAATGAATCCGGAGAAGCATCTATATATAATAGATAGAGAGGATACAAACTCACAGGCCAAACCACAAGCGTCATTGACTTGAAATTTTTACGACATATTGGCCATAACGTGTAACCGCCAGAAAAATTGCGATTTTGCACCTCAGTATCATGGGTTCGATTCCAGAGGGCCCCAAAGTCTCGATTTTTCCCGTTTAAATGCATTGCTTTGGTTTTCGGGAATTTTTAAAAAATACTTCCGGGATAGGTAGAGAATCGAAAATCTAGGAGCCTTTATATATGGTCATGATCTATCGAAAACATAAATGAGTTTTACGGAAACTATCCTGGGTTCGATGCTAGGTCGAGGCAAAAATCGGCCGTTTAAAATGTATTGTGGCGATTTTTAAGATCTTTTTTTGGACCCCTTCCCGATGGTATGGAAACTTGAAATTCGGCATGGAGTTGGAGATTATAAATATATTTCATAATCAAATTTTACATATTCGCTGATGGTCCTTGGTTCGATCCCAGAGGGACATTTATATTCCTCAATGCATTTCTTACGGAGATAACGGGAACAAATTTTAGGTACTTCCCGGCACGATATCGACTTCAAACTTTGCAGATAGAAAGATCAAGTCCATAAAAATCAAACAGTGCATTAAAAGCTATCAATGTGTCCTGGGTTCGACACCAGGTGTCTCTGCAATCAGAAGTTGATCCGATTTTTAGGAATTATTTTGAAACCTTTGCCAATAATATAGAAACTTCAAATTCGGCATATAGATAGAAATCATAAATAACTTTCAGAAACAATTTTTAGATATCCAAGATCGTCCTTGGTTCGAATCCAGACAGCCATTTAAATTCGTGAAAATTAGAACGTCTTTTGATGCACTTGGAGCCAATATTTCTGCTTGAACTTTCACACATAGTTAGAGACGGTGATCTTCTATTGTGCTGCATAGTAAGTTTACCAGTAAGACCCGGGTTCGATGCCAGACGATGAAATTTCAGCGAATTTTAAGGAAAATTTCATTCCCTTTTTTTTCTTTTGAGGACCGTCCCGATATGATGCCGATATGAAAATAGTATTGCCGATCTGCTTGCAGTATGCAAGCAACATTTTACTCGTATATATGAATGAATCCGGAGAAGCAACTATATATAATAGATATAGAGAGGATACAAACTCACAGCCCAAACCACAAGAGTGATTGAGCTGAAATTTTTACGGCGTATTGGCCATAACGTGTTACCACCAGAAAAATTGCGATTTTGATCCTCAGTGTCATGGGTTCGATTCCAGAGGGCCCCAAAGTCCCGATTTTTCCCGTTTAAAAGAATTGCTTTGATTTTCGGGAATTAAAAAAAAATACTTCCCGTATAGGTAGAGAATTAAAACTCAAGGAGCCTATATATATGAACATGATCTATCGAAAACATAAATTGGTTTAACGAAAAATATCCTGGGTTCGATGCTAGGTCGGGGCAAAAATCGGCCGTTTAAAATGCATTGTGTCGATTTTTAAGATTTTTTTTGGACCCGTTCCCGATGGCATGGAAACTCGAAATTCGGCGTGGGTTTAGATATCATAAATATATTTAATAATCAAATTTTACACATTCGCTGATGGTCCTTGGTTCGATCCCAGAGAGCCATTTACATTCCTCCATGCATTTCTTATGGAGATAAACGAAAAACGTTTTAGGTAATTCCCGGTATGATATCGACTTCAAACTTTGTATGAAATAAGATGAAGTCCTAATAAGTCATACTGTCTATTCACAGCTACCAATATTTCCTGGGTTCGACACCAGGTGTCTCTGCAATCAGTAAATTAACCGATTTTTAAGAATGAATTTAAACCCTTTCCCAATTATATTAAAACATGAAATGAGGGATATAGATAGAGAGCATTGATACATTTGAAAAACATGTTTTAGATTTCCTAGATCGTCCTTGGTTCGAATCCAAAGAGGCATTTACATTATTGAAAAGTAGAACGTCGTATGAGGCAGTTGGAGCCAAATTTTCTGCTTGAATTTTCACACATAGTAAGAGATGGTGATTTTCTGTTGTGCTGCTTAATAGGTTTACCGGGAAGGCATAAGTTCGATGCCAGACGATTAAATTGCAGCGAATTTTAAGAATATTTTCAATCCCTTTTTTTCTTTTGAGGGCCGTCCCGATATGATGTCGACATGAAATTAGTGTTGTCGATCTGCTTGCAGTATGCAAGCTACATTTTACTCGTATAGGTATATATATGAATGAATCCGGAGAAGCATCTATATATATCTTCTATTATCTATCTATTATATATAGATGCTTCTCCGGATTCATTCATGTATCCATATATATCTATTATATATAGATGCTTCTCCGGATTCATTCATGTATCCATATATATATACGAGTAAAATTTAGCTTGCATACTGCAACCAGATCGACAACACTAATTTCATATCGGCATTATATCGGGACGGTCCTCAAAAGAAAAAAAAAGGATTTAATTTTTTCTTAAAATTCGCTTAAATGTCATCGTCTGGCATCGAACCCGGGTCTTACTGAAAACCTACTATGAAAAAAAATAGAAGATCACCATCTCTAACTATGTGTGAAAATTCAAGCAGAAATATTGGCTACAACTGCCTCAAAAGACGCTCTAATGTTAACGATTGTAAATGGCTCTCGGGACTCGAACCAAGGACGATCTTGGAAATTTAAAAAATTTTTCTGAAAGTTATTATTGATCTCAATCTATACGCCAAATTTCAAGTTTCTATTTTATTGGGAAAGGTTTCAAAATAATTCCTAAAATTCGGATCAACTTCTGATTGCAGAGACACCTGGTGTCGAACCCAGGACACATTGATAGCTGTGAATGCATAGTTTGATTTGTTAAGACTGGTTCTTCTATCACGCTAAGTTTTAAGTCGATAGCATGCAGGGAAGTACCTTAAACTTGTTTCCGTTATCTCCATAAGAAATGCATAGAGGAATGTAAATGGCCCTCTGGGATCGAACCAAGGAACATCAGGGAAAACATAAAAATCGATTATGAAATATATGTATGATATCTAACCTCATACCGAATTTCAAGTTTCCATGCCATCGGGAAATGGTCCAAAAAAAATCTTAAAAATCGCCACAATACATTTTAAACGGCAGATTTTTGCCCCGACCTAGCATCGAACCATGGACCATATTCGGCGATGTCTTTTTTATTTTCGTTGGATATGCACGGCTTCTAGCGCTTTCCTCCGAATTTCAACTCTCTCCTTTTCCGGGAAATGCCTCAAAAAATTTTTCGAAAATTCCTGCCATGTAATCTTATGGGGAAAATCGCGACTTTGGGGCCTTCTGGAATCGAACCCATGACACCGAGGTTCAAAGTCGGCTTTTTCCTGGAGGTTACACGTCATGGCCATAACGTCGTAAAAATTTCAAGTCAATGACGCTTTTGGTTTAGCCTGTGAATTTGTATCCTATCTGGGTATCTGGGTATCTGGGTATCTATTATATATAGATGCTTCTCCGGATTCATTCATATATCTATTATATATAGATGCTTCTCCGGATTCATTCATGTATCCATATATATATACGAGTAAAATGTAGCTTGCATACTGCAAGCAGATCGACAACACTATTTTCATGTCGGCATCATATCTGGACGGCCATCAAAAGAAAAAATTGGATTGAAATTTTTCTTAAAATTCACTGAAATTCCATCGTCTGGCATCGAACCCGGGTCTTTACTGTTGAACTTACTATGCAGCACAATAGAACATCGCCATCTTTAACTATGTGTGAAAATTCAAGCAGAAATATTGGCTACAACTGCCTCAAAAGACGTTCTCATTTTCACGAATTTAAATGGCTCTCTGGATTCGAACCAAGGACGATCGTGGAAATCTAAAAAATGTTTCTGAAAGTTATTTATGATCTCTATCTACATGCCGAATTTCAAGTATCTATATTGTTGGAAAAGGGTTCAAAATAATTATTGAAAATCGGATCAGTTACTGATATTAGAGACGCCTGGTGTCGAACCCAGGACACATTGACAGCTGGGAATACACAGTTTGATTTTTATACACTTAATCTTTCTTAGTGCAAAGTTTGAAGTCTTTATCGTGCCGGGAAGTACCTATAATTTGTTTCCGTTATCTCCGTAAGAAATGCATTGAGGAATTTAAATGGCCCTCTGGGATCGAACCAAGGACCATCAGCGAATATGTAAAATTTGATCCTGAAATTTATTATTGATCTCCAACTCCATGCCAAATTTCAAGTTTCCATGACATCGGGAAAGGGTCCAAAAAAAAACTTAAAAATCGCCGCAATGCAATTTAAACGGCCGATTTTTGCCCCGACCTAGCATCGAACCCAGGATATTTTTCGTAAAACACATTTATGTTTTCGATAGATCATGACCACATTTATAGGCTCCTTGAGTTTTGATTCGCTACCTATCCGGAAAGTATTTTTTTTTAATTCCCGAAAATCAAAGCAATGCATTTAAACGGGAAAAATCGGGACTTTGGAGCCCCCTGGCATCGAACCCATGACACTGAGGATCAAAATCGCAATTTTTCTGATGGTTACACGTTATGGCCAATACGCCGTAAAAATTTCAGCTCAATCACTCTTGTGGTTTAGGCTGTGAGTTTGTATCCTCTCTATATATATATATATATATATATCTATTATATATAGATGCTTCTCCGGATTCATTCATATATATAGCTATATAGGTATATAGATAGGATACAAATTCACAGGCTAAACCACAAGCGTCATTGACTTGAAATTTTTATGATATATTGGCCATAACGTGAAACCCCCAGGAAAAAAGCGACTTTGATCCTCAGTGTCTTAGGTTCGATTCCAGAGGGCCCCAAAGTCCCGATTTTTCCCGTTTAAATGCATTGCTTTGATTTTCGGGAATTTTTAAAAAATACTTGCTGGATAGGTAGGGACGTAAACCTCAAGGAGCCGATATATATGGTCATGATCTATCGAAAACATAAATGAGTTTTACTAAAAATATCCTGGGTTCGATGCTAGGTCGAGTCAAAAATCGGCCGTTTAAAATGCATTGTGGCGATTTTTAAGATTTTTTTTGGACCCTTTTGCGATGGCATGGAAAGTTGAAATTCGGCATGGAGTTGGAGATCAATAATAAATTTCAGGATCGAATTTTACATATTCGCTGATGGTCCTTGGTTCGATCCCAGAGGGCCATTTAAATTCCTCAATGCATTTCTTACGGAGATAACGGAAACAAATTATAGGTACTTCCCGGCACGATAAAGACTTCAAACTTTGGAGAAAAAAATATTAAGTGTATACAAATCAAACTGTGCATTCCCAGCTGTCAATGTGTCCTGGGTTCGACACCAGGCGTCTCTAATATCAGTAACTGATCCGATTTTCAATAATTATTTTGAACCCTTTTCCAACAATATAGAAACTTGAAATTCTGCATGCAGATAGAGATCATAAATAACTTTCAGAAAAATTTTTTAGATTTCCAAGATCGTCCTTGGTTCGAATCCAGAGAGCCATTTAAATTCGTGAAAATGAGAACGTCTTTTGAGGCAGTTGTAGCCCATATTTCTGCTTGAATTTTCACAAATAGTTAGAGATGACGATGTTCTATTGTGCTGCATAGTAAGTTTAACAGTAAAGACCCGGGTTCGATGCCTGACGATGGAATTTCAGTGAATTTTAAGAAAAATTTCAATCTTTTATTTTTTTCTTATGAGGACCGTCCCGATATGATGCCGACATGAAAATAGTGTTGTCGATCTGCTTGCAGTATGCAAGCGACATTTTACTCGTATATATATATAGATGCTTCTCCGGATTCATTCATATATCATATATATATATAGAGAGGATACAAATTCACAGCCTAAACCACAAGCGTCATTGACTTGAAATTTTTACGACGTATTGGCCATAACGTGTAACCGCCAGAAAAATTGCGATTTTGAACCTCAGTGTCATGGGTTCGATTCCAGAGGGCCCCAAAGTCCCGATTTTTCCCGTTTAAATGCATTGCTTTGATTTTCGGGAATTTTTAAAAAATACTTGCCTGATAGGTAGGGACTCAAAACTCAAGGAGCCGATATATATGGTCATGATCTATCGAAAACATAAATGAGTTTTACTAAAAATATACTGGGTTCGATGCTAGGTCGAGGCAAAAATCGGCCGTTTAAAATGCATTGTGGCGATTTTTAAGATTTTTTTTGGACCCTTTCCCGATGGCATGGAAACTTGAAACTCGGCACGTAAATACATAAAATGAATATATTTCATAATCAAATTTTAGATGTCCGCTGATGTTCCTTGGTTCGATCCCAGAGGGCAATTTGCACTTCTCAATGCATTTCTTACGGAGATAACGGTAACAAAATTAAGGTACTTCCTGGCATGCTATCGACTTCAAACTTTGCATGATAAAAAAGCCAGCCCATACAAATCAAACTTTGCATTCTCAGATTAAAATATTACCTGGGTTCGACACCAGGTGTCTCTGCAATCAGAAATTGATCCGATATTTAGGAATTATTTTGAAACCATTCCCAATAATATAGAATCTTGAAATTCGGTATATATATAAGTATCATTTATAGGTTTCAGAAACAAATTTTAGATTTCCAAGATCGTCCTTGGTTCGAATCCAGAGAGCCATTTACATTCGTGAAAATTAGAACGTCTTTTGAGGCAGTTGTAGCCAATATTTCTGATTGAATTTTCACACATAGTTAGAGATGGTTATCTTTTGTTGCGCTGCATAGTAATTTCACCAGGAAGACCCGGGTTCGATGCCAGACGATGAAATTTCAGCGAATTTTAAGAAAATTTACAACCCTTTTATTTTCTTTTGAGGACCCTCCCAAAATGATGCCGATATGAAATTAATATGCGGATCTGCTTGCAGTATGCAAGCTACATTTTACTCGTATATATATATGGATACATGAATGAATCCGGAGAAGCATCTATATATAATAGATATATATATAGAGAGGATACAAACTCACAGCCTAAACCACAAGAGTGATTGGGCTGAAATTTTTACGGCGTATTGGCCATAACGTGTTACCACCAGAAAAATTGCGATTTCGATCCTCAGTGTCATGGGTTCGATTCCATTGGGCTCCAAAGTCCCGATTTTTCCCGTTTAAATGCATTGCTTTGATTTTCAGGAATTTTTAAAAAATACTTCCCGTATAGTAAGAAAATCGAAACTCAAGGAGCCTTTATATATGGTCATGATCTATCGAAAACATAAATGAGTTTTACGGAAAATATCCTGGGTTCGATGCTAGGTCGGGGCAAAAATCGGCCGTTTAAAATGCGTTGTGGCGATTTTGAAGATTTTTTTTGGATCCTTTCCCGATATCATGGAAACATGAAACTCGGCACGTGGATGGATATCATAAATATATTTTATAATCAAATTTTACATGTTCGCTGATGGTCCTTGGTTCGATCCCAGAGGGCCATTTGCACTTCTCAATGCATTTCTTACGGAGAAAACGGAAACAAAATTTAGGTACTTCCCGACATGCTATCGACTTCAAACTTTGCATGATACAAGAGAAAGCCTTTACAAATCAAACTGTGCATTCACAGATTACATTATGTCCTGGGTTCGACACCAGGTGTCTCTGCAATCAGAAGTTGATCCGATTTTAGGAAATAATTTGAAACCTTTCCCAATCATATAGAAACTTGCAATTCGGCAAATAGATAGAGATCTTAAATAACTTTCAGAACCATCTTTTTGATTTCCAAGATCGTCCTTGGTTCGAATCCAGAGAGCCATTTAAATTCGTGAAAATTAGGACGTCATTTGAGGCAGTTGTAGCCGATATTTCTGCTTGAATTTTCACACATAGTTAGAGATGGTGACATTCTATTGTGCTGCGTAGTAAGTTCACAGTAAAGACCCGGGTTCGACGCCAGACGATGGAATTTCAGCGTATTTTAAGAAAAATTTCAATCCATTTTTTTCTTATGATGGCCGTCCCGATATGATGCCGACATGAAAATAGTGATGCCGATCTGCTTGCAGTATGCAAGCAACATTTTACTCGTATACCTATATAGATAGATAGGATACAAATTCACAGCCTAAACTACAAGCGTCATTGATCTGAAATTTTTATGACATATTGGCCATAACGTGAAACTCCCAGGAAAAAAGCGACTTTGATCCTCAGTGTCATGGGTTCGATTCCAGAGGGCCCCAAAGTCCCGATTTTTCCCGTTTAAATGCATTGCTTTGATTTTCCGGAATTTTTAAAAAATACTTTCCGTATAGGTAGAGACTCGAAACTCAAGGAGCCTTTATATATTGTCATGATCTATCGAAAGAAGAAATGAGTTTTACGGAAAATATCCTGGGTTCGATGCTAGGTCGAGGCAAAAATCGGCCGTTTAAAATGTATTGTGGCGATTTTTAAGATTTTTTTTGGACCCCTTCCCGATGGCATGGAAACTTGAAATTCGGAATGGAGTTGGAGATTATAAATATATTTCATAATCAAATTTAACATATTCGCTGATGGTCCTTGGTTTGATCCCAGGGCGCCATTTACATTTCTCAATGCATTTCTTATGGAGATAACGGAAACAAATTTTAGGTACTTCCCGGCATGCTATCGACTTAAAACTTAGCGTGATAGAAGAACCAGTCTTAGCAAATCAAACTATGCATTCATAGCTATCAATGTGTCCTGGGTTTGACACCAGGTGTCTCTGCAATCAGAAGTTGATCCGATTTTTAGGAATTATTTTGAAACCTTTCCCAATAATATAGAAACTTGAAATTTGGCATATGGATTGAGATCATTAATAAATTTCAGAAACATTTTTTAAATTTCCAAGATCGTCCTTGGTTCGAGTCCCGAGAGCCATTTACATTCGTGAACATTAGAGCGTCTTTTGAGGCAGTTGCAGGCAATATTTCTGCTTGAATTTTCACACGTATTTAGAGAAGATGATCTTCTAATGTGCTGCATAGTAATTTCACCAAAAAGACACGGGTTCGATGCCAGACGATTAAATTGAAGCGAATTTTAAGTATATTTTGAATCCTTTTTTTCCTTTCCGGGACCGTCCCGATATAATGCCGTTATGAAATTAGTGTTGTCGATCTGCTTGCAGTATGCAAGCTACATTTTACTCGTATATATGAATGAATCCGGAGAAGCATCTATATATAATAGATATATATAGAGAGGATACAAACTCACAGGCCAAACCACAAGCGTCATTGACTTGAAATTTCTACGACATATTGGCCATAGAGTGTAACCGCCAGAAAAATTGCAATTTTGCACCTCAGTGTCATGGGTTCGATTCCAGAGGGCCCCAAATTCTCGATTTTTCCCGTTTAAATGCATTGCTTAGATTTTCGGTAATTTTTAAAAAATACTTTCCGTATAGGTAGTGAATCGAAAATCTAGGAGCCTTTATATATGGTCATGATCTATCGAAAACATAAATGAGTTTTACGGAAAATATCCTGGGTTCGATGCTAGGTCGAGGCAAAAATCGGCCGTTTAAAATGTACTGTGGCGATTTTTAAGATTTTTTTTGGACCCCTTCCCGATGGCATGGAAACTTGAAAATCGGCATGGAGTTGGAGATTATAAATATATTTCATTATCAAATTTAACACATTCGCTGATGGTCCTTGGTTCGATCCCAGGTTTCCATTTACATTTCTCAATGCGTTTCTTATGGAGATAACGGAAACAAATTTCAGGTACTTCCCGGCATGCTATCGACTTAAAACTTAGCGTGATAGAAGAACCAGTCTTAACAAATCAAACTATGCATTCATAGCTATCAATGTGTCCTGGGTTCGACACCAGGTGTCTCTGAAATCAGAAGTTAATCCGATTTTTAGGAATTATTTTGAGACCTTTCCCAATAATATAGAAACTTGAAATTAAAACATATGGATTGAGATTATTAATAAATTTCAGAAAATATTTTTTTAAATTTCCAAGATCGTCCTTGGTTCGAGTCCCTAGGGCCATTTACATTCGTGAACATTAGAGCGTCTTTTGAGGCAGTTGTAGCCAATATTTCTGCTTGAATTTTCACACATAGTTAGAGATGGTGATCTTCTATTGTGCTACATAGTAAGTTCACCAGTAAGATCCGGGTTCGATGCCAGACGATGAAATTTCAGCGAATTTTAAGAAAAATTTCAATCCTTTTTTTTTCTTTTGAGCACATTCCCGATATGATGCCGATATGAAATTAGTATTGCCGATCTGCTTGCAGTATGCAAGCTACATTTTACTCGTTATATATAGATGCTTCTCCGGATTCATTCATGATATACCCAGATACCCAGATACCCAGATAGGATACTAATTCACAGGCTAAACTACTGGCGTCATTGACTCGAAATTTTTACCACGTATTGGCCATAACGTGAAACCCCCAGGAAAAAAGCGACTTTGATCCTCAGTGTCATAGGTTCGATTCCAGAGGGGCCCAAAGTCCCGATTTTTCCCGTTTAAATGCATTACCGTGATTTTCGGGAATAAAAAAAAATACTTTCCGGATAGGTAGAGAAATAAAACTCAAGGAGCCTATATATATGGTAATGATCTATCGAAATCATAAATGAGTTTTACGGAAAATATCCTAAGTTCGATGCTAGGTCGAGGCAAAAATCGGCCGTTTAAAAAGCATTGTGGCGATTTTTATGATTTTTTTTGGACCCTTTCCCGATGGCATGGATACTTGAAATTCGGCATGAGGTTGGAGATCATAAATTTATTTCATAATCAAATTTTTTGTATTCGCTCATGGTCCTTGGTTCGATCCCAGAGGGCCATTTACATTCCTCAATGCATTTCTTATGGAGATAACGGAGACAAATTTTAGGTACTTCCCGGCATGATATCGATTTCAAACTTTGCACAAAATAAGATCAAGTCCTTTAAAATCATACTGTGCATTCACAGCGTAAATATATTTCCTGGGTTCGACACCAGGCGTCTCTTATATCAGTAGTTGATCCGATTTTTAATAATTATTTTGAGCCCTATCCCAATAATATAGAAACTTGAAATTCGGCAAATAGATAGAGATCATAATTAACTTTCATGAACATGTTTTAGATTTCCAAGATCGTCCTTGGTTCGAATCCAGAGCGCCATTTACATTCCTGAAAAGTAGAACGTCGTTTGAGGCAGTTGTAGCCAATATTTCTGCTTGAATTTTCACACATAGTAAGAGATGGTGATTTTCTGTTGTGCTACATAGTAAGCTTACCAGGAAGACCCGGGTTCGATGCCAGACAATTAAATTGCAGCGAATTTTAAGAATATTTTCAATACCTTTTTTTTTTCTTTTGAGGGCCGTCCCGATATGATGCCGACATGAAATTCTATATTTTCGGGAATTTTTAAAAAATACTTCGTTAATACGTAGAGAATTCAAACTGAAGGAGCCGATAGATATGGTCAGAATCTATTGATAACAGAAATGACTTTAACGGAAAATATCCTAGGTTCGATGCTAGGACGATGCAAAAATCGGCCGTTTAAAATACATTGAGGTAGATATTCATTATTTTTTTTCATGCACTTTTCGAAATGATAGGAAGTTCGTGCTCAGCTAAGTGATGTATATTAAGAATTAGTTTAAGAAAAAAATTTAGATAAGACCGTAGTGCTCCTGGGTTCGATTCCGGGGCACATTAAAATTTCTCTCATAAGGAATATATGGGAAAAGTAGGACGTCGTTTGAGGCAGTTAAAGCCAATATTTCTGCCTGTATTTTAGCACATAGTTATAGGTGGTGATCTTCTGTTGTACTACATAGGCAGAATCACCATAAAGACCCGGGTTCGTTGCCGGGTGGTAAATATATCTGCCATATAAAACACATTGGGATGGTTTTTTATTATTTATTTTATGCACTTATCGAAATAATAGGGTTTTCTTGCTTAGATGGAGGATGTATATTAAGACTCGGTGCAAGAAAAAAAATTAGATATGACCATGCTGTTCCTGGGTTCGAAGCCAGAGCACATTATAATTTCTCTCATAAGGAATAAATGGGAAAAGTAGGACGTCGTTAGACACAGTTGCAGCCTATATTTCTGCTTGAATTTCCACACATAGTTGAAGATGGCGATCTTCTGTTGTGATACATAGAAAGTATTGCCAGGAAGACCCGGGTTCGATCCCAAAAAAAATTAGATAAGACCATGCTGTTCCTGGGTTCGATGCAGGAGCACGGTATAATTTCTCACAAGGAATATAAGGTAGAAGAAGGACGTCGTTTCAGGCAGTTGTAGCCAATATTTCAGCTTGAATTTTGACACTTAGTTAAAGACGTTGATATTCTATTGTTTTGCATAGTAACTATCACCAGGAAGACCCGGGTTCGATGCCAGACGATTAAATTGCAGCGAATTTTAAGAATATTTTCAATACCTTTTTTTTTCTTTTGAGGGCCGTCCCGATATGATGCCGACATGAAATTATTGTTGTCGATCTGCTTGCAGTATGCAAGCTACATTTTACTCGTATATAGATGCTTCTCCGGATTCATTCATGTATATACCTAGATAGATAGATAGATAGGATACTAATTCACAGCCTAAACCACAAGCGTCATTGGCTTGAAATTTTTACGACGTATTGGCCATAACGTGTAACCGCCAGAAAAATTGCGATTTTGATCCTCAGTGTCATAGGTTCGATTCCAGAGGGCCCCAAAGTCGCGATTTTCTCCATAAGAATACATGGCGGGGATTTTCGAAAATTTTTTTGAGGCACTTCCCGGAAAAGTAGAGAGTTGAAATTCAAGGGATCGCTAGAAGCCGTGCAAATCCAACGTTAATCAGAAAGACATCGCCGAATATGGTCCATGGTTCGATGCTAGGTCGGGGCAAAAATCGGCCGTTTAAAATGCATTGTGGCGATTTTTAAGATTTTTTTTGGACCCTTTCCTGATGGCATGGAAACTTGAAATTCGGTATGGAGTTGGAGATCAATAATAAATTTCAGGATCAAATTTTACATATTCGCTAATGGTCCTTGGTTCGATCCCAGAGGGCCATTTAAATTCCTCAATGCATTTCTTACGGAGATAACGGAAACAAATTATAGGTACTTCCCGGCAAGATAAAGACTTCTAACTTAGCTATAAGAAAGATTAAGTGTATACAAATCAAATTGTGTATTCCCAGCTGTCAATGTGTCCTGGGTTCGACACCAGGCGTCTCTACAATCAGAAACTGATCCGATTTTCAATAATTATTTTGAACCCTTTTCCAAAAATATAGAAACTTGAAATTCGGCATGTAGATAGAGATCATAAATAACTTTCAGAAACATTTTTTAGATTTCCAAGATCGTCCTTGGTTCGAATCCAGAGAGCCATTTAAATTCGTGAAAATTAGAACGTATTTGAGGCAGTTGTAGCCCATATTTCTGCTTGAATTTTCACACATAGTTAGAGATGGCGATGTTCTATTGTGCTGCATAATAAGTTCAACAGTAAAGACCCGGGTTCGATGCCAGACGATGGAATTTCAGCGAATTTTAAGAAAAATTTCAATCCATTTTTTTCTTTTGATGGCCGTCCCGATATGATGCCGACATGAAAATAGTGTTGTCGATCTGCTTGCAGTATGCAAGCAACATTTTACTCGTAACTTATAGGTATATCCGGAGAAGCGTCTATATATAATTGACGAGTAAATTGTAGTTTGCATACTGCAAGCAGATCAATAACACCAATTTCATTTCAACACCACCTTCATATCGGCATCATATCGGGACAGTTCTCAAAAGAAAAAAAAAGCATTGAAAATATTCTTAAAATTCACTGCAATTTAATCGTCTGGCATCGAACCCAAGCCTTCCTGGTGAACTTACTATGCAGTACTACAGAAGATCACTATCTCTAACTATGTGTGAAAATTCAAGCAGAAATATAGGCTGCAACTGCCTGAATGGACGTTCTACTTTTTTATTATATTCCTTATGTGAGAAATGTTAATGTGCTCTGGCATCGAACCCAGGACCAGCATGGTCTTATCTAATTTTTTTTCTTAAACTGAGTCTTAATATAAATCTTCTATCTAAGCAAGAACTTCCTATTATTTCAATAAGTGCATCAAAATAAATAATGAAAACTAACTCAATGTATTTTGAATGGGGGATATATTTACTGCCTGGCTTCGAACCCGGGTCTGTCTGGTAATACTTTCTATGCAGCACTAAGAATATAACCTTCTGTAACCATGTGTGAAAATTCAAGCTGAAAAATTGGCTGCAACTGCCTCAAACGACATCCTACTTTTCCCATATATTCCTTATGAGAGAAATTTTAATGTGCTCTGGCATCGAACTCAGGAACAGTATCAAATACTATTTATGTATTTAAATATTTTCTTAAACCGAGTCTTAATATACATCATCTAGCAAAGCAAAAAGTTCCTATCATTTAGTTAAGTGAATTTAAATAAATAATTAGAAAATACCTCAATGTGTTTAAATGACAGATTTTTGCATCGTCCTTGCATCGAACCCAGGATAATTTCTGTAAAAGTCATTAATGTTTTTGATAGATAATGACTATATCTATAGGCTCCTTTAGTTTAAATTCTCTAACTATCTGGGAAGTATTTTTTTAATTGCCGAAATTCAAAGCAATGCATTCAAATGGGAAAAATGGAGACTTTGAGGCCTTCTGGAATCGAACCCATGACACTGAGGTTCAAAATCACAATTTTTCTGTTGGTTGCACGTTACAGCCAATACGCCATAAAAATTTCAAGTCAATGACGCTTGTAGTTTAGCCTGTGAATTTGTGTCCTCTCTATCTATCTATCTATCTACATGAATGAATCCGGTGAAGCGTCTATATATAATAGAAATAAAATTCAATGAATTTTCAGGATATATTTTTAAGCTTATCACGCTGGTGCATTTAACAATTGGAAAATATTAAATAAAGCTTTTCTTAAATTATATATTCAATTATTGTTTTCACTTTGTAAGAATTGCCTAGGTATAATTTAACAAAGAACAACTTTATTGTGCAAACCCGGAGCTAAGAATTACTATCTGATTCATTAACTTTTCCACAATAAATACAGTATTAAATATTTAGCTTTTGTAATTAGTTGAAGTTTTTTTCTGAGCTAAAGTGAGCCAAAAGATATAGAAAATGAAGATTTTTGCAAAAAAACTGAAATTAAATGATGGCAAGAAAAAGTAAACTTAGGATTGGTAAATTTTATGGCAAAAAGAGATACCCTGGTGCTATTTATCAATTGATGATTGACAGGTTAGATGGAAGAGGAGACTTTTTAGTCTCAATCTCGCCTAATAAAGACCCTAATAATAATAATAATGATATGATTAAAATCTTCATTAGGTGTCTCTGTACATACAAGGCATGATAATTGATGCTTGGCAATGTTTGAGCCCATATGCATTTTTAAACGCTTTATAGGCGGTAACGCTGATGCAGGATAGGTAACAGGGATAATTTCAACACATATGGTCACAATTAACGCAGACAGGTTATTTTATTGGGAGCAAAAGGTAATGGGGAATGCAGATTAAGCAACAGTGAGGCATTAGGGTAACAGGTAAGGGTAGGGGAAGACATGGGGATAAAATAAATCATTTCAGATGGCAGAAGGTGCTGCTTGGCTGAAAAGAAAGGTGAAGTTACGTGTTATTGTATGTACCTCCAGTAGTGTAATTGGTGTTGTGAAAAATGTCATATTGTGTCAGTGTGAAATGTAACGATGAAGAGAGTGTTTGTGTTGTTGTGGTGAAGATTACCATTTACGTTTGACTTTCTTTTTATAAGGAATGAATTTTAATTATGTTACAACCATTCTTGGTTGTCTTATTCTTTTCTTTTATCGGTGTTCCTTAGGGGAATAGTTCCAAATGTTTTGGAGGAGAGGATTTTCTAGGTTTGATAATTTTAGTTCAAATTTTTCAACCATTTCAACCAACCATTCAACACAAAATTACTGACAGTGGTTAGCTGATGGTAGCTTTTGATTTCTTTAAGAGGCACTTTCAGAAAGTAGGTGACCTTCATGGGATGTGGTTTTTTGTTTGGGTTTGAGGGTTGGCAGCACTGAGAGGAAGAGGGGGCTCAACTGACAGGAGCAGGGTAGTATATAAACTCACGTTGCAGCGCCCAGTTGCATGATAGATAAGAAGAAAGGAAGAGAAGCAAAAAAGAAACAAAGATGAGTAGAGAAGTTAAGAAGAAATGAAGTTGAGACGACTAGATGAAGATTGATGATATGAGTAGAAAATTGAAGAAAATAGGAAAATTGTCAAAATTCGCAAAAACATCGCAGATCGACTGTTTTCAAACGCTGCTACTGACTCCAAGAGAAGAAAAGGAGATTGAAGCAAAGAAGAGAAGCAAAGAAGAAACGAAGATGAGTAGACAAGACTAAAAACAATGAAGTTGGGACAAAAAATGATAATAGAAGGATGAGAAGAAAATTAAGGAAAATTGTAAAAATCATGCAAATGTTAAAAATTCGTGGCCCTAGCCGGGTTTTTTGGACTCTAATATTCTACGTACAATTGATCAAAAAATGAGATAACTATTATTTTTCAAGAAAGAATAATTCAGCGGATAAAGTCTTTCAGGACCAGGCGCCGTTAAATCAGTATTCCTTTTAGAAGAGAACAAGAGTTGAGTTGAGTCCAGTTGCACGATAGATAAGAAATCTTGCCAAGTGTGATTTGCTTCCTACTCACAGAAGGAATTACACCCACGGAAATATTTTCACTAATCAAAAAGGTTTACAGCAATGCTGTTATGAACAGAACGAATGTGTTTGAGCGGTATATGAAGTTTAGTGGAGGCAGAACAAATATTCATGATAAACAAAGACTTTCAATTTAGACTGATGAATTGGTGCAAAAAATTGAGGAAACTGTGAAGACCGCTGATGGCAATGGACAAAATTTCTGCGCTGTTTCCACAAATGAGATGAGAAAATAGCAGAAATGCTGGGATACTGGAAGCTATGAACAAAATAGGTCCCAAAACGGCTGACACAGCAGTACAAGAAAAATTGAGTCAATAGCGCCTGCGAGTTCCTTGAGCAACTTGAATTGGAAGGTGAGGATTTTTTGAGCTTTTTGTGACTTGAAATGATTCGTAGGTGGCTCATTATGAGACAAAACACATCATAGAGGTGTTACACCAATTCCCCATCTGCAAAATAATTCAAAACTTAAATTTTGGTCCAAAAAAATCGTAGCCTCAGCGTTTTGGGACCCTACCCTTAGTGTATTGAGAGCCCTTAAAAAAAATCGAAATGGTTATTCATAGAGGTGTTTGAAATTGTTTTTTATTTTTTCTGAAATTTGTTGATTTGAAAAATAAATAGTGGTATTGTGTGTTTTTATTACATTTCCCAAATTTGGTGTTACTAATTTTCACAGTCTCATTTAAGCAAAGGAATAATATTAGGCACACTTTAGCATAAACATTAACAGCATTGGAAATATTATTAACTGTAAATTTTACAAAATATTAAATTGAATTTATTTAAAACTGTGCTGTTTACACCTAAGGAAAATGCTTTCCCAGCTGTGGATCAACGAAACATGATATTTTCATTAAAAACATACAGACACGATAAATGTTAGGACAAACAAAACATCTTTCTTCGTTTTTGAGTGAGATTTTGTGAATTAATTGCAAAAGATCGAAGCTGAATTCCAGTAAACAAAGTTGTGATCAAAAATATGACAAAAAATACGTAAATAACACAATTATATATTGTACATTTATTTGAGTCATACCAAAATTACATTTCCCCCTCTTACAAACGATGAATGAAGCGAATATCACCAAAATCTGTTCTGCTTATTAAAAGTGTTGCAATTAGCGTTGTTTTGCTAAATCGGCCAAAATTCGCGTTGTTTGTAGGTTTTATCGCTTATTTCGATTAACAAACACCTCTAGTTATTCAAAACAAAAGGAGGAGAACGCTGACAAGAGGGGAGTGCATGACAATGACTCCTCACACAGCCACTCATTTGGTTGGGATGTTTTGAACCATCCCTGTATTCCACTGGCACCTTCTCGAAGGCACACATGGATGGAATTAAATTTCCAACCGACGGTCAGCTGCAGCAAGAGGTTCTGAAGTGGGGCATGAAGAAGCTTGTGCTCACAAAATGCATTGAAGGATTATGTGGAAAATTAGGCAACTAGTGTATCAACAACATCCTATTTTTTCTAATGCTCTTTGATTCATTACAACAATAATTGTGTATCTTATTGCTATCATTTCCTACTTTATATTATGAAATATCGTACGATTTCCTTGAACTGTTTTACGCTATTTTGTGACATTTCACCTTCTATAGCTTTATTCTTCCATGATTCACTACATGCTAATCAATTGTACCTAATGGATTATTTTTTATTTTCCATTTATGCTAATATTTTTGTTCCATTCAACACAATGTCCATACTAATAGTAAAATGTGTGAGGGCTAATTCCTGTAATAAAGTAAACTATTATCATTATTAATATTAAGTATAAAGAGATTGTCCTCATATTTAGTCATTAGAAGTTGTCAAATTTCATCGTCAGGTCTTGAATATATCATTTAGCAATTAGAATACAAGTCAAATTTGTTATGGCAAGATATTTCAGGTTTATGATATTAATATTTTATATAATTAAATCTATATAAATTTAATCTCTCATTATAGCTTCATTTAATGGGACAATATACCGTAAATTAAACACTTCTGCAGAAATCCCACTCAATCTTATAAATTGTTGCCGAAATCTGTTGATCAATATGAATTAACGTCAAAGTGTTACAGAGAAAATAAAGGGCAAAAATTTATAAATAGAACCTTGCAGATTGGACAAAACATTAAGCAAAATAAAAAACAGAAAATTTACTGTAATTAACTGAAAAATTGAGCACACAAATTTTTTTATGATGCTAAATGTGTGTGTAAAACAACTTGTGTTTCTACAATACGGCCATTACTACATAACACTTATTCTCAAAAAGATTTACTCGAGATTATGTCGAGATTCTTTCTAGATAGATATTAATACCCTGCGCCTTTTGGGGTGTGGCAGGGAGAATACACACCAGTTGATCTTAACTACTTCTTTACTTGGTTATTGTGGAGTATTGTTCGTGAAGAGAGTGGATTTTTAAAAAGACTCATCCTAGCATCTATTTCTCTTATGTTCACTATCGGATTGGTAACAGGGGGTTGCGCGATACCAGTTGTATCTTCCGCAAATGTAGTTTCCCTGAATTTATAAGCAATCCTTTCAGTTGCACTCTCCAAACCAAGGATTTCACCGATCTTATCCTGATTTGGAAATTTTATGTTTTCCAACCAGGTTGTGTCATTGAAAATATTTTCCTGTTCACTCTAATTCATCATATGCGCGTCATCTTAACAAGAATAGAAGTAGAGTAGAGGATCATTTATCCAAACTTTTAGGGACGGAGGTCGGTTCGCATAAAGGATATGTTTGGATAATAAGTATTTCAACATGAATGAAAAAAAGGAACTGAAAAAAAGGCCTTGACGGGTTACAGTACGAAATAAGTGATGAGAATGCACAAAAATATTATTGAAAACTTTCATTTAAAGAAAACTATAGATGACTGTCCCCGTAAGGTTTTTCTTTCCGAATTGACTACCCTTGAGTGAGATTCTGCAACAAATTGAAGAATTTTATATCATTTATAGTTTTCCTACTAATATTGCATTCCTGCTGAAGATTGGATGAAATGACACCACGGTGTAGTTAATTTAATGTCCACTTTTTGCTGTAACAACGGCACCTGCTTTTTTCTCTTGACGTTCCCACCGCTTGAACTAGCTACTAGACACGTTTTCTTATTATTTCCATCTATTTAGAAGGTTAATTAATATAGTATAAATACTTACTCCCTCACACCTTCAAAAAACACGCATAGCGGTGGCGTTCAAAATTACTGTTTATCTATCGTGAAATGTTCGTAGTTTGTATGTGTTGTTGTTTAGAAGTTCGGATAAATGATCCTCTACTGTAGTAGGTTTTATGGTCGTTATCTTGATTGGAACTTAAGTCATCGCTTTTTATTTCAAAGAAAGGAATTTATTCTGATGAAACCCCATCTAGGTCTGATGGGTAGACAGGAAAACGGCAGTGGTGAATAAAACAACGCCAAATATCAGTATATCACTTTATTTCCATAGTGAAAAAGGTAAAGTTAAAAGATTAAAAGACGAGGGTACAATATTTTAAAATCATCATAGCCATACACAACACGCAATCAAACAAACGCGTCAACCCTTTTTTATACACAGATTGAAATTCTCCTTTTTGAATCTAATTACCCTGTGGTCCATGGCAAATAAGTGACAGCTTTCCCACCGGATATTGTATCGTTTGCGGCGAGCACTTACGTTACGAAGAAAACATGATTCAATTCGAAAACTGCGTACTTTGAAAAATTACCAGCAAATGCCAAATCAAACCTCCTTCTTCTGACGCTCAGCCAACACATAACAGCTACATATATACACTCGTACATATGCGTATCTTTGAATACTGGAAATAAAACAGCCGCAACGCATCAAAGACTGGGTATGCCTTAAACTTGCAAACAGCACCATTTTTGCAAACGTTTATAGCTACCGAAAAACTCCAAACCACCAGCTGTCACTCGTGGAAAAAAATCAGCTACACAATCCAAACAACTTCTATAAATATATTTTTAAAAATTCGCCTTGCGCTCTCTGCTACCTCGGCAACAAAACAAACTTCTGCGCATGGTTATAAAAATTAAAAAATAAAATAATACGGTATTCCTTGGAACAGATTACAGATATCTTGTCTAAAGATAACTCGATCTAACGCCTAACTACCAATGTACTTAACTACGTAAAGTTTCGTTGCGCACAAGCGCAAACGAATCTAATGCTTTAAGGATTTTAGAACTCAGACGATGCGAAAGCAAGCAATGCAGCAGAAATCTCTCGGGTTTGCTCTCTAGGACGCAAAAAAACAAATCGGGAAATGCGCAAAACCACGAACTGGAATTTCTGCCGGTTCACTTTTGAAATAATCGTTTGTGAAATTTAATGGATAAAGCTGCCATCATCGTAGTTAGCCATCTAACGTCAAATTTCGTCATCAGCTCTTCAACATTTTCCTAACAATTAGAATAAGAATCCTGTTCAAGTCAAGACAATATTTCTATAATAATTGTTCTATGAATGTAATGGATAAAGCTTTTGTCTTCGTATTTAGTCATCGAATGTCAAATTTCATTATCAGCTCTTATATATTTTCCTAAAATAATAATACAAGTCGCATTTGTTATGTCCACATAATATTTCATAATATTCATATTGAAAATTATTAAATTCGTTCAAATTTAATACTCTATTTATCATAATATTGATTACCCTCAATAGATCATGAGCATGAAATCACATACGATAGCGTAAATTAATTTTGTGAATGGATGTTTACATAATGCAAAAACTTAAAATGAAAACAACGTGGAAAAGAAATTGGAAGACCAAATGACACAAAGTCAATGGCTGTTTTGCACTGATAAGGCAAACAACAAAATGACATTCCGAAAACAATTCTTCCCAACGACTTAAGAAACTAGTAGCTCTTACAAAAAACGCACACTGAGATTGCTTTCATCCAGACACGTACAATTTCCAGTCGGAATGCGCGAGAGAGAGCCAACCTTGCTGCAAAGCCCGTCAAAAGGAAAAACATTGGACAGATATTTACACAAAACAACAAAGGAATATTGGGACATCGAAAAATACAATATGAAATGGCACGCGCCCCGAGGGTGTGTGCCTCAAATGCAAATGTTTTGGGACATTTAAATGCGTCTCAGAGATCGGTGTCGTACCAGGCAGCCACCTGGTTGTTGTCCTGGGGTGGTTGTGGCGTCAGGTGCTGGCCGTCCGTGTACATTGGGGATGGGGGAGGCAATGAGGGGTGGGTGAGGAAGGGGGGAGAAGGCGACACTTCCATTTGGTCGAAGGATGGCGATGCGACGTTGGCACCATTGCCTATCTCCAGTCCTAGCATCGAATCTATTGGTACCTGTTCATAGCCTGAAAGGAAAGCACCGAATCAGTAAATGTTGTACTGTTAATCAGTAAAACCAGTATCCACTTCATCTGATTACACTTGATAGAGTTACCAGGTGTAGAAGTACGAAACTGGAATTGTTTGTAAAAATTGCACGTCTTTTATTTGAAAATTATAAAAAATATTTTATTAAAATAGTCTCCATTGTAATTTATGCATTTTTCCGACCTCTCCGGCAGGTTATGAATGCCACGCCAAAATCACCACTTTTAATTTTTATAAACCTCTCGAAGCACTGAGTTTTGCCAAGAGCATGTTCACTGTATGCTTCGACAAGCATTCCATACGATTCTGCAGCAGTTTTCTTCAATTGATAGCAGAAAACAATGCAAATCATAGTTCGTAGGCACACAACTCAAAATGTTATAGAAAAATACACCAGTGTATGAAACTTGGGTTATTGCGAGTTGACAAACTTTGTTAGAGGGAGAAGATGGCACTGCAGAAGCGGTCTTTAAACTGATAGCGAGCACCATCTATAGTCTATATAATTATCGCTTTATAATGTAATTTTCCATGATAAATTCCCAATAATACATACTGATAATTGTACAAACTCATTGCAAAACTTGTATCTTCTATAATTTTTATTGTATATGCTATAGAAAAATCTGACGGAACTGTTGGAGGGGATAATGGGCCAAACTCAAATTGTAGAGATTCTAAATGGGTACCAAATAATTAATTTTAATATTTATGGGATATATTCATCTAACCATTCCCTTTTGGAAAATGTTTACTTACAACCTCTCCCATATACATCCATTTTCTTTAAAGCAAAAATAAAAAGGCGATCATTGAGTCTTCATATATTTCAAAATGTGTTTATTTGAATCAATTGAAGTTAAGAAATAATTATTGAAGAAGAATTTGGCAGTTGTCAAACTGGCCATCTATTAAATATGGTTAATTATTTAACAGATCAGCAAGAAGAGGACATGTTATGAATAGCAGGTGTTCAAACCTGAAAATACCACTGATCGTGCAGAAATAGCTAAAATCCGCCCAATGTTCAATTTCAAACTACATGTGAACTGGTGATTCTGAATTCGTTGGGAAAGAAAAACGAAGAGCACCCTAACGTGAGAAACTAAATTAGGATTTAATTTCAAAAATAAGGTCTCCAAACATTTTTGAAATAGTTTGACATGATAAACAAACAGGTAAGATGTGGCTGGAGGGCCGACGTTTCGAGGACCAACTCGGTCCCCGTCTTCAGGGCTGAAGTGCAGAGGAGTCAATTCCGAGGGTTTATGTACCTAATGGTTTACCACCTTTCACTTTTTTTCCTCCAATCAGCTAAGGGGTAGGGGTAAGCTTAGTTTGTGATTGGAGTGAGTGGGGCGGGGTACATTTCATACCTCCCCCTCCTTGTTCCTTATTGGCAGCTGGTGAGCCAATGGGATTATTCTTGGCTAGTCTACTCGAGATGACAGAGTCCCACGTCTTGCTCATTGTAAAGCCATCGTCCCTGTTAATGTTAATGTGGGACTACGTCATCTCGAGTAGGCTAGCCAAGAATAATCCCATTGGCTCACCAGCTGCCAATAAGGAACAAGGAGGGGGAGGTATGAAATGTACCCCGCCCCACTCACTCCAATCACAAACTAAGCTTACCCCTACCCCTTAGCTGATTAATGAAAATAAAGACCACACATTTAAACAGTGGAAACTTAAAAAAGTAACAGAGAATGACAAAAATTATTAATATACCCAAAAGAAACAAATTAAGAAGACAAATGGAGTAAAAAAACAAAGATGAAAACCTTATAAATCAGCCAGAGCTCAATCTATAGCAAGGGAGTGAGCAATAGACGCATTGCATTGCATTGTTTACCATGTAAACAAACCCATAGTTACGAACTATATTGTTATTGTGAAGAGCAATCAATGACGGCACAAAACCATTACAATTAAATAATTATTTTGAAATAAATACGCATGTTTCAAATTCGAAATCAACTTCTAAATAAAACTTTGAAGAAATATAGTAATCATGTTGTACATGATGATTCCAAGAGTTGCCTCCTGCAAGTCAAACATACAAATGTGGCATATGTGCAGAATATCAGAAATAACCACTCATTATAATGGGTCCTTTTTGCTGCGAGACAGACAACAGCCAAAAAACACTCACTCCTGTTATAATAGACTTCTACAGTGGTTGAAAACCTGGTTGTATGATATGACAAGTGCCTTATTAGCGGAAATGATGCTTTAACTCTCTGTCAGTCTTGCTGTTGTATTCTGTACAACACAGACGGTTTTTTGGGTTCCATTTCTACCTGGGTGGTCTGTTGAACCTCATGCCTGGGTCTAGTCCTCTATCGCACTTACCATTAACTTATAAAGGGGTCAAAAGCTCCTTCTTAGTCTTAAACAGACTGCGAAAGCGAGTAAATCTGTGAAGTGACGACTGTTTTAGCACAAACAATGTGCGACCGCTTGGGCAAGTTTTTCGTTGGCGAACTCTATTTCTGCTTATTATAACATTTACATAGAATTTTTCACTTATTTCGTCTTAAACTTTATTATACGCATTTCAATTTTGGAACTGATAAACATCTAGCATTTGAGGTACCCTCTGAACGCATGAAAATAAATAAAGGCGATTAAAAATATTTTTTACTAAAAGTTGTATACTTCTTAAATTATATTATTACCTAAAGTTTAGTACTCAGAAATAATAATTAGTTCAATTAATTTTACAATTTTGGCCAAAAAACGATCTGTTGTATTCTTTTGAAATACAATGTGCAACTGTTAGTGTTATGAACATACGCGCTACTGATGAAATGTAAAAATCCGTGGGTTAAAGCCTGCCTTAGTTTGGTTAGTATGAACAATACGCTACGACTAGCATTGCAAGTCATTCTTACCTTGCTGCTGATATCCTCCTCTGCCAGTCGGGGCATAAATCCCGTCAGGTGCTAGCATATCCTGTCGACATTCACAAAGGAAAAGAGCTACGTTGAAATCAAAACATAACGCACATGCAAAATCATAAAGTAATCAAATAAAATATCAACCACATCAAAATCAAAGTGCTTATCTCCGAAATAATGACAACTTTCCATGCTGCCGAATGAGAAACAACAATGGAATAGAGAATAAAGTTTGACAAAATGAAACTCTGCTTCTTAAACAGATGATAAAAATGAGAAAATGATTAAAAAATAAAAATGCTGGGTAAAAAAGGATACTAACTAGCATTCAAAATAAAGGTGGTTTGCAGCTATGCGCTATTGAAAATATATTGCTTTGACAATGTTGTACACTATGAAACCATGCTGTGAACAGAATACTGAGAGTAGTTCTCATAGACCATTGACGGGATTCCTAAACTATGTTTTGCAGAACACCAGTTTTTCACTTAACCTGAATAGGTGTTTAATTAAGATAGTTTTCAAGAGCAGTATGAGAGTCGTCGACAGACAATGTGCACAGCATGGTTGTGAATCTAACAAGGAGATGATGTTAGATGGATGTAAGAAATGGCAATGAGACCTTTTATACCACAAAGTCGACAATGAGATAGTAATAATTCAATCTAGATTGGCGTTCGATGAGTTGCGTAAAGTGGAGACGAAATTAAATCGGAAGTACAAACATAGCGATGATGAAACTCCAAGCTGTGATGCTCATGTTAATTATGCTTTAGATATACTTTTCAGATGCTTGATTAAATAAAACTGCAAGGGCATGCTTAAAAGTTAGTCCAAGGCTCGAGATAAGATGAGGATTTCATCAAATAAATAAAAAATTAGTTTCTTTTTTCACTAATGCTGTTAATACCCCATCCTCAAATATAAACAATCCATCCTGTTCATTATAGTACAGTGCAGTTTAGTACAATTAACACTGTCCTATGAATGCCTTGCGAAGGTAATTACTTTATCCTGTTATTCAGTTTGTATGGATTCATTATCGATCTTCCAGAACATCCGTACTCGAAATGAAACGAACATTCATCAATGATAAATCTGTGAACATTTATTAAAAGTCAATTAAACTAGCTAGCAATAAAATGAATGACATTTCTTTTGAAAGCCAAATTTTTTAAACTTAAACTACGTAGGTACGTTAACTATTGAGATATAAATAAGAAAACCAGTCATCACGAAAAGCCACACTCCAGAGAGCCGCAAGAGGCTCGCGAGCAGTGGTTTGCCACACACTTGTAAAAGGATCCACGGAAACATCGACACAAATGAACCGGAGAACGGCTAACTTGAGCAGGAGCCATTCAGCTTTGAGCGGTGTTCTTATTGGGCTAAGAAAAGCTATGCTGAGGACAACTATTGAAGAGGGAAAGAAAACTCATATCATTTAGTCCCACAAAGTTAGCCCTCTAGTGTAGTTACTCTATGGTTGTACCCTTGCAATTGACTTTTATGTATCACGAAAATGCCAAAACTCGGGAAAAGTGCCGTGGTAAATTAAGCATTCAATCTGTGGTAGGGGAAAAATGTCACTTAAAGAAAACAAGATTATGTAATGAAGAAGTAACGGCCGGTTTCCCCGGTCACATAAAAGTGTGGAAGATTTACAAGTGCTATTTCTTCATTACTTCAATGGCTTTCCACAAAGTAATACCTGAACATCTAGATTACACAAATAAGATTACGCTTTGTTTGGTGTAAGAATAATTCATATAAGTTGTATACTAAGCGATAAATTCACAAAGTCCAGGGGAATGTAATTAATTCTTCAACAGTAGCGGTGATTCAACCATCACAAGTTAGTTACATGACTGCTAACCTATAATCTTGCTTGCGGACTTACGCCCGAAGCTTACATTAATAAGTTAAAAGAATATCTTTGTACCCTATTTTCTTTCGAACCTATATTCGAGAAATCCGCGACACAATGACATTCAGGTAAAAATGGTCTCATCACGATTCTTGCCTTCGATCTGACAACGTCTCCTTTAAGTGTGAACCAAATCTAAATGCCAGCGATATTGACACTGAAGTGCTAAGACAAGTATTGATAATATTGCGTGATTTGCCCGCTTTTGGAGCATTCTGTCAGACCTGCAGGTCAGGACCCATGCCCAGTTCTCCACCTGCCCACATGTTCTGCTCTTCTCGGAACAGCGAGTTTGTCAGCTCCATCGAGAGTCTCTTCTTGTAGTCGTGCGGCTTGTCTTCAGACATGCGGAAGAGCACAGCTGCAGCGTACGTAGCTAAGAAAGATATTCGGAGACAAATTATTAGCGTTAACAAACAGAAAAGATTTGTTTAACAGATGATAAGCCTGCATTCAAACAGTCTTGTATACAAAATGTTTATAACAGACTAGGTATTTTTAAAATTAGTGACCTTTACAGAAAACTCCCGTTTTTCCGAATCGAGTTTATCCGAAATCCGTTTTATCCGAACAAACCTACCCCACCCATTAAATACCATCACAACCCATTATTTATTAGCTCATGACACCTCTTCATATATGTAATAATAATATTTTATTACATCCCAGGACATGTACAAGTCATGTACAGGCATAGTCATATTTTACAATATAATAGTATTTTCTTTCATATCAGTCATAATATTTACATATTATAGTGCAATAGTTCATTTATTTACAGTAAAAGGAATTTGAATATAAAGTCCTAAGTATTTACATATTCACTTACAGAATAACAACATTTTTCCAACAAATAGTTTTTTAAAAGGTATTTAAACTTGCAGGCATTGGCTATATTTATGTCCTTGGGGAGTTTATTGTACAAGATACTTCCAGCTTTTGATGGCTCTTCAGATAATGAAGGCACATATCTCGTTTGTTGTGGTTGTGTACATCCGAGTTCAGTTTTACACTAAACAATTTGCCATTTTTTTTTTAAATACCAGTGTGTGAAATGTGCATAATTACTCAATCAACCACATAGGTGAATTATGCCTCTCACATTAAGGCTGTCTAACGCATTGTTTTTTTCCTTTAAAGTTCCTCTTGACAAACTTTTCCTTCTTTTGCTTAATTTCTAGTTTTGTTTCATAATTTTGTAGTTTATTTTTAATTCAAAAGAGTAGGTTAAAAAATTAAAACTCCTGTTTTTTCCCGCTACCATATAAGGCATATTTTTTCTTTAAGAACGCAAAATAAACGAGCTTGGTTATTCAGTATTTAAAAACACTTTGAGATTTAAAGCGTTTGAGTTTTCAATCATACTTGTGCGCTTTATTAACACGTCAACACAAATTTTTCAGTCAAAAACATGCAGGCTTATGACCATGTCAATAGCATTCTACGTACGCACGTTTTACGATCATAATTCACGGCATTGACGTAATTTGGGGTGTTTCACTGGGGACTTCGGTTTATCCGAAATTTTCGTTATCTGAACCGGCCGCCATCCCAATCATTTCGGATAAACGGAAGTTTACTGTCTTTATATATTTTAGTGGTTAACAACTATTTTAATCATGCCCTACTGAGATACAATTTGAGGCCCCACACAATGGAGTTGAGATATAACCTGAGATTTTTTGTATTATAATTACTATGGAAAATATAGACTAGAAGTAAAAATTCCTACGATAATGAACAACCTACCGAATTATTCGAAATGGCTATCAAATATCTGAGAAGTGAAACAAAAACTTTAGGAATATTTCAAAGTCAAACAACTGTAATGAGTATTGTATTAATTTTGCGTAATTGCCTATAAAAATGATAATTCTGTAATTATAAAGATGAAAAGAAAACTATCTTTGCCACTTAAAGTTTTCAATTTTGGGAACCTGCCCACAAACATAAGGTTTGGTAGAAATCTTATGATGTAACTTCTACTTTTATTTTTCTTCTCTTTCTTTTGGCATTCTGTACGTACTGTTTTTTGGTAAGCAAATTGCTCGTATTCTGTCATCCTTGCATAATTTTTGTATTCTGTAATTGTTATCTTTGAATAAATTATATTTTTTTATGTAAAAATCAATGCAAAAAGAGAAGACTTGAAAAAATATGACTAAGGAAAGGTGACTATGAAAAAATGGACTCTAACCCTCCCAATTGCCTCTCGTTTATATGTACGAGGGTTGATCGGAAAGTACCGCATTTCCCAGCCTATAAGACGCACCAGCGCATAATACGCAACTTGACTTTTCAGGTAAGAATTTACAAAAAAAACTTATACTTTGTTACATAAGGTTGAGTGCCGGTAAATTCTATAGATACAATGTATTACCATAGGGATGACATCTCCGTTAGCCCAATGTGAATAAGTTTTGCAGCAGCACCACACGTGAGATTAAATTAAACATGCTACATTGTATGCATTACCGATTTGCCTTTGAATTTTTTTAAAGGAAGTTCTGTCATGGAAGTATTAAAACTGAATTCCTTACTACTTAATCAAAAAAGTGTTATTATCGAAATTTGTAATTGACTGAACTATTTCCTATGCCTGATACGGTAAAAAAATACTAAATGGTAAGCATTTATCCCGGCGAATCGGCTTGCTTATTATAGGACGGAGTTATACCCGCATACCATCGACGCATAAGACACAGACTGATTTTTAGAGCATATTTTGGAGTAAAAAAAGTGCGTCTCATAGGCCAAGAAATACGGTAACGCACCATATTTTTTTTCTCCCCTGGTATTGTAGCTGGAATGTTAAAATTTCACGATGATATAGTTCAAACCATAATCGTCGTGAAATTTCAACATTCCAGCTGTAATACCAGGGGAGAAAAAAAAAGTGCGTTACTTTCCAAAATCAGATGGCTATACTCCCAACAAACAGACTTCTACGAACGGGGCATATTGAAAGTGGTACCACGATGGGAGAAATGTGTTGAGAAAATTGGTGACTATGTAGAAAAGTAGGTCAAAGATGTAAGTTAATCCGTGTTTTTATTGGTTTTGGTACGTATTAAACTTTTTGGGAAAAGAGTTATTGTGCGTTATTCTCCGATCAACCCTCGTATAAATATAGAAATATCATAATAGCTGTTGGAATTAATGATAAGGCTCTGTTAGTAGACAAATTATAACTAGCAAGATATACTTCATGTAGTAAGTATGAACATGTATAAAACAGAAGCACTTTCCTTTTGTCGTTCTTTGTTTTTGTGAGATGCTTGAAATTACATGAAAGCTATCTAGCAATTGGATTAAGTTTAGTAATGTGAGAGGCAGTCATAAAGTTTTAATTATCACCTCGAATAAATCAAGCTGCAACCATGAAACTTTGAGGTAGTTTAAGTCCATTTATGCATATGCACCCTTCCATGGGACACATTTTTCCCAACAATGAATGACCTGAGTTGTAGAAGTCTGCATTTTGGATGTTCAGGAAACATACTTCAAAAATCCCCTCTTTCGCATTCTGAAAATGCATTTTAAGAAGTGGTTTCTTCGCATGGGGAAACAGGAAGAAGTCTCTAGTCAGGAGAAAATAAGAGTTGAGGCAAAATAAGTTAGCCCCAAGAAGCAGAATGTGTCACTTTGTCCTAAGCAGAATGAGGCTTTGAATGGGTGTGATTAGAGGTTCAAACCCCCCCAAGAGTCAAATCCTAGGACTAGCTCTGTACTTTTTTTTCTGCTGAAGAGTACAAAACCCCAATAATCACACAAGTCTTACAGATACGCTGCTAGGCATGTGTTTGCTTTATAAATGTGGGATCCGGCGGATGAAACCTGTACTCACGAACTCGAGAAAGTGCAGCATAAAGCGGTTTGTTTTGTTAAGAAATGCTATGATAAAAAAGCACAAAAATGCTCTCAGACGTAGGTTGGGAATCCTTGAAAGAAAAGAGATTGGAAGCTAGGCTACAATTGCTTGACAAAATCAGGGAAACTACATTTCTGGAAGATACAATCGGTATCATGCAACCTCCCTGCTACCTCAGTCAATCCGATAATGAATGGAAGTTAAGATAAATAGATGGTAGGACGAATTGTTTTAAAAAGTCATTCTTTCCACAAACGATACATGACAATAACCGAATAAGGAAGTAGTTTAGAATCAACTGGTGTTGACACCACCTGCCACACACCGAAAGGCGGCTTGTAGAGTATTAATGTAGATGTAGATGTAAATTCAGCGAAAGCTTTGAATACCCGTAATTATGGCTCCGATGTCAGCTAAGGTGATGTTTTCGGTAGCAGAGTAGGCCTAGAGCCAACATCAATATCAATGAGATGCTATGATACGAGTGTTACGGACAGAATGTTCAATGCGTGCACTTCTTAAGCCTATCCTTTAGTTAGATATAGAAGCGAATGTAGGGTTGAGTTGAGTGACACTAGGAAATTTTTAAAAACACTGTTTTCAATTTACATGGAAATTTTTGGAACAAATTGACCATCTAGTCAACTAAAGGCTGGGGCACAATCAACGTGTACTTAAGACATGCAGCATTAGCGTGAAACCTACAAAAGTTGGCCATGTATAAATGAATGGCACCGGATACAGTCCCCATGTACGTACGTGTACTTAAGGAGATGGGCAACTTCTATCAAAACACGTTTCACGTACACGGACAACCAATCAGGATTCACCTTGCGATAGCTGTGCCATCTGAAGATAAATACAAGTACTACTATTTGGAGTCCGCCATTACAGATCGAAGATTTGAATGATCATTAAACCATGATTATTAAATGGAACTACATAATAATTGCCTCATTTTCATCCATCATTCTATAAGATTATTCTTCTTCATTCTAGAACACTCAGCGTGCATAGCGCCTGTACATTGTTCCCTAGGATTTTCTGATGTCTCTGATTGGCTGAGGTTCACATTCTGACTGTGTCTGCTAGTACCAAGTTCCAAGTTTGACGTACAAGTGTCACATCTCAAGTCTTGCGTACACTTCGATTTTGTCCTCGCCTTAAATCTTGGTTACAAAGCTGCTGTGGTTCACTTACTGACACCTTCATTGCGCAAATGGAGTAGTTCTGTTAGAGGAGCCGTGGCGCCTTCCTGCTCTATCATTTCCGCTCCCTCTTTGTCGGCTGCCAACTCACAGAGGACCCCTGCTGCCACTCGCTGTATGTCCTCTATCTCATTGAACAGACCCCGCCACGGACTACTACCTTGACGTGGTGGCGGGGCTTGTGTTCCTTGATGAACCATGGGGCTATACTGGCGGGAGATTAATTCTCCCAGTAGGGCCACCCAAGCCGGGCAGGTTCATGGGGAGAGGACAGACGAAATGTAGTCCCACCGTTCATTGTTCATTATTGAATCATGATTCATATTCATTAGAAATCTTCGCAGAGAAGTCCCCGAAGCCAAGGTGTACCAACGTGCTGATGGACGACTGGCAGGCCGGGGGTTTGTTGCCTGTCGATAATGTGGCCTCACAGGAGTAGCGATCCTGTGTTGTAATATAGCTCCATAAGCCTATGCGGGTAGGGCTTATTGGTAACGTTTAAGCCTTGCACAAACGTGGGAACAAAATGGATAATTTAAATAAACCCAATTTGAAGGAGGGACAGATGGAGGGAGAACTCAGAGGAAATGACAAAGAAATAGAAGAGATTGATGAAATTAAAGACATTAAATGTTTAAGAACGGAATTAGAACAGTATATGTTCTTGGAATCTAATAAACAAAATAAGACAACAATTAAATATATACTTTCAATGTGGTCAAAACTAGAAGAAATAGCTATGAGGAATATCGTGGCAGCCGAAAAGTGGAAGGCCAAGTACGAGGCAGTGAATGAGAACATGAGAGTAAATCTAGAGGGACAGAGAAGTTCTTATGCGGAGATCGCTGCAAAGGAACCCAAAAAAGTTTTGCAATCCCCCGTCACGAAAAAACCGAAGAATCAAATCCTGATTGCAGCAATAGATGGTACAAAAATTAAGTCAACAGATGAAGTACAAGATATAATTGAAGAAAAGATAAAATCGAAACTATTGAATGTTAAGGTTAATGCTATAAAAAAATCCGAAATAAGGGTGTACTAATAGAGACGTGCACTAAGGAAGACTTGGAAAAAATTAGATGCAGCAGTGATCTAAAAGAATATGGATTGAAAGTTCAAAAGAAAGATGAAAACAAAAAGAGAATTATAATCTATGATATTCATGAGAAATGGAAAGAAAAAGTATTAGAGGAAGATTTGTGGCAAAGGAATTTAGCAAATGATAATATGGAAAATCAAAAGGATATTTTAAAAGCAATAAGAAGTTTTAAATCGAAAAGGACAGGAAGAGTAAACTGGATTGTAGAGATTTCAGAGAAAATGCAGGAAATCCTGAAAATAGAAGAAAGGGTGTTTTTAGGATGGGAGTCCAAACCATTCAAGAGATATATTAGTGTATTGCAGTGTTTTAAATGCTATGAATTTGGTCCTAATTCAAACAGTTGCATAAATAAAGAAGGGATATGTGGTCATTGTGGAGAATTAGGGCATGTCTTTAAGGAATGTCCTAATAAAGACAGAATACCAAAATGTAATAACTGCCTGAGGCTGGGAAATACCCACTCGCATACTGCGAGAGACAGGGCTTGCCCTGAATATAGAAAGATTTTTGAATCGCTTTTTAATAAAAATGGCTAAACAAAATAAAACAGGAAGGACTAAGATTATAAAGTTTTTGCAGTTAAACGGACAACATTCTAAAGCAACAGCCTCAGAAGCTAGAAACTATATGGAGGAAAACGAAATAGATATTCTATTAATACAGGAACCATACACATATAAAGGAAAACTAATCGGTTTCCCATTAGATTATAAAGTTATAAATGTAGTAGAAGATGGCTCGTCTGCGGGCATAATAGTAAGAAATAAAAGCTTTACAGTGACTAAGATAAATAAGTATTGTAATATACATGCAGCATGTGCCAATATTTTAACTGAAGATTTTAGTCTGTATATTATTTCTTTGTACTGCAAATATGAATTGGAGATTGATATTTTTATAAGTTACTTGGATACCGTGTTGACGGAACTTAAGGGGTTCAATGTGATTATTGGTATGGATGCGAATTCGAGAGCAGCAGTTTGGTACGACGACATTACTGATTTGAATGGAGAAAAATTAATTGAACTAATTATTGCACAAAATTTAACCGTGCATAATTTATATAGCAAAAATTATACCTTTTCAACAGTCAACGGTGAGTCCAATATCGATATTACTCTGTCAAGTGGAGAAATATCGAAGAATGTAGAGGAATGGAGAGTGAACGCAGGAGAATTTAGTAGTGACCATGCGGCAATTACCTTTGATTTGGGCATTAAAGGAGAGCATGCCAGATGTGGAAAGAGACTTAATGCTTTCTCGACTAAAAACGTTAAATGGGATCGTTTTGATAAGGAGGTCCTCAGAAAATCCTTTGAAGAGAAACTCAACCATTATGATAATTGTAACGACTTTATAACATATTTTAACAGAAGCTTGAGGAATATATGTATCAGGACCTTAAAAAAGAAAAAGGAGATATATAAGTCAGTCCCCTGGTGGGATGAGGAATTAACAGCTTTAAGAAGACAGATGAAAAGGACAAGAAAGAGATATCAGAATAGAAGGAAAAGAGGAAATTGTACTGAAGTGGAATATCTGTGGATACAATACAAAAATGCTCGGAGAAAGTATGTAAATGAGATAGCGAGTAAAAAACAAGTCATGGAGAACCCTCATCGAAGTGGAAGGAAATAGAGACCCGTGGGGATTGGTAACCAAGCTAGCAAGAAATAAGATCAGGACGCAAGACGTGTTTCATTCTATAAAGCATAATGGGAAAGAGACTCTCACATGGAAAGACTCAGTTGCAGCAATTTTGGAAAATCTCTTCCCGAAGACAGGGGTTGTTCCTGGAAGCATGGATTTGATAGAAGAGGAATATCATAATCAAAATGTTGAGCCTCCATTTACTAGGACTGAGTTGGAATACACGATCGATAAATTAAAATTAAGAAAGGCGGTTATGATGACCTATCTCCAGAAAGAGGATATATAAACTTAACCCGTGCGTAATATTAGATTTAATGAACAGATGTTTATGGGAAAGAGCATTCCCGGATCCCTGGAAATATGGAGTTATGAAATTGATTCTCAAGAATGAAGGAAGAGACCCTACGGATTGTAAATCGTATAGACCCATTACTCTTCTTCCAATAATGGAGAAGATTTTTGAAAAATTAATCATCAGAAGGGTATTAAAAACAATTGTTGATTATGACAGGGAAAATGGGGACCAATACGGATTCAAGAAAGGAAGATCTACTGAGGATGCTATTTTAAAACTAAAAAATGAAGTGGAAAGAAGTGATGAGAAATACGTGATGGGTATATTTCTGGACATTCAGGGTGCCTTTGACCACCTCCCATGGGGGTGTATTTTAAGAAGATGAGAGAGATAAACTGTTCAAGGGATGTATATCAGATTTTTCGGAGTTATTTTTCAAACCGTACTATATTTGTAAAATCTCAAGATAACAAAGCCGAAACCCAACCGGACAAAGGATGCCCACAAGGTTCGATATTTGGTCCCTATTTGGTGGAACCTGGTGTTTGATGAATTACTTTTTAAGTTAGAAAGATTTTGTGATAAGATTGCCTATGCAGACGATCTCGTTCTGATTATTAAAGGGAACTCCAGAAGAGAATTAGAAGAAAAAGGAAATACAGTGTTGGCGGAGGTACATCATTGGAGTAGAAGGACAGGCTTAAGTTTTTCAAGTGCAAAGTCAAAGACCCTAATGCTTAAAGGCAGATTATGTAGAAGAAGACCACCAAATATTAAATTAGATGGAAGATCATTGAATAATGTTAACAAGTTTAGGTACTTAGGGATCACAATTAGCGAAGGAATTTCATTCCAACATCATATTGAGGAGTTAAGAAACAACGTAAGAAAATTATGCTGTAAATTAATACGTATAACGAGGGTTGACTGGGGAATTAAAGGAAGAACGACAGACGCCCTGTATAATAATGTAATGATCCCTATGGTTACGTATGGTGCGGCGGCATGGTACCCACAGGTTACGTAGGTAAGGTCAAGAAGCGAAATCCTGTCCCTTCAGAGAGTAATGTTATTAACAATAACTAGATCATGTAGAACGGTGTCAACAGAAGCTCTACAGGTAGTTGCTGGGAAGATTCCTCTTGATCTCGAAATTTTCAGGAGGGCTGCAGAATACTACATTAGGAAGAAATTGCCAATAAATCTACTCGACTTTCAAAATGATCCAGATAATACTAAAGAAAGTATACGAAACAAGAAAAGAAGACTAAAGGAAGCGGCTAATAATGAATGGAAAAGAAGATGGGACAATACCCAGAGAGGAAGAATTACGAAACTATTTATTCCAACAGCCACGGACATGAGCGAAAAAGAAACTAAAAACTGGTTTATTCCAAATTTGTACACGACATTTTTAATAACAGGACAGGGTTCGATCAACTGGAAATTGAAATCATTTAGTCTGGTGGAAGATGATCAATGTATATGTAAAGAAGAAGAGACAGTGGACCATATAATAAATGTTTGTCCATTATACGAGGACATTAGAAGAAAATATATAATAGAAAACATAATTGACTTTAAAGATTTGATATGTAATAAGGAAGCATTCACCAGATTTCAGGGTTTTTCAACAGAAGTTTTTATCAAAAGGAAAAATAGGCTAGATGGTAGAGGCCCGCCTCCTCGTGGCAGGGACGGTAACCCACCATTAGGTGGGGCTGAGAGGCCATTTTAGTTAAAGAATTAATTAGAAAGATCTTATGTTTTTACTTAAATTATAATAAAATATTTTAATTAATTAGAAAAACTCCCCAGGTATAAAGATACTATAGGTATCGGGTTAACTTCAGAGGAAAATAATAGATTAAAAAAAAAAAATCTCATTGAACAGAAGCTGCAAAAATAAACAAGCGTATCACACACAGTGTGAATCTGAAAGTGCTAATTTCATCACTAACTGGATTAAGATTACATTACAAAAGAAATGCAAGTATTCTATAGTTGTATAGTTGGGTGTAGAAATTCTAAATTTCAAGTCGATATAAAGTTGGTCACATATTTACCCAAAACAAATTTCTATCAAATTGAAAAATATTTAGGTCTCCCGCTAGGGACCTAGAGTTTGATTTTATTTGTCAAAAACAATGATTTTCATTTTTTCGTTTAGATTTCTTTTTAACATTATTGATTATGTCACATTGTACTGATAAGAATCTATTATATATAAATGCTTCTCCAGATTCATTCATGTATATAGATAGATAGAGAGGATACAAATTCACAGGCTAAACCACAAGCGTCATTGACATGAAATTTTTATGACGTATAGGCCATTACGTGTACCTGCCAGAAAAAATGCGATTTTGAACCTCAGTCTCATGGGTTCGATTCCAGATGGCCCCAAAGTCCTGATTTTTTTCCATTTAAATGCATCGCTTTGATTTTCCGGAAATTTTAAAAAATACTTCCCGAATTGGTAGAGAATTGAAACTCTAGGAGCCTTTATATATGGTCATGATCTATTGAAAACATAAATGACTTTCACGGAAATCATCCTGGGTTCGATGCTAGGACGATGCAAACATCTGCCCTTTAAAATACATGGGAGTAGTTTTTCATTATTTTTTTTTAATGCACTTATTGAAATGATACGAAGTTCTTGCTTGGCTGGAAGATGAATGGTAAGAATTGGTTTCAGAAAAAAATTTTTATAAGACCATACATTTCCTGGGTTCGATGCCAGAGCACATTAAAATTTCTCTCATAAGGAATATAAGGGAAAAGTAGGACGTCGTTTGAGGCAGTCCAGCCAATATTTCTGCTTGAATTTTCACGCATAGTTAAGGATGGTCATCTTCTATTGTGTTGCATAGTAAGCTCACCCGAGCCAGAGGCCAGACGATTAAATTGCAGTGAATTTTAAGAATATTTTCAATGCTTTTTTTTCCTTTTGAGGACCGTCCTGATATGATGCCGATATGAAGGTGGTGTTGAAATGAAATTGGTGTTGTTGTACTGCTTACAGTCTACATTTTACTCGTAATAGTAAAACATCCTTAATTGGGCGAGATTGAGACTAGGAAGTCTCTTCTTACACATAACCCATCGTCGTATGAGAAACAGAAAGAAAGAGATAGTTTGTAAAAGAAGAAAACTAATGTGTGGATTTAATCAAACCTAAGCTGAAGGCTCAGGAAAAAACTACAGGAAAACTCACAGGAAAGGGAGCGTGAAAAACCTGCCAAACCTACAGATAAAAAACTATATGTTGTGACAAAGAATGAAAATAGAAATGAAAGACAAGCAGAGAATAGATAAAAATTAAACAAAAAGGACTAGGGAAAAATAGATATTCTCTTCAAGCAATCAAATAAAACATTTTCACAAATGACACTAATTCTAAATTGCAAGAATTGTAGCATTAAAAAAAAAGATGAGAATGAATAAAGTGATCAAAAACAGTTTATATGAAATTGAACAAAGACAACATGAAAAAAAAAGAAAAATGAATTTAAAAAAATGAATTAAATTACATTAATGAAACACACTCACGTAAACTTGCAAGCATAAAAACAGCTTTCTTCAGTGCAAATGGGTGCCGTGCTTAATTTAGAGGTCACATTGAACATTTGGAGCGATCCATATACGTATATATATACGAGTAAAATGCTGCTTGCATACTGCAAGCAGATCGACAACAGTTAATTTATATGGGGACGGTCCTAAAAAAAAAAAAAAGGTTGAAAATATTCTTAAAATTCGCTGCAAATTAATCGTCTGGCATCGAACCCAGGTCTTTCTGGTAATACGTCCTATGCAGTACAACAGAAAATCACCACCTCTAACTATGTGTGAAAATTCAAGCAGAAATGTTGGCTTCAACTGCCCCAAAGGACATCCTACTTTTCCCATATATTCCTTAAGATAGAAATATTAATGTGCTCTGGCATCGAACCCAGGAATAGTACGGTCTTATAAAAAATTTTTTCTAAAACCAATTCGTACCATACATCTTCCAGCAAAGCACGAACATGCAATAATTTCAATAAGTGCATCAAAAAAAATAATGAAAAACTACTCCCATGTATTTTAAACGGCGGATTTTTGCATCGTCCTAGCATGGAACCTAGGATATTTTTCATCAAAGTCATTAATGTTTTCAATAGATCATGACCATGTATAACGGCTCCTAGAGTTTTGATTATCTTACTATACGGGAAGTAGTTTTTAGAAATTCCTGAAAATCAAAGCAATGCATTAAAACGGGAAAAATCGGGACTTTGGGGCCCTCTAGAATCGAACCCATGACAGTGAAGTTCAAAATCGCAATTTTTCTGGCGGTTACACGTTATGGCCAATACGTCGAAAAAATTTCAAGTCAATGCCGCTTATGGTTTAGGCTGTGAATTAGTATCCTATCTATCTATCTATCTATCTATCTATATAGGTATATCCATGAATGAATCCGGATAAGCATCTATATATAATAGATAAAATAGAGTGTGTGTGTGTGTGTGTATGATCGCTTAAAACTCGAGAACTGAAAGACGCAGAACTTTAAAATTTTCTACATTATAAAACGTCAACCCCGCACAGAGTATAGGCTACTTTTTATTCCCCTAAGGTCCACGGTTCAAACCCAGATGGGTCAAAATGTTTCCATAAGAAATACACGTAGAGGTTTTTTTTTTTTGAAGCATCGTTAATTTCTTCTGCAAATTTAAATTAGAAGTAATTGTCCTAGGAAATCAAATCAAGCTCCAAAAGAAGGAGAATAGAATAAAAATTCTTATTTTGGAGGTGGAATATCGTTTGTGATTCGAAGTTGCGAACAGTTTGATAAAATCTGTGAATATTATATCTAAATTTTGAGGTTGTAAACAATCCCCCTGACTATCAAGGCGATTGTTGATTCTAGCTCTTGAGTTTATCTATGAGAACTTCCATTTCCGTTATAGTGTGTGTGTTAATGATTGTGTTCAAATTTCATCGTTAATTTTTTAGAGCGATATGCATTTTAATCCCTTTATTCGTGTACAATATTCGTTTCCTTTATCCTTTTGCACCTTTCTGAAAATGTCTCTTTAAATATGGTGCTGTTTATCCTAATGTGATCTTAGAATAGATTTTTTAAACGAATGTTGTCTTAGTTGAAGGATTTATCCTTTCCAAAGATATGAGATAAAATATTGAGTTAATATGGTTTTATAGACATTTTTATAACTTTTTTTGGGTTTATTGCTTTGTAAATTATTATAGCTTGGCATTAGCTACCTACAATTATGAAGCATGTGTTACAATAAAAAATCAGACTGTTACACTGGTATTTATCATTGTTAACTTCTCTGTTGAGAATCAATGGGCACTTCAGCTAGTAACAAATAAATCTTGATGTATTTAGTAACGTTTTTATCTTTGTTTCATGTATCCATGTTGGAAAACCTAAAAGTTCTGATTTTCAGTAGTCATAACAAGACTTTTGAATCGCCCTGTACGACAGCACCCCTCCCTCCGGTACCACCTCCCCCTCCACTGGCCACAGAAGACCGTTGCTGCATCACAAAGAGACAACTTAAATAATAATCACCCTTGTGTATATATTTATTTATTTTGTACCAGTAAAATGTTGCTTGCATACTGCAAGCATGTTGATAACACAAATTTCAAGTTGAAATAATATCGAGGGTCCTCAAAAGAAAAAATCTGATGTGGCCAGCACACGACTTTCTTCATATCTATTATATATAGATGCTTCTCTGGATTCATTCATGGATATAGATAGGTAACTAATTCACTGGCTAAACCACAAGGGAAAAATTGCGATTTTGAACCTCAGTGTCATGGGTTTGATTCCAGAGGAGCTCAAAGTCCCGATTTTTCCCATTTGAATGCATTGCTTTGAATTTCGGGAATTAAAAAAAATACTTTCCGGATAGATAGAGAATTAAAAGTCTAGGAGCCTATATATATGGTCATGATCTATCGAAAACTAAAATGTCTTTAACAGAAGATATCCTGGGTTCGATGCTAGGACGATGCGAATATCTGCCCTTTAAAATACAGTCAAACCTCGCTTAACGAGCACCTCGCATAACAAATGATTCGCATGACGAGCTAAACAAAATGTAACAAAGTGACTCGCTTAACGAGCGATGTTTCGCAGAAAGATTGACGAGGATACATCTCGGTGCCACTTGGAGGTTCCTGCCGGCATCTTGGCTATCAGTCTATATTCAGGACTCGTTCAGCTAGCATCTTACTGTCGCTTGCGAAAGTTCTATCCGGACAAATTATTGTGTATTTTTAGTGCAGAGTTTAAATATTCTTCCCCAAAGAAAATGCCACAAGAAGAAAGGAGTAAGAGAAAAAAAATCACCATAGAAGTCAAATAATGCAATGCAATAGTATGTGAAAAATATAGAACAATTAGTTTGGTTTCACATGCATGTAAAATATTACTAATGATAATTCTAAAGAGAATTAAGAAGCAAATTGAAGACAAAATATCAGCTGATCAGTATGGTTTTAGGGAAAAAGAAGGAACACGTGATACTATATGGAGTTAAGGCTAATTTTGGAAAAGAATCTAAAAGATAATAAAAACACCTTTTTAGGTTTTATAGATTTCGAAAAGGCATTTGACAAAGTTTACCAGAAAGTTTTAATACAAATGTTACATAAAATTGGAATAGATACAACTGCCTAAAAATAATTCAAATAATGTATAGAAACCAGGAAGCTGCTTTCAGAATAAATTCGGAACTGACAGAATGGTTCAAAGTAAAATGTGGAGTAAGACAGAGGTGTATGATGATACATACGACAGATATATCGTATCATCATACACCCGATGAATATTCTAAAGGAAATAAGGTTAAATAACAGACTTTTATTTCAACTGTACAGTGAAGAAGTTATAGGCAAGCATTAGAAGAGATTAAGGGTATATGTATAGGAGGAAGGAATTTCAACAATATAAGGTATGCAGATGATATAGTAATCATGACATCTTCAAAAGAGGATTTAGAGTTAGCAATGCAAAAAGTTTATGAGGTGGGAGCAAAATTTTGATTGAAAATTAATACCAATAAAACAAAAGTAATGATGGTGGCTAGTAAAATGAGCAATATTGACTGCAATATAAAAAAATGACAAACCAATAAAACAAGTCTAACAGTTTAGATATCTAGGAAGTTTAATGTCAGACAATTGGTAATGAAATAAACTCAAGAATTGGAATGGCAAAGGAAATTTTTTGGAAATACAAGGACCTAATGAGAGGAGAGATCAACATGAAACTAAAACTGAAAATGCTGAGGTGTTATGTTTGGCCGGTTTTCCTGTATGGGTGCGAGACATGGACCATCTTAAATAGTATGGAAAAAAGAATAAAGGCATTGGACACATTGTTTGCCAGAAGAATTTAAAAAATTAAATGGTCATTCAGAATAACTAATGAAGAGGTTTGGAGAAAGATTGGAAGCAGGTATAGCCTATGGAATGAAGTGAAAAGAAGAAAGTGGAAATACGCGGGACATGTGCTGAGTGGATCATCAGGGGAGAGAATCGTGAAAGCGCTGGAGGGATGGACAGTAAGGAAGAGAAAAAGAGGGAAACCAAGGATGGAATGGATGGACAATTTAAAGAACTGGATGGATATTAACAAATATGAGGAAATGAAAAGGAGAAAAAGTTGTAGAGAAGAGTGGAGATCCATGAGAGCATACCTCCTGATAGGAGACGCTACCGATTGATGATGATGATGATGATGATAGAAGTAAAACGTCAAATCATTGAGAAGCAGGATCGAGGTGTGAGCGTGGCTTACCTAGCACGTTCATACAATCGGTCCACATCTACTATTTGCACTATCCTCAAAAACAAGGATAAGATTAAGGAGATTGATGCCTCAAAGTGGGTCACAAGAATTTCTACGTAAAGACCACGTATTCTAGACGATGTTGAAAGATTGCTTCTCATATGGATCAATGAGAAGCAAATGCAGTGCGACACTATTAACGAAAACCTAATTTGTGAGAAAGCGAAACTTATTTTTTGCCGACCTCATTAAGAAGACTCCAGGATCATCAACGGACAAAGAAGTATTCAAGGCAAGCCGTGGGTGGTTCGAAAAGTTTAAGAGAAGAACTAGCATCCACAGCGTTGTGAGGCACGGAGAAGCAGCAAGCTCAGACATAAAGGTGGCCGAGAACTTCATCGGTGTATTCAAGGACCTTGTGAATTCTGAGGGTTATCTGCCGCAGCAGGTTTTTAATTGTGATGAAATGGGTCTCTTTTGGAAAAAGATGCCGAAGCGAACTTATATAACAGCAGATGATGAAGGCATTGCCAGGTCACAAGCCAATGAAAGAGAGTCTCACATTGTTGTTTTGTGCAAATGCAAGTGGCGATTTGAAAATTAAACCGCTGCTTGTTTTACCATTCGGACAATCCACGAGCCTTCAAGAAGTATAGCGTCCAGAAGTGGCTAAATATCATGTGGAGGTCCAACAATAAGGCTTGGGTGATACATTACCTTTTTATAGATTGGATTAATGTAGTGTTTGGTCCGTCTGTAAAAAATATATGTTTGAGATGAATTTGCCACTCCGTGCCTTGCTTGTTATGGGCAACGCTCCTGCACATCCGCCAGACCTAGAAGAAGACCTCCTTGAAGAATTTAAAATAAATAAGATCCAATTCCTGCCTCCTAACACCACTCCTTTACTGCAGCCAATGGATCAGCAGGTCATTTCAAATTTTTAAAAGCTCTACACTAAAACTCTCTTTGAGTATTGTTTTGAGGTAACTGAAGGAACCAATCTCACTCTCAGAGAGTTTTGGAAAGACCACTTTCACATCGTTGACTGCCTCAAGATGATCGACAAGGCTTGGGAGGGGGTCACCAAGAGAACCCTTATTTCTGCATGGAAGAAGCTATGGCCAGACAGCGTTGTCGAACACAACTCCGAGGAGTTTGAGCAAGTGCCTGCGGAGCCGGTAGTTGACGAGATTGTGTCTCTGGCCAAGATTATGGGGCTAGAGGTGGATAGCAACGACATCAACAAGCTAGTGGATGAGCATAGCCAGAGACTGACCACCGAAGAGCTTACGGAGCTGAATTCTGTGTCACAGCAAGAATTTGTGGAGAGTATTTCGTCAGGGGAGGAGGAGATAACAGCCTCAGCAGAGCAACAACCTTCCAACGAAATTAGGGAGATACTAAAAGCATGGGAAGCTGTTACATCGTACGTTGAGAAGCATCACCCTAATAAGGCAGTAGCTATGCACGCTGCAAATTTATTTAACGATAATGCTGTGTCTTATTTTCGCAAAATCTTGAAGCATAAGCAGAAACAAACCTCTCTAGACAACTTTCTAGTAAAAAAGGATATATTATAAAATATATACTACATTATTATAAATTTTTTCGGAATAAAACGCATTATCCTATTTTACATTGATTCCAATGGAAAAAATTGTCTCGCTTAACGAGTGTTTCGCATTACGAGTAAGATTCTGGAACGAATTAAACTCGTTAAGCGAGGTTCCACTGTACATGGGAGTGGTTTTTCATTATTTCTTTTATACACTTATCGAAATGATAAGAAGTTCGTGCTTGGCTAGAAGATGTATGGTAAGAATTGTTTTAAGAAAAAAAATTTCATAAAACCCAACTATTCCTGGGTTCGATGCCAGAGCACAATAACTTTTTTCTCATATGGAATATAAGGGAAAAGTAGGACGTCGTTTGAGGCAGTTGCAGCAAATATTTCTGCTTGAATTTTCACACATAGTTAGAGATGCTGATCTTCTGTTCTGCTGCATAGGAAGTATGACCAGGAAGACCCGGGTTCGATGCCAGACGATTAAATTGCAGCGAATTTTAAAAATATTTTCAATCCTTTTTTTTTCTTTTGAGGACCGTCCCGATATGATGCCGATATGAAGTTAGTGTTGTCGATCTGCTTGCAGTATGCAAGCTACATTTTACTCTTATAAGATGTAAATATTTATCTACGGCAGTATTTTCGAACTCTATATTCAATCTAAACTTGGAAGATAAAAGATTAATTTACATCATATTATCTTTTACGTCACAAACATTATAAATAACATTTTTTCAGGATATGTTCGAAGAAAAACGATGAAATTGGCCTTTTGCCCACAGCGCCCACGAATTAAATAATCAGCAACTTCCGGTTTATCAGTACTTCACGAATAAGTCCTATACAATCAGTTTTACAAAAATATGTTTCATACAAAAGGTATAGTTAATAATATTTTGGAAAACCTTATTAATAAAAATATATACCTAGATATCAGATTAATGGAGATATTTTGCAAAAACGGAAACGAGCTTCGAAAAGTCAAGCTCAACTTCCGGTTAACCGATTTACTCCAAAAACTAATCAACTCTAGCGAAACCAACCAAAGTACTATATATGAAATTTGGTGTTGATATGACAAATAGTTTTCATGTTAGAGCGTCCACTAAGTACAGCTAACAGCAAAAAGAAGTTACCACCCCTGACCCACCAAGAAATACTAAATCCAAGTTTCGGGCCGGCGAGCCTTTCTCTCGAGAAGAGAGGGAGAGAAAAGAAAGGACATGGTCCGTTACGCTAGCTCTGCTCTCGCGTTTGATGGAGAATTTTCGTTATTTATATAAATATCATTTATTAGTATCCATTATCTGCCACAGCATTTTGTGTGTTCACGAGTACTGTTGTATTTGACAACGATCAACGGGAAAATAACTAAAGAAATTAATTGAATTGAATGCAGCAATCAAAGTAATTCTCACTTTGCTTTTCGATAACAGATTATCAAATCATTTCCAATACAATAAAAATGAATTTAACTGAATACAAAATTCGGCATCAAATTAACTCACATTTCGTTTTTCGAAAATTGATCATTTAAATCACTTTCAACGATTGATTATGCTCATCAATGTGAACAAAACCAGCAACTTTTCTCTTCTTCTTAATTTCAAATAGGCCACAACGCAGGATCTTGGACTCAACTATGGCATTCTTCTTCAGGGGGACCGGTTGTTTATACTCACAAAATTTACAAACATTTTCGTGTGTTTCGGATAAAATCTCGAAAATTCAATTCGAAAACAATAATACACAACCAGAATAAGGTTTTTTATTCATTTTCTTTGCTATTGGTTCTTGCCTCAATGTCATGTGACCATTGTTTTTAATTTAATTTTTCAAAATAAATAAAGCCTGCTGCGATAAAAATGAACTTTACGTGCATTTCTTACGGAAATGCTTTGACTCGTCTGGGTTCGAAGCAAGGACGAAGTGTCACCATTCTTTACAATAGAAACACTTTCGTAAATCATATTTCGTATATATATTTGAATGCAATGTTCTGTAAAAATTTCAAGGCAATCGACCGAGTAGTTTTCGAGTTTTGCAGCCACAGACACACGCAGGCGCAATTTTTATATATAACATATGTGCATAATTCGGTGGATTACTATAATTTGATTGCTTTTAGAAACCTTTCGTTTAACTTTCCCAATTGAAAAGCGTTCTATTATCAAGAGAAATAACTAAGGAATAAACTCAAGGAAATAAAAGTTCCACAACTTCCACACAAAAAGTCGTGTAACTTTGACGAAGTTGTTTATTTCCTTATGTTTAGTTACCTATGAAGTTCCTCAAAGTTAAAGCTCATCCGTTTGACTTAAATAAGAAATATTTTTTTCTAGAATACTGTATCCCGTTACTCTCATGACTCCTATAGACTGTGTATTCCATGACTTTGTAAAATTAAATTATCCTTATAACAACACCGTAGAAAATTTATACAATTAGCTTCGACGCTTACTAGCACCATCTTCAACATTTACATAAATATGCGATCCTCCATATGGCGTGTGCCTGGAAAAAGAAGAAAGAATAAGAGGGAACAAAAGTGTGACCTGCAGGTGAAAGGGTAGAATTCCTGGAAAACTGTTAAACAGGACAAAACCAAATAGGTGGTGGAGAAGGGCAAGATAAACCTTTCGTTGCCAAAGGGGAATGGAAAGGAAAAACTTTCTCGTTGGGAGAAGAGTATTTGGGTTGCAATTTGCTTGATTCATTTTGATGCTATCTAAAATAATATGTCCGCTAGTCTTCTCTGATATATGTATAATTTTTAGCTCGCAATTAGAAGAATGACTCGAAGAATTAAATCTCTCATAAAGTGGGACTGCAGAGCGTCAGATTTGATATTTTGTATGTTCTTCAGCCTATAACTTACGAGATCTCACTGTTTATCTGATGTGGATTGAATGAAAATAATCATAAATCACTTGATGAAACCACTGTCCTAAAAATTGGATCCATGGATTCCTTATCGTTTCAAAGTAATGGCTTCCAGTAAATACTGTAGTAAAAGGCCAGCGGTAGACGTCCTTTTGGTAAAATTCTCGAAATATTATTTCTCAAAAGTTACTCCTCTCGTATTTTTAGCTATTTACTGATCCACCAATCAACTCCGAAGTGTATTAGAATTTATTACGAAGTTCTCAGTAATTTAAGAAGACCATCTTTTATTTTATCAGTTATGAAAAATGATAAGAGCGCTATCCGTAGAATTGTCACTTTTGCATGGCAATGGGTCAATCAACCTCTAACCAAATTTAAGACTTACATAGCTAGGGGTATTAATTATTAGTACTCGACGCAGGATGAGCAAGTAATTGCGTGTGTGTTACAGTAATGACGATTATAACTGTGTTCAAATACGTATTTAAATGATATCCTTATTTTGTATTTTATAAACGAGGTGAGATCGACTAGCAAATTTTATAAGTGAATCAAGATGAGTTGAACGTTTTGGCTATCATCAACACTGAGATTAAAAATGTATTCACTTGCTTTAGGTTGTTTTTTATATTAATTTTAAAGGTTCTTAAAATCTACAAAACAAATAACTGTATCTATCATTTAATGGGATAAAAGAATTGAAAACACTATACATTCAATGATAGTAATGAAAAAGTACCAAAGGAACGCCAGTTTACGCAAATAGCTATTTCTTAAATTTTCCCGTTTTGTTGTTGATTGATTTGTAAGGATATCCCGAAGGTTTATGAAAATCATTGGTTAGAAGAAATAGCGAAAAAAGCCTGAAAAGATGAATGTAAATATTGAGAACGTAATTTTGGAATTAGAATGTTCCGAAGCTTAAATTTCTACGGGAGTGAACTTTCTTTGGTTAATATATGTTTAATTCTACTTCTGAAAGCAGAGACGGTCCGAGACATGGGCAGTCTGGTAGACCGTCCACAGCGTTTGTGGGCTCTTCTCTGATCCCTTGATCAGTAACCGCTCCATTGAAGACCCTTTCTCTCACCCCCACGCAGAAGCTCCCTTTGTTTTCTTAAGAAGGAAGGTATGCTTGGTACCGATTAACCGTTATGTAGACAAAAACATTAAAAGCAGACGTAGCACCAAAAGGAGGATTTGCCACAGAGATCCGCAGCAATAGATTTAAATGTATTTTTCATGCATGAGCGTTTACGTGCAAATATTAAGAATGTAGTTGTAACAGATTTAAGTTGTTGGCTCATACCTTTTCCCAATGTTGAAACTCTTAATCGTTTTAGTATTTTAAAATGTTTGACGGAGAAGGTTTAAATAAAGGAATTAAATAATTACAAGCATATTATTCAATTCTTTTTGCGCTTTGCTCGACTTTGCACGACTAGTCCTTCTAATTTCATTATCCAAAAGAAATTTTCGAGTGTAAAATATTAAGCAGTTTGTTAAGAGACTACAGGTTAGATAGCAGTGAGTCCAAAATGATCAGAGCCCTCCGCTGGGTATCTTATAAGACTATAACTCTGTAAAGACAATAATTATTAGAGATATTCCTTAGCTGTGATTTGCATGACGAAATACGCAACGACGTGATCCCTATTCTCAGCGATCGTTATTTATAAATTATTTAGATAGTTGAGTGTATCACATTCTCTGCAATAAGCCTTACGGAGGCTCGCGGATAGTTAATTTAAATGTATTTCTTACTTAACTATCTTTCATAAATCTGCAACACCATTATTATATTTATGATATACGTTTTTTTCTAATTTTTCCTACTTCAGTTGACCTAATTTACAGTAGTTCATATTCTCTTAATTATCGTATCATTATTAAGTATAATCTTTACGAAAACGATCATCCTGCGTGCATGTGGAGCATTAACTGAAATAACCAATTTCATTCTAAATCTGCATTGATGGAAAATATTATGTTAGGAGGAAATATGAGCAGCCAAAGTAATTCATTTCCAATATTATAAGAAGAAGAGTGAATTACGCATGAGATTCGAGTCGATTTAACGAAATACGAATTTAATTCTTTCATAATAAAATACTGCTTCTACCGCAGCAAAAGCAATGACTTTTAGCGAGTATTTGTAAAATATGTATCATCACAAAAGCCTTCAAAACGTGCCAGGCATAAAGAGGAAGACGAAAAGCACGCTCAAAACAGAGAATCTGAAAGACTCGCCCTTCTCGAGTTATGCTGGTTGCATTTTAGGTGGTAACTTTTTTATGCTGTTAGCTGTACATAATCAGCTACTTCTGGTTTATCAGTATTTCACAAATAACTCCTAATCAACCGGTGATACAAAAATATGTTTAATACAAAATTTATAGTAAATTACATTTGCAAAAACTTTTAGAAGTAATAGAATATACCTTAATATCATATTTATGGAGATAGTTTGCAAAAACGGAAATGCAGCGAAGCAAAAAGCTCAACTTCCGGTTAACCGATTTACTCCAAAAACTAATCAACTCTGATCGCACCCACCAAAATACTATATATGAATTTTGGTATTGATAAGACAAATATTTTTTAGCTTAGAGCGCCCACAAGCACAGACATCATTCTGAAAATGGTCAAAACGTGTTCTAGGGACCCCAAAACATGTATTTCCGTTGAAATCTCAAAGTCAATTTTTTGCATGAAAACAATACTTCCTCTATACTACGTATATGAAGAAAGTAAATAAGGATTGAAAATAATCTTTAAATTCGCAGAAATTTATCCATATAGCATCGAACCCGTCTTCCTGGTGATACTTACTATGCAGCACAACAGAAGATCACCATCTCTAACTAATGTGAAAACTCAAGCAGAAATATTTGCTGCCTCAAACTGCCTCAAACAACGTCCTTTGTGTACATAGTGTGTACATAGTATGCGAAAGAAAAAACTGTATTCGGTTTACTAAATCAAACCTCAATACTTACAAAAAACCTTTTTGTATTCAGGACTGAAATTGTACTGTGGTTTACCAAATGAAAATAAAAGCTTTTCTAAGTGTAACTCATTTCTAAAAAAGTCTAAACATTGACTGTTAGATCACAAAGAAATTGATGTTTTTTTTAATTTTTGAAAGATTCTTTGATCATTTTTGTACTTTTTAAATTTTCTTTCCTTTCTCTTTATGTTTTTCTCAATTTTTGTTGTATAGCCTTTCCTTTGCATTAATACGTCACTTCATTTTCCTTATATTTGTATTATGCCATCATAATGTTATCGTAAAAACACACGTCACTATTCTAAGATAAATAAGTGCTTTAATGTATTTCTATGTGAACACAAAACGTATTGTGCATTGTTGGTGTCGACAATACAGGATATCCTTAGTTGGAACCTAAAGCTCTAGTATCTGATAAAATTATGAAAATTATATGTATTAATTTTGTATACAATATTTAGAGCTAATAAAATACATTCATTCAATTATTTACAATTTCATATTTTACCAACATAGATTATCTTTAGAATGTTTTGTACCAACTCAATCTCAAAGTGACGACTGTTTTAACACATACAACTTGCGACCGCTTGGGATTTTCACTGGTGAACTCTATTTTTGCTTATTATAACATTTACAAGGAATTTTTCACTTATTTTGTCTTAAGCTTTATTAGACACATTCCAATTTCAGAACTAATAGACATCAAGCTTTTTTGGTACACTCTGAACGCATGTAAATAAGTAAAGGTGAATAATAATATTCTTTACTAAAAGTTGTTTACTTCTTAAATTATTCCTCTTAAATTATATTATTACCTAAAGTTTAGTAGTCAGAAATAATATGTAATTAGTTCAATTCACAGGGGTAGTATTGCTATCTCCCTCTAGCACCCAAAAGTGAAGCCAAAAAAAAGGGCAGATTGCGCATTTAGCCACGCTGATGAGAACTTTTCGTACCTTCCTATACTAATGCATTGTTTTTTCGTGATTTTGTGGCTTTGATACTGAGTTATCAAGGTTTGATTGAGTAAGTTGAATGTTTAGGAACACAAAATGTAGTTTGACCAATGTGCAACACGAAGCAATTTTGTTATTTTTGCGTTTCTAAAGGTTTTATAGGTAAATAAGCAGGGGCTTGTTTCTGGCTGCAGCATGCTCAATTGCTGTGCAACAGAACAGCTGCCCACATAAAATGTTCCAAACTAGAATGCATGCATCTTCCTCAATTTTATTATTTCATTCATTATCTGAACTCTATGAAGCAGAACGAACGTCTTTATTAATCCGCGGCATTTAAATGAATATTTCATTTTGCTCTCGGCTGCATCTGCAGGTCTTGCATGGTATAGAAGTTCTCGTATTCGTCATTTTAAAAACTTCTACTGCATTGAGCCCCATTATGATTTAGAACAAACATTTGCACAAGCAGAAAATCTCTAATTACCCTTGAAAGCTATTTTAATGTATGATAGAGTAGCTTTATCTCATTGCGGTAAACGATTTTTAAGGAATTTTGTGCCACACTTGGTATTGGTCAATTAAAACCTAATAGGGATTAATGCATTAGAATTAGAATATACATAAAATTAACATTATAATAAGCAACGAGGTTTTAATACAGTTTGCGGGAGATTGGCAGATGATTTGTTCTCAGTAACGCTCTAGCAGACGACACTGGCATCCGAGAAGTTTACATTGCAGGCATGGTTTATTTTCCATGATGAAAAATATCAAGAGGACTTTTATTTTCCATGATGAAAAATATCAAGAGGACTTTGAGAAAATAAATCGAACAACATCGTTAAGTAAAAGGTTCGTTCAAACTATCTCAGTCTATGTCATAGGATAGACAAGCTCCTGAGTCCCGTACGAGAGTAAAATAAAACCCAAAAAATACATGTAGTTAAAGGGGAGCCGGAGAAAAGTTCTCACCAGCGTGCTCAGGATTGCGTTATTTTTGGCTTCACTTTTCTGACAATAGACTCCTCCTGTGGTTCAATTAATTTTACAATTTTGGCCAGAAATCAATCTGTTGTATGGAATACAACTAGCCACTGTTGGCATTATGATCACAGTCGTGACTATTGAAATGTTAATACAAGCAGTAAAGTAATAATTGAAGGAAAGTTGGTGGATAACTCTTACCCTCTGTGTGTCTTTGAATGCCCTGAGCAGAAGTCGGACAAGATGGTGGATAGCTCCATGGTCACGCAATGGCGCGTGGTTGGCAGGGGGCAGAGCGAGGTTCCGAATCAGTCCAATACCAGCTTTGACCAGAGGCCAATGAGAGGGTGGATGCAGCAACTTTACGATCGCCTGCAGGCCGTAGTTCAAGCGCACTGCATTCTGCGCCATCTCGCTCTCAACGTGCCTTGAAGTCAGGTGACGCAGGGCACAAACCTTGGGTAAAGAGAAAGTTCACATTATTGTTAAACATCTTTTAACCCTCGAGCAGTCACGCCCCATGGCGTTACATAAGCAGTCGCACCAGCGTACTCCGGAGATTATTTTTTAAACATTTTCTTCAAATCAGAAGATTTCGGTAAATTTATATTTTATAGCCAATATACAATAGTTTAAGCCATGAAAATCGATTGATGGCATTTCTTTTTTAATAGATTTTTAATGATAAACGGAATAAGTCACGCTTTAACATTTTTAAATGCTTGAAACCTTCAAGGAAATAACTTATCTATAAAGTTGTGCACAAACCTTCAAAGTTCACATTCATTTATTATTACTCAGAAATGGTCTTATTATCACGAAAGAATTACTCCTCTTTGCAGTAAAATATTCAGTTGAACTTGGGCACGGGGTGCGCCAGCGCGACATGAGCTTCGAAAGAGTCTCTTTGTTGCAGTAAATTGAACCCAATTTATGCGAAACTCAGGTGGTACATAGAGAACATTATTGTAGGAAGACTTGAGGTACACAGAATGATTAAAACAAAAGATAGAAAAGTTACAAAAGAAAATGTATAGCACAGGTGCTCCAAGGTTAAACTATACAAAGTGTGTTTTAAAAATAACAAGAATCTTTCAGAAAGAATTTCATTAATTCATCTAGAAATCATAGTTAAAGTTGAATTTTCATTCATTTATAAACTCCAATATTGATTCTCCTGATTCAGTATTTAGTAAGGATGAGTCAGTTCCTAAATTTTTCCGGTTCTTGATACCAGTTCAGTTCTTACCCTTCGGTTCCTGGTTCTCAGTTCCAACAAATTCTCATATTTTCCGAATGAATGGAAAGTTCCAACAAACAACCACAAGATCTGAATGACAAATAAACCAGAAAGCACAGTAAATTTATGTAAGTTGCAAATACAGAAAACTCCGTTTACATGAGGAAACATTTCCGAATGCACCTACCCCACCCTACGAATACCATCACGACCCATTACTTATTTGCTTGTGACACCTCTTCATGTATGTACAGTCCTGGCCAAAATTAACGCATCACCGGCCGTAAGGATCGCTAGGGAGGTGCTCCGTTAATTTTGACCAGGAGTGTACGTTATGGCGGTCCTTATTTATAATGGAAAATATTTTTTGAGAAATTCTTTCGGGACCTCCCCTAAAGTTGCTCCATATGGTTGGAAAATAAATTTTGTAAAATATCATTTAAATCGGAAAATAGAAAGATATCGCCCTTAAAGTTTATATTTTTCGACATTCTTGGCCCTTTTTCAGTCATCACCAATACATTATTAGACTATAACAGTGATTTTTGTAAAATATTAATTGGATCAATTAGATATCATAGTAATATATCAAGCTCAGTAGTTTTCGAGATTCAGCCCAAATAGAGAGTGTGCGTCATACAAGTGCAATCGCCGCCCATGCTCAATCTACAAATTTCGCCACTTTGTGTTCAGTCTTGTATTTACAGCTCTAAATTAATTTTAGCATAGTTTTTCTGCATTTCATAGGTTAAAGACCTAATTACACGTTACCCACTTAAAAATTTTTAGTCAAACAGTGAAAAAAGGAAGGAAAATGGCCCTCGGCACCTCTGCAGGAATGTATGACTTCTGCTGCCGTTTATCTCGTCTTGTACAACACAACTAGTTGAAACAATTGAATAAATAATTCTGTTTTTGGGAGTATTACTGTTAGTTCTTCTAGCTAAGGAAATGTAAAATCGTTCAGGTCTCAAATAAATGCATGTTAATCATGTGAACTTTGGTTTATCCAAAATTTTCGTTATCCGAACCTGCCACCGTCCCGATCATTTCGAATAAACGGGAGTTTACTTTACTGTAAAATTGTGTAATATATTTTGTCAAAATACTATTTCTATTGATTTTATATTCCTTCCTTTTCATCATAAGTTCCCAAAGTGGTCCATGCCAAGGAGTAAAAAATGAGGGTCCTAAATATCTTTTCAGGAGGCCAAAGATCCCATTTGATGATTTCTTGAAGACTGTTTCTTTATGACGAAGCGAGTGTTTTACTTACAGCTGGCTCTGTGATTTCTTCCCGATCACCGGCATTCAGGATGGTGCGAACGAGAGCATCCACTCCGCCCACCTTGCAAACAGCAACCTTGTTCCTCTGGTTATTGCACGTTAAGTTGGAGAGGATTTTAGCGGCGCAGGTAACCATATTCACGTCCCCAGATGCCAGCAACTGCACCAGACTTTGAAGTAGTCCTTCCAGACCATCCTGAAAGGGAACAATAATAAATTATAAGTAAATCTATTCCATCTTAAAGAGAATAAAAACAAATTTTACAAAAATTTAGGTACCCCATAGGTAATACCCGTTTCGGGGTTACCATCAAACTATAATACACGGATGGCTGGAGCTGATACATACAAAAAACATTTTAAAAATGTAAGCGATTTAACAAAAAAGAAAGAATACGTTTGTGTGTTCTTTACACTTGCTCTTAAAGAAAAAAGTAATACCTGTAAATTTTACAAAAAAAGAGAGAAAAAAACTAGATACATGTTTATAACAATAATAAGAATAATAATACTATTTCTATCAAAATAATATAATTATAATAACCAAAAAATTATCATATTCAAAAAAATCTATCAACATTTTCATTTGATAATAACCACGAATTGACTAACTGAAGAAACTAATAACAACGTTTCTCATTTTTTATTTCTTTCGGGAAAAAATTAAAAATTTTTGGTCCAATATAAACAAAAGACCTTTTAAAAATAGTCAATTTCGGTTTAATTAAATGTACATTTCCTTTCCTTAAATTATAATGAATTGAACTATCAGAGATAGTTGGCTTATTTCCACTCATGACAAAAAACAATTTCAAAACCTTAAACATATACAAGTGTTCTAATAGGAGCAATGTTAAATTTACAAATAATGGATATGAATACTCAAATCTATTTTTAGGCAGATTATTCTGATAATACTTTTTGCAGGATTGATGCAGACTTAAACGTATTTTTATATGCACTTCCCCAAAATTGTAATACAGGTAATACGGTACACATTCATTACTGCATACTTTATTATATATTGTAAGGGTACACGCTTGTTTTGCACGTGAAAGAATAATACTGAATGATCGGACGAGAGGTTGTCATCAGGGGGATGAAAAGTGTTCATTTGTCATAGTTTTGTCCTCCGCAGGCTTTTCCCGTACTGAGGGAAGGACGCAACTGGAGCCAATAGTAGCAATGAAGAGGTGTTTAGGCCTCTCGAAAAACAGCCAATTTTGAATTTCCACTGTGCAAGATGTTTGTCTACAGTGGTTAGAACATGGGTGATTTCAAATAGCAGCGTACATTTGTGAGATTACGTTGTCAATATCCCCGTCGACGAATAATTTTTCTACTGGAAAGATTAAATGTATTATTCAGCAAAATGAAATGGCGAGTTAAAGCAGCAGATAGTTATTCCTGACTGTGGTATTGAAATTCATTAAGTATTTACTAAAAACTGTAATTTTGAGACCGAATAAAAAAATAGATAAATAAAATCGGTTCGGTTTTGAACCAGCAAACTTCTACTTCATTGCCGGAAATGATATTCATTATGCCACAGTATCGGTGTCATGCTTAGCTGATATTTTGCAATTAACTGCAATTAGAAATTGACACTGATTTTTAAATTAACCCTTTCAATACGGCAGCCATAGCGGCGATTTTTACGCATTTATAATGATATAGCCCGCATATATGAGAATGAAATTAGATTCCACCGTGGTTAACGGCAGACTAAAGGAAAACCTTTCCGAGTATCGGGAGCGTTCCCCCACTCATTTAAAACTGATGGGCATGAGCGTCCCGGCACGCTCTCCGTACCTCGGAAAGGAACCGGAGAGCATGCCGGCAAGCTCGTTGTAGTGAAAGGGTTAATTTTACAAAGAAACTAGGAAGTGTTTGTTTAAACGGTTTAAACAGTATAAGAGTAGTTACAATATGCCGAATACAATATATAATAGTATATTTGCCTAGTACAATATACAGGCCATCTGTTAAACTTCAGCAAAAAGAATTCGTCCCACCTTATGGAGAGTCGCTCCCGTGGTTGTCATGTATCTTTTCTGTATTTCGACTGTCATTTGTTTTGTGTTTTGGGAAGTGCGTGAGAGGGAATTGGAGGATGAAAACCCCTGGCGAGTGCATTGGAGGACATTCGTGGGAGAATGCATAGAAGCGGAATCAACGGACATCGGAAAAAAGGGAACAAGGACACAAGGACTGGGAGAGAGAGCCAGTTATGTGTGCGCTCGTGAGGAGGGACTCAGGGAAAACGGAAATCCAGGGCAAACCCTTTTGGCAGACAACGAGGACTTGCCATGGTATAGTAAATACCCCGAATCCCCCCGGATATCCTCCACAACTTCACGTTTCCTAGTGCATCCGCCTTTTTATTCCCCCAGTGGAAGTGCCGTTCCAAACCTCGGGACCATCCGCAATTTCGAATCCATCCTTCAAGAAGCGAAGGGACTAAACGTTCGACCGTGCTGCATTCAAACTGGTCATTGTAAAGCAGCCCATTTTGTAATTTTTGTATTCCTATTTCTTATCTTTATTCTTTCCCCATACATGTTTCATTACGACTGATCATCCCCCATCCGTCATTAGCATTAAGCATTAAGTCATTATTTTTCTGTCCATGTTATTTTTTTGGTACGAAATATTTTTTTTCTTTTCTCATTTCAGTACTTATAATTACAATAAAATTTATGTTAATATAATCGGATGGTTAATGGTAATTATACATATATATTATAATGGGGTTTTACCGTTATTTTTTTCAGGTAGAATTTTAAGGGTCACCATCCTAATCCGGACCCTTCCCAGCTCGGGAGCGCCCGGCCCCCACAGCAGGGTGGACCATAAAATTCAAAACAATTCAAATGAGCAACAATATATTATCTTCATCGTCTCACTCATCCTAAGAGATTTACAAGCATCTTTCGATTGACATTCTACGATGAAAATTTAGATTTTTCGTGATTTTCAAGAAATTACCTGTTGACGCACGGAAATGTTGCTCAGTCAGATAAGCAAGAGTTTTAAATATTTCAACGGGGGCTGGGTTGGGTTGGGGGAGGATTTCTAGATTTTTGCTAGAAATCCCTCTCCCAAACCCATCTCCGGGGCAAAGTTGCCGTGTGTCAACGGGTAATTTCTTGCAAAATCACAAAAAATCTTAATTTTCATCGTAGAACGTCAATCAAAAAATGGATGTATATCTCTTTGGACGAGTGAGAGGACAAAGATAATAAAATCTTGCTCATTTGAATTTTTTATAACTTTTTAAATCATATTCCATGCGGTCAGTTTTTTTATGGTCCCCCCTGATGGGAAGGTCGGGTGCTCCCGAGCTAGGAAGGCGAGCTAAGGAGCCCGGATTAGGACGGAGACCCTCAAAATTTCGACCTGAAAAAAATGTAACGGTACAACCCCTGCATAACTACCATTATTCAGTGTATCTCCGCAATGCAAATTTCCTTTCCTTTCGTTTCTTTTGACAAAAGCATGACAAGGTGGATTACTTGATCCCTTCTCATTCCTTCAACTGAGGCTGGTCGGCAGCAGAGGTTTCGTATGGCACCCTGTCAATAGAAAACTACAAACCTCTGATCTTATCGGGGGAAACGCTATAAATATCGGTGATCCGTCACAATATTAACTTATAAATCCCCAATATTCACTTCCTCATCGGGGCATAGTAGAATGGAACAATTATATTAGTATTTATTATAAACCTCGCAAGTGGACAGTCGTCCGGTGGCAATGTCAAATATATATAAAGACAATAAATAAAAAATATATAAAGACAAAAGGAAGAAGATTATAAAACATATAGCATTCTTCTGCTGTACCTTATGTTAACAACCAATTAGTAACACATTTAGTAATTAAAGAAGTAAGTATTGTGAGTGAATATATTGTTGACAATTTGAAAATTATTTAGACTCGTCCATCATCGAAATGTTTTAATTATACTTGGGAAGGGGTTAAGAATACCTTCAAATAAATCATTCTTTTGTAGTTCTGTTTACAAAAGAGTACTTCCCAAAGTTCTTTTTGGTGGTCAAACATGTATCTTACAAGATTTTTACCTTTTATAGGTAAACATGTATCTTGCATAAATCTTGGGCCATATAACTGTTCTGAATCTCCTTCCAATTTGGTTTACATGTATAAGCCCATTTCCATCAATCTGTTAATTTTCCTACGAGATTTCAGTGTAGCCCAACCCAGTTCTGCAAACATTTCAGTTACGCTGTCATATCTGTTAAAATGCCCTAATACATGTCTAGCAGCTTTACGCTGAACTTATTCTAATTTTGATATGTATATCAAATATGAGTAAAATGTAGCTTGCATACTGCAAGCAGATTGAAAACACTAATTTCATGTCAGCATCATTTCAGGACAGTCCTCAAAAGAAAAACAAAGGACTGAAAATATTCTTAAAATTTTCTGCAATTTAATCGTCTGGCATCGAACCCGGGTCTTCCTGGTGATACTTTCTATTCAGCACAACAGAAGATCACCATCCTTAACTATGTGTGAAAATTCAGGAAGAAATATTTGCTACAATTGCCTCAAACGACGTCCTACTTTTCCCATATATTCCTTCCGTGAGAAATTTGAATGTGCCCTGGTATCGAACCCAGAAACACGGTAGTACGGTCTTATCTAATTTTTTTTTTAAACTATGCTTAATATACATCTTCCATATAAGCAAGAACTTCCTATCATATTGATAAGTGAATGAAAAAATATTATGAAAAACTACCTTAATGTATTTTAAATAGTCGATTTTGCATCGTCCTATCATCGAACCCAGGATATTTTCCGTGAAAGTCATTTATGTTTTCGATAGATCATGATCATATCTATCGGCTCCTTGAGTTTATATTCTCTACCTATCCAGGAATTATTTTTTCAAAATTCCTGAAAATCAAAGCAATGCATTTAAACGGGAAAAATCGGGACTTAGGAGCCCTCTGGAATCGAACCCATGACAATGAGGTTCAAAACATCAATTTTTCTGGCAGTTACACATTAGGGCATATACGTCGTAAAAATTTCAAGTCAATGAAGCTTTTAGTTTAACCTGTGAATTTGTATCCTATCTATCTATCCATCTATATATATGAATGAATCCAGAGAAGCATCTATATATAACGAGTAAAATGTAGCTTGCACACTGAAAGCAGATTGAAAACACTAATTTCATGTTGGCATCCTATCGGGACGGTCCTCAAAAGAAAAAAAAAAGGATTGAAAATATTCTAAAAATTCTCTGAAATTATATCGTCTGGCATCAAACCCGGGTCTTTGAGGTCATACTTACTATGCAGCACTATAGAAGATCACCATCTCTAACTATGTGTGAAAATTCAAGCAGAAATATTGGCTAAAACTGCCTCAAAAGGCATTCTAATTTTCACGAATGTAAATGGCTCTCTGGATTTGAACCAAGGACGATCATTGAAATCTAAAACTTGTTTTCGAAATTTATCTATTATTTATATCTATGTACTGAATTTCAAGTTTTAATATTAAAGGGAAGGGGTTCGAAATAATTCTTAAAAATCGGATCAGTTACTGATTTTAGAGACGCCTGGAGTCGAACCCAAGACACATTGATAGCTGTAAATGCACTGTTTGATTTGTAAGGACTTGATCTTATTTTATGCAAGGTTTGAAGTCGATATCATGCCGGGAAGTACCTAAAATTTGAATCCGTTATCTCCATAAGAAATGCATTGAGGAGTGCAAATGGCCCTCTGGGATCGAACCAAGGACCATCAGCGAATACGTAAAATTTGATTATGAAACATATTTATAGTCTCTAACTATATGCCGAGTTTCAAGTTCCCATGCCATCGGGAAGGGGTCCAAAAAAAATCATAAAAATCGCCAAAATGCATTTTTAACGGCCAATATTTGCCCCGACCTAGCATATATTCGAAGATGTCTTTTTGATTTTCGTTGGATATGCACGGCTCCTAGCGATCCCTCGAATTTCAACTCTCTACTTTTCCGGGAAGTGCCTCAAAACATTATCGAAAATCCCCACCATGTATCTTTATGGGGAAAATCGGGACTTTGGGGTCTTCTGGAATCGAACCTATGACACTGAAGATCAAAATCGCAATTTTTCTGGCAGTTACACGTTAAGGCCAATACGTCGTAAAAATTTAAACTCAATCACGCTTGTGGTTTTGGATGCGAATTTGTATCCTATCTATCTATATACATGAATGAATCCGGAGAAGCATCTATATATAATAGATAGATATATTTTAGCCACCTAAACCTAATGACAGTAAAATCGGTGAAGTATCATGGACAGACTGTTGTAGATAACCACTTCCTGCAAAGAATCTTAATTCAAATAAATTTAAGATCTCTAATCTGTTAACAAAAAATCCACTGTATATTGCCGATGAATTCATTGACTGTCTATGTAAATTATAATCATTTGTAATTGTTTTTCTTTTATACAAGTTTGACTGTTTTTTAATATTCTTTAATTTATGTTTAATTGTGTTCATATATAATAGATATCCTTTTATTTTTTATTTATTGAGTTTCTTGACTCTAACTTGATAATGTCTTGAACCTCTTTCTGGGTTTCAAACTAGTAAAAATTTATTTAATAATTAAGTGACGGATACTGACCACTTTGGTTCCGGCATCTGACAGATTCCTCAAAGTCCAGAGGCAGTTCTGCACCAATCTCTGAGACGGGTCACCCAAATGCATCGCCAACGCCTGCATCCCACCGGCTTCTACAATGGCAGGCTTGTTACTGGAGCACACGGACAGCACTGTGAACAAACAGAGGAGAAATCAGTCACTCGTAATATTAACTTAACCTACTGTTAAGTCCTGAAGGTTTCTTAACCCTTTAAGTGCGTGGAAAATGTTTTGATTCCACTTGAGATATGCGTGACAAAATAAAATTCTGAAATTTGTTAATTATTTAGTTTCTACTTCTTCATATGATAGTCGTGCATCTATTAACAGCATTCTTTGCTCATGATGTACTTTTGGTAACTATTAATTTGCATTTTATCCTTTTGGAGATGCAACCATGCATTTCAAACATTAAAAAGGAATACATTAGAGGATCGTTTATCCAAAGATCTAAACAAAGAACACATCCAAACAACGAACATTTCACAATAAATATGCAGTTATTTTGAATGTCACTGCTATGCGTGTTTTGCACCGATCTTTTAAAGGTGTGCACCAGTAAGTATTTATACTATATTAATTAACCTTCTAAATGGATAAAAATAAGAAGAAAAAGTGTCCAGCAGCTACTTCAAGCCATGGGTACGTCAAGAGAAAAATACAGGTGCTGATGGTCCTTGGTTTGATCCCAGAGAGCCATTTACATTCCTCAATGCATTTCTTACTGAGATAACGGATAAAAATTTAAGGTACTTCCAGGCATGACATCGACTTCAAACATTGCATTAAATAAGAACAAGTCCTAAAAAGTCATACTGTGCATTCACAGCTGCCAATATGTCCTTGGTTCGACACCAGGCGTCTCTAAAATTATTAACTATTACCATTTTTAAGAATTATTGTAAACCCCTTCCCAATAATATTAATACTTGAAATTCCGCATATAGCTAGAGATCATAGATACATTTCAAATACGTTTTAAGATTTCCTTGATCGTCCTTGGTTCGATCCCAGAGAGCCATTTACAGTGCCGTATGCATTTCAGATGGGGGTAATGGAGTCTTATTTCAGGAACTTTCTGGTATGATATGGACTTCAAACTTTGCATTAAATAAAATCACGTCCTAACAAGTTATAATGTCTATTTACATCTGCCAATACGTCCTGGGTTCGACACCAGGCTTCTACAAAAATTAAAATTGCTACAATTTTTAAGATTTTTTTAAAACCCCTTCCCAATAACATTGAAACTTGGCATGTGAATAAAAATTTTAAATACATTTCATATGCTTGCAGTATGCAAGCAACATTTCCTCGTACTAATACATAGATTTTGCTACAACCCCTAAAGTATATGCAGCCTGCTTCCCCATTTCACCTGTCTGAGGGAGGCTGATGAAGCAAAATGAATGTGGTCAATTTAGGGTGAAAAAGTACTACACTTTACTCCACCTTTTATCCATCACACCTGTTTCTGATTGGGTCTTTTAATTTAACAGTTTTCCTTCGTATACTTATATCACCGTAATAATGTTATAGTAAACCCTCGCTAACACGAATCTCAAGGGACTGGGTGAAGAGTTCGAGTTAAGAAAATTTGCTGTTAACCGTAGCGCTGCAAAAAAGTGCGAATGTACTTCATGATGTACTGACGTCTATTACGATGTCTACATATAACAGGGTGGCCACAGAACGGGATGTTAGAAAATCAAGGTTATTTCAAGGTTTTTCCAAGTGTACGCCATTACAGGCTTAAAATTTTGAAATTCGAAAAAGAGTTTTTCGTGACACACCCCTATATACACTTTTGTGAATATATTTATTACTGCGGCGCAATTCCCACAGGTGAATCGGTATTCCCATAGCTATTGGACCATACCTTTGAGAACTCTGGAGGTGGTCCAGAGCAGCTTCTCGTAGTCGTACGAGCGTAGAATTCTGACCAACTCCACGGATCCTTGGGATGCAAGGATGATCAGCTTGCTCTCCTAGTTGCCATACGCAAGGATCTGCAGGCAGTCTGTCACTATCGCCAGGAACTTGACATTATTCCTCTGAAGAAGTGTCACCATTTCTGCAGACCGCCAGCGAGACGCACTGCCATTTTCGAACCTTGCTGATGCAGCAGAAGATTGTGCAGTGTGGTGATGGCGTAGAACAGCACCGACTCCAATGGAGAACTGCAACGGAAGGCTCAACTTATACCAATCACCTTATAACAAATACCAAGAGAGAGAGCTCAGGATGAAAAAAGAATTACGGGTGAATTTCCTGCTTAATTTACAGGGAAAAGTATGTATTGGTGAACTGGTCGGGGGGTTGAGATGGGCGATTCGGAGCAGAGAATACCAAAAACGGAATTATTCATTCAATTGTTTTAACTAGAAGTGTTATACATGACGAGATAAACTGCAGCCAAAGTCATAGATTCCAGTGGAGGCGCCACTTTCCTTCCTTTTTTCACAGTTAAATTTAAAATGTTAACGTATGTAATGTGTAATTAGGTCTTTAACCTATGCTATGCAGAAAAACTATGCTAAAATTAATTTAGAGCTGTAAATACAAGTCAGAATACAAAGGGGATAAATTCGTAGATTAAGCGGGGGCGCCGAGTGCACAGTAGAGATGGGCCATTGGGAGCAGAGAATCGATTCAGCGAAATCGATTCGAATCGGTTTTCATGAATTGATTCACTTTAAAAATCGTATTAACGAAATCGATTCGAATTGTCTAGTATCGGAATGAATTATGATAAAATCAGAATCATATTTATATTGTAATAATATTGGTATCGAATTTTTGGAATTCTATTAAATATTGAAGTCACAATGAGAATTGATGAGGAGTGATGAGAATTCTTGAACCGCGATTTGGGATACCTGTTACTGTTGCAAATTACTAGTATAAAAAGTCCTAATTAACACAGTGAAAATGTAGTACATACGAACATTTACATATCGTTAAAAGGAAGAAAGGAAATAACAACAGATAATACTAAAAAACGATGTATATTTATAGATTAACATAAAGGACTGCATGAGAGTTCCAGGAATCGGATGCAAAGGATATTCTTCATTTTCGTCATCTAATCTCAATCCATTTATATTGATGAATATCAATACTGAATAATGTAAATTACTTTATAACTATCCTTTACATAGCTTTTTAGGTTAAATACCATGACATAATTGTCATGGCTAGTGCTTCTGCTACAACAATCAGCGGTACTGCGAGTAGTGCCATCTCGTATCCTATTTTTGAAAATAATTCCATCCAAATAGTCCAAATCATATTAACTGGAATACTACGGTACTGCCATCTGGCATCCCATATTTACAGATGAATCGATTCACATTGAATTGCATTGGAATCGCCCACCATTATCCGAGGGCAATTCGTACCTGAGGAATATATCTCCCGACAGATTGGCAAGTGGGGAATTGATCCCCTGCGCTGATGCCGACCCAACCCAACCCCACCCCCAGGTTAATTTATTTTAACATTAACCAATAATCAGGGCATGTAGATTAACATAAGACTGAATAACAGTAGTACAACATCACCACGGACTCATTCATTCTCTCAGACTTGAAATTTGAACAATAGTTTCCTTTGTTTATCCTATTTTAAATAAAAAGTACTAGCAGTTGCCTATTGCCTGCTCCGCAGGCAGGTTAGTTCCCTTATGTTTGATGGGGCAGCATCGAAAGGTATTCGAGGCCTTCGTCAAAGATTCCGAAAAAGTAGATAATGTCAGAGACCACAAAGTCGGGACCTCACCCTCAGCAGTGAGATCAACTGATAAAGACTTAACTATGTTAAATGACGCGCAAGCGATAGGTAAGCGGCGTTCGTCATCCCAAAAGAAAACGTCTCCCATTGCCCTCATTTTCCCGATTTTTTCAGTTTTTCACCCGTTTTGCACCTCTTAACTCAACCAAAAAATTTAAATTTTTGCACGCCTGTGCGTGCAGGCCGTCCGCCTCCAGCGCACTAAGAATCGTTGCGGGAGATTGAATTTAGACTCAGATTTTGCTAAAAGTGTTACATCCCTTTTTTGAGGACAGACGGACGGACACGATTCTGTCTTAATATATATAGATCATAATTACCACTTTCCGTTTATTTATAAAATTTACCAATAATCAGGACACGTAGATTAACATAAGACTGAATAACAGTAGTACAACATCAGCATGGGGGACCAATTCCCCGCGTATCTGTCGGGAGATTAATTCCCCATGTACGAATTCCCTGCGTACGAATTCCCCGCATACGCATTCCCCCAGACCAATTCACCGGCCACGGTATTATATGCCATCAATTACAGTATATACTGTATTTCCCGGCCTATAAGACGCACTTTTTTTACTCCAAAACATGCTCTAAAATCAGTCTGCGTCTTATGCGCCAATGGTATACGGGTATAACTCCGTCCTATAATAAGCAAGCCAATTTGCCGGGATAAATGCGCACCATTATGTATTTTTTACCGTATCAGGCATTGAAAATAGTTCAGTTGATTACAAATTTCGATAATAACGCTTTTTCGATTAAGTAGTAAGGAATTCAGTTTTAATATTTCGATGACAGAACTTCCTATTCAAAAATTCAAAGGTAAATCGGAAATGCATACAATGTAGCACTTTTTGTTTAATCTAGCATGTGGTGCTGCTGCAAAACTTATACACATTGGGCTAACGGAGATGTCATCCCTATGCTAATACATTGTATATCTCGCGATAAAGAGTTTACCGGCACTCAACCTTATGTAACAAAGTGTGAGTTTTTTTCGTAAATTCTAACCTGAATCATCAAGGTGCGTCTTATGCACCGGTGCGTCTTATAGGCCGGGAAATACGGTAACAGGATAAGCATCTGTTATTGCATTACATGTAGGTTCTACCTTCTGGTAGAAATATAAATTTCTTCATGCAATCTTCAACAGCCGTCGCAGATCTACTGACATCCTCCCTTGCTTCTCCCTTCCCGTACCTTTGTGCAATTCTAACCTCATTCACAAACGTTGTTTCCAGCTTTCAATCTTCTATCCCAACACTTTTCAATTCCCTCAACCCTACCCTTGATCTGTTTTCCCCAATTAATTCATTCTTTTCTTTCATTCATTGCTCATGAATGAAAGAAATTCCCTTGACGAACCTTGCGACTCCACCATCTCAAGGTCAATCCTGCTTCGAGAGGTTCCCAAATTGCACAGCATTACTTTTAAACCAGTCTTTGGCTATAATCGATTATACAGATCTATACAGATGACATTTAAAACCGTGTAATTTTGCTAAACAAAATCTAAATAAACAACCGTCTCCTATATATTACAAGAGTTTGAAACTCTTAGGTTAATGTTTTATAGGAAAAATATTAATTATATAAGTTACTGTAATTTTGGTACATGTTTAAACATTTTATTAAAATAATACTTAATGGAAAAAGATACTTTGTTTAAAAAAGCAAGAATCATTTATGAACGATGATAAATTGAATTAGTTGATTTACTATTGAAAGAGATCTTAAAAATTCAGAGAATTTTGGGGTAATGTTGACACCACGCCACTCATTACCTAACTTATTTGACACAATTAAGGATTAAGGACCAAGGGGGGCTAAGAAATGTCCACCACTTTTCTTTTTCAACATTTTAAGAATTTAACCACATAATATAGCCTTATAACTTTGTTGCTTTGACAAATATAGGTTATTAAAGATAGAACTATACGTTGATGCATTTTCTAATTTTTTTTAAGCAATGTAATGAGAGCAGAAATAGGCACAAAATGACCCTCCCTTGGTCCAACCTGCGACATGTTTTTTAACCAATTATTTTGATGAATAGCTTTGCTACGCATTCTTAACTCAATTACTGTAAATTTTGTTTTAACTTCGATTTTATTTCAACAGTTAGTTCTATATTGCATTCGGGTATTTTTACTCTCTAAGTTTGTAATTATTTGACAAATTGTTATGCTACCATTTTTACTTTCTCCCTTTACGTAGTATAGAGAAAGTATTGTATTTGCAAAAAAATTCGATCTCCAGATTTCGATGGAATTAGATGTTTTGGGACCCATAGAGCACGTTTTCACTATTTTCCCAAACATGTCTGTCTGTGTGTCTGTCTGTCTGTGGTTAAAAAGTTTGTGGGATCTCTATCTTAAAAAGTAATTATCCGATCATTTTCAAAATTCATATTTAGAATTTTCCTAACAATGCCAAAAGTTGATTAGTTTTTGGTGAATATCGCTTAACCGGAAGTTGCCGTTTATCCGGAACAAAATTTGTTTCTTAAATATCTCTGTAAAAATGCAATATAGGTATATACATTTACACACAAAAGTTCTAGATAATGTACTTTACTACAACTTTTGTATAAAACATTTTTTCCTAACACTGATTGTTTAGGAGTTATTCTTGAATAATGGTTAACCGGAAGTTGTTGTTTATCCAGAAATTTAAGTTTTTCATACTTATCTCTGTTAGAATGCAATGTAGGTATATACAATTACATACAAAAGTTATAGATAATGTTTTTTACAACAAATGTTGTATGAAACATTTTCCTGTAACACTCATTGTTTTGGAGTTATTTATATATTACCGACATAGGCTTCTGTTTTCAATAAATACGGAGAAAGTCATGTCTTGGCCACATCAGATTTTTAATTATAAGTCTATTGTAAGAAGATAAATTTATTGTCGTAATGTGCTCATAGAATAATAAATACTCGAGAAAGATATTATGAGCTTACATATTTTATCTATTAATAAATATTGTTGTTTTGGACTAAGGTTGCAAAATTTTTATTAAAATTTTATAAATTATACCTTGTTGTTGATTTGTAAGCATAACTAATGGTGACTAACAAACTTATTTTCCGAATCAGAGATTTAAAGCCAGACCATAGAGATGAAGCCTTATCATGTTTTTTTTAGTTTGAGTTTTTTAAATGATAAAAATTCCATTATTTTCATTAGTACAGTACAATTTTTAGCAACAAAAATCATTGTAAGAAGTTTTTAAAAATTCAAGAAGGAAATTGCTGAAGATATATATCCTTTCATTAGTATTTTATTGAAAAAAAAAAACGTTGGACCCTTCAAAGGGTTACTGTAAATCAAATTTAATTATATTTTTATTATGATTCTGAATAATAGTTCAAATGAAGATTGGAAAAGAATTGTTAGCTTGATAAATGACATTCTTTCAATGATATAATGTTTTAATCATTTCTACATTTAGAATAATAAAAACAGATTAGATTTTAAGCCAATATTTGAAATCCTGTTACTTTCTGTGCCTTCATGTAATAGTATCATTTTTAGCAACAAAAAAACGTTGGACCTTTAAGGGTTACAAAGGGTTGGTGACGAAGGACACTCCAGTCTTCCCAACGTTCAACTTCCTCCTCTCTTTAACCCTCGAGTACTTGCGTCTGGGTCGAATCGACCTATATGAATCTTAATATTCCATATCTCTTTATTAGTGATTTTTCACTTCTTCTTTCTCATAGTAGCTGAGTTTTAGAATGTTCTGAACCAGCCATGCATTGCATAATATATTAAATGTTATTTTATTTTTAAACAGTTTACTTTTAATATGCAATATTCCAAATTCATCACCCAAATACTCAGCGTCAGGAATATTGAATTTTTACTGAATATTTTTGCTATTTAGTTTGCTTGTCATTTTAATAACCAGGTTAACCATTAATATGGCATCATCACTAATTAATTAAAAATTTATTCACTACATTTTGAGACAATTTTCCCCTTTGGAAGATGTCGGGTCCACCCAACGCGAGTACTGACGTGACAATTTGGGATGCGAGTACTCGAGGGTTAAGAGCAAATTTCATACCAATTCAGCAAAACACCTCACCAAGAGTTTCACCCATCTCTATGGATATTGGTTATGAGAGCGACAATTAGATGCATTACCTCAGCAATTTCACCAGAGCAGGAATGCCACCACTCTTGAAGATCGCAAGAAGTCCCTGTCTGTGATGAGAGAGGTTGTGCAGTGTACCAACAGCCCCTTTGGTGGTCTCCAAGTCGTTGCTGTTCGAGATGGCACGCACCAACACAGCAACCATCTACCGAATCACCGAGAGAAGAGTTAGCAGGCGAAATGAAGGTGGGCAGACATATATTAGGAGGCGGAACGTAACGAATAAAATAAAAACACATTTACCATACTACAATTCATGCTATTATACATTTGGGCGCATCACGAAAAACTTTCAAAAATTCAAAAAGTTGTCACTACGGTCACATGTTTACGCAAAAACATTTTAGACAAATTGAGAAATATTAATGTCTCCAGCAACAGGCCTTAAGTTTGATTTTTTTGTCAAAAACGTAGACACACTTTAAAAATCATAAATACAAAGCAAATTTTAGTTTACAAGTACAAAAATAAAAAGTTTAGAATGTTAATGAAAGGTATAAAAAATTATATCCGCCATGCAACATCCCTCTGGGATTAGCAGTAAAATTATCATTTCTTTGCAAATTTAAGGTCTAAATTGTTGACCATTTGATTTACTTCTAGTCTACGTTTTCATTTAGAAATTTCTTATAACCATAGAAATAAAAAGTATTCCAAATAATATAATTCTTTTTACATTGTAAACTAAACACTGTTGTACCTGAATACAAAAATTTGCTTTGTGTTCATGTTTAAAAAAAAATAAAATCTTTCTTTTTGAAAATAAAAACTTTAGATCTGCTGCAGGAGACTTAAATACATTTCAATTCGATTAATTGTTTTGGGAAAATACGTGACCATAGCAACAACTCTATATCGACTAGAAATTTTGAATGACAAAAAAAAGTTTTTCGAGTCGCACTATTATACATGGCCCCATACAGAGCGTTAAAGCGTTGTCTTTGCTTAGAAATAATGAAACATTGAATGTAATGATTACTCCAAAAGTAGAGCATTCGAAATAGAAAAATTAATATTCAGCAAATCCAATTTTCCCATCTTTTTTAGGCACTCTAAAAATTCAAAAATAGTACATTCGTGAAAACATTAATAGAGAGAAAGCCCATCAAGCTATAATGAGTAACAGAAGGAACACTTATGAAACAAAGTGATGAAAACAACACCAAACAACAGCAAGTACACAAAACACTTTCTTACATTACCTGAAATACGACAATGAAACAGAAATCGTAATGATATAAATGAATTGGATGCAGAAATGATAAATCATGCAAAAAATTAGGATCCCAAGCAAATGAAACGATTCAATGACGACTCTAAGATAACCTTGCAATGCATTCAATGGGCTGAACATTCCACGAGCTAAGGTTGTCTGAAACGCAGTGGTCTTGAGGGAATTATCCCTTGTCAGTCAGCTATTACTACAAAAATCCCTAATTCAGACACATTCTATTTATGGCATAAAAGTACCTGTTGTGGGAAAAGTAAGAAACTAATGCTAGATATTAAATTTTTTCCAAAAGCGAGCCTTGAGCCTTAACTTGTAGCAATGCCTATACCCAGGCATTTACAGTAACATTAATCCAAGGAATAACTCAAGGAAAGACGGTAGTAAGCATTTACGCTCTGTGTGCTACGTATCAATTTCATCTTTATCAATCACATTACATATTTTCATTTTTAGATAGTATTTTTGTCAAATGATGTTTTTTTGGGTATGACTAGGGATGGGTTAATCGATTGAAAAAACAATCGAAACATTATTCAATTGTTTTGGCATTTATTTTATTGTTTTCATTCGAATGAATTCACTCGCTTTCGTAGGAGGACAGGACGCAATAGCTGGTCAGGGGCAGTAACACCTGGCTGCCGGGATATCGGATCAGATATACATACACACACACGTATATCTATATTCATAATTCATCAGTATTACATATCTCTTCCACTAAATGGGATGATGTTGCGAGCCGCTTCTATCCTCTCCTCTTCAACGCGAATCAAGTAAACGAGTGAAAAATCTAATAAACCGAGTGAATTTATTCGACTGTTTATAGGGAGTGGAAAAAAATCGAATAAATCTATTTGATTTTTTACTCACTTCCTCTGAACGAGTGAACCACTCACTTGTAACAATCAAATACATTTATTAGATTTTTTTCACTCGCTAAAAATATTGGAATTAATCTATTCAATTTTTTTCCACTCACTAAAAACAATCGAATAGATTCACTCTGTTAAGATTGAGTGAAAAATCGAAACGCTTTATTAGAATAATTCGATCGAAGCAAACAACCGAATTATTCGATTGTTCCCACCTCTAGGTATGACTATAATATTTATCTCATTCTATTTACTATTTCATGTTTTACCTTCATAAATTATCTTTAAGATGTTTTGTATCAACTCCATATTCATTCCTTGCCTTATTTCTTTTTCTGTAAGTTTATTAAAGCTCATAATCTATCATCTCCTTCCTGTGTAACATAATTAACTGCAGAATCAATTCTCCTTTCCTACTCTCTCTTTCCTTCGAGAACAACTCGCCTATTCTCTCTGAGCACTCCATCAACTGTTAAACGATCACTCTTTTTCCATCAACTCCCTTTCTTCCAAAGTTCACTTCTTCTCTCCTCTTAAATCCATCCCAAATATGGTTCCAAGAGATTGATTTTTATAATTTCATTCATTATTTTAAATTAATTTTATGTTGTTGATTTGTTGTTTTATTTTGTTCTCACTGATTGTTGGTTTTTCCTTGCTTCTTGTTATTTCCCCAACTGCAATTAGCCTCGTACTGTTTGTTGATACTAACTGATAAATGAATAAAACAAAAGATACAAACAATTTTGTTGTTTTGGCCTTTATTTAAATCAAGTTTAAGCTCTTATAAAGAAGTCAATGATTTTCTTTTTGGAATTAATTACTATTTGTCGTTTAATTTTTTATTTCAAGCACTTTCCTAATAAGAATATTTTTAATGAAAAAATATGCGTGTCAAACAAGCACAGCATTGTAGCATGTTGTTTAGTCTCTAAGCGTTTGACTTCCTGCTTTCTCAATATCCTTGTTCCACACTCATAAAGCAAAACAATCAACATCCTAGATAATTCATAAAAATTATGCCCTTTTTCCTAATTTTGTTATTCGACTAAGCTATTTGTGATCAAATTATAAAATTAAAAAACCTGACAACTTGGAAAGAAATTTCCTAAATAACTACACTATTTAAGTGTTACTCCGCGAGTAATGTTGATAAAAGATGATGCATTGCAAGGTTTTCTCAATTGAACATCAAACAACGCAATTGAAACATGCCGAAGAAAGACCAACTTCCTTCCTTCATCATCACCACCATCCAAACTTTCCAAAAGCGAAACGATAGCATTCCACACACAAATAACTGAATTATTTATGAATTATTCACCATCTGCTGTTATTTTCCAACACGAATTCCAGGAAGAGTGTGAGAAATAAATGAGTTTGGTTACATGAAATGAATCTGTGAGTGAATCACTTATTCTAAATGAACACAGCAATGACCAAGAAATATTATTATTTCATAACCTCCAAGTTGGCTGTAAGGCAGGTGGCAGTTATTCTACATATTCATTTACTGTTCATCTAAACACATACACACACATATGACATATAAATTGTTATTTCTGGATTTTTTGGGGTTCATCACAGGCCTTCTCGGATACTGTAGGGGTCCCAGGGTAAAACCCCACCGTACATCACCCTGCCAAACAATCCCTTACTTCCTCCAGAAATTCGACATTACTAAAATCCACTTACATTCTATAATACCCTTATCTACTACGATGAATTAAAACATTTCTTTTTAAAAGATCTTGTATTTTTAGGCAAGGGGCTTAAGAGCGATCTAGGTAACTTATTCCTTTCTGAAATGCCTCTGTTAACCCTTTCACTACAGCAAGCGTGCCGGCATGCTCTCTGGTTCCTTACCGAGGTATGGAGAGCGTGCCGGGACGCTCATGCCCATCAGTTTTAAATGAGTGGGAGAACGCTCCCGATACTCGGAAAGGTTTTCCTTTAGTCTGCCGATAACCACGAAGGAATGCATTCTCATTCTCATAAATACGGGCTATATCATTATACAGGGCGTAAAAATCATCAATATGGCTGCTGAAGGTTTAGAAAAGAATATTTCGCGATATTCTTTGCCACCAAGGCTTAATTTAAATTCATGGCTATCTTTTCCCCTGAATTCTGGTTCCTCCAAAGCATTTTTTAAAGCTTCCCAACCATTTTTACCTGAAATTATGTTGTAAATACAACCTAGTCGATTTATTTTTCTTCTTTTCTCAAATGTTTCCCACGCCAGAGTCTTTAACTTTTTGTGATGCTGTCCACTTTTCTAAATCCGCCCATTACATATCGAGCTGCTTTCCTTTGCATTTTTTCTATTTTCTTTGATCAACAACATTGATATGGACCCCACACGGCTGTTGCGTATTCAAGATTCGGTCTTACAAGCAATGTATATCCCCTATGTTTTGCTTCCCTATTCCTGCCCTTAAAATTCCTCATCACATAATGCAACAAATGCCTTAGCTACAATTAAATTGACGTGTTTTCCCAATTGAGATTTTTATCAAACGTGACTCATATTTGCAATGATTGGATTCTATGATTCCAATGGACAAGAAATATGACAGAGCTTACATGAAATACGGAAAAAGGGATGATTCATTACATACACCAACAAGGTTTCAGTAACGCTCGCATCGTTACTTGTTTCTCATTGTATTTTACATGATAATTAGCCATGTTTGTGATAATAGTTCACTACATACAGTTTCGAGAATTTTACACAAAGATTAACCAAGTGATTTCTTTGTTATTTTTTTTCTTTATTTTTCATACTGGAAACTCTAAATGTGTATCTAAACTAATAAAATTCACAGTCTTTGGCGATGTCTCGCGGAAATACGTCATGATAAAAATCCGGAATTTGCAAGCTTAAATGCAATAACTGTGATTGGGTCAAAAGCGGAGAAATTTCGCCATAAGAGACGGTGAACATAAAAGATGTTTTTTGAACAAGTCTTCCCAATCTCACTTTGCTAAGCACCTTCTGGAATTCAACCATTCTTCTGACTTTGTACCCGAAATTCTTACTCTATAGATAGAAACCAAAGGCTTTATTTCTTAGAAGTTTGAGATTAATTCCCATACAAATTCCAAACAATGTAATGTTGTTAACGAGCACCTCTTCCCATTGATTCGATGCATTCTTCCACCCACTGACAATGTTTCTCTACCTCCAGTTCCATCCCCCTGACTAACCTCTCCCCCCACGACCTTCTTTTCCTATTTCCTTATTTTCCCACCAGTCTTACTTGTATATATTATGCTTTACGTTTTTGCTTGGTCACTTGCTGATGGAGATCAACCTCTGAAACTAGTCGTGTCTTGTTTCCATTTATTGTGTTTAATAAATACTGTGGAAAAAGTACAAATTGTTATTTTTCTTATATCTAAACTGTATATAAGTTAATCCATTCACTATTTTCACATTTAATTTATACTCTTAGACCAAATTCTGTGAGCAATAAAATGGCAAATTGACAAGACCCCAAAAAAAAGGATTTAGGTGCACGCAATAGGGTGGATCGAGAAAACTTTTTTTTCGTAATCTGTCAACGGCTAGTGCTTTAAGTTTGTGGTTGCTGGTTCTTATAACATATAAATAAATTCAACTCAATCGGAATATGTCCTGAGGCTGCGAAATTTAGTCAAAATTTTAAATTTTTGTGAAAAACATCAAATTTTTGCATTTTCTCCTGATGGTTTCTCAATGTTTCCGAAGTGACTTAATGGCAAAGGAGTGCATATATTGCTTGGTAGTCGATGAATCAAGGAAAATGAGTTCTCAGTTCACCAAAATTAGTCAAAATAGCCGTTTTTTTGATCCACCCCAGCCCGCAAGCTACTTTAACACTCATTTCTCAAAGAACTTCTCAATATTTTTAAACTTACAGAGCCCTCATCTTAAAGCTCTTATAAACACCTTAATTCTAGTAAACAATTTTATTCCATTTATATTGGTCCTATGAAAATCCGTGTACGTTTTCCTTGTTTTTCTGTTTTATTTTTTATGTTATTTTGTGTATTGCTATCCCTTTTTTAAATGTGAACTGATTCTTATTTTTTAAATGTGAACTGATTCCTCTTTTTATTTTTAGCTAACCAATGCGATATAGATAGGATACAAGTGGTGCAGAATAGGGCAATGAGAGCTGTTTTGAACTGTGATAGATATACTAGTGTCAAAAATATGTTAACTGTTTTAGGGTTACTTAGTTGTACAGAATACGAGTAAAATGTTGCTTGCATACTGCAAGCACATCGATAACACAAATTTTTTGTTGGCATCACATAGAGTGAGTCCTGAAAAGAAAAAAAAATGGATGGAAAATATTCTTAATTTTCGCTGCAAATTATTCGTCTGGCATCGAACTCAGGTCTTTCCGGTGATACTTACTATGCAGCACCATAGAAAATCACCATCTGTAACTATGTGTGAAAATTCAAGTAGAATTATTAACTGCAACTGCCTCAAACGACATCCTACTTTTCCATTATATTCCTTATGAGAGAAATGCTAATGTGCTCTGGCATTGAACCCAGGAATAGTCCGGGCTAATAGAATTTTTTTTCTAAAACCAATTCTTTTCATACATCTTCCAGCCAAGTACCAACTTCCTATCATTTCGATAAGTGCATCAAAAATATAATGAAATACTAACCCAATGTATTTTAAACGGGAGACAAATTTGCCGCCCGGCATCGAACCCGGATCTTTCCTTTAATACTTCCTATGCACCAAAATAGAAGATCACTATCTCTAACTATGTGTGAAAATTCAAGCTGGAATATTGGCTTCAACTGCCTCAAACGACGACTTACTTTTCCCTTATATTTCTTATGAGAGAAATGTTAATGTGCTCTGGCATCGAACCCAGGAATAGTAAGGGCTTATGAAATTTTTTTCTTAAACCAATTCTCAGTATGTATCTTCTAGCGGAGCGAAAAGTTCCTTACATTCTGGTTAGTGCATCAAAAAAATTAATGAAAAACTATCCCCATGCATTTTAAATGCGGGATTTTTACATCGTCCTAGCATCGAACCCAGGAGGTTCTCATTAGTAGTCATTAATGTTTTTAATAGTTCTTGACCATATCTGTAAGCTCCTTGAAGTTCGATTCTCTACCTGTCCGGGAAGTATTATTTAAAAAATTTTGAAAATCGCCACCATGTATCCTTATGGAGAAAATCGCGACTTTGGGGCCTTCTGGAATCGAACCCATGGCACCAAGGTTCAATGTCGGCTTTTTCCTGGAGGTTACGTCATGGCCATAACGTCCTAAAAATTTCAAGTCGGTGGCACTTTTGGAACATGGTTAGACTTTTGATCCCCAGTGTATCTATTATATATAGACGCTTCTCCGGATATACCTATATACACACTCACTCATTCATTCATTCATTCATTCATTCATACCATTCATACCATTCCCAGCATGATATCGACTTCAAACTTTGCAAGATACAAGATAAAGTCCATAAAAATCAAACTGTGCATTTATATACGAGTAAAATGTAGCTTGCATACTGCAAGCAGATCGACAACACTAATTTTATATCGGCATTATATCGGGACGATCCTCAAAAGAAAAAAAAATGATTGAAAATATTCTTAAAATTCGCTGCAATTTAATCGTCTGGCATCGAACCAAGGCCTTCCTGGTGAACCTACTATGCAGCAGAACAGAAAATCACCATCTCTTACTATGTGTGAAAATTCAAGCAGAAATGTTGGCTCCAACTGCCTCAAACGACGTCCTACTTTTCAATAAGGTAAATGGCTCCCTGGATTCGAACCAAGGACGATCTAGGAAATCTAAAACATGTTTTTGAAATGTATCTATGTTCTCTATCTATATGAATAATTTCATGTTTTAATATTATTGGGAAGGGGTTTAAATTAATTCTTAAAAATCGGATAATTTGCTGATTGTAGAGACGCCTGGTGTCGAACCCAGGAAATATTGGTAGCTGTGAATGCACAGTATGACTTATTAGAACTTCATCTTATTTCTTACCAATTTTGAAGTCGATATCATGCCGGAAAGTACATAAAACGTTTTACTGTTATCTCCATAAGAAATGCATGGAGGAATGTAAATGGCCCTCTGGGCTCGAACCAAGGACCATCAGGGAATAGGTAAAATTTGATTATGAAATATATGTATGATCTCCAACTTCATGCCGAATTTCAAGTTTTCATGCCAACAGGAAGTGGTCCAAAAAAAATCTTAAAAATCGCCACAATGCATTTTAAACGGCCGATTTTTGCCTCGACCTAGCATCGAACCCAGGATATTTTCAGCAAAACTCATTTATGTTTTCGATAGATCATGACCATATATATCAGCTCCTTGAGTTTTAAGTCCCTACCTATCCGGCAAGTATTTTTTTAAAATTTCCGAAAATCAAAGCAATGCATTTAAACGTGAAAAATCGGGACTTTAGGGCCCTCTGGAATCAAACCCATGACACTGAGGTTCAAAATCGCAATTTTTCTGGCGGTTATACGTTATGGCCAATATGTCGTAAAAATTTCAAGTCAATGACGCTTTTGGTTTAGCCTGTGAATTAGTATCCTATCTATGTAGCTAAAAATTCTCCCTAATTTTAACCAGTTTTTCATCCACGAAAATGACAAAACTTGATTGATTAATAATTTTCAATTTCAAAATCCAGCCTTTGCATTTTGCAATCTCAACTAATATTTTTTGCATATTAAAGCATAAACAAGTTGGAGGGGGATTCCGTGCGGGGTTACAAGTCTCTCTGCAACGCATACATCAAGTGGCTCAGCGGGTGAATGGTTAAGATGCTTGCCTAGCACGCTAGAGAGGTTCTATCTCCGGCTGAGAAATTATTTTTCAGAAATTATTTTTCAAAAAAATCTCACGCGTTACGCGGTTTTTCGACCGACACCCCATCCCGTTACAACGAGCCCAAAGAAGTATAACTTCAAAACTATACAAAAGAGACAGGAAAAATACTTATTCACTACAAGCAATCAAATAAAACATCTTCACAAATGACACTAATTCTAAATGTAAACAATTGTGGCATTAAAAAAAAGGTCAAACACATCAGAATATTTCAAGAATAATAAAATGATTAAATACATTAGGTTGATAATTTATAAAATTATCAAAAACGCAGAGTTGAATGAAGTTAAAGACAACAAGAAAAAATGACTCTATGTATTAACAATATGTATAAGATAGAATTCAAGAAGCGTATGAAAACTTTATTACAAATCTTGATTTATATCTTAGGGAATTTCTTCTATCTGTGATTTTTATGGTTAATTGTTTTATAATTTATTGTATACTTTCTATTAATAGTAATCTCATTGTGCTCAAACTTTTTTTTTAAATATTTGTTATCCACTTATGATCTTACCTTTGAAATGTCTACATAATTATACGTCAAATGTATTACTTTAAAATGTTCTTACCAATTTTACAATTGATTTTATTTTAATCATAATTGAGAAATATTTAAACATATGCACACTTTACTTTTATTTACTTTGTAAATTATTATAATCTTGTATTTCTTTCTTGCAATAGAGCTCTACCCTAAATAAATTATTATTATATTTATGAAGGTATTCTCAAATCAAAGTTAATTTAAAAGTCTACAAAAAATAATAATATTTATTAAGTACTGGTCAAAAACCTGATTACACAATACATAAATCTTACATATATGAACAATAAAAATGTTATTAATATGGCAGAAATATAAAAGCAATAGGAAACTTATAGATAGATAATTTGCAAGATGTAATATTACAGTGATTGTAGAAGATACAGAAATGCGAGGTACGAAAATACAAGTGCATTTCTAGCATATGAGTTTATTACGAGCAATTAGTTTGTTTTTCAGTTGGTTTGTTGGTTCAGAGAGGAAAGTAGTCAACATCAATACTACAGTAGAGGATTGTTGATCCAAAAATCTAAACAATGAACACATCCAAACAACGAACATTTCACAATAGATATACAGTAATTTTGAACGCCACCGCTACGTGTCTTTTGCACCGATCTTTTGCAGGTGTGAACGAGTAAGTATTTATACAATATTAATTAACCTTCTTAATGGATAAAAATAAGAAGAAAATGTGTCCAGCAGCTACTTCAAGTGGTGGGAACGTCAAGAGAAAAAGACAGGTGCTGATGTTACAGTAAAAAGTACACAAAATAAATAAACTAGATCATGGTGTCAATTCATCCAATCTTCAGCAGGAATAAAATATTAGCAGGAAAACTATACATGGTATAAAAGCACAGATTCTTCAATTTGTTGCAGAATCTCACTCAACGGTAGTCGTTTCAAAAAGAAAAACCTTGTGGGACAGACATGTATAGTTTTCTTTAAATAAAAGTTTTCAATAATATTTATATGCATTATCGTCACTTATTTCGTACTGTAACCCGTAAAAGCCTTCTTTTTCAGTTCCTTTTTCTCATTCAGGTTTAAATACCTATTATCCAAACATATCCTTTATGCGAACCGACCTCCGTCCTGAAAAGTTCAGATAAACGATCCTCTACTGTATTCGCATCCCTTATAAACCTTGATAATGGTAAGATAAATTATGTTTATGAAACAACACCTGAAAAGGGTATTTGTTTCTTACGCTGCGTTCTAAGTATTAAGCGATAGAAGTTCTGTAGTCAATATTTTTATTTGACAGTGTGTGTAATAATTTAATTCCTTCTCCTATCCTCTTAACTTTCAATATTGTAAGTCTACTTTCATAATCAAGATGTGAGAATGTAAATCGATAGGATAAAAAGCTGACAAATTTTTGAAGTACATGCTCTATGAGGTTTGCATTGAATTGCAGCATTACAATAAATGTGGTAAATTTATTGCAATGAAGTCAAATTTATTTTTGAAAGAATTATTGTGCTAGCTTGTAGCGATCAGGAGATGAACTATCAAAATAAGGTCCTCCACATCAAGAGTTTTTCTTCTGACAATGAGTACCAACGTGTTAGCAGAATGCAAGCAACTTTAATCGTGTAAATATACACACACTAAATTAATTGTATCTGGTGCAATGTACCTCACACACACCTCCCTGTTCAATAATACATGACAACTTACCCAAGAGAAATAGGTTTATTAAAATTTTAATCACCTTTTCATTGCTGGTACTCTCTGCTTTTGTTTTCAGGAACAATTCGTAAGTTTCTCTAAACCTATCGCATTTCTCCTTGAAGCACTTGAAGCCATGAAGTTTGTCAGAACAATCTGAACAGACGAAAGGTGGAAAATGGTCATCCAAGGCTACCTGAAACACAATATATAAAAAGAATCAAAACAGTTGGTCCAATAATAAACAAGCGTACTAAAAAGTAATTATCATCAAGGAGAAAAGCAACCACCTGTTGCTATTTCGCATTTACTAGCAAAACTTTACTATTTAATTGCACAAATCCATTCAATTTCGTGTTGGAGACGGCGGAATTGTTTTGCAGTACATTCGTAACGTAACTATATCGTAAAAATTCGGTACCATCGTTGCAAATACGTTTAAAACCATCATTGTAAGTTAAAGGCGTAAAATAAGAATATATAAGTGGCTAAAGTAAAAGTTATGAATTGTTTCACGTTACCTCGTAATTGAGAACTTCACAAAGAGTTCGAGCTACATTCTTCAACGAGCAGCTCACTTCAAATATGTAAAGCAAAACTTTCTTGTCTTTAAAACAAAGTCTGCACTTCCTTAAATCACGAGGGATTTCTGATTCTATCTTCATTTTCACTCCGATCTGCCGTCTTCACCACAAGATAAAATGTTTTATCTTCACATGGAACGAGAAAGTTTAATGCTGATATTTATTACTTTACGAAGCAAAACAAGATTGAAACTGTGCTACGTCCACAACGTAGAGGCAAGCACATTACATTTACAAGCTTAAGGTGGTAAATTTCTAAATTTACTAAACACACAATAAAAACGAGATTCACGTCCTAAATGCTTGCTATACAGCTAAAATATATTCCGGCGTCCACACTTCGCCGTGGTAGTTCCGTTGACGAGTCGCTTCGACTCAATTTTTTCCCATCGCGATCACGAAAACTGTCGCGGAAGATGCACCAATGGTCCACGGAAGCTGTATCTAGGTATATCGATGCACCGGTGAAGATTTGTATCACTTTGAGGCACTTTGTGCACTTCCAAACACATTCTATATGTCCGAAAGCAGTTCAACGCTACGGTGACCAATACAAATAACCGGATTTTCTACTGTTTACGCTGTAACGACATTCACTGATAGATTAAACGTAAACTATGAAACTTTTTGCGTCACTTGCAAAGGTTATTTCCTTCGGAACGCGTTTAAAATACATTATTCGCGATTTTTTTCGGTCGGTGTAACGAACCACGTTATTTCAAGATTTTGAACACCATGCGCTTCACAGGGGTAGTATTACTATCTCCCTCTAGCGCCCAAAAGTGAAGCCAGGGGTAAAGCGGCAGATTGCGCATTTAGCCATGCTGGGTAGCACTTTTCGTATCTCCCTATACCAATACATTGTTTTTTCGTGATTTTGCGGCTTTGATACAGAGTTATCAAGGTTTGATCGAGTAAGTCGAACGTTTTGGAACACAAAATGTAGCTTGAGCAATGTGTAACACGAAGCAATTTTGTTATTTTTGCGTTTATAAAGGTTTTATAGGTAAATAAGCAGGGGCCTGTTTCTGCCTGCAGCATGGTCAATTGCTGCGCATCAGAACAGCTGCCCCCACAAAATGTTCCGAACTAGAATCTATGCATCTTCCTTAATTTTATTATTTCATTCATTATCTGAAATCTATGAAGCAGAACGAACGTCAGTATTAATCCACGGCGTTTCAATGAACATTTCATTGTGCTCTCGGCTGCACCTGTAGGTCTTGCATGGTATACAAGTTCTCGTATTCGTCATTTTGACAACTTTTACTTCATTAAGCCCCAATTATGAATTAGAACAAACATTTGCACAAGCGGAAAAATCTCTGATTACCCTGATAAGCTATTATAATGTATTATAGAGTAGCTTTATTTCATTGCGGTAAACGACTATTAAGGAATTTTATGCCGTACTTGGTATTGATCAATTAAAAACTATGACGAATTAATGCATTATAATATATGTAAAATTAACATTATAATAATCAACGAGGTTTTGATAGAGTTTGCGGGAGATTGGCAGACGATTCGTTCTCTGTATTTCTCTAGCAGACGACACCGGCATCCGAGAAATTTACATTGCAGGCATGTTTTATTTTCCATAATAAAAGGAATCAAGAGGCCTTAGAGAAAAAAATTGAAGATAATCGTTAAGTGAAAGGTTCATTTAAACTATCTGAGTCCATTTCATAGGATAGACAAGCTCCCGAGTCCCGTATGAGAGGAAAATAAAACCCCAAAAATACATGTAGTTAAAGGGGAGCTGGAGAAAAGTGCTACCCAGTGCTCTGCGGGTTGCGTTATTTTTGGCTTCACTTTTCTCCCGGTAGACTCTCCCTGTGCCTTAGGCAAACGTCTATATGGCACAACCTGGCAACACCGCAAGGTCGAAACTCTGTTAGCAGACGACATCTTGGTTAAACTCGTTAAACTCAAGTGTCGTCACACGAAATAAAACTTATATGTAAATATGTATTAGTATAGATTTATATGTCATTGAAGTAAGAAAATTATTGATCATTAAAGATTGGCTGTACAGTTTCTGGAATATTTCAACTGGTAAGGGAATGTTTTGAAAATGGGGTAACGTTTTCGGCATACGTCCGTATATGACGAATTCACTCGAATATTATATCATAGATGTACGCATTAGTGAATGAATGCCTTGTTCTCGTTCAGGGAAACATTTACAACGAAGATATTCTTACACTTAATTCAACTTAAAAACATTGTAGCGAAATCAAGAATTTTGGGAGAAGAAATATTCCTTTGTCTAGTTTTTCTATCATATTCATGCAACAATAAAATAAGCCGTGTTCCATGCTGCGAGTTACAAAATTCTTCCAGGAAAAATATCGCTATTTTTAAACAAGGCGGCAACATTTCGCTGTGAGATTGTGTACTTCGATACATGAAAGGCTATAAAATACTATCAAATGGTAACCCAATCTGGGGCCATATTCTGTATCTCATTTCCCGTCGGTACGGTAGCCAAGCAGTCGGTTGGGATCGCAAACCGACTCCGCGAATTCTCGATGCTATTCTGGAAGCTAACTTTCATTATCGGTAGAATTCTCCGGATTCTACCGATAATGAAAATTAGTCGGTAGCGATAGGGGTCAGTCGGTTAGCAGACGAACTGTGGCAAGTGTGTGCATATTTAACAATATCATCAAGGCAAATGCGTTAATTGAATGCCCGTGATTAGCAGAATGTAAAATAAAGCCGCAATAAGACATGCGTTCGCATAAAATGAATGCGATTCTCGCTTTTAGATGCAAAATGATGTACGCCATAGCACATGTGGATGCACGTATGTACTACGTTTCTTGGAACGTGGATCTGTCCAAGGACGTGGAATAAAATAAACGTTTTAATCTTTTAATAATAAATGTAAATAACCATCAATAATTCATTAGGTAAAGTGTTTGGGAACGCTTGACATCCGTTACATATTTTACTGTTTCCCCGTGCGAGACTCGACTATGGAAAAATAATGACCCCGCTTGAAGAAAACTATAAATAAAAGAGAAATAGATTAAACATAGTCATAGTATTTCATGCGATAAAATTTTCTATTTTTTAAACCTATTATGATTATCTTTTAACTGACGTGGATGGTATAATTTTTGTTCATTTTAAAACACAATTTGGTAATTTTCTAGTAGCAGACGAATAACGTCGAAAATTTGTCGTTTTTGGATAGAATTTTCTCCAAAATGGCAGCACTTAGAAGAGATTGCTTATCATATATATATAAACTGCGATCCTTTCTCTATAATATGGTGTAAGAATGGTATGTGTATCTTCAGTAGTAAAGGAGATATATAATTTCTCCCAAACACCGTGAAACTAGAAAATTACCCACAATTTTACCATTAGATTCCATTAAAATCATATATTTCAGCAATATATGAAAGGCCAAGACAATTGAATAATACTTGTAGAGTGTAGTCAATCCAGGCGAAACTAATTACAAGTATTAATTACGCATATGGAAGTGCTACAGTAGAAAGTTAAAGTACTTCGGTTCACAAGGAGACAAGAGTTTGGGAAGTGGGTTGTGCGTAAATAAACGTTTTCTAAAAGAGACACACTAGTACTGCGTTGCGACGAAAGAATATGCCTTTTATTAAACTGGCTTTGAATATACAGGACAAGATGGCGCGTGCGGCCATAAAGGTTACAAACTGAGAGAATTTCGATGTTATCTAGGCGGAGGCCACGATAGGAGTGAGAGCATCTCAAGCGCGTTGGGCACGGAGCTCTTCAAAAACAAATGCCCATCGTCGGCCGCTACAATATGGCGCTGGGCGCAGGCTGTCTGCACCGGTCGCCACAAGAGGATTTTGCTTTTGTAGCAAATATTAAAAAAGAAAAGATACCTAAATACGAATCGAGGTCTTACTAGCTGACCAATAGAAAACTGTTTTGAAGACAGCAACAGTTCCAACAATAACTTTATGAAGCACCTAAGGAATTCGTGGAAATCTAACCTCCAAGAAATCAGTCAGTGAGTGTATCGAAGGTACTATGTACCTACTAATTTTCTAGTTCTTTCACTGATACTAAGTTCTGATAATCACGCACCGACTTCCAGTTAATAAAATTACGAAATTTAGGGATTCACTGTAGGGCTAATAGTATATTAGATATCGACATTTTATTACCATAAGTATCCTTGTGCTCGAATTTGGGCACTGGAAAATCTTCTGCAAGCAATTTATGTTAAATTCAAACATCAACCATTTAAGACCATACAAACTAACTAATGCAATTATAAATATCTTCCCTGTAAGATTTCTTTCAAAACTGTAGTAAGAAATCAACAAAGGACAACAACAAATCTTAGTTACCTAAAATTTCATACATATCATCGATATTTACATCTGCTTTTACACGCCTTGTTTCATTTTTCATTTGTCTACTCGTTTGTCCTCTCATTGGTTGAGATGAAGCACGTGACCGTCACTTTCGGAAATGCTCCGATCAGTGGGAGGCAACCTAAATGGGAGGGTGAGGTAGGCTGTTTTCACGTCCATAGTAGTTCCTTGAAATCATCACACTAAGCGCTGTAGCCGCTACCAGCTATCATGTAGTTCACATTTTCACCTATAAGATGGCCTACGATAGCTACGGAAGCTACGGAACAACCGGAACAACGGAACCGGAAGAAGACGAACAAGACCCCGGAAGTGAAAGAATCCAACTCGTGCCGTTGATGCGATTCCACATGTGAGGTAGCTTTGGAACACGAGGTTGTGCAAAGGTCTGTGATCTTTTTCTTAGCAACATGGGACAACATTGCTGTGATGTATATGGCTGCACCAGCCATCAATCCCAAGTTCATCTTCACAGGTTTCCAAGAACTGTGGAAAGGTAAGAATAAATAAGATTCAATGTCTCGTCTCGCTAATTCGTATTCCCGGTTTCCTTTATATTCGTTATGTTGTATTGGAATATTCCGATTGATGTTTCTGCAGTCTTTTTTATTTATCAAACAGTGCCATCAACAGCTTTCCTTCAGACATTCTAAGTTTTCGATTATATTTTGCGTCGATCTTCGATGCATCTCTCGTAAAATCTCCTTAATCCCGTTTTTCGCCGTTGCGGACGATATTACTTGAACTTATGTTAATTGTATTATGATCAAGAAACACGTGTTCTGAAATATAGCCCCAGAATAAGTATTTAAGTATTAGTAATAAGTATTTTGGTAGTAGTCCGTCCATTTTTAACTTCAATTTTATCGGTTGCAGGCCTTATTTCTTTTGCAAAATTAAATTGGAAATAACCGTAGTTTAGTGTCGAGATACCATCAAAAGAAGGGAAAGTAAATAAAGTATCTTATTTTTCGTGGAATAACGGTTTCGATTAGAAATTGCCAGTTTTTTTATTGAATTGAAGAGAAAGTTCGATTAAAAAGTACAGGTGATTCAAGTGCTGCCGTCCAGTGGCGAATTTCGAAAACAAAGGGTGGGCACGTAAACCGCAGTTTTACCATTACTTGTATACTACCTGGTAAGTTGAAGACCTTTTCAATGTTATATTCTGACTTAAATTATAGAACAAATCTATCTACAACATCGTCTTTCCGCGGTCAACGAAAATGATGAACCTGATTAAGTAAGTGAACCTCTTTTATTACGGTATTTGTTCTCTTTGAGGTGTTGAAATACAAGTGGTGAAGTAGCAGAATATTGAATAGTTCGCACCTGACTGAAAAGTTAAGACCTAAATACGTTAAAATATTTAGTAGAATTAAAATAATTAAAAATATATCAGTGCGATAATAATTATAACTTATTGTAACTACCGATTACATGGCATGGAATTCTGTACAAGTTAAAACTGATATTAAAAATTTTGGTCCGGTATTACAACATATATTTAGAGTCAAACTTGACCGAAATCTTCACTTAAACTCTTATAAAACGTATTATAGTCTATATATTTAAATTTTCATTGATATTTAACTCTTAACAGTTACTTTAACAGCAAAGAATCATGGATGTAAACCAACTATATAGCGGAAATGTCTAGAGATAGCCTCTCGCCTCAGTTGGTTTGGTTGGTTTGGTTTATCGAAAAAATTTAGTGGTATTTTCGGTTGAAAATCCTCCAAATATTATGAATAAATTAGTATGTTTCCTTTACACAGATATTTCTAGTGACATTGCCATTTTCTCTTTGCAAATCATAGCACATACGTTCTGTGCTGTGAAGTATTTCATTCTTCAGATATTTTGTAAGTGTTACTATTAGTTATGAAGTTAAAGTCAAATGAATTTATTAAGTTAATGAAAATTATTTGTTGGGATTGTTTTTTTTTTAATTAAATTTCGCTAACGGACGTCATACACGAGGAAATATAACGAAAAATTTCTAGAAACATTTCACAAAATTGCGAATCCTGATTTGCTGAAATTAAAACATGTTCTATTATTGAAATATTTCTTCGTGTATGACGGCCTTAAGATAAACATTCAGTGATCCTCGTTTTAGTCTCATGAACCATGAGAGAGTATGAAGATTTTCCATATGTTTTGGAAACATTTGAACAAACTTGATTTCTTGAATTTTGATCCTACTCTCGTGTGTATACATATACTATTGTTAGGGCTCTGCAGTGGCTAGAATTCTGTAAAAACCCAAAGCTCTCTGGAATTCCTCCGGAGAACCTGTTCAAGAAGGCAAGCATCTGTAGGAAGCATTTCGAACTGTCCCAGTTCAAAACTGCAGCTGGCTGGAGGATTAATTTAAATGCAAAACCGACCCTTTTCCCTGCATTTCCATGTAAGTATGTAGTTCTAAATAGCATGTGCTACTTATGTAATTATTGTATGTAATATTTAACCATTATAATATTTTTATATGTATTCTTAATATAACAAATGCAGAGAGTTAGGTCTAATTTACTGGATTTATAATAGTTCTAAATTCAATATTTCATTCCTTTTTTTAATGATTACTTATAGGTAACCATTTATATGCTAGTTTCAGTTCTTCACTCTGATTAATTTCAAATCAGTTATTCCAATTCATATTTTTTATCTGAAATATCCAAGTTTTAGTACCTCCCTCTGATTAGCTGTTCTTTCTTATTTCAGTACCACCCACTGTGGAGGCAGCCAATACCTCATCGACAGTTCCTTCCCTGCTTACTTCCTCCACATGTGGTTTGTAGATCTATATGGATCATTATCTGCATTTCTGCAGTAACTAGTTACTTAAGTTACCATCAACTATTTCCATTGCAATTAAAGGATTCTATTAATGTTAATTACTTAATATTTAAATTCAAATCCGTTATTCTAATTCATATGTAACCTTTTACGTGCAAGCCTCAGCTCTTTCCTCACATCATTTTTCCTTTCTAACTTCAGTACCACCCACTGTGGAGGCAGCCCATACCTCTTTGGCAGTTCCTTCCATGCCCACTTCCACCACATGTGGTATGTAAATCTATATGGATCATTAACTGCATTTCTGCAGTAACTAGTTACTTAAGTTACCATCAACTATTTCCACTGCAATTAGAGTATTCTGTTAATGTTAATAACTTAATATTTAAATTCAAATCCGTTATTCTAATTCATATATAACCTTTTACGTGCAAGCCTCAGCTCCTTCCTCACATCATTTCTCCTTTTCTATTTTAGTACCATCCACTGTGGAGATTCATATGGGAGAGAATGAGGAACCCTCCTCCGTAAATGTCACTGCATCCTCTGCAGATATCACCACGGATCTTGATCTCTCAAGTCCACAATTGGTGAGAAAAAGAGGTGCAAGGAGGTCCATCCTTGGAGAAATTGGAATGACCCGAGTAAGCCAATTGACTCCAAGGAAGAAACTGCTGTATAGTAGGCTTTGTAATGAGAGCCGTGGCATCAACCGCTGGAGGAAACTTGCGAAGAAGTACAAGGATAACCTAAATGCCATGCAGTCCGATTCCAGGTTGCTGCAGACCCTGGAGAGTAAACTGTCCTTTACTTCCATGACCCTCTTGAGCTCCATATTGAGAGAAGGACCTAAAAGGCCAAAAGGTAGAAGGTGGTCTGACAAGGAGAAGATGATTGGACTGTCGATTTACAAGCAGAGCCCGAAGAGCTACACTCTCCTTCGTTCATTGATTCCTCTTCCTTCGAAGAGAACCTTGACGAAGCAGCTATCGAAGTTCACCTTCTTGCCTGGAGTGAATGAACATATTCTCCAGAATTTGGAATCCTTTGTGCAGAAATTGCCTGTAAGGAGTCGCTACTGCACCCTTATGTTTGATGAAATGGCAATTAAGCCGGAGCTTGTATACCTGCCAAAGAGGGACGTCATTATCGGTTATGAGGATCATGGCAATGGAAGAACGAAGAATGCACTGGCCAAAGTGGCAATGGTTTTCATGGTAAGGGGTGTATGGGCCAAATGGAAGCAGCCACTGTGCTATTACTTCAGTTCTGGGGCCACTTCCTCCTCTGATTTGAAGAACATGATAGAGGAGGTTCTATCCAGCCTTAAGGGGGTTGGTTTGAATGTGATTGCCACGGTATGCGACATGGGTTCCAACAATGTAAGGGCTCTTCGTCTCATGGGGGCAACATTCTCAAACCCTGTGTTTGAGCATGAAGGGCAAAGAATTGTGACAATCTATGACCCACCTCACCTTCTGAAATGCTTCCGGAACTTGATGCTTAAGTATAGCATTCAAGTTCCAGTTACATTAGGTGGTCAGGAGGTTATAACCACAGCAAGTTGGAGGCATTTGGAGCAGCTCTATGATGATGATGGAAGGAATCCCTTCGGAAGGTAGATATTATCTTGATGGTAAATTAATGTTACTTGCACGAAATCGGTTTCAACTTTAAATATACTTCAAGTTTATTTTTTACCCAATTACATTTTACTGTAATCTAATGACACTTTAATATTCCTTAAATATTTCAGAATGTTTCATCTAACTGAGAAACATATTAACCCAAAGGGATTTGCTAAGATGAGGGTCATTTTAGCTGCCCAAGTGTTTAGCCGTCTTGTTGGTCGTGGATTGAGTGGTTTAGTGGCAAAAGGTGAAGTTCTAAAATATTTGGCTTTTTTTTTAAGAGTATGCGCATATAGATCTGGTAGTTATTATAATGTAAACATCTTTAATTTGCAGGATTCATTGGGAGTGATGGTTTGGGGACAGCTGAAGTTTTCCTTACGATGAACGACCTCTTTGATGCATTGAATGGCGATGCTGAATCAAAGTATGAGGAAAAGCGGAGGCTTAAGGTCCCTATGTCAAGGAAAAGCCACCATCACAAACTTCTGCAGGAAGTTGCAGTGAAAATTTCTCGGTGGCGTTTCCTGGATGCCAAAACAGGGAGGCATGTGCAGCCTCCTTCTCAAAGAGGATGGCTTGCCACCATCAAGGGGGTCCAATTGCTCTGGGAGCATTTTGGCCATGTTTCCAAGCAAATGAGTACAAGGAGCTTCAACCAGGACCCCATCGAAAACTTGTTTGGAGCAGTAAGGCAGAATTGTGGCTGCAACCATCACCCCAATGCCAATCAATTTGCGTCAGCATTGAAGACCGCTGTCATCAATGGGTTGGTAAATTACTCTGGCAAGGGAAATTGTGAGAGTGATGGTTGTACTTTGCTGACAGACCTCACTGATTTAATCAGTGGGGTATTCTCAGATGGAAATGCTACCGAAAGGATCTCCGAGTCTGGAAGACTGTGCACCTCCCGCATCCCATCTGGGGCCATATTATGTAAGTTGTCGGTTTGGAAGCAGTTGGTTCGATTTCAAATCCAACCGACTGGAGAGGAAATCGTGATCTCTCACCGACTCGGCCTCTAAATCCAATTCTGTTGCATCGTCGGGCAGAAAACTACCAAACCGACTGCCCCCACCCACTTTAAGGGGAAACATCCGTGCATCTCCGAAAGTCCCGGTCACGTGCTTCATCTCAACCAATGAGAGGGCAAACGAGTAGACAAATGAAGAATGAAACAAGGCGTGTAAAAGGAGATGTAAATATCGAAGATATGTATGAAATTTTAGGTAACTAAGATTTGTTGTTGTCCTTTGTTGATTTCTTACTAAAGTTTTGAAAGAAATCTTACAGGGAAGATATTTATAATTGCATTAGTTAGTTTGTATGGTCTTAAATGGTTGATGTTTGAATTTAACATAAATTGCTTGCAGAAGATTTTCCAGTGACCAAATTCGAGCACAAGGAAACTTATGATAATAAAATATCGATATCTAATATACTATCAGCCCTACAGTGAATCCCTAAATTTCGTAATTTTATTAACTGGAAGTCGGTGCGTGATTTTCAGAACTTAGTATCAGTGAAAGAAGTAGAAAATTAGTAGGTACATAGTACCTTCGATACACTCACTGACTGATTTCTTGGAGGTTAGATTTCCACGAATACCTTAGGTGCTTCATAAAGTTATTGTTGGAACTGTTGCTGTCTTCAAATCAGTTTACTATTGGTCAGCTAGTAAGACCTCGATTCTTATAAACGGATAGGTATCTTTTCTTTTTTAATATTTGCTACAAAAGCAAAATCCTCTCGTCTCCTTGTGAACCGAAGTACTGCAACTTTCGACTGTAGCGCTTCCTTATACGTAATTAATACTTGTAATTAGTTTCGCCTGGATTAACTACACTCTAAAAATATTATTCAATTATCTTGGCCTTTCATATATTGCTGAAATATATGATTTTAATGGAATCTAATGGTAAAATTGTGGGTAATTTTCTAGTTTCACGGTGTTTGGGAGAAATTCTATATCTTCTTTACTACTGAAGATACACATACCATTCTTACACCATATTATAGAGGAAGGATTGCAGTTTATATATATAATAAGCAATCTATTCTAAATGCTGCCATTTTGGAGAAAATCCTATCCAAAAACGACAAAGTTTCGACGTTTTTCGTCTGCTACTAGAAAATTACCAAATTGTGTTTTAACATGAACAAACATTATACCATCCACGTCAGTTAAAAGTTAATCATTATACGTTTAAAAATTAGAAAATTCGATCGCATGAAATCCTATGACTAGGTTTAATCTATTTCTCTATTATTTATAGTTTTCTTCAAGCAGGGTCATTATTTTTCCATAGCCGAGTCTCGCACGGGGAAACAGTAACATATGTTACGGATGTTAAGCGTTCCCCAACACTTTACCTAATGAATTATTGATGGTTATTTACATTTATTATTAAAAGATTAAAACGTTTATTTTATTCCACGTCCTTGGACAGATGCACGCTCCAAGAAAAGTAGTACATACATACGTGCATCCATATGCGCTATGGCGTACATCATTTTGCATCTAAAGGCGAGAATCACATTCATTTTATGCAATCGCATGTCTTATTGCGGCTTTATTTTACATTCTGCTAATTACGGGCATTCAATTAACGCATTTGCCTTGATGATATTGTTAAATATGCACACACTTGCCACAGTTGGTGTGCTAACTGACTGACTCCTATCGCTACCGACTCCTTTTCATTATCGGTAGAATTCTCCGGATTCTACCGACGATGGCTAGCCGTCGTACCGACGCAGGAGCTTCCAGAATAGCATCGAGATCTCGCGGAGTCGGTTTGCGATCCCAACCGACTGCTTGGATACCGTACCGACGGGAAATGAGATACAGAATATGGCCCCTGGTCATCTGGGATCTGTTGTGTTTCTTGCTGCATATGTAGCAAAGGAAGTGCTGGACACCTACGCCTGCCAGGACTGTCAATCATCCATTGGATCTTGCTTTCCTCCCAGTGAGATTTTCTTTTTGGCAGATACTGAAGAGCAAGTATACCCCTCCTACGACCTTGTGGCAACTGTAGACAGTTGCATGATTGCGATGGATTCTCTCCTGAAAGCCATTGGTAATGTGCAGAACATTTGCCGAACAATGGTCCTGCAGTTGAAGGGGAAACTGCCATTCAGTTTCCTACAATGCAGGTTGCACAGGGAGAAGATGGAGCACGATATACTCAATTTGGTATCCTTGCTATGCATCCGACGACACTGCATCGGGGTAACCAAGGAGATGCATTGAGGTGCATTCATTCAGGTATTGATGAGTTAATTTGTTATGGTTTTTTGTTGTTATCAATGCTTTTGATTTAATCTGGGCTTATATTTACTTTTAGATTATGCTCCTGCAGTTGAAGGGGAAATTGCCATTCAGTTTCCTACAATGCAGGGTGCATTAAGAGAAAATCCAGCATGATATCTTCAATTCTGTATCCTTGCTATGCATCGGGGCAACCAAGGAGATGCATTGAGGTGCATTCATTCAGGTATTGATGAGTTAATTTGTTATGGTTTTTTGTTGTTATCAATGCTTTTGATTTAATCTGGGCTTTTATTTACTTTTAGATTATGCTCCTGCAGTTGAAGGGGAAATTGCCATTCAGTTTCTTACAATGCAGGGTGCATTAAGAGAAAATGCAGCATGATATCTTCAATTCTGTATCCTTGCTATGCATCGGGGCAACCAAGGAGATGCATTGAGGTGCATTCATTCAGGTATTGATGAGTTAATTTGTTATGGTTTATTGTTGTTATCAATGCTTTTGATTTAATCTGGGCTTTTATTTACTTTTAGATTATGCTCCTGCAGTTGAAGGGGAAATTGCCATTCAGTTTCCTACAATGCAGGGTGCATTAAGAGAAAATGCAGCATGATATCTTCAATTCTGTATCCTTGCTATGCACCGGGGCAACCAAGGAGATGCATTGAGGTGCATTCATTCAGGTATTGATGAGTTAATTTGTTATGGTTTTTTGTTGTTATCAATGCTTTTGATTTAATCTGGGCTTTTATTTACTTTTAGATTATGCTCCTGCAGTTGAAGGGGAAATTGCCATTCAGTTTCCTACAATGCAGGGTGCATTAAGAGAAAATGCAGCATGATATCTTCAATTCTGTATCCTTGCTATGCATCGAGGCAACCAAGGAGATGCATTGAGGTGCATTCATTCAGGTATTGATGAGTTAATTTGTTATGGTTTTTTGTTATTATCAATGCTTTTGATTTAATCTGGGCTTTTATTTACTTTATTCCTCTTTCTTTATCTAATTGCAGCAGTGTAAGGGCTCCTTATCTCATGGGGGCAACATTCTGAAACCCTGTAATTGTGCATGGACGGCAAAGAAGTGTCACTATTTTTGACCCACCTCACCTTCATACACTGGAGAATAAGCTGTCTTAAGCTATAAATATATATGCAATGCCCAAAGACCTATAATGTTCTTCAAACGTTGATTCGTTTCCTTTGAAGATATCACTAACAAAGCTTCTATCGAAGCTCTCTTTCTTGCCAGGAGTTTTCTTACACATTCTCCAAAACATGGAATCCTATTCCAGAAAATACCTGTAAGGAATTGCTACTGCACCCTTATTTTTGGTGAATTAGCAATTAAGCCTGAGTTTGTGTACCTACCACGGAAGCACCATATTATGAGTTATGAGGATCATGGCATTCCAAGAACAAAGAATGCCACGGAAAAGTGGCAAAGATGGCAAAGAATTGTCACTATTTTCGACCGACTTCACCTTCTGAAATGATTCCAGAACTTGATGCTTAAGTATAGCATTTGAATTCCAGTTGCATTAGGTGGTCAGGAGGTGATTAGCACAGCAAGTTGGAGGTATTTGGAGCAGCTCCACGACTATGATGGAAGTAATCCCTTTGGAAGGTAGATATAATCTTGTTGAAAAATTAGTGTTACTTGTACCCAATCGGTTTTAGCTTTAAATATAATTCAAGTTCATTTTTTCTTAATTACATTTTACTGTAATCTAATTAAACTTCGATTTTCTTCAAATATTTCAGAATGCTTCATCTTTTTTGAGCATGATATCCTCAATTCTGTCTGTAACGATTGTCGCCAAATTTCATGGTCTAGTAAGGAGATGAGGAAAGGATGCTAAAGGTGAGGAAAAGGGTCTGTGGCGTTTCCTGAGTCTTCAGTTGCCCCTTTTGGCTTTCTATGGTGAGGATCAGTGAGAGGCATAGCGATCCTGTGATTTTGAACTTGTATCAAAAATATTTGCTAAGATGAGGGTCATTTTAGCTGCCCAAGTGTTCAGCCGTCTTGTTGGTCGTGGATTGATTGGATTAGTGGCAGAAGGTGAGGTTCTTAAATGTTTGTCATTTTTTTAAGAGGTTGCACATCTGTATCTGGTTGTCATTGTAATGTGAAAATATTTGATTTGTAGGATTCATTGGGAGTTTTGTTTTGGGGACAGCAGAGGTTTCCCTTACAATGAATGATGTTTTTGATGCATTGAATGGCGATGCTGAATCAAAGTATGTGGAAAAGCAGAGGGTTAAGGTCCATATGTCCAGGAAAAGCCAACATCTCAATAAGCTTTGCTAAGGTCAGATCATTCCTTTCCTAATTTTTCCTTGCCTAATACATTTCCGAATAGGATTTAAAAACAAAGCAAGGCCTAATTCAGCAATGATGCATAGTTAAAGGGACATTAAGACTCACTTCAACATTTGTAAATTTGCCAAATGCATCAGAAAATGTGGATAATTTTCAAGCTAGGCAAAATAAATTAAGGAAAATTTGGGACCAATACGAAGAAGTCCAGTCAACGTTTGGAAATTGAAGACTATGAAGACCACAGTTTACACAGAGTATGGTTTGAAAATCTTTACATTGAAGTTGAAGGTAAAATTTCGAGGATATTTAATCCATTGTTATTCGTAAAACAAGAACTTTTACTAAATTTCAACGAATCAAACAATTCAAGGGATTTGTTACTTGATAGATCGCCAGATCAGAATATCAAGCTTCCTCGCATATCATTGCCCAATTTCAACTGAGAATTGGCAAGTTGGGGCCAATATAAGGATACCTTTCAGAGTTTTGTTGTAAATAATCAGCCGTTAACGGATGTGCAAAGATTTTACTATTTACTGTTGGTTATAGACGGACAACCAAGGGAATTAATCCAAAACTTACCTGTGACAGCAGTTAATTTCAGAGTAGCATATGATATTATTTGTGAGTGCTACGATAACAAAAGAGTCCTACTTACATTACCCAGTGCACATAGGAATTCGGAAACTGAGGTATGACTGTTAAGAAACTAAGTTTTCAGTAATAAATATGCTGTAGAAGCTATGGATATTCCACTTCCATTCCATGAATTGCTAATATTAAGGGTGATTATGGATAAGTTTAGTGAATCCAGTAAGGCAGAATTCAAATCAAGATTCAATACAAACAAATTTCCTGCCTTCTAAGATGTTAAACAATACTTGGAAGACAGACATTAAATTTGCAGATTCAAATTTTCACATGCCAGAAAGAATCAATATTTTAATTTTAGCTGAATTGTTTTGTAAACTTTTACTGCCAGAGAAGAAAAAAGGAGAGGGATTATTTCCAGTCCTACAAAATACAAGATTGGGTTGGATTTTGAGCAGAGAATGCAGAACAATAGTTGGCGAAATTGACTCGGTACACGGACAATGTAATTTGTTTGTCAAAACTGATCTCAAATTAGAGCAACAGCTTAAGAAATGGTGAGAGCTTGAAGACCCAAATCAACCAGTACATTCGAGGGAGGAACAGCTTTCTGAACAGCATTTTATTGCAAACACATCCTGTGATAACACAGATCTTTCCTTTTTAAGACTAACAATCAAGAAAACCCTAGAAAATTCACCAAAAGCAGCTCTATTAACATTTTATCAAACAGACAGAAGATTAGTTAACAGCCATGAGATGAAGAAGGAATATGTGGAATTCATACAAGAATATGAAGAACTAGGACATATGACACCAAGTATTGAGGAGAATGTTGTTAGTTATTATCGGGCACATCATCCTGTGTTTGAACCATCCAGTTGAACAATGAAGCTTCGTGTTCTATTTGATGGATCAAGTCCAATCACGAGTGGGAAATCACTGAATGACATGCGACTTGTCGGCCCCCCAATACAGCAAGACCTTTGGTCAATTATTATCAGATTTAGAACTCATTCAATAGCTTTGACGACAGATATTTCTAAAATGTACTGTCAAATCCAGGTACATCCAGATGATGAAAGGCTACAGAGGATTTTCTGGTGATACGATCCAAGTAAGGTCATCAAGGAATATCGTGTTACAACTGTAACTTATGGCACATACATGTAAGGTGCATGCAAGAATTAGCTATGGAAGAACAAGATAAATACCCTAAGGCAGCAGAAGTATTAAGCAGAGATTTTCACATAGATTATGGAATCACAAGAGCATCAACTACAGGAGAAGCAATTAACCTTCAAAAGGAATTGCAACAATTGCTGCAACTGGGGTGCTTTCTACTCAGATAGTGGTGCAGTAACTTGTAGAGTGAGTAAGCTTGTATATATATTGTATTATGGCATATGTAGCTTGTATATATATCAAATCAAGAGATGAAAAGGATGTAAATACCGTAAATGTATTATGTTCATTAAAAGAATTTCACTTCCACGATTGGAGCTTTGTGGAGCGCTAATACTATCTAGACTTGTTAAAAACCTACGTCAAATTCTTAACCTAAGTATCACAAATGTATTTCTCTGGACAGATTTAACTGTCACCTTAACATGCATTTCAGGATGCCCAACGAAATGGAATACTTTTGTTGCTAACCGTTTAGCGGAAATTCAAGATAATACTTCTCTTGAAAACTGGAGACATGTACCTTCACAGGAAAATCCTCCGGATTAAATATCACCTTGAGTTGCAGTAGAAAACTTACAAGGGAATGCCCTATGGTGGGCGGGACCAGCTTGGCTCAAACAGGAAACCACAAACTGGCCAAGACTTCAAAAAAGTAATTCTTGAAGAGGTTCCAGAAGAGAAGAAGGCAAACATAATTTTAACTGCCTTTAAGATTAGCATAGACTTTATGAACAGTCATCTTTCATCAAATTGCTAAGGATAACAGCTGATTGTCTAAGATTCATCTGTAACTGCTGGGAGAAGATAAAATGTTCTTCAACAGTACTGACACCAATAGAGTTGCGATATGCTGCAAGAAGGCTCATAAAAGTTGCTCAAAATGAAGTCTACTCTGGGGGTTGATTTTGTAATTTGTCGACTATAGTTATAGTTCCAGAAATCTGCCATCTTCAGAAATTAGTCGACCGAAATATAGTTTTGCGAATTTGTAAACTCTCACTGTCGAGTGAGTACTTAGGTGATAACTTCCGCCATGTTTGTCGATTTTCATTTAGTAGGCGAGAACTAGGCATGGCAAGTAAGAAGTGGACGTAGACGTGTTAACTTTTTGTATCTCCCTATTCCAGTACATTGGTTTTTATTGTTTTTGCTCTGATACAAAGTTATATAGGTTTGATCTAGTAAGTTGAACCTTTTTTGTCACAAAAAATGTACTTAGAGCAATGTGTAGCATGAATCAATTTTATTTTCACGTTTCTAAACATTCTATAGGTAAATTGTCTCTATGGTCAATTACTGAGCATTTAGCTGTCAGAACAGTTGGCCCCACAGTATGTTCCGAAACTAGAATGTATGCATCTTCCTCAATTTTATTATTTCATTTATTATCTGAACTCTATGAATCAGAACAAACGTCGGTATTAAGCCACGGCATTTTAATCAACATGATTAAGCAGTATGAAGTCAAGGAAGGGGATTTATGAGACAAAATTTTAATGCGAACTTGATTTTATAGGAGAGATTTTAAAGCAGTGCAATTTTGTGATTCTCACAAATTGCATCATGGAATCAAATTCATAATTTATTGGAATTTAGCTAATAATCTTAGTCACTATTAATGCAATTTGCTATGTTATATCAATTTCACAGGACATACAGAAAGAATACTCTAAGTTTATGAAAGATTTCATCGTAGCAAATTTTTTTAAATCTCTACAACAGTTTATAATACTACAACTTATTCTTATTGAGTTGAACGATTGATTGAAAGTACTCATCCGTTTTAACTTAAGTAAATTAAACATCAGGAAATCATACGATAAATTTGATGAGTTGCTGAACCACTTGATTTGCCTTAAATAGTTTCGTTGAGTCTCGAAAAAGTCTTTCATTTTTTTAAGGCGTCTGTTATAACAAATATTAGTAAGTGAAACATAATAATGTCCATTTTATCAGATTTTGATAGCAATAACAGTAACATTATCACGTAATCCCATTTGCATATGCTCTTAAGTAAGGCAGTAGAAACATTATATTCGCAGCTTATAAGTCCACATATACATGCAAAAGTAGAACATAGCATAGATAATATGTAAAGAACATGTTTTATACAGGAAATAGTTTGATTTCTCAATTACAGCATACTAAGATACTTCCATTGTCAATACACTGATGCATCAACAGTGACAATTGCACTGAAATTGTAGTTATCACGTGGTAATTCTTTTCGGTTAAGATCAAAGCTTGGTAGTGACAACTCATAGCTGTGACTGTTGTATGATAGTTCTGAATTCCAAAAGCAACCCCCAGAAGAGATAACATCATTAAGGGCTAAAATCATCATAAGCAACAGAAGTCAACTAATGCAATTACATCCATTTGTAGATGGAGAAAACATCTTGAGAGTAGGATGGCACTTACAAGCAGCAGCAGCATGGTCATATAATGCTAAACATCCAATAATTCTGCCTCATCATCATCATCTCACCAAGTTAATTCTTGAAAATGAACATCATCGATTGCTACATGCTGGGCCGCAACAAATGATATCCTCTATTAGAGAAACATATTGGATTCCGAGAATTCATCAAGCAATCAGGGCAACAATTCATTCTTGCATAACATGCTTTAAAATGAGAGCAACCATTTCTCAATACTGGTAGTCATTATGCAGGACCAGTATATGTCAAGCAAGGCAATTCAAGAAGCAAGACCAGAGAGAAAACATATATATCAGTCTTTATATGTTTGGCAACTAAGGCTATACATATTGAACTGGTAAGTGAAATGTCCACCACTGCATTTATTGCTGCACTTATGCGGTTCATAGCAAGAGGGAAATGTAGTCACATTTACAGTGACAATGGCTCAAACTTCATTGGTGCAGAACGTGAGCTGAGAGAACTTCACAACATGTTCAATGATGAAAATATGCAAGAATACCTTGATTCTTAAACCACAAAGGATGCCAATGGCATTTTATTCCACCTAATTCACCCCTCTGGAAAGCTGGAGTTAAATCATTCAAATATCATGTACGACGAATAGTAGGAAACGCATTACTAACGTTTGAAAAGATGAGCAAGGTCTTGACTCAAATAGAGGCCTGTTTAAATTCACGTCCCCTCATCCCATTATCTGATGACCCTTCTGACCTATCCTTCCAAACTCATGGACATTTCTTGATTGGAAACTCCTTAACCTCATTACCTGAACCTGATCTTTGTGATATAGCTTCCAACAGGTTAACCAGATAGCAGCGCATGCAGCAGATTGTTCAACAGTTGTGGAATCCCTGGTCACAGGATTACCTTCACACCCTACTACAATGGCAGAAGTGGACTAAGACACACAACATTCTACGGCCTGGAGAGCTGGCCCTCATCAAGGAGCACAACACCCCACCCCTTCAATGGAGTACTGAAATCATCTAGGAAACTCATCCCAGCAGTGATGGTCTCATCAGAGTTGTATTTTAAGGACTTTGAGTGGAGTGATAAAGAGACAAATTCAGAAACTTTGCCCATTTCCAAAGCATTCAAGTTACAATTAATTGTTGTTTCACTTTAATTCATTCATCTAAATTTTAAAAAATGTCAAGTCCTTTTTGGTGGGCGACATGTTTGGAAACTACTTTGTTGGGCTTGCAACATTGTCTCATGTTTTGTCGAGTGTAATATGTTGCATGAGTCAGTAGGTCTCAAGCTAAGTGGGATGGCGGTCGCATCCTCTCAGCAAAGCATCATGCGGATGAGTGTTCTTGAATCTACAAGTTTTATTTGTTTGTGTTCAGGTTTTATTAAAGGATTTTCAGTTGATTGGTCCAGAGATTTGAATCATCATTTACAGTCCACTTTCATTCAACATTTGGTGAATAACCTTTGGGTGAATTGAATATTCTTTACTCAGTCTTCCTTTATTGGCGAGAAGTCACCCCTTTTTTTCCTAACTAGTTATTCATTCAGGTGTACATATTTTTTATGTTACTGGTTTCTCATATGCCTGCAAGAGAATCTCTTAACCACTTAGGTTTATGAAGCCTAAATAAAAAGAGAAACTCTACCTTTCTGATAACCTCCTGGGTGGTAGTGCAGCAAATCTAAAAAAAAAGTTTTTTAAAGAATTTTCTTACAGAAACTGCTCTTAGATACCACTAAGAAATGTTATATTTGCAATTTATTTTGGACATATTTTACTTGTGATGTGCTAACCATTTGTCATTATCATGAAATTTTACTGTAAGCATTGGAAATAAACTTGCACCAAATGTACAAAACTAAAAATTGTATATATTTTTGTTTCTACCCATATCCCACTATCAGTATTTGTTAGGTACCAGAAGAAACCATGGAGTTAAGTTTTTCATGAATAGCGAATTAAAATTATCATTTATAGAAATTCAATTATTATTTACGATTAAATTTAAATTCCAATAACTTAATATTAATAACAATACTATCGGCAGTATCGGAAAGATAAAATTCATAAGTAGCGCTACCTCTACAGCATGAGGATGAACTACTACGCCAGTAGCGCTTCCGGCGGCGATGTCAATAACTTCAAGGAGCTGAGGAAAAAAGGTGGAAGGGGAGGAAGAACGGTGGAGGGAATGAAAAACGGTCTACCGAGATATTTACCCGTAGATGCCCTACACTGGCTCCGATATTTCCCCTTAAAGTGGGTGGGGGCAGTCGGTTTGGTTGTTTTCTGCCCGACGATGCTACAGAATAGGATTTAGAGGCGGAGTCGGTGAGAGATCACGGTTTCCTCTCCAGTCGGTTGGATTTGAAATCGAACCAACTGCTTCCAAACCGACAACTTACATAATATGGCCCCTGGCGGCGAAATATAACCTCCACATTTTATAATAGATAGCGATAATTGGTAAATATCTGTTGTACATGGTTTAAGGAAAAAATTCATATCTCCTTTATGTAGGACACTAGAATTATAATTATTGCTTTTATAGATAGAGTAAAGATTGCGCATTATATAATGATAAAGCACTATTATGCCACTGCGTTTATTCTTTAGATATAAAGCTGCGAAAATTACCTTTTTCATTACTTTTGATGCCGATATTTCGGCTTTTACGAGCTTCCGAGAACTGCCGCTAGTGCTACACTAAACGAATTTCTTTTCTCACGTACGGTTTCTGTGCTTGGATATCGTTAGTCCCGTTCATAGATTATTACTCTATGGTCTCGTTAGTCTTTGCAGAACATAGGATTTGAAGTTAGTACGAGTTCAACCTTTGAGAATAAATCGCATAAGTAATTAGTTTGAAGTTGCTGCGTTTCCTTAAAAAGACCTTGGAAGCCAATTGAGCTTGCAAACCAACTATAGCTTGCGATCCGAACGTGAGGTTGACTATCTTTTTCTTAACACAAAGCAACATTTGCGACAAAAACACTGCTTTTCCTTAAAAAGACCTTGGAAACCAACTGAGCTTGCAAACCAACTATAGCTTACGATCCGAACGTGAGGGTGACTATCTTTTTCTTAACACAAAGCAACATTTACGACAAACACTGCTGTTTTTGGATACATGGGAATTTTATGTTTATCTTCAGTAATAAAGGAGATATAGATTTTCTCCAAAACTGTGTGAAACAAGTATTTTACCCAGAAAAATTACTGAAAAATGGCAATTCATTCCGAACATCCCACCCTAGCACCCGTTTCACTCCATAAACCCGTAAGATTGCAGGGTATCGGGAAATATACGCTATTTCCACTATAACATCTTTACATTGCGAAGATATGAAACTCCTCGATCGCTTCGGCATCTGGTGACGGGAAGCTATAACTACTGAAAAATCCAAATGGCGGTCATGGATTTCGGTAGTTTTCGCACATAAAACACTACCATTGCCACATTTATCGTTTTTTCACAACAAAAATATATCATTTTAATGTGCAAGAATGCCTCTATCTACTGTGTAAATTTCCTGGAAATCAAACATTGTTTAGTGGGAGAAAAATATTTTTTCTGTAAACCAGGTACAACAGATATTTACCCGATAGGTGTTATCTGTTTGTCCGTATATCTGTTTGTCCGATAATTTTCTGAGAAGGACTCTGTAATTTTTCCGAAATCCAACCTGGAAAAAGATCGCTTCTTTGAAGTAAGGAGGTAATATTTTGCCGTTGGACCGGGTTACACGTTCTAAATCTGAAGGATTTCGAATAAAAGAGGTACGAAGTAGAGAGGTCTTCCCTATGATAATTGACTGCACGGGGCCGGGACTCAGCCATTATTTCTACATAGAGAGGTTTACGAATTAAAGAGGTTCGATAGGTCGAGGTTTTACTGTAGTATGATGAGTTTTTAAATGATGGGTAAAATTTATGAAATAAGGATATCTTTATATCCTTTTTAAAATAGCTCTATTTCTAGATCATGTGAATGTTTTTATATAGTTCATCACAAAGATGGTAGAGATTTAAAAATTCTCCTGTTGTTTTTTCTCGCATAGTAGAATTTTATCAAGGCATTTTGTAAACCATTTACTTTCAAAGAGCTCAGAATTTTTTAAATAATGCTCCATAAGACTAACTCCATTACCATAGTAGTGGAATAGACTTCCTTAATATGTTTTATATTAATTTGCAAGAGAGGTAAAATGCTCTATTTACTACATTACTCAGTAAGAATAGAAAACCTTTTAAAATTAATATTTGAATTATTGTGAACTACAGTTCAGAAATACTCATTGAAGAACTTTTTATATACTTCATAGCAAAACTGTAAAGCTATACCCGTACAACACACATTTTGATATACATATGTATTTGTGATGTATTTTAACTGGATGCATACATATATATTTATGAATTGTATTACATCTGTAATACATATGTATTTATGGAACATTTATACATATGTATCCATGCATGAAAAATACATTATGTATTTTCTCTGTATTTTTCATGTATAAATACATATGTAAAAATGATGCAGAAATACACAAAAGATACATATACGTATATTTCTTGTATTATCGCATTAAGAAATGTTTGTTTGAGTTTTACCGGAAATTATTACCTTGAACAAATTTTCGAGTTTTCCTAATTTAAATGATCTGTTAACCATGTTTTATATATTCTCGGAAGTGGCACACAAATTTAATTTTAAGTGGAAGTGAGCGTACGGAGCCTTCGCATATTGTAACGCTATCTGTCGGCGCAATCTCGGAACTCATGAATTTTGAATTCATCAAGATCAACGAATTTCGTTGACTTCGTCAACTTCATGCAATCTGGTGTTTGGCTTCCCATCTACTGTGTTCGGGCGATTTTCAGAAATCGTGATCCAGTGGTTTCCTGTTCCTGATTTATCAAGGTAATGTGTGATTTCTTTTATACAATGTGATATAAGATGATTTCCTCGGATATGAACGATCACCTGTTGATCGTTTTCATAAATTTCCTTTAATGTTTTAACGGCTAAATAAGATGTGACTATAAATTTACCGTGTGAAACTAAAAATTTACCGTGAACTTTATTGACCATTGTATATGCTCGCTTTGCATCATCGCGTTCATACGTCCTTACTATTATTGCTTTTTGCTTTCCTTCAAACGATGTTTCCGTTCATTTTGCTATATTTGATTATACTAGATGAACCGGTGAACTTCGTACCACCTACAATTAAAAAAATCGCCTTCGTTGTCAAGGGGGATATGGGTTGTTTACAACCTCGAAATTTTGATAAAGTATTCACGCATTTTATCAAAATTCTCGAAATTTCGATTCGTAAACGATATTTCACGATCAAAATAAGAATTTTTAATCTATTCCCCTTTCTTTTGGTGCTTGATTCGACTTTGTGCAACTATTATTTCTAATTTAAATTTTAAAATGAAATAAAGCCTGCTGCGAGGAAAATGAGCTTGACGTGCATCCGGAGTTTATCTATCGCCATTTGTTGAGTTGACTGTAATCAAATCGGAGTAGGCTTGTTATTAAAACCTTAATTATCAAGCCTTGCTAGTTACCTTCAAAATTTAATTATTTTATTCTTAAACAATCAAACATAAATGTTTGTTTTCCTACTAGCTAAATGACCAATATATTTGTTCTAATTGCCTCTGTTCTCAGAAAAATGTACCTTTAATAATTATCTGAAACCTCAGTTCAATTAAGTCTTTACGTACTTATTGAAGTAGTGCATTTTATGAACGATAACGTGTGTATATCGAAGTCATTAATGATGATTTATCTTTTTCATGCTCCTGCTTTCTTGAATCTTCAGCTGGTCCCAATGTAAGCACCTAATTTAAACATTTGTATAGTTATAATCATGGTGGAATGCCAGGTTGCATAGCAGCTCTGCTTCTAATTGTTAAAGTTGTGTGTCCGTACGCTCTGCATATATAGATTCACGACTAAATATCACTCTATTTTTATGGGTAGCTTTGATCAGTAATGAGATCCTAAAAGTGAAAAATTATTTTATTACCTTAAGGCTTATTATAGGCCTGAATCATTTGGAGAAGTTTCCATTATGTACCTTTAAGTTCATTAGAGGCATTACATTAATTCAAATTGTCATATTGACTGTGTGAAGACTTCATCATAGTTCACATGGCCTTACTGCTTTGAATACATTTCCATATACTCAATATAAGCATCTAATTCATTAGTGATATATTAATCACAAACTTGTATCTCATTAAGAGAGCAACTTTCATTTGGATTCATAATCCAGTCCACAGAATTGTACCAAATCTCCTTTTAAAAGGTGTGACTGCCTGTATATATGTTGGTAAATAAATAAATAAAGTCCTCATTAAGATATGATTATGACTCCAGATCTTATTCATAGACCAATAATTCCTATTCAAATCTTAAAAAGGGACTAATATTTTTGTGTAGAAGTTTTTTTAACTTGTGCTTTCCTTTTCAAGGATATTTTGGATGATGCAGACTCTGGATCTGTTTCCTGGATTGAAGTGTGACTTATTTCCAATGCTGGATATTAGCCAGCAGCTGTGTATGCTGCGGGATAGTGCAGCCATTGTTCTATGAGAGATGTGTCCTGATGCCTACCTACAATGCACAGTTGTAGTTGGTTCATATTATATTTTTTTATTATCTTTGTTTGAATCTTGATCTTGTGGCTTAACCTGAGTGTAACTGGCCCTGGAATGCCTACCTACAATGAAAAGTTGTATTTTGTTTGTATTTAATTTTTTATTATCTTGGTATGAATAAATTTTATGTTATCCAAATGTGCTGGATACAATTTCTTATATACCCCATGACCCTCATTCTTTCATATTGACTGGTTTTTCATGTATTAACTTTGTATGTTGACTATGGGAAAAGAATAACATTGTCAATATGCCTATTTTAGTAGTGTATGAAAATGGAAAATTTTATTTAATAATTTAATTATGCAACAATTTCCCAGTTAACTGGAAAATTGTTGCACCAATATATTGTCATTTAAAGTTTGTGTATGTAGGCCTGAATATCAATTTGTAAATTTGACGTATACATACATATGTATTATTCGCGTAAGGCTACTCAATTTTACAATTCGTAATACGCGAGTATACATAGATATTAATATTAGTAGACTTGTTTCCGTTATCTCCATAAGAAATGCATTGAGGAATGTAAATGGCTCTCTGGGGTCAAACCAAGGACCATCAGCGAATATGTAAAATAAGATTATGAAATATATTTATGATATCTAACCTCATGACGAATTTCAAGTTTCCATGCCATCAAGAAGTGGTCCAAAAAAAATCTTAAAAATCGCCACAATGCATTTTAAACGGCCGATTTTTACTCCGACCTAGTATCGAACCATGGACAATATTCGAAGATGTCTTTATATAGATAAATTTCGAAAACAAGTTTTAGATTTCAATGATCGTCCTTGGTTCTATTCCAGAGAGTCATTATTATTCGTGAAAATTTGAATGTCGTTTGAGGCAGTTGTAACCAATATTTCTGCTTGAATTTTCACACATAGTTAGAGATGGTGTTCTTCTATTGTGCTGCATAGTAAGTTCACCAGTAAGACCCGGGTTCGATGCCAGACGATGAAATTGCAGCAAATTTTAAGAATATTTTCAATCCTTTTTTTTTTTTCTTTTGAGGACCGTCCCGATATGATGCCAATATGAAATTAGTGTTGTCGATCTGCTTGCAGTATGCAAGCTACATTTTACTCGCAATAGATATAGATGCTTCTCCGGATTCATTCATGTAACTTGGTAGTTAGAAACTCAAGGGGCCTATAAATATGGTCATGATCTATCGATAACATTAATGACATTTACAGAAATTATCATGGATTTGATGCTAGGACGATGCAAACATCTGTCATTTAAAATACATTTTGGGAGTTTTTCATTATTTATTTTGATGCACTTATCGAAATGATATGAAGTTCTTGCTTTGCTAGAAGATGTATATTATTTCAGAGAAAAATTTAGATAAGATAATGCTTTTACTGGGTTCGATGCCAGAGCGCGAAACCATTTCTCTCATAAGGAATATAAGGGAAAAGTAGGACGTCGTTTGAGGCACTTGCAACCAATATTTCTGCTTGAATTTTCACACATAGTTAGAGATGGTGAACTTCTTTTTTTTCTGCATAGGAAGTATCACCAAAAGACCCGGGTTCGATGCCGGTCGGAGGAATTTGCAGCGAATTTTAAAATTCCTATTATTCCTAAAATATTTTATATTCCTTATGAGAGAAATGTTTTCGCACTCTGGCATTGAACCTAGTAAAAGCATTGTCTTATCTATTTTTTTTCATAAAGTAAATCTTAATATGCATCTTCTATATAAGAAAGAACTACCAATCATATCGATAAATGCATTTTAAAAATTATGAAAAGTTACCCCAATGTATTATATCTATTATATATAGATGCTTCTCCGGATTCATTCATGTATCTATTATATATAGATGCTTCTCCGGATTCATTCATGTATCCATATATATATATAGCGAGGATACAAATTCACAGGCTAAACCACAATCGTCAAAGACCTGAAATTTTTACGACATATAGGCCATAACGTGTAACCTTCAGAAAAATTGCGATTTTGAACCTCAGTGTCATTGGTTCGATTCCAGAGGGCCCCAAAGTCCCGATTTTTCCCGTTTAAATGCATTGCCGTGATTTTCGGGAATTTTTTAGAAATACTTCCCGGATAGGTAGAAAATCAAACCTCATGGAGCCTATATATATGGTCATGATCTATCTAACACATTGATGAGTTTAACGGAAAATATCCTGGGTTCGATGCTAGGTCGAGGCAAAAATCGGCCGTTTAAAATGCATTGTGGCGATTTTTAAGATTTTTTTGGACCCTTTCCCGATGGCAAGGAAACTTGAAATTCGGCATGAGGTTGGAAATCATATATATATATCATAATCAAATTTTACATATTCGCTGATGGTTCTTGGTTCGATCCCAGAGGGCCATTTACATTACTCAATGCATTTCTTATGGAGATAACAGAAAAAGGTTTTAGGTACTTCCCGGTATGATATTGACTTCAAACTTTGTATGAAATAAGATGAAGTCCTAATAAGTCATACTGTGCATTCACAACTACCAATGTGTCCTGGGTTCGACACCAGGCGTCACTACAATCAGTAAATTAACCGATATTTAAGAATTAATTTAAACACCTTCACAATAATATTATAACATGAAATTAGGCATATAGATAGAGAACATAGATACATTTCAAAAACGTGTTTTAAATTTCCTAGATCGTCCTTGGTTCGATTCCAGAGAGCCATTTACATTATTGAAAAGTAGGACGTCGTTTGAGGCAGTTGGAGCCAATATATCTGCTTGAATTTTCACACATAGTAAGAGATGGTGATTTTCGGTTGTGCTGCATAGTAAGTTCACCACTAAGACCCAGGTTCGATGCCAGACGAATAAATTGCAGCGAATTTTATGAATATTTTCCATCCTTTTTCTTCTTTTTTGACGGCCTTCCCGATATGATGCCGACATGAAATTAGTGTTTTCGATCTGCTTGCAGTATGCAAGCTACATTTTACTCGTATACCTATATAGATAGATAGATAGATAGGATACTAATTCACAGCCTAAACCACAAGCGTCATTGACTTGAAATTTTTACGACGTATTGGCCATAACGTGTAACCGCCAGAAAAATTGCGACATTGAACCTCGGTGTCATGGGTTCGATTCCAGAAGGCTCCAAAGTCGCGATTTTCCCCATAAGAATACATGGCGTGGATTTTCGAAAATTTTTTTGAGGCACTTCCCGGAAAAGGAGAGAGTTGAAATTCGAGGGATCGCTAGAAGCTATGCAACTCCAACGTAAATCAGAAAGACATCGCCGAATATGGTCCATGGTTCGATGCTAGGTCGGGGCAAAAATCGGCCGTTTAAAATGCATTGCGTCGATTTTTAAGATTTTTTTTGGATCCTTTTCCGATAACATGGATACTCGAAACTCGGCACGTCGATAGATATCATAAATATATTTCGTAATCAAATTTTACATGTTCGCTGATGGTCCTTGGTTCGATCCCAGAGGACCATTTGCACTTCTCAATGCATTCCTTACGGAGATAACGGAAACAAAATTAAGGTACTTCCCGGCATGCTATCAACTTCAAACTTTGCTTGATACAAGAGTAAGTCTTTACAAATCAAACTCTGCATTCACAGCTTGCAATACGTCCTGGGTTCGACACCAGGTGTCTCTGAAATCAGAATTTGATCCGATTTTTAGGAATTATTTTGAAACCTTTCCCACTAAAATAGAAACTTGAAATTCGGCATATAGATAGAGATCATAAATATCTATCAGAAACATATTTTAGAATTCCACGATCGTCCTTGGTTCGAGTCCCGAGAGGTATTAACATTCGTGAAAATTAGAACGTTTTTTGAGGCAGTTATAGCCAATATTTCTGCTTGAATTTTCACACATAGTTAGAGATGGTGATCTTCTATTGTGTTTCATACTAGGTTTACCAGCAAGACCCGGGTTCGATGCCAGACGATGAAATTTCAGCGAATTTTAAGAAAAAATTAAATCCTTTTTTTTTCTTTTAAAGACCGTCCCGATATGATGCCGATATGAAATTAGTATTGCCGATCTGCTTGCAGTATGCAAGCTACATATTACTCGTAATATATATAGACGCTTCTCCGGATATACCTATATATATATACATTCATAGGGGATCAAAATTCTAGCCATGTTCCACAAGTGCCACCGACTTGAAATTTCTACGACATATTGGCCATAACGTGTAACCTCCAGGAAAAAGCCGACTTTGAACCTCGGTGTCATGGGTTCGATTCCAGAAGGCCCCAAAGTCGCGATTTTCCCCATAAGATTACATGGCGAGGAATTTCGAAAATTTTTTTGAGGCACTTCCCGGAAAAGGAGAGATTTGAAATTCAAGGGATCGCTAGATGCCATGCATATCTAAAGGAAACAATAAAGACATCTACCAAGAATATCCTTGGTTCGATGCTAGGTCAGGGCAAATATTCTCCCATTTAAATTAAATTGCGATTTTTAAGATTTTTTTAAATTACTTCCAGATGACTTGGAAACTTGAAACTTGGCACGTAGATATATATTATAAATATATTTTAAAATCAAATTTTAGCAACTCGCTGATGGTCCTTGGTTCGATCCCAGAGGGCCATTTACATCCTACAATGCATTTCTTACGGAGATAGCGGAAAAAAAGTTTAGGTACTTCCCGGCATGATATCGACTTTAAAATTTGCATAAAATAAGATCAAGTCGTTACAATTCAAACTATGCATTCACAGCTACCAATGTGTCCTGGGTTCGACACCAGGCGTCACTACAATCAGTAACTGATCCGATTTTTAAGATTTTTTTTTTTGAACATCTTCCCTTTAATATTCAAAATTGAAATTCGGTAGATAGATAGAAATAATTAATAAATTTTGAAAAAAATATTTTAAATTTCAATGATCGTCCTTGGTTCGAATCCAGGGAGCCATTTACATTCGTTAAAATTAGAACGTCTTTTGATGCAGTTGCAGCCAAAATTTCTTCTTGAATTTTCACACATAGTTAGATATGGTGGTCTTCTATTGTGCTGCATAGTAAGTTCACCAGTAAGACCCGGGTTCGATGCCAGACAATGAAATTTCAGCGAATTTTAAGAAAAATTTCAATCTTTTTTTTTCTTTTGAGGACCGTCCCGATATGATGCCGATATGAAATTAGTATTGCCGATCTGCTTGCAGTATGCAAGCTACATTTTACTCGTATATAATATATATAATGGATCCTAACTCCTATTACTCCTTTATCCAAATAGGTTACCAAATGTATCGAATTTTTCCTTCGATTACAGTAACAAAAACGTCCTTTATTCCAATTGACAATGCTTAATACAATCAAATAGCCCGAGGTAAGCTCTGCGGCGTTTTCCCGGTCCGCCGGAGCTCCGTTTCCTCTCTCTGGACTCCTCCGCCGTCTTCTGCCTTCTTCTCCAGGCCTTCTGCCCTCTTCTTCATGCCATCCGCCCTCTTGCGTCCAAATGTCACATTACCCACAACACAAAAGAAACTCCCGAAAATCGCAACACTAACTTCCTCACTCATTGCACACAAAAAACACGAAATACAATATGGAAATGGGGGGGGGGTTTTACATTGTTACATTTGCCCCCCTAATTTTTTTTGTACAAAAAAAAGATTTTTTTTTTACAACAAAAAATTACCTTTTATTTTACATAAATTCACCAAATAAACAAACAAACAGGTTAAGCAGGAGAATAATAAGGTTTTAAATTGCCGAAATTGCAAATCCAAATATCTCTGTCGTTGCCGTCCACAAGATGACAGGCATTTTGGCCGATTAGACGTGATACGCGAAACGGTCCCGAATATAAGTGGAAGAATTTGTGGAACAATTGAGCTTTAGTGTCCGAAACTCTAGGTGTTCTTAAAAAAACGGAGTCGTTAACCTTAAACGAGGTTATTTTTGTTTTTTGGTATTTTTTTCTTCTATCTCCGGCTTTACGTAAATTACGTAACGTAATGATTTTGATTTCCGCGTGATCAAGTTCCTCCATTCCGGGAATTTGAAATTTTGCGTCATCTTCACGCGACGGACGCCGCCCAAAATGCACTTCGACTGGCGTATACCCGGTCGACTCATGAACAAGATTATTGAACCAGGAATTTATGTGCGGGATTAATTCAAACCAATTTCGATGATCGTCAAAACAGAAGGTTCGGAATACCCGCGACAGTTCGCGCATCACCCTCTCGCTTGGGTTTGTTTGAGGTCTACGAATCGATGAATAAACCGTCTTGACCCCCAAATCGTTCAATGTGCGTTTCCAAATATGACTAGTAAACTGCGTGCCGTGATCCGACAGGATACGATCAGGCACACCACACACTTCAAAATAATTATTAACAATCTTATTCAAACAATTTTTTGCGGTAGGCTTATTTAACGGATAAATTTGGACAAATTTAGAGAATACGTCAATGACTACGAGAACATATTTATTCTTGAATTTTGTTTTTGGCAAAGGTCCATAAATATCCACAGCGTACATTTCCCTAGGGTTGGACGGAATAATATTTTGCAAACGTCCTTCCGCGTAACGGTTAGGGAATTTAGTTTTTTGACACAAGTCACATGTGCGTATCACATTCCGTACTATCCGTCCCATCGCCTTACAATGATACTTATCGCGGAGCCAAAACATTGTTTTGAAAACACCGCAATGACCATTATTTGCATGCGCAAACATTGTAAGATTTTTTTGCAAAGTTAGCGGGACACAAATTTTAAAATTTGTCTTTTCGTTTTCGATATTGATTAATAAAAGATTGCTCTCCAGACGGTAACTCTTGGAGCGAGACGAAATTTTCGCTAATTCATCATCGGTTTCTGGTAACTCATTACATAATTTACGGTAGATTTTCCCTAATTTGTCATCCTGTTTTTGCAACTGTATCAGTTGATTCGTGCTTTGGATCGGAAATTCGGGTAGGTGCAGATTTAAAGCTGCTGCAAGAAATTCGCCCGGTGACCGTTCGTCTACTGTCTCCTCAGTGGGATGACGACTGAGCCAATCGGCAACTAAATTTTCTTTTCCGGGGCAATGTTCTATAGTAATGTCATAGCCTTGCAAGGCCATAGCCCAACGCGACAGGCGCCCATGGTTCAACTGGCAAGTATTTAAAAACACGAGTGCCTTATGGTCTGAAAGGATCGTTAATTTATGACCCAGAGTCATCGAGCGTAATTTATGTATAGACCAAATGACGGCGAGAGCCTCTTTCTCTGTTGTCGTGTACGAAATTTCGGCACCCCTCAACGTACGGCTGACAAAAGCAATTACCCGCTGCTCAGAATTGTCATCTAACTGGAATAACACTGCCCCCAATCCACAATCAGAGCTATCAGTCTGCAAATACATCGTTTTTTCGAAGTCGGGATACTTTAACACAACACTTCGAAGGAAAATATTTTTCACCTCATCGAACGCAACCTGTGTATTCTCATTCCAATCCCATTTGACACCTTTTTTTAATAACACCAGTAAAGGGAACGTTACGTCAGAATATTTACGGCAAAATCTCGCGTAATAATTACATATTCCTAAGAATCCCCGCAATTGTTTAACATTGCGCGGCGGTCTTATTTCTTGTATGGCGCGTATCCGCTCAGGATCAGGAACGATTCCTTCTGGGGTTAGCATATATCCAAGAAAGGGAATCTGCGCTCGACAAAACGTAGATTTCGACAGTTTTAATTTTATGCCCGCTTCATGCAATTTTTTGAAAACGATCTCCAAATGGCTTAAATGTTGAGGAAATGATTTGGACGATACTAATAAATCATCCACATAGTTAGTTACGTAGGTGCAGACTTCCGGGCCTAATATGGAATTTAAGCAACTTATAAGAAAAGCTCCACTGTTACGCAATCCAAAGGGAACACGATTAAAAACGTACACTACGGAGTCATATAAGAAAGCCGTGTACTTCCGGTCTTCAGGGTGCAACTCGAGTTGCCAAAATGCGGACGTCAAATCAGTCGTGGTAAAGTATTTAACTCCGTGAAACTTACTTAATAGATCTTCGATGCGCGGCGGTTCTTCCCTTTCAGGCACAGTAACGCTATTCAATTTTCGCGCATCTAGACAAATTCGCACTCGCCCGTCCTTCCCTTTTACGACAACCAAAGGGTTAATATAGGGACTGCTGGCTTTAGAGATGACTCCCAATTTCAAAATTGAGATAATCTGTTCATCAACAAGACTCCTCCATGCAAATGGAATGGGGTACGATTTTACTTTAAAATACGTAGGGTCACTGACACGAATACGAAAGGTTTGCCCCTTTGCTAATCCGGGTCTATCGGAAAAAATTTCGCGATATTTAAGCAACAATCGAAACAACTCTTTCTTTTGACCGTCCTCTAAAACTCCGGATGCGGCCGCAGCTTCCTTGAGCTCGGTTTCGGTCGCATAGCAGTTTTTTTCACCGGACTCGGCCAAAAAAACATTATTACACATAATTTCCGAATTTTTTTTAGCCAAAATAAATTCTCCAATTCGAACAACGTGTCTTTCAAAGTCGATAACAACCTTATGGCGAGTTAGCCAATCGTTACCGAGAATCATAGGTTTTACCAGATTTCTTACAATCAATACGGGGACATCAAATTCACAGCCCCCCACCTTAACTCCCAAAAGCGCTTGCTTGTTGATTGGATTTGACTTTTTATTATTCGCGCAAATCAAGTAGGACTTATTAATCGGGAATACCGGGATAGTGGGATTTCGACCCCTGATGCTTTCAAACGTCTCTTCACTTACTGCCGACACCTCACTCCCCGTATCTATTAATGCACTGATGTCTATTCCATGACAGGACGCGTTAATTTCGGGACACTTGCGTCGGTTGATCTTACCCAGGTTTTCTTCGCTCAGGAGGTCCTCCATTGGATCTCCATCGAGGTAGCATATGGCAGCTTTTGGCACACATTCCCTTGTCGCTGCTTCCGAACCCCGGGAATGGTGGAGCTCGGAAGTGTCCAGTTTTCCTGGTTCCTCGTTTCTGTATCTGGCTGTCCGCGGGCCTGGTCCTCCGGACGCGATCTTTCAAATATATGAGCGTTCGGGTTTCTACCTTGGTTGCTACGTCCGCAAGCACCCATTGGACTAGAGGTAGTTATGGGGTCTTGAATTGTCGCGAGCAGCGGACTTCCCCGTTGCTGTCCGTAATAGCCCCGCCATTCTCTCGAGCGGTCTAATGCACCCTCGCGCCTCACACTCCCAAGTTGCGGTGCCCCACGAATTTGACGGGCATTGCATTCCGGCGCTGCCTGATCGTAATATCCTAACAATTTGAGTAATCTCTCGGTAGTGGTCGGCTCGGCACTTCTCAGCAGATTTTGAATTTGCGGCGGGAACTGCAGGATTAGCATGTATATTAGCTCCTCGTCCCCAATCGGCGGCTCGCACGACCTCGCAGCTGCTATCTTTTTCATCGCGTATTCCTTCATAGTTTCGCTCCCACCCCTTGAGAAATATCCCGTCATCACATACTTCCTATGGCGATGCCTCGCGTCGACATCCCAAAACGCGTCTAAAAATTTTGCTTTCAAAACATTGAAATCTTCGGGTACCGGTTCTACCGTAGACCCCCATAATTTAGCTTTTTCCTCCAAAGTTTGCATAAACATACGCGATCGAAAAATCCTAGGGATCGCTAACAGGGTGAAATAATCTTCTACTTCCCTCATGAATTTTATCGGATTCTCAAGATCTTCGCCGCGAAAAATCGGTTTAATGGCCCAAGTTGGTGACAGAGTTCCGACACTCTGGGTAACACCAGGGTATTCCATTTGATCTAGTTTATTATTCGCCAATTCCAACCTATTTTCGACTCGGTCGATTCTGGCCTCGGCCAGCCCGATTTTACCGGCATGCAGACTCAAACTGTTGCTGAGATCGCGAACTCGGCCTTCGACCTCGGCCGCGTCATTTTCTACGCGTTGGACCTTGTGGTCCTGCTCTTCTATCTTGTTCTTAAACGAAGCAATTAACTCGGCCCATCGACTCTCATTCCTTTCATCCCTTTTTCTTTTCTCTTCTCTATCTCTCTTTTCCCTTTCTTCCCTTTTTCTATTCTCTTCTTTCAAAAGCTGCACGAGCATATTAAGGCTACCCGCGTCCCCTTCAATAGCCTTCGGTGGCGTTGCCACATTTGCCCTAGACGTCTCAACATCGTCTCCCAACTGCATTCCCTGCATCCCCGGTACGAGACTCCCGGGGGTCTCATCAGCGTCATCAGATTCGGAAATCCGCACTGGGTCCCGGTAACTCATGTACGGATCTTTGGATAAATCCATTCTACTATCAACAAATATCAAGAACTACCAATATAAAGAAGATAATCTATTTTACGCTAGATCAAAAATTAACAATTTTCGGCGGTCGACTGGCGACTTCCTAAACGTCGACTGGCGATCAGTTATCCTAAACAAACGAGATTAAGAATTGGATAAAGGAATCTATTTCTTCACTCCTCCGAGGTCCATCGGGGAGACTCCACTACAGGTCATGGGATGGACCATGGAAAGGGAGAGTTAGTAACAGGGAAAATTAGAAACCTAACCAACGAAAGTAGACACAAAAAAAACAATTCTCTTACACGACTTTAACAAAATCTCGATCTAACACTAAACTAATTCAACCACTCGTACCTCCAATAACCGAATAGCGTCGTACTCCTGTTTGTATCCTGGTCACGGCACCAAATGTAACGAATTTTTCCTTCGATTACAGTAACAAAAACGTCCTTTATTCCAATTGACAATGCTTAATACAATCAAATAGCCCGAGGTAAGCTCTGCGGCGTTTTCCCGGTCCGCCGGAGCTCCGTTTCCTCTCTCTGGACTCCTCCGCCGTCTTCTGCCTTCTTCTCCAGGCCTTCTGCCCTCTTCTTCATGCCATCCGCCCTCTTGCGTCCAAATGTCACATTACCCACAACACAAAAGAAACTCCCGAAAATCGCAACACTAACTTCCTCACTCATTGCACACAAAAAACACGAAATACAATATGGAAATGGGGGGGGGGGTTTACATTGTTACATTTGCCCCCCTAATTTTTTTTGTACAAAAAAAAGATTTTTTTTTTACAACAAAAAATTACCTTTTATTTTACATAAATTCACCAAATAAACAAACAAACAGGTTAAGCAGGAGAATAATAAGGTTTTAAATTGCCGAAATTGCAAATCCAAATATCTCTGTCGTTGCCGTCCACAAGATGACAGGCATTTTGGCCGATTAGACGTGATACGCGAAACGGTCCCGAATATAAGTGGAAGAATTTGTGGAACAATTGAGCTTTAGTGTCCGAAACTCTAGGTGTTCTTAAAAAAACGGAGTCGTTAACCTTAAACGAGGTTATTTTTGTTTTTTGGTATTTTTTTCTTCTATCTCCGGCTTTACGTAAATTACGTAACGTAATGATTTTGATTTCCGCGTGATCAAGTTCCTCCATTCCGGGAATTTGAAATTTTGCGTCATCTTCACGCGACGGACGCCGCCCAAAATGCACTTCGACTGGCGTATACCCGGTCGACTCATGAACAAGATTATTGAACCAGGAATTTATGTGCGGGATTAATTCAAACCAATTTCGATGATCGTCAAAACAGAAGGTTCGGAATACCCGCGACAGTTCGCGCATCACCCTCTCGCTTGGGTTTGTTTGAGGTCTACGAATCGATGAATAAACCGTCTTGACCCCCAAATCGTTCAATGTGCGTTTCCAAATATGACTAGTAAACTGCGTGCCGTGATCCGACAGGATACGATCAGGCACACCACACACTTCAAAATAATTATTAACAATCTTATTCAAACAATTTTTTGCGGTAGGCTTATTTAACGGATAAATTTGGACAAATTTAGAGAATACGTCAATGACTACGAGAACATATTTATTCTTGAATTTTGTTTTTGGCAAAGGTCCATAAATATCCACAGCGTACATTTCCCTAGGGTTGGACGGAATAATATTTTGCAAACGTCCTTCCGCGTAACGGTTAGGGAATTTAGTTTTTTGACACAAGTCACATGTGCGTATCACATTCCGTACTATCCGTCCCATCGCCTTCCAATGATACTTATCGCGGAGCCAAAACATTGTTTTGAAAACACCGCAATGACCATTATTTGCATGCGCAAACATTGTAAGATTTTTTTGCAAAGTTAGCGGGACACAAATTTTAAAATTTGTCTTTTCGTTTTCGATATTGATTAATAAAAGATTGCTCTCCAGACGGTAACTCTTGGAGCGAGACGAAATTTTCGCTAATTCATCATCGGTTTCTGGTAACTCATTACATAATTTACGGTAGATTTTCCCTAATTTGTCATCCTGTTTTTGCAACTGTATCAGTTGATTCGTGCTTTGGATCGGAAATTCGGGTAGGTGCAGATTTAAAGCTGCTGCAAGAAATTCGCCCGGTGACCGTTCGTCTACTGTCTCCTCAGTGGGATGACGACTGAGCCAATCGGCAACTAAATTTTCTTTTCCGGGGCAATGTTCTATAGTAATGTCATAGCCTTGCAAGGCCATAGCCCAACGCGACAGGCGCCCATGGTTCAACTGGCAAGTATTTAAAAACACGAGTGCCTTATGGTCTGAAAGGATCGTTAATTTATGACCCAGAGTCATCGAGCGTAATTTATGTATAGACCAAATGACGGCGAGAGCCTCTTTCTCTGTTGTCGTGTACGAAATTTCGGCACCCCTCAACGTACGGCTGACAAAAGCAATTACCCGCTGCTCAGAATTGTCATCTAACTGGAATAACACTGCCCCCAATCCACAATCAGAGCTATCAGTCTGCAAATACATCGTTTTTTCGAAGTCGGGATACTTTAACACAACACTTCGAAGGAAAATATTTTTCACCTCATCGAACGCAACCTGTGTATTCTCATTCCAATCCCATTTGACACCTTTTTTTAATAACACCAGTAAAGGGAACGTTACGTCAGAATATTTACGGCAAAATCTCGCGTAATAATTACATATTCCTAAGAATCCCCGCAATTGTTTAACATTGCGCGGCGGTCTTATTTCTTGTATGGCGCGTATCCGCTCAGGATCAGGAACGATTCCTTCTGGGGTTAGCATATATCCAAGAAAGGGAATCTGCGCTCGACAAAACGTAGATTTCGACAGTTTTAATTTTATGCCCGCTTCATGCAATTTTTTGAAAACGATCTCCAAATGGCTTAAATGTTGAGGAAATGATTTGGACGATACTAATAAATCATCCACATAGTTAGTTACGTAGGTGCAGACTTCCGGGCCTAATATGGAATTTAAGCAACTTATAAGAAAAGCTCCACTGTTACGCAATCCAAAGGGAACACGATTAAAAACGTACACTACGGAGTCATATAAGAAAGCCGTGTACTTCCGGTCTTCAGGGTGCAACTCGAGTTGCCAAAATGCGGACGTCAAATCAGTCGTGGTAAAGTATTTAACTCCGTGAAACTTACTTAATAGATCTTCGATGCGCGGCGGTTCTTCCCTTTCAGGCACAGTAACGCTATTCAATTTTCGCGCATCTAGACAAATTCGCACTCGCCCGTCCTTCCCTTTTACGACAACCAAAGGGTTAATATAGGGACTGCTGGCTTTAGAGATGACTCCCAATTTCAAAATTGAGATAATCTGTTCATCAACAAGACTCCTCCATGCAAATGGAATGGGGTACGATTTTACTTTAAAATACGTAGGGTCACTGACACGAATACGAAAGGTTTGCCCCTTTGCTAATCCGGGTCTATCGGAAAAAATTTCGCGATATTTAAGCAACAATCGAAACAACTCTTTCTTTTGACCGTCCTCTAAAACTCCGGATGCGGCCGCAGCTTCCTTGAGCTCGGTTTCGGTCGCATAGCAGTTTTTTTCACCGGACTCGGCCAAAAAAACATTATTACACATAATTTCCGAATTTTTTTTTAGCCAAAATAAATTCTCCAATTCGAACAACGTGTCTTTCAAAGTCGATAACAACCTTATGGCGAGTTAGCCAATCGTTACCGAGAATCATAGGTTTTACCAGATTTCTTACAATCAATACGGGGACATCAAATTCACAGCCCCCCACCTTAACTCCCAAAAGCGCTTGCTTGTTGATTGGATTTGACTTTTTATTATTCGCGCAAATCAAGTAGGACTTATTAATCGGGAATACCGGGATAGTGGGATTTCGACCCCTGATGCTTTCAAACGTCTCTTCACTTACTGCCGACACCTCACTCCCCGTATCTATTAATGCACTGATGTCTATTCCATGACAGGACGCGTTAATTTCGGGACACTTGCGTCGGTTGATCTTACCCAGGTTTTCTTCGCTCAGGAGGTCCTCCATTGGATCTCCATCGAGGTAGCATATGGCAGCTTTTGGCACACATTCCCTTGTCGCTGCTTCCGAACCCCGGGAATGGTGGAGCTCGGAAGTGTCCAGTTTTCCTGGTTCCTCGTTTCTGTATCTGGCTGTCCGCGGGCCTGGTCCTCCGGACGCGATCTTTCAAATATATGAGCGTTCGGGTTTCTACCTTGGTTGCTACGTCCGCAAGCACCCATTGGACTAGAGGTAGTTATGGGGTCTTGAATTGTTGCGAGCAGCGGACTTCCCCGTTGCTGTCCGTAATAGCCCCGCCATTCTCTCGAGCGGCCTAATGCACCCTCGCGCCTCACACTCCCAAGTTGCGGTGCCCCACGAATTTGACGGGCATTGCATTCCGGCGCTGCCTGATCGTAATATCCTAACAATTTGAGTAATCTCTCGGTAGTGGTCGGCTCGGCACTTCTCAGCAGATTTTGAATTTGCGGCGGGAACTGCAGGATTAGCATGTATATTAGCTCCTCGTCCCCAATCGGCGGCTCGCACGACCTCGCAGCTGCTATCTTTTTCATCGCGTATTCCTTCATAGTTTCGCTCCCACCCCTTGAGAAATATCCCGTCATCATATACTTCCTATGGCGATGCCTCGCGTCGACATCCCAAAACGCGTCTAAAAATTTTGCTTTCAAAACATTGAAATCTTCGGGTACCGGTTCTACCGTAGACCCCCATAATTTAGCTTTTTCCTCCAAAGTTTGCATAAACATACGCGATCGAAAAATCCTAGGGATCGCTAACAGGGTGAAATAATCTTCTACTTCCCTCATGAATTTTATCGGATTCTCAAGATCTTCGCCGCGAAAAATCGGTTTAATGGCCCAAGTTGGTGACAGAGTTCCGTCACTCTGGGTAACACCAGGGTATTCCATTTGATCTAGTTTATTATTCGCCAATTCCAACCTATTTTCGACTCGGTCGATTCTGGCCTCGGCCAGCCCGATTTTACCGGCATGCAGACTCAAACTGTTGCTGAGATCGCGAACTCGGCCTTCGACCTCGGCCGCGTCATTTTCTACGCGTTGGACCTTGTGGTCCTGCTCTTCTATCTTGTTCTTAAACGAAGCAATTAACTCGGCCCATCGACTCTCATTCCTTTCATCCCTTTTTCTTTTCTCTTCTCTATCTCTCTTTTCCCTTTCTTCCCTTTTTCTATTCTCTTCTTTCAAAAGCTGCACGAGCATATTAAGGCTACCCGCGTCCCCTTCAATAGCCTTCGGTGGCGTTGCCACATTTGCCCTAGACGTCTCAACATCGTCTCCCAACTGCATTCCCTGCATCCCCGGTACGAGACTCCCGGGGGTCTCATCAGCGTCATCAGATTCGGAAATCCGCACTGGGTCCCGGTAACTCATGTACGGATCTTTGGATAAATCCATTCTACTATCAACAAATATCAAGAACTACCAATATAAAGAAGATAATCTATTTTACGCTAGATCAAAAATTAACAATTTTCGGCGGTCGACTGGCGACTTCCTAAACGTCGACTGGCGATCAGTTATCCTAAACAAACGAGATTAAGAATTGGATAAAGGAATCTATTTCTTCACTCCTCCGAGGTCCATCGGGGAGACTCCACTACAGGTCATGGGATGGACCATGGAAAGGGAGAGTTAGTAACAGGGAAAATTAGAAACCTAACCAACGAAAGTAGACACAAAAAAAACAATTCTCTTACACGACTTTAACAAAATCTCGATCTAACACTAAACTAATTCAACCACTCGTACCTCCAATAACCGAATAGCGTCGTACTCCTGTTTGTATCCTGGTCACGGCACCAAATGTAACGAATTTTTCCTTCGATTACAGTAACAAAAACGTCCTTTATTCCAATTGACAATGCTTAATACAATCAAATAGCCCGAGGTAAGCTCTGCGGCGTTTTCCCGGTCCGCCGGAGCTCCGTTTCCTCTCTCTGGACTCCTCCGCCGTCTTCTGCCTTCTTCTCCAGGCCTTCTGCCCTCTTCTTCATGCCATCCGCCCTCTTGCGTCCAAATGTCACATTACCCACAACACAAAAGAAACTCCCGAAAATCGCAACACTAACTTCCTCACTCATTGCACACAAAAAACACGAAATACAATATGGAAATGGGGGGGGGGTTTACATTGTTACAATACATTACCTTGAAATGAGCATGAAATTGCTGTGTGGATATTCCACCCAATGTATATTACTGCAAAAATGTGATCAAATGCTGAAAATCAATTGAACTTTGATCCTTAATATTAATAATCAGGTTACAACTTTTTATATGGCTTGTTCAAATTCTACACATCTATTAATTTGAAGGTAATAGAAAAATGGAAATGAATTAACTCTATTTTTTGTAATATAACTTTCATGCCCCATGCATCATCATGTAGTACAGAAAAAATAAAAAGCTTATGGTCTTTGTCTGTGCAGAAGATAAGCAGGCAGTGGCTAAGCATGTCTCACTTTCAAAGATAAACAGTGATATATTGTCACTGCTGACTGCAAAGAGCCACACTAACTCCATGCCAAAAGCATTTTTTGAAGCTAGTTATGCCTAGACTAGAAAATTGCTAATCCATAGATGCCTTATACTTTCAATTTCACCATCAAAGGGGTACATACAAAGGTTTCCCTAAAGTTGCACCATCAATAGTAACTGTGTAGCCAACCATGTAAATGAAACTGGAATTAAAATAGCTGCAAAAGGATTAACAAATCAAATATTTCTAAATGAATTTGATTGTAAAATTTTGTAGAATCTTTTGCATGTTTGGAACTTAATGGCATTTTTATTACTTTTAAATGTCATTGATTAATTAATTAATAATTATATTTTAAAGAAAAAATATTTAATTGATGACTTTAGGGCTCTGTTCTGTTCCTATGGAAATGAATCACATTTTGGCAGATAATAGATGCATTCCTGCATACAATTATTACAGAGAAGATAGAGCTAACCATGGTATTAGATGGGAGAAGCCAGATAAACTAGCTGACCCAGAAGGTAGAGAGCAAAAGCCATGGCTTTATCACACTTCTGAAGAAACAAATGCTACAATTATAATTGGTAAATAAAATAAAATCATCTTATTGTTTCCACATGCATTCATTTTCATGTGAGTGGTTCTATTCAAAAGATTCAATTGGTAATTGAATTTTCAACAGAATTATAAAGTAGATGATTTCCAAGGGAAAGACATCCCTTATCATCTCTCCTTCTTCATATGCCTTATCATCTCATCCTCATCTCTCTCTTGTTGGGTGTCCTAGTAGTGCTGCCTTAAAGAAAGATGCTTCAAACAAAGGTTCTTATTAGGTTTGTCCTTAGCTCTAGATTTATGCCATTGGAAGTGAAGGTTTTGTTTCTTATATTAAATCTTATCTTGGCTTGTATGAAACAGCTCACTAGTTCCTTCTTGCTACAACCATCTGGTATAATCATACTTCCTAAGAAAAAGAACTCATCCAAAGTCTCCAGCATCACTCCTCCTAAAGACATCTCAACTCTAGAAAAAAAGAGGATTGAAAATATTCTTAAACTTCACTGCAATTTATTTGTCCGACATCGAACCCGGGTCTTCCTGGTTATACTTATTATGCAGCACAACAGAAGATCACCATCTCTAACTGTGTGTGAAAATTCAAGCAGAAATATTGACTGCAACTGCCTCAAACGACGTCTTACTTTACCCTTATATTCCTTATGTGAGAAAGGTTAATGTGCTCTGGCATCGAACCCAGGAACAGCATGGTCTTAATTAATTTTTTTAATAAACCGAGTCTTAATATACATCTTCTATCTAAGCAAGAACTTCCTATCATTTTGATAAGTACATGAAAGAAATAATGGAAAACTATCCCAATGTGTTTTATATGGCAGATATATTTACCGCCCGGCATCGAACCCGGGTCCTTCTGGTGATACTTCCTATTCAGCACAATATAAGATCACCATCTCTATCTATGTGTGATAATTCAAGCAGAAATATTTGCTAAAACTGCCTCAAACAACGTCCTACTTTTCCCATATATTCCTTATGTGAGAAATTGTAATGTGCGCTGGCATTGAACCCACTAACAGTACAGTCTTATCTAATTTTTTTCAAAAATTGTAATTTTATCTTAATGTACATCTTAATGTAATCTTAATGTACATCTTCTATCTAAGCAAGAACTTCCTATCACTTCGATAAGTGCTTAAAAAAAAATAATGAAAAACTACCTCATGTATTTTAAAGGGCAGATTTTTGCATCGGCCCAGCATCAAACCCAGGATTTTTTCCATAAAAGTCATTTTTGTTTTCGATAGATCATGACTATATATATAGAAAAAATGAAAAAAAACACTGTAAATTTTCCACACTATTTGGCCATATATATAGGCTCCTTGAGTTTTGACTCTCTATCTATCCGAGAAGTATTTTTTTAATTCCCAAAAATCAAAGCAAAGCTTTGGAAAATCGGGACTTTGGGGCCCTATGGAATAGACATGACACTGAGGTTCAAAATCGCAATTTTTCTGGCAGTTACATGTTATGGCCAATCCATCGTAAAAATTTCAAGTCAATGATTCTTTTGGTTTAGCCGCTGATTTAATATCCTATCTACCTATGTATATAGTTAGATACATGAATGAATCCGGAAAAGCGTCTAAATACACCAAAACCTCTACTAAACGAACTCCTATATAACGAACACCTCCAAATAACGAAAAAATTTCCCAGTCCCACGAATTTCCCATGTAATTATGTCCCCCCATGTTCGTATGAAAACCTCCTTACAACGAACTCGCGAATTACGAAGACCTCCAAATAACGAACACCTCCTCCGGTCCCGAAAAACTTATTTTCCATTTACGTGGAAAATTTTCAAAAATCTCGGTGCCAAACAAAAGGCATGCAATGAACACGCCAATCAGAGAGTATTTTACTTGTTTGGTGAAGCAGCCTATCAGAAATCGTTTAGTGATACTCGCATGCTCTCGGCGTAATAACGCACCCCACAGAGCACTGGTGAGAACTTTTAGCCGGCTCCTCTTTAACTACATGTATTTTTGGAGTTTTATTTTCCTCTCATACGGGACTCAGGAGCTTGTCTATCCTATGACATGGACTTAGATAGTTTAAATGAACCTTTTACTTAACAATCATGTTCGATTTTTTTCTCAAAGTACTATTGATTCTTTTTATCATGGAAAATAAAACATACCTGCAATGTAAACTTCTCGGATGTTGTCTGCTAGAGCGATACAGAGAATGAATCATCTGCCAACCTTCCGCAAACTGCTTTAAATCCTCGTTGATTATTATAATGTTTATTTTATGTATATTATAATGCATTAATCCGTCTCAGTTTTTAATTGATTAATACCAAGTATGACATAAAAATTCCTTAATTGTCGTTTACCGTAATGAGATAAAGCTACTCTATCACACATTATAATAGCTCTCCAGGGTAATTAGATATTTTCCGCTTGCGCAAATATTTTTTCTAATTCATAATTGGGGCTTAATGCAATAGAAGTTTTTAAAATTACGAATACAAGAACTTTTAGGCCATGCAAGACCTGCAGATGCAGCGGAGAGCCCAATGAAATGTTCATTTAAATGCCGCGGCTTAATACTGACGTTCGTTCTGATTCTTAGAGGTCTGCACCCTGATTACGTAAATGTGAGAGATATGACGACGGCTGACAGCTAACACCGCTTGCTATGACGGTCGGGGACAGCGAGCGATCACGTAACTCACCGTCATAGCACTTAGGACGGCCGTAGTTTAGATTTTTATGTTTTTGTGTTGGTAGTATTAGAAAATCTGAAGAACCAATGAAAAACCTTGACACATAATCAAACAATTGCGCACCACAGCGCCGGCGGTGTTTTGAGCCAAATTTGAACAGCGCAAGCAATTGCTTATTAATCATAATAATAATAATTATCCATTTATGGAAGCCGTACGAGTGAGAGTAATTAACATAAATAAATTATGTTACACTTTGGAAGTAAACATTACGTTTAAGATGTAATTTCGTATCTTCAATATCATATTAATTATCGTGGATATAGTAAATAGATTCAGGCGATACTTTGCATTACTTTTCCATTCCAAAAGATTGAAGTAAAACTTTCTGTAGACCGCGTGTTTCAATACTAATAATGAAGTATTTAATTTTTAAAAATTAAAAAAAAACTTAGATATCTTGGAATGGTAGCGGAGGTAAAAATTATGTTTTAAAATTCTGCTGTTAAGCGTATTATCCCGTTTCTCGCTATTAACAATCGTGATCCCTAAAAATATAATTGCTTTAATAATTTCATTGTAATTCAATTTACGTATGCACATTGATCAACACAACAAAGTTTCCTTTAACTTAGTATTTTAAACGAAGATGATGAATTGTTTTGAAAATACCAAGACGAATTATGTTTGTAATGTTTCAATTAATGCTCTTGGACTATTATCAAATTCAAAACTTTGACAGAAAGGAAAATATACTCACTCTGAAAGTATGTGGCTAGGATCAACTGAATTTTCTGCAATATAAAGTCATTAGACTTATTATGACCCATAAGTTCACTAAATTAGTAATTCGTATTAAAAGTTATTAGGTTGAGATGTAAAATAGTAATAGCATTACATATTTTTATTAAGTGACTTCCAAAGCATGGAGCGACAACTGAAAGTTTTTTTTCTTATTTATACGTTGAAGTTAAAGCAAGATTTTTCATTTGAATATCGAATAATATTCTGCTGTTAAAGAAAGAATTAATATCTCTACGAGTTTTCTACAAATCATTTCAGAAAGAAAGCTAATCGAGGAGGGAGGGCTAACGAAAGACAACTCAAGTATTTAGTAGACTACATGAGTCTAAACAGTAGTATTGCAGCAACAGAAACTACAGAAATTAGCAATATTTTATGTCTCCGTCGCGTCCGTTGTTTCCAAAACAAAGACAGTTGACTGACGTTACCCCGTACTTATGGTGTCAACACAACAATTTTTATGCTCAGTATACTGATTATTTGGTAAATAAATGCTTTTTAACGTAAACTGAACGCATAATAAATCATAAAAACAATATTATTAGGCTAATAATCAAATTATTGTACATAATCGATTTCTTATGACGTTTCTCACTGCTTCTCACGGCCTTCCCCAGCCGTCATCGCGTACGACGGTGGGAAGGTGAGAAAAAGCGCTCTCACGGATAGATAATCGCTGATATCACCCTTCGTCGTTTGTATGGCGTTGCCCCTGGCAACGACGTCGCTCTCACCGTTCTCACAGTTACATAATCAGGGTGCAGATAATGAATGAAATTATAAAATTAAGGAAGATGCATACATTCTAGTTTCGGAACATTTTGTGGGGGCAGATTTTCTGATGCACAGCAATTGACCATGCTGCAGGCCGAAACAAGTCCCTGCTTATTTACCTATAAAACCTTTAGAAACGCGAAAATAACAAAATTGCTTCGTGTTACTCATTGCTCAAACTACATTTTGCATTCCAAAACGTTCGACTTACTCAAAACTTGATAACTCTGTATCAAAGCCGCAAAATCACGAAAAAACAATGTATTAGTATAGGGAGATCGCCATTGCACACCGAGTGTTCGCATTTGAGTACGAAGCGCAAGCCGAGTGGATTTCAAAAGTAATGCAGATATTGATGTTTGTTTTTTACGCATTCCACCACATTAATACGACGCGATTTTGGCAGTAACAGCATATTCAATGTTGCAGTTATTAATTGGGTTGATCGTTATTGAAATATTTTCAAGTTCACCATTTTAATTATCGTAAATTCTGGCAAATAGGCCAGTGTATCTTTGACTTAAGAAATAAGTAACCTTTGGCTTTGAAGATCCATTGTAATTTGAGATACTCATTTCAGGTAAAATGCTTTGCCTTCAGAGTCGGGAAATACGGTATGTTATGGCCCCTTGAGGTATGCAATTGTGAATACACCTCTGAATAACGAACCTCCAATTAACGAATAGTAAAAAATTTGGTCCCGTCGCTTTCGTTAAATAGAGGTTCTGGTGTATAATAGATATATATTATTACCATCTAGGTATGCCTCTTCCAGACTTAGAACTTAAGTTATGGTATTATACAGTATTCTATATTATCATGTATACTAATTCCATTTAAACTTGAGTTTTGAGAAGTCCTAGCAAAGGTGGGTGCTAGAACAGTACACTCTTTAATCAATTAATAATGTGCTCACATTTGTAAAGAACTTTTACAGTTGATAAAATGATGCAAGATTATTTACAAAATGTCCAGCAGCATCTCTTTAGGTTTATTATGAGATTACAATAAGAAAAACCACGATGTATGATGATGGATTTATTTAAACTTCATCGACCCTTAAACACAAAACAACTTCGAAATGTTAACCCCAGTTATCAACCTTGAAAATATTAATCACATCTTTACACGAAATATAAAAATTTCAGACAAAATTATTTTATCACACTATAATCAACATTATACAACATCTGAATCAAAACTTTGTTTTCTATGCCCATTCCCTGTATTTAACCAAAAAGACTGAGAAGATGTTATACTAATGTTCATAATAGACCAAGACGTTTCAGATTCAACCATCTGCACAGAAGAATTATATTCTGGCTGAAAAAGATGTAATTTGAACTACTAAATGTGTAGGAAGAATTCTCTAGAAGTCTCATTTATTTTCTTCTTTAAAATCATCTTCAACTTCCAAATTGCGTCCAAGAAGATAATTCAGCTTTTATTTTATAATATTCTATTACTCAACACATATTGTTTATTTAATAGTTATGGGATTTTAGTCATAAGGATTAACAGCAGTTGTAAAATTTTTAATTTAAAATAACTCAGCCAAGTCACCTAATTTTATCACTAAAACTGGGAACATTAATTGACTTGAGTATAAGTCTAGGGTAGGGAAATTCAGCGTTTTCTGGTAAATTTCAAAATAAAAATAGATGCAAGTAATATGTGTGCATTTATGTGAGCTTTCAAAATGTGCTGAAAAACTGAAGTTATACCCAAGTATATATGGTAATTAAAAAGGTTAAAAGTAATTGTAAGTAATTTTGTAAGTTTGAAAGCTATTGCAAAAGTGTCCTATTCTAAATGGTAAATACTATAAAGAAGCATTTTCTTAACATTTGGGAGGCTGAATTATTCTTCAAGAGCTATTGATTCCTTGCTGTTCCATTTCAAGAAATTGAAGATATGCGAGACAATTAAAATATTAATTAATTTGATATTAACTATTTGAATTTTTATTCAAGACATTTACAAAAGCTTTTCTGCATTAAACAAGGACACGCAAATTTATACCCTGGTCATGGGTATTGGACTGAACTTGGCAGAAACTTGAAAAATTCCCGGCACACATTTGAATACCTATGGAAATCTGGTTGGTTTGACAGATATACAAGAGCACTGATGATTGAATTTTCAACCTACAGCACAGACTGCAATATGTTTTCTGCTGTTTCCATTCTTATTGAGAGAGGGCCTATTGGGATTTTTCTTCCTACTTTTTTCAGGTGAATTAAATTGCATTTTCTTAGTTTATAGATCACTGCAAAAACAAAAAAAAATAAGGAAATAAATTGATTAAGCCAAAATAAATAAAATCTATTTTGACTTTAATAATTAATGGAAATTAAGGAATAATTGAATTATAATTCATTAATAATCATATTATTAGGTTTTATAATGTATGATGTATATATGAGATTGGCACATCTATAAGTTTATAAGGCTCTGTATAAGTTTAGACTCATCTCTATCATAAAACTTTACACCGGTAAAAGCTGCACTGCAAGTCCTTTATGCGTTTTATAATAATGAAATTCATTCCCGAAATTGGACTAGAATGAATTCTTAATTAATCAGTTAATTAAGAGTTCAATTTAAAAACTTAATTTTAAAAACAAATACTACGGATGTAATAGTTTTGTTGAGAGTAAATTAGGAGTTTAATTTTTGTATCTATTTGCTTTCCGTTTAATTTTATTAATCATCTGACATTTACATTTCATTCAACAGCTATTCACATTTTGAGAAAGGGGTTACTGATGTTTACTAATCATGAAGCAAATAAGTTCTTTACATAAGCAACATGAAGCAAAAACTATTTGCAATTTCTAAATATTTTAAATCCATGTCACTGAATAATGTTGCTTCATAAAATATGATAATATCTTTTCTCTTTTCATTTTCTTTTTACATAAATGTACTCTCCTTGAACAAACTCCCTCACTCCTCATCCTGCCTAATAAGGCTCATTCCCAGCTCTTGGTAGCTAATTTAAGAAGGAGTGATGTAACAACTGTCCTTCAGGATGAATACTTTATAGCAAGACTCTACCAGAAATGCTTTAAAAATAATCTACCTTTATTATGCTGACATACTCTTATGTCATATATTGTTGAATATCCAGTTTACATTAATTTTTATGGGTATAAATGGAATAATTTATGCTGTACAAGCACAAAAATTGATTTATCTTTTTATTTCAGATTCAAACATCTAGACTGATTGTGCAAGATTCTTCAGAATATGCTCTTAATATAACTTCATATGTGATATTCATCAGTGCAACTATACTACTTTCCTATAGACATTGTCGCAGATATTTTCTTTCTTACAAAACTAAAAAAGTAGTTCAAACAGATCAGCCACCTCCATCTGAGCCTAAAAAAATACAATCAGATACAAAATTCAAAAGATTAGTTTGTGTTATTTTACTCTCTGCTGATCAATTACAATTGAAACCAGGTACTTCAAAATGGAAGGTTCTTCTCAATTTTATGTTACATCCGAAATCAGATCTCCCCACAGTTAAGTCTATTGCTGATACCGGGAAAAAAGGACTTTTATCTCCAGCTTCCACTGAAATACCAGAAAATATTGTTTCAACTCCTAAATATCCATTACAGCCACTTAAATATCATAAAATTTTTGAAGTATTCATAGTGTTACTGACTTTCATAATTTTGGGTCTTCATATTCAGCAATATTTGGCTATCCATAATCCTCTAGAAAAATTAGAAAATGGTTCTGCTTTCACTGGGTGATATAAATTCTTCTCATTGTTTGATGGTCTGCTATGGGATGCAGTGTTTCGGTAAGATATATTAATTTCGCTTTTAGATAATTTTGAATTGCCTCCTTCATGGACTATTTTATCCTCTACTAAGAATAACAAGTTTAGAATCTGGGGTTAAGTTAGCATATCTAAAATATATGGAAGTATAGAGCATGCACAAAAATGAATAATGTACCTAAATATATAGTAAAATATACACACATAAGGAAAAACTGCAATGTATACATTTCATCAGTTTTTCTGATTTGGAATTCATAAAATCTTATATCAGATTATTCTTTAGTAAATGTGCATGATTTTATATGTAAATTCCATGAACTGTGCTTTAATAAAACTTAATACTACTAATACTCAAGGCATACTAAGTTTTTAATGACATTTAATATTTATACACTATTAAGTTAAATCTTCAATTTGTTCTTTAAGTAAATAACAACTGGTTGTAATAATTCAGGGATTATCAATTGCTATTAAATTAAATATATCCCAATGTTTCTGAAAATGAATTAAAATCTGTTTTAGGCATACGATAGCAGTTGATGTAACCGTAGCAACCATGGCTTTGTGGAGAGCACTTCCTAATTTCCGCCGACTTCCTACAAAAACTCTGTCTTATTCTGCAAAAGATCCTGTCCCAAACTTAGCTATAATTTCACTCACCCTTATGGTTGGATTTAGTTTAAGTGCCTTCAGCAATTCAGTTCTCAGAGCTACGCATGAATTTTCTAATATTTCAAATGCATTCTTGACATTGTTGAGTTGGTCTCATCATTCTCCACCTAAGGAAGATTTTTCTGAGTGAGTCTAATGAATTGTCCACAGTTTACTTCAGAATAAATAAACTTGCTTTCGGTTTTAAGTTAAAGTATGGAAAACATATGGAATAAATATGTGGGCCATGTTTCCTCTAGTCTAATTAAGTATAAGTCTATTACTTTACATAAAAATAATTCTTACGATACTATTAGTCTTCACCATCTCCACCATTCTTTATATCACAACTAAAACATTGATAGCTACAATTTTAAAAGCATAGGCTAAAAGGGAAAGATCATGTTATACTTTTGGCAGTAGTGATAGCTTAGCTAACAGCTGTATATATACTTATCAAACACATAGCATCCACAGAGGGATGCTGCTTTCTTTAATATTCATGGAGATATATTAATATTGTTATAAGCAACTATCTGCTCAAAACCTCTATTTTTTCACTTTGCATGCAACCTATGAGTTTCTATTAGATTTTTTTAATAATTGAAGAATGAAACAATTTATAAGGAAGATTATAGTCATATCCATTCTATTCTCTTGTATTAATCTATCTATACCTCATCATCTTTATTTACTTAGCATATTTTTATATAATGTTGTTACCAAATTGCATTAAATGTATTAATATAATCAGGTTATTTTTCATGGCAGAAGCTTGGCTGCAAGGATAATTTTCTGCATCTTCAGTCTGGTATCTACCATGTATCTTTTAAACCTATTTTTGGCAGTTCTTATTTCTTACGTGGAAGGAACCCATAGAAAGGTACTAGAATCTATTTTTTTGTTCAGTCTAGGAAACATGTGCCAACACCCTAGATATAGAGATTTGATATATTTTTATCCATACAGGATATACGTTGATTGTTTTGACATTTATTCTGTTCATATTTGCATAGAAATGAATGTATTTTATGACAAAAATAAACCATTACCGTTCAATATTTTAATTACAGCCAACAACGCACATCCTGGCAGCCATCACAAAACTCAAGAATTTGCAGTGCACACTTTGTTGAAAGAGTGACAATGTAAATCATCCAGCCTATATACCAACAGTTTTTCCTCCAGTTAACAAGAAACAACCATTAAAAGACAGCGACATATCTCATTTGAAAGACTTGAGAAGAGGAAGGTGTTTAGAGCTATCACCACAAACACTGATAGTGTTCATGTCTCATTTGGTACTGATATCATTGAGGAAGAGCCAACTTTTACATCAGTGTCAACACGAATAGGTTTTGACATTGATGATAATGTTTTCATTTTTGTTGCTAGTTCCTTTGGGAATGAGTTCTCAGGTCAATGCAACATTGGGGGAAATGTGTTTAAGAACAGGGACTCAAGAGACAATTCTACTGCAACAATTGACCCATTTGAAAAAATGTAGAGGTTTTCATGGGTTTAGTGACATACTTTCTGAGAGTAATTTGAAGGAGTTAACAATCACTGAATTCATGACTTTTAACTTGTTAATGTCATTTCTGCCTTCCTTCGAATTCTTCTGTATGCTGAAGGAGAACATCCTATTACTATTCTCAATGAAGATGAAATTGGGACTATCCTTTAGTGCACTAGGCATAGTTTTTAATGTACATCGTAACTCTGCTGCCAGAATTTTTTTAAGAGTCTTGGAAATATTAGTGCAGAAGACTGAAAGTCTGATATTTTGGACTTGGGAATTGTCAAAACCAAAACAATTTCATAAGTGCCTGGACTTCAGCATGCACCAATATGTCTGTTCTACATAAAACCATTTAGTGCCTAAGGAATAAACTGCTAGATCTTGAAATATTGTGTAATTTCTGTATGCTAGATGTACTTTGTGTAAAGTAGCCCCAGCTAAAAGCTAAGTGATTCAATTTAATATCTCTACCTGGGTATTGTTTGGCAGAAATATATTTTTATTCAAATTTTAAAGATAGTGGTGCTGCTACCTTTGTATATAATAAGCTCATAGTTAACCTTGTTAATCAGGCAAATAATTCTCTAAATGAAGGAAAGTCTTTGAGTCATGTATCACTACTGTTAAAATTAATAGTATATCTTACAATCAAGACAGTAGAGAGGTCTCTGAGAGGAGATTTCAATCTATTTCTTAACAAAATTTTCTCTATGTTTGAGGTATTCTATAATTATATCCAAATTCCTAATATTATTATCACTGGTGATTAAATGTATGTGTTATGTGTAATTAAATGTGTAAATTAATGGAGGATTCTACTGCTCAATCAGAGTTAATAGACCAAAACATGATTTCAATCCTATCAAAATATCTCCACAATCCTGAACATTAATTGACAGTATGATTACTTATAGTGCTAGACAGGGTAACACAAAGGTAATTAGTCCTCAGTTAATTCAGATAACTATCATTGATTTATTAGGGCAAAAGATAATCTCCAACAAAATTCAATTAGAACTAGTGTTGTGAAGACTGAACCGAAAGAAATAGATACCACATTATATAGCAAGTTGCCATGTAATCTAAAGAAAGCAAAATCTCCTGTCTCTTTTAAGGCAAATGAAAAGATTATTAAAATACTAAGTTACATACATAGTATATGGTAGGTGAATAGTTTCATTCAATAGTCACCCCCTTCTACTGCATTTCTTTGCCATGGGACAGTATTGAAATACCTGCAAAACTGATCCCTGATTTCAGCAGCTCTGGCAGTAGGTCGATTTACCCTTTGATGTGTCTGCATTAGGGAGTTTCCGTCATGAGTTTCGTTATTAAATGCAGAATTAAATGCTAGAACACATAGCATTCTTTTCTAAAAGAAAATTGTGCAAGGCACAACAAGCATGCACAATTAGTTCCACCTTATCAACCGAAAGCTGGATGACATTGAGAAGAATGCAAAATCTATTTTCCAAAAGGCCAAATGCATTCTCCACAGTCCTACGTACTCTGCTCAATCTATAGTTAAAAATTCTCCTTTCCAAGTTTTGATCACAACCTGGACCTACATAATATTCTCCTTCAGATGGAATGCATCATCCGCTACAATTAAATAAGGAATATCAATGTCACTACCAGGCAATGGGCAAGCTAAGGGTAAATTTAGCTCCTCAGAATACAGCTTTGAGGATAAGGGACATTCTCGAAATACTGATGCATCATGCATTCTTCCATTTCTACCAATATCCACAAATAAGAATTTATAAGTAGCGTCAACAAAACCTAACAAGACAATGCTATCCCTACCTTTGTAATTCCAAAATTTTGAGCCATCTTTTTGTGATGGTCTAAAGTTTACATGTTTGCCATCTGATGCACCGATGCAATGAGGATACTGCCACAGAGAATGGAATTGCTCAGAAACAGCTTCCCACTCAGTCGAACTTGATGGACAGTATATTTTGTGCCCAAGCACTGAAACAATTGCTTTCAGTGTCGTGGGCATTAACTTTGATAGGTTGTTTTTTGCAATTCTGGAGGAATACGACAGGTCCTGATATGTATTTCCTGTTGCCAAAAACCTCAAAGTTGCTGCAAGTGCTGCTCAGGGTGGGATTGATTCTCTCATCACAGTATTCTGCTTCTTAATTAAAGGAGTAATCAGCAACAGGAGTTCCTCCAGAACATCTGCATGCATTCTTGTGTAATTTAGGAATGACTTCAGATCCTCAGTGCTGTATTTCACAAAGTATTAATTAGAAAATTAAGTGAATTAGTACAGAGTAAAAACTTAGTGAAACTTGTTTCAAAATCAGCATTGTGGACACCTGAAGTATCAACCTACCTCAATTCTTCATATAACATACTTAAGATGTCTCTTCCTGAATTTCTATGAAGCAACCATTTTCTACTCCACATCCTTCTCTTTTTCTTTCTTTCTTCTTTTCTCTTGGCCTCCAAAGCTATCACAGCAGCAGCAGCGGCTAAGCGTCTTTTTCTCACTATCTCTGCAACACATATAATTGGCTGACAATTGAACATCTCATCCGACAGCGGAGTACCACCTAGGCATTGAAATATTGAACCATCTCTATTCGCTTGATAACTCCACCCGTGTGAACCGGTAGCCAGCTGCTAGCAGAGACAGCAGAGCAGCAAGGAAGGAATCTCGCAAGCGAGCCAGAAGCAAAAAACGCACCGTGTGAACAGGGCTTTAGTTACGCTGCCATGTTCTACAGAGTAATGTTGAAATAGTGTATTATGTAAAGAATCAAGAATATTATCATAAGTAAATAATTAATTTTGCCAAATTTTTGTCAGATATCTGTTTTGCTTCCCTTTCTATACTAGAGTGTCAAAAGTAAAATTGCTACCAGAATTTTCAATTCTTAAATCAATTTAATGTTTATCGTTGACAAAGAACAATCATATATGATGTATTTATTGAAAGAGATAAAGTAGAACATTTAGACATTAATGATGACAAAATTACGCAAGCAACCAAAGATGGCTTCAAGACCAATACATCTGGATTTTAGGAAAGCTATTTGGATACACAAAAATTAATTATGGAGAAGGAAGTAATGAAAATAAATTTAATATTGATATTAATGAGTTACTTATTCAAGCTATATTAGCATGTGTAACACCTAAGCAATGATTGAAAAGATTGCAGCAGTAAATTAATGAAACAATAAATCAAAACAATATGAATGAAACATGTACTATGTTTTAAAATAAATATGTAATACATTTAAAAATTGTAGTTGCACAATTTTAATTGTATTGCATACAATTATCTTGCACTTTAGGGTTGCAAAAAATGAAATTTGAATTATCATTATTTTCATCAATAACTCCGTCTAAAAGTATGTATGATCTAGGCATAGTGGTCTTGTAAAACTTAAAAGTTCACTCAAAAATAAAATGGTGATTTTTTTGTTATTATTTTTTGTGATAAGATTCCATTTCAGTTATTCCATTTTCAAATTTCTGGGAAGACGCTCATGATAAAGAGTTTAAAAATATAACGTAGGCTAAACATTTTAGAGTTCAATCAGAAAACAGAAAAAGCAAGAAGTTGTGAAAAATGTTATCATTAAAGTTAGCAGCTAGAGGAAATTCAATTATTGCAAAACCTTATAACCAAATCTAAAAAAATACCAAGGTAAAAAAGTAGCTTCAATGGTAATTTAAACATTCTGAAATGTGAGCATAAAATACTAATACATAAAATACAGAATCTTCTACTTATTCATTCAAAACAGATTATCATTCAGTTTTTCTACATTTTCAATCCTTCTTCCCTTATTTTTTCACACAAACAATAATTTTTAACATAAAGTGGCTTTTATCCTTAAGGGAGGTTTGATAGCAGTGAGTTAAAAATGATTGGAGCTCTCCATTGGCAATTTTTTTAAAATGTAACTGAATACGGACAAAGATTATTTGAGAAATTTCCTAGCCGTGATTTCCATGACCAAATATGCGACCACATGATCTGAACTCTCAGTGGTCACGATTTTTGCAGCCAGATGTCAAAAACAGTATCACAAGATCATAAGGAGGACAGATGGCCTATATTGGTATCATTTTTCATATAGTACTAATATGAAAATCATTTAGGTGGTTTGGTGTTTCATACCTCCTGCCATACCCATTATGGCAGCTTGCACAGTATTAATCTAAATGTATCACTAACTTAACTATCCATCATTAATCTACAGCACCATCATTGTATTTATGATATCAGTGCTAGGTGTTGCTCAAATCATACAACCACAGTCACATAGATAAAGAGATCATCTTACAAGGTTTATCCTAAAAGTAAGGACTCCACTTAGCACCCGATGGAAAAATTTCTTTCCAACTTTGACTATACTGCTACATAGCTTGGACTTAGGTACCCTTTCCCTGGGTACATGATCCAACCAGATAAAATGTATAGTTTGTTTATGATGCTCATTCACAACGGCTAATACCATGTTGGCTGCCGGTACCTCCCTTCCCATACATGCTCAGTGTGAGCTCGACTCCATTATTTGTTTTTTGAATTCATGGGGTGAAACACCAATTTACAATCATGTTTCTCAACAAAAACTGAAGGAGACATCTAGAGGGAGTTGTATGTCTGCGAAAAATGTGAGGAAGTTGTTTCGAGAATTTTCTGAACCAAGTGACGTAATCTTCATAGAAACTCATGGCAACAGTGTTTTGGGGCCAAAAAGGGGTTCATCAAGTTTATGCCTACTGGAACTACAACATACGCAGCCTCTTACTGTGAGACCTCTTAAAAACAATGCATAGCAATCTAGAATCGATGACGAAGTGAAAAAATCAGTCTCTGAGTAACAGGAAAAGGAGCTGACGGAGAGTTTTTATGCATGCAAAGGGATTAAAAAACTTCCAGGAGGACATTAAAAGTGTATTCAAGTGAATGGCAACTAGGTTTATTAAAAATAAGACATATACACAATTTATCTATGTAGATATTTATTCGATTTTTTAACTTTGTTTGCAATTTGGAGACCTAACTTTTGGAACAAGCCTCATGTATTTCAGTTTATCTTTACATGGAGGAAGATTCTTTATTTGGATACATTAATAATGCATATACACTTCATAGAGCAATAGTTCTACGAGGAACCTTCAGACAATTGCGGGCTATTGATAATTCTAATACAAAGTGAATTTCTTGACTATAAAATAATTAAAATAATGGGTAGTAGGCAGTGTAATTAATCAAAAATAGTTGCAACATTAAAGTGAATGAAAATTCTGAAATATATAAAAAACATTATAATGCAATTGACCAAATTCTCATTCAACCATCTCTGAGGTGAGGAAGTTAGAAACATAGAGATGTTGCTTACTACTATGTCGTAATGGAATGATTAAAAATCTTCAATTTAAGTTTTGACTCTAAGCCTTAAGGATTCTTTATATTTAATCAAGTTTAACTAAAAATGCATTGCACTCCAATAACATGCAGTATGAAATTCAGGACTAAATCATTAAGAAAAAGAATGTGTGATACACCAATAATTACGGTCATTAGTAATACCAAATCACGTAAACTTATATGTAACAGAAATATATATACCATACAATCCATGAACTGCCTCCTTGAGGAACTGGAAAGGATTAGCATCACCATCATCTATTAGAGAAAGTTATTTCACTGGTCTGCTTTCTGAGGGAAGAGTTAAATCGACCATCTTCAGCTGAGCTTCCAGATTGCTAAATGCTGAGCATTGCCTAAAAATAATAGATATGTATTGAATTTTAGCATAGCTGTGACGAATACAATAACTTCCAAATTTTGACAAGTGATTAGAATGTTAACCACTGTTTTGCATTGAGTTAAAAGCCACTGATGTCTCAGCTGGTTGGTAATGAAAATCAAATAAAAATTTGTAATATCCTTGGTGGAATTTAAATTGTAAATTATCCACAGCGAACATACAATGGAGAAACTTTTGATCATACAAATGTCAACCAAGGAATTAATTATAAATTATAATTATATCATATGCATATCTCACATAAAAGTATAAAATCCAAATACCCTGCAAAACCGTCTGCATTAAAAGCAAAGCACTCACAAGAGATTCAACTAAAATTCAGTTTAATTAGGTCACAGTTTTTTGTAAAAAAAAATTACGCAAACTAAAAAATTGAGTAAGTTTGTGGTCAAACTATTACTGGCATATTTAGTTTTGATTCTTGCTATTTAATGACAAAATACAACTTTTTATACTTACAAATATCATAAATTTTAATTGATAATGAGATGAATAAATAAACTATGTATTGAGGTGCTGTTAGGACCAAGTTGGCCATTTTTCCACCAAACTTGAATGATTAATAAATAATTCAAGAATAACACAAAAAGATTGGTTCTTTAAACTCAATCAAAGAAGGCGGTGGAACAAATCCACCCCAAAAAAGTAAATAATTTTAAAATATATATATTGATACAAATAAAATTGTAGTGTCAGATAATATACCGTATTTGACGGCATATAAGACGCACCCTCATTAAGTTGGCCACTAACAAGGAAAAAAGTTTTAATAGTCCGTGCGAAAGCGCAGTACCACAATAACTTAAAATGTAGTTTCTTTTAGTTGTCACGTTTCGTAAAAGCCAAATATTAACACAGTAATTGAAAGCAATTATGAAATGGGTAGTATAGACCATCTGGGCTTAAAATAGCATTTAGTATTGATAATTAACCTGTGGAAGTTGAACCTTCACATATAAGAGGCAAGGAAATTTTTCGATACATAATTTAGGTAAAAAGGTGCGTCTTATATGCAGTCAAATATGGTAAGTACCAATGTAATCATGCACAATAACATTCAAAATACATACATTTCAACCACAATTTAAAGGAATGAGTAAATAGGTTGTAATTGCATATAGAAGTTACCAAAACGATGTATTTAGTCAAGGAGAATACTTAAACTTGAAATTATGAATATAATAAATACACACGATGTGTAGTATCAACTTAGAAAGATACAAATTCTTCTTTGCAAATATTCTCTAAATTTTGCAATCAGGAACATTCTTCTGTCACTGGTTGAGAGAAGAAAGTATGAAAACCCTGCTAATACAGTTTAAATACAAAATTATCTCAAATGAAGACAACATGGACAAGGGAGTTTTAATTAAAACTCCCTTGTCCATCATACGAGACTTAAGTCATATTAAGCCTTAAGTTATGATGCTGAATCATGCAAAACATAATTCTCTTTGCTTTTATCTTCAATTCTCTCTGAATGAATTCATCATGATTTGTAGTTATCATAATAAAGTTCAGTTTTACAGCATTCATGTCATATCACTGACTCATCATTACTATGAATTATCATAAAATTATCAAAAACTAATGTCTAAGGAGTAAACAATAACTACCTACAATCCTCCCGAAACTCAAAATTGAATCAGCAAGAGTGATGATCGATAAAAATAATGAATCATCGAGGCATTTTTACTCCTGAAACAAAACGAAGAACAAAAGCTTCGTAATTTAGGCTTTCCATATTGCAGCTAAGTCGGCAAATGCCATTCAAGCACAATTATCAGATATTTCTTCGGTAAAAATCTTCTTGTAATATACTCATCAGTTGAAACTCATGGTGCTGCGGAAAATACGAAGTTTTCTGTCAAAACAAAACTGAACGGGAAACTTTAGTTCATATGATATTAAATATGCATTAACAGAAAATGGAACGAGTGATGAATTACAGCCTAAATAGAAAAACAAAATTCAACCAGCAAACCTGAAAGCTTATCTTATCCAATACACCAAGCGATGTTTCTGTATCAAATGATCAATCAGTTCCGTTTTCATCAAGTACCCACATGCTACTACTAAGAGCATATTCCTTACAATTCTCAATCATTAGTGGAAGGTTTACAGGTCTTTAAAGTGTTGGTCAGTAGGTATCTTGTTCCAGACTTCAATGGCATGTACCGTATTGGCTGAACTGAAAATAAAAGGAAGTGATATGATCAAGGATAATATGCACCTCCGAAAATATCTTTTTTGAAAGAATCATTCAATAGTTTCCTACCTAGGTTTAAAATGTTGGTTATCACGGAAGTAGCTTACGGCTGTATCGTTCCACAATATTCAGTCCTACTTTGAATAGGGGAAGCTTGTTCGGTCATCAATTATGTTTTAAAACAAACGATGCAGATTTTTTTCGATGATTGGCATAAATACAACAATAAATTATCTATGATATGATATTTATAGGAATCAAAATATCTTTGAGTAAAACCTCATCTACATTTAAAAAGTTATTAGAGTTGTTAAGATTTACTGCACGATTGCTGAGCTATCTAAATATACCCTTATACTCGAGCGTTTAGATCAGCGGTTTAGATAGCTCAGCGATAAGTTGTTTATTAAGGCGGGAAACACAGATTCGATTTTTTAAGACTTTTTCGAAGAGCGAGGCAAATAAAAGCAGACGTTCTCAGACATCTTTCTAAAATTTCTTCTCATTATTTCTATATAATTTTACGATTTGTAATGTAGATATTTCTTACGTGTTTTTACTTATATTGTTGAAAAATGCATTTAATTCAAGTTTTACGATGACTGAGTAGGCCTCCTTCACAAATTTATGATCTCTGTCTGTAAAATATTCAGTCATAGGACCAGTTGGGGCCTCATTTCCTCTAAAGCTGGGTTCACACTTGTTGCGTATCTCTGTATCGTATCTTCGTATCGTAGCAGTGTGGACGGTACCCGTTGCAATGACTTGTAACAAAGGTTTGCTACGGGGAAACGATACGGCCTGTTCTGGAGCGGTGTCGGTATTTTACCGTCACACCAAAGAGATGATATTTACGGGCCGTGCAAGTCTGGACGTGTTGACGAACAGCACCGTCCGATCCTCTGCCATATCGTCAATCTTCGTGAAGTCTTCATGGAGAGCGGTGGGCTTCAGTGCGTTGTCCGGTATTTACTTAGTGATAGTGATTCTTCGGAAATGGAGTGAACTCAAGAAAAAGCACTTGAATTAATAGATCTTTATAAGAAGCAAGAAGTGATTTGGGACCCAAGGAATCCACTGCACTACAACAAAATAAGAAAGCAAGACGCATGGGAAGAAAAGGGCGAATGAAGTTTCTTCAGGCGAATGAAGAAACTTTCTAAAATGAAATTCAAACGGAACGGAAATTGAAATAACATCAATATCCTTTTATTGGTACATACATAATTCGATTTCTTTGCAGGAAGCGATGGAATTTACAAAAGCTCCTGGTTTGCTTATGAAAGCCTGACCTTCATTTAGGATAAAAATAAACCACGACAGACGTTAAACACAATAAGTACTAAAACACAATGAGTTCGGTGACAATGTGACAACTTTAAGCGTAGTATTCTTGCCACTCCACTCTATCTTCATTCATAAAATAATTAGCTAAGTCCTGTCTTATTTCTGTTGCCTTCATAGATGACTTACGCACAACATTTCGAATAGAAAGTAAGGTCTCCTCAAGAAATTGTGTAAGCAAACAGTAGTCATTACGACAAGTTGTGCTTTTTCTGGCTCTAAGTTTACCGAGAACTCGGAAATCTGACGACGCAATGCCAAATATTTTTTCTACAATTCTGCGTACTCTGCAAATCCTGTAATTGAAAATTCTTTCTTTTGAACCTTCTTGATGTTTACCGGGATAAACCTTCATGAGATTCTCGCTGAAAGGAAAAGCTTCATCTCCAATCAAGGGCGTCGCCAGCCACTGGGCTAGGGGGGGCAAGCTGTCTGATAAAATGTAAAATGCCTAACTTACAGGGGCTAGTTTATTCATGCCCGCTTCTTACTACAAATATGTCAAATCTTCCAAAAAGTAAACTTATTGAAAACTAGAGGAGTTTAACGCTTATATGGCCAACTCATTAAACTTTCCAAGATAGTAGTTTACATAAGCAAACTATTGGAAACTTATCATAAGTTTTGTTTGGATTTCTAGTTTGGTTACGTCCAATTTCTATTAAAAATTAATTTTTTTCGATGCTTAAATATTTTGATGCTGTAGATATATACTTTCCGAGTCTTAGAGAGTTCTTTCTTCCAAGAGGTTGCCAAGCGTGAAAAGGAAAAAATGTTACGGTTATTTGACAAGCGATATAAAACGTCTCAATAAATCACCACAGTGGTGCACCCATCCTTATTTGAACATCTTTCGTTATTAGACTATATCATCAGCAGCTTTCTTAGGAATGACTTCATCCGTTGCTTTTAAAATTACCTCCTCTTCTAAGAAACAAAAAATCATTTATATCAGATGAAATTTTCTGGTAGGCTTACAATTAAGCCTGATTTCGTTATTTATGTATTAGCCAAGTTTTCAATTGAATGCGTCACATACCGGAGAGTAACAATTCGGCTGCATTAAAATATTCTGTAGACTCTTGATTATAGTTGATTTTATAATTGAATTTGCAGAAATCAAGTTATATACCAAGTTGGAAAAAATGAAGACGTCAACTTACAATTATTTAGACTAAGTAATAGGTGGTTTAACCAACAGAGAGATGATACAAAACCCAGTCTTACGCACTGAGTGTTCAAAGTAAACAAAAGTTTCCACGAATTGAAATTTTGAATGGGCATTGCATAACCAGATATGAGATTCGTGGGATTCTGTCACAAGAGAAAAAATTGGCTGCATCGAAAAGGAAGCTGAAGAATTGAAGTCACAGTTTTAACTGTTTCTCAAATTTGTTTCAAGTCATTCTATTATTTCGATAAATGCATCTAAATAAATAATGAATACTACCGCAATGTATATTAAATGGGGGATATATTTACCACCTGGGTTCGAACCCGGGTCATCCTGGCAAACATACTACGCAGCACAACAGAAAAACACCCTCTGTAACTATAAGTAAAAATTTAAACATAAATATTGGCCGAAACTGCCTCAAACGACGTCCTTATTTTCCCTTATATTCCTTATGAGAGAAATATTATTATGCTCTGGCATCGAACCCAGGAATAGTTCGGTCTTATCTAAATTTTTTTCTGAAAACAATTCTTACGATTCATCTTCTAGCACAGCACGAACTTCCTATCATTTCGATAAATGCATCAAAAAAAATAATGAATAGGTAACTCAATGTATTAAAATGGGGGATATATTTACTGCCTGGCTTCGAACCCGGGTCTTTCTGGTAATACCTTCTATGCAGCAGAACAGAAGATCACTACCCCTAACTATGTGTGAAAATTCAAGAAGAAATATTGGGTGTAACAGCTTCAAACGACGTCCTACTTTTCCCTCATATTCCTTATGAGAGATATTTTAATGCGCTCTGGCATCGAACCCAGGAGTAGTACGGTCTTAACTAATTTTTTTTCTGTTCTAATTTTCACGAATTTAAATGGCTCTCTGGATTCGAACCAAGGACGATCTTGGAAATCTAAAAAATATTTCTGAAAGTTATTTATGATCTCTATCTATATGCCGAATTTGAAGTTTTTTATATTATTGGCAAAGGTTCCAAAATAATTCCTAAAAATCGGATCAACTTCTGATTGCAGAGACATCTGGTGTCGAACCCAGGACACATTGATCGCTGTGAATAAACTGTTTGATTTTTATGGACTTGATCTTTCTATATGCAAAGTTTGAAGTCGATATCATGCCTGGAAGTACCTAAAATTTGTTTCCGTTATCTCCGTAAGAAATGCATTGAGGAATTTAAATTTCCCTCTGGGATCGAACCAAGGACCATCAGCGAGTATGTAAAATTTGATTATAATATACTTTTATGGTATCTAACCTCATGTAGAATTTCATGTTTCTATGCCATCGGAACAGGGTCCAAAAAAAATCTTAAAAATCACCACAATGCATTTTAAACGGCCGATTTTTGCCCCGACCTAGCATCAAACCAAGGATAATATTCGTAGATGTCTTTATGGTTTTCATTAGATATGCACGGCATCTAGCGGTCCCTTGAATTTCAACTCTCTCCTTTTCCGATAAGTGCCTCAAAAAAATTTTCGAAAATCTCCGCCATGTATTCTTATGGACAAAATCACGACTTTGGGGCCTTCTGGAATCGAACCCATGTCACCGAGGTTCAATATCGGCTTTTTCCTGGAGGTTACACGTCATGGCCATAACGTCGTAAAAATTTCAAGTCAGTGGCACTTGTGGAACATGGTTAGAATTTTGATCCCCTATGAATGTATATCTATTACGAGTAAAATGTTGCTTGCATACTGCAAGCATATCGGCAATACTAATTTCATATCGGCATCACATCGGGACGGTCCTCATAAGAAAAAAAAAGGATTTAATTTTTTCTTAAATTTGCTGAAATTTCATCGTCTGGCATCGAACCTGGGTCTTACTGGTAAAACTACAATGAAACACAATAAAAGATCACCATCTCTAACTATGTGTGAAAATTCAAGCAGAAATATTGGCTACAACTTCCTCAAAAGACGCTCTAATTCTCACGAATGTAAATGGCTCTCGGGACTCGAACCAAGGACGATCTTGGAAATTAAAAATATGTTTCTGAAAGGTATTAATCATCTCAATCTATATGTGAAATTTCAAGTTTCTATATTATTGGGAAAGGTTTCAAAATAATTCCTAAAAATCGGATCAACTTCTGATTGCAGAGACACCTGGTGTCGAACCCAGGACACATTGACAGCTGTGAATGCATAGTTTGATTTGTTAAGTCTTGCTCTTCTATCATGCAATGTTTGAAATCGATATCGTGCCGGGAAGTACCTAAAATTTGTGTCCGTTATCTACGTAAGAAATGCATTGAGGAATTTAAATGTCCCTCTGGGATCGAACCAAGGACCATCAGCGAATATAAAAAATTCGATTATGATATATTTTTATGGTATCTAATCTCATACCGAATTTCAAGTTTCTATGCCATCGGAAAAGGGTCCAAACAAAATCTTCAAAATCGCCACAATGCATTTTAAACGGCCGATTTTTGCCCCGACCTAGCATCGAACCAAGGATAATATTCGTAGATGTCTTTATGGTTTCCTTTAGATATGCACGGCATCTAGCGATCCCTTGAGTTTCAACGCTCTCTTTTTCCGGGGAGTGCCTCAAAAAATTTTTCGAAAGTCCCCGCCATGTAATCTTATGGGGAAAATCGCGACTTTGGGGGCTTCTGGAATCGAACCCATGACACCGAGGTTCAAAGTCGGCTTTTTCCTGGAGGTTACACGTCATGGCCATAACGTCGTAAAAATTTCAACTCGGTGGCACTTGTGGAACATGGTTAGAATTTTGATCCCCTATATATATCTATTATATATAGACGTTTCTCCGGATATACCTATATATATATATATACGAGTAAAATGTTGCTTGCATACTGCAAGCAGATCGACAATACTATTTTCATGTCGGCATCATATCGGGACGGCCATCAAAAGAAAAAATTGGTTTGAAATTTTTCTTAAAATTCGCCGAAATTCCATCGTCCGGCATCGAACCCGGGTCTTTACTGTGAACTTACTATGCAGTACAATAGAAGATCACCATCTCTAACTATGTGTGAAAATTCAAGCAGAAATATTGGCTGCAATTGCCTCAAAAGACGTTCTAATTTTCACGAATTTAAATGGCTCTCTGGATTCCAACTAAGGACGATCTTGGAAATCTAAAAATTGTTTCTGAAAGTTATTTATAGTATCTATTTATATGCCAAATTTGAAGTTTCTATATTATTTGCAAAGGTTTCAAAATAATTCCTAAAAATCGGATCAACTTCTGATTACAGAGACACCTGGTGTCGAACCCAGGACACATTGTTAGCTGTGAATGCACTGTTTGATTTTTATGGACTTGATCTTTCTATATGCAAAGTTTGAAGTCGATATCGTGCCGGGAAGTACCTAAAATTTGTTTCCGTTATCTCCGTAAGAAATGCATTGAGGAATTTAAATGTCCCTCTGGGATCGAACCAAGGACCATCAGCGAACATGTAAAATTTGATTATGATATATTTTTACGGTATCTAACCTCATACCGAATTTCAAGTTTCTATGCCATCGGAAAAGGGTCCAAAAAAAATCTTAAAGATCGCCACAATGCATTTTAAACGGCCGATTTTTGCCCCGACCTAGCATCGAACCAAGGATAATATTCGTAGATGTCTTTATGGTTTACTTTAGATATGCTTGGCATCTAGCGATCTCTTGAATTTCAAATCTCTCCTTTTCCGGGAAGTGCCTCAAAAAAAATTTCGAAAATCCCCGCCATGTAATCTTATGGGGAAAATCGCGACTTTGGGGCCTTCTGGAATCGAACCCATGATACCGAGGTTCAATATCGGCTTTTTCCTGGAGGTTATACGTCATGGCCATAACGTCGTAAAAATTTCAAGTCGATAACGCTTCTAGTTTAGGCTGTGAATTAGTATCCTATCTATCTATCTATCTATCTATCTATCTATCTATATCCTTGAATGAATCCGGAGAAGCATCTATATTTAATAGAGATAGATGCTTCTCCGGATTCATTCATGTATCCATATATATATACGAGTAAAATGTTGCTTGCATACTGCAAGCAGATCGACAATTCCAATTTAATGTCGGCAACCTTTTGGGACTGTCCTAAAAAGAAAAATAAATTGAAAATAATCTTAAAATTCGCTGCAATTTTAATCGTCTGGCATCGAACATGGGTCTTCCTGGTTAACCTATTATGCGGCACAATAGAAAATCACCATCACTAACTATGTGTGAAAATTCAAGAAGAAATATTGGCTGAAACTGCCTCAAATGACGTTCTACTTTTCATGAATGAAAATGGCTCTCTGGATTCGAACCAAGGACTATCTAGGAAATCTAAAATATGTTCATCTAAAGTATGCCTGGTCTCTATCTATATGCCGAATTTCAAATTTCTATATAATTAGGAAAGGTTTCAAAATAATTCCTAAATATCGGATCAACTTCTGATTTCAGAGACACCTGGTGTCGAACCCAGGACATATAGTAACCTGTGAATGCATAGTTTGATTTTTAAAGATTTGCTCTTATATCATGCAAAGTTTGAAGTCAATAGCATGCTGGGATGTACCTAAATTTATTTTCCGTTATATCCGTAAGAAAAGCATTGAGGAATTTAAATGGCCCTCTGGGATCGAACCAAGGACCATCAGCGAATAGGAAAAATTCGATTATGAAATATATTTATGATATCTAAGCTCATGCCGAATTTCAAGTTTCTATGCAATCGGAAAAGGATTCAAAAAAAATCTTCAAAATTTCCGCAATGCATTTTAAACGGCCGATTTTTGCCCTGGCCTAGCATCGAACCAAGGACAATATTCGAAGATGTCTTTCCGATTTTCGTTGGCTATGCACGGCATGTAGCGGTCCCTCGAGTTTCAACTCTCTGCTTTTCCGGGAAGTGCCTCAAAAAAATTTACGAAAATCTCCGCCATGTATTCTTATGGACAAAATCGCGACTTTGGGGCCTTCCGGAATCGAACCCAAGACACTGAGGTTCAAAGTTGGCTTTTTCCTGGAGGTTACACGTTATGGCCAATATGTCGTAAAAATTTCAAATCGTTGGGACTTGTGGAACATGGTTAGAATTTTGATCCCCTATATATATATATATATAACTTATATATAGGTATATCCGGAGAAGCGTCTATATATAATAGATATATATAGGGGATCAAAATTCTAACCATGTTCCACAAGCGCCACTGCTTTGAAATTTTTACCACGTTATGGCCATGACGTGTAACCTCCAGGAAAAAGCCGACTTTGAACCTCGGTGTCATGGGTTCGATTCCAGAAGGCCCCAAAGTCGATATTTTCCCCATAAGATTACATGGCGGGGATTTTCGAAAATTTTTTTGAGGCACTTCCCGAAAAAGGAGAGATTTGAAATTCAAGAGATCGCTAGATGCCGTGCATATCTAAAGTAAACCATAAAGACATCTACGAATATTATCCTTGGTTCGATGCTAGGTTGGGGCAATAATCGGCCGTTTAAAATGCATTGTGGCGTTTTTTAAGATTTTTTTTGGACCCTTTTCCGATGGCATAGAAACTTGAAATTCGGTATGAGCTTAGATACCATAAAAATATATCATAATCGAATTTTATATATTCGCTGATGGTCCTTGGTTCGATCCCAGAGGGACATTTAAATTCCTCAATGCATTTCTTACGGAGATAACGGAAAGAAATTTTAGGTACCTCCCGGCATGCTATCGACTTCAAACTTTGCATGATAAAAGAACAAGTCTTTATAAATCAAACTGTGCATTCAGAGCTTACAATATTTCTAGGGTTCGACACCAGGTGTCTCTGTAATCAGAAGTTTATACGATTTTTAGGAATTATTTTGAAAGCTTTCCCAATAATATAGAAACTTGAAATTCGGCATGTAGATAGATATTATAAATTACTTTCAGAAACATATTTTAGATTTCCAAGATCGTCCTTGGTTCGAATCCGGAGAGCCATTTACATTCGTGAAAATTAGAACGTCTTTTGAGGCAGTTGTAGCTAATATTTCTGCTTGATTTTCACACATAGTTAGAGACGGTGATCTTCTATTGTGCTGCATAGTAATTTACCAGTAAGACCCGGGTTCGACGCCAGACGATAAAATTGCAGCAAATTTTAAGAATATTTTAAAAATTTTTTTGCTCTTTTGAGAACCATCCCGATATGATGCCGATATGAAATTAGTATTGCCGATCTGCTTGCAGTATGCAAGCTACTTTTACTCGTATATATATATAGGTATATCCGGAGAAACGTCTATATATTATCTATTATATATAGATGCTTCTCCGGATTCATTCATATATACGAGTAAAATGTTGCTTGCATACTGCAAGCAGATCGACAACACTATTTTCATGACGGCGTCATATCGGGACGGCCATCAAAAGCAAAAAAATGGATTGAAATTTTTCTTAAAATTCGCTGAAATTCCATCGTCTGGCATCGAACCCGGGTCTTTACTGTTGAACTTACTATGCAGCACAATAGAACATCGCCATCTCTAACTATATGTGAAAATTCAAGCAGAAATATGGGCTACAACTGCCTCAAAAGACGTTCTAATTTTCACGAATTTAAATGGCTCTCTGGATTCGAACCAAGGACGATCTTGGAAATCTTAAAAATGTCTGTGAAAGTTATTTATGATCTCTATCTACATGCCGAATTTCAAGTTTCTATATTGTTGGGAAAGGGTTCAAAATAATTATTGAAAATCGGATCAGTTACTGATTGTAGAGACGCCTAGTGTCGAACCCAGGACACATTGAAAGCTGTGAATGCACAGTTTGATTTGTTAAGACTGGTTCTTTTATCATGCTAAGTTTAAAGTCGATAGCATGCCGGGAAGTACATAAAATTTGTTTCCGTTATCTCCGTAAGAAATGCATTGAGGAATTTAAATGGCCCTCTGGGATCGAACCAAGGACCATCAGCGTATATGTAAAATTTGATCCTGAAATTTATTATTGATCTCCAACTCCATGCCGAATTTCAAGTTTCCATGCCATCGGAAAGGGAAAGGGTCCAAAAAAAATCTTAAATATCGCCACAATGCAATTTAAACGGCCGATTTTTGCCCCGACCTAGCATCGAACCAAGGATATTTTCCGTAAAACTCCGGCATCGAACCCGGGTCTCTACTGTGAACTTACTATGCAGCACAATAGAACATCACCATCTCTAACAATGTGTGAAAATTCAAACAGAAATATGGGCCACAACTGCCTCAATAGACGTTCTAATTTTCACGAATTTAAATGGCTCTCTGGATTCGAACCAAGGACGATCTTGGAAATCTAAAAAATATTTCTGAAAGTTATTTATGATCTCTATCTATATGCCAAATTTGAAGTTTTTATATTATTGGCAAAGGCTTCAAAATAATTCTTAAAAATCGGATTAACTTCTGATTGCAGAGACTTCTGGTGTCGAACCCAGGACTCTTTGATAGCTGTGAATACACTGTTTGATTTGTATGGACCTGATCTTTCTACATGCAAAGTTTGAAGTCGATATCGTGCCGGGAAGTACCTAAAATTTGTTTCCGTTATCTCCGTAAGAAAAGCATTGGGAAGTGCAAATGGTCCTCTGGGATCGAACCAAGGACCATAAGCTAATATGTAAAATTCGATTATGAAATAAATTCATGATATCTATCGACGAGCCGAGTTTCAAGTATCCATGTTATCGGGAAAGGATCCAAAAATAATCTTAAAAATCACCGCAATGCATTTTAAACGGCCGGTTTTTGCCCCGGCCTAGCATCGAACCAAGGACAATATTCGAAGATGTCTTTCCAATTTTCGTTGGCTATGCACGGCATTTAGCGGTCCCTCGAGTTTCAACTCTCTGCTTTTCCGGGAAGTGCCTCAAAAAAATTTTCGAAAATCCCTGCCATGTAATCTTATGGGGAAAATCGCGACTTTGGGGCCCTCTGGAATCAAACCCATGACACTGAGGTTCAAAATCGCAATTTTTCTGGAGGTTATTCGTTATGGCCAATATGTCGTAAAAATTTCAAGCCTTTGACGCTAGTGGTTTAGCCTGTGACTTTGTATCCTCTCTATATATATATATATATATGAATATATGATATATGAATGAATCCGGAGAAGCATCTATATATATATACGAGTAAAATGTAGCTTGCATACTGCAAGCAGATCGACAACACTAATTTTATATCGGCATTATATCGGGACGATCCTCAAAAGAAAAAAAAAGGATTGAAGTTTTTCTTAAAATTCGCTGACATTTCATCGTCTGGCATCGAACCCGGGTCTTTACTGTGAACATACTATGCAGCACAATAGTAGATCACCATCTCTAACTGTGTGTGAAAATTCAAGCAGAAATATTGGCTCGAACAGCCTCAAAAGACGTTCTAATTTTCACGAATGTAAATGGCTCTCTGGATTCGAACCAAGGACAATGTTTGAAATCTAAAACATGTTTCTGAAAGTTATTTATGATCTCTATTTATATGCCGAATTTCAAGTTTCTATATTATTGGGAAAGGTTTCAAAATAATTCCTTAAAATCGGATCAACTTCTGATTGCAGAGACACTTGGTGTCGAACCCAGGAAATATTCTATGCTGTGAATGCAAAGTTTGACTTGTAAGGACAGGCTCTTCTATCATGCAAAGTTTGAAGTCGATAGCATGCCGGGAAGTACGTTAATTTTGTTTCCGTTATCTCCGTAAGAAATGCATTGAGAAGTGAAAATGTCCCTCTGGGATCGAACCAAGGACCATCAGCGAACATGTAAAATTTGATTATGAAATATATTTGTGACATCTATCCACGTGCTGAGTTTCGAGTATCCATGTTATCGGGAAAGGATCCAAAAAAATCTTCAAAATCGCCGCAATGCATTTTAAACGGCCGATTTTTGCCCCGACCTAGCATCGAACCAAGGATAATATTCATAGATGTCTTTATGGTTTTCTTTAGATATCTTTGGCATCTAGCGATCCCTCGAATTTCAACTCTCTACTTTCCCGGGAGGTGCACCAAAAAAATTTTCGAAAATCCCCGCCATGTATTCTTATGGAGAAAATCGCGACTTTGGGGCCTTCTGGAATCGAACCCATGACACCAAGGTTCAATGTCGGCTTTTTCCTGGAGGTTGCACATTATGGCCAATATGTCGTAAAAATTTCAAGGCAGTGCCACTTCTGGAACATGGTTAGAATTTTGATCCCCTATATATATATCTATTATATATAGACGCTTCTCCGGATATACTTATATACGAGTAAAATGTTGCTTGCATACTGCAAGCAGATCGACAACACTAATTTCATATCGGCATTATATCGGGACGGTCCTCAAAAGAAAAAAAAAAAGATTTAATTTTTTCTGAAAATTCGCTGAAATTTATCGTCTGGCATCAAACCCGGGTCTTACTGGTAAACCTACTATGAAACAAAATAGAAGATCACCATCTCTAACTATGTGTGAAAATTCAAGCTGAAATATTGGTTACAACTGCCTCAAAAGACGTTCTAATTTTTACGAATGTGAATGGCTCTCGGGACTCGAACCAAGGACGATCTTGGAAATCTAAAAATTGTTTTTGAAAGATATTTATGATCTCTATCTATATGCCGAATTTCAAGTTTCTATATTATTGGGAAAGGTTTCAAAATAATTCCTTAAAATCGGATCAACTTCTGATTGCAGAGACACCTGGTGTCGAACCCAGGAAATATTCTATGCTGTGAATGCAAAGTTTGACTTGTAAGGACAGGCTCTTCTATCATGCAAAGTTTGAAGTCGATAGCATGCCGGGAAGTACGTTAATTTTGTTTCCGTTATCTCCGTAAGAAATGCATTGAGAAGTGAAAATGTCCCTCTGGGATCGAACCAAGGACCATCAGCGAACATGTAAAATTTGATTATGAAATATATTTGTGACATCTATCCACGTGCTGAGTTTCGAGTATCCATGTTATCGGGAAAGGATCCAAAAAAATCTTCAAAATCGCCGCAATGCATTTTAAACGGCCGATTTTTGCCCCGACCTAGCATCGAACCAAGGATAATATTCATAGATGTCTTTATGGTTTTCTTTAGATATCTTTGGCATCTAGCGATCCCTCGAATTTCAACTCTCTACTTTCCCGGGAGGTGCACCAAAAAAATTTTCGAAAATCCCCGCCATGTATTCTTATGGAGAAAATCGCGACTTTGGGGCCTTCTGGAATCGAACCCATGACACCAAGGTTCAATGTCGGCTTTTTCCTGGAGGTTGCACATTATGGCCAATATGTCGTAAAAATTTCAAGGCAGTGCCACTTCTGGAACATGGTTAGAATTTTGATCCCCTATATATATATCTATTATATATAGACGCTTCTCCGGATATACTTATATACGAGTAAAATGTTGCTTGCATACTGCAAGCAGATCGACAACACTAATTTCATATCGGCATTATATCGGGACGGTCCTCAAAAGAAAAAAAAAAAGATTTAATTTTTTCTGAAAATTCGCTGAAATTTATCGTCTGGCATCAAACCCGGGTCTTACTGGTAAACCTACTATGAAACAAAATAGAAGATCACCATCTCTAACTATGTGTGAAAATTCAAGCTGAAATATTGGTTACAACTGCCTCAAAAGACGTTCTAATTTTTACGAATGTGAATGGCTCTCGGGACTCGAACCAAGGACGATCTTGGAAATCTAAAAATTGTTTTTGAAAGATATTTATGATCTCTATCTATATGCCGAATTTCAAGTTTCTATAATATAGAGAAAGGTTTCAAAATAATTCCTAAAAATCGGATCAACTTCTGATTGCAGAGACACCTGGTGTCGAACCCAGGACACATTGATAGCTGTGAATGCACTGTTTGATATGTATGGACTTGATCTTTCTATATGCAAAGTTTGAAATCGATATCGTGCCGGAAAGTACCTAAAATTTGTTTCCGTTATCTCCGTAAGAAATGCATTGAGGAATTCAAATGTCCCTCTGGGATCGAACCAAGGACCATCAGCGAATATGTAAAATTCGATTAAGATATGTTTTTATGGTGTCTAACCTCATACCGAATTTCAAGTTTCTATGCCATCGGAAAAGGATCCAAAAAAAATCTTAAAAATCGCCACAGTGCATTTTAAACGGCAGATTTTTGCCCCGACCTAGCATCGAACCAAGGATAATATTCGTAGATGTCTTTATGGTTTCCTTTAGATATGCGCGGCATCTAGCGATCCCTCGAGTTTCAACTCTCTCCTTTTCCGGGAAGTGCCTCAAAAAAATTTTCGAAAATCCCCGCCATGTAATCTTATGGGGAAAATCGCGACTTTGGGGCCTTCTGGAATCGAACCCATGACACTGAGGTTCAAAGTCGGCTTTTTCCTGGAGGTTGCACGTTATGGCCAATATGTCGTAAAAATTTCAAGGCAGTGGCACTTGTGGAACATGGTTAGAATTTTGATCCCCTATATCTATTATATATAGATGCTTCTCCGGATTCATTCATATATCATATATTCATATATATATATATATATATAGAGAGGATACAAAGTCACAGGCTAAACCACTAGCGTCAATGGCTTGAAATTTTTACGACATATTGGCCATAACGTATAACCTCCAGAAAAATTGCGATTTTGAACCTCAGTGTCATGGGTTCGATTCCAGAGGGCCCCAAAATCGCGATTTTCCCCATAAGATTACATGGCGGGGATTTTCGAAAATTTTTTTGAGGCACTTCCCGGAAAAGCAGAGAGTTGAAACTCGAGGGACCGCTAAATGCCGTGCATAGCCAACGAAAATCGGAAAGATATCTTCGAATATTGTCCTTGGTTCGATGCTAGGCCGGGGCAAAAATCGGCCGTTTAAAATGCATTGCGGCGATTTTTAAGATTTTTTTTGGATCCTTTCCCGATAACATGGATTATTGAAACTCGGCACGTCGATAGATATCATGAATTTATTTCATAATCGAATTTTACATATTAGCTTATGGTCCTTGGTTCGATCCCAGAGGACCATTTGCACTTCCCAATGCTTTTCTTACGGAGATAACGGAAACAAATTTTAGGTACTTCCCGGCACGATATCAACTTCAAACTTTGCATGTACAAAGATCAAGTCCATACAAATCAAACAGTACATTCACAGCTATCAAAGAGTCCTGGTTTCGACACCAGGTGTCTCTGCAATCAGAAGTTAATCCGATTTTTAGGAATTATTTTGAAACCTTTGCCAATAATATAGAAACTTCAAATTCGGCATATAGAAAGAGATCATAAATAACTTTCAGAAACATTTTTTATATTTCCAAGATCGTCCTTGGTTCGAATCCAGAGAGCCATTTAAATTCGTAAAAATTAGAACGTCTTTTGAGGCAGTTGTAGCCCATGTTTCTGCTTGAATTTTCACACATCGCTAGAGATGGTGATGTTCTATTGTGCTGCATAGTAAGTTCACAGTAAAGACCCGGGTTCGATGCCGGACGATGGAATTTAGGCAAATTTTAAGAAAAATTTCAATCTTTTCTTTTTTTCTTTTGATGGCCGTCCGGATATGATGCCGACATGAAAATAGTGTTGTCGATCTGCTTGCAGTATGCAAGCAACATTTTACTCGTATATATATATAGGTACGAGTAAAATGTAGCTTGCATACTGCAAGCAGATCGACAACACTAATTTCATGTCGGCTTCATATCGGGAAGGCCGTCAAAAGAAAAAAAAAATGGATTGAATATGTTCTGATTATTCGCTGCAATTTATTCGTCCGGCATCGAACCCGGTTCCTTCTGGTAAAACTTCCTAAGCAACATAATAGAAGATATTAATCTCTAACTATGTGCTAAAATTCAAGCAGAAGTATTGGCTGCAACTGCCTCAAACGAAGTCTTACTTTTCCCTTATATTCCTTATGAGAGAAATGTAAATGTGCTCTGGCATCGAACCCAGGAAGAGCATTGTCGCATCTAATTTTTTTTCTTGAGCCGAGTCTTAATATACATCTTCTAGCAAAGCAAGAAATTCCTATTATTTCTCTAAGTACAACAAAATAAATAATGAAAACTAACTCAATATATTACAAATGGGGGATATACATACCGTCTGGCTTCGAACCCGGGTCTTTCTGGTAATACTTTCTATGCAGAATTAAAGAGGATCACAACCTTTAACCATGTGTGAAAATTCAAGCAGAAATATTGGTTCCAACTGCCTAAAACGACGTCCTACTTTTCCCTTATATTCCTTATGAGAGAAATTCAATTGTGCCCAGGCATCGAACCCAGGAACAGTTTCGTCTTATCGATATTTTTTTCTTAAACCTATTTTTACCATACATCTTCCAGCAAATAACAAACTTCCTATCATTTCGATAAGTGCATCAAAAATTAATGAAAAATAGCTCCCATGTATTTTAAAGGGCAGATCTTTGCATCGTCCTAGCATCGAACCCAGGATATTTTTTGTGAAAATCATTGATTTTTTCGAAAGACCAAGACCATAAGTATAGGCACCTTGAGCTTTATTTCTCTACCTATCCGGAAAGTATTTTTTTTTAATTCCCGAAAATCACGGCAATGCATTTAAACGGGAAAAATCGGGACTTTGGGGCCCTCTGGAATCGAACCTATGACACTGAGGATCAAAGTCGCTTTTTTCCTGGGGGTTTCACGTTATGGCCAATATGTCATAAAAATTTCAAGTCAATGACGCCTGTGGTTTAGCCTGTGAATTTGTATCCTATCTATATACCTATATAGCTATATAGCTATATATATGAATGAATCCGGAGAAGCATCTATATATAATAGATATCCGGAGAAGCGTCTATATATAATAGATATACGAGTAAAATGTAGCTTGCATACTGCAAGCAGATCGGCAATACTAATTTCATATCGGCATCATATCGGGAATGTCCTCAAAAGAAAAAAAAAAGGATTGAAATTTTCTTAAAATTCGCTGAAATTTCATCGTCAGGCATCGAACCCGGATCTTACTTATGACCTTACTATGTAACACAATAGAAGATCACCATCTCTAACTATGTGTGAAAATTCAAGCAGAAATATTGGCTACAACTGCCTCAAAGACGCTCTAATGTTCACGAATGTAAATGGCTCTCGGGACTCGAACCAAGGACGATCTTGGAAATTTAAAAAATTTTTCTGAAAGTTATTATTGATCTCAATCTATATGTTAAATTTCAATTTTTTATATTATTGGGAAAGGTTTCAAAATAATTCCTAAAAATCGGATCAACTTCTGATTGCAGAGACACCTGGTGTCGAACCCAGGACACGTTGATAGCTATGAATGCACTGTTAGATTTGTATGGACTTGATCTTTCTCTATGCAAAGTTTTAAGTCGATAGCATGCCGGGAAGTACCTAAAATTTGTTTCCGTTATCTCCGTAAGAATTGCATTGAGGAATATAAATGTCCCTTTGGGATCGAACCAAGGACCATCAACGAATATTAAAAATTGGATTATGATATAATTTTATGGTATCCAACCTCATACCGAATTTCAAGTTTCCATGCCATTGGAAAGGGGTCCAAAAAATATCTTAAAAATCGCCACAATGCATTTTAAACGGCAGATTTTTGCATCGACCTAGCATCGAACCCAGGTTATTTTCCGTAAAACTCATTTATATTTTCGATAGATCATGACCATATATAAAGGCTCCTTGAGTTTTGATTCTCTACCTATCCGGGAAGTATTATTTAAAAATTCCCGAAAATCACGGCAATGCATTTAAACGGGAAAAATCGGGACTTTGGGGCCCTCTGGAATCGAACCTATGACACTGAGGATCAAAGTCGCTTTTTTCCTGGGGGTTTCACGTTATGGCCAATACGTCATAAAAATTTCAAGGCAATGACACTTTTAGTTTAGCCTGTGAATTAGTATCCTATCTATATAGCTATATAGCTATATAGCTATATGGCTATACGAGTAAAATGTAGCTTGCATACTGCAAGCAGATCGACAACACTAATTTCATAACGGCATTATATCGGGACGGTCCCGGAAAGGAAAAAAAGGATTGAAAATATTCTTAAAATTCGCTGCAATTTAATCGTCTGGCATCGAACCCGGGGCTTTTTGGTTAAATTTCTATGCAGCACATAAGAAAATCATCTTCTCTAAATACGTGTGAAAATTCAAGCAGAAATATTTGCTGCAACTGCCTCAAACGAAGACCTGCTTTTCACGAATGTTAATAGCTATCTGGATTCGAACCAAGGACGATCTAGGAAATATAAAATATGTTTTCGAAATGTATCTATAAGTTCTATATATATGCCGAATTTCAAGTTTTAATATTATTGGAAAGGGGTTCAAAATAATTCTTAAAAATTGGATCAGTGACTGATTGTAGAGACGCCTGGTGTCGAACCCTGGAGGTATTGGAAATTTTAAATGCACAAAATGACTTGCTAAGACTTGATCTAATTTCATACAAAGTTTGAAGTCGATATCATACCGGGAAGTACCTAAAATGTGTTTCCGTTATCCCCATATGAAATGCATTGTGGAGTGCAAATGGCCCTCTGGGATCGAACCAAGGACCATCAGCGAATAGGTAAAATTTGATTATGAAATATATTTATGATTTCTAACACCATGCCAAATTTCAAGTTTCCATGCATTCGGGAAGGGGTCCAAAAAAAATCTTAAAAATCGCTACATTGCATTTTAAACGGCCGATTTTTGCCCCGACCTAGCATCAAACCCAGGATATTTTCCGTAAAACTCATTTATGTTTTCGATAGATCATGCTCATATATATAGGCTCCTTGAGTTTTGATTCTCTACCTATCAGGAAAGTATTTTTTTAAAATTCCCGAAAATCACGGCAATGCATTTAAACGGGAAAAATCGGGACTTTGGAGCCCTCTGGAATCGAACCTATGACACTGAGGATCAAAGTCGCTTTTTTCCTGGGGGTTTCACGTTATGGCCAATATGTCATAAAAATTTCAAGTCAATGACGCTTGTGGATTAGCCTGTGAATTTGTATCCTATCTATATAGCTATATATATGAATGAATCCGGAGAAGCATCTATCTATTATACGAGTAAAATGTAGCTTGCATACTGCAAGCAGATCGGCAATACTAATTTCATATCGGCATCATATCGGGACGGTCTTTAAAAGAAAAAAAAAGGATTTAATTTTTTCTTAAAATTCGCTGAAATTTCATCGTCTGGCATCGAACCCGGGTCTTACTGGTAAACCTAGTATGAAACACAATAGAAGATCACCATCTCTAACTATGTGTGAAAATTCAAGCAGAAATATTGGCTATAACTGCCTCAAAAAACGTTCTAATTTTCACGAATGTTAATGCCTCTCGGGACTCGAACCAAGGACGATCGTGGAATTCTAAAATATGTTTCTGATAGATATTTATGATCTCTATCTATATGCCAAATTTCAAGTTTCTATTTTAGTGGGAAAGGTTTCAAAATAATTCCTAAAAATCGGATCAAATTCTGATTTCAGAGACACCTGGTGTCGAACCCAGGACGTATTGCAAGCTGTGAATGCAGAGTTTGATTTGTAAAGACTTACTCTTGTATCAAGCAAAGTTTGAAGTTGATAGCATGTCGGAAAGTACCTAAATTTTGTTTCCGTTGTCTCCGTAAGAAATGCATTGAGAAGTGCAAATGGCCCTCTGGGATCGAACCAAGGACCATCAGCGAACATGTAAAATTTGATTATGAAGTATATTCATGATATCTATATACGTGCCGAGTTTCGAATATCCATGTTATCGGGAAAGGATCCAAAAAAAATCTTCAAAATCGCCGTAATGCATTTTAAACGGCCGATTTTTGCCCCGATCAAGCATCGAACCATGGACTACATTCTAAGATGTTTTTCTGATTTTCGTTGGATACGCACGGCTTCTAGCGATCCCTCGAGTTTCAACTCTTTCTCTCCCCGGGAAGTACCTCAAAAAAATTTTCGAAAATCCCCGCCATGTATTCTAATGGAGAAAATCGCGACTTTGGGGCCCTCTGGAATCGAACCCATGACCCTGAGGATCAAAATCGAAATTTTTCTGGCGGTTACACGTTATGGCCAATACGTCGTAAAAATTTCAAGTCAAACACGCTGGTGGTTTAGGCTGTGAATTAGTATCCTATCTATCTATCTATATAGGTATATACATGAATGAATCCGGAGAAGCATCTATATCTATTACGAGTAAAATGTTGCTTGCATACTGCAAGCAGATCGACAACACTAATTTCATATCGGCATCATATCGGGACGGACATCAAAAGAAAAAAAAAATTCAAAATATTCGTAGAATTCGCTGCAATTTAATCGCCTGGCAGCGAACCCCGGTCTTCCTGGTGTACTTACTATGCAGCAAAACAGAAGATAACCATATCAAACTATGTGTGAAAATTCAAGCAAAACTATTTGGTGCAACTACCTCAAACGACGTCCTACTATTCACATACACTCCTTATTTGAGAAATTATAATGTGCTCTGGCATCGAACCCAGGAACAGCATGGTCTTATCTATTTTTTTTCTTAAACAAAGTGTTAATATACATCTTCCATCTAAGCAAGAGCTCCCTTACATATCAATAAATGCATAAAAAAAATTATGAAAAGATACCCCATAGTATTATATATGGGGGATATTTTTACCGCCCGGCATCGAACCCGGGTCTTTCAGGCAATACATTCTATGCAGCACAACAGAAAAACACCATCTCTAACCGGGTATGCAAATTCAAGCAGAAATATTGGTTACAAATGCCTCAAATGACGTCCTACTTTTCCTTTATATTCCTTATGAGAGAAACGTTATTGTGCTCTGGCTTCGAACCCAGGAACAGCACGGTCTTATGAAAATTTTTTTCTAAAACTTATTCATACCATACATCTTCCAGCCAAGCACGAACATCCTATCATTTCGATAAGTGCATCTAAAAAAATAATGAAAAACGGCTCCCATGTATTTTAAAGGGCAGATCTTTGCATCGTCCTAGCATCGAACCCAGAATAACTTTTGTAAAAGTCATTGATGTTTTCGAAAGTCCAAGACCATAAATATAGGCACCTTGAGTTTTACTTCTCTACCTATCCGGAAAGTATTTTTTTTTAATTCCCGAAAATCACGGCAATGCATTCAAACGGGAAAAATCGGGACTTTGGGGCCCTCTGGAATCGAACCTATGACACTGAGGATCAAAGTCTCTTTTTTCCTGGGGGTTTCACGTTATGGCCAATATGTCATAAAAATTTCAGATCAATGACGGTTGTAGTTTAGGCTGTGAATTTGTATCCTATCTATCTATATAGGTATATATATGAATGAATCCGGAGAAGCATCTATATATAATAGATAATATCTATTATATATAGATGCTTCTCCGGATTCATTCATATATATAGCTATATAGCTATATAGCTATATAGATAGGATACAAATTCACAGGCTAAACTACAAGGGTCATTGCCTTGAAATTTTTATGACGTATTGTTTATAACGTGAAACCTCCAGGAAAAAGCCGACATTGAACCTCGGTGACATGGGTTCGATTCCAGAAGGCCCCAAAGTCCCGATTTTCTCCATAAGGATACATGGTGAAGATTTTCGAAATTTTTTTTGAAGCACTTCCCGGGAAGGTAGAGAGTTGAAATTCGAGGGATCGCTAGATGCCAAAGATATCTAAAGAAAACCATAAAGACATCTACGAATATTATCCTTGGTTCCATGCTAGGTCGGGGCAAAAATCGGCCATTTAAAATGCATTGCGGCGATTTTGAAGATTTTTTTAGGATCCTTTCCCGATCACATGGATACTTGAAACTCAGCACGTGGATAGATATCACAAATATATTTCATAATAAAATTTTACATGTTCGCTGATGGTCCTTGGTTCGATCCCAGAGGGACATTTTCACTTCTCAATGCATTTCTTACGGAGATAACGGAAACAAAATTAAGGTACTTCCCGGCATGCTATCGACTTCAAACTTTGCATGATGGAGGAGCCTGTCCTTACAAATCAAACTTTGCATTCACAGCATACAATATTTCCTGGGTTCGACACCAGGTGTCTCTGCAATCAGAAGTTGATCCGATTTTTAGGAATTATTTTGAAACCTTTCCCAATAATATAGAAACTTGAAATTCGGCATACAAATAGAGATTATAAATAACTTTCAGAAACATGTTTTAGATATCCAAGATCATCCTTGGTTCGTATCCAGAGAGCCATTTACATAAGTGAAAATTAGAACGTCTTTTGAGGCAGTTGTAGCCAATACTTCTGCTTGAATATTCACACATAGTTAGAGATGGTTATCTACTACTGTGCTGCATAGTAAGTTCACAGTAAAGACCCGGGTTCGATGCCAGACGATAAAATGTCAGCGAATTCCAAGAAAAATTTAAATTCATTTTTTTTTCTTTTGAGGGCCGTCCCGATATGATGCCGATATGAAATTAGTATTACCGATCTGCTTGCAGTATGCAAGCAACATTTTACTCGTCTATTATATATAGATGCTTCTCCGGATTCATTCATATATATAGCTATATAGCTATATAGCTATATAGATAGGATACAAATTCACAGGCTAAACTACAAGGGTCATTGCCTTGAAATTTTTATGACGTATTGTTTATAACGTGAAACCTCCAGGAAAAAGCCGACATTGAACCTCGGTGACATGGGTTCGATTCCAGAAGGCCCCAAAGTCCCGATTTTCTCCATAAGGATACATGGTGAAGATTTTCGAAATTTTTTTTGAAGCACTTCCCGGGAAGGTAGAGAGTTGAAATTCGAGGGATCGCTAGATGCCAAAGATATCTAAAGAAAACCATAAAGACATCTACGAATATTATCCTTGGTTCCATGCTAGGTCGGGGCAAAAATCGGCCATTTAAAATGCATTGCGGCGATTTTGAAGATTTTTTTAGGATCCTTTCCCGATCACATGGATACTTGAAACTCAGCACGTGGATAGATATCACAAATATATTTCATAATAAAATTTTACATGTTCGCTGATGGTCCTTGGTTCGATCCCAGAGGGACATTTTCACTTCTCAATGCATTTCTTACGGAGATAACGGAAACAAAATTAAGGTACTTCCCGGCATGCTATCGACTTCAAACTTTGCATGATGGAGGAGCCTGTCCTTACAAATCAAACTTTGCATTCACAGCATACAATATTTCCTGGGTTCGACACCAGGTGTCTCTGCAATCAGAAGTTGATCCGATTTTTAGGAATTATTTTGAAACCTTTCCCAATAATATAGAAACTTGAAATTCGGCATACAAATAGAGATTATAAATAACTTTCAGAAACATGTTTTAGATATCCAAGATCATCCTTGGTTCGAATCCAGAGAGCCATTTACATAAGTGAAAATTAGAACGTCTTTTGAGGCAGTTGTAGCCAATAGTTCTGCTTGAATATTCACACATAGTTAGAGATGGTTATCTACTACTGTGCTGCATAGTAAGTTCACAGTAAAGACCCGGGTTCGATGCCAGACGATAAAATGTCAGCGAATTCCAAGAAAAATTTAAATTCATTTTTTTTTCTTTTGAGGGCCGTCCCGATATGATGCCGATATGAAATTAGTATTACCGATCTGCTTGCAGTATGCAAGCAACATTTTACTCGTAATAGATATAGATGCTTCTCCGGATTCATTCATATATATACCTATATAGATAGATAGGATACAAATTCACAGCCTAAACTACAAGCGTCATTGATCTGAAATTTTTATGACATATTGGCCATAACGTGAAACTCCCAGGAAAAAAGCGACTTTGATCCTCAGTGTCATGGGTTCGATTCCAGAGGGCCCCAAAGTCCCGATTTTTCCCGTTTAAATGCATTGCTTTGATTTTCCGGAATTTTTAAAAAATACTTCCCGTATAGGTAGAGACTCGAAACTCAAGGAGCCTTTATATATTGTCATGATCTATCGAAAGAAGAAATGAGTTTTACGGAAAATATCCTGGGTTCGATGCTAGGTCGAGGCAAAAATCGGCCGTTTAAAATGTATTGTGGCGATTTTTAAGATTTTTTTTGGACCCCTTCCCGATGGCATGGAAACTTGAAATTCGGAATGGAGTTGGAGATTATAAATATATTTCATAATCAAATTTAACATATTCGCTGATGGTCCTTGGTTCGATCCCAGGGCGCCATTTACATTTCTCAATGCATTTCTTATGGAGATAACGGAAACAAATTTTAGGTACTTCCCGGCATGCTATCGACTTAAAACTTAGCGTGATAGAAGAACCAGTCTTACCAAATCAAACTATGCATTCATAGCTATCAATGTGTCCTGGGTTTGACACCAGGTGTCTCTGCAATCAGAAGTTGATCCGATTTTTAGGAATTATTTTGAAACCTTTCCCAATAATATAGAAACTTGAAATTTGGCATATGGATTGAGATCATTAATAAATTTCAGAAACATTTTTTAAATTTCCAAGATCGTCCTTGGTTCGAGTCCCGAGAGCCATTTACATTCGTGAACATTAGAGCGTCTTTTGAGGCAGTTGCAGGCAATATTTCTGCTTGAATTTTCACACGTATTTAGAGAAGATGATCTTCTAATGTGCTGCATAGTAATTTCACCAAAAAGACACGGGTTCGATGCCAGACGATTAAATTGAAGCGAATTTTAAGTATATTTTGAATCCTTTTTTTCCTTTCCGGGACCGTCCCGATATAATGCCGTTATGAAATTAGTGTTGTCGATCTGCTTGCAGTATGCAAGCTACATTTTACTCGTATATAATAGATATATGAATGAATCCGGAGAAGCATCTATATATAATAGATATTTACACTGGGGATCAAAAGTCTAAGCATATTCCACAAGTGCCAACGACTTGAAATTTTTGCGACGTATTGGCCATAACGTGTAACCTCCAGAAAAAGCCGACTTTGAACCTCGGTGTCATGGGTTCGATTCCAGAAGGCCCCAAAGTCGCGATTTTCCCCATAAGGATACATGGCGGGGATTTTCGAAAAATTTTTTGAGGCACTTCCCGGAAAAGGAGAGATTTGAAATTCAAGGGATCGCTAGATGCCGTGCATATCTAAAGGAAACCATAAAGACATCTACGAATATTATACTTGGTTCGATGCTAGGTCGGGGCAAAAATCGGCATTTTAAAATGCATTGTGGCGATTTTTAAGATTTTTTTAGGACCCTTTTCCGATGGCATAGAAACTTGAAATTCCGTATGAGGTTAGATATTATAAAAGTATTTCATAATCAAATTTTACATATTCGCTGATGGTCCTTGGTTCGATCCAAGAGGGACATTTAAATTCCTCAATGCATTTCTTACAGAGATAACGGAAACAAATTTTAGGTGCTTCCCGGCTCGATATCGACTTCAAACTTTGCATAAATAAAGATCAAGTACATACAAATCAAACAGTGCATTCACAGCTATCATTGTGTCCTGGGTTCGACACCAGGTGTCTCTGCAATCATAAGTTGATTCGATTTTTAGAAATTATTTTGAAACCTTTCCCAATAATATAGAAACTTGAAATTCGGCATATAGATAGACATCATAAATAAAATTTCTGAAACGTATTTTAGATTTCCGAGATCGTCCTTAATTCGAATCCAGAGAGCCATTTAAATTCGTGGAAATTAAAACGTCTTTTGAGGCAGTTGTAGCCCATATTTCTGCTTGAATTTTCACGCATAGTTAGATATGGTGATGTTCTATTGTGCTGCATAGTAAGTTCACAGTAAAGACCCGGGTTCGATGCCCGACGATGGAATTTCAGCGAATTTTAAGAAAAATTTCAATCCAATTTTTTCTTTTGATGGCCGTCCCGATATGATGCCGACATAAAAATAGTGTTGCCGATCTGCTTGCAGTATGCAAGCAACATTTTACTCGTATAATAGATAGACGCTTCTCCGGATATACTTATATATATATAAGATATCTATTATATATAGACGCTTCTCCGGATATACCTATATACACACTCACTCATTCATTCATTCATAGGGCATCAAAAGTCTAAGCATGTTCCACAAGTGCCACTGACTTGAAATTTTTACGACATATTGGCCATATCGTGTTACCTCCAGAAAAAATCCGACTTTGAACCTCAGTGTCATGGGTTCGATTCCAGAAGGCCCCAAAGTCCCGATTTTCTCCATAAGGATATATGGTGAAGATTTTCGAAAATTTTTTTGAGGCACTTCTCGGAAAGGTAGAGAGGTGAAATTCTAGGGATCGCTAGATGCCGCGGATATCCAACGAAAATAAAAAAGACAACGCCGAACATGGTCCATGGTTCGATGCTAGGTCGGGGCCAAAATCGGCCTTTAAAATGCATTGCGGCGATTTTGAAGATTTTTTTTGGATCCTTTCCCGATAACATAGATACTTGAAACTCGGCACGTGGATAGATATCATGAATATGTTTCATAATCAAATTTTTTATATTCACTGATGGTCCTTGGTTCGATCCCAGAGGGCCATTTGCATTTCTCAATGCATTTCTTACGGAGATAACGGAAACAAAATTTAGGCACTTCCCGGCATGCTATCAACTTCAAACGTTGCATGTTAGTAGAGCAAGACCTTAGAAATCAAAATGGGCATTCACGGTTATCAATTTGTTCTGGGTTCGACACCAGGTGTCTCTGCAATCATAAGTTGATCCGATTTTTTTGGTATTATTTTGAAACCATAGCTTATAATATAGAAACTTGAAATTCAGCATATAGATAGAGATCATAAACAACTTTCATCGGATGTCCGGGAGGTGGTGGCATTAAGGAGGTCCATCATGAAGAAAAGAATTACTACCCTGCAATTCACAACCTACAACTGCCGCAGCTTGAAGAGTGAAGAACGACTGCTGGAACTACTCAATGAAGCAGAGAAGATAAAATGGGATATCATTGGTCTCAGCGAAGTCAGAAGAAAATCAGAGGAGCTACTTACACTGAAGGAAGGACACTTATTCTTTTACAGGGGTACCAAGGATGGAAGAAATGGAGGCGTTGGATTTTTGATCAACAAGAGATGGAAGGATAATGTGGTGAAAATCGAAGGTGTATCAGATAGAATTTGTAAACTCATACTGAAGATCAATGAGCGTTACTCAGTACAGGTCATCCAAGTCTACGCACCAACAGCGGCAAGCAGCGAAGAGGAAATTGAAAACTTCTACCAAACTCTCGGCACTGAACATGACAAGGAGGCCCACTACTATAAAGTCATTATGGGAGATTTTAATGCTCGTGTAGGACAGCGGGAAACTGATGACACTGTCGCAGGACAATATGGACTGGGCCAGAGAAATGAGCGAGGTCACCGCTTAGTAGAGTTTGCCGAATGCACCAATATGTATATAACAAATACATACTTTAAGAAAAATCCTACAAGAAAATGGACGTGGAGAGGTCCCAATGGAACAAAAAATGAAATAGACTACATATTGGTAAACAGACTCTACACTGTAACTAACTGTGAAGTTTTGAATAATTTCAACACTGGAAGTGACCACAGAATTGTTAGATACAGAATCAATATTAACCCCCGAATGGAACGAAAGAAGTTGGTTTCTTGCAAGAAGGAGGAGATAAATATCGATAAACTATCAGATAACGAGAAAAAGTTTCAGCTGGAACTTAGAAATAGATTCTCAGCACTTCAGGAAGAAGAACTCGAAACCAAAGTTATGGAAATTGTAAAGAAAGCGGCAGAGGAAGTAGCAAGCATGCCAAGAAAACCTAAGGATAAGAAATTTAGTGATAGAACCCGGAAAATGATGAAACGACGGAAGGAACTGAAGAATTTAAACACTCCAAGAGATAATATCGAATATGCCAAGCTTTGCAAAGCCATCAGAGTAGCAATCAAGGAAGATGTGAGGAATTTTAATGAAAAGATTGTGCAAGAGGCCATAGAAAATAACAAAAGCATAAAGAGGGCTAGAAGACGCCTAGCAATTGGTAAGAAACAGATTTTAGCCTTACAGAAAGGAGATGGCACCACAACATATAACAGACCAGCAATATTGAGGATTGTAGCAGAATACTTTGGCAACCTATACAAGAAGATAGGAAACGCCGAAGAGGAGAACCGAGATGAAAGCCAAAGCTCACAAAATCTCCTCTCAATCCTCCCAGAAGAAGTAATGGCGGCGATTAAGCAGATGAAGAATGGGAAAGCAGGAGGAGCAGATGGGGTGTTGGCGGAATATCTGAAAGCTGGTGGAACAGAGATTGCTAATGTTTTAGCACAATTATTCAGTAATTGTCTAAAACAAGGAATGATTCCCAAGGAATGGAACCACGCAAGGATTGCCCTTCTGCACAAGAAAGGAAGCAAAGAAGATTTGAAGAACTATCGCCCCATTAGCCTCCTTCCAGCTGTCTACAAAACATTCATGAGGATAATAGCGGAACGTCTTAAGATGACCCTGTCTTCAGCCCAGCCTAGAGAACAAGCGGGATTCCGGAAAGGCTTCAGCACTATGGACCACATCCACACATTACAGGAAATTATAAACAGAACGAATGAATACGAGATGCCACTCGTCCTTTGCTTTGTAGATTATGAACAGGCCTTCGACTCGGTAAGTACCTCTTCCACTCTGAAAGCTCTGAAGAATCAAGGGATAGATTCTGAGTACATCCGCCTCTTGCGCAGTGTCTACGAGAATGCCACAGCTTCTGTAATGCTTCATGAAGAGACCGATGAATTCAAGATTGAGAAGGGAGTTCGACAAGGTGACGGTCTATCTCCCATCTTGTTCACAGCCATTTTAGAAGAAGTTTTTAAAACCCTTGATTGGGAAGAGAAGGGGTTAAGAGTAAATGGGGAGTACATCAGTCACCTCCGTTTTGCAGATGATATAGTTCTCTTTGCAGCTAACGCAGAAGACCTAACTTCAAGACTTGAAGAGCTAAACACAGCAGGACAGAAGATAGGACTCAGGATAAACCTAACAAAAAACAAAGGTAATGTATAATTCTTTTACAGTGCAAGAGCCAGTCAAACTTCAAGGAAAACCTCTGGATGTTTGCTTGGAATACACATACCTGGGACAACTTGTAACAACAGGAGAGAAAAACAGGATTAATGAAGTAAACAGAAGAATGAAACTTGGCTGGAGCGCATTTGGAAGGAACTCACACATTCTGAAGTCAAGAATGCCAATGGTTTTGAAGAGGAAGGTCTTCAACCAATGCATTTTACCTGTCTTGACCTATGGAAGTGAAACTTGGGTGTTAAATGCTGCAATAACCCAGAGACTTCAGACAACGCAAAGGAGCATGGAGCGCTGCATGCTGGGAATCACAAGAAGAGACAGGAAACGAAACACTTGGGTGAGAATGATGACTGGAGTTACAGACATAATAGATAAGGTAAGATCACTGAAATGGAGGTGGGCCGGCCATATTGCAAGAAGAAACGACAACCGTTGGACATCTGCCGTTCTCAACTGGATACCAAGAGATGTGAAGAGACCAAGAAGACGACCTATGGACAGGTGGAACAGAGACATCATCAAGTACTTAGGTGTAACGTGGCAACGAGAAGCTCAGGACAGAGAAAATTGGAAAGTACTTGGGGAGGCCTACATCCGACGTCGGATTGAAAATGGCTGATGATGATGATGATGATGATGATATATATACACTGGGGATCAAAAGTCTAAGCATGTTCCACAAGTGCCACCGACTTGAAATTTTTACGACATATTGGCCATAACGTGTAACCTCCAGGAAAAAGCCGACTTTGAACCTCGGTGCCATGGGTTCGATTCCAGAAGGCCCCAAAGTCGCGATTTTCCCCATAAGATTAAATGGCGGGGATTTTCGAAAATGTTTTTGAGGCACTTCCCGGAAAAGCAGAGAGTTGAAACTCGAGGGACCGCTAAATGCCGTGCATAGCCAACGAAAATAGGAAAGACATCTTCGAATATTGTCCTTGGTTCGATGCTAAGCCGGGGCAAAAATCGGCCGTTTAAAATGCATTGCGGCGATTTTTAAGATTTTTTTTGGATCCTTTCCCTATAAGATGGATACTTGAAACTCGGCACGTCGATAGATATCATAAATTTATTTCATAATCGTATTTTACATATTAGCTTATGGTCCTTGGTTCGATCCCAGAGGACCATTTGCACTTGCAAATGCTTTTCTTACTGAGATAACGGAAACAAATTTTAGGTACTTCCCGGCACGATATCGACTTCAAACTTTGCATGTAGAAAGATCAAGTCCATACAAATTAAACAATGCATTCACAGCTATCAAAGTGTCCTGGGTTCGACACCAGGTGTCTCTGCAATCAGAAGTTGATCCGATTTTTAGGAATTATTTTGAAACCTTAGCCAATAATATAGAAACTTCAAATTCGGCATATAGATAGAGATCATAAATAGCTTTCAGACAGATTTTTTAGATTTCCAAGATCGTCCTTGGTTCGAATCCAGAGAGCCATTTAAATTCGTGAAAATTAGAACGTCTTTTGAGGCAGTTGTAGCCCATATTTCTGCTTGAATTTTCACACATCGTTAGAGATGGTGATGTTCTATTGTGATGCATAGTAAGTTCACAGTAAAGACCCGGGTTCGATGCCAGACGATGGAATTTCAGCGAATTTTAAGAAAAATTTCAATCCATTTTTTTTCTTTTGATGGCCGTCCCGATATGATGCCGACATGAAAATAGTGTTGTCGATCTGCTTGCAGTATGCAAGCAACATTTTACTCGTATATATATATAGATGCTTCTCCGGATTCATTCATGTATCCATATATATATATAGCGAGGATACAAATTCACAGGCTAAACCACAAGCGTCATTGACCTGAAATTTTTACGACATATTGGCCATATCGTTAAACCTCCAGAAAAATTGTGATTTTGAACCTCAGTGTCATGGGTTTGATTCCAGAGGGCCCCAAAGTCCCGATTTTTCCCATTTAAATGCATTGCGTTGATTTTCGGGAATTTTTAAAAAATACTTGCCGGATAGGTAGGGACTTAAAACTCAAGGTGCCGATATATTTGGTCATGATCTATCGAAAACATAAATGAGTTTCACGGAAAATATCCTGGGTTCGATGCTAGGTCAAGGCAAAAATCGGCCGTTTAAAATGCATTGCGGCGATTTTGAAGATTTTTTTTGGATCCTTTCCCGATAAAATGGGTACTTGAAAATCTGAACGTCGATAGATATCAAGAATATATTTCATAATAAAAAATTATATGTTCGCTGATGGTCCTTGGTTCGATTCCAGAGGGCCATTAGTTCTTCTCAATGCATTTCTTACGGAGATAACGGAAACAAAACTTAGGTACTTCCCGGCATGCTTTCGACTTCAAACTTTGCAAGATACAAGAAAAAGTGTGTACAAATCAAACTTTGCATTCACAGCTTACAATACGTCCTGGGTTCGACACCAGGTGTCTCTGCATTCAGAAGTTGATCCGATTTTTAGGAATTATTTTGATACCTTTCCCAATAATATAGAAATTTGAAATTCGGCATATAGATACAGATCATTAATAACATTCAGAAACATATTTTAGATATCCGAGATCGTCTTTGGTTCGAATCCAGAGAGCCATTTACATTCGTGAAAATTAGAACGTCTTTTGAGGCAGTTGTAGCCAATATTTCTACAAGAATTTTTACACATAGTTAGAGATGGTGATCTTCTAATGTGCTGCATAGTGAGTTCACCAGTAAGACCCTGGTTTGATGCAAGAAGATGATATTTTAGCGAATTTTAAGAAAAAATTCAATCCTTTTTTTTTCTTTTGATGACCGTCCCGATATGATGCTGATATGAAATTAGTATTGCCGATCTGCTTGCAGTATGCAAGCTACATTTTACTCGTATAATAGATAGATAGGTATATAGATAGGATACTAATTCACAGCCTAAACCACAAGCGTCATCGGCTTGAAATTTTTACGACGTATTGGCCATATCATGTAACCACCAGAAAAATTGTGATTTTGAACCTCAGTGTCATGGGTTTGATTCCAGAAGGCCCCAAAGTCCCGATTTTTCCCATTTAAATGCATTGCGTTGATTTTCGGGAATTTTTAAAAAATACTTGCCGGATAGGTAGGGACTTAAAACTCAAGGTGCCGATATATATGGTCATGATCTATCGAAAACATAAATGAGTTTTACGGAAAATATCCTGGGTTCGATGCTAGGTCAAGGCAAAAATCGGCCGTTTAAAATACATTGTGGCGATTTTTAAGATTTTTTTTGGACCCCTTCCCGATGAAATGGAAACTTGAAATTCGGCATGAAGTTGGAGATCATAAATATATTTCATAATCAAATTTTACATATTCGCTGATGGGCCTTTGTTCGATCCCAGAGAGCCATTTACATTCCTCAATGCATTTCTTATGGAGATAACGGAAAAAGGTTCTAGGTACTTCCCGGCATGATATCTACTTCAAACTTTGCATAATATAAGATGAAGTACTTATAAGTCATAATGTGCATTCCCAGCTAACAATATTTCCTGGGTTCGACACCAGGCGTCTCTACAATCAGTAAATTATCCGATTTTTAGGAATTTTTTTGAACCCCTTCCCAATAATATTAAAACATGAAATTAGGTATATAGATAGAGAACATAGATGCATTTCAAAAACATATTTTAGATTTCCTAGATCGTACTTTGTTCGAATCCAGAGAGCCATTTACATTATTGAAAAGTAGGACGTCGTTTGAGGCAGTTGGAGCCAATATTTCTGCTTGAATTTTCACAGATAGTAAGAGATGGTGATTTTCTGTTGTGCCGCATATTACGTTTACCATGAAGGCCTAGGTTCGATGCCAGACGATATAATTTCAGCGAATTTTAAGAACTTTTTCAATCCCTTTATATTTTCTATTGAGGGCCGTCCCGATATGATGCCGACAAGAAATTAGTGTTGTCGATCTGCTTGCAGTATGCAAGCAACATTTTACTCGTATATATATACGAGTAAAATGTAGCTTGCATACTGCAAGCAGATCGACAACACTAATTTCATATCGGCATTATATCGGGACGGTATTCAAAAGAAAAAAAAAGGATTTAATTTTTTCTTAAAATTCGCTGAAATGTCATCGTTTGGCATCGAACTCGGGTCTTACTGAAAACCTACTATGAAAAACAATAGAAGATCACCATCTCTAACTATGTGTGAAAATTCAAGCAGAAATATTGGCTACAACTGCCTCAAAAGACGCTCAAATGTTCACGATTGTAAATGGCTCTCGGGACTCGAACCAAGGACGATCTTGGAAATTTAAAAAATGTTTCTGAAAGTTATTATTGATCTCAATCTATATGCCAAATTTCAAGTTTCTATATTATTGGGAAAGGTTTCAAAATAATTCCTAAAATTCGGATCAACTTCTGATTGCAGAGACACCTGGTGTCGAACCCAGGACACATTGATAGCTATGAATGCATAGTTTGATTATTTAAGACTGGTTCTTCCATCATGCTAAGTTTTAAGTCGATAGCATGCAGGGAAGTACCTAAAACTTGTTTCCGTTATCTCCATAAGAAATGCATTGAGGAATGTAAATGGCCCTCTGGGATCGAACCAAGGAACATCAGGGGAAACATAAAAATCGATTATGAAATATATTTATGATATCTAACCCCATACCGAATTTCAAGTTTCCATGTCATCGGGAAAGGGTCCAAAAAAAATCTTAAAAATCGCCACAATACATTTTAAACGGCAGATTTTTGCATCGACCTAGCATCGAACCCAGGTTATTTTCCGTAAAACTCATTTATGTTTTCGATAGATCATGACCATATATAAAGGCTCCCTGAGTTTTGATTCTCTACCTATCCGGGAAGTATTTTTTTTTAATTCCCGAAAATCAAAGCAATGCATTTAAACGGGAAAAATCGGGACTTTGGAGCCCCCTGGAATCGAACCCATGACACTGAGGATCAAAATCGCAATCTTTCTGGAGGTTATACGTAATGGCCAATATGTCGTAAAAATTTCAGCTCAATCACTCTTGTGGTTTAGGCTGTGAGTTTGTATCCTCTCTATATATCTATTATATATAGATGCTTCTCCGGATTCATTCATGTATCCATATATATATATATATATATTTTATACTTTTATATAATTTTTACGACATATTGGCCATAACGTATAACCTCCAGAAAAATTGCGATTTTGATCCTCAGTGTCATGGGTTCGATTCCAGGGGGCTCCAAAGTCCCGATTTTTCCCGTTTAAATGCATTGCTTTGATTTTCGGGAATTAAAAAAAAATACTTCCCGGATAGGTAGAGAATCGAAACTCTAGGAGCCTTTATATATGGTCATGATCTATCGAAAACATAAATGAGTTTTACGGAAAATAACCTGGGTTCGATGCTAGGTCGATGCAAAAATCTGCCGTTTAAAATGTATTGTGGCGATTTTTAAGATTTTTTTTGGACCCTTTCCCGATGGCATGGAAACTTGAAATTCGGTATGGGGTTAGATATCATAAATATATATCATAATAGATTTTTACGTTTTCCCTGATGTTCCTTGGTTCGATCCCAGAGGGCCATTTACATTCCTCAATGCATTTCTTATGGAGATAACGGAAACAAGTTTAAGGTACTTCCCTGCATGCTATCGACTTAAAACTTAGCATGATGGAAGAACCAGTCTAAACAAATCAAACTATGCATTCATAGCTATCAATGTGTCCTGGGTTCGACACCAGGTGTCTCTGCAATCAGAAGTTGATCCGATTTTTAGGAATTATTTTGAAACCTTTCGCAATAATATAAAAACTTGAAATTTGACAAGTAGATTGAAATGATTAATACCTTTCAGAAACATATTTTTAATTTCCAAGATCGTCCTTGGTTCGAGTCCCGAGAGCCATTTACATTCGTGAACATTAGAGCGTCTTTTGAGGCAGTTGTAGCCAATATTTCTGCTTGAATTTTCACACATAGTTAGAGATGGTGATCTTCTATTGTTTTTCATAGTAGGTTTTCAGTAAGACCCGGGTTCGATGCCAGACGATGACATTTCAGCGAATTTTAAGAAAAAATTAAATCCTTTTTTTTTCTTTTGAGGAACGTCCCGATATGATGCGGACATGATATTAGTGTTCTCGATCTGCTTGCAGTATGCAAGCTACATTTTACTCGTATATATATATGGATACATGAATGAATCCGGAGAAGCATCTATATATAATAGATATATATAGAGAGGATACAAACTCACAGCCTAAACCACAAGAGTGATTGAGCTGAAATTTTTACGGCGTATTGGCCATAACGTGTAACCACCAGAAAAATTGCGATTTTGATCCTCAGTGTCATGGGTTCGATGCCAGGGGGCTCCAGAATCCCGATTTTTCCTGTTTAAATGCATTGCTTTGATTTTCGGGAATTAAAAAAAAATACTTCCCGGATAGGTAGAGAATCAAAACTCAAGGAGCCTTTATATATGGTCCTGATCTATCGAAAACATAAATGAGTTTTACGGAAAATAACCTGGGTTCGATACTAGGTCGATGCAAATATCTGCCGTTTAAAATGCATTGTGGCGATTTTTAAGATTTTTTTGGACCCCTTTCCAATGGCATGGAAACTTAAAATTCGGTATGAGGTTAGATACTATAAAAATATATCATAATCGAAATTTACATATTCGCTGATGGTCCTTGGTTCGATCCCAGAGGGACATTTATATTCCTCAATGCATTTCTTACGGTGATAACGGAAACAAATTTTAGGTACTTCCCGGCATGCCAGCGACTTAAAACTTAGCATGATAGAAGAACCAGTCTTAACAAATCAAACTATGCATTCATAGCTATCAATGTGTCCTGGGTTCGACACCAGGTGTCTCTGCAATCAGAAGTTGATCCGATTTTTAAGAATTATTTTGAAACCTTTCCCAATAATATAGAAACTTGAAATTTGGCATATAGATTGAGGTCATTAATAACTTTCAGAAACATATTTTAGATTTCCTAGATCGTACTTTGTTCGAATCCAGAGAGCCATTTACATTATTGAAAAGTAGGACGTCGTTTGAGGCAGTTGTAGCCAATATTTCTGCTTGAATTTTCACACATAGTTAGAGATGGTGATCTTCTATTTTGTTTCATAGTAGGTTTTCCAGTAAGACCCGGGTTCGATGCCAGACGATGAAATTTCAGCGAATTTTAAGAAAAAATTAAATCCTTTTTTTTTCTTATGAGGACCGTCCCGATGTGAGGACGATATGAAATTAGTATTGCCGATCTGCTTGCAGTATGCAAGCTACATTTTACTCGTATCTTCTATTATATATAGATGCTTCTCCGGATTCATTCATGTATCCATATATATATATATAGCGAGGATACAAATTCACAGGCTAAACCACAATCGTCATTGACCTGAAATTTTTACGACATATTGGCCATAACGTGTAACCTCCAGAAAAATTGCGATTTTGAACATCAGTGTCATTGGTTCGATTCCAGAGGGCCACAAAGTCCCGATTTTTCCCGTTTAAATGCATTGCTTTGATTTTCGGGAATTAAAAAAAAATACTTCCCGGATAGGTAGAGAATCAAAACTCATGGATCCTATATATATGGTCATGATCTATCGAAAACATAAATGAGTTTTACGGAAAATATCCTGGGTTCGATGCTAGGTCGAGGCAAAAATCGGCCGTTTAAAATGCATTGTGGCGATTTTTAAGATTTTTTTGGGACCCTTTCCCGACAGCAAGGAAACTTGAAATTCGGCATGAGGTTGGAGATCATACATATATTTCATAATCAAATTTTACATATTCGCTGATGGTCCTTGGTTCGATCCCAGAGGGCCATTTACATTCCTCCATGCATTTCTTATGGAGATAACAGTAAAAAGTTTTCGGTACTTCCCGGCATGATATCGACTACAAAATTTGTATGAAACAAGATGAAGTCCTAATATATCATACTGTGCATTCACAGCTACCAATATTTCCTGGGTTCGACACCAGGCGTCTCTACAATCAGTAAATTATCCGATTTTTAAGAATTAATCTAAACCCCTTCCAAGGAATATAAAAACATGAAATTAGGCATATAGATAGAGAACATAAATGCATTTCAAAAACATGTTTTAGACTTCCTAGATCGTCCTTGGTTAGAATCCAGAGAGGTTATTACATTATTTAAAAATTAGGACGTCGTTTGAGGCAGTTGGAGCCAATATTTCTGCTTGAATTTTCACACATAGTAAGAGATGGTGATTTTCTGTTGTGCTGCATGGTAGGTTCACCAGGAAGGCCTAGGTTCGATGCCAGACGATTAAATTGCAGCGAATTTTAAGAATATTTTCAATCCCTTTTTTTTTCTTTTGAGGGCCGTCCCGAAATGATGCCGACATGAAATTAGTGTTGTCGAACTGCTTGCAGTATGCAAGCTACATTTTACTCGTAATATCTATTATATATAGACGTTTCTCCGGATATACCTATATATATATATATATATATATAGGGGATCAAAATTCTAACCATGTTCCACAAGTGCCACCGACTTGAAATTTTTACGACGTTATGGCCATGACGTGTAACCTCCAGGAAAAGCCGACTTTGAACCTCGGTGTCATGGGCTCGATTCCAGATGGCCCCAAAGTCGCAATTTTCCCCATAAGGATACATGGCGGGGATTTTCGAAAATTTTTTTGAGGCACTTCCCGGAAAAGGAGAGAGTTGAATTTCAAGGGACCGCTAGATTCCGTGCATATCTAAAGGAAACCATAAAGACATCTACGAATATTATCCTTGGTTCGATGCTAGGTCGGGGCAAAAATCGGCCGTTTAAAATGCATTGTGGCGATTTTTAAGATTATTTTAGGACCCTTTTCCGATGGCATAGAAACTTGAAATTCAGTATGAGGTTAGATGCCATAAAGGTATTTCATAATCAAATTTTATATATTCGCTGATGGTCCTTGGTTCGATCCCAGAGGGACATTTGAATTCCTCAATGCATTTCTTACGGAGATAACGGAAACAAATTTTAGGTACTTCCCGGCACGATATCGATTTCAAACTTTGCACTAAGAAAGATCAAGTCCATACATATCAAACAGTGCATTCACAGCTATCAATGTGTCCTGGGTTCGACACCAGGTGTCTCTGCAATCAGAAGTTGATCCGATTTTTAGGAATTATTTTGAAACCTTTGCCAATAATATAGAAACTTCAAATTCGACATATAGAAAGAGATTATAAATAACTTTCAGAAACATTTTTTAGATTTCCATGATCGTCCTCGGTTCGAATCCAGAGAGCCATTTAAATTGTGAAAATTAGAACGTCTTTTTAGGCAGTTGTAGCCCATATTTCTGCTTGAATTTTCAAACATAGTTAGAGATGGTGATGTTCTATTGTGCTGCATAGTAAGTTCACAGTAAAGACCCGGGTTCGATGCCAGACGATGGAATTTCAGCGAATATTAAGAAAAATTTCAATCCATTTTTTTCTTTTGATGGCCGTCCCGATATGATGCTGACATGAAAATAGTGTTGTCGATCTGCTTGCAGTATGCAAGCAACATTTAACTCGTATAATAGATAGATAAGTATATAGATAGATAGGTTACAAATTCACAGCCTAAACCACAAGCGTGATTCAGTTCAAATTTTTACTGCGTATTGGCCATAACAATTAACCGCCAGAAAAATTGTGATTTTGATTCTCAGTGTCATGGGTTCGATTCCAGAGGGCCCCAAAGTCCCGATTTTTCCCATTTAAATGCATTGCTTAGATTTTCGGGAATTTTTAAAAAATACTTCCCGGATAGGTAGAGAATCGAAACTCTAGGAGCCTTTATATATGATCATGATCCACCGAAAACATAAATGACTATAACAGAAAATAACCCGGGTTCGATGCTAGGTCAAGGCAAAAATCGGCCGTTTAAAATGCATTGTGGCGATTTTTAAGATTTTTTTTCGACCCTTTCCCGATGGCATGGAAACTTGAAATTCGGCATGGAGTTGGAGATCATAAATATATTTCGTAATCAAATTTTATATATTCGCTGATGGTCCTTGGTTCGATCCCAGAGGGCCATTTACATTCGTCAATGCATTTCTTATGGAGATAACAGAAAAAGGTTTTAGGTACTTCCCGGCATGATATCGACTTCAAACTTTGTATGAAATAAGATGAAGTCCTAATAAGTCATACTGTGCAATCACATACTCATATTTCCTGCGTTCGACACCAGGCATCTCTACAATCAGTAAATTAGCCGATTTTTAAGAATTAATTTAAACCCCTTTCCCAATAATGTTAAAACATGAAATTAGGTATATAGATAGAGAACAATAATAGATTTTAAAAACATGTTTTAAATTTCCTAGATCGTCCTTGGTTCGAATCCAGAGAGCCATTTACATTATTGAAAAGTAGAACGTAGTTTGAGGCAGTTGTAGCCAATATTTTTGGTTGAATTTTCACACAGTTAGTGATGGTGATATTCTATTGTGCTGCATAGTAAGTTCACCAGTAAGACACGGGTTCGATGCCAGACGATGAAATTGCAGCAAATATTAAGAATATTTTCAATCCTTTTTTTTCTTTTGAGGACCGTCCCGATATGATGCCAATATAAAATTAGTTTTGTCCATCTGCTTGCAGTATGCAAGCTACATTTTACTCGTATATATATATATATATATATATATATATATATATATATATATATATATATATAGGTATATCCGGAGAAGCGTCTATATAAATGGATATATATATATATAGGTATATCCGGAGAAGCGTCTATATATAATAGATACACTGGGGATCAAAAGTATAAGCATGTTCCACAAGTGCCACCGACTTGAAATTTTTACGACGTTATGGCCATGACGTGTAACCTCCAGGAAAAAGCCGACATTGAACCTCGGTGCCATGGGTTCGATTCCAGAAGGCCCCAAAGTCCCGATTTTCTCCAAAAGGATACATGGTGGCGATTTTCAAAATTTTTTAAATAATACTTCCCGGACAGGTAGAGAATCGAAATTCAAGGAGCTTACAGATATGGTAAAGAACTATAAAAAACATTAATGACTACAAATAAGAACGTCCTGGGTTCGATGCTAGGACGATGCAAAAATCCAGCATTTAAAATGCATGGGGATAGTTTTTCATTAATTTTTTTGATGCACTTACCGGAATGTAAGGAACTTTTCGCTCAGCTGGAAGATATATATTAAGAATTGGTTTAAGAAAAAAAATTTAATAAGCCCGTACTATTCCTGGGTTCGATGCCAGAGCACATTAACGTTTCTCTCATAAGGAATATAAGGGAAAAGTAAGTCGTCGTTTGAGGCAGTTGCAGCCAATTATTCTGCTTGAATTTTCACACATAGTTAGAGACAGTGATCTTCTATAATGTTGCATAGGAAGTATTACCAGAAAGATCCGGGTTCGATGCCGGGCGGCAAATATGTCTCCCGTTTAAAATACATTATGTTAGTATTTCATCATTTTTTGATGCACTTATCGAAATTATAGGAAGTTCATACTCGGCTGAAAGATATATGAAAAGAATCTGTTTTAGAAAAAAAAATTCATAAGCCCGTACTATTCCTTGGTTCGATCTCAGAGCACATTAGCATTTCTTTTATAAGGAATATAAGGGAAAAGTAGGACGTCGTTTGAGGCATTTGCAGTTAAAATTTCTACTTGAATTTTCACACATAGTTACAGATGGTGATCTTCTACGTTTCTGCATAGTAAGTGTGACCGGGAAGACCTGGGTTCGATTCCAGACGAATAAATTGCAGCGGAAATTAAGAATATTTTTCATCCATTTTATTTTCTATTGAGGACTCATTCTATGTGATGCCGACAAAAAAATTGCGTTACCGATGTGCTGGCAGTATGCAAGCAACGTTTTACTCGTATATATATATAGGTATAGCCGGAGAAACGTCTATATATAATAGATATATATATATATCTATTATATATAGACGTTTCTCCGGATATACCTATTTATATATACATTCATAGGGGATCAAAATTCTAACCATGTTCTACAAGTGCCAACGACTTGAAATTTTTACGACGTATTGGCCATAAATAAATAATAAATAATAAATATAATTTTATTATGCCCTGTGGCAAGCCACCTAAGGGCAACAGTAAATATCAGAACAAAAAGCAGTCGAAAAACTGTGAAATACTACTATCAACAGTTTAGATTGGACAAATAAAATTAAAAAAGAAGTACAAAATCATAATAGTCAAAACAAATAAATTACAAAATATTCAAATCTTTAAATTAAACAAATAATCAAATAATAGAAATTTAAACCTATTTATATTTGTTACATTACGAATTACTATTGGTAGAGAATTCCAGAAATTGATGGCGGATACTGTGAAAGATTTGTGAAAGGTGGTGGATCTATGAGATGGAATGTAAAAAGTACGTGAATTTGGCCATAACGTGTAACCTCCAGGAAAAAGCTACATTTTACTCGTATATATATATATACGAGTAAAATGTTGCTTGCATACTGCAAGCAGATCGGCAACACTATTTTCATGTCGGCATCATATCCGGACGGCCATCAAAAGAAAAAAAAAGATTGAAATTTTTCTTAAAATTTGCCTAAATTCCATCGTCTGGCATCGAACCCGGGTCTTTACTGTGAACTTACTATGCAGCACAATAGAACATCACCATCTCTAACGATGTGTGAAAATTTGAGCAGAAATATGGGCTACAACTGCCTCAAAAGACGTTCTAATTTTCACGAATTTAAATGGCTCTCTGGATACGATCCAAGGACGATCTTGGAAATCTAAAAAATGTTTCTGAAAGTTATTTATGATCTCTATCTATATGCCGAATTTCAAGTTTCTATATAATTGGGAAATGGTTCCAAAAAATTCTTAAAAATCGGATCATTTACTGATTGTAGAGACGCCTGGTGGTAAAACCAGGAAACATTGGTAGCTGTGAATTCACAGTTTGATTAGTAATGACTTGATCTTATCTTATGCAAAGTTTCAAGTAGATATAATATCGGGAAGCACATAAAATGTGTTTCCGTAATCTCCATTAGAAATGCATTGAGGAATGTAAATGGCCCTCTGGGATCGAACCAAGGACCATAAGGGAATATGTAAAATTTGATTATGAAATATAATTATGATATCTAACGCCATGCCGAATTTAAAGTTTCTATGCCATCGGAAAAGGGTTCAAAAAAAAACTTAAAAATCGCCGCAATGCATTTTAAACGGCCGACTTTTGCCCCGTCCTAGCATCGAACCTAGGATGATATTCGCAGATATCTTTATGGTTTTCTTTTGATATGGGGGGCATCTAGCGATCCCTCGAGTTTCAACTCTCTCCTTTTCCGGGAAGTGCCTCAAATAAATTTTCGAATATCCCCGCCATGTAATCTTATGGGGAAAATCGCGACTTTGGGGCCTTCTGGAATCGAACCCATGATACCGAGGATCAAAGTCGCTTTTTTCCTGGGGTTTTCACGTTATGGCCAATACGTGGTAAATATTTAGAGTCAATGACGCCAGTAGTTTAGCCTGTGAATTAGTATCCTATCTGGGTATCAAGGTATATCATGAATGAATCCGGAGAAGCATCTATATATAATAGATATATATATATATAGGTATATCCGGAGAAGCGTCTATATAAATAGATATATATATATATAGGTATATCCGGAGAAGCGTCTATATATAATAGATATAGGTATATCCGGAGAAGCGTCTATATATAATAGATACACTGCGGATCAAAAGTATAAGCATGTTCCACAAGTGCCACCGACTTGAAATTTTTACGACGTTATGGCCATGACGTGTAACCTCCAGGAAAAAGCCGACATTGAAACATAGAGAACATAGATACATTTCAAAATCATGTTTTAGATTTCCAAGATCGTCCTAGGTTCGAATCCAGAGAGCAACTTACATTATTGAAAAGTAGAACGTAGTTTGAGGCAGTTGTAGCCAATATTTTTGGTTGAAATTTCACACATAGTTAGAGATGGTGATCTTCCATTGTGCTGCATAGTAAGTTCACCAGTAAGACACGGGTTCGATGCCAGACGATGAAATTGCAGCGATTTTAAGAATATTTCCAATCCTTTTTTTTTTTCTTTTTAGGACCGTCCGGATATGATGCCGATATAAAATTAGTATTGCCGATCTGCTTGCAGTATGCAAGCTACATTTTATATTTATTATTATATCCTCGCTGAATATGAATGTGGAGACATAAGAATAAGGGTACTGTCATTCGAGATGAATATTGGAATGAATGAAATAAGGAGGATTTCTTTGAATACTATAGGAAGAACTGGGTTCATTATTTTTTTCGACGCTCTATTTCCAAATACTGAAAAATCTCCTTTCATCTTTCTTTACCAATTACATACATGTTTAAACTCTATGGTTTTGATCATTACATTCATTCTCAACCTAATGTATTTAATCATTTTGTTATTTTAGAAATATTTTTGTGTTTTCTCTTGTTTTATGCTAAAATTCTTACAATTTAGAATTAGAATCATTTGTGAAGATGTTTTATTTGATTTGATTGCTTTTAGTGAATACGTATTTCCCTCCTGTCTTCTCTGCACTGCCAAGATATTTGTATCCTCTCTTCCCAGCGTTAATTTTATTTTTTTTCTTCTATCTTCGACGTCTAGGTTTTGCCTTTCTTTATATTCAATTCAGTCTTAGCAATATTTATTAATGTTATCCAATAACCATTTTTACGCTTCAGAATCTTTGGGAAACAGAAGAAAAACACCTACAAGTTTAACACAGTATATCAGTTTGTCTCTTTTCTTTCCTTTTTAATCTTTTCCTATCATTCCCTTCAAGAAAATGAAAAAATCAAGTGATTGAACACACCTTGGCCTCACTTATTTAATGACTCTATATCCAATCTCACCGTCACTGGTAAGTTAATATAATTTTCTTCAAATTATCTTTCTACTCATTTCTCCCTTCTGTGAACAGGATTCTTGATAAAGGCCTCTATCGTCCATTATACGTAAATTGGCGTCATATACCACTCATGCATAGCAATGCAATTGAAGGCAATGAAGACCAATGCCGCTTAAGATGCTTTTCAGGAGACTCAATGATAACCACTATATAAGCGGGATTTGACGATCTCAATCTTTCAACGATGGGAAATAAAAGGGAAAGGTTTAATTGGCTAAGATGTATAAATAAGTAATCAAAACCTCAAACCGAAAGGAGTCATTCTTTATTTTGTTATATTTTTCACAGATTAGTGGTTGTCTTATTGTTATATTATTATCATTGGTCTTCTTTTTGAACAAAGAGAGCACCTTCCTTTGTTACTTTAATCTGGCATTTTCACTCTACAATGAACAAATGTCTATGTAATAGAAAATAAGGGAACATAAACAAATATTTTAGCTGCAGTGCTATTGTAACTTTCGTGAGAGGCCGTCACAATGCAAGATGTCTTCTAGATTAGACATAACAGCACACAAAACAATACAATGCAGCACCACTCGTTTATTCGATTTGTTTAAAACAAGGGATTGGAACAAAAGGAAAACCCGCGAAGCAACTGTTCTGCCTTGAGACGATAATGATATAGAATATCTCATGAAGCTTCAAGGGTGAGATGAAAGTTGTTGTTTTCCACATTTTAATTTTCTTCTCGCAAAAATATTAATCGAAAACAAGAGCAAAGATAAGTAACATAACAAGTAACACGTACAATGAGATAAATAGAACCTGTATTCTATAAATATAGGTGAGAAGCACGAGAGGAGTGCGTTGGATGGTGATATAGATAAATTCCACAATATACTATCAAATACAAAAGAAGATGGGCTTAGCTGTATGCGGTGCATTTGGGTGTTACTCCCAAATGCATAAAAAATCCCTTCCAAACCTATTCCTTCCAACCCTCAAACTTTCCAACATCTCTTTTCCCAACCTATCCCTACCAAACATCTCCCTACTCACCCTCTCACTAAACACCAACTACCTACCCACCCTCTACATATCCACCCTCTCTCTTCCCAACCTCTCCCTTCCCGCCCTCTCCCTACCCACATTCTCAATTCACACCCTCTCCCTTCCTGCCCTCTCCATTCCTGCCCTCTCCCTTCCAACCCTCTCCTTTCCAACCCTCTCCCTCCCCACCCTCTCCCTTCCCACCCTCTACCTACCTACCCTCTCCCTTCCAACCCTCTCCCTTCCCGCCCTCTCCCTTCCCACCCTCAACCTACCTACCCTCTCTATTCCCATCCTCTCCATTTCCACCCTCTCCCTTCCCACCCTCTCCCTTCCCACCGTCTCCCTTCCTGCCCTCTCCCTTCCAACCCTCTCCCTTCCCACCCTCTCCCTTCCCACCGTCTCCCTTCCTGCCCTCTCCCTTCCCACCCTCTACCTACCTACCCTCTCCCTTCCAACCCTCTCCCTTCCCGCCCTCTCCCTTCCCACCCTCAACCTACCTACCCTCTCTATTCCCATCCTCTCCATTTCCACCCTCTCCCTTCCCACCCTCTCCCTTCCCACCGTCTCCCTTCCTGCCCTCTCCCTTCCAACCCTCTCCCTTCCCACCCTTTCCCTTCCCACCGTCTCCCTTCCTGCCCTCTCCCTTCCAACCCTCTCCCTTCCCGCCCTCTCCCTACCCACATTCTCAATTCACACACTCTCCCTTCCTGCCCTCTCCCTTCCTGCCCTCTCCCTTCCAACCCTCTCCTTTCCAACCCTCTCCCTCCCCACCCTCTCCCTTCCCACCCTCTACCTACCTACCCTCTCCCTTCCAACCCTCTCCCTTCCCGCCCTCTCCCTTCCCACCCTCAACCTACCTACCCTCTCTATTCCCATCCTCTCCATTTCCACCCTCTCCCTTCCCACCCTCTCCCTTCCCACCCTCTCCCTCCCACCCTCTCCATTCCCACCCTCTCCGTTCCCACCCTCTCAATTCCCACCCTCCCCCTTCCCTCCCTCCTCTCACATACCCCTCACTTCTTTCTATCCCTCTCTTAATCAACCTCCTCCGTCCTCTACCTTCTCTCCCTCTTCCCCATAAAATTTATTCAGAGGAAAAGTAACAGCAATACAATGAAAAATTACAGTATATATAAATTATACATCAATCTGCCTTACATATCCTTAGAAATCTATACATTCTGCAATAGTTATTAAGGTTCAGGGTGGTAGGAAATTTTCATATTTGTATTCTATATACATTTCAAGTAATAAGAAACTATAAAATTTCTGGCCTTACAATTTTTTAGCAATACATGATTGAATATATATTTTGACTCGGAAAAATTTATAATAATACACCTTTTTTCATCTAATGTATTAATTATAACGGTGTGCATAGTTCAATAAACAAATTTAATCTCTAAAGATTGAATAAACACCTAATAGATACACAAGACCTAAACCTTCAAAAATAATCTTTACCTTGCATCATCATTAGTCATATTGAATATTAAAAGTTGAAAGAGCTTCAAATAGTATACATTAAAGATAAAGATTCACTGAATGGTTCAATTGATTGTTCATTAAATAGCATAGAATGTAATTATATGAATGGAATGTGCACTGCACTGGGACACTTCAGTTCACTTCAAAAGTCACGGATTTTATTTCACAAGGAAGTTTATATTTTATTCTTCCCAATCTTAAATTGGTCACGATGCCGTCCCCCGCCGTAGCAACACAACTCCGTCCCCGACACCGTACTTCGAGAAAAATAATAACTGTGTATAATATAATATAAAAAATAATATCTGTTTATAATATAAAATATAAAAAAATTCTCATCTTTTTATGCACCTTCAATTTCCATTGGCCTTGCATACTTGGTAATATAGTTTCGAAATATAAAATAAAGCCTTTACAATGACTAGATGCTTATGAATATCTTACGGAAAAGTGTCGGCTTTCATTGTGATAGAAGGGCAAGCCATTATGCAAATAAATAACACGTTTCTACATTAATTTTTTGATATTGATTTCATTTTCCTTCCCTTCCATGAAGTAGAAAAGTTCCGTGCGTATTTCAGAAGAACAAATAAGAAAACTTTATTAAAACATGATTTCATAAACAGAAACTCTATGTTAATTAAAAGAACGCGCTAACTATCATACTTGGATGTGAGTAGTATTAACATTAGATTCAAATTTACTCATTGTATTTTGAATTCCATCCCTGGACTGAATATCCATCCTCAGTATCTCTGCGCTCTTCTATGATGGAGAAAGGATGCGACCATATATGAATAGAATATATAAAAAGGAAATGGAATAGGAATTCAAAAAAACAATTAACACCAGCTTAATCCAAAAATACGCACTTTGTAACATAATTAAATAGGAATCGCATAAATACTAGATTTATATTATAGAATCGGAGTAGTAATAACATAAGATTCAATTTGTACTCATCGTATTCTGTGTTCCAGCCGTATTTTGAATTTCTCTCCTCCGTATCTTGGCGCTCCTCATCTGCTTTTCCAATGGAGAAATGATGTGAGCGTATTTCCGAGAAATAACTGAAAACAGTAAATGAAGTATTATTCCGTAAACAAAAAACACTATGTTAATCTAAATATACGCACTACTGATTATACTCAAAAACGAATAGCAGAAATGTTTTATTCCTTTTGTACTTATTGTATTTAGTATTCCATCCCTGGACTGAATATCTCTCCTCCGTATCCCTGTGTTCATACTCCGCTCATCCAATATATAGGAAAGTTGCGAGTGTGATTCTAAGGAAAAACAAGGAAACAGTTAATCAAATAACAATTCGAAAACAAAAAACGTATGTTAATCCAATATACTAATATAATAGTATAAATAACGATCATAATAAAGTACTCTTCACTCAAACATTTGTTAGAGTATAGGGTCTATTTGCTTATATACTTTACTTAGTACTTACTGAGTTATTACTTTAGTAGTGTATTTGAGTATTAACTTTACTGTACATTTTATTCAAATTATACTCAACGTTTTCAATTTTCCATCCATGGATCAATTATCTCTCGTCAGCATCGCTGCACTCCTTTTCACTTTTCTATGATAGAGTAATGGTTTTTGACGTGTCAGACCGTTGAGGAATACCGGTAAAATAATATAACTGATCACGCGAGTAATATTACCCCTTCTTTATGTTGCAGTACTAGTAATATTGTTGAAAGTGCTTCGGAAGGTCTTTCCGCGCATTTGTTCCCACTCGGAATCGAACCAGGGACCACTTTTACCAAAGAAAAACGCGCAGTCATCATGACTATCCGGGAGCCTCCCCCCTCCATTGAAGTACCTGGTTTCATGGAAGTCTTTTAAAAGACAAATATCTTGCTTATTTATTTAATATTCTGAAAATACCATTTAAAAATAATTAAACTATATGGAGCAATCGCAAGATGTCGCTTGATAATTCTTGGTTGAACGCCCTGTGGACATCACTCCACAGAAGCCGAAATAAATCATCCAAAAGTGAAATAATTCACTTACTTGGAAATAGAGAAAGAATGGAGCCCAATTTAATTTAGTAGTTACAGAGGTTAATGTTCAAAGAGAGGTATATAATCTGAAAAATATCTACAAAAAACACTACATCCTACTCATTTACTGCTAATTTAAAATTTCTATTTGAATCCAATAAAAATGTCAAAGCAAAATGAAATATTATTAGTAAATGAATAAGAAAGATGCTTAAAATGATAACTAATCGTCAATTCAAATTTTTCAGAAGTTCTGTTACAAGAATAGTAGAAAGTACTTAAGTCATTGGAATATATTATGAACGATCATATCCGAAATTCAACTCCAGTAGTACAGTTGAAGACAAAACGCTGTGATAGCAAACATCTTAAACAGAAGTTAATTTAAATATTAAGAATTCATAACTGATAGTAGCTCAGGATTCTAGAGTGAAAATAAAAATGTAAATTTTTAGAGAGAATCAGTATGTACCTATTATTTAAGAATAATACGCAAGCTAAATTTTAATTTTATTCCGATAGAAAGGTTTTCAGAAAGAAATGATTTTAACGATAACTAATCGAAAAAAAACAAGCAAAGATTCAAATCAGCTATTGACATCCGTTACTAAGCCCGAATTAATTTCATAAATCATTACGTAACGTTTTCTATCTATCTGTTTTTATTATTTATAAATTATTTTGAAAAATCTAATTCTGATTAAGATTTCCCAAAGCGAACTCGCATGAAAAATGCATTAAACGATCACTGCTCGTAAAATAAAATTGGAGCATTTATCAAGCATCTTCCTCTTCACGGCCGTTGAAAGTATCGGCTAAAATAATCAGGTAATATTACTAGTAATTATATGCGATATTCTTGACGACTTGTACCAAGAAGAGGAACGTGACAAATCTTAGACTTTCATTGAATTTTTAAAAAGACCTTCAAACTGCCTTCCTGAAAATGAAGACTCGAAAACTAAAATAATATTTCTCTGATTCTACACAAGTGAATATATATTCATTATTCAAGAACTACATGTACGGCGATTTTGAATTGATTTATGAAATAACCATAGGAAGATGGAAATCTTCCTCCTAAGGGATGGATGATACAGTAATGATGGACGGTAAATTAAAATTTTGAATTTAAATAAATATCTAGTTGATTTGATTTCAAATAATAATTTTCATAAATTATAATCACCACCAAAATAAGATTTAGTCCAGAGCAAAGCAATACAATTTAAATTAAATAGATATTGTAAAATTTATATTAATTTTTAACTCCTTGATAATAATCCGCGTAGATTTCTCGTCTCCCCCGGGTTAGGTTACGACTCATAGTTAATTAACTTCAGCCATATATCTAATTATGCTAATAATTTTTGAGAAAAGACTCGAATAAAAAAAACTAAATATTATGTACGAATCACGTTTTATATCCTGTGAGGTCTGGCGAAAATGAAACGGGACAAAGTGAGTATCCATCTGAGAATTTGAATGGGAACATAATTTCATAAGGATAGCTAAAGCATTGATGTAATTATTGTAAAAACGTAAAAAATGATCGAATTTCCGAGAAATATTTATTTTATACAAACAATAACTCTTTTAAAATTTACTTTTTAACTGTGGAATATCTCTCCAAGGTAATGAGATGAGTACACACTAATGTTATGATTCGTAGCTAGCAGTAATATTTACTCTGACAAGAGAAAATAATGCAATAGTATCATCCTTTTTATTATACTACACAATAGAATTCCTGAATGTAGTACTTCATCAATGCTTCCTTTGATGGAACATCTCGGGACGCAACTGAATCAAAAGCAATGTAGTACTCGTATATAAGAAGAATTGCTCAATTAGCACGATAATGATCTGGTTGACGTTCTCATCCAAGTGAATTAACCTCAAAGGTATTTGATGTTCAACTGGTACGAATTTGGATTGGGTAATGATGAAACTTTTTGAACTTCGTTTCCCACAAACTAAACCGATACATCACAATGTTATTAGAGGCAGGAGATATTCATTTTCATATTTCATATGACATATTTTTACAGCTCCCATTCGAGTAATGTTAAGTTAACTTGAACTACATATTAACTCAGTACATAAGGATGATATTTCTTTACGTTTATGCGCTAATGCGCGTTTATACTTTCGTCTACGTGATATTATGAAAGGTACTTTAAATTCCTTGGTTCGTCAGAGGTAGGTAATAGACCACTTGAACAATAAAAACCAAAGCGAAAGAATCCGAGGTCGTTGGAACAAATTATCGAGATAAACGAAACTGTTCACAAAATATCGCTCGCTAATTTTGAAAGAAATTTTCCCGAAAAATGAACGGAAAGGGAAAGAAAAATCATCCTTTTGTATATATGCAAGTAACTCTCACTTCTCTTTACAGAGATTTAGAACGAGGCGGGAAAGCGAAAGTTCTTGACTATTATGACTCATGAGACAAAGTAACAGGCCCAATCGAAAAATATCATGGCTCCCGAAATGAAGCGAGGAAAGAGTTATTCATGAAGTACTGATAAGCCGGAAGTTGCTGATTATGTACTTTGTGGGCGCTCAGGGCGCGGTAGCCGAAAAACCAATTTCATCAATTTTCATCGAACATGTCCCGAAAAACATTGTATACAATTTTTGCGACGTAAAAGATAATATAATATAAATTAATCACTTCTCTTCCAAGTTTAGATTGAAAATAGTTTGAAAATACTGTCGTAGATAAATATTTACATCTTATGTATGGAGAAAGTCATATGCTGGCGATATCAGATTTTTTTTATGTCGGCGGTATCTGTCATTCCACCTCCTTGTCCGCAAAAGACGAAAGAGTGAAGAAAGGTAAACGGAGAGGTCAGAATACCGGATTAATCTTTGAAAAGCGTAAGCGAAACCTTAATAAACGATCGAGTTGCAGAGAATTGACTCAACGACCATAAAAAGCTCTGAAAAGGTGAAGAAATTACCTAGGCTCTTCTATTATTCTACTACATTTCAAACGTTGCTTCGACAGCGAATATATATATATATATATATATTAATACCGAAGAGCATGCTTTACCATCGGTATGCACTTGAGTTGCGAAGAGGTATGTGAAACGAGAACATCGTCGACTGAATAATATGATAAAGCATGCAATCGCAAAGTAAAGGTTAGAGATTCACATTTTTACATAAATTCTTGCGTTAGAGGTACAAAAAACGAATAATTAGAATAATTCGTAGCTATAACGAGGTGTTCGAATTTTGGAAAGAGCGGCTTGAGGACTGAAGTCCGCCTCAGCCCATGAAAATCACTTTTGCGTACAAAATCGTAAAATTATTGCCATATGTTTCACTTCGGCTAGATTCCTTTCTCCAACGTCGGCTATTTTTCCACAAATAAGTCGAAGCGGATAAGAGTTTTGGAACGATATTTGCAAATATCAACAAATTATATGGCTCGTGAATACCTTAAATTGATCGTGGCTCATGGTCTAGTTCTATCTAAAAAGGCTTGCATAGAGTCTGAATAATATACTTTAAAACGAGTTTAAGTTCACAGTAAACCTGCGATAGACTATTTATTTACGGAAAGTGATATAATACCTATGCTTATTTAAAACAGCCTTATTCTAAAAGGGGAGGTAAATGCCAGCAACAAGTTTCAACAGGGCTTGAGATAATTAATAAGAAAGCCTATTAATAGTTTTATCTGATTAAATTTTAACGATTACGAGTTACACATACACTGTAAGTTAGTGTCAGCTGCTGGGCAGTCGAGACGAAGGGGAAAAGAAGGAACCATATACCGATGCAACTACTACCGATTATCTTGCAAAACACATAAAATCAATAAATTACACTGTGCTTTTGAAAGGTTCCAAACCATTTTAACCAAGCATTCTTTCACTTGAACGGCGGATTTAAAAATATTTACAAGGGCCATTACATGACGAAAAACTCTCAATAAATTATTATGTAAGGTTAAAGTATTAAGAGCGCTTACAAAATAGATCAAATTTCGTTCCTCACGTTTCTTCCGCGAAGGTTATTCCGTGGAATTTCCTTTTCCAAACGAAGTACAGCAGATGCCCATCGCTGAGAGAATTGAAAGTTCAGCTTTTAAAACCTGGAAAAATAGAAATACCAAATTAGTAAAACATCAATTAATTTCATCCAGACAAGTATTGTACTCAACGCCCATGAGTAGGTATAATTTATAACGGATAAGTTTAAAATTAGTATGTCTGTTATATGAAACCACTATTTCAGCGACATCTACGGTGTTAGATATAAGACAAAGGACAGGTGGAATGCTAACAATCGGATAATTAAAGTAACAAATTTTCAGGGAAAGTGATGAATATCGTAAAAAATCTCAATTTCGATTTCCTAAAATAAGATAGCGGTGATCCATTTTGGGATTGAAACACGGAACGTATTTATCAGTACAATTTTAAAGAAGCATAAACTTCAATCAGAAGCTCAAGGAATAGTAAAAATCTTTATTTAACAGAAAACTAAACCAAATATAGATCGCATGGAGATAAGAACTCCGTTAAATGCCAACGATGGCATTGCAAGAATTAAAATATAAGAAATCAAAAATTTGAGCATGAAAATGTGTACTTTGAATCAGCATGGAGCGCTAACAGCAAATTTCAAATACTGATTTCCGATAATTATGCCGGACGGATAGTGCAAACAGCGGGTGCGAAGGAGATTCCAGTTTTCGAGTCCCACATGCGTCAAAATTTTCCTCAATCGCATTTTTCTTAAATTAAGCATTCGGGGGTGTATTTGCATTGATCATTTAAATTTCAACAGAATTTTCTTGAATTTGCTTACATCAGCCACTCAAGAACTTTAGACAGAACGTAGTTATCAAATTAAATTCAAATATGATTACTAAATCGAATTTTAATCGAAAAGTCGAGGAGGCTAAATTTTATGCGAGGGCATTATGTATGTAAGTTAGGATTTAAGCGATGCCCTAACTTAATATATTATACAAATACGTAACCTACACGCGAAATTCCGCGACTGCAACTTCTAAAATACCGGAACTTTTAGCTCACAAAAGCAATTATATCTTTAAAGCAAGTTTTCAATCAATATTTGAATAAAGTTTATTCTTTCTACTTATCATTAAAAGGAAATCCTTGGTGACGACCACGAACATCTTCAGGTCTTCAAACGTCGGTCTTTCTTTTTTACAGGAAAATTCGTTTAAGGAATAGTTATTATTGCAAAAAGAAAACGAAAAGCTTTGAAATGTCACTCACGTTTACCAGTTTCCAAATCCAACAGAAGCCACAACATTTAAATTGTAACGGAAATTTTAAAACAATTGACATTACTTCCGCACCAGACGGGTTCTAAGCACCAACTGAGGAAATTTCCATCAAGACAACGGTTGAACAAGGAAGCTGAAATTTGATTGGTCGAATTAGGATAATCCGTCGCTGCCCCCCCCCCACTGCTCAGATAAAACATTTTCATTAATTATAATTAAATTTACATACAATTTTACGAAGTACCTACTTTATTTAAATTGTTTGGAGTATTAGTTTTCCTTAATAAAAGTTTTTATTTATACTTCGACTTAATTTTGACGTTTCCTCCAATGGGAATGTTCTAGACATGGTAATCGTTTACTGTTTAATTTTAAGTTTAGAAATTGTCATATTTCTATTTGTTTTCCATGATTACTTAAAATTGTTTATTATTTAAAAAATATCAATACAATTAATTACTCCTCGGCGGCCATAGCGAATGAATGGAGTTAGCTATCAATTCACTTTGTGGATTTATATCAGAAAGTGTCTTTAAGGTTTCTACTCGAAGACATTTAAATTGATCGAAAACACTGTATTTATTCAGAAAGATCTACTCATCGAGAAAAAACAAGTGCATTGCATGATTCTGGAGAATTAAAATCGCTCTGGCTTGAGAATATCTACATCACCTCCTCCTAAAATTAAACGGAGACGGATTGCTAAAGAATGCAATCTTGAATAGTTATGTTAGAGAAATTTATTAAGACAACAGAATTTTAGAAGAATACATTTTTATATCCTTTACTTACACGTTTTATAAAGCACTTCGAGTCCAAGAAAGACCTTGTATGCGTCTGGGTAGAAAAGAAGAATTCTAAAAGCATTTCAACCACAATCCATTTCGACCACAAGGTCGAGGGTCTCATCCTTTACGAACCTCTTTGTTTGATGCCTTAAATATTCCACGTAAATCCACAACAATACCTAGCAAGCACTTTTTATTTATACTCTTTTTACACTCATCAAAGAAAAAAATATTATAAATACCTTATTACAATTGTTGACAAGCTTTAACTCCTCGGACGAAGGCGACATATTGGGGAAATCCGCCACAACGTGAGAAGAGAGACATACTATTGCTTTTTCGGTTTTATTAATCGTAGCTTTATCATTATTATCCATAACACATCACTATGGCAATGGCGATTATTAACTGAATCCAGTAGCGGATAATAAAACTGTGGAAAAAGACTCTCTCTCTTCTCTCGTTGTTTACAACAACTTTTCACGTGAATATTCCATGAGGCCACTCCCACTATGAACGAGTTAAACAAGAATTGTGGAGATTTATCCAAGGGGTGACACCGTCTTGAAGAGTTTGCACTAAATCATTTCACATCAAATATTATTAAAATTGAAACTAACTCAAAGAAGAATGCCATTCCAGTCACGAGCTCCATGTGATCACGAGGTTCTTACGTGGTATTTAACCGCGCTTTTACGCTTTTCCGATCGTCACAAAAAAAACTGAAGTGTGCAATTTGAGTTACGAATAGTTCAAAATACGGAACACCATTATTACTTACACTTCGAACATTCAAAGTCTATTCGTGTAATACTTTAACATACATAGCATATCCACAGGAATATATTCAAGGTAAATGTAGTAGGGCAAAAAGACTGCCAATGTGAAAAACATAATGAGCATCACAAGTTACCTCAAATTACTCATAGATCCTCGGACGCAAGTTGCGTACTTCAGTTATTTTTATGACGATCGGAAAAGCGTAAAAGCGCGGTTAAAGTGCACGTAAAAACCTCTTGGTCACATGGAGTTCGTGACTGCAATGAAGATCTTTTTTGAGTTACTTTTACGTTTTAATATCAGTCGACGTGAAATGAATTAGTGCAAAATGTTCAAGAAAGTGTTACCCTTTGGATTAATGTTCACGGTTCGTGTGCAACAAGTTTACAGCGGGAGTTAACTCATGGAATATTCAAGTGAAAAGTTTGTGTTACCAACGATAGATGAGAGACAAACAAGTACTTTTTTGCAGAAAGATCTTATGCTTTCCCGGTGTATGCTGCTCAGGAACTTTTCTTGGGTTCTCAACCGGGTCAATGTGTTGGATAGCTCCGACGTTTCGACAGCAACCACTGCTGCCATTTTCAATCCTTGATCGACATCCTTGAAAATGGCAGCAGTGGTTGCTATCGAAACGTCGGAGCTATCCAACACATTGACCCGGTTGAAAACCCAAGAAAAGTTCCTGAGCAAGTACTTTTTTCTCAGTTATATTTTCTACTACTGGATTCAGAGATAAATCGCCAACGGCGTGATGATATGTTATGTAAAATAATGGCAGCATCAACATTATTTTCCATTCTGTCTATCTGTCTCTCTTCTCTCGTTGTTGAATTTAACTTATCACTTGAGTACTCCATATCAGATGTGAGTTTTTAGCATTAAAAGAATACATTTCGGAATTTCAAAACTGTGGGATTTTATTGTGTTTCTGCGCCGAAAATTTGTTTTATTAACATGGTGTCATTTAATTCGTGTGAAAAGTGTAGAAATATAAAGTGATTGCTAAGTATTCTTGTGGATTTACGATGCATATTTAAGGGAACAATTAGAGAGGTACCTAAAGAATTGAGACCTTCGACCTTGCGATCGAAGTGGAACGTGGTTGAAATGATTTTAGAATTCTGCTCTTCTTCACAGACGATCCGTCCCCGTTTAATTTTAGGAGGAACATAAGGTAATACAGATATTCTCAAGCCGAAGCGACTCTTATTATCCAGAATAATGTAATGCACTCTTTATTTCTCAATGAGTAGATCTTTCTGAATAAATACAGTGTTTTCAATCAATTTAAAACACTTCGAGAGGAAATCTTAAAAATATTTTCTGATATAAATCCACGAATGAATTGATGCGCTAACTATAATCCTTCGTTATGATGACAAGGAGTAATTGATTATATTGATATTTTTTTAAAATATAAAACGATTTTTAGTAATCATGGTCTACAAATAGAATTATTATTTATATATTTATATTATATATTTATATATACTTATTTATTACAAACTTAAAATTAAACAGTAAACGATTACCATGTCTCGAACATTCCCATTGGAGGAAACGTCAAAATTAAGTCGAAGTATAAATAAAAACTCTTATTAAGGAAAACTAATACTCCAAACAATTTAAATAAAGTAGGTACTTCGTAAACTTGTATGTAAATTTAATTATAATTAATGAAAATGTTTTATCTGAGCAGTGGGGGGGGGGCAGCGACGGATTATCCTAATTCGACCAATCAAATTTCAGCTTCCTTGTTCAACCGTTGTCTTGATGGAAATTTCCTCAGTTGGTGCTTAGAACCCGTCTGGTGCGGAAGTAATGTCAATTGTTTTAAAATTTCCGTTACAATTTAAATGTTGTGGCTTCTGTTGGATTTGGAAACTGGTAAACGTGAGTGACATTTCAAAGCTTTTCGTTTTCTTTTTGCAATAATAACTATTCCTTAAACGAATTTTCCTGTAAAAAAGAAAGACCAACGTTTGAAGACCTGAAGATGTTCGTGGTCGTCACCAAGGATTTCCTTTTAATGGTAAGTTGAACGAATAAACCTTATTCAAATATTGATTGAAAACTTGCTTTAAAGATATAATTGCGTTTGTGAGCTAAAAGTTCCGGTATTTTAGAAGTTGCAGTCGCGGAATTTCGCGTGTAGGTTACGTATTTGTATAATATATTAAGTTAGGGCATCGCTTAAATCCTAACTTACATACATAATGCCCTCGCATAAAATTTAGCCTCCTCGATTTTTCGATTAAAATTCGATTTAGTAATCATATTTGAATTTAATTTGATAACTACGTTCTGTCTAAAGTTCTTGAGTGGCTGATGTAAGCAAATTCAGGAAAATTCTGTTGAAACTTAAATGATCAATGCAAATACCCCCCCCGAATGCTTAATTTAAGGAAAATGCGATTGAGGAAAATTTTGACGCATGTGGGACTCGAAAACTGGAATCTCCTTCGCACTCGCTGTTTGCACTATCCGTCCGGCATAATTATCGGAAATCAGTATTTGAAATTTGCTGTTAGCGCTCCATGCTGATTCAAAGTACACATTTTCATGCTCAAATTTTTGATTTCTTATATTTCAATTCTTGCAATGCCATCGTTGGCATTTAACGGAGTTCTTATCTCCATGCGATCTATATTTGGTTTAGTTTTCTGTTAAATAAAGATTTTTTCTATTCCTTGAGCTTCTGATTAAAATTTATGCTTCTTTAAAATTGTATTGATAAATACGTTCCGTGTTTCAATCCCAAAATGGATCACCGCTATCTTATTTTAGGAAATCGAAATTGAGATTTTTTACGATATTCCTCACTTTCCCTGAAAATTTGTTACTTTAATTATCCGATTGTTAGCATTCCACCTGTCCTTTGTCTTATATCTAACACCGTAGACGTCGCTGAAATAGTGGTTTCATATAACAGACATTCTAATTTTAAACTTATCCGTTATAAATTATACCTACTCATGGGCGTTGAGTACAGTACTTGTCTGGATGAAATTAATTGATGTTTTACTAATTTGGTATTTCTATTTTCCAGGTTTTAAAAGCTGAACTTTCAATTCTCTCATCGATGGGCATCTGCTGTACTTCGTTTGGAAAAGGAAATTCCACGGAATAACCTTCGCGGAAGAAACGTGAGGAACGAAATTTGATCTATTTTGTAAGCGCTCTTAATACTGTAACCTTACATAATAATTTATTGAGAGTTTTTCGTCATGTAATGGCCCTTGTAAATATTTTTAAATCCGCCGTTCAATTGAAAGAATGCTTGGTTAAAATGGTTTGGAACCTTTCAAAAGCACAGTGTAATTTATTGATTTTATGTGTTTTGCTAGATAATCGGTAGTAGTTGCATCGGTATATGGTTCCTTCTTTTCCCCTTCGTCTCGACTGCCCAGCAGCTGACACTAACTTACAGTGTATGTGTAACTCGTAATCGTTAAAATTTAATCAGATAAAACTATTAATAGGCTTTCTTATTAATTATCTCAAGCCCTGTTGAAACTTGTTGCTGGCATTTACCTCCCCTTTTAGAATAAGGCTGTTTTAAATAAGCATAGGTATTATATCACTTTCCGTAAATAAATAGTCTATCGCAGGTTTACTGTGAACTTAAACTCGTTTTAAAGTATATTATTCAGACTCTATGCAAGCCTTTTTAGATAGAACTAGACCATGAGCCGTGATCAATTTAAGGTATTCACGAGCCATATAATTTGTTGATATTTGCAAATATCGTTCCAAAACTCTTATCCGCTTCGACTTATTTGTGGAAAAATAGCCGACGTTGGAGAAAGGAATCTAGCCGAAGTGAAACATATGGCAATAATTTTACGATTTTGTACGCAAAAGTGATTTTCATGGGCTGAGGCGGACTTCAGTCCTCAAGCCGCTCTTTCCAAAATTCGAACACCTCGTTATAGCTACGAATTATTCTAATTATTCGTTTTTTGTACCTCTAACGCAAGAATTTATGTAAAAATGTGAATCTCTAACCTTTACTTTGCGATTGCATGCTTTATCATATTATTCAGTCGACGATGTTCTCGTTTCACATACCTCTTCGCAACTCAAGTGCATACCGATGGTAAAGCATGCTCTTCGGTATTAATATATATATATATATATATATATATTCGCTGTCGAAGCAACGTTTGAAATGTAGTAGAATAATAGAAGAGCCTAGGTAATTTCTTCACCTTTTCAGAGCTTTTTATGGTCGTTGAGTCAATTCTCTGCAACTCGATCGTTTATTAAGGTTTCGCTTACGCTTTTCAAAGATTAATCCGGTATTCTGACCTCTCCGTTTACCTTTCTTCACTCTTTCGTCTTTTGCGGACAAGGAGGTGGAATGACAGATACCGCCGACATAAAAAAAATCTGATATCGCCAGCATATGACTTTCTCCATACATAAGATGTAAATATTTATCTACGACAGTATTTTCAAACTATTTTCAATCTAAACTTGGAAGAGAAGTGATTAATTTATATTATATTATCTTTTACGTCGCAAAAATTGTATACAATGTTTTTCGGGACATGTTCGATGAAAATTGATGAAATTGGTTTTTCGGCTACCGCGCCCTGAGCGCCCACAAAGTACATAATCAGCAACTTCCGGCTTATCAGTACTTCATGAATAACTCTTTCCTCGCTTCATTTCGGGAGCCATGATATTTTTCGATTGGGCCTGTTACTTTGTCTCATGAGTCATAATAGTCAAGAACTTTCGCTTTCCCGCCTCGTTCTAAATCTCTGTAAAGAGAAGTGAGAGTTACTTGCATATATACAAAAGGATGATTTTTCTTTCCCTTTCCGTTCATTTTTCGGGAAAATTTCTTTCAAAATTAGCGAGCGATATTTTGTGAACAGTTTCGTTTATCTCGATAATTTGTTCCAACGACCTCGGATTCTTTCGCTTTGGTTTTTATTGTTCAAGTGGTCTATTACCTACCTCTGACGAACCAAGGAATTTAAAGTACCTTTCATAATATCACGTAGACGAAAGTATAAACGCGCATTAGCGCATAAACGTAAAGAAATATCATCCTTATGTACTGAGTTAATATGTAGTTCAAGTTAACTTAACATTACTCGAATGGGAGCTGTAAAAATATGTCATATGAAATATGAAAATGAATATCTCCTGCCTCTAATAACATTGTGATGTATCGGTTTAGTTTGTGGGAAACGAAGTTCAAAAAGTTTCATCATTACCCAATCCAAATTCGTACCAGTTGAACATCAAATACCTTTGAGGTTAATTCACTTGGATGAGAACGTCAACCAGATCATTATCGTGCTAATTGAGCAATTCTTCTTATATACGAGTACTACATTGCTTTTGATTCAGTTGCGTCCCGAGATGTTCCATCAAAGGAAGCATTGATGAAGTACTACATTCAGGAATTCTATTGTGTAGTATAATAAAAAGGATGATACTATTGCATTATTTTCTCTTGTCAGAGTAAATATTACTGCTAGCTACGAATCATAACATTAGTGTGTACTCATCTCATTACCTTGGAGAGATATTCCACAGTTAAAAAGTAAATTTTAAAAGAGTTATTGTTTGTATAAAATAAATATTTCTCGGAAATTCGATCATTTTTTTACGTTTTTACTATAATTACATCAATGCTTTAGCTATCCTTATGAAATTATGTTCCCATTCAAATTCTCAGATGGATACTCACTTTGTCCCGTTTCATTTTCGCCAGACCTCACACCATATAAAACGTTATTCGTACATAATATTTAGTTTTTTTTACTCGAGTCTTTTCTCAAAAATTATTAGCATAATTAGATATATGGCTGAAGTTATTTAACTATGAGTCATAACGTAACCCGGGGGAGACGAGAAATCTACGCGGATTATTATCAAGGAGTTAAAAATTAATATAAATTTTACAATATCCATTTAATTTAAATTGTATTGCTTTGCTCTTGACTAAATCTTATTTCGGTGGTGATTATAATTTATGAAAACTATTATCTGAAATCAAATCAACTAGATATTTATTTAAATTCAAAATTTTAATTTTCCGTCCATCATTACTGTATCATCCATCCCTTAGGAGGAAGATTTCCATCTTCCTATGGTTATTTCATAAATCAATTCAAAATCGCCATACATGTAGTTCTTGAATAATGAATATACATTCACTTGTGTAGAATCAGAGAAATATTATTTTAGTTTTCGAGTCTTCATTTTCAGGAAGGCAGTTTGAAGGTATGTTTTAAAATTCAATGAAAGTCTAAGATTTGTCACGTTCCTCTTCTTGGTGCAAGCGGTCAAGAATATCGGATATAATTACTAGTAATATTACCTGATTATATTAGCCGATACTTTCAACGGTCGTGAAGAGGAAGATGCTGGATAAATGCTCCAATTTTATTTTACGAGCAGTAATCGTTTAATGCATTTTTCATGCGAGTTCGCTTTGGGAAATCTTAATCAGAAATAGATTTTTCAAAATAATTTATAAATAATAAAAACAGAGAGATAGAAAACGTCACGTAGGATTAATGAAATTAATTCGGGCTTAGTAACGGATGTCAATAGCTGATTTGAATCTTTGCTTGTTTTTTTTCGATTTGTTATCGTTCAAATGATTTCTTTCTGAATACCTTTCTATCAATATAAGATTAAAATTTAGCTTGCGTATCATTCTTTAATAATAGGTACATACTGAATCTCTCTAAAAATTTACATTTTTATTTTCACTCTAGAATCCTGAGCTACTATCAGTTATGAATTCTTAATATTTAAATTAACTTCTGTTTAAGATGTTTGCTATCACAGCGTTTTGTCTTCAACTGTACTACTGGAGTTGAATTTCGGATATGATCGTTCATAATATATTCCAATGACTTAAGTAAATACTTTCTACTATTCTTGAAACAGAACTTCTGAAAAAATTGAATTGATGATTAGTTATCATTTTAAGCATCTTGCTTATTCATTTACTAATAATATTTCATTTTGCTTTGACATTTTTATTGGATTCAAATAGAAATTTTAAATTAGCAGTAAATGAGCAGGTTGTAGTGTTTTTTGTAGATATTTTTCAGATTATATATCTCTCTTTGAACAATATTCTCTGTAACTACTAAATTAAATTGGGCTCCATTCTTTCTCTATTTCCAAATAAGTGAATTATTTCACTTTTGGATGATTTATTTCGGCTTCTGTGGAGTGATGTCCACAGGGCGTTCAACCAAGAATTATCAAGCGACATCTTGCGATTGCTCCATATAGTTTAATTATTTTTAAATGGTATTTTCAGAATATTAAATAAATAAGCAAGATATTTGTCTTTTAAAAGACTTCCATGAAACCAGGTACTTCAATGGAGGGGGGAGGCTCCCGGATAGTCATGATGACTGCGCGTTTTTCTTTGGTAAAAGTGGTCCCTGGTTCGATTCCGAGTGGGAACAAATGCGCGGAAAGACCTTCCGAAGCACTTTCAACAATATTACTAGTACTGCAACATAAAGAAGGGGTAATATTACTCGCGTGATCAGTTATATTATTTTACCGGTATTCCTCAACGGTCTGACACGTCAAAAACCATTACTCTATCATAGAAAAGTAAAAAGGAATGCAGCGATGCTGACGAGAGATAATTGATCCATGGATGGAAAATTGAAAACATTGAGTATAATTTGAATAAAATGTACAGTAAATTTTATACTCAAATACACTACTAAAGTAATAACTCTGTAAGTGCTACGTAAAGTATATAAGCAAATAGACCCTACACTCTAACAAATATTTGAGTGAAGAGTACTTAATTATGATCGTTATTTTTACTATTATATTAGTATATTGGATTAACATACGTTTTTTGTTTTCGAATTGTTATTTGATTAACTGTTTCCTTGTTTTTCCTTAGAATCACACTCGCAACTTTCCTATATATTGGATGAGCGGAGTAAGAACACAGGGATACGGAGGAGAGATATTCAGTCCAGGGATGGAACACTAAATACAATAAGTACAAAAGGAATAAAACATTTCTACTATTCGATTTTGAGTATAATCAGTAGTGCGTATATTTAGATTAACATAGTGTTTTTTGTTTACGAAATAATACTTCATTTACTATTTTTCAGTTATTTCTCGGAAATACGCTCACATCATTTCTCCATATTGGAAAAGCAGATGAGGAGCGCAAAGATACGGAGGAGAGAAATTCAAAATACGGCTGGAATTCAAAATACAATGAGTATAATTTGAATCTAATGTTAATACTACTCACATCCAAGTATGATAGTTAGCGCGTTCTTTTAATTAACATAGAGTTTCTGTTTATGAAATAATGTTTTAATAAAGTTTTCTTATTTGTTCTTTTGAAATACGCACGGAACTTTTCTACTTCATGGAAGGGAACGTAAAATGAAATCAATATCAAAAAATCAATTTAGAAACGTGTTATTTATTTGCATAATGGCCTTCCCTTCTATCACAATGAAAGCCGACACTTTTCCGTAAGATATTCATAAGCATCTAGTCATTGTAAAAGCTTTATTTTATATTTCGAAACTATATTACCAAGTATGCAAGGCCAATGGAAATTGAAGGTGCATAAAAAGATGAGAATGTTTTATATTTTATTTTATAAACAGATATTATTTTATATATTATATTGTTGCAATTTCGTCGATAATTTCGTGCCGACGTGACGTCGTGACCGGAGTGACCAGAGTGAATCTGACTTATGGTGACTTAGGGTGGCGAAGGGTGGCGCCTTCGACTCCTGTTCGCTTTTTATGCCAAATGGTGGAAGAATACAAAATCTTTGCCAAGAGTCAAAAGTTCGAACAGAGATTATTCCGCGGTTACGTGTGAAAGGCGTGCCAGCCAGCCTGTCCCGTTCACGGTGTGACCGTGAACTCAAGGGCGAGTCTAGATTGGTGCTGGTGTTAGGAGTTGGGGCTGCTCGAACACACTTTTGCTAAGAGACTTCTTGAAGAAGGTTGTTGTGAGGAGAGAATGTTTCGACGTCTTGTGAATTCGGAGTCTTCCCGAATCGACGTTCGTATTGGGTGATTTTGTACTAATTGTAAATGAGCAGTTCAATTTAAAGTGTTATTTTGTTGTATGATATTGTTTGACCTCTTAATATTATTACTTATTATATTTATGGTTGAAACTCATTCTCTGATTGATTTCTCGATGTTCGATATCCCGAGCTGATTGCTGTTCAGAGTAGATATTGAGTTACCGAATATTTTTCAGTTCTTTCCGAGTACAGAAAAATAAGGTGGCACAAATTGGTAGCAGAGCGTGGTTTGATTCACAACTCTGTTCTTGCAAAATTGCTTTTATCGACATCTTATGGACTCTGTTTGTGAGTATTCCCTGTTGATGCTTTGACATGTTGTTATTTCGTATCTTCAATGCTGACGTTCTTGATTTTTTCTAATTGCGCTCCAATTGTAAGTATTGTTTCGTGTTAATGCCACCTCCTAATCCTTACGCCAAAGGTTATTTAAGTTCCTCTAAAGATCGTCGTAATCGAGGTAGTTCTCGAGAGATTGCCAATATGGAAACTGCAACGCAAGCGTCCTCGGAAGATTATTCCGCTAATTCCATTAAGTTGGATTCTGTCAAGTTATTACTTTCGGATATTCTTCCCTTGGCAAACGTCGAATCCGAAAACTTGTTTAATTTTTTGAGTTCGGTCATTCATGTCTCTGATTTATCGCTAATTCCATTTGATTCGCTTATGATATATCTGACGTCGAAATTACCTGTTAATTTTCGGATGTTTTGGTTTGCCGCTATTCAGAGGAAATTATCTTTTCAAATGCTGGTCTCGGAAATTTGGCAAGAGTTTGTAAGTTCTCGCGAATACGAGCGTTTGATTGCAGCTAAAGTCAAACGTTATCAAATGCCATCCGAGCCTCCCTTGGAGTTTTTAAATGTTGTAACTGTTTCGGCAAAGGTTTTGGGGTTGTCTTTATCTGATATTGAGCTCGTTTCTATTGTTCTCGATGGAGTAAATCCTCTCACACGAAGTACGTTCGTTTTCCGAAGTAAGCCTACTAATATTTTAGAATTGAAGCAATTATTGTCGTACGCCTCGAAGCAGCTGATGGATTTCGCTAATTATTCGGCTACTTTCAACCCCAATTCGCCACGTGCAATCACTTGTACTTTTTGCAATCGTCAAGGTCATACTTTTGGCAATTGTCGTCAGCGAAGACGAAATTCGAATTCGAATCGGCCGGCTATTACTATGTTCCATGCTACAGATTCTTTGTCTCCTGCTTTGCCAATTGTTAAGGTGACAATTGGTAATCATTCTCTTGAAGCCTTGATCGATTCTGGTTCTACTTATTCGCTGATTGATGTTAATTCTTGTAACAATTTACAGTTACGTTCGGTTAAAACTCTTCAGTCCCCAATTCAAATTCGAGGCCTTGGAGGAGCCACATTTACGTTAACTCAGCAAATTAAGGTGAAGGTCAAGGTCAGCTCATTCTCTTGGAGCCATTATTTCTACCTTGTTGACTTGCCATTTCCAGTACTAATTGGTAGGGATTTTATGTTAAAAACTAGAATGATCTTAGGCCATAACTATTTCACTTTTCAGTCTGATCCCACTCAAATAATCCCCTTCATTGATAGGCAGCTTGAGAACAGTTCACGAGATACTGCTCACCCGGTGCTAAGCTCAAGCTCTTCCGTTAAAAGGGATTCCCCTGCATTATCTACCAATCTGGGATCGAACAAACTGGTGAACTCATGCTCCCCTTCTGATAATTCTGATATTCCACAGGACGTGGTGCAACTTATTAATGAATTTCCAGACGTCATTACTACCAAACTTGGGTCTACTGGTGTAATGGCTTATGAAATCCAGCTTACAGATACCACTCCTGTGAGGTCGCATCCATTTTCTCTGCCTCCAGCCAAAGCCAAGATCCTACAAGATTCTGTATCATCTCTGATTCAGCAAGGTGTGGTTGAGGCCTCCACATCTCAATGGGCTTCACCGGCATTTCTTATTCCCAAGAGGGATAAAGGTTGGAGATTGGTGGTGGATTACCGAAAATTAAATGGAAAAGTACAGGTAGACCCCTATCCAACTCCTTCGGTAGAACATGCATTTCAATACCTGTCTGAGGCTAAAATATTTTCTATTCTTGATCTAAATTCTGCCTTTAATCAGATACCTTTGAGTGAGTCTTCTAAGAAATATACTGCTTTTGTAACGCCTTTCGGTCTCTTTCAATACACCAGATTGCCTTTTGGATTTGTCAATTCTCCACAAGTTTTCACTCGTTTAATGGATCTTGTTCTTGGTGATTTGAAATATAATTGTGTTTATCCTTATATTGATGATCTTTGTATATTTTCAAAGGATATCAGCTCTCATTTAGTCCATCTGAGAGCTGTACTCCAAAAACTGCGAGACGCTGGGCTAACTCTTCATCCAGGAAAAATGAAGCTGTGTCAAAATTCTATTTCATTTCTTGGGCATGTTCTTCGAGGGGGATGTCTCCATATTGACCCGGAAAGAGTTAGACCCATTCAGAATGTTCCTGTTCCGCTAAATCTTCAGCAAGTGTCCAGATTTCTAGGTATGGCAGGTTTTTATTCTAAATTTATTCCTGGCTATGCGGAGATTGCCCACCCTCTAAATCAACTCAAGAAAAAAGATGCAAGGTTTGTGTGGTCTACTGTTCACAACGACGCCTTCAATAAATTAAAAAATGCTTTAGCCAACCCTCCTGTATTATCAATGCCTTGTTTCACTCGTGATTTCCATTTATTTGTCGATGCCAGTAATGTGGCTCTTGGTGCAGTTCTAAATCACCATATTGATGGGAAATACTGTCCTGTGGCATATGCTAGTAGAACTTTAAATCCACATGAACAGAAGCTAACTGCATATGAATTGGAATGCATGGCATGTATCTGGGGTATTGAAAAATTTAAAGATTATTTACAATTTAGACCTTTCCATTTGTATACAGACAATGGGGCTTTAACCTGGCTGTTTAATCATCCAAAGCAATTGGGAAAAATTGCTAGGATGGTTTTAAAATTATCTTCTTATAAGTTTACAATACATCATATTAAGGCTAATTTAAATAAACCAGCAGATTGTCTCTCCAGAATTCAGGTACAAGAGTCTGCTACTTCTTGTTTTTTACATAAGCTACCTATGTCTTTTGTTGATATTAGAACCCACCAAAATAATGATCCTTACTGTGTACCACTTATTAATAAATTAACTAATGATGGACTTAAGTTAGTTAAAGAAAATGGGATTTCTTTTGCTCTAAAGAATAATCTATTGTGTTCTAAAGTTAGTAAGGCTAAAAACTTTAGAGTTGTTGTTCCTGTTGTCATTAGACCAATGTTATTCCAATATTTCCATTCTTTACCTAGTTCGGGGCATTTAGGCATATTTAAGACTGTCCAAAAAATATCCCAGAGTTATTGGTGGCCAAACTTTAAGACTGAGATCACTGAAATGGTTAAAAGATGTTCGGTATGTCAGATAACAAAGCCCAGAAATGTTCTTTCTTCTGGTGTATTATCTTCTCAGCCTATTAGCAACCCTTGGGAGAGAATTTTCATTGACTTCGTGGGTCCCCTTCCTCGATCCAAATCAGGAAATTGTTATATTTTTACAGTAATTGATGGTTTTTCTAAATTTGTTTTCCTTGAATCTGTGAGAGATGCTTCATCCAAAAGTGCAATACATGTGTTATTTCATAATTTGTTCCCAAAATTTGGCTATCCCAAATATATTGTGTCTGATAATGCTACTGCTTTTACCTCGTCTGCCTTTAAAGATGCTTGCTTCAAGGTTGGGATTAAAATAGTACATACAGCCCCTTACTATCCCTGTCCTAATCTGGTTGAAAGAGTTCATAGAAATCTGCGTTTTGCACTGTCTGCCTATTGTACGCCTTCTCATAAAATCTGGGATGAGTTCCTGGGAGATTTGACATTTGCATTTAATACATCAGTTCATGAAAGTACTTTATATTCCCCTGCTAAATTGTTTCTAGGTAGATTGATTCCACATCCCCTAGATAATGTGTGGGACCTACCTAATTGTGTTGTTGATACTTCTTGCTCTGACCGGGATCTCAGGCAGCACTGGACCAACGCAGTTCAAAATTTAAACAAGGCTCACAAAAGATATGCTGCCTCTTATAACAAATTACATTCAGTACCACAATTCAAAATAGGGGATTTAGTACTGACTCAAAATCATTCAGTAAGTTCAAAACTGAAGAAAAGAATGTCTAAATTGGAGCCTCTATGGTCAGGACCCTTTTCAATTCTAAGATTTGTTACTCCTGTTACTGTGGTGTTACAGGTTGGGCCTAACAAGGAGAAAATATCACATGTTTCGCAATTAAAAGCATATCATTAATGAAGAGTTGTTTGCCCAATGAGTTCATGCAAATTCACGGTCCTTAAACTTGTTTCTATTCTGTTGTGTCTCTTGGATGTTTTTTGTATTTAGTGTTTGACATAATACTGTTAATATTGATAGGTGGCGTAGCAGGATGGGATCTGCATCGCCCGGCAAGATTCTCTTGTCGCAACTACCACCTAACTTTATGTTAGAAATATTTTCTATACACCTTTCGACATTGTGTCAAAGCGAAGTTCTCCGGTACCCTAAATTCCACAATTGGGTATCCGGGCCATATGAGTTCTCTTCTTTGACCTATTTAGCTAACCTGTGTTCTTTTTTTGGGTTTTGCCCTTGAATAATATTGTAAAGGCAGAGAAGAGACTCTATTCCTGAAAACAGCCCCAGTTTTCAGTTTTACATGGGTTTTGGACCCCTTAGGGACAGATCTATCTGAATTAAGTAATTATTGTATTGTTTGAAGTATATTTATGGCAAATGAAGGCATCACACAGCACAATTATGCTAATTGTTTGACTATATTTCTAGCTAGCTGCTAATTTAATGGAGGACTTGGCATTCATTTAAATGATTTCTTATATTTGTTCTGCTCATTTGGCATTTATTGTAATTGAGTTATTATATTTGTTCTGCTCCTTTGTTAATATTCAAGGACACCATTTGTTATTTTATCTATTGCTCCACATAATTAAACTAATGATAATTCGTAAATAACAAATACTTCTCTGTGTTTTCCAAAGAATCTGGCACCCAATTTTGTAAAATGGAAGTTTTTTGTTAATAAACAGAAAAGTCTTTCTGTTGCTCTCTTGTCTTCTTGACTGAAAGTTATTCCAACCCTTTGGAACTCATCTCAGTCCACAATGTTTTCATTTAGTGTAATTTTGGCCCTAATTTCTGGCAAAAAGTGTATTGCCAATAAATATGCCTTCCATTCTATATTTACTAAGGTTATTTTCTGTAATTGCACTACTGCAAAGGGTTTAATCCTGCCAATTATATAATTAATTGATAGTTAAGTTAATAATTATGATATCACATTTATATTTGTTACAATTAATTTCTAAATTGTTGATGCCTAAACAATGTGCTTGGAATATAATGAATCTATAGAGACTGCCACTGGTGTGATATTGTGATCAAGCGACATTGTTATTTCTTTCTGGGCATCATAAAAGAGACAATGCTATTGTGTGCCTAGTTGATGTCCAGTTAACTCAGTTACTTCTTTCTGGCCATCATAATTAAGACAGTGCCATTGTGTTCCCTATTGATAGCCAGTGAACTTATCCCAATTGGCTCAATTAAAGAACTATGAACCCTTCGTTTGTTTGAAAAAAGAAGATGGACATATTTTTTCCAAAAAGCAAGGGGGGATGTGGCAATTTCGTCGATAATTTCGTGCCGACGTGACGTCGTGACCGGAGTGACCAGAGTGAATCTGACTTATGGTGACTTAGGGTGGCGAAGGGTGGCGCCTTCGACTCCTGTTCGCTTTTTATGCCAAATGGTGGAAGAATACAAAATCTTTGCCAAGAGTCAAAAGTTCGAACAGAGATTATTCCGCGGTTACGTGTGAAAGGCGTGCCAGCCAGCCTGTCCCGTTCACGGTGTGACCGTGAACTCAAGGGCGAGTCTAGATTGGTGCTGGTGTTAGGAGTTGGGGCTGCTCGAACACACTTTTGCTAAGAGACTTCTTGAAGAAGGTTGTTGTGAGGAGAGAATGTTTCGACGTCTTGTGAATTCGGAGTCTTCCCGAATCGACGTTCGTATTGGGTGATTTTGTACTAATTGTAAATGAGCAGTTCAATTTAAAGTGTAATTTTGTTGTATGATATTGTTTGACCTCTTAATATTATTACTTATTATATTTATGGTTGAAACTCATTCTCTGATTGATTTCTCGATGTTCGATATCCCGAGCTGATTGCTGTTCAGAGTAGATATTGAGTTACCGAATATTTTTCAGTTCTTTCCGAGTACAGAAAAATAAGGTGGCACAATATTATATACAGATATTATTTTTCTCGAAGTACGGCGTCGGGGACGGAGTTGTGTTGCTACGGCGTGGGACGGCATCGTTACCAATTTAAGATTGGGAAGAATAAAATATAAACTTCCTTGTGAAATAAAATCCTTGACTTTTGAAGTGAACTGAAGTGTCCCAGTGCAGTGCACATTCCATTCATATAATTACACTCTATGCTATTTAATGAACAATCAATTGAACCATTCAGTGAATCTTTATCTATGTATACTATTTGAAGCTTTTTCAACTTTTAATTTTCAATATGACTAATGATGATGCAAGGTAAAGATTATTTTTGAAGGTTTATGTCTTGTGTATCTATTAGGTGTTTATTCAATCTTTAGAGATTAAATTTGTTTATTGAACTATGCACACCTTTATAAGTAATACATTAGATGAAAAAAAGTTGAATTATTATAAATTTTTCCGAGCCAAAATATATATTCAATCATGTATTGCTAAATAATTGTAAGGCCAGAAATTTTATAGTTTCCTACTACTTGAAATGTATATAGAATACAAATGTGAAAATTTCCTACCACCCTGAAGCTTAATAACTATTGCAGAATGTATAGATTTATAAGGATATGTAAGGCAGGATGATTTATAATTTATATATAGTGTAGTTTTTCATTGTATTGCTGTTGCTTTTCCTCTGAATAAATCTCATGGGGAAGAGGGAGAGAAGGTAGAGGACGGAGGAGGTTCATTAAGAGAGGGATAGAAAGAAGATAGGGGTATGTGAGAGGAGGGAGGGAAGGGGGAGGGTTGGAAGAGAGAGGGTGGGAAGGGAGAGGGTGGGAACGGAAAGGGTGAGAATTGAGAATGTGGGTAGGGAGAGGGTGGGAACGGAGAGGGTGGGAACGGAGAGGGGTGGAAGGGAGAGGATGGGAAGGGAGAGGGTGGGAAGGGAGAGGGTAGGTAGCTAGAGGGTGGGTAGGGAGAGGGTGAGAAGGGAGAGGGTGGGTAGGGAGAGGGTGGGGAGGGAGAGGGTGGGAAGGGAGAGGGTAGGTAGGGCGAGGGTGGGAAGGGAGAGGGTGGGAAGGGAGAGGGTGGGAAGGGAGAGGGTGGGTAGGGAGAGGGTGGGAAGGGAGAGGGTGGGAAGGGAGAGGATGGGAAGGGAGAGGGTGGGAAGGGAGAGGGTACGTAGCTAGAGGGTGGGTAGGGAGAGGGTGAGAAGGGAGAGGGTGGGTAGGGAGAGGGTGGGGAGGGAGAGGGTGGGAAGGGAGAGGGTAGGTAGGGCGAGGGTGGGAAGGGAGAGGGTGGGAAGGGAGAGGGTGGGAAGGGAGAGGGTGGGAAGGGAGAGGGTAGGTAGGTAGAGGGTGGGTAGGGAGAGGGTGAGAAGGGAGAGGGTGGGTAGGGAGAGGGTGGGAAGGGAGAGGATGGGAAGGGAGAGGGTGGGAAGGGAGAGGGTAGGCAGGTAGAGGGTGGGTAGGGAGAGGTTGAGAAGGGAGAGGGTGGGTAGGGAGAGGGTGGGAAGGGAGAGGGTGGGAATGGAGAGGGTAGTAGGTAGATGGTGGGAATGGAGAGGGTGGGTTGGGGGAGGGTAGGAAGGGAGTGGGTGGGAAGGGAGAGGGTAGTAGGTAGATGGTGGGAATGGAGAGGGTGGGTTGGGGGAGGGTAGGAAGGGAGTGGGTGGGAAGGGAGAGGGTGGTAAGGGAGAGGGTGGGAATGGAGAGGGTGGGTAGGGAGAGTGTGGGTAGGTAGAGGGTGGGAAGGGAGAGGATGGGAATGGAGAGGGATGATCAAGACATAAAGGGCAAAATTTCCCTACATTTTTTATAAATGTTTTAAAAGTTTTACCCTTCTTTTGTTGCAATATAAGTTGTATAACACCTTTAGAATATAAAATGTACTCAATCAGCTTTTCTTAATTAACCGAATTATTCTTTATTCCGACTGGAAAATCACATTCGCTGATAGTATTAAATTTGTTTTGATTCTCCTTCATCTAATTTAATATTGAAGAATGATAACGCTTGATAAATATTCTTAGTTATTCCACATCTTTTTTCATTATTCTTCTTAACATAAGATGATGAATGAAACTTACATAGAATGACATAGCGATAAATTTTTCAAAAAAGGTCCCGAGCTCACAGTAGATTTTTCAACGAAAAATGTTTAAAGCGCACAGACATCGAACCCTAGATCAACTTGTTTAAATCGGACAGATAATTAGACATGAATCCCATTAAAAGATCTGGTTCTAGCAATCTGTTTTTCGAAACCTTCTAACAAGTCTTGAAATTCACTACAATGTATTTACTACGGAAGAATTTTCCACAAAGTTAGCTTCGAACCAAGTATAATTTTGGAGGACGTTTCTGCAGTATACAATGGAGAACCAGATCTACTAAAGAAATATTGATTTTCAATTTACTATCCTTAATGGAACTATCTCAAAAGTTTCTAAAACTCTCAAAAATATACTGTTATTTCGAAAAACGAGATTTTGGGTCAGTGATAGATCCAATCTAGGAAGGATCCATATCCCTTTTTTTCCAGGGGTCTCATGTTAGGGGTTTATTCGAAAAGAAAAATGCCGGGTCAATGACACTCTTGGTTTAGGCTCAGAGATGGTATCCTATGTAGGTATGAATATCTCCGTAGAAGTATCCATTTATGAATATACAGTCAAACCGTCAATCACTCAAGCTAAGGATCTATCTCTCTTTGCATACCGGTCTCTATCACACGAGTCATATGGTGAAAAATTACGTAAGATGCTAACCACTTATATGACGTATTTCTCGCAAATACACGGCATTTGGGAGTAATACCCAAATGCACCGCATCCAGCTAAGCCCATCTTCCTTCGCATTTGATAGAGTATTGTTTAATTTATCTTTATCGCCATCCACCGCACTCCTCTTGTACCTCTTACCTATATTAATTGAATACCTGTTCTATTTTACTTATTTTATGTATTCTATGTTACTTATCTTTGCTCTTGTTTGCGATTACTATTTTTGCAAGAAGAAAATTAAATTCTGGAAAACTGCAATTTTCATCTCACTCTTGAAGCTCCGTGAGATATTCTCCATCATTCTCGTCTTGAGGCAGAACAGTTGCTTCGTGGGGTTTCCTTTCGTCCCAATCCCTTGTTTTAAACAAATTGAATAAACCGGAGTGGCACTGCATTGTATTATTTTGTTTGCTGTTATGCATACTCTCGAAGAAATCTTGCTTTGTGACGGCCTCTCACGAGAGTTGCAATAGCACTACAGCTAAAACATTCGTTCATGTTCCCTAATTTTCTATCAAATAAACATTTGTTCATTGCAGAGTGAAAAGGCCAGATTAAAGTAACAAAGGAAGGTGCACTATTTGTTCAAAAAGGAGACCAATGTTAATAATATGATAATAAGACAACCACTAATCTGTGAAAATAAAGCAAAATAAACAATGACTCTTTTCGGTTTGAGGTTTAGAGTACTTATTTAAACATCTTAGCCAATTAAACTTTCCCTTTCATTTTCCAACGTTGAAAGATCTAGGTTGTTATATCCCTCTTATATAGTAGTTATCATTGGGTCTCCTGAAAAGCATCTTTAGCGACAATGGTCTGCATTGCCTTGCCTGAGTGGTATATGACGCCAATTTACGTATAATGGACAATAGAGGCCTTTATCAAGAATCCTGTTCACATGAGAGCAAAATGAGGAGAAGGATCGAAGAAAATTATATTAACATAGAGTGACGGTGAGACTGGATGCTTTATAGCAAATAATGTAGAGTCATTAAAAAAGTGAGGCCAAGGTATGTTCGCTCACTTGATTTTTTTCTTTTTCTTGAAGGGAAAGATAGAGAAAAAATTAAAAGGAAAGAAAAGAGACATACTGATATACTGTGTGAAGCTTGTAGGTGGTTTTCTTCTGTTTCTTGGATATTCTGAAGTGAAAAATTGTAACTGGATAACATTAATATATATTTTAGAATTGAATTGAACATAAAGAAAGGCTAAACCAATACGAAGAAAATAGAAGGATAAAAATAAAATTAACGCTGTGTAGAGAGGATACAAATATCTTGGCAGTACAGAACAGACAGGGAAAAAATACATATTCACTACAAGCAATCAAATCAAATAAAACATCTTCACAAATAATACTAATTCTAATTTGCAAAAATTGTAGCATAAAACGAGATAAAACACATAAAAATATTTCAAGAATAATAAAATGATTATGTGCATTAGGTTGAGAATGAATGTGATGATCAAAAAGTTTATGTGTAATTTATATGTAAGTGGTAAAGAAAGATGAAAGGAGATTTTTCAGCATTTGAAAAAAGAGCGTCGAAAAAAATTATCAACCCAATATATAAGTTCTTCCTTGGTTTGGACGTTCCCCAGATTTCCATCCCATTGAAAATTTACGGGGAATTTTAAAGCAAGAGTGGACGGCAGATAGGCAGTGCCTCCTGCGTCTCTGGAGCAGCACATCAGGGATCTGGAGTCCAGATCCCTGAGATCCAGAATCCAGATTCTGTATTAAAAAACCTGGTAGATTCCATGGAGAGGCAACTGCAGAGCACAATAAAGGTGGAAGGATATATCACTGAATATAAAATTATTCAAAAAATCCTCCTTATTTCATTCATTCCGATATTCATCAGGAATGACAGATCCCTTATTCTTATGTCTCCACATTCATATTCAGCGAGGATATAATAATACGAGTAAAATGTAGCTTGCATACTGCAAGCAGATCAGCAATACTAATTTCATATCGGCATCACATCGGGACGGTCCTCATAAGAAAAAAAAAGGATTTCATTTTTTCTTAAAATTCGCTGAAATTTCATCGTCTGGCATCGAACCCGGGTCTTAATGGTAAACCTACTATGAAACACAATAGAAGATCACCATCTCTAACTATGTGTGAAATTTCAACCAGAAATATTGGCTACAACTGCCTCAAAAGACGTTCTAATTTTCACGAATTTAATGGCTCCCTGGATTCGAACCAAGGACAATTTATGAAATCTAAAAAATGTTTCTGAAAGTTATTTATAATGTTTATCTATACGCTGAATTTGAAGTTTCTATATTATTGGCAAAGGTTTCAAAGTAATTCCTAAAAATCGGATCAACTTCTGATTGCAGAGACACCTGGTGTCGAACCCAGGACACATTGATAGCTGTGAATACACTGTTTGATTTGTATGGACTTGATCTTTCTATATGCAAAGTTTGAAGTCGATATCGTGCCGGGAAGTACCTAAAATCTATTTCCGTTATCTCCGTAAGAAATGCATTGAGGAATTTAAATGTCCCTCTGGGATCGAACCAAGGACCATCAGCGAATATGTAAAATTCGATTATGATATATTTTTATAGTATCTAACTTCATACCGAATTTCAAGTTTCTATGCCATCGAAAAAGGGTCCAAAAAAAATCATAAATATCGCCACAATGCATTTTAAACGGCCGATTTTTGCCCCGACCTAGCATCGAACCAAGGATGATAATCATAGATGTTTTTATGGTTTCCTTTAGATATGCACGGCATCTAGCGATCCCTATAATTTCAAATCTCTCCTTTTCCGGGAAGTGCCTCAAAAAAATTTTCGAAAATCCCCGCTATGTATTCTTATGGACAAAATCACGACTTAGGGGCCTTCTGGAATCGAACCCATGACACCGAGGTTCAAAGTCGGCTTTTTCCTGGAGGTTACACGTTATGGCCAATATGTCGTAAAAATTTCAAGGCATTGGCACTTGTGGAACATGGTTAGAATTTTGATCCCCTATATATAACTTATCTATTATATATAGACGCTTCTCCGGATATACCTATAAGTTATATATATATACGAGTAAAATTGCTTGCATACTGCAAGCAGATCGACAACACTAATTTCATATCGGCATTATATCGGGACGGTCCTCAAAAGAAAAAAAAAAGGATTTAATTTTTTCTTAAAATTCGCTGAAATTTCATCGTCTGGCATCGAACCCGGGTCTTACTGGTAAACCTACTATGAAACACAATAGAAGATCACCATCTCTAACTATGTGTGAAAATTCGAACAGAAATATTGGCTACAACTGCCTCAAAAGACGTTCCAATTTTCACGATTGTAAATGGCTCTCGGGACTCGAACCAAGGACGATCTTGGAAATCTAAAAAATGTTTCTGAAAGTCATTTATGATCTCTATCTATATGCAGAATTTCAAGTTTCTATATTATTGGAAAGTGTTTCAAAATAATTCCTAAAAGTCGGATCAACTTCTGATTGCAGAGACACCTGGTGTCGAACCCAGGACATATTGTAAGCTGTATATACACAGTTTGATTTATAAAGACTTGCTCTTTTATCGTGCAAAGTTTGAAGTCGATAGAATGCCCGGAAGTACCTAAATTTTGTTTCCGTTATCTCCGTAAGAAATGCATTGAGAAGTGCAAATGGCCCTCTGGGATCGAACCAAGGACCATCAGCGAGTTCTAAAATTTTATTATAAAACATATTTATGATATGTATCCACGTGCCAAGTTTCAAGTTTCCAAGTCATCTGTAAGTAATTAAAAAAAATCTTAAAGATCGCTATTTAAATTAAACGGGAGAATATTTGCCCTAGCCTAGCATCGAACAAAGGATAATCTTTGTAGATGTCTTTGTGGTTTCCTTTAGATATACACGGCATCTAGCGATCCCTCGAATTTCAACTCTCTCCTTTTCCGGGAAGTGCCTCAAAAAAATTTTCGAAAATCCCCGCCATGTAATCTTATGGGGAAAATCGCGACTTTGGGGCCTTCTGGAATCGAACCCATGACACCGAGGTTCAAAGTCGGCTTTTTCCTGGAGGTAACACGTCATGGCCATAACGTCGTAAAAATTTCAAGTCGGTGGCACTTGTGGAACATGGTTAGAATTTTGATCCCCTATATCTATTATATATAGACGTTTCTCCGGATTTACCTATATATATATTCATATATATACACATTCATAGGGGATCAAAATTCTAGCCATGTTCCAGAAGTGCCACTGACATGAAATTTTTACGACATATTGGCCATAACGTGTAACCTCCAGGAAAAAGCCGACATTGAACCTCGGTGTCATGGGTTCGATTCCAGAAGGCCCCAAAGTCGCGATTTTCCCCATAAGATTACATGGCGGGGATTTTCGAAAATTTTTTTGAGGCACTTCCCGGAAAAGGAGAGAGTTGAAATTCGAGGGATCACGATGCCGTGGATATTTAACGAAAATCAAAAAGACATCTTCGAATATTGTCCATGGTTCGATGCTAGGTTGGGGCAAACATCGGCCGTTTAAAATACATTGCGGCGATTTTTAAGATTTTATTTGGACCATTTGCCGATGGCATGTAGACTTGAAATTCGGCACGTAGATAAATATCATTAATATATTTCATAATCAAATTTTTTATGTTCGCTGATGGTCCTTGGTTCGATCCCAGAGGGCCATTTGCACTTCTCAATTCATTTCTTACGGAGATAACGGAAACAAAATTTAGGTACTTCCCGACATGCTATCGACTTCAAATTTTGCATGACACAAGAGCAAATTTATATAAATCAAACTGTGCATTCACAGCTTACAATATGTCCTGGGTTCGACACCAGGTGTCTCTGCAATCAGAAGTTGATCCGATTTTTAGGAATTATTTTGAAACCTTTCCCAATAATATAGAAACTTGAAATTCGGCATATAGATAAAGATCATAAATAACTTTCAGAAACATCTTTTAGATTTCCAAGATCGTCCTTGGTTCGATTCCCGAGAGCCATTTACATTCGTGAAAATTAGAACGTCTTTGGGGCAGTTGTAGACATTATTTCTGCTTGAATTTTCACACATAGTTACAGATGGTGATCTTCTATTGTGTTTCATAGTAAGTTTACCAGTAAGACCCGGGTTCGATGCCAGACGATGAAATTTCTGCGAATTTAAAATAAAATCCGAAAAAATTAAATCCTTTTTTTTTCTTTTGAGGACCGTTCCGATATGATGCCGACATGAAATTAGTATTGCCGATCTGCTTGCAGTATGCAAGCTACATTTTACTCGTATCATATATATATATTCATATATTCATATATATATATATAGAGAGGATACAAAGTCACAGGCTAAACCACTAGCGTCAATGGCTTGAAATTTTTACGACAAATTGGCCATAACGTATAACCTCCAGAAAAATTGCGATTTTGAACCTCAGTGTCATGGGTTCGATTCCAGAGGGCCCCAAAGTCCCGATTTTTCCCGTTTAAATGCATTGCTTTGATTTTCGGGAATTTTTAAAAAATACTTTCCGGATAGGTAGAGAATCGAAACTCAAGGAACCTATATATATGGTCATGATCTATCGATAACATAAATGAGTTTTACGGAAAATATCCTGGGTTCGATGCTAGGTCGGGGCAAAAATCGGCCGTTTAAAATGCATTGTGGCGATTTTTAAGATTTTTTTTGACCCTTTCCCGATGGCATGGAAACTTGAAATTTTGCATGGGGTTAGAAATCATAAATATATTTCATAATAAAATTTTTTGTACTCGCTGATGGTCCTTGGTTCGATCCCAGAGGGCCATTTGCACTCCACAATGCATTTCTTATGGGGATAACGGAAACAAATTTTAGGTACTTCACGGCATGCTATCGACTTAAAACTTAGCATGATAGAAGAACCAGTCTTAACAAATCAAACTATGCATTCATAGCTATCAATGTGTCCTGGGTTCGACACCAGGTGTCTCTGCAATCAGAAGTTGATCCGATTTTTAGGAATTATTTTGAAACCTTTCCTAATAATATAGAAACTTGAAATTTCGCATATAGATTGAGATCAATAATAACTTTCAGAAACATTTTTTAAATTTTAGAGGTCGTCCTTGGTTCGAGTCCCGAGAGCCATTTACATTCGTGAACATTAGAGCGTCTTTTGAGGCAGTTGTAGCCAATATTTCTGCTTGAATTTTCACACATAATTAGAGATGATGATCTTCTATTGTGTTTCATAGTAGGTTTACCAGTAAGACCCGATTTGATGCCAGACGATGAAATTTCAGCGAATTTTAAGAAAAAATTAAATCATTTTTTTTTCTTATGAGGACCGTCCTGATGTGATGCCGATATGAAATTAGTATTGCCAATCTGCTTGCAGTATGCAAGCTACATTTTACTCGTATCTATTATATATAGATGCTTCTCCGGATTCATTCATATATATACCTATATAGATAGATAGGATACAAATTCACAGCCTAAACTACAAGCGTCATTGATCTGAAATTTTTATGACATATTGGCCATAACGTGAAACCCCCAGGAAAAAAGCGACTTTGATCCTCAGTGTCATAGGTTCGATTCCAGAGGGCCCCAAAGTCCCGATTTTTCCCGTTTGAATGCATTGCCGTGATTTTCGGGAATTTTTAAAAAATACTTTCCGGATAGGTAGAGATTTAAAACTCAAGGTGCCTATATTTATGGTCTTGGACTTTCGAAAACATCAACGACTTTCACAAAAAGTATCCTGGGTTCGATGCTAGGACGATGCAAATATCTGCCCTTTAAAATACATGGGAGCCGTTTTTCATTATTTTTTTAAAAGCACTTATCGAAATGATAGGATGTTCGTGCTGGCTGGAAGATGTATGGTACGAATAAGTTTTAGAAAAAAATTTTCATAAGACCGTACTATTCCTGGGTTCGAAGCCAGAGCACAATAACGTTTCTCTCATAAGGAATATAAAGGAAAAGTAGGACGTCATTTGAGGCATTTGTAACCAATATTTCTGCTTGAATTTGCATACGCGGTTAGAGATGGTGTTTTTCTGTTGTGCTGCATAGAAAGTATTGCCTGAAAGACCCGGGTTCGATGCCGGGCGGTAAAAATATCCCCCATATATAATACTATGGGGTATCTTTTCATAATTTTTTTATGCATTTATCGATATGTAAGGGAGCTCTTGCTTAGATGGAAGATGTATATTAACACTTTGTTTAAGAAAAAAAATAGATAAGACCATGCAGTTCCTGGGTTCGATGGCAGAGCACATTATAATTTCTCACATAAGGAGTGTATGTGAAAAGTAGGACGTCGTTTGAGGTAGTTGCACCTAATAGTTTTGTTTGAATTTTCACACATAGTTTGATATGGTTATCTTCTGTTTTGCTGCATAGTAAGTACGCCAGGAAGACCGGGGTTCGCTGCCAGGCGATTAAATTGCAGCGAATTCTACGAATATTTTGAATCCTTTTTTTTTTCTTTTGATGTCCGTCCCGATATGATGCCGCTATGAAATTAGTGTTGTCGATCTGCTTGCAGTATGCAAGCTACATTTTACTCGTATATATATAGGTATATCCGGAGAAGCGTCTATATGTAATAGATATAGGGGATCAAAAGTCTAACCATGTTCCACAAGTGCCAACGACTTGAAATTTTTACGACGTATTGGCCATAACGTGTAACCTCCAGAAAAAATCCGACTTTGAACCTCGGTGTCATAGGTTCGATTCCAGAATGCCCCAAAGTCGTGATTTTGTCCATAAGGATACATGGTGGGGATTTTTGAAAATTTTTTTGAGGCACTCCCCGGAAAAGGAGAGATTTGAAATTCGAGGGACCGCTAGATGCCGTGCATATCTAAAGAAAACTATAAAGACGTCTACGAATATTATCCTTGGTTCGAAGCTAGGTCGGGGCAAAAATCGGCCGTTTAAAATGCATTGTGGCGATTTTTAGGATTTTTTTTGGACCCTTTTCCGATGGCATAGAAACTTAAAATTCCGTATAAGGTTAGATACCATAAAAGTATTTCATAATCAAATTTTACATATTCGCTGATGGTCCTTGGTTCGATCCCAGAGGGACATTTAAATTCCTCAATGCATTTCTTACGGAGATAACGGAAACAAATTTAAGGTATTTGCCGGCACGATATCGACTTCAAACTTTGCATATAAAAAGACCAATTCCATACAAATCAAACAGTGCATTCATAGCTATCAATGTGTCCTGGGTTCGACACCAGGTGTCTCTGCAATCAGAAGTTGATCCGATTTTTAGGAATTATTTTGAAACCTTTCCCAATAATATAGAAACTTGAAATTCGGCATATAGATAGAGATCATAAATAAAATTCTGAAACATATTTTAGATTTCCAAGATCGTCCTTGGTTCGAATCCAGAGAGCCATTTAAATTCGTGAAAATTAGAACGTCTTTTGAGGCAGTTGTAGCCCATATTTCTGCTTGAATTTTCACACGTAGTTAGAGATGGTGATCTTCTATTGTGCTGCTTAGTGAGTATCACCAGAAAGACCCGGGTTCGATGCAAACGATGGAATTTCAGGGAATTTTAAGAAAAATTTCAATCCATTTTTTCCTTTTGATGGCCGTCCCGATATGATGCCGACATGAAAATAGTGTTGTCGATCTGCTTGCAGTATGCAAGCAACATTTTACTCGTATCTATCTATTATATATAGATGCTTCTCCGGATTCATTCATATATCATATATTCATATATATATATATATATATAGAGAGGATACAAAGTCACAGGCTAAACCACTAGCGTCAATGGCTTGAAATTTTTACGACATATTGGCCATAACGTATAACCTCCAGAAAAATTGCGATTTTGAACCTCGATGTCATGGGTTCGATTCCAGAGGTCCTCAAAGTCCCAATTTTTCCCGTTTAAATGCATTGCTTTGATTTTCGGGAATTTAAAAAAAATACTTTCCGGATAGGTAGAGAATCGAAACTCAAGGAGCCTATATATATGGTCATGATCTATCGAAAACATAAATGAGTTTTACGGAAAATATCCTGGGTTCGATGCTAGGTCGGGGCAAAAATCGGCCGTTTAAATTGCATTGTGGCGATTTTTAAGATTTTTTTTGGACCCTTTCCCGATGGCATGGAAACTCGAAATTCGGCATGGAGTTGGAGATCAATAATAAATTTCAGGATCGAATTTTATATATTCGCTGATGGTCCTTGGTTCGATCCCAGAGGGCCATTTAAATTCCTCAATGCATTTCTTACGGAGATAACGGAAACAAATTATAGGAACTTCCCGGCACGATAAAGACTTCAAACTTTGGACTAAGAAAAATTATGTGTATACAAATCAAACTGTGCATTCCTAGCTGTCAATGTGTCCTGGGTTCGACACCAGGCGTCTCTAATATCAGTAACTGATCCGATTTTCAATAATTATTTTGAACCCTTTCCCAACAATATAGAAACTTGAAATTCGGCATGTAGATAGAGATCATAAATAACTTTCAGAAAAATTTTTTAGATTTCCAAGATCGTCCTTGGTTCGAATCAAGAGAGCCATTTAAATTCGTGAAAATGAGAATGTCTTTTGAGGCAGTTGTAGCGCATATTTCTGCTTGAATTTTCACACATAGTTAGAGATGGCGATGTTCTATTGTGCTGCATAGTAAGTTCAACGGTAAAGACCCGGGTTCGATGCCAGACGATGGAATTTCAGCGAATTTTAAGAAAAATTTCAATCCATTTTTTTCTTTTGATGGCCGTCCCGATATGATGCCGACATGAAAATAGTGTTGTCGATCTGCTTGCAGTATGCAAGCAACATTTTACTCGTTATATATAGACGTTTCTCCGGATATACCTATATATATATATAGGGGATCAAAATTCTAACCATGTTCCACAAGTGCCACCGACTTGAAATTTTTACGACGTTATGGCCATAACGTGTAACCTCCAGGAAAAAGCCGACTTTGAACCTCAGTGTCATGGGTTCAATTCCAGAAGGCCCCAAAGTCGCGATTTTCCCCATAAGAATACATGGCGGGGATTTTCGAAAATTTTTTTAAGGCACTTCCCGGAAAAGTAGAGAGTTGAAATTCGAGGGATCGCTAGAAGCCGTACATATCCAACGAAAATCAAAAAGACATCTTCGAATATTGTCCATGGTTCGATGCTAGGTCGGTGCAAAAATCGGCCGTTTAAAATGCATTGCGGCGATTTTTAAGATTTTTTTTGATCCTTTCCCGATAACATGGATACTTGAAACTCGGCACGTAAATAGATATCATGAACATATATTTAATAATCAAATTTTAGATGTTCGCTCATGATCCTTGGTTCGATCCCAGAGGGCCATTTGCAATTCTCAATGCATTTCTTACGGAGATAACGGAAACAAAATTAAGGTACTTCCCGGCATGCTATCGACCTCAAACTTTGCATGATAGAAGAGCAAGTCTTTATAAATCAAACTGTGCATTCACAGCTTACAATATTTCTAGGGTTCGACACCAGGTGTCTCTGTAATCATAAATTTATACGATTTTTAGGAATTATTTTGAAAACTTTCCCAATAATATAGAAACTTGAAATTCGGCATATATATAGAGATCATAAATAACTTTCAGAAACATATTTTAGATTTCCAAGATCGTCCTTGGTTCGAATCCAGAGAGCCATTTACATTCGTGAAAATTAGAACGTCTTTTGAGGCAGTTGTAGCCAATATTTCTGCTTGAATTTTCACACATAGTTAGAGACGGTGATCTTCTATTGTGCTGCATAGTAATATACCAGTAAGATCCGGGTTCGATGCCAGACGATAAAATTGCAGCGAATTTTAAGAATATTTTGAATCATTTTTTTGTTCTTTTGAGAACCGTCCCGATATGATGCCGATATGAAATTAGTATTGCCGATCTGCTTGCAGTATGCAAGCTACTTTTTACTCGTATATATATATACGAGTAAATTGTTGCTTGCATACTGCAAGCAGATCGACAACACTATTTTCATGTCGGTATCATATCGGGACGGCCATCAAAAGAAAAAAGTGGATTTAAATTTTTCTTAAAATTCGCTGAAATTCCATCGTCTGGCATTGAACCCGGGTCTTACTGGTGAAGCTACTATGAAACACAATAGAACATCACCATCTCTAACTATGTGTGAAAATTCAAGCAGAAATATGGGCTACAACTGCCTCAAAAGACGTTCTAATTTTCACGAATTTAAATGGCTCTCTGGATTTGAACCAAGGACGATCTTGGAAATCTAAAACATGTTTCTGAATGTTATTTATGATCTCTATCTATATGCCGAATTTGAAGTTTCTATATTATTGGGAAAGGGTTCAAAATAGTTACTAAGAATTGAATCAATTACTGATTGTAAAGACGCCTGGTGTTGAACCCAGGACCTACTGGCAGCTGTGAAAACACATTATCACTTGGTTAGGTATATCCGGAGAAGCGTCTATATATAATAGATAATGGGGAAATTTGCCAGTCACAACGCTGAATTCGTAAATAACCGCAATAAACTACTTATAAAATTAGTATCTTTTAAGAATCAAGCAATTCAATAGAAATTTATTTAATAACTGAGCCAATGACTTCAATGAAATTAATATATCCAGAAAAAGATTTTTATAAAATTTCTCCGGAAAAGGTATCAATTAAATTGGGGTAGGAAATGAAAAAATGTTTTCGTTGGTGAGATATTTCTATAGTCTATTTAAGCATCGTAATATTTATTAGAAAAGAATTGGTAAGTTAAAAAGATAAAACCAAAATCAAGGTAAGACAAAAATATTATTCTGCTACATTTTAGATGAATATTCAACCTGAAAGCAGCTTGAGAAGCGAAAATATCAGCATTGACACTCACTTTTAATATGCTTGAAGGCTGAAGTCCCTCGCAATTGCCTCAACGTTGCTCGTCTAGCTAAAACAGAAAAAAATTTCTTTTCTGTAAAATTGCTCACTCGCAGACCAAAAGGATCAAATTTTCCAATTCTTTCCAATGGTGCGAGGCACTGTGTCTATTCGAATGCGGTCCCCGAAAAATTCCGAAGTCACCCCTTATTTCCCCTCACTCACCTTTATTTCCAAAACATTTACCCCCACCTCTGATTTCCTTCCTTCTTGCAAATCAGGTAATACCAACAGAAATTTTAAGTGCACTCTTTGGCCGCTAGAGCAGCAACAGAACATGCCCACACACTTATGCAAATGACTGTACGTATGTACTACGTTTCTTGGAGCATGCATCTGTCCAAGGACGTGGAATAAAATAAACATTTTAATCTTATAATAATAAATGGAAATAACCATTAATAATTCATCAGATAAAGTGTTAGGGAACGCTTGACATCCGTTAGATATTTTACTGTTTCCCCGTGCGAGACTCGACTATGGAAAAATAATGACTCCGCTTGAAGAAAACTATAAATAAAAGAGAAATAGATTAAACCTAGCCATAGTATTTCATGCGACCAAATTTTCTAATTTTTAAACTCATAATGATTAACTTTTAACTGATGTGGATGGTATAATTCTTGTTCATTTTAAAACACTATTTTACCATTAGATTCCATTAACCCTTAACCAGTGACGTGCAATTTTTGTCACACTACCAGTGACGTGCGGTCTGGGAGACCGCAATTTTTTAAATATCTTAAAAGTTACTAAATTAAACATTTAACAAAGTTTAAAAGCCTTAATAAACTAATCAGTTATTTAATAATTTGAATTCAAATTTAATTTTATGTTAATATGAACAAAATTTCAATTATTAATCATTTTACGAAGATAGTAAAAAATTTGAATGAAAAAAACATATCCTATCAAAATAATGTCGCATATTAAAAATCAGGTGCCTATTTTTGTAGCAAAGCCTTTAATGTATTTTTGGGATGATAATTGCTAAAACGTTCTTGAAAAATATTTCATTTATTGTGTTTTTCATGGAATCTGCAAACGTTCGATATTACATTTTTCGTGAAAAATGTCCTACCCCTCCATAGAAGCACAGCTCTTGCAAATTATTTTTGTGCATTATAAAAAACTGGTTATCTACTTTGGAGCAACAGAAGGAGGTTTTTCGTTTTTTTCATGGAGGGCAAAGTCGGCAAGTCTTCCGCTTCTCTAGTTTATCTTCGAAATTTTGAGGTTTTTCGACTGTTAGGTTCAGAATTCAGCCTATATTGGCTCTTAATTGTGTGGGAATCTTGCTGTTTGACATTATCCTCTTTAATTGTGGCCTTACTAACTCCGCTGCAATGCATTTAATAAAATCGTACCTATTCAGATACTTCTTGTCTTTTAGAGACTGCTGGAACACAAAAGAATTCACCAATGAAATGTCTAAAATCCTAAGAAACACTGCCATTGGCCATCTCCTTGTTCTTCGACTAGATGAGTAGCTGCTGCACATTTTATGTAGTGTATCTACTCCACCCTTGATTGAATTATAGAAAGCTATAATTTCAGGTTTCATTGTCACGTCATCAGTGCTCTCTGTGGTGCATTGACGACACCAACCAAAGAGTCCTGTTTCTCTTTGGCACATGAGGAACTAGAGTCATGTTGCCGTATATCCATACAACGAGGACCCTTTTGTGCCTTCTTTTGAAGGCCCGAACTCATTGGATATTTCCCTTTATATTTTTCTTATCGTCCCGACATAGGTCAGTCCTTTCACCCTCAGCTTCTCAACCAGTTAAATTGAAGTGAACCAATTATCAGCTGAAATATTTTCATTGGAATGAAATATTGGCTCAGAGAGACGCAGAACTGATTGCGTAGGTTTCGAAGTCTTTTTGTCTTCCTCTGACAGACCTTTTCCGTTGTTACTTTTTCCGGCGTACAAATAGGCATTATACAAATAGCTATTCGATGTATCCGTCAAACACATCATTTTGAGGCCATACTCAGCTGGCTTACTCAGGATGTACATTTGAAATCGGCACCGACCCCTGAAGGCAATTAACATTTCGTCAATACAAGTTGTGCCCAGTGAATAGCAACAATGAGATTTTTTTACGAAATGATTTAACAAATCAGAAATTGGTGCAACTGGGTCACTTTCGTACCGGACGATTCGGTCTTCATGGTTATCAAACCAAAGGCATAAAAGGAGAACAGAAAATCGTTGTCCATACATCACTGAACGAAAAATTTCCTTTCCCATGCCATCTGCAGCATAAGTACTACTAATATCTTCATCGTTAGATTTAAATATTGCCGAATATATTAATAACCTAAGTAAATCTCATAATTCAACAAAATCTAAGTCTTGGATTTCTGGCCTACTCTGGGGCCATATTCTGTATCTCATTTCCCGTCGGTACGGTAGCCAAGCAGTCGGTTGGGATCGCAAACCGACTCCGCGAGGTCTCGATGCTATTCTGGAAGCTCCTGCGTCGGTACGACGGCTAGCCATCGTCGGTAGAATCCGGAGAATTCTACCGATAATGAAAAGGAGTCGGTAGCGATAGGAGTCAGTCGGTTAGCAGACGAACTGTGGCAAGTGTGTGCATATTTAACAATATCATCAAGGCAAATGAGTTAATTGAATGCCCGTAATTAGCAGAATGTAAAATAAAGCCGCAATAAGACATGCGATCGCATAAAATGAATGCGATTCTCGCTTTTAGATGCAAAATGATGTACGCCATAGCACGTATGTACTACGTTTCTTGGAGCGTGCATCTGTCCAAGGACGTGGAATAAAATAAACGTTTTAATCTTTTAATAATAAATGTAAATAACCATCAATAATTCATTAGGTAAAGTGTTGGGGAACGCTTAACATCCGTAACATATGTTACTGTTTCCCCGTGCGAGACTCGACTATGGATAAATAATGACCCCGCTTGAAGAAAACTATGAATAATAGAGAAATAGATTAAACCTAGTCATAGGATTTCATGCGATCGAATTTTCTAATTTTCAAACGTATAATGATTAACTTTTAGTTGACGTGGATGGTATAATTTTTGTTCATTTTAAAACACAATTTGGTAATTTTCTAGTAGCAGACGAAAAACGTCGAAAATTTGTCGTTTTTGGATAGAATTTTCTCCGAAATGGGAGCACTTAGAGTGGATTGCTTCTCATATATATAACCTGCAATCCTTCCTCTATAATATGGTGTAAGAATGGTATGTGAATCTTCAGTAGTAAAGGAGATATAGAATTTCTCCCAAACACCGTGAAACTAGAAAATTACCCACAATTTTACCATTAGATTCCATTAAAATCATATATTTCAGCAATATATGAAAGGCCAAGATAATTGAATAATATTTGTAGTGTGTATAGTTAATCCAGGCGAAACTAATTACATGTATTAATTACGTACAAGGAAGTGCTACAGTCGAAAGTTGCAGTACTTTGGTTCAAAAGGAGACGAGAGGATTTTGCTTTTGTAGCAAATATAAAAAAGAAAAGATACCTATCCGTTTATACGAATCGAGGTCTTACTAGCTGACCAATAGTAAACTGATTTGAAGACAGCAACAGTTCCAACAAGAACTTTATGAAGCACCTGAGGAATTCGTGGAAATCTAACCTCCAAGAAATCAGTCAGTGAGTGTATCGAAGGTACTATGAAAATCACGCACCGACTTCCAGTCAATAAAATTACGAAATTTAGGGATTCACTGTAGGGCTGATAGTATATTAGATATCGATATTTTATTACCATAAGTATCCTTGTGCTCGAATTTGGGCACTGGAAAATCTTCTGCTATCAATTTATGTTAAATTCAAACATCAACCATTTAAGACCATACAAACCAACTAATGCAATTATAAATATCTTCCCTGTAAAATTTCTTTCAAAACTTTGGTAAGAAATCAACAAATGACAACAACAAATCTTAGTTACCTAAAATTTCATACATATCATCGATATTACATCTGCTTTTGCACGCCTTGTTTCATTCTTCATTTGTCTACTCGTTTGCCCTCTCATTGGTTGAGATGAAGCACGTGACCGTCACTTTCGGAAATGCTTGGATGGCTTGGATGTTTCCCCTTAAAGTGGGTGGGGGCAGTCGGTTTGGTAGTTTTCTGCCCGACGATGCTACGGAATAGGATTTAGAGGCCGAGTCGGTGAGAGATCACGGTTTCCTCTCCAGTCGGTTGGATTTGAAATCGAACCAACTGCTTCCAAACCGACGAGTTACATAATATGGCCCCTGGTATACTTTTCTCATAACTTCTGAAGTTTGACATTTTTCCAACACAAAATCAAATTTATTATATCGTCGTCAAAAATAAGCGACCAAAAATGGAGAGGTTGCAGTTCCCTATCTAGAGGTATAACAGATTTCTTCAAACCTGGTTTTTCCGCGACAATGTTATGCAGATGAATGTAAACGTTTCTCTTTGGCTCTTTAGAACTCCTTTTATAGAGATTTTTTCCAAAATAATATCCAACTTTCTTAGAAATCGGATTCACTGAAATACTTACTTCCTCATCATCGTCTTCTTCATTCTCGTCGGAATCCGTATTGTGATCACTTACAATAATATTATCCTCCTCAATCTCACTTTCTACTTCACTCTCATCTTCCCTCAAGTATTCCATAACTTGCTCCTCAAAATCAGGAGCGTCCTGTCGTAGTATTCGAGAGGGACCGGGTTTATCACTCATGCTTGTAGTCTTGTAGTATTTGACGAGTACTTATTTCGCTGTGAAAATTGAGAAAATATCATCAGTAGATATTAGTAGATTACTTGTACAGGAAAATATTTTGATTCCACGGAATAGCGCAGGAAGAAATTTACCTGACGAATGACGATGATGATCACAAGGCAATTATGTAAATATTGCACTGGGAAGACAACGTTATTCAAGAACAGTAGAAAATTTTCCTCTGTACTAACTCCGTATATGATGGTCGCTCACCAACAGATAATAAGTTAGCTGCTCTTATTTTCCCAGGCAATTGGTTTCCTTGCCGCCATATTTACAAATTATTTTATTTGCAAATTATTATATCCGAGAAATACGTTTTCTTTCACAGCTGGTCATGTACTGCTCGAACATTCGCCTCGGGTTTTCCCCAGGATCACTCCACCCTTTCCGTTGGTGGTCCATATTCCGCTGAAAATATGCTTCACTAAAGGTCATTCATTCATCCCAGGCACAAACGAGTAGTGGCAACAAAGAGAAATTCTCGCAGGAGTTGGTTATTCTGAGTTTGCCGCCACCTCGGTCGCATCCGTAGTAAGTGACATTCTAGTGTCAGAATCACAGCGAAATATAAAGACGAAAAATTCGGTTCCATACACATAAGGTGTTTTAATGCAAGTATGATTTAATATTTTTGTAAAAAGATTTTTATTGTTGGAGTTGATATTATAAAATAACCAAAACAATCAGTATTCTTGTGGACGACCTCAACATTAGCCTACTATCATAAAATCCATATATTTTGCCTAATTTATGCTTTTCAAATAGTAAAAACAAAGAAATGTGAAAATAATAAACAAATGTAATAAATAAAGTTGAATTTTGTAAGCCTCCGTAATAATATTCACCCGTATTAAGAATTGAGTTTTCCCGAATTAGTGACGTGCGGTCTCTCAGACCGCGCATGAAATTAAATCGCAACTTAATAGAAATACAAGTAAGATAAATGAAATTCGAAGAATTCTATATACTACGTAAAGGTATCTAAGAAGGTACCATAAATAACAGATTTGTTAAAAATCAAATAATTTTTTTATTCACAATAAAAAAATCGCTGCGGTCTCTCAGACCGCACGTCACTGGTTAAGGGTTAAGATCATATATTTCAGCAATATATGAAAGGCCAAGTCAATTGAATAATATTTGTAGAGTATAGTTGATCCAGGTGTAACTAATTACAAGTATTAATTACGTATAAGGAAGTGCTACAGTTGAAAGTTGCAGTACTTCGGTTCACAAGGAGACGAGAGGATTTTGCTTTTGTAGCAAATATAAAAAAAAGAAAAGAATGATTTCTTTTAATAGTTTTCCTTTTTATTAGTAAAAATGCACATCATACAAGGACAACCATTCCCTAACTGGAAAAATCCAATTAGCTGGGATAAGAACCCGGGACCGTGAGGTTGGAGCATTAACACCCTAACCACTCTGCCACCACATCCAGTGGTGTATAAATAATAATGATCCTTACAGGTGCCTTTTCTTATGAAAGCAGCCTTACTATCAATGTGTTTCTTATTTCATGACTAATTTAAAATCTATATATATCATTATTGAAATGGTGAAAGGTGAAGTTTCTCAAAAATCCTTCCAACCTTGGCTATTAAAATACTTTAAATGGTATGTTTGAAGTAAGGAAAATATTTTATTTTAAGTCATCTTCCATGCTATCAAACAAACCAATGGTTATTTATACACTTGCTAGGTAATATGTATACTGTTAATTATGATGAAATATTTTGTAGACGATTCCAAATATCTCAATTCCTAGAATATGTGTTAGTAAGGAAAAGAATTGATTTGGACTCCCTATGATTGTCTCTCATTTAAAATGTTATCTTCTATTAAAAAATGATTCTTGGATGCACATAAACATCAGAATTGTGTCCAAGCTGTTAAAAGTTACTGGAAAATGGAAGAATGCTAATCAGTTACTAAAAGTCTAAATGTTGTACCATAAGCTTTCAAGCTTAGGAAAATGCACATATTTAGTTTGTAAGGATGATATTTAAAAAAATTGTACATCTTGACTTTTTTTAATTCAGTCACGGACTGTAATAGCTCAAAAAAATCATCATGTCAGGTCCCATCCAACATTAGGTGACAGTTTAATGGATAAGAATATAGAGGCGCATGTTTTCTTGGACCTCTGTGATTTCGAATTCTCTATCCTACTGGGATGTTGCTTAAAATATTTTCGAAAAAACTCTGCATAATTTACATATTATACAAGGGGCATCCAAAAAGTAAGTTTCCCTGTGGTAGAGAAAATAAAATCCTTATTTAAAAATTAGAAAAACTATTCAGTAACGAAATTAGGTTTTTCCTTTATTTTTCAATGAAGTCTCCTTCATTTTTAAGACATTTTTTGTATCTTGGCCCACAAGTTTTTTATACCGATATCATAGCATTCTGCCACTAAATTTCTCGCCCAACAATCAACTTCAATCTTGAAGTCAACATCATTGGAGAAGCGCCAACCACCAAGATGTTTTCTCAGCTCTGGAAACAGGTGATTATCAGTGGGGGCTAGGTCAGGGGAGTATGCTGAATGACCAAATACATCCCAGCAGAATGTTTCCAGGACTGTTTTTTGGGCAGAATGTAGGCTCGCGTAGTCGTGGATCAACAAAACTTTGCGCGACAGCAGGCCACACCGTTTGTTCTGTATGGCTTGTCGGAGTTTCTTAAGAAGCTCGCAATAACGAGCAGCATTGATGGATGTCCCATGGGGCAGGTAGTCTATCAAAAGAACTCCTTTGGAGTCCCAGAAGATCGTTGCCATGAACTTCTCAGCTGAGTCCTTCGTTTCCTGTGGATCGCATTCACCTGTTTTGTCTTATTGATTCAGTGGTTGAATAGTACGCCTAAATTTCATCCTCAGAGGCTATCAAGGAAAATAGTGCATCTCCCTCACGCTTGATCAATTTCAAGAAAGACCGAGCTGCCTCCATGTGGTCTTCTGTTAGCAATCTGAGCACAGACTTTGCTGTACTGCAGCTCATCAATGATGATGCTTTGCAGTGACGATCGACTAATCCCAAACTTCAGAGGAAGATTAGAGAGAATCTCATCCAAACTGAAGCGTTTATCAAGAGCTATGGTCTCGCAAACAGCGTCGATCACATCTGCTTGACGTGACGTCATTGGCCATTGGTCAAGGCCGAATGGCTGAATGGCCGTTAGGTAACATGACTTTTATATTGGCAGGTGCAACGATACTGTCGCCGATCAGACAAATTAACGCGGTGGAGATTTTTGACAGTTTCTAGCAATGTGATTGGCCAATTTGCTGTACCCCTTCCATTACGAATTTCTGTGCTTCATTGTTTTCTCCCCTCCTGTTCACGAAAAACAGTCTTCCTAGAGGTAATTTCTTCACGAGAGTGCCACCGTTGAACATTACGTCGAAGTCGGCCGTGGAAGAGGAGCTCTTTTCTGTCAATCATGTGTGCTGACTCTGTTGTGAAGTTACATTGGACTCTCTTGGAAAGCTAAGTTGATATCATTATTATTTGTGAAGTTTGTGCAAATAGGACCATATCTCTTAATTTATGTATAATATTGTGTAATTTCCACTTGTTCGGATTTGCTTAGTATTGTTATTCTGTGGTATCGTATTTGAGCGTATTATCCTTGATAACTGTCTTCCAGAGTCATTGTTTCTTATTCTTTCATTATTTCGTATTTGGTCATTTGTGTCGCTGGGCCGGCTGACTTTCTAACAGCTATTTCACGAAAATAATCTAATGCCGTGTACCGGTGGATGATCGAAACAAGTACAATCAGGGAAACGTTATACCAATATAATATGATCTGTATTCACATGCCGAGTTTTAAGTTTCCATGTTATTGGGAAGGGATTAAAAAAATCTTAAAAATTGTCGCAATGTATTGTAAATAAGAGAGTATTAGCCATGACCTAGCATCGAACCAAGGATAATCTTCGAAGATGTCTTTGTGGTTTTCAGGGGATATGTACGGCTTCAAGTAATACCTGGAATTTCAACTCTCTAATTTGTTGGAAAGTGACTCAAAAATTTTCTAAAATCCCTCAATGCGTCCTTAAGGGAAAAAATCGGAATTTTCAGGCCTTCTGAAATCGAACCACTGATGCTGAGGTTCTATGTACCAATAATACACGATTATGCATGAATTAATGTCCAGATGTATACTGCAAATCGCAAAAAATTTAACAATTAAACATTTAGCAGAAGCTGTTAGAACAGAGTTTAGACAAACTGTGAAGTTGATAATGACATTTTGTTTTTAAACATAAAGAAATTAAATTGGGTTTTTAAGTTTTACTTATTAACCACAAAATGAGATGTACAAATTTACAATATGAAGATGGTCGAGGAGGAAAACTGCAATGAAGCAAGCCCTTTAGAGGTAGTCTTTAAAAAGGATTATTAACTGCAGAAGGAAACACTGAGATAGATTCCTAATACAAGTTCCCTAATCAATAAAAATAAAAAAACACTAAAAATTGTATAATCGATGCCTTACTGACTGAAATAAAAACAAATCATTTCTGATGTATTACATTTATAGGTCTTAAAACAAAACACACATTTTTGGTACGCTCTTGAGTATGTACAAATTGCTTACAAGTACACACATCATATTAAAAGTATTTTTGGATAAAATTGGTGTCTTAACTTCAGCAATGACTTAGTGAAACTTCTAAATAAGCTCGTGGTGATTACAAAAGGGACTTTCATGAGGTTAGGCTCTCAAGATTCAATGAAAATGTCTTTCTTAAGGTACATGAAAGGAAATAGATATGTACAGGTTAGAGTTTTCTCAACTTCAGTTTGTAATGAATTTTGTTTCAGAGGAATATTTTGACTATTTTAGGCAGTTATTCTTTTCCCCCAAAACTACAATTCTTCCTCTCTTTTTACAGATTCAGCTTTCATCACTGTCAGATGGTGGATCCAAGGCTGTGTGCAGAGTAACTGTCACTCCTCGATTCAGGCTAACTGCAGGATAAAACACACCGTAGAGATCTCTGAATGCAATTGGGCCCTGAAAAAACAGTTAAATTATTTGTTTTATTTGCAACATTTCATACAATTTCATTATTATTATGATGATAAACTGGAAATAAGGTTGATTTCAAAGATAAATGAACACAAGTAATCCTTGGTGCAGAAAAGTAACTGATAAATTGTCATACAATATTTATTAAAAATGAATTATTATCATTGAATAAAATAAAAATCAGTACAATCTGATGTTCCAATATTATGATTTTCTTAAATAAAGCATCCAAAATCTTCTACCACTGTGAAAAACAACTCACCTGTGGCTCCTCATTGACATAAAAGGAAAGAGTATGCCGCTCAAGGTCAAGTAATACCCCAACAGTAGATCCAGTGACTATTCCTCCATCTGTCCTTTGCTCATGAACATTTCCATGCATGAACCATGAACGCTGCCTGTCTATGTACATGCTCCACCCCTTGTCATCTTTCCCTATAAGAAAGCATTTAATTAAATAAATGCAACCAGCAGATCAGCTATTATGGTTTCAGTTGTAATTTTTCCCTAAAATTTCATATTCATCTTTTAAAATGCTTATGATTTTATCTCATGGAACAATATAAAATGTAGACCTTCGTAAATTAGTCAAAATGTGGATTTTTTAGTATTTTTAGAGCCCATAATAAACTGTGACATTTTCCATGAATAAAATGGATATTTGAAAACCAGTAAAAGGTGTAACAAACAATAATTTAAGTTAACTTCAAATTAATTCCCTACTCTTGAATAGGTTAGGAAAACTTCTTTACGAAACAAGTATAGAAATGGAACTAAACTCAATTATAATAAACAATCTGTGATTGATATTTAAGAATATTAGTCTTGCTTGCCAGTCAGCATCATCATCAGAAACTGTAGTTTCTAAACTACACTCTTTTTAAGTGAAGTATGTTTATCTCCCTTTTGAAAACACTTCTTGATGGCAGTACTATTAATACTTGCCCGTGTACTTGCAACAAAATGGATGTCCTGTAAAAATTTTTTATAATTTGAGGTGACCCACAATTTGATACAATTGCATTCCTCACCAATGATGTTCAGTATAGTTGTTTGAAAATCATTATTACAGCCAGAGGCTGTTAACCACTAATGCAATTAGCAGGAAAGAATTTAATTCAATGAGTATTAGGTTCCAAATAATTTTTCTGACTACTTAGCGTCAGAACCTCGCTATACCATGGTATCTAGGAAAACTCTATCAAACAGTGTTATTCCCAAAATGTACAACCAAACCAGAGAAAAGGTAGAACATATGATAAAAATGATAACATTTGCAGGAATAACCACAGATTTGTGGACTTGACTTTTGCTGACAAATGCTCAAGATGACTATCTTAGTGTAACTGTGCATTTCCTTGATGAGGAATTCAATTTGAAGCGCTTATGCATTGAAGTGATCCCATTCCCTGAAATATCGCATTCAGCAGTGAATATAGGCACATTTTTGGAGATGACTTTATCTGATTGGGTCCTGCAGGAAAAGATAGCGTGTGTTGTTCGTGACAATGGACGCAATGTTGTTGCTGCTTTAGAAAGATCATCATTTAGGCATGTTTCGTGCTTTGCACATACATTGCAACTTGTATTGAAAGAAGGATATTTAAACTGCAAGTCAATAATGAATATATCAGCAGCCTGCAGAAGAATTGTAGGCCACTTCAAACATTCCTCTAAAAATGTAAAAATTTTGAAAAAATACCAGAAACTGGCCCAGGTTCCCAATCATCGACTAATTCAGGATGAGCCGACTAGATGGAACACAACACTTCATATGTTTAAGAGAATTCTGGAACAAAAGCAAGCAATTGTACTTGCATCTGGTGAGCTCAAACTACCTATAGATTTGACACAGGGACAGTGGGACATGATCGAGAATGGTATTTCTATTCTGGAAGTTTTCGATGCAGCAACCTTGCAAGTTAGCTCTGAAAATGTAACCCTGTCTGAGGTAAGTTCATTTCCTTGATAATTTCAAAGTACCTGGTTTGTTTGTTTTTTTCTGAATTCTATGGTATAATTATTGTCCTCACAAAAGATGAATGTTATTTTGATTAAAGGTAATTCCACTGGTGCATTTACTGGAGCATGAATTGAAGAAGCCCGCTCCAACAGGTTCAGGCCTGCAGGGATTAAAAAATGACCTGTTAGCAGCACTGTCAAAACGATTTATGAATGTAGAAGATGACTTCTGTTGTTCTCTTGCAACTATGTTAGATCCCCGGCTGAAGAAGGAGCCATTTTATAACCAACGGCATTTGGAGACAGCAAAAATGAATCTAATAAAGGAAGTCAAAAAAATTCAACAGGTAAGGTGATTGTAATTGCACCTAGTGAAGCCTTGTATGAAAAATATTACTTTATTTCCTGATATATTTTTTTTCAAATTAGATTGAAGGCAGTGGCGCACCACATCCAGAGGGGCAAATTCAGCCTAGGGAGCCTGTGACAGGTATATGGTCAAGATACAGTGATGTGTTTGGAAAGGTACCCAAAGACACAATAACAAATACTGTTGAAGCTGAAGTGGAAGCATATTTATCTGAGATGAATGCACCACCAAATTCCTTCCCTGGGGAATACTGGAAGGCTTGCTTCTCCTACCCAAGGCTGAAAGAATTAGCCAAAAAGTTTCTTGCCATACCGCCATCCACTGTGTTTAGTGAAAGACCATTTAGTTCGGCAGGAAAAATATGCGATGTGAAACGCAACAGGCTTGATCCTGAGAGAGTGAAGATGCTTTGCTTTCTGAGCAAAAATTTAAAATCTGTAAAGGGAGACTAAATTTGTATGATAATGATTAGATGTTTTAATAAAAGATAGCTATTAAAGATGATAATTTTATTTTAAATTTAAACATAAGTGTATATATTCTTAAGTAATACCTATGAGGTAACACCACTTTTCAGGTATGTTCTGTTCTGAAATTTAGCAATTATATTTTAATTACATAGTGATGATATGAGTGATGCTTTTGTTAACTGATTCTTTCACAGAGTAATAATTTTTTGCATGGTTGCCTTGAATTAAGTGATACATTTCTTGGAGCCCATAGCATCAGAATCGAAGGAATCGGTATTGGTAGAATCGGAATCGAAATGTCAGAATCGGTATCGGAATCGCTAAAATTTTGGAATCGACCCATCACTAAGTCTAACGTTTGGTGTGTGTAATGCAATTTTGTCCAATGCAAATTAAATTCATTTCCCATATTGTGATTAGCAATAATATTAACAAATATGTAAATGTATATCTTTACGAGAAAACCAGAGTAATTTCAAGCTCTTGAAAATTGCTAGCAGGGGAAAAGCAGCAGTATTCATTATTATTTTTTATTATCATTTACATACATTTGGAACATGCTTGGAAAACGTTAATCTGGACGAAAATGTTTGTGTGAACCAAATATTAAGGATGTGAAATGCAGAAAAATGCAGGACACAGAAGCGTTAACTAATGATAATCTTTCAGTTATTTTAATATGGAACAAATTGGGACCTTAAAAACTTTACATATGCAAACAAACGTTAAATTCAAAGACATTGATTCTGGATCCGACAGTAGTCAGTTTTAAGATAAAAAATAATATACCACTATAACAGAAAGTTTCTTTATCATCTAAGAGACCTCGAGGAATTTTTGGATAAATAAAATAATAATTTGTGACTATTTTACCGTTTGCTGAAATTTCGACTCCTGAGACTTACAATATGAATGGAAAATATAAAGGTCACATATTATTGTATTTTTCATACTGTGTAACCTCTATATTTGCGAGATGAATTTTTACAACTTGATAATACACTTCAGTGTTTCCTTTATTTGCAGAAATTTTGTACAGATAACACATACAAATTGATGAGACTCAAAATTAATGAGAAAAAGCTGTTATTTTCTAATTTTCTTCATCATTACTATGAAAGCTTATGTTTAAGGCTAATGGTGGGTGGCCTTTGGTGTGAATCTTCCCCACGAGAAAGAACTATGGTCGGACTTCATCAGCGCTCTTTAATTGTACTAAGTCGCCCGACCGTTCCAAATGTGGTATTCCCTTCCCTTATCCTCTTTCCCTCGCTTATCATCTTCCCCTCCCTATCTTACATCCCTCCAAACTCGGGAGATAAAAGATAGGATTATCTTTCCTTGATGCGGTAATTCATACTGACAATTCTAGGCACAAAATTAGGGGAGTGAAATGCATAAAAATTCATAGTGAATACTTTCTAGTGTAGGAAATCACAACAAATGGAAAAATAATATTCGCGGAGTAAATTTAAGCTCACCAAGTGAAGCTAAGTATTTTGTAGAGACTTAAACTTTAAAGGCTTCGCTGGGAAACAACTCAGGAAACATGCGGCAAAAATAAATAGATACATGGGCCCTTTATTTGGCGAGGTTAGGCCCAGATGGGTCTCTCTTCCACCCAACCTCGCATATCAATTATACTTAAAGGTAAGTAATTTATACAAACAAACACAAGATATCCTAGACATCATCTGTATGCTTTGTATTTATGTGATGTTAGTTGTACCATAAAAAACCAATACGATAGATTTTACTTGAGAATATTTCAATGCATCAAACAGCAGAAAGAATTGACGATAGAGATACCATATCAATCGGTTTAATAAGAAAAATTAGATGAAAATTAGCCTTGACTTTGGGCAGAAACAATGTAAACAACTTCTTTTTCATTTGTTTGAGGTGCTGATGCGAGGTTGCCAAATCGAGAATGTCACTTTCCGCCATATAGCGGTTGTCTACGTAGCAACCTCTAGTTACACGAAGTTAGTCGAAACGATGGATACCACATTTCAGTTAGTCGTTAATCACTCGAAAGTGAATCACCACATAGCAACCCCTAGTTAAATGCTAAATAAACAATCTATGAATACGGCCGAGGAAGTCCAGGTTAAAAATATAATAATACAAAATGTAATAACTTGAGAGGTAATCCAGATATTTATTAGCGTTTTGCTTCTACAAGTTTGGTAACTCAAAATGTTTTCTATGTTTGCTTGATGATTGCGCGTCTTGCCATTATGCAATATTAGTGAGGGAGTTCTTGGATAATGAGTTCCTAAATCGCTGGATTGGGAGAGGAAGTCCATTGATGGCCCTCTAGACACCTAGACGAGGCCACTTTATTATTTTCTGTGGGTGTTTATCAAGAATCGAATTTACCAGACACCAGTTCGTGATCTACCAGAACTGCGCCATCAAATTCCTGCAGTTATTGTAAATGTTATGCCTGCAATACTGCAAAACATTCGGTGAGGAGTAAAATACAGATTTGATGTCTTTCTCCCACTAATGGTGCACATATTGTGGTGTATTAACCGTGTAAAAAACATTTTGAGTTATCACACTTGTAGAAACAAACCGCCAATAAACATTTTAATTGACTCTCAAGTTATTACAATTAATATCATTATTATAGGTTTAACCCGAACACCCTGTATTTTGCATTACATTCAGAAACTTAGGGAGTTTGTTCTTTTAAGTTCCACTACGTGTATTTTTTGAAGCAATATTTTTTTCTTCATATTTTCAATATGATAAACCAGGTTTCCCTGTCCACTAAACAGTCCAGGGGGACTCAAGGTTTACATTAAATGATAAACAATCTTTGCTCCTATTGTCAAAAATGTCAACAACAATATAATGTGATTCATGTAGACCATAAAAACATTTAATTTATTCTATATGCAATACCCTGTGAGTTAATGCTGTGCTAAACTTTATTTGAAAGAAATATTAGAATTTAAAACAAATTGGGTATTTTTATACACATACTCAAAATATTTGAAATGAGGAGAATTATTGATTCACCAAAAGTATACAAATGTATAAAATATCAGTTGAAATTTTGGCCTTTACTCACCATAAGGTATGTAGCACTACAATTAGTGAATAAGTATAATTCCATTTTTTAGTAAACTACTGCAAATATGTATAATCAACTGAGTTTAAGCATGCTCAAGAAATAAATAGACTTTAAGTTTTATGCCTTGTGGGCCACTCTACAAAGTCAATGAGATAAATCATGTGTTGCAAAAAATATACTCCCAGAAGGAGTTGAAAAGCCCATTAAACAAGGTAAAAAAGGAGATAATGCAGTTGTAGAGCAGCATATGATGTGCTTTCTCTCAAGTCTTGCTTATCATTCTTAAGTGGATAATGCTGATTTACCCTCATTCTCTTATCCATAAATCATTTCCGTGATATTTAAAATCTTAACATTCCATCTATGACTAAGGTAATAGAAAACATTTAAAACCTAGCATCTGCTCCTTATTGACATCCAAACGTGCAACTCCAAAACTAGGATCGGCATCTGCATCATAACGATCAACAGAAAATTCCCAATAATGGACTCCTCTTGAAAAGCCAACAGCAGCTAAGGCAACCCTGTGCTCATAACCATCACACGTGACCGTAGCACTGTCATCACCAGAAAACTGAAGCTCAGGTGGGCAAAGGCATGGGTCAAAGGAAAACCAGGCAACTGAAAGAAATGCATTGAGTTACAAAAAAATCTTACATGTCTATGTAAGCAGAACATGCACAAGATTATCTTGCCTGATCACAATGGGTATTCTGAAATAGTTGGATGCAAAGAGCAATCATCCCATAGTGGTCTAATTAACTTTGATCAACTTTCGTTATTAACAGTCATTTATCTCAGATTTGCTATTCTTCCAGAATGTGAGAAAGTATAAGGGTTTACCATAGACCTGCAACTATTTTTCCTAATTCCTAGTTAACAATTAAAAGCTACTGAGAGGGAATAGGGTTTATTAAGCAGGGTGAGTAAGGAAGGAATTCGCCAGATTCTAATTATTTAGAATCCAAAATGATATTACACGACCAAAATAGGATTCTTTAATCAATCTGTCTTGATTTCATAATTATTTCTAATTCAATTCTGTGGATAAAATGAAGCCTGCAAACAGTGAAAAGGAACTTGCAATTCTTACGTAGAATATTTTCTTGTGGCTCATTTTCCGACAATTTCACAGGCTTCCATTACTGGCTGCTAGTGCAGGCCCCATGTGCAGAGGACTTTAAAAAGTGAACACTGGGAATCTTGAAATTATCTTATTAATTTTGTTGTCCCAAAACAAATGATGAAATCCATTTGTTGATTTTGACTTGTTTTATTTCAGCTTTAATCAAACCCAACAGCTATAACATTACAACTAACAATACATTCCTCCAGTTCCCTGAAAAAATATGGTGCAAGACCATACAAAATACTCTGAGTTCAGATTACCATTGACAATATTAAAAAACCGGTACTATGTATGTATGTATGTGTTTGCAGGCGAATCAGCCTCTCGGGCTATTATCGCCATGAGTAGTAGGACATTACAAGTCAGTACATCCACAAGTCGAACAATACATACAACATATAAGGTTAAAAAGTTAAAATTGGGCTCTGATTAAAATTTGTAAAAACAAGAAAGGGCTGTATAGTGGCCTCTAAAGTTTTGATAAAATAAGGACATAGACTGTAAAGGGTCTAGCCCTTAGAGTCCATTTTCACAATAAAGGATACTGTCTCCAACTAATATTAAAAGCATAAATAAAATAAATAAATAAAATAAATAAATAAAATTATAAATTAATTGGAACAAGGCAAGTTGAGTGGGGCTTGACTAAATGTAAGTTAGTAGTTTCGTGGCCTTCACAAAATCAAATATCTTTTCCACAGATGCTACATCGTCTCCTAGGGCGACCGAGAGATCCGTCGAAAGGCCTAATCTCCTTCGCTCATCTTCAAACTGGGGGCATTGCAGTAAGAGATGTGACACAGACAATACTGTGTCACATATCTCACATACTGGGGCCTCCTCAGACCACAGATGTTTATGAGTCCACCAGCAATGTCCGATTCGTAGTCTGGTTAGGACTACTTCCTCGAGTCTGGAGGGTCTACATGATGACTGCCAAGAATTAACATTTGGTTTCACTATTCTTAATTTATTTTCTGTAATTTCATTCCACTCATCTTGCCATTGTTTAAAAACCAAGTGCTTTATACATGTCTTCACATCACTCACAGGCACTTGGTCATAAAAAGTCCACCTCTTATTAGCAGCTTCTTTAGCTGCAACATCCGCCATTTCATTACCTGGTATACCAACGTGGCCTGGCAACCATATGAAATCTATTTCCACCCCTTTAAATTTTAGGTCCACCAGAGATGACTGGATTTTCTGTACCAGTGGATGGATGGAACCAATAGACTTGATGGCTTTTAGAGCAGACAAGGAATCACTTAGGATTACATACTTAGTCTGGGAGTGTGCGGATATGTAACAAAGAGATTGTAAAAGAGCATATAGCTCTGCTGTGTATATCCCACAGAGTGGATGTAGTCGAAACAGAAATGATGTTTTCTTCACCACATATGCACATCCAACCTGACTTCCCTGCTTGGAACCATCTGTATAGATGGCAGTACTAGAGCTGAAGTCTGCAAGGAGTCTATAAAATTCACGTTGGTATTCTATAGGAGAAGTTTTTTGCTTGTCAAGTCTGGTAAGGCAGAGGTGGACATTGGGACATGGGAATGTCCATGGTGGGAATTAGGAGAATTTTGTTTCTGGCATCCTGGGGATATTAAATTCCATTTCTCCGAAATATCCTTTGACTCTCATACCCAAGGGCTTTAGAGAACGGACCCGGACAGCATATAGGTGGCTATATCTCTGCACAAAAACTGCTTCATACGCCGGATGATTTGGCTTAGATTTAAGGGTTATTGCATAACGCATAGACAGCAGTTTACGGCGCATATAGAGTGATGGTTCCCCAGACTCACAAAAAATACTTGCTATAAGGCTGGTTCGAAAAGCACCTGTAGCCAAGCGAATCCCTGTGTGGTGAATCACATCAATCGCCTTAATAGCTGATGGTGCTGCTGATGCATATACTATGCTACCATAGTCGAGCTTTGATCTAATAAGCGACCGATATATTCTAAGCAGGGTGGTCGATCCGCTCCCCAGGATTTGTGGCTGAGAACTCTCAATACATTAAGGGCAGCTAGGCATCGGGATTTCAAATATTTAAGTTGAGGACGCCATGTTAGTTTATGATCAAATTTAATTCCCAAGAAGTATGCACTTTCAACACAAGGTATCTCGGTGCCATTTAAAAGAAGGGATGGATTTGGGTGTAGACCACGAATTCTACAGAAATGGATACAAACTGTCTTGCTGTGCGAAAAGGTGATACCATTTTCTGTTGCCCATTTGTATATTCGGTTAATTGTCATTTGCATTTGACGTTGCAAAATAGTCATATTTTGGGATGCTAGAAATATACCATAGTCATCCACAAAGAGACTTCCATCAATAGGATGTCTAATACATTGGGCAAGTCCATTTACAGCAACAGCAAACAGTAATACACTTAAGATAGACCCCTGAGGGATTCCATTTTCCTGTGTGAATAGCCGAGACTGAAAAGTCCCGACACGTACCCTGAAGTAGCGCTCCTTTAGGAAACTCTTAATAAAGAGTGGGAGATTACCACGTAATCCCCAAGAATGTAATGTCTTAAGAATGCCAAATCTCCAAGTGGTATCATAAGCCTTTGCAAGGTCGAATAGTACTGCTACCAAGTGCTGTCTTCTGACAAAAGCATCACATATTGCTCTCTCCAGTCTCACCAGATGGTCTGTGGTGGAGCGATACCGACGGAAACCACACTGAATATTGGCCAATAAGTTGCTTGTTTCAAGGAACCAAACAAGCCTCCTATTGACCATTCGTTCCATCACTTTGGAGATACAGCTTGTAAGAGAAATTGGTCTATAGCTCTCTGGTAGTTTCTTGTCTTTCCCCGGCTTGAGGATGGGGATTATAATGGCTTCCCGCCATTGTGTTGGGTAGCAACCATCACCCCAGATTCTATTGTACATTCTTAAGAGATACTTCTTGGCGGTAATATTTAAGTGTTGCATCATACTATAAATAATGGAATCCGCACCAGGGGCGCTATCATGTACCTCACGTAGAGCAGTCTCCAGTTCCCACTGGCTAAAGGAGCAATTGTAATGTTCCTTGTTTCCGGAATTAAATTTTAGCTGTTTCCGCTCACTCTCAGCCTTTATATTTCGAAAGGATGGTGGATAATTTTCGTAACTAGATGCCTTTTCTATAACCAATCCAATTTCATTTGAAATATCCACCTTTTCGGTAATTGTTTTCCCGTTGACCAATAAACCACTAATGCTACAGGAAGATGTCCGACCTGATATCTTCCTGACCTTTTCCCATACTTTAGCTACTGGAGTGGAACTGTTAATGGTAGAAACATATTTCATCCATGAATCACGCCTACATTTCCTCACTATCCTGCGAGCTACAGCTTTTAACTTAAGGTATTTTATCATGTTTTCCTCTGTAGGTCGGAGACGGAAAGCTCTAAATGCTCGTCGTTTATCCTTAATGGCAGAATGACATTCGTCATTCCACCAAGGAACAGGGACGCGACGAAGCCGAGCAGAGGATTTCAGAATGCTAATTTCCGCCACCTTTATTATGGTATCCGTGAAGTATTTGACATGTTTATCCACAGAGGAAAATTCCTCCTCCTCTAGCTGAATTGATTCAGAGAATTTTTCCCAATCAGCTCTTCTCGCTATCCACTTGATAGGGCGAGGCTCCATTGGGGAGGCAGTCAGATGCGTCAGGATAATGGGAAAATGGTCGCTACTACACAAATCTTTGTATACTTCCCATTTGAATGTTGGAGCAAGTGCTGGAATACACAGAAAGGTCAATAGCTGAAAATGACCTGCTTCCAGCACTAAAATGTGTGTCGCTTCCATCATTTAGAATTATCATGTCTAGACTCGAAAATATATTTGAGAGCCGACGTCCCCTTACATCAGTTCTTTTGCATCCCCACTCTGAATTATGGGCATTGAAGTCACCCAGAAGTAGGAATGGCAATGGCAATTGTTCAATTAAATCCAGTAATTTATTTATATTGATGGGCTCATTAGGGGGAAGATAGATGGAGCAAATTATTATCTGAGCAAGAAGATACACTCTAACTGCAACAGCCTGCAGTTCTGTAGTCAGAGTCACTTCTTCTGAAAGAACAGAGTCGTGCACTAGAACAGCCACACCTCCATGGGCCTGAGGTACCCCGGCAAGATCCTTGTTATAAACAGCATACCCCCGAAGCTGGACATCATCATTTTCTTTAAGTCGTGTTTCCTGAAGAGAAACACACACTGGAGATAATTCTGAGAGAAGTATACGTAATTCTGGTAGGCGATATCGGAAACCATTGCAGTTCCATTGAAGTATGGTATTCATGGTTCTTTATATGGTTCAACGGTTTAATTTATGTTTAGTTTTCCCTTTTTTTCTGCGAATCCTATCAATTAAATCTTTATCTATATTAGTCTCCATCATTTCATCCGAGTCCAATACCTCTACTAACTTTTCGGACTCTTTGCATGGTGTTTTGGTTTCTTTGCCCAATTTTTGTTCCGTAGAATTTCTTTCGGATGAGGAATCATTAGCTCTAGAGTGTACCTTGCTTGTTAATATTTCAGCCTCTTTTTTATTGCTTAAAACAGCCTTTGGTTCATTACTAACACTAACAGTAACAGGTTTATTCCCTGGAGGAACGGACTGGTAGCTTCTGAGTTTAGATAATTCACTTCGAAGTTTCTTCTGTTCTTCTACGAGTTCCTTCACCAGGGTTAATAGTTCGCCCATGGTTGCCTGAGAAGAAGGACTGGCTACTACTTTCGAAAAAGGGATGGGAGGAGGTGGAGTCGCCATCACCTGTTTCCTGGCTTCTGTCACTGAGATCTTACATACAGCTCTGAGCTCTTGAATCTTCTTTTCAGTGCGAAAACTAGGGCAGTCCTTAGACCAGGCAGAATGTTCTCCTTTACAGTTTACACAACGATGCCCTGAGAGACATTGGGTTCCCTCATGGGCCTTACTGCTACAGTCTGGGCAGATCTTCTCCCGACTGCAAGTGAACTTGGTATGTCCGAATCTGAAGCAGTTAAAACACCGCATTGGATTCGGGACATACGGTCTTATTCTTTCAACCTGGTAACCTAGCTTTATATCAGATGGCAACTGAGGAGTTCCGAAGGTGAGTATTAAGGAGGCAGTAGGTTTTAGAACACCATCCCTTTTCGTCATTATCCTTTCTACTTTTATGACACCTTCGGTGGCTAGCTCTGAGCACAACTCCTCTACTTCCATGTGCTGCATTTCGAAGCATTTTATAACACCTTTGCTGTAGTTTAGGCTCTGATGTGCATTAACCTTAACTGCAAAGGGACCAAGAGACTTCAGATCAAGGAGTTTTTTACTCTGATCATCTGTTGCTGTTACACAAGCAAGGTTCCGTTTCTTAATTTCTTTATTGAGGCTACTTCTCCCACAGTGTTCTTTATGGCTTTAGCCACCACAAATGGTGAAGTTGTGTTGAAATCTTTCCCATCATCCATTCTGCTAACTATTAGATATCTTGGCACAGATATTTTGGCCTTATTAGCTTTAACCACCATTTTTACTGGGCTCTGAGAGCGCAGTCTCTTTCCTTTTCCTTCTACTCTATTCTCTACTTCATCAACTTCCATTTTTAGCCGCTACTTCGCCGAGTTCAGGACTCGTTGCCCCCCCTCAGCCCCGTGGAGGCGGCGGCGGGGAATGAGCTCTTTACTCTTTCTGTGTCGCTTTTAAGATGTTTTAGCGAAAAAGAATTTATCAGGTATCACTCCAAGTGATACAAGAAAGGTCCTAAGACCAAAAGAGAAATGCTGGGATACCCCCCAGCAGGTAGCAGAAGAGCACCGGGTTACCCCCCGGCAGGTAGCTCAAAACAGTGGATGGTGACCGGTATCCGAACCCGGTCGCTTACCAATCCACTGTCCCCATGAGGGGATTGGAGTCTATGAGCGTTTCGCTACCTTGTGTAGCATCTTCAACAGACCATCAGTGAATCTGGTCTAGTCACTGATGGTCTGTTGAAGATGCTACACAAGGTAGCAAAACGTGCATAGACCCTTCTCCAATTTTTGACAGTTTATGGTATAGTTGTGACTCTTACTTATTAACATTGCTGTCAGTGGTGAGTTCTAATTAACATCATCTATGAAAATTTTAAATTAAATTTATAGTAGAAAATTACTTAAATTGATTTGCATACACACAATGAAAACATGTATCCTTACGGCCCCAGGTTTGAGTGTCCCAACAAATCGGATTTTTCCGGTTAGGGAATGGTTGTCTGTGTATGTTGTGTGTGTGTTAAATAATAAATAGGAAATGCAAAAAAGTGAAATCTGATGTGGCCAGCACATGCTTTTCTCCACATATATGAAATGTAGATATTTATCTACGACAGTATTTTCGAACTCTATATTCAATCTAAACTTGGAAGATATATGAGTGATTAATTTATATCATATTAACTTTTACATCACAAACATTATAAATAATGTTTTTTGGGACATGTTTGATGAAAAATGGTTAAATTGGCCTCTTGAGTCTACTACAAGCACCAATATAGGATGATACACAAAACTGATTATAATAGGCGATGGAAACAAAATCAAAACACGAACAAAGAGCTATTTCCGAGAGAACAATTTTCTTAATAATAAATATCTTTGGTAATTGCATTCAATGATTGTGTTAATTTGGCTTTTACGAAACGTGACAACTAAAAGAAACAACATTTTAAGTTATTGTGGTACCGCGCTTTCGCACGGACTATTAAAACTTTTTTTCCTTGTGAGTGGCCAAATTAATGAGGGTGCAAGTAACAGTGAATTATAACAATTATTAATATACATAAAAGAAAGCAAATAAAGAGGAAAATGGAGTAAAAAAAAAGAAGAAAACCTTTTAATTATTTTCAATCAGACAGAGCTCAATCTATAGCAAGAGACTGAGCGATAGACACATTGCATTGCATTGTTTGCTATGTAAACAAACACATAGTAACTAACTCTATTGTTATCGTGAAGAGTAACCAATAACGACAAGAAACCATTATAATATTATAACTGAATAATTATTTTGTAATAAATACGCATTTTTTAAATTCCAAATCAATTTCCAATTACAACTTTGAAGAAATATAGTAACCATGTTGAATATAACATTATTATGGAATGGTATAAATGAAAACAAAATTTGAATGTGAATATGTCGCAATAACCAGAAAATAGGTTAATTATGATAAGACTCTTAAACGGTGGTTGATATCGAATTTTTTATTACTAAAACTTATAGAAAATTACATTTTGTGTAACCTTTAAAGATAATTGTACATACCTAAATATCAGATTAATGGAGGAAATTTGCAAAAACGGAAATGAGCTTCGAAAAATAAAACTCGACTTCCGGTTAACCGATTTACCCCAAAAAATAATCAACTCTAACAACACCAACCAAAATGCTATGTAAAGAGCGCCCCCAATCACACACACACACACACACACACACAGACATTATTCCGAAAATGGTCAAAATGTATTCTTGTAGGGACCCCAAAACATGTATTTCCGTTGAAATCTCGAAGTCGATTTTTTTCATGAAAACAATACTTTCCCTAAACTACGGATATGGAGAAAGTGAAACAGGACTAATTGGAAGATTGACCTTCAAAGGCTAAAATTCGCCCATAAAGAAGATGGCATTATTATTATTATTTGCACTTCCCAAGTTTCTTCTAGTTATAAAGCCTTAGTAAAAGGTAAATTTCAAAGTGTAGCACTATTACTTGGATAAACATTCCCAATGTAATCCTTTTTCACATCTTAGACACATAGTTTTAGGATTTTTTTCTATTATTGTTATAACTTTAAGCAAAGCTATTACGTTCTTCTATCCATAACTTTTTTTAACATGAACTTTGGGTAATTTCTCTCATTGATAGCCATTCAGCACCTAGATATTCAATTACTTTTATCACATACACGCACATAGAAAATATCATAGGTAAAGCCAATTTAGCGTTAAATTTTGTGATACATACTCTTATCCATAGGTAAGAAATTGAACAGGAAAATAAAAGAAACTGCATACCCATTGTTAGCTAGGCCTATAATAGAATATGGTGAATGTTCATGGGACTCTTATCAAGTAGGAGTTAAAGAGGAATTGGAAAAGGTGCAAAGAAGGACGGCTAGGGGAAGATGAAAAACGCAGCTGCGTTACTCAAATGATAAAAGAATTAGGTTGGGTCAGTCTAGAAGACAGGAGGAAGAGACTATCGGTTCTCTATGAGACATTCATGGGATTTTCTGTGTTTAAGGAATTAAATGATAAGGTAAAAGAGGCAGATTAGTTGAATAGGCACGATCATAAATACAAAGTAAGATTTATAAAACAAAAAACAGATAACTGGAAATACTATTTTCTAAATAGAACTATTGAGGAATGTAAGAGGCTACTGGCAGAAGTCTTTCGACTTTTCCCAAAAAATATTACATGTTTTTAAGGTTATAATTAAAATTAAAAATTTGACAAATGAGCCTGCCGCTAAAGAAATGTGAGACAAGTAGGGTGGTGATGTACGGTGGGAATTTGTGGGCCCTGTGGCTGCTATGGTGGCCGTGAAGGCCTATCAAGAACCCTGAAAAATCTTGCACGATAAGTAAAAGACAAGTAATGTATATGCTGTTTAAGGTTCTTTAAAATACATACTGACTTAGATAATTCACAGTGGTATTTTTTTAAATAATTTAAATATGTATTGCATATATTCATTTTTATTTATACATGCGTATGCTTTATTTAGCTGTGTTTATTGTATGTAAACATAGTTATATTTTTTATAAGTATTTTTAATTAATTTTTATATAAGTTAATGTCCCCACCAGTCCTTGCGACAAATTGCGGCAGTTTTGTACACTCCTGGCCAAAATTAACGCAGCACCTCCCTAGCGATCCTTATGGCCGGTGCTGCGTTAATTTTGGCCAGGACTGTACAATAAAAAACATATTTTTGTCTTGATTGCAATTTTCCTGGCCATTGAACTTTTCTTTATATAATCACAGCTAATATGGATTCATTGAAAAAAAGGTAAAAACATTCTACTACGTTGACTTTCAGATTATAAGTTGTGGAAACAAAATATCATATCATAAAATATTATCCATATGATAACATTGTGAAAACTACATATTCAGCGAATTCCGCTCATGGTATCAGAAAGAGAGCAAAAACTACAGCTCCCCTGGTGGGAGGTTAATCTTCCAGAATTTGTTAATCTTATGATTTGATCATCTGAAATTAGAAAATAAGTCATGTAATGTGATGCATGAGAAATTTTCTATCGTAAAATTACTTTAGGTGACTGGTATACTCTTTTAAAATCCTTCTCTAGCATTACCACTCTTATCTGAATTTAAATTATACAGCAGTCTCGCCATTTGGAAAAATACCATAAAAGCCCTCTCGTAAACATTTTCATTGCAATATAGATACGAAAATAACCAGTCGTTCCTTCCACAAAGCATCATAGAGGGTAACAGGGTATATAAAGAATGTTGCTTTTAAATCACTCCCTGCCACTGGCAGCTCGCTGGGTGTACATCTAAATCCAAAAAAATTTCTGAAAGTCTGAATGCCAAACTGTTATTCATCATTTGCCAGATGCGTCACTAGTTTGATTTCCATTTGAAGTATCGATAATGCTCTCAAATCTGGTTGTCCCCATGGGTCAGTCTGTTGTTGGAGGGGGGAAGGAGGGAAAGGTGGCACATTCTCACAGCCGCCGGCAAGACCATAGTAGTTTCTCTTCATGCATTCAAAAAAGCTCTGTACACACTCCACTTTTCTACATTTCCCATAATTTATGAATATGTTGTATCTGAGTAGTATCTGAATTCAAAGATAAAGGACACGGCTATGACCTATTTGAAAGTTGATTTGGATATCGCATCTTATAACCAAGTAGCAGTTAGCTGAAAATTATCAATTTTATTATTATTATTATATATATATGTTTACCAATATTTCCTAAAATGTGGTTAGCAATATGCATGCATGGAAACAACTGCTACATACAGAAGAGGATGGTTTATCCGAACATCTAAACAACGAACACATCCATTTTTTATGAAATTTGTTTTCCAGGCGTTACTGGGTTAATAAATTTGTATACATTCCAATTAAATAAACAAATTGAGAACAAATCCGTATGAAGGATTGAAATGCACAAGACACCTTACAAATTCAAATGAAGGGAGATCAAAGTAATTCTGATTTGAATTTTTATAACAAATCATAACCTAAATTACAGGCAAATACCATTCAATTAGATTTGATCATCTTTGAATATGATTAATGATTGGGAAAGCCTCATCAATTGTAAATGAATTTTAGAAAACTGTTTAAGCCATTTTCAAAACTTGAATGCACTACCTTAATTATTTTTTAATTCATAAAGAAGCTAAAACAGCGGCTTTGATTAAAGTATTGCTTATTTACTGAAATAAAGAACTAACCTGTTTGAAGGCATTACACTGAGCTCTTATTTGTCTGTTTAGTTTATAATCAGCCATTAAATGAATGTATTCTATTCTGTTGGCTGCCGTGACAGGAATGTTTGCTCCTCCAGCCTTTAACTCATCCACCTTACAAAGAGAAGCATTCATGTGAAATCTACAATTTATAATAATCCTATAAAATTAAAGAATTGATTTTCATCTTCCCATAGATTATTCTTTAATTAGATATTTCTGTGAAAGTTACATTATCTCTAGGAATGAAAAATATAACTATATTTAATCTTCAAAATTATTAAACGAGAATATCATGTTTTCTAAAAATAACGTAATATAAATTGTTACCCTGGTCTCCCCAAGCTCCTCATTGATAACAGTAAAATCCAAATTGAGGTCAGCAATATCACCATCGTAACTTTTTAGATATATAAGGTTTCGATGCAACTGTAGATCAAGTGACGCTAAATGGTGGACATCAACATCTGAATGCCTGCCCACCAACTTAGAAAGAAAGAAATCAGCAAGGGGCAATTCCACCAAGAGGTTCTCATACAAGGCCTGAAACATCAAAGAAACATATTCATTCAGTTATATTCAATTTCCCATGAGTAAACACAACATTTATGGCAATTTTCTGAAACAGAGAAATAAGGGTACTCCAATTCAACATAGCAATAACATTGAGGATGCAATCTCTCCACAATATTAATACTACCATCAAACTAAATTAATCCAAAACATCTTACCTTTCCTAAGATGCGCCCAGCAAAATAATAGTGTCTAGGAAAGTCCTGGCCCAGAATAAGAGGAGCTCCAGGGGAAGGATAGAGAGTATTGTCACGAGTCAGTCGAAAGAATCCTCGATTAGGATCGAAGGTAGTTTTGATCAACTCTGAAAGGAACTCTCTGAAAACACCACCACCGTCAACACCTGCTTCTCCCATTCCAACTGCGTTCACCATCTGCACCCGCATCTTTAGCCGTAAATCAGGCTCTGAAAGTAAATCTCTCTTTAGCAAGGTGATGGATGCACCAAAATCTTCTTGATTTCAAACTAAATTATTCACGAAATATCATCTAACTTGTCAGATTCGGCATACTCTAAGACAAACAGCTTAAGATAAGAAACTATAACAGATAATATCATCAGAGGATGGAAGTTAGTCTTAATGTGATTCATTGACCAACAAGAACATATTAATACCTACTCAGAGGTCACATATTACATCAAAGGAGAAATAGCATCTTGATTGGAATTATGAGGCAAAACTTCATTTCTTATGCATTCCAAAGTATTAAGGAATTTCAATTCAAAAGGAGTGATTTACACCTGCAAATGAAGAATAACCCCATTTTATTTTCTTGAATGATGACCTGGATTAAGTAATTGGAGCTTGAATTTGGGATAAAAAGACACACTGCCTTCCCATTTGTGGGGAAGGAGTATTTCACAGCAGGAATTCGCATCCACACAGCCTTTGATAGTGGGTTCCTCCATTACTTGTATGATTTTTTATGCTCCAGGATTGCCATAGATCATAATTTATGAAATTCCAGTACTTCTCCAGGTTTTTCAGACCAAAATTTTCATTTCTCCAGGTTAAAATGTATGTTCTACCATAAGTAGGTATTTTAGAGGAGAGTGCGAGAATAGGAACTGAAAACATTAACATATGCACACCATCTAGTGATAAAAATATGCACTGTACTGAAATACATGAAAAACAGGTTGGTTTTGACTCTTTTATTAAAATATAAATTGCATTAAAATGAAGATTTTCCAGAATCAACATGAGTACAACAGCATTAATTAGGAGAAAAATTTAAACCTTATGTTTAGGAGACTAACTGAATTATCACAAATTGGAGTGCACACACTTCAGCAAGTCAATTTGAGAGCTCTCTTTGCTCATCCTATAATTAGAAATGTAAGATCTATGTTTCATTGACTAGATCTAGATTACATTGAATAGACCTAGATTATACAAGATGACAAGATCAAGATTACACAAGATGGTTAGAACGTAATGTAAGTTGTTGTGTATAATGGATTAGTACATGTAAGATTATTACACCATCAAAGGGCAGAAATACCGTACACATTGATGCACATGAGAGTTCATTCTAATCACAAGAGTGACCTACAGGAACTGAAGTGTTCATTCATAAATCATATATGCATAAATCAATACAAGCAGCTTAAAATATCAACATCAATAACAAAAAATATGCATTTTAATGTAAAAGGGTAAAATGTATTAAAGACTGGAGTGCAAGTTATTTTTAGCTGTCTTTGGTCTCTCTGTGATAATGCTATTTTCATCAATGATGTCATTTACTAAAAATATTTTTCACTATTCAAAGAAAATTTTGGGAGAAGTTTCACAAGTCAAGGACATCAGTGTAATAGCATTATCACAGAGAGACCAAAGACAGCTGAAAACAACTTGCACACCAGTCTTTAATACATTTTACCCTTTCCCTGGAGTAACATTTCAATTGCTGGCACTTTTATGTCATTGTTTTTCCTGCAGTTTAGCATTCTTAGCTTTGAGCTCCCTCACTTGTTCCAACATCTGTTTAGTCTCAGTTTTTTTCTTCTGATTTTCCCAGTCTCTGTAGTAGAAGTACCAGTGGCCACTCCAGATGATCCCTTGACTCATGCAACCTCAGGTCCTCAAAGGAGTCCAAGATCTCTTCAGATCCATGGGCCGAGGAATAGTTGGTGCCAACATGCACCACCACATGCAGCGAGGACCAACCAGTCTCCCTGACCGCCGCCCTCAACACCTTGGGGCATCGTACCTCCAGGTATACACCTCGAGAACACCCACTCCACAACTCCCTGCCAGCGAGCCCTTAGCCGCAATGGAGACATGATACGCCGGACGTTGGAGCTCCCTAACAGTAACACTCCCCTCCCCCCAAAGCCTGCCTCTGGCCCAGCCTCCACCATGACAACGGGTGAGTGCTCCAGCTCAAGGTCCATCAATACCTCAAACCTATTGCTGGCGAGGAGAGGTTCAGGTGAAGCATCCCCAGCACACTGCTTCCTCTGCACCGCACCACGATTGCCGTAACTGGTGACTACCTTCCACTCACTTGCCTTCCGGGACAGGCAAGCAACGATCCGCGAGGATTTCTCCCCAGTGGAACCAATAGTCTTGTCAAATTGTGTACTTCTGGCAGGAGGCCGAAGCATGGCAAGCTTTAGGGCTCGTAACAGCCCTAAAGCTAAGGACCCGCACAAACCGAAAAACGACCCAACCCAGTGAGCAGCGAGCGGAGGTCCGCAACTTCTCTCTCAAGAACCACGATATAGGACATAAGTGCCTCATAACGAGCGGTCCTCAAGAATGAATTTACAGGAGACCTCGAGGAAGCCATCCTGACTTAATAGTTAACTGTGCGATCAGAAATCAATTAAATAAAGCTGATTAAGAATTAGGACTGACTTTACACTTTAACAGCCAACAAGAACGAAGTAATCTGACCTAGCTTTAACCTTTAATCTCTTCCTAACTAATAAACTCTTATTGAAACTTTGTTAAACCGAAACGCTGAGAAGACTGCTTTAAATTAAAGTATCTATAAGGTAAGGAAGTAAATCAAAACAAAGTCAGTTATTACGCGACAAAACAGCTGCTACACGTCAGACTAACGCACACTCACTCTGAAACTCGATAAACACACAAGAAATCAATCACTTATGAACTGCTTGGAGAGCAATTAATAAACCAAATGAAGCTAGAAGAATAAGTAACTTAAATTAACACAATCTAAGATTTAAAGGATACTTATCAGCCTCGTGAACTCCAACAGTCTTTTGCCAAAAACCTTCGAAGAACACAAACACTTGTAGAAATTACAATTCTAAACCAAGTTACACAAATTATTGCTAAACTAAGGCCCGATACTTTATAAACAACATACAATAACACTACTATGAATAATATAAGACTTTCTAACACAAAAAGCACAATAACTTGCTTAACTAATATAACTCAAATAATTAATAATAAAGCACAAGCACTTCACTTCCTCACTGCTCAACAGCAGCACCAACAGCCAAAAACTCCAAATTAATCATTTGGAGCTACTATTTCAAGTAAAAAATAATAACAATAGGAAATATATAAACATTAGATAAGAGCAATATCAATCCTAACTTTGTCTTTAACATTGGATTGAAGAAAGTATGAAGAAATAAAAAAAGATGCAGTCTACGGGACCATCAATGACAGCTTTGAGAAAATGGTTCAGCTTATTTTAAATCGCTAAATATCTGCTCCTAGAGAATTTTCCTGGACAAATGTCAGAAATTGCTTATGAGGAAATGCTCAAAGGGTACAGCACATGATTCTGATTGCATAACTAAGGACACAAACTAGTACAGGCCAATTCAACAGTTCAAAAGATATTTGTCAACTAAATATTTAACAATGATCCATGCCAGTGATTATGCATTCAAAATTAACATGATTTGTTGGGTATGAGAAAGCAGTAGACCAGATGGCTGATGCAACAGCTTACATATATATGCTTATACACAAAAACAGGATGTCAATGTCAACTTTGGCTTCTTGCATCAAAATTTGCAGAGATTTATCCATTGAGTTGTCACTGACAGTAAAACTTGGATCCATTATTTTAAGAGAAAACCAAGAAACAGTGAAAACTACAGACTCGAGAAGGCAAAGAATGTTCCATCAGCCAAAAATTGTTGCGGCCACAATTTGAAGGGACATGTTCTCATGGATTTTGCAGAGAAAGGGAAAACTGATATAGGCCTATTCTGCAATGTATTATATAAACAATTCAATCATAAATTGAGGGAGACTCCACTCAACAAAATTGCTGCTTTACCATGGCCCAGGTCCTTCCTCGAGAGTGATAGTGACCAAATTTTGAATCCTTTTTCATTGTTCCTCACATAAATACAAGGGGGAGTCAAATGAAAATCTAATTCATATTCAAGCACCACTGATCTATAAGTTGGCAGTATTGTTATCAATGCTTTAAAGAGTGCCCAACAAGCAAACTGAAAACAAATAAAACACTGCCTCAATGATAGTTTAAAATTGATTTCCCGCTTGCGACATGCACCAACAAATAACAACATTTAGTAATATGTTTTCTGAGCAACAAAGGTAGAAACCTATTGAAAACCAATGGAAAATGAAGGCCCAGTATGGTGATACACGTTTATCACTGCAGCAAGGGTACTAATGGATTAGAAAGATCTGAAATGTGATAGAAGTTCTGTGGTAGATGCTGCCCTCTCAGGTCTGCTACCTTTTGCGACTCCCGAGTCAGTTGAAGCCAATGTGATGGAAAATTTTTGGATGAATTAGGCATTATCTTGGAATAGTACATATCTAGGAGAAACATCATTACCAGTTTACCATATTCCGTTATGTTGAAAAACCATCTTTGGCCTGCAATCAGACAAAAGTGACATCTGACTATATGTGCCATTTGCAACATAACTATGCTCAGTGCTCATGCAACCATTTCAACCATAGCTGATCTACACTTTCATTATCTTCCTCATTCACCATAGTTGCCAGACCTCAGTGATTGCCTCTTGTTTAGACCACTCAAAGAGCCAATGAGTACAATAGAAGTTTATTTGGATAAAGAGGTGTATTAGGCAGTGTATGAGTGGCTGCACACATGACCGTAAGATATTTTTCTCCAGAGTAATCCGTGCACTTCCTACTTCCTTTGTGTTTTGAACATCATGGAGATTATGTCAAAAAATGATACACTTGTGTTTCACTTTTGTTAAGTAAATTATTTTTTTTAATGTAAGGTTTTCAATTGATTCATCCTTATAGTACGCTTATAATAAAAACATGATGGTCTTACCATTTTCAGGTGACAGTTTTTCATATGCATCTTCATACAGATGAGTCCGCCTCACTGAGATGTGAATAGATGGTCCCTGGAGAAAGTATGCAGCTTCACCTTGTCTCTCCATTTTGTCTCGCAAGACAAGTCCTTGGAAGGCTAAGACACGCTCTTGAAATGCAACCACAAAGGGCAATTCTCGGAGTATAGTTGCAGTGCGCACTTCACGAGTGGACAGAGGTGGGCCATCTTCTAAAATATATAAAAAAACAGAACCTTGACACTTTAAAAAAATTGAAGGTCATCTTCCCTTGAATAAATAGTTTTTAACTATTGGCTACTGCATGAACTTTGTGTCACGTTAATATTTGCAAAGTTGAAGCGATCATAGCTATTTATTACAGTTAGAATTGCAGCTGAAGGGGAGACTGAGGGCAATCCACACTAATTTCAACGTATCAGTTTGCTTGGGCTTCAAATAGACCTACGTTATGCTAACATTGTTCTAAAGGCCATATGGTATGACTCAAAGCATTGCATTCGACATAATTAAAATTTACTGTATAAATAAATTTCATTGTCTTAATTAATGTACTTGTTGCCTTGGATAAGAGCATCATGTTGACAAAAGTTCTCATCACCAATGAGAAATGCTTGTGACTCTCTATGAAAGCAGAAATAAGTTAAATCTTATTTAAAACAGAAAGTAGCAATTTTCAATGGGAAAGGTATTTGTCCTCGTCCCATTTAGAAAAGTGATGCACATATTACGTGGTTAATATAAATCTTAGCTATATGAATAGCAATTGTGAAGTGTTTCTATTGTGCTGAACAGTTAAATCATTTAAAAATTATAATCATGCTGCAGTTACATTATAATATGAATTTAAACAATCCATTATTTAAAGTAAAATAAGGCACATTACATGCTAGAATATCCACATAGTTACATACATACATAAATGTATATTGCTTGGATAACAACTAATACAGCTCAAGACAAAATTACAGTGTGCTTTGTATAAATATTAGAAGAGGAGGAGATAGACATGATGTCACATCATAAGAACACTACATACATCTTACACACTTTCAAATTTTTAGGCATTGGCTCGAGAAATTAACCAGATAATTCCATTCCCTAAAACTTCTACTAGGAAATGAGTTTTTCTCTGTATCTGTTTTCTGTTTGCATTCTTTGATTTTTATATTATGATTGCCGCTTCGAACATAAACCATTTATCCAGATTTTTTTGCATGCCTTTGAGTTTCTTAATAAGGGCCATTTTGTGAGGATCACTCTTTCCCTGACACCCTTCTAACTCCGTTTTAGGTTACTCGTTACAAAATGGAGATTCCCATAAGCCTCTGCAACAATGTCTTCCCCATATAAAATATTCAGGTAGTTTGTTACCTAGATATTAGAGAACTGGAATTTTTTTATCATTTAGGGAGTAATTATACAGTATTTGAGACTTTCTTCAGGAGAATTTTTTGTGTTTACTTTTGCCAATGTTAAGTTTCATCCCATTTAATTTAGTCCTCTCAGCTAGTTGACTTAAGTCAGTTTGTATAAGTACATGATCAACTGCTTTTGTTATACCTCTGTATAGTATGCAGTCGATGGCGAATTTCAGATTTAATTTTCATTGGGAAGTCATACACATAAATAATTCACAGAACAATTATTCTTGAAGGGAGGGGAAAGGGGTAAACAAAAAGGGTATAATTTGAGATCATGTAACGCTGTAGTCTTAAAACCTAAAATTAAATTTTTTAGACAATCTTATATCTACTTTATGTTCTAAAATTTTTTGTTCTTTGCCTAAATGTATCACTTCTGTTAAAAGTAAAATTAAATTTGCCATGAAGTCAAAAGTCTGATTGCTGAAACACGAAGATGTTGAATTTTTGTTAAGTAAGATAGCATAAATGTTTTCAATTAATGTTTTTCTTTTTAAGTTAACTATTTTTGTATTTTTGGTATCTCTGTCAAGACACATGGTCATAGTTTAATTAACCCTTTAAGTGTGGTTGTCGACTATTGTCTGTGTCCTACAAAACAATTTGACGATAAGGATCTTGCTGAAAATACTTGTATTCTTTTAAGACAACCCTTCTCTTTCGTTTTAAATAAATTTTATTTAACATTTTTCTTAGCAACAATTTTAGCAGTTACAATGTTTTAGCACTATTATATCTCCGATAAAAAAAAATTCAGATTATATTTTTTGCGCACAGACAATTGATATATTTCATCTAAACAAACTACGGAACATTACTTCTCATGTTCAGTGTAAACTTAATGGTCAAGCTGATAACGAAGGTAACCATAGATTTTTTCAACTGAAATTCTGTATTTAACCCCTCAACCCCATGAAGTTTCTTTCCCTCCTGAGATGCCTGATGAGGTTTAGAGAGGTTAATAGAGAAAAGATAATACAGTGGTACCTTGGTTAACGAAGGCCTTAGTAAACAAAGAACTTGTTTAATGACCAACTTGTTTAACGATGAGTTGCTATAACCAAAAAATACCTTGGGTAACGACGTAGGATTTGGCTTACGATGCCTCTTTGATTGGTCTTTCCGAAGTTTCACGTGTTTCAGCACGTCTATATTATTTTAGTATTTATAATCACTACATAGTAATCTAATACTTGGTTTACGCTACGATGTTACATCATACAAAGATACTGAATAGCAACTACCGGAGAGTATTAAAAATAGATCAGTGCTAAATTGTAGCTAATTCACATAGGCAAATGTTGTCTCACCGGAGTTAAATCGGTAAGTTTTGTCGCAGTGTGTCTTTTGCCACAGCGACAGCTTCCTCTTCACCAAGCGTTAACTCGTAGTTCTTCAAAATATTGCGTCTTAGTTTAGGTGACTGTCTAAATTCCTAGGTGCCTTCAACCCACCACCTCTGTTTTACTGGAGGCTGATCTTCTGGTCTGTTCGTCGCATAGACCGATCGCTTGTGACGATCTATTATTCGCGACATAACATTATATGGCTTGGAAAGGACACAAGATCATATTTCGACGACATACCACATGAATATATCTGAAATTAACGTTAGGATTGTATAACCTGCTTTAAATTAACGTGTATAACAGTTAGTAATGTATCTTATGTTCTTTGTATTCATTGTCTTAGTGTCTTACATATTTGTAGTGATATTTTGCATACCTTTATTTCACAGATTGAAATGTTTACCTTGTTACAAAATGCGTCCCAACAAGAAGGCTTGCGAGAGAAAAAAAGGAGAAAAGTTTCCTCTATTGAACAGAAGAAAGAAATCATAGCAAAACATCACCAAGGTGTAAAAGCTATGGAGTTGGCTCGAATATATGAAACCAGCCATTCAACAATATCAACTATTTCAGCTAAGAAAGAAAAACTTATGGTTGCTGAGGTTGCTAAGGGAACTTCAAGGTTGAATGTCCGAGGTCTTCTTCTAGAGGAAATGGAAAATATAGTACTAATTTGGATCAAAGAAAGAGAAATGGTGAGCAATTTTACATCTCAAAATGCTATCTATGAGAAAGCTAGACAGATTTATCAAGATTTGAGAGTGAGGACTCCGGGATCAAGCTCTGAGGTAGATGATTATGATTTTAAAGGTAGCCGAGGTTGGTTTGACAACTTTAAAAGAGAAGAGGAATTCATAGTGTAGTTAGACACGGAGAGGGAGCTAATGCTGACAAAGCAGCAGCTGATATATTTGTCAATGACTTTACAAGAATTACAGAAGAATTACTATTAATTATTTATTATTTTGGAAGAAAATGCCCAAGAGGACATTTGTGACAAAAGAAGAAAAATCACTTCCTGGACATAAACCGATGAACGATAGGTTAACATCGCTTTTATCAGCAAATGCAAGTGGAGACTGCAAGGTAAAACCAATGTTGATCTACCACTCGCAAAATCCCTGAGCATTCAAGAAGTTCAATGTCTCTATATTCAATCTTGGTGTCTTGTGGAAGTCCTACAGCAAATCCTGGGTCACAAGAAGAGAATTTAGGGACTGGATTCACCAAGTGTTTGGAGCCACTGTCAAAGCCTACCTTGAGCAAAACAATCTGCCTCTAAAAGTCATTTTAACCATGGACAATGCAACTGGCCATCCAATGGGCATACAAGAAGAGCAATTCGATTTTATTAAGATGATTTTTCCACCTCCCACGACTACATCTTTGATACAACCTATGGATCAGCCAGTAATTGCAAATTTCAAAAAACTTTAAACAAGAGCACTTTTTACCAGGTGCTTTGAAATATGTGAGGCTAACAACATGACCATAAGAAAATTTTGGAAAGAAGAATTCAATATTGTCATTGCAATTAGGTTAATTTTAAATGCTTGGCAAGAAGTAACAATGAGTATCTCAAAGCAGCATGGAGGAAACTGTGTCCTTCCTTTGGTAATGAAGAATCCTCAGATGAAGGACAAAACTTGGTAAAGGATATTGTGGCAACTGCTAAGGATCTCAACTTGTAAGTAGACAAAGAAGATGTTGAAGAATTACTGGAGGAGCATGACCGAGAACTGACAAGCTGAAAGCACTTTACTAGCAGCAATGTGCAAACAAAATGTATATTCCATCTGAAGATGAGGACGTAGAGAAAGAAAAAAATTTGACTGCTGAAATCAAAAATGTTTTTCTTAAGTCAATGCTAATACTAAAGGAAGGTTATCTGCACTACGCATTTACCGAATCTTTACCGCATTTCACCACATTAAAATGAAATGCGTAGAATAACCGTAATCGATTCCTGGTACTGATGTTACAGACATGAATCACCTACATGACACTCTTGCATTTTAATCCAAACAAAACTTTGTGGCGAAGTGCCCCCTTTTGACTGGCGCATCGCCATCAATGCCGGTCGACGAACGCCTTCGAGAAGCTTCGAGGCATTTCGCTAATGACATTGTATATAAAGCGTCCTGCGAGGCGCACAGATATTCAGACAATAAAGGACCTCTGAAGAGCACTCACCTTCAGCACCGTTAACTTTTTTCCAAAATGTCGCTTCAAAGAACGAGTGCGTCCTCGACGCCGGTAAATACCGTAATCCATTACTATTATTATACCTGTGGGAACCTTGGATAACGACGGTTAACGATGCTAATCCGTTCCAGGATTATCGTCGTTAACCAAGGTACCACTGTAGAAAGAAAAAGCTCCCTGTTAGGAAAGCAAAAGACATCTCATCCTTGCTCTTGAGCTCACTTTTTCCCAAGAAAAAACAAAATCTGCAGATCCATGATGAAATTTTACATTCTATCTTACAACAAATTTTCAAAAGTACGACTCATTTATTGTCTGTTTCAAAATTCATGGCAGCATTGTCTATTGAGAGAAAGCCTTATTTCCTTTTAGTATTATGAACTTGCATATAAATCACAAACTTTGTACTTTCAAGTAAATTTATAAAAATATATTTACGTGGCATGTAACCACAGAAAAGTTTGGTCCTGCAGGCCAATCAATGTGCCTTATAAAACTTCTTTATTTAATGTATTTACTCGAAAATAAAGCGCACCCTTTTGAGTCTTTTTCTGCTTAAGAATTGAGGTGTGCATTAGATTCAACTATGCTCTAGATTCAGGCACAATACTACTCCATCACATGCTCTAATCAAAAACTAAAATTCTACTCAAGATTTCACCTCAAAAGCAACTATAATTAGAAGTTTCAAGATTTATATCAAATTAACTTACAACAAGTTCACATGATAAGTTTTAGGCCACATATAAATTGGGCTGCATAAACAAATTTCTCTGAGGTTACATTTCAGTTTCAGTTTTGGAAAGTTTAGGTTTCTCTAAACTAAGTAGTATGAGATTTGTATTTATGCTAATGATATGAAGAGCAACTGAGGGAAAACCCGATAGTTTTATTATTGTATTGGTATTGGATTGGTAGAGAGTATAAGTTGTTTTAAAATGATTGCAGATGAAAAATTCAGGAACAATGTTCTTAAAATTGAAGTTGATATAATTCAAAATATGCATGACAAAAAAACACAAACAAAACAATACAAAACAAACATATATGAAAAGAATAACTCTTCCTTGATGAAGAAGTGAAGAATACGACCAAATGTAATAGTATGTCTGTGGGCAAATTGGACAGTTTTTGTCTGATGTAGTAGTACACCTTAGGACACTGAGGGGGTGCCATATACAATAATTAATGATTTCAGGATTGTATATGATCGACCATAAGTATGCTATGATTTCATAAATTTTACTCTCTTAGATGACGAAAAGAACATATTTATACCCATTTCTTCTTGAGTCAGTGCCCTCAAACCCTGGAAAGGTCGATAAGGGCGACCTCGGCGCCTGAATGCAAGATCATAAGCAACCATAGCCATTGCAGAGGAACCTTTAGAAACACCGCTATCTGTCTGGAGTATGGCCACCTGACGTGAAATCCAGTGACCCTCTGGACAAAATGGCCTCCTTGCATCTCTTGTATGGAGCTGTCTCAACAAGCTGACACAGGCCTAGAACAGATAGGAAACAGTTGAAATTTCTCATACAAAATATTATCAGATACTTCATTGAAGTTTACTGAACATGTCTCTAAGTCAGCAGCTGACTTATTATTTCATTCATGTACAAGACCGAGGCAATATTAAATACAAAGACCCTGTACCTAGTCCTAATTTATAAAGTACTAGCTGAAGCGCCCGTTGATTCTCAACGGGGAATATAGAAGTAGATTAAATTCAAGTTGCCGGTCGTGCAATGCGTAAATTCCCTTTAGAATAAGAGCTAAAATCCCAAGCTATTCTTACTGTACAGGAAAATTCATGAGCTCGGCTCAACCATCGCATTGATCTTGAGGAGGATTGGCTGTTTACAACCTCAACAATTTTGGATAATTCACTCGTATTTTATCAAAATTCTCCAAATTTCGATTCGGAAACAATATTCCACGATCAAAATTAGAACATTCATTTAATTTCCGTTCTTTTGCTTCTTGTTTCGACTCCGCACGATTATTTTTCTGTTTTAATTCTTCAAAAGAAATATAGCCTGCTACTGATTAAAGTGAAGATTAGATTTATTTTTTATGGATACCCATCTGAGTGATCTTGGTTCGAAACCAGCAAAATTATCAAATAAAATTGAGACAGTGGTCCTTCCTGGTCCCAGAAAACACCTACGCAAAGTTTGACGCGAATCTGGCAAACGGTTTGTACTAAAATCGAAGGCACACAATCTCCTGACTCTAATTACGTACCTGCAATTGCTGGTTACATTATTACAGAAATTTTCTCGTTATCCATGTAATATATCGTACTCTTCAATCATCAGCTGTATGGGATTAAAGTCCACGAGTATTTTTACGGGATAAAACATGAGCTCGGATTCAACAATGGAATCGGTCGTCAGGGGGATGAGTTGTTTACAGCCTCGAATTTTCACGAAAGTTTTGTATATTTTACCAATATTATCGCAAATTCTAATCGAAAGTAAGATTCCACGACCAAAATAAGAATCTTTATTTGATTTTCTTTCTTTTGGTGCTTGTCTCGACTCTGTACGACTATTTATTCTAATTTAATTCTTCAAAAGAAATAAAGCCTGCAACCGATAAAAGTGAAGCTTACGTGTATTCCTTATGAAAATCTATCTGTGCGATCCTGGTTCGAATCCAGTAAAATTCTTGGATAAAAATGCGACAGTACTTCCTTCCTGTATCAGAGGACACGTATGCAAAGTTTTAGACAAATCGGGCAAACGGTGTGGACTCCAATCCAAGACAAACAAACAAACCCACAAACACACAAACAAACCCACAGAATTTCTGCTTTATATATATAGATTTCACATAAACTATGTATGGAGTTCCAAAATATAATACCACTCTACAATATCAATAACCTTAGCTACAAACATCTTAATAGCTATCATACCTTAAAGAGGTGAGACCAAACATGTCGAGAACGTTTTTTCCTCGACTTATTTCTCTGTCTATCAAATTTTCTCTTTTGACCTCCGCTCACACCTTCTGATGACCACACCGACTGTGGCTGTCCTCGCAGCGCCGTCCGGTAATCCTCTCTGACACCAGGACGAGACTCCGGAAAGGCAAGTTCCACCAAGCCTAATCATGCATCCTTGTTTCATATAATGAAAGAAATACATCCTCATCAGGAATGAAAATCTTAGGTGATATTATTTTATGAGATGGCTAAAGATAAATTTAAATATTAAAATTTTACAGAGGTCAAAATATGAACTTTTTTCATATTACTGTACTGAGTGCTAATTAAGATATATCAGTTACTGTTAAAATATTGCACCAAAAGAAGCTTTATGTTAGTCTGGCACTGGGATGCTCACCCTGGTGCTCGAAGCGACCTTGCACAGTGCCCGCAAAGCTTTGGTAAAAAGATTATTTTATTGGCTACAACAGTATTTCTTGGGATTGCACTAGCAAGGATAGAGTGGAGGTTGGAGGGGGAAGGGGTGAAGGTCAAAAGTTTGGTTGGCTTGGGTTTCATAAACATCGAAGGTGATGGCATGTCTAAACTTTATCCCTCTTATCGCTTATTTCCAGATTAACAAGACAGGTATCTATGTCATACTTTGTACATGCGAATGTGAAGATTCAATTCGGCTTATCAGGGTATTAAATTCCCTGTAATCAATGACTAAATGCAGATTTTCAAAACGCAGCGATACACATGCTGCAAAAGCCTTCATACCAGATTTATTCCCTGTAATTAAATCTTAAGAGATAAAGACTCTCCCATGTTGTGAGGAAATTATATATAATTTCTCGATCTTATTTACCAAGAAGCATTTCTTAAAAACAGCCTACGGTTAACTAGCACAGTAATAATATTGCCTAGGAATGGCCTGAATACTACCCAGGACAAAAATATTATGTGGTGCCCGCTTCGCTTTTTGAAACGCCCTTGAGTGCCCGGGCACCAAAAAATGTTGAGTACCCAGAGTATAACCAAAAAAGATACCAATATGAGGCAATCCATACCTCCGGCAGAGAAACTAGCTTTGACTTTAAAATAAGGAAATATATGATTTAGTTTTTGTTTGAATTTTCGTCGGTAATACATCTGTCATCCGCCTTGTTAATTAGACACGTAATATGCCCTAAATACAAAAGAAATCTTTACCAGGACAAAAAACTTTCAAACACAAAAAATACACAAAGAAATATCAAGTAAACTTGCCGCACTCAAACTTAAGAATGGCAATCGTAAATTCCAAGAGTGGCGCATCAGTGGCACTGTGAGAACTCGCCCATTTGAATGTGGCTATACTCATGCGAAGCACCACTTTTCTACGCCGAACCCTGTGACGGAGGGAACCACGGTTACCGTCTGCAGAGCTGCTAATGCGGCGGCTGTGGCGCCGTGTGAACACCTGCATTCCACCCAATTGATAAGCGCTGGAGAAGCGCTAACGTTTAAGAGAGTTAAAAATTGTGCTCAGCCATCAATGGCATCAAAGTTGGCAGCTGCAAAATGTTACCCAGGATAACGTTTAACATATTTTGATTGCGCATAGTTTCCACCGATACTTCGGACCGCGAGTACCATGGAATGCTCCGATTTACGGAGCCCTTCTTCCCGTACGCTGCTTGCGAGTCAGGTATTTAGGAAAATCACGAGGAAGAACAACACTCCGCCCTCTCCCCATCCCCAATACCCGGAGCCGATTACACTGTTGTCACATAACCCTCAAACTTCCTTCGTTCAACAGGTTCCACGACTCTCCGCAAAATAGCTGCAGAGGTGTTGCGTTTATTTTGTCCGGGACTGTACAATAGGGTGGTTGCAATGGATCTCAGTAATTAATTTATTTGCCATAATCTTGACAGGAACCTGCCGTATGAAAACGAGATTGCTGATGTTTCAGGTTGATCGTATAAAGCAAGGGTCTCTAAACTTTTCAGCCTGAGGACCGCATTAACTGTCAAACAGCAATTTGGGGATCGACTACACACTCGAGGTCCAAATAAAAAATAATCAAAGCATAAATGTTGTTTTAAATTATTAATTAAATATTATTATGATAATTATTCTATCTTAATTTGGTAAAAACTTTACGCCCACGTAAGCGGTGGCTGATCTTGGCAGGTTACACGTAACTCTCCATGCTTCTTTTCCGTAGATGAAAAGATCTCCACGGGCCAGACGGGAGGGACTGGCGGGCCAAATGTGGCCCGCTGGCCGTAGTTTGGAGACCCCTGGTATAAAGTTAAGGCCTACCTCATCGGTTCCACGACAACTGAGCGCAATATTTTTCTGCAAGTTCAACCATTTCACCTACAGGTAACCTTTTGTTCCCCCCATTATTTCTTCTTTAGACATAAGTTAGTGCTGTATCACCTCTCAAGAAGATATTCATATGGAGGCTCACAGGATATTTCTGTAAATGTTGAAGATGATGCATCAAAAGTAGGTTGAATTTTTGCACTGAGTTGTCAAAGACATAAAATTGTATAGGAGTAGTGAGAGTAAAGAGAATCTAGTTATCTTGGAAAATTTATTCCTTACTAATTTCTCCCGAAGATAGACGCTTTTCAATTGGGAGGGTTAAACAATTACTAAACATAAGGGTTTGTAAAAAAATGAAATTACAGCAATCTACCGAGTAATGCACAATTATTCTAATAGAATGTCACTGGAGCCAAAGAAGCTGATTGTAATTCCATGGTAAACATGAAGGAATATTGGCGTCATAATTGACTCCTTTGTATCTCCCTTCCTTTTGACTTTAGAAAAACTGGCCCTTAATCATTTTTTTAAATCCTGTAGAGTATATAGTGAAAATTTCAACCACATGAAATGAAATACGTAAAGTGTGATTGATTTTAGATTCACATATTTATCTAAGGTAAATCCTTCAAAAGATCTTAAAATCTCGGAGAATGCTTCAGGACTAAATACTACACTTTTACTAAAAGTTAGGTTTTCTTCTGACGTTTGCTTGTTGTTCCTCAATGGTTTAAACAATTCCAAGACATGAATTGGCACTAATATACTGCATTGATTGGATTTACACAGACCAAGATTAGGTTGGAAATTACTTTTTATTTCTTATGCCTATCAGCAAGTATATAATATGTACAAGCAAGACATTGTTCTTTCAAACAATACGCAACATGCCTGTTTGTAATTGCAGTTAATCGTAACGGAACGTATCAAGATCCAGTTGTACATACTTAAAATCTCTGATCATATTCTGCAAACATTTTCCTTCTACCCTTCCTTTCTAGCTTAAGGAATATTTACCACAAAAGATTAAAACGCTAAAATTGTTTCTTTCAGCTGCCGTGTCAACTTTTCGCCTCTGCTTAACTATTACACAAGTTTCTTTTGCTGGTATCACTCAGACTACACAAATAAAAATGCATTATGAAACAGAAACACAATAGCATTAAAAATTTATCATAGAAATAATGGTGAGATGGCTTGGTAATATCAAATCATGACACTGCTAAACAACTTAATGGAAGTAACGCTAAGTCAAATCATCACACTTACATAAACAAACATAAACCATGATGTGTATTCTTCATTCTTCAGAGATCTTCATTTGTAAAAAGAAAACATCGAAATATATAGTAAGTTTTTGTCACATAAAAATAGATATAAAGAAATGAATATATTTTGAAGAATACATATGCGTCAAATTTATTTTCAAGATATAAAAATGGTTTATTAATTTAACAATGAAAACATGTCATAAAATAACATACTTTTGGCCACAATTGTATTTCGTGATGAAATTTGTTTTATGATATATTTACGTTAATTAGACTTTAGTTAACTTGCCAAAAATTAGTTTCAGTAAAAAATTATTGTGGAGGGTTGCAAGAGTTTTTGTACAACAAGTGTAAAGCAGGCAGTATCACCCATTTACCCCTTGGTGGTAAAGGATTGAATTTTATGTTCGACCCCTGGTATGTATAAATATATATGAAATAACTATCATTTGAGTTGATTATACTTTTAGGAGTTACTTACTTTCAAAGAAAGACTCAAAGATGCCAACTCAGGAAGGGTAAAGGGCATAACTGGAGGAGTATTGGAGACTGGAAGATTAGCGGACTGATGGTCTTCCTGTTGAGCCCCTGACTTTGACATCTCTGCATCGTTTTCTTGGCACTGAGTATGTGATATAGAATTTGACTCCCCTCCTGTGGAGAAAGTAAATTTGGATCCAAATTCAAATAAAAAAATAGAACGAATCTTATGTATTATATGCAACCATCTTTTCCAATCGAAAAGCTTGTGTGTGTATTGTGTAAGCTTGTACATAAGTATAGACTGAATTGAAAATATTGCCAACTGGAGGATTTTGAGGTCATCCATCTTAGGGCATACAGATTAGACCTCTCTCAACCGTTACTGCCTGGTCCATCAACCAACTTGTGATATATTGCAAAATAGACAAATAGAATTGATTTTATTGTAATCCACAAAGATGCCTTGGGGAAGATCTGAAGCATAGTTTTCCAGGAACTACTCATGAATGGAAAATATGTACTAGATGTACACTGCTAGCCAAAATGAATGCAGCACCTCCCCAGCGATCCTAACGACCACTCGAGAAACTGCTAGCACAGACTTGAAATGGCAATGGTGGTCAGAGAAGACGATGTTTCTGTGCGATAAGAATCTCGTTAAAAATCGTGCTATGAGATAAGCGCGGAAAATTGCCGATGGATATTCTAGCCGAAAGAAAATACTTTTCATGGCGTAGTGAGGATCCTCGTAGTTCCGAGAAGTCCCAAGAAGGTTCATTGAGGCAGGGACCATGAATATTCGGCTGCGGCACTGATCGAAGATTTTCATTGCAAAGCTATTATTTAAGATGTGGTCATTGAGAAAAGAAGGGTTATGGTTATGAAGAAATTATATTTACAGTGAAGTGCAAACAAAATTAAGACATATTTAGAGATACGCTCTTCGTCTATGCGAATCAAGTATTCAAGCAAATAATGTATTTCTAAAAAACTACTTAACCAATGAATACAAGGGCATTAGTAATTGAAAACCTTATCACTCAGAGATGTTCAACATGAGGCTATTTATTTATCCAATTTGTACTATACGAGCCAAATAACAGGCAAATACTATAAATACGACACATCCTTCATGGTTGTCTCTTTTAAGTTGCTAAATTTTGCAGCAACGGTATTTCTAAATAAATAATTAACTGTAATGGAGGAAGCACTTCTATTAAAGAAAACAGTGATAAATGAAAATGCAAGCTACAAAGATATCAATACCCTCCATTACTATTTCAATATTTATTTAATTTCAGTTTTAATTTTAATTTAAGGAATGAAAAATTGGAACATGGCTGTTCATGAATTAGAGGTTTAAAATCTCTAATAGCTATCTTTGTAGGCGCTCCGCACTTTGTTGCAGGAGTATTCAGAAACAACAGGAAGGCACAGATTACCAATATTTTCAGAAATAATTCCTGTTATTTCTGGAGCAATGAGGTGCAGACTGCCAATAAAGACAACTATTGGACATTTTAAACCTCTAATCCAGTTTTAATAACATCTTTTTTGAATCACTATTGCAACATTTTTCAATATCGTCAGCATTTTCTTTTCAGCTGTGATTTTTAATATTTATTCAGGCAATCATTTTATTTTGCAAGTTTTCTCACCCTCCTTCTTATTGATGTTTTCCTTGAATAGTCTATTTTATTCAAAAGTGAAGACTTTTATCCCCATAAAGAAGTTATATTTTTGTATAATTTTTACTGCCTTTTATTTTAATACTTGATATTATGGAAGTAAGGAGAGATTCATTGGTCTCAATCTTTCTAAAATACAAACGCTTGTTTTCATAGTTCTAAATAAAATTTGTTAAATAGAAGAATGTAATGTGGAGGCTAGAAATCTTGTGGAGAAATACAGGCACATTGAAATGTAAGTATACAATTTGAAGAAAAAGTGAAAATTATTAAATATCTTAATACTTAGATTTTGGAGACATTAAGAAATTAAAATAAGTTACTTTTATCCTAACAATAGCACAAAAATCAAAAACGACCAGTTTCAACAACTTATCTTATGACGATAATTAATTACAGAATCCAATCGTGTTTTTAATAAAAAAATTCCTGTAGAAGAAGCTCAGTATCAGTTTCATTTGTGTGAATAGTACGGAAAACTACTGCATGAATTCTTTGGTTAAAAAGCACACTGAGATTAATTCATATGAATTTTAAATTCCTTCTGAAGTTTGATTCAATCAATATAGCACTTTGTGCTGTAGTCTGATGATGTTTCAACAGATGGCGTAACCAACATGGCTGTAACTTGAACAAAACTCATATTGTCTAAATCAATTAAGAATCATAACATTTTTAAAATTTTCTCTTACTGAAACAAGTAGACATTTTTTTGAGTAATCAGTATATTCACCATAATAGCTCAAAATGTTTTCTTCATCTGCCCATTTAGAAGCTAAAGCATTTGGACAATTGATAGCAACAGCAGATCTTTGGACCAGCAACTTTACAATACATCCATTACCTTAATATTTCATTCTCATCAATTCTTTCCATTTGACTAATGCCAATTTATCAAAATAATTAGTTTCAAATCAAAATCATTTACTTAAATCAAGTAGGTAATGGTACAATGTTAGAGAAGAATGGGTAAATGATGAAAGAAATTACCAGGCAAGCTTCCATCTCCATAAAATTCTCCATCATGAAGGGTGACAATAAGGAGGGTGAAGAGAGTACAAAAGACAGCTAGCAATGGCACAATCCGCCCAGCTTCTTCAGGTGAGGTTTCCACTCCTCCCGATATGAGCCTGAGGAGATTAAGTCGAGAATTCGATGGAGAAAATGGCGAGAGAGTGCCTTTTGCAGATTCCAGAGATGGCCCAAAGAGAGGTGAGATCTGCGATGCAGTCAAGATTGCAGACCAGAGTCTTCTCAGAAATGATGGCTTGAAGGCCAGCATGTACAGCAACCTATGATTCACAAATAAACAGTATTGAGGAAAATTGCAGCTACATACATTATGCAGGAGTATATATATACAGTAGAACCCCGTTTTTACGAATCTCGATTTTACAAAGTGAAACAGTTTTACGAACCATTCCGCTGATCCCGATCCTTGTACAAGTAAAATGACTTCAGTTTGACGTAAAACTTCTATTTCATGTTTTACGAAGTGAGAAGCCGGTCCCTAGGAGTGAATGAACCCTAGTTTTACGAAGTATTTGAAATGGTTTTGTCGCACTGAACTCAATACAACGGGATGACGATCGCCGTAAACAGGAGCAGCTGAATCCAGATCGTCTATGTTGGGAAGACCCTCATCCCATCTATTTTAGATAGGAAAATGTGAAAATCTTATGGGATACAAACATTTTGATTACAGTGTTTGCAAAAATGATAGCTTATAAGACTCTCTTTCTGTATCAAGCTTTCTGGTAATATCGCGAATCCGCAATGTGGGATCGTATAGATCAGCAGTTTCCAGGAGTACTATATGGTTTCTATTTGGACAACGGATTGAGAGAATAGAGCACGAAAAAAACTTGTTTTCGACTTGGGGAGTTTTGGGCTCAGGTCTTGGCTGCTAAATTGGAGTGCAGCTACTTCAAATCTCAAGGCTGCTGCAGGAATTTCGGAATTTTAATTGGTTAATAAAAGATTGAAAAATAATGGTTGGATGGTGGACACCCTGAAAAATGTTCGTCTCCAAGCGAGGAAAAGTCGAGCGCGTTCAGTCAGAATCACTCTCTGCACGAGGTGGCCTGTTGTGATATCCTGAGTGCCTATTAGTAAAACAATGGATATAACATCACTGTCCAAGAAAAAGAGGAAGTCCCTGAGTTTGGTCACCAAAATGTCAATTATCAAGGAAGTATGTGATCGCGGGCAGACAAAAACAGAAATTGCTCAGAAGTATGGCATTTCTTTATCTACATTGGCAGCAATCGTCAATTCAAGTGAAATATTTTTGAGCCACACAAGAACATCATTAAAAACAAAGTACGTCTCATGGTCGCACTATGGTCAGCTTGATAGGCAGTTGTATAATTTTTTTTTTAAAGTATCGTGCGTGCAAATTGCCTGTAAGACTAATTGACTAATTCTGAAGGAAAAGGCTCAGGATTTGGCTCTTAAACTGAAGTGCGACAACTTTAAAGCCTCAAATGGGTGGCTTGATAGATTCAAGAAAAGATACGGAATCACTTCAATGAAAACCGTGGAGAAGGAGGTAGCGTCAACACAAAAGATGCTGAGCAGTGGCATGAAATACACGATGACATTGTATCTAAATATTCCCCTCGATATATATACAACCTGGATGAAATAGGTTTGTTTTTCAAGGCATTACTTGACTCCACCCTCGGGACCCGTGGTGAAAAATGTCGCGGGGGTAAAAAATTTAAGGATAGGGTTACAGTAATGCTGATACGTAACCAAGATGGATCCGAAAAGTTGAAACCAGTTGTGATTGTAAAATCAAGAGCTCCACATTGCTTCAAGAAAGTGAAAAATTTGCCTGTGTTGTATGAAAGTAATAAAAAAGCATGGATGACGACGGACATTTTTCAGAAGCAAATTTTCTTCCTGCAGAGGAGGAGCGCATGCGAGAATCGCAATGTACTACTTCTTGTAGATAATGCCCCAGTTCATAAAATAAGTGGACTAGTGCTACCAAACGTCAAGGTACTTTTTCTGAGTCCAAATAGCACCAGTAAGATGCAACCGCTGGACATAGGAATAATTAACAGCTTTAAAGTCCACTACCGAAGATTTCTCGTCCAGCACTATCTTTGGACCCTTGGTAAGTTCAATTTCTTTTCTATCATTTTGTGTATAAAAAATACCTACTCGTTGCAAAGGATACCTTGTCGCAAAGAGATATATATCTACAAGTAAAATATTCAAATTTCAAGTCGACATCCAATCAAGAGGGTCCTCGAAAGTAGAAAAAGTATTAAAAATATTCTTAAAATTCGCTGCAATTAACCCGTCAGGCATCAAACCTGGGTCTTCCTGGTGATAATTACTATGCAGAACAACAGAAGATCACCGTCTCTAACTATGTGAGAAAACACAAAACACAAAGACAAAGACGTCCTACTTTTCCCTTATATTCCTAATGAGAGAAATGTTAATGTGCTCTGGCATTGAACTCAGGAACAATACGGTCTTATCTAAATTATTTTCTAGAACCGATTCTTAATATAAATCTTGTAGCAGAGCGAGAACATCCTATAATTTCTATAAAAGCATTTAAAAAAATAATGAAAAATACCTCAATGTATTTTAAAGGGCAGATTTTTGCATCGTCCTAGCATCGAACCCAGGATATTTTCTGTAAAAGTCATTAATGCTATCGATAGATCCTGAACATATCTATTGGCTTCTTGAGTTTTAATTCTCCACCTATCCAGATGTATTTGTTTTAAATTCCCAAAAATCAAAACAATGCTTTTAAAGGGGAAAAATCGGGACTTTGGGGCCCTTTGAAATCAAACCCATGACACTGAGGATCAAAATTGCAATTTTTCTGGTGGTTACACGTTATGGCTAATGTGACTTAAAAATTTCAAGTCAATCGCACTTATGGTTTAGCCTGTGTATTAGTATCCTATCTATCTATCTATATAGGTATATGCATGAATGAATCCAGAGAAGCATCTATATATAATAGATATGTGCATATATATACGAGTAAAATGTAGCTTGCATACTGCAAGCAGATCGGCAATACTAATTTCATATCGGTATTATATCGGGACGGTCCTCAAAAGAAAAAAAAAAGATTGAAAATATTCTTAAAATTCCCTGCAATTTGATTGTTTGGCATCGAACCCGGGTCTTACTGGTGAACTTACTATGCTGCACAACAGAAGATCACCATCTCTAACTATATGTGAAAATTCAAGTAAAAATATTGGCTGCAACTGCCTCAAACTACATTCTACTTTTCACGAATGTAATTGGCTCTCTGGATTCGAACTAAGGACGATCTTGAAAATCTAAAACATGTTTTAGAAATAAATCTATGATCTCTATATATATGCCGAATTTCAAGTTTTAATATTATTGGGAAGGGGTTCAAAATAATTCTTAAAAATCGGATCAATTACTGATTGTAGAGACTCCTGGTGTCGAACCCAGGACTTACTGGCAGCTGTGAATACACATAATGACATGTTAGAACTTGATCTTTTTTCACACAAAGTATGAAGTCGATGTCATGCCGGAAAGTACCTAAAAATTGTTTCCGCTATCTCCATAAGAAATGCATTGAGGAATGTAAATGGCCCTCTCGGATCGAACCAAGGACCATCAGCGAGCATGTAAAATTTGATTATGAAATATATTCATGATATCTATCCACGGGCCAAATTTCAAGTTTCCATGCCAACGAGAAAGGGTCCAAAAAAAATCTTAAAAATTGCCGCAATGCATTTTAAACGGCCAATTTTTGCCCTGACCTAGCATCGAACCATGGACTATATTCGAAGGTCTCTTTTTGATTTTCGTTGGATATGTACGGCTTCTAGCGATCCCTTGAATTTCAACTCTCTACTTTTCCGGTAAGTGCCACAAAAAATTTTCGAAAATCCCCGCCATGTATTCTTATGGAGAAAATCGCAACTTTGGGGCCTTCTGGAATCAAACCCATGACACTGAGGTTCAAAGTCGGATTTTTTCTGGAGGTTACGCGTTATGGCCAATACGTCGTAAAAATTTAAAGTCAGTGGCACTTGTGGAGCATGGTTAGAATTTTGATCACCTATATCTATCTATTATATATAGATGATTCTCCGGATTCATTCATATAGATAGCTATATAGGTATATAGATAGGATACTAATTCACAGCCTAAACCATGTGTGATTGAGTTGAAATTTTTACGGCGTATTGGCCATAACGTGTAACCACCAGAAAAATTGCGATTTTGAACCTCAGTGTCATGGGTTCGATTCCAGAGGGCCCCAAAGTACCGATTTTTCCTGTTTAAATGCATTGCTTTGATTTTCAGGAATTTTTAAAATATACTTCCTGGATAGGTAGAAAATCCAGACTCTAGGAGCCCCTATATATGGTCATGATCTATCGAAAACATTAATGACTTTCACAGAAAATATCCTGGGTTTGATGCTAGGACGGTGCGAATATCTGCCCTTTAAAATACATGGGAGTAGTTTTTCATTATTTTTTTTGATGCACTTATCGAAATGATAGGAAGTTCTTGCTTGGCTAGAAGATGTATGGTGAGAATTGATTTAAGAAAAAAATTTTATAAGACCCTACTATTCCTAGGTTCGATGCCAGAGCACAGTAACTTTTCTCTCATAAGAAATATAAGGCAAAAATAGGACGTCGTTTGAGGCAGTTGCAGCGAATATTTCTCCTTGAATTTTCACATGTAGTTAGAGATGGTGATCTTCTAATGTGTCGCATAGGAAGCATCACCAGAAAGACCAGGGTTCGAAGCCAGGCGGTAAATACATCCCCTATTTAAAATACATTGAGTTAGTTTTCACTATTTATTTTGATGTACTTATGGATATATTAGGAAGTTCTTGCTTTGCTAGAAGATGTATATTAAGTCTCGGCTTAAGAAAAAAATTTAGATACGGCAATTCTGTTCCTGGGTTTGATGCCAGAGCACATTAAAATTTCTCACATCTATAATATAAAACAGAGTGTGGGTGTGTGTGTGTGTGTGTATGTATGTTCGCTAAAAACTGGAGAACCAAGAGTCGCTAAACTTTGAAACTTTCTACATTATTAAAAGTTGACCTCGCACATAGTTTAGGCTACTTTTTATTTCCCTAAAGTCCTCGGTTCGAACCCAGATGGATCAAAACCTTTCCATAAGAAATACACGTAGAGGTAATATTTTTTGTTGCAGGATTCATTTCTTTTGCAAATTTAAATTTGAAATAATGGTCCTAGAAAGTCGAATTAAGCACCAAAAGAAGGAAAATAGAATAAAAATTCTTATTATGGTCGTTTAATATCGTTCTCAACCCGATTTTACGAACAGTTTGATAAAATACGTGAACATTTTATCCAAATTTTGAGATTGTAAACAACCCATTCCCTTGACGATCTAGGTGATTGTTTATTCTAGCTCATGAGTTAATATATAAGAAGTCTATATATATAAGATATCTATATATATAATAAATCTGTAGAGGGGGTCGTGTCTGTACATTGATCCGATTTCAAAAAAAGTTGTATTGCTGGATACTAGGGTTGTTCCCGAAACACGTTTTAGAAATTTTCATGTCTGTCTGTCTGTTACAGCATCACTCAAAAACTATCCAACCGATTTTGATGAAATTTGGTATGATGGTCATTTGTCATCCGGGGAGTGACATAGGCTACCTTTTATCCACCTAGCTGTCCCCAGTTCGTCCCCAGTTGGGGTCAAAAATCTATTTCACGCTTTAACTCTAAAGTTAATTATTTATAAAATTTCAAAATTTGTACAATATTAAAAGTCTCCCTAGCGCAAATGATAGGCTAATTTTTTTTGACCCAACTGTACTCGGTTCGACTCCAGAGGGTCGAATAGTTTCCATAAGAAATACATGGGAAGACATTTTTATCGGGCTCCCGGATAGTCATGTGGACAGCGCGTTTGCCTTTGGTGAAAGCGGTCCCGGGTTCGAATCCCGGTGGGAGCCAATGTGCGAAATGACCTAAGCTGTCGAAGCACTTTTAGCAATATTACTACTACTACGACATTTTTATCATTTGCACGAAACTTTTCTTTAACAAAATTAAATTAGAAATAAAGGTCCTTTGAAACTAAAACTAACACCAAAACAAAGGAAATAGAATAAAGTTTTTTATTTTGGTCGTAGAATACTGCTTTCACTTCAAAGTTGTGAGAATTAGTAAGTTAAATACGAAAATTTTATGAGAATCTGATATTCTAAACAACCCGTCGTCAAGGCCAATCTCTATATCTTTAAATTCAAATTCGTTAGCATTAGCGCATCATCAACAACCAAGCTTTGTTTATAGCAACACCAGTGTTTGTTGATTCTTTACGTGAAATTGATGTTTATCGTCGTATTAAATGAATCAAAAGGAAAAGGTGCGAAATGACCTCAGCTGTCGAGGCACCTTCATAATTACTACTACTACTTAAATTAATCTTCTTTCCTCATATAAAGTCATTATATCTTCTTAGCTTGGTAAGTTGATTGAAGTTGAAACTTTCTCATTCTTATTTTCCGCTCTAAATAATAATCGTTTTATTTAGCGTCCCGCTGTGAATTTAATCTTTAACGCTGAAGAATAAATCAATCAAGATATTTGAAATACCCCTGAATTCAGTGATTGCTTTCTTTGAAGTGTAAAGAATTGGAATTTAAGCAGCAAGGAATCTCAATCCTTTTATGCCGGACTGGAAAGGTAAACGGATTTTGTGTTTATAGATATAGAATTGGAAATTAAACCAAGAAATGTTTTAGTGGATCATCTATTGGTGTGTTTAAGTATAGGTACTATCCACCTATATCTTTTGTTAATGGTGACAGTAATACTCATTTCTATTTTATTATATCTTAAATTTTGTGTTTAAATGTTCGAGTTAAATGATTACGGATACGTTATTAAGTTTGTTAGACTATAAAATATGGAACACCTCTCTCAGATACTGGGCAGCTGTCCTTTATTTTTATGCTTCAGTTCTATGTTTGCAGCTCAAATAAAATCATTACGAATTCGCTTCAATATGTATTTTGTATATTGCATGGTTTAATTATTCCAAAAAATCAAATTTGTATTCATTTTACGGACTCCCAGACAAGCATCGAAAGAAATAAAATATACATGTATTCTTTTCGTTGCTGTAAAAATAGATTGTTTGTCTAGGTAAGGAAAAATTGGATAAACTGAACATGAATCGAATAAGCATCATTTCGAAGAATGACCTCTAACAACATATTTCACTTTCGAAATCATTTTCGTTGATTTACTTCACATTTTCAGTTACATATACTATGGAAATTGCCTCTAAAGAAGTATTTCTGGTATAAGGTTTGCCTTTAGTCCAATATTAAACTAAGTATTTTTTCAGATATCTTACTCTATACATGAAAATATCATCTTCGATTATTTTCACTATATGAATCATGTCCCTGAATTTCAATTATTTGCGAATATCACCAAAAACAATTAATTAATTTAATTTTTGTTATTTAGATTTTATGAATGTTTGAGGGAAGATCGCGAGAAAAATTTGCGATCATTTCTTATCACTACCGATTACATCGCTTAAATGAGATAACTCCTACAGGTTTCATGTCTACTTTCGCTTGGATTATGTTTCGTCATTCCACGTTAGTAAATATTCAGAAGACAGTATTTATTGTCAACGGGATCTGAAAACATAGTAATTAAATTAAATCCTACTCAAGAGAAGAAAGTAGTAGTTCACTCTGATTTAGCATCATAATGCTCAAATTATAATAGCTATTTAATTAAACAGATGCGCCGCTTACATTATTAATAGGATAAAAATTTTCTTCACAATTTTTACAGTTAATTTAAAGTCAGAGTGTTAGTAATAAAGTGTTAAGTAATTTTATTATAGAACAGCCAACGCCATCTTAAGGAATATATTCGGAGTTAATTCATAAAACGACACGTTCTTAATAGAATAACTACTTTACATTGTAATTCGTTTGCTGGGTTTATTTGTTTATTTGATAGTTGCGAGGATTTCACTCGCTTGCTGTTCGTCAGACATATTGGACGTGCTAAGAGACTGGTACATTCGTTTTCGTTTGTGGTTTACAAGATTTGTGTGGTTATTTTTGAAATTTTGTCTCCATTCATTTGGTACTCAGTTGTTTCCTCTATTTGTTATAGCAACTGGTGCATTGGTTTAGTCTGTGATTTACATTTGTGTAGCTGTTTTTTGTGATTTCGTAAGTCACATAGGATAAAGAGAAATATTGTTTTTTCATAAATTTAAGACTTTTCATGTCTACATTTTTACACGTCTAAATTTTTTCATATCTAAATTTCATTGCTTTCGATTTACATTCATTTTTCCGTTGAGAATCAACGAGCACTCCGCTAGTTGAGAATAAATGAAATATTTAAGAAATTGTTTTGAATTTTGTTTAAGCTTCTGTAGCAACCATGCTATATTTATATCTACGTAATTGTTTACCCTAAAATTATAAGTTTCAGTTTCGACTTTCATTTCTGTGATAGTGTTTGTGTTAATGATTGTGCTCAGTGCTTATTTTGTGTTTTAGTTACTTTCCGTAAAAATATTCATCGGTTGTTTTCACAGTAATATTTATTTCTATAATTTGCTTATGCGTTTCCGTATTACCTTTGTGCATTTCTGAAAACTAATCCTTAAAGGTGGTGATGTTTACCTTAATATCATCTTTGAATATGTTTTTATAATCTTTGAACGAATGCTGTCTTTGTCGAAGATATTGTTCATTTGAAAGATATGAGATTGAATATTTAATCAAGTTGGCTTTGTAAACTTTAGTACAATTTTCAAATCTTATATATAATGGTAAAAGTACAATTTTCATTTCTTGGTTTATTGGTTTGGAAATATAAATCGAAATAACGTTCGCAGGCTCTATTTCAATTGCAAAAAATAATTAAGAAGAATCATTGTTGTCAACCTAAGATTAGTTTGGTAGAAATATTATATGAAAATGAATATTCAGATGACCAAACTAATAGATTTCAGCAAAAAATTATGAGAGCGTAAGATATTGGGATTTTCACGGAAAAGTTTCGTTTACGGTAATCCAACGGAAATCTGTCCCATAGAACGAAGCTAAAATGATACATGTTAGATAATCTTCTTTTAGATAAAAGGATTACTGTATTTAATTCTACTTCTTTTCTCTCCGTTGAGAATCAATGGGCGCTACAGCTAGTAAGAAATATAAGGGAAAAGTAGGACGTCATTTGAGGCAGTAGAAGCCAATATTTTTGCTTGAATTTTCACACATAGTTAAAGACATTTTACTCGTATATATATATGTATATCCGGAGAAGCGTCTATATATAATAGATATGAGTAAAATGTAGCTTGCATACTGCAAGCAGATCGACAACACTTATTTCATATTGGCATCATATCAGGAAGATCCTCAAAGAAAAAAAAAGGATTGAAAATATTCTTAAAATTTGCTGCAATATAATCGTCTGGCATAGAACCCGGGTCTTCCTGGTGAATGTACTATGCAGCACAACAGAAGATCACCGTCTTTAACTATGTGTGAAAATTCAGGCAGAAATATAGGCTGCAACTGCCTCAAACGACATCCTTCTTCTCCCATATATTCATTATGAGAGAAATTTTAATGTGTCCCGGCATCGAACCCAGGAACAGTAAAATCTTATCCAAACTTATTTCAAAACCCTAATCTTAATAAACATCTTCTAGCAAAGCAAGAACTTTGTATTATTTCGATAAGAGAATCGAAATAACTAATGAAAACTACATCAATGTATTTTAAATAAGGGATATATTTACCGCCTGGCTTCGAACCCAGGACTTTCTGATAATATTTTCTACGTAGTACAACAGAAGATCGCCATTTTTAACTATGTGTGAAAATTCAAGCAGAAATATTGGCTGCAACTCTCTCAAATGACGTCCTAATTTTCCCATACATTCCTTATGAGAGAAATTTTAATTTGCCCTGGCATCGAACCCAAGAGCAGTACGGTCTTATCCTCATTTTTCTCAAAAACCTATGCTTAAAATACATCTTCCATATAAGCAAAAACTTCCTATCATATCGATAAGTGCATGAAAAAAATAATGAAATACTATCCTAATGTGTTTTATATGGCAGATATATTTACCGTCTGGCATCGAACCTGGGTCTTTCTGGTGATACTTCCTATGGAACACAGCAGTAGATCACTATCTCTAACTATAAATGAAAATTCAAGCAGGAATATTAGCTTCAACTGCTTGAAACGACGTACTACTTTTCCCATATATTCCTTATGAGAGAAATTTTTTATGTGCCCCGGCATCGAACCCAAGAGCAGTACGGTCTTATGTAAATTTTTTTCTAAATCTTAGTCTTAATATATATCTTTCATAGAGGCAAGAACTTCCTATCATTTCCATAACGGCATAAAAAAATAATGAAGAACTACCACAATGTATTTTAAATGACAGATTTTTGCATCGCCCTAGCATCGAACCCAGGCCATTTTCTGTAGAAGTCATTTATGTTTTCGATAGATCATGACCATATATAAAGGCTGCTAGAGTTTTAATTTTCTACCTATCCGGGAAGTGTTAAAATAAAATCCCGAAAATCAAAGCAATGCATTTAAACCGAAAATATCGGGACTTTGGGGCCCTTTGGAATCGAACCTATGACACTGAGGATCAAAATCGCAATTTATCTGGCGGTTACACGTTATGGCCAATACGTCGTAAAAATTTCTAGTCAATCACTCTTGTGGTTTAGCCTGTGAATTAGTATCCTCTCTATCTATCTATCTATATACATGAATGAATCTGGAGAAGCATCTATATATAATAGACATCCTTTGCAACCTCCATATTTTCACTGGAACTATTTAATATTTGCTATATGATAGCTGCCACAACCCCATCGCAGAACTTTGGTAAACCATTTACTTGAAAGTAGCATTCCTGTGGAAGTTCTTCGTTGATGCTGTCACGCAAATTAGTTTAATTAAAGAATACTAAATTTGTAGTAATACTTCACTAATACTTTAATTTTGATGCATTTTCAATACGTAATTTATTAATTAAAAGCATTTTTACGTCGTTAGGTAAGAATTTGCGATCGCGACTTGTGATTTGTGAAGCGACAAGATCGTTTAAAGTACATGCGAGTAAGTAGTTCTAAAAAATCACCGCTAATAGTCAGCGTAGTAGAACGCATATAAAAAAGAGGGATTTCAAATTAACTTGAGTAAAGTTTTTAATTGACTTAAGATATTTACGAGCTAGTTTCTTGGAGTTCATGGCTGTGAGTTTCATTCACTTTGACAGAAGTGAGTTTCCTAGGTTTTGAAATAAGGTCTATGCTATAAAGGGAATCAGTATAATTGTAGTCTTAATTTTTAAATCCTTTCAATTTGATGAAAATATACTGCACATTGGCTCCTGGAGAGCCATGTGGGTAAAACTCGTGACTCATGAGGAATCAGTTCTGATTTCAAACCCGGGTGGGAGCACATGGGCAAAATGACCTAAGCTGTCCTGCTACTTCCTTGCAGCTGTCCTATGACCTGCTTTTAACGAACTACTACTACTATAGTGCACACAGAGAACTGCATGTGATATCTATTGTTTTCTTCCTGAATGAGCTTGTGACTCTTATTTGTAACAGAAATTAGTTTGATTTTGTCCTCATAATTATTTGACAAGTTTAGACCTGCATAGTTTAGCTTTCTGTAGACAGAGCTTTGGTACATATACATTTGTTGCAGATCAAGCCTCTGATGTGCAATATGTGCCTCCATGGACATTGCTCCTTTGCTCCGTTGAGAAATGCGTAGCGAGAAATGTGTGAGGGAGGCAGCAGAGTTGAAATCCGTCCACTACAGCGAGTTTCTCACTTCGCTTGAGATATTTAGTTGCGTTGAGACCGTGAAGGATTTCGGATGTGGTGTGATCTTAGTTGTTGAAATGTTTAGCGATACTTTGAAACGTCGTATAATTGATTCTGACTCGGATGACTCATAAGAAAGTGAAGAGGAAAATGCAGTTTTGCTTTACCTGGTGACTAAGAAAGAGAAATCACAGATGTTCTGGATGAATCGTTACATACATTCCAGGCAGGAATATGGAGAATTTCTTTGTCTAATCCCGCAACTTGATGATGAAACTCATAGACGATTATTCAGAACGACAAAGCAGCAATTTTCGGAACTACACAGCTTAATTAAGGATGACATATGAAAGAAATTCACTTCCTTTAGGGAGCCTATTGGTACAAGTTGAAGAGTACAAAACCCCAACCATTTGCTTGATAACTTCAGCAAAAGCTTTGCATGCCCATAAATATGGCTCTGATTTCAGCTAAGGTGTGTGTAAAACTCAGTGAATTTTTTTCTTCTGGAATACTCAGGGAATTTGGAGGGTAACCAGAAAAAATTGATATTTTGTTCTCTTTGAAAAAGGTCTTTCCTTGACTCCGGTTTTTTTGCCCTGTTTTGATTGAAATATTATCAATTGTTGATTAAACATTTTTAAACTTGGAAGGGATTAACGTATTTCAATTGAAGTTTATGTTTGGGAAATGTAGAATATTGATATTGATATATAATTTATATCAGTTAAACTAGTTACATATTGCTCATCCTGTACCCTTTTCCTAAAAATATATGCTGAAGTAACGTTCCATGTAGACCAAAGATTGACTGTTTCAATTGATAGATGTAAGAGTAAATGGAGTAAAAATTGTCTACAATCTTAGGAATATTCATAAAAAATGCTAATGGTCTAGTGTTGAAAGAATTACTATGAATAACACTCATTGTAAAGCAAGCAATTCTATTGGTGGAATCTCTTGAATTCTAAAAGTGATTGTGACAAAATTCACAAGAAACTTCTCCCATCAGCATCAACCAAAATTGAAAGTAATTCTCCATAAAATGAGTTACCAAAGAGTAAAAGTTAGCATTCAATGTGGAGTTATATCTAATTTAGCAGCAAATTTTTCAGTTCATACGTAAAAGTTTGAAAATCTATTTACTGGAAGAGTAAAACGTATAAATACTAGAGTTTGGAGTTGAACAAAAACTAAACTGGGTATACCACAGTAAAAGGAGTTACCCTAAATTTAAGCATGTTTCATTCTGTGATTAATCATAAAATGCAACAGTTTTGTTTGTGTATATTTTGTATTTTATCGTATGTTAAAACGATAACAGTGTCCGATATTTTGAGCTCATTTTGAAATATCATTTCTCAAACATTATTAATCCAATCAAAATAAAATTTTAATACCATTTTTATATGCTCATTTTTGGCCGGAAAATTTCTAGATTATTTCCGTATAATTTGGCTATCGATTCCATAAAACAATTTTTCTTCAGAAATGGATTGTCATGAAAACACCAATTCAGTCTCTTTATGTAGGACGTTTAACAGGTTAGAACTTACTTTATCTACTATTGACCGATTTATTTCATCCGAATTTATATTTGATGGTATATACATTCCCCAAAAGCGGTGCCTGTGTCTAGGGTCAAATCTGATGCCAATAAAATATCATGATGAATCTATGAACTGATTTTCTATGAAATTTTTTGGATCCTGAGAGTGTAATTATATAATTATCACAACATGTAAAATATTTGGCTAAAGTAATATTCCTATGCATGTATGGACACCCTGGAAAATAAAAATATTACCCTGGAAAACTCAGGGAATTTCTTAACCCTTAGACGCTCAAGGTGCCGATATATCGGCTTTCGGTTTTCGTCTTAAAAAGCTCAAGGTGCCGATAAATCGGCTCCAAGTTTAATCCCATGTTAAAATGTTTGTTTATTATATTTTGAGTTAGTTTCTCTTTTGCACTGGAGTTTATATAAATATTTATCACTCCTGTTGAAACAATGTTTCTTCTACAGTATTTAGTGTTCTATATTAACAAAATAATTTGTCTCTTTTTTCAAACGCCAGACGCTACTGCTACGCAGCAACCTATCATCATTCTATATTTTAATCGATGTATATACTGCGTTTTTGGTTAGATTTTGCTTCCGAACTAAAAAACCTATACATATGTATATTCCATGTTGACATGTCCTTAATTTTGCAAATTTTATTTCTTTCATAAACAAAACAAATTTTATTTCCACCATCCTCTGGATGCAAGTTTTTTTTCGGCTACTGGTCTTCCCATACATAGTTTTGGCCTTCACGGCCGTAGAAAACACATTGTCTGCAAATACTAGCAGACCTTTCCCTACATAGTCATCACAATGTTTTCATCCAAAAGCTGATACACAATATCATCTGCTCATTATCCAGCATGTTTTTGTGGCCTCCACGGTCGTAAAATATGCACTTTTTCTACAATCGAAGACGTTACATTCGCTACATAGTCACCATAAAGTTATCTGAAAGCTTTGTGATAATTTGTATTCTGCTGGTGCTTTTCTCATTTCTCCTTACGGTCAATACTTCTATCAGTTGGTTGTGCAGAAGCTTACACAGAGGACTTCTTATACTTGAGAGCATTGGTGACATTTTATCAGTGTTTCTGATCTTCTTAGTGGTGAAACCCATAATGGAAGGCCCTTCACAAAAAGTCATGAAGTGTGACAAAGAAATTGTGGACTATTTAGATGCTGCGTCAAGCGAAAGTGAATCACTATTTTCCTCAGAAAGTGATGTGGATACTGAAAGTGAAATTGAATGTGCGGCGGAAACATCAGATAGTGAGGAAGGATCCGATGCAGTGGACGACGGATGGAAAGTTGTCGAGGAACCAGAGAAACCTCATCGAATGCCTCATCTGTTCCTAGAAACGGTTGGTCCACAACGTGTGCCGTCATCAGTTTCTCCTCCAATATGCTATTTTTACCTGTTTTTCACCGAATCCCTTTTGGCTCTCTTTGTAAATGAAACAAATCGTTACGCCCAGCATAATTTATCAGCAAAAGGTGAAGGACTGTCACCGTATTTACAGAAGTGGAAAAATGTCACTATTGCTGAGATGAAAGGATTTTTGGCGTGTGTTCTAACTATGGGACTCAACAAAAAGTCTTCAATATCATCGTATTGGTGTACTGAACGGTCTCAGTCAACTCCTTGGTTTCGCGAAATGTTTTCTAAGCATCGGTTTACAATGATTTTGCGATTTTTTCATTTGACAGACAATAAGAAATGTCCAGTCCGTTCAGACCCTGAGTATGATCCGTGCTTGAAGTACAAACCCTTACTCGATCATGCTAACTATGTGTTTCGACACCATTATGTACCACATGAACAATTGAGTGTTGATGAAAGTCTTGTGGGAACAAAAAACAGAACAACCCTAATGCAATATTTGCCGAACAAAAAACATCACCGGTGGGGGATCAAATTTTGGATGCTATGCGATGCTGTGTCAAGTTATTGCTTAGCTTTCTATACTTACAGAGGTGCCAAATGTGAAAAAGACAGAGCTGATATCCAAAAGTTTGGACTGGGATATATTGTGGTGGTAAAGCTTTTGGAAATGGGGAATTATTTACGAAAAGGATATCATGTGTTTGTGGACAATTTCTTTATGTCAGTCCCTCTTGTTCGGCATCTATATACCCTGGGAACCTACATAACGGGTACTGTTAGGAAAAATAGGAAATTTCTTCCTGAAAATTTCAAAAGGAAATTCGCAGTGGGCGAGAATGTATACCTTCGTTCAGGGCCTGTCCTTGCATGTGGAAGCCGCGAAAAACCATCCCAAAAAGGACCGGTCCTCCTTCTTTCAAGTAAAGCAAATGCCACACAAAAGGAAATAAAGTCGAATATAAATGGTAAAGAGAAAACCAAACAAAAACCGGAAATTATTTGCAATTACAATAAATTTATGGGGGGGGTTGACACTTCAGACATGATGCTGTACACCTATATGGACGAAAGAAAGAGTGTAAAATATTGGAAAAAAGTTGCCTTCAACATAATTTCAAGAATGGTATTGAATAGCTATGTTTTATATAGAGAAAATTTCAAAGGGCCAGGAAAATTACAATCAAGAGAAAAATACATGATAAATATAATTGAACATTTAGGTGCTGAGTGGATTTCAATAAAAGAAAGTTCAAGCAAAGTTGGTGTTACTAAACTTGAAGGGAAAAAAGAAGCTAATTGTTGTGTTTGCAGCACTAAACAAAATAGAAAAAGATCCAGGACAATATGTATTAGATGCAATAAAGGATTGCATGGGGCGTGTTTAGCAGAGCACAAGTGCGACAGGATGAAATGTACCTCTTCGCACTGAATATTATTAATAAAGATAAATATGTATGTCAAATTCATGTATATTAGACTTAGGTATATTATCTTTCATTATAAATATGCAAAACTATGATAGCTGTAGAGATTTTGGAGTTATGTAACTTTGAAAATTATTTTTTAAATAAAAAAAATTTTTTTGTACTAATACTTTTTTATTAAAAAAAATATATTGCTATTTAAAAGTTAAAATTTATTTTTATTTAAATAGTAATATGTTATGAAGACCAAGTCAAAATTTCAGCATCCTATTTCAAGAATTAACTTTGCAAAAAAATACTAAGAAAAAAACTGAAAATTCCAAAAATCGGGCTTGAGCTTTCTGGGAGTGAAAACGGAAATTGCCGTGAGAGCGAAAGGGTTAATCGCTGATTAGCAGACAGACACCCTGTTTAAATGTATTTTTCAACATACAAAAGTACCAGACTTTTCATCATCATCTTGCAAGTCGTCAAAATATGTGTGAAAAAGTCCTCGGTTTCATCTCTCTAAAATCAATGGGTTCACCCAAAATTTTCTATTTTGCTGTTTCTTTCTCCTAATTAGTAACATGGCCAACAATAAATCACCCTCCATATCCATTGTAAATCGCGGACTGGAAGATGGTTGGCTGCTGACCTGAATTAGAAGAGATAACTATGCTATCTGGAATTGTAAAGCGTAAGAAATAGCTTAATCTGAAGACTCCACGGCTCGCCGGTTGAATGCTAGATAGTGGCGCTGCAAAAGCGCCACAGGAGCACTGCGAACAAACCACTAAAAAAGAAGTTAGAAGCGCTGCGAGTGGCTCCATGTGGCCTTAATCTCTGTTTTCAGGGTGTAAGTTTCGAATTACTTCTCGAATGTTCTCTTGTGTTTTTGCGAGGAGTAAACGAATCAGCACTTTCGAATTTTTCTCATGTGAATCTAATCTTATGGTGTGAGTCATCTAACTAAAGGATAGGCTTAAGAAGTGCTCGCGTTGAACATTGTGTATGAAACACTCGTATCACAGTGTCCCATTGATATCGATGCTGGCTCTAGGCCTGCTGTGCTACTGAAAACATCACCATTGGAGCCATATTTACGGGTATGCGTAGCTTTCGCTGAATTTATCAAGCAAACACATGACTAGCAGTGTATTTCATAGACTTGCGTGGTAATTGGGGTTTTGTACTCTTAAGCTGAAAAAAAGCACAGAGCGAGTCATTGGACTTGGCTCTTGGGGGGGGGGGGGGTGGTTTGAACCTTTAAACCCCCCCCTTGCTGTGCCACTGATAACGACATAGCAAGAAACTTATAGGTCTATAATGCATTACATCCAGTTAATGTTACGTCAATAGCTGTACTCCACTCAGTGCAAAATGAGGAACTTGAGACTTTTTGGTTAAATTTGGCATTTTGCAGGGCAAGATACAGCTTTTTCATCTGTTTTATAAACGAGTAAAATGTTGCTTGCATTCTGCAAGCATGTATATATATATATGTTGCTTGCATTCTGCAAGCAACATAACACAAATTGATAACACAAATTTCAAGTCGACATCATATCGAGAGGGTCATCAAAAGCAGAAAAAGTATTGAAAATACTCTTAAAATTCACTGCAATTTCTCCATCCAGCATCGAACTGGGGTCTTCCTGGTGATAATTACTATGCAGAACAACAAATGGATTACCATCTCTAACTATGTGTGAAAACTCAAGCAGAAATATTGGCTGCAACTGCCTCAAACGACATCCTACTTTTCCCATATATTCCTTATGCGAGAATTTGTAATGTGCTCTGGCCTCGAACCCAGAAACAGCATGGTCTTATCTAATTTTTTATCATAAAGTAAAACTAAATATACATCTTCAATGTAAGCAAGAACTTCCTATCATATTGATAAATGCATAAAAAAAATTATGAAAAGCTAGCCCAATGTATTATATATGGGGGATATATTTACCGCCTGGCATCTAACCCGGGTCTTTCTTGCAATACTTTCTATGCAGCACAACAGAAAATCATCATTTTTAACTATGTATGCAAATTCAAGCAGAAATATTGGTTGCAACTGCCTCAAATGACTTCCTACTTTTCCCTTATATTTCTTATGAGAGAAAAGTTATTGTGCTCTGGCATCGAACCCAGGAATGGTACGGTCTTATGAAAATTTTTTTCTAAATCTTAGTCTCAATATACATCTTCCATATTAGCAAGAACTTCCTATCATTTTGGTAAGTGCATAAAAAAATAATGAAAAACTACTCCCATGTATTTTAAATGACAGATTTTTGCATTGTCCTAGCATCGAACCCAGGATATTTTCCGTGAAAGTCATTTATTTTTTCGATAGATCATGACCATATATAAAGGCTCCTAGAGTTTTGATTTTCCAGCTATCCGGGAAGTATTCTTTTTTAATTCCGGAAAATCAAAGCAATGTATTTAAATGGAAAAAATCGGGACTTTGAGGCCCTCTGGAATCGAACCCATGACACGGAGGTTCAAAATCGCAATTTTTTCTGGTGGTTACACGTTATGGCCAATATGTCGAAAAAATTTCAAATCAATGACACTTGTGGTATAGGCTGTGAATTAGTATCCTATCTATCTATATGGATATATATATGAATGAATCCGGAGAAGCATCTATATATAATAGATGCCGATATGATGCCGACATGAAGTTAGTGTCATCGATCTGCATGCAGTATGCAAGCTACATTTTACTCGTATATTCTAAAGTTCAAAGATTAAAGGAAAAGATAACTAATTGAAATCGTTCACCATTATTTTTCTTGCTTCCCATTACCACTACGAAAGGGTACAACGAATCAGCAAGTGGAGGAATAAATAAATACATTTATACTAATTGCCAATAAATTTTACTTCATAGAAGTTAATATTTTATGCAAAGAATAAATAATTACACATTCATTACCGGATGCCCCAGCTGGGGTATTAAGACTTCCGTTCGATATGTTTAAATATATCAGGATAATCTTAATATCTCCTAAAAATGTTCTGCTGACTTGAAAATGTATTAAAAGAATCATTGAGGTTTCTACAGTCCACTACTTCTTTCTATTCTTCCAATATTTCATCGAAGCAATCGGATTGTCCGCCATGTTCCTTGTTTACAAAAGAATCCGCCTACTTTGAAGTTGAGAGAAATTTTGGCAGAAATTGGAATTATGGTTTACTGAAATTCCACTCAAAGAAAGTGCCCAAAATGATGTACAATCCATCGAAAACTGGATTCCATTTAAGTCGGAATTATTACAGAATTGAACCCCAGGATATAGGAGGTTTCTGACCGTTTCTGACCCTTCCCCCTCTCCTTCCCCTTTTCCTACCTTTTTATGCAACTGTATCTTGTTTCTCTGTACCTGATGATGATGCTATGTGTCGAAACCTAGGTTGTGTTTATTAAAAAATTCTATGGTATTGTGTGTAAATGTCTTATTCCTCCATCATGAAGAGCTACCACAAAGCAGAGGCCGAAACAATGGATTTTGATAAAGGAGATGCATTGATTAAGCGCAAATATCACTTATTTGCAGATGATACCACACAACATTCTATCATGGCCCCAAAATAAACTCTCTTATAGATAGTTTGAATGAGGATCTGATCATACTTGGTGAATGGTTTCATGTAAATAAACTAAATATTAAAAAATCCAAGGCAATGATTCTTGGGACCCACTCGAAGTATCAACTGGCAATTAACATGAAAATGAACATTATTTTTGATGATATAATGGTGAAGTATACTGAAAGCATATATATCTCGGAGTCATAATAGATATGAAATTAAGGTTTAATGAACATATTGACTAAATGTGTAAAGAAAATTGCCAAAATAATTGGTTTTATCTCAAGAATAAGTAAGTTACTTAGGATAGCGTAAAGAAAATATATAATGTAATAGTCCTGGCACACTATCAATATTATCTATCTAATACATGATCAAAGGCTACAGTGAAAAAAGGCTAAAGATGTTACAAAATACAGTTATTCTCCAATGAGATAAGTATACCACAATCGATACCTTGTTTGCTAGACAGGCTCAATATAAAATAAATGTTAGATTTTGAAGAGATACAACTTATCCATAAAATCAAAACTGGACAAATGTCTTCCTATTTAAAAACGTGATCATAACCAATTGTGGTAAATAAATCATTAGAGCAAAATATAACGTTCACATACCCTACATGAGTATAACTATTACAAAAAAGTATTTTTTTTTAAAGGGTAAGTATTATGAAATACATTGCACTGTCATATAAAAAACTATCCAATGTATAAATAAGAATATTAAATTTCCATCCATCATTCGTTAAGTTTTACATGAGATGGAAGGAATTCAAATAGGATGCCCTCATCAAATAGACAGGCTATTGGGATCTTGAGGCTGCAAAGACCCCTGCAATACTGTACCTCCCTAAAACTTTAAAGTTTTAAACAATTCATTTTCCTCTAATTAAATACATAAAAGACACTAGATGAGACTTAACTTGGTAATATTGATTGACACAAAAATAAATTGTAATGAACTTTTACTAAACCACACAGAATATAACAATAAATGACAGGTTTTGAAGCAAGGCTGCATCGGTAATATTTGCAGACTAGCTGCAAAACAGATTATTTATTGTTATATTCTGTAGGGTTTAATAAAAGTTTGTAACATTTTCCTTCTGGGTAATGCATAATGTTTGGACACACCACAGGGAAATAATTTTCCTAATTGGTTTATTACAATGCCAAATTGTTTTAAATCTTTTGCAACATTCAAATATCAACAAACATTTCCAAACCTGTCTCACAGTTATAGCCAATTGATTTTTATTCCATCTTATTTTTAAACAAATTCTTCAAAGAAATATGATACCTGAATTGATGAACAGCTAAATGTCTTGAGAGAAGGAGATTATGGCAGAGTCGACAAAGAGCATTCATCACACTGGGGTCTTTGCTCTGATCCACAGCAGCAAGGAGACTATTTACACGACCTGGATCATTGAGCATTATCACACACTCTTCTATTACCTGAAAAACAGAAAAGTATACATCAAACCTGAGCTGATTCAATTACTTCCAACAGAAGCAACTCACGTTTAATTGAAATATATATGAGTACTACCTATCATACTTCCAGAGGCAAAATGATTATCATGTGCCACTATTTTGTCTTAAACTGAAGGGCAACAACATTTCACAGTTTTGAAAGCAAAAAGATCCAAAAAGTATAATAAGGAACTAGAAAGAAAATTATTGAAACATGTTAGCTAAACATCCTTCCTCTGAGGAAAGATGGAGCGTAAATTACGTATGTAATGTACGTAAAATTCTAAATAACGAGGAAAAGAAAGCTCAAAATTACTTCTTGGAAAACATTCTCTCCCGCAAAAATAACAACCATTTTCATAGCTACATGCAAAAGGGGAACAAACCTAAAATGGACATTCAAATAATAATAGGTAGTAACGCGGAAGAATATTATAACGATAGTGATAAGGCTCCGGAATTAGTGGAACATTTTTCAAATATTTCTGTGCCTAAGGAAGCAGCGAACATAGTGGATCCAATTGATCCACTGGAAGAAGGAAAGCAATACCCGCGGTTCTTCATAGGCTGATATACTTAAAAGAATTACCGAATTTCCTGGCCTATAAGACGCACTTTTTTTACTCCAAATATGCTCTAAAATCAGTCTGCGTCTTATGCGCAAACATTCCCAGGTAAATCGGAAATGCATGCAATGTAGCACGTTTAGTTTAATCTCGCATGTGGTGCTGCTGCAAAACTTATATACATTGAGGTAACGAAGATGTCATCCCTATGCTAATACATTGCATCTCTCGCGATAAAGAGTTTACCAGTATTCAAACTTATGTAACAAAGTATGAGTTTTTTTTTAATTCTTACCTGAAAAATCAAGGTGCGTCTTATGCGCCGGTACGTCTCATATGCCGGGAAATACGGTAGTTCAATTAAGTGTAAAAAATCAGTCTGGCCAGACAATATACAGGGAGGCGCTTTGATAATCAGTGGATGGGCTATAGTTTATGAACTACAAAGAATATTCACGATTGCATAAAATACAGGTGAAATGCCACAAGACTGGAAATCCGCTACAGCAATACCAATTTTTAGGGGATGAAACACAAAATTAGCAGATAAGTACAGACCAATAAGTCTTGCGAGCGCTGTATATAAACTATTCAAAAAAATTGTAGCTGATTACATATGGAAGGTTTCGGACAATGAAAAGTGGATATCTGATTGTCAGCACAGTTTTAGGAAGGGATACTCCTGCGAATCCCAAATCTCATGCTTGAATTGAGACATGGTGGAAGCTCACGATTCATCAGAACAAGTAGATGCAGTATTAATTGACTTATCAAAAGTATTTAATGCAGTAGATCATAATATTCTCCTGGAAAAAATCTCGCACATAAATATTGATCCAAGAATAGTTAAATGGATAAATTCATTTCTGAGTAAAAGAACAATAAATGTGAGGATCGGTAAACAATTATCAAAAGCTACAAATGCAACCTCTGGCGTTCCTCAGGGTATTCCTTAATGGCAGAACCAACGACCAAGTTGACCCACTCCACAAAAATCTTCCTGGTTACCCACGCCTTTGGGTTTGCTCTCCACATAACCTGAAGCTCATCTTTTAAAACTTTATGCATCTTGAAGGTTCTGAGGTTTTCTGAGTGGTATAATAGAAGCGGCTAGACCTTATAGTCACCACTTGCATTTTCACACAGTGTGAGAGTCAACCTATCCTTCATGGGCTTGTGACCTGCCATCTTCTTTTCTATCTATGTTTTTCTTGGCATTTTCTTCCAGAAGAGCCCAGTCTCGTCACAGTTGAACACTTGTTGGGGGATGTTTCCTTTGGCTTTGATCAACTCACCAAGGGTTTTCACAAATTCCACAGCTGCTTTGGAATCAGAGCTTGCTGCCTTTCCATGCAAGGAAACGGAGTGAATGCGGTCCTTTTCCGGATATGTCCGAAACATCCCCAACTGGCTTTGAACTGCTCCAGTACCTGGACTCTACTGCAGCAAATCTGCATAAATAACTCATGCCATTTTGCAAATTGTAGTCTCCGTCACAGTATCCCCAGCTAGCTGCTTTTCTGTCAACCACAAAATCAGCAAATTCTCCATCTTTTCATGGACAGAGTTTTGTAGCTTTGAAATAACTTTAACACCCTTAGCTGAAATTATAGACTTAATCGAGTTCTTCTGCTTAAGAATTGTACATATTGTAGAAGTCGTGAAATTGTACTGCTTTGCCAGGTCTATTACTCTTACACCTTGCTCATATTTGTCCATTATCTCACGCTTTAATTCCATGGATATAACCATTTTCTTTTTCTGATTACTGTTTTCTACTCTCATATTCTTAGAACTCATGGTTATAAGAAAAAAGTAGCTAATTAACTATATGTACTAAAAGAACCACAATATTAAAACAGAACCACAGAAATGCTTCAACAGCCAGGTAAGCATGTGGATTGAATGAGCTTGACTCGCAAATCTGAGCAAAAGGCTCAACGTGCCAATGCCATGATGTCAGCGATGCTGACTCGCATCTCAAATTTTCACTCGTACCTCAAGACCATAGCAACAGCATATATCTCAAAAAACTCGTATGTTGAGTCACTCATATCTCAAGGTACAGCAAACAGCAAAAAAAGTTACCACCCCTGACCCACCAAGAAAAACTAAGTCCAAAATTCGGGCTGGCGAGCCTTTCTCTCGAGAAGAGAGGGAGAGAAAAGAAAGATGGAGGACATGGTCCGTTACACTAGCTCGGCTCTCACGTTTGGATGGAGAATTTTCGTTATTTATATAAAAATCATTTACTACTATCCATTATGTGCCACAACATTTGATGTGTTGATGCGTACTGTTGTATTTGACGACAAAAAAACTGGAAAATAACTAAAGAAATGAAGCACAAACATACGCAGGCTGAATTTTTAAATATAAGATATGTGCATGATTCGGTGGATTACTATAATTTGATTGCTTTTACAAACCTTTCGTTTAACTTTCCCAATTGAAAATCGTTCTATTATCAAGAGAAATAACTAAGGAATAAACAAAAGGAAATGAAAGTTCCACAACTTCCACACAAAAAGTCGTGTAACTTTGACAAAGTTATTTATTTCCTTGTGTTTAGTTACCTATGGAGTTCCTCAAAGTTGAAGCTCATTCGATTGATATAAATAAGAAATATTCTTTTCTAGATTACCATTTCCCCTTACTCTCATGACTCCTATAGATTGTATAATCCATTAATTTGTAAAATTAAATTATCCTTATAACAACACAGTAGAAAAATTCAAACTATTAGCTATGATGCTTACTAACACTATCTTCAACATTTACATAAATACGCGATCCTCCATATGGCGTGTGCCTGGAAAAAAAAGAAAGAATGAGAGGGAACAAAAGTGTGACCTGCAGGTGAGAGGGTAGAATTCCTGGAAAACTGTTAAACAGGACAAAACCAAATAGGTGGGGGAGAAGGGCAAGATAAACCTTTCGTTGCCAAAGGGGAATGGAAAGGAAAAACTTTCTCGTTGGGAGGAGGATTTGGGTTGCAATTTGCTTGATTAATTTTGATTTTATCTAAAATAATGTGTCCGCTAGCCTTCTCTGATATATGTATAATTTTTAGCTGGTAATTAGAAGAATGACTCTAAGAAAAAAATCTCTCATAAAGTGGGACTGCAGAGCATCAGATTAGAAATATTGTACGTTCTTTAACCTATAACTTACGAGATCTCACTGTTTATCCGATGTGGATTGAATGAAAATAATCATAAATCGCTTGATGAAACCACTGTCTTAAAAATTGGATCCACGGATTCCTTATCGTTTCAAAGTAATGGCTTCCAGTAAATACTGTAGTAAAAGGCCAGCGGTAGACGTCCTTTAGGTAAAATTCTCGAAATTTTGTTTCTCAAAAGTTACTCCTCTCATATTTTTAGCTATTTACTGAACCACCAATCGACTCCGAAGAGTATTACAATTTGTTTATTTCGAAGTTCTCAGTATTTTAAGAAGACCATCTTTTATTTTATCAGTTATGAAAAATGATAAGACCGCTATCTGTAGATCTGTCACTTTTGCATGACAATGGGTTAATCGACTTCTAACCAAACTTAAGACTTAGCTAGAGGTATGACTTATTAGTACTCGACACAGAATGGGCAAGTTATTGCCTGTGTGTTACAGTAATGACGATTATAATCGAGTTTAAATACGTATTTAAATGACATCCTTATTTGGTATTTTATAAACCAGGTGAGATCGACTAGCAAATTTTATAAGTGAATCAAGATGAGTTTAATGTTTTGGCTATCATCAACACTGAGAGAAAAAATGTATTTACTTGCTTTTGGTGTTTTTTATATTAGTTTTAAAGGTTCTTAAAATCTATGAAACCAATAACTGTGTCTATCATTCAATGGAATAAAAGAATTGAAAACCCTATACATCCAATGATAGTAATTAAAAAGAACCAAAGGAATGCTAGTTTACGCAAATAGCTACTTCTTAAATTTTCCTGTTTTGTAGTTGATTGATTTGTAAGGATATCCCAAAGGTTTATGAAGATCATTGGTTAGAAGAAATAGCGAAAAAAGCCTGAAAAGTAAATTTGTAAATTCGGAGTCTTCCCAAATTGACGTTCGTATTGAGTGATTATTTGTACTAATTTTCAATGAGCAGTTCAATTTGAGTGATATTTTGTTGTATGATATTTTTTTGTGGCCTGAATACTATTACTTATTTTATTTAGTGTTGAAACTTATTTTCTGATTACTATTTCACTGTCAATATCCCGAGCTGGTTGCTGTTCAGAGTAATTATTGAGTCACCGAATGGTTTTCAGTTTCTTTTCAAGTTCTGAATTCTCCAAAGTGGCACAACACCTAAGTAATGGATCATAACCCTATTCCACCTGTCCATAGGTCTTCTTCTTGGTCTCTTCACATCTCTTGGTATCCAGTTAAGAACTGCAGATGTCCAATGGTTGTCATTTCTTCTCCTTGCCAGCCCACCTCCGCTTAAGTGATCTTACCTTGTCTATGATATCCGTCACTCAGTCAGCGTCTTTTTCTAGGTGTTGCGTTTCATATCTATTCTTGTGATTACCATCATTCAGTGCTCCATGCTCGTTTGCATTATCTGACATTGCTTGGTTCATTGCTGCATTTAAAGCCCAAGTTTCTCTTTCATAGGTAAAGACAGGTAGAAAGCATTGGTTGAAGACTTTCCTCTTCAAAACCATTAGCATTCTTGACTTCAGAATGTATGAGTTCCTACCAAATGCGCTCTAACAAAGTTTAATTCTTCTGTTTACTCCATTAATCCTGTTGTTACAAGTTGTCCCAGGTATGTGTATTCTTAGCAAAGATCCAGAAGTTTTTCTTTAAGTTTGACTGGTTCTTGCACTGCAAAAGATTTATACATTACCTTTGTTTCTAGTAGGTTTATCCTGAGTCATATCTTCTGTCCTGCTGTGTTTAGTTTCTTATGTCTTGAAGCTTGAAGAATGTCTTATTGCATAAGAGACAGATGTATTCAACATCTATCCCTTGATTCCCCAGAGCTTCCAGAGTGGAGGAGGTACTTAATGAGTCAAAGGCCTGCTTGTAGTCCACAAAGCAGAGGATGAGTGGCATCTTGTACTCATTTGTTCGCTTGATAATTTCCTGCAGCTTGTGGATGTAGTCCATAGTGGTGAACCAATTCCGGAATCCAGCTTTTTCTCTAGGCTGAGCTGAGGACAGAGTCATCTTAAGATGTTCAGCTATTATCCTCATGAATGTTTTATAGACAACTGGAAGGAGGCTAATGGGGCGATAGTTCTTTGAATCTTCTTTGCTTCCTTTCTTGTGCAGAAGGGCAATCCTTACATGGTTCTATTCCTTGTTTTAGACAATTACTGAATAATTGTGCTAAAGCATTAGCAATCTCTGTTCCACCAGCTTTCAGATACTTCGCCAATACCACATCTGCTCCTCCTGCTTTCCCATTCTTCATCTACTTAATCGCCACCATTACCTCTTCTGGGAGATTTGAGGTGGGAATCTGCGAGCTTTGGCATTCCACTTGGTTTCCCTCTTTGACATTTTCCATCTTCTTGTATAGGTTGCTAAAGCATTCTGCTACTGTCCTCAATATTGCTGGTCTGTTGTAAGTTCTTTTGCCATTTCCTTTCTGTAAGGCTAAAATTGCTTTCTTACCTATTACTAGGTATTGTCTGGCCCTCTTTATGCTCTTATTATTTTCTAGGGTCTCTAGCACAACTTTCTCATTAAAATTCCTCCCATCTTCCTTGATTGCAAATCATAAAGACATGAACTCAAACAAAATAAACAAGAAATCAACTACTGTTGTCCCATTAGGAGGTTAAACATTATTTTCTATCTTAAATGTGGCCACTTCCATAGTTAAAGTAATTTAAAACTTCACAGGTAGTTAGAGTTAACTGTGTACAGTTTGATAACTAATATGTATTCAATTTCATTTTTGGTTCCATTGGGACCTCTCCACATCCACTTCCTTATATGATTCTTCTTGAAGTATATATTTGTTATGTACATATTGGTGCATTCTGCAAACTCTATCAAGCGGTGGCCATGTTCATTTCTCTGTCCAAGTCGGTACTGTCCTGCAGTAGTGTCATCAGTTTCCCTCTGACCTACACGGGCATTAAAATCACCAATAATGATTGTATAGTAGTATAGCCTCCTTGTCATGTTCAGTACCAATAGTTTGAAAGAAAATTCAATTTTTTCTATTTGTTCTAGTTCTATTTGGTTTGAAAATTTGGGATATAGGAACCCAAATTCCTCTATGTAAAAATCGATTCAGTACACAAGTGACCTGGTGTCGAACCCAGGACTTTTTTAAGATGAGATTACATTAAACTATTTGCTTTGAGATAATCTGACCATTTCCAAAATTCCAAGTTGATTATCGGGAATACCTTTAACCAAAATTTCATATTAGCATTTAATTTATGGTAGTTCCATTCCACCTGGTATCGAACCCAGGACCTTTTGGAAGATGTGAATACATATAATGCCCTGGTAGAAATAAAACTTATTTAAGTCAAATTTTGAAGTCCATATCATACCGGGAAGGTCCTTAAATAAGACTCCCAGTTGTAATACATAGAGTAATGTAAATGGCACTCAGGAATTGAACCAAGGATCATCAGGGAAGCATTAAACAGTGTATATGAAATTTATTTATGATCTCTGTTCACATACCAGGTATTAAGTTTCTATGTTATCAAGAAGAGATTCAAAAAATCTTAAAATTTGCCGCAATGTATTTTAAATAGGAGAATATTTGCCCTGACTTAGCGTCTAACCAAGGATAATCTTGGAATATATCTTTATAGTTTTCATTTGATATGCATGGTTTCCAGCGATCCCTCGAATTTCAACTCTCTAATTTGCCAGGAAGTGCCTTAAAAAAATGTACAAAAATCCCTCCAATGCATCCTTTTGGAAAAAATTGGGATTTGGGGCCTTCTGGAATCGAACCCATGACACTGAGGTTCACAGTCACATTTTTTTCTGGCGTTTACATGATATCGACATTTCTATAGGTATATCCAAAGAAGCATCTAAATATAATAGATAGTCAATTAGCAATGTCATTTTTAATCGGATATTCCATATTTGTACATATATTTAAAGATTTTACATATTCCTAAATTTGATATGAGGAAAGGGTTGAGGTGACATTGCACATAAGGGCATGCACCCAGGAGAATTCCAAAGGACAAATGGACTTGAAAAAAAAAATTCCCGGCCCTGTCAGACTTTTTTCAAGTCCGTTTTTCCTTGGGAACCAAAATTTAATGTTAAAAGTAGATGCTGCATGTATTTATTTGGAGATTTTTATGTATACCTAGGCTAAATTACAGAAATTATTAGATCTATAATATTGATTTGACACAATATTATCTATAATATTGTATTGACACATCGAAGTACTGTTTCAGCAGATAGTGGTTAAGTTAACTTTGCCGCCTCTCCTTGCAACCAATTGTGGTAGTATTATGTAATAAATAAATGACCGATATATTTGATAATCAACGGAATCTCTTGGGAAAATGTGCTACTGTTGGCCTCACACAAGGAAAACACCAACCTTTCTCTCCTCTCTTCTTCCTCTGGGAGACCTTTCTTCCTCCTCAATCTCTTCATCCTCCTCAAGTTCACTTCCTGAACAGACAGAAGAAGAGGACTGCCCAGAATTGCTTCCTCCATCTCTACCTTTCCCTCGACACCTTATCCACGTTGTTAGACATGCTAATATCCTTAAATAGTTCAAAGTAGCCACACCTGTAGCATCTCTATTTAAACCTGAAAGATTAATATAACTTTAAGCTTTAAAACTCGCTGAATCTGTTGTAAATCACTTTCATGCAAGTTTAAACCCATGCCCATTTTCATATTGTTTGGGACAAAACAGAATGATAAAAGTAGACGATGTGTATGACTAAAATTGTGGGTAAACACACCACTGAAGAGCAATTTCTCACTCATAATCATAGAAGGAAAATTCTATACAACTAAATTGTAAATTGTAGAGGTAATCCTTCATTTCCCCAAGCAGAGGTTTAAAACCGATAATTATATTATATTGTTATATCTCCATATAATAGTTAAGTCTTAATAGTTAAACCATCAAAGGAAGAGCACAAAAAAGTTTTTCTCAAGCGAGTCTGAACAAATAACATATAAAACTCACCATACTGCCTGCCTTCCAGGGTAAGTAGAGAATAAAGAAGCCAAGTAGTTTGAGGGACTCTATTCGATCCTCCTTTTAGATGAAAACACAAATAATGCCTTGACATCACTAATCCTGAGTTTTTGCCCTCACAATGGCAGTTATCTTCTTCAGAATCTTCCCCATCTACATCCATGAATTCATCTCCATCTGCACTGGGCTGCAATGCCTCAAGGAGTTCAATATATGGAAACACAGGCAACGATGCCAAATAAGGTATGGCAAATAATCTTATAGCTTCCGAGGGATGAGGGCTAAGAAGATAACGTGCAAATAACCGCAGGATGAAACCTCTGAAAAATGTTACAAAATTACCAATGTTATCTCAAGGAATTCATACGTGGTCAACAGCATTTTAATAAAATCTAAAAATTCTAATCTAATTATATAAACTGGAGACAGTGTAATAAAGCGAAAGTAAGTGGAGTTGGATTTGAAGTAACAAAACAAAGAATCTCCACTCTGAAGGACTGACTCAAAATAATTCAACAGAAATTTGGACAAAATGTAACAATATTGTTAATACAGTAGATGTCCGTTATAACGAGAATGGCATATAACGAGAGTTGCATCATAGCGAGTGACATTCAATCCACCAGGGACCTTTGTACATGCATGCCAGAAATCCTGTGACGACCCATTCAAAGGTATGGGTCTTGTTGGTTCCATGTTAGACATTCATTTTTGAAGTCTGCTGAATTGGAGTAAAACCTTAGTTTGAATTTTGTTATGGCCAGTGGGAATAACACAGTGTAACTTGCGAGTACCTGCAATCGTGCAAATCGCTCTTGAAGGAAAGATTCCTCTTCATCATAGTCACTGTTCTTTGTGTAACAAAAGTGGCACACTGAAATGTTCTTGGAACACCATTCAAAATGGCTGTCTGGGTGTCATTATCCGAGAGTTGTAGATACACTGCAGACTGGCACGGGCAGCAAGTCTCTTTATGGTAACAGCGATACCGTCACACGGTCCTTTGCCATGTGAAGTGGCAAAGAAATGGCCACTCTGCACTGACATTGAAATCACTCTGATGAAAGGAGATGTTTGCAAGATTCTTACAGTTTTTACATTGAGTTGCAGCACCATCGGAGAAGTAATGAATGTATTTGGGTGTTCTATGCAAATGGGATATCAAGCAGTTAATCAAATGACGTTGGTAAAGATGAACACTCAGTGTCATGTTTATGGCATTCTGATATGATAACAAGTGGATGAATGGTGGCCTGCGCATTGTTCCAGTGCACAGTTCCCTGTACTTCATCCTGCAGTACAAATGCATAACTCTCTGCAAAATCACTTAAACAAATGTATTCATTGTCACAAAGTATTCTTTCAGAAGTTGCAGAAATTCAGATTGTTGAGTGGCTATGAAGGAGTGCATAAGTAGCTTTTATAATTTTCCATCAAGGTTTTCCAAGAAGACTTCTACAGAAGATAGACATGTCTGGAGAGTTGATCTATCTGTAGTTGTCCACAGTTTGTACGTTATTTCGTCAATTCCATTTTCACCTAACAACTTTCCTAGGTACATTATGAATGAATGTGAACCTGGGCAGTTATCACATATTGACATATAACATTTTGGCTGTGGGGGATAACAAATGATCTGAGCCAGACAGTGTTTATTAAGTGTTAAGTTGACAGTCGGCATCACGTGACAACTCTTTCAATTAGGCACCTTCCAACATGAGCGTCACATTTTCGTGAATACGACAAACACACTCACAGTATGGGTACCAGTTGCACCAGCCTGAACACAGTTCTTGGGACCTAATTGACAAATTTTGATAATCCTATTTTCAGTCCTGGATGTTTATCTTTGAATTCTTGGTACAATACATTCAGGTTTCACAACAGCAGTCGTTTTTGTTTGTCTACCCTGGAACCATTTCCTTGACAGAAACAAAATCCTTTCCAGGCATACAGCAGCTTATATCGTCTCTGTGGTAGAATTCTATGAGACAGTTCACAAATTGTTCATTTAGGACATGTCTAGGTCTTGGATTAGGAGTTGCTAAAATACCACATTTGACCAACAATTTATCTAAGTAACTAAAACCCCAGTTTTAGTTACTTAGATAAATTGTTACGGTTTCCTGCAAATTCTACAGATTCTCTTTAAAATATTATCACATTTGTTAGCACTTTTTCTGAGAGTCTCACTGCATTGAAATCTCGCAACATTCCCATCTTGGGGGAATTTATTTTCTTTAGACTGGCTGCTCGTGTCATTGAAAAGGATTTGATGGCACAATTTGAGCAATCTGTGTCCAGAGAAGAGTTTCCTTCTACTTCACATCTCTTGGTGTTCCTAAAGAAGCATATCAAGGTGTTACAATCTTCCACATCTAACACTCACCAAACCTTATCGTCGTGGAGTGCCAGGTTTAATCAGGCAATTCTGTCCACTTGTAATTTGGCAGCAAAGGCGCGTGGTACTAACTCCATTAATAATAGTCGCTGCCCTCTTTGTACTTCTGATCATCTCCTACACAAATGTCCTAAATACCACGAGATGGAAATTGGACAACGAAACAGTTTTGTCAAGTCCAAATCATTGTGCCTCAATTGCCTAAGGTCAGGACATTGGGCTATGAAATGCCGTTCCAAAGTTTCTGTTGTAATATTTGCAATCGCTATCATCATACGACATTACACATGCCTGTATCTAAAATTCAGAGGGATGCTTTGACCAGCGGGTCGAATGCTTCCCTGGGCAAAAATGCTTCAACGCTTAATTCAGCAACCGCTTCCGAGCAGCTTCCTCCCACATCTTTATCCACTCCATCCACATTCGCCTCATGCACGGAATGCAATACACCGCGCATGATTTTGCTTGGGACTGCACTTGTTTATATTTATGATCGCAATGGTCATCGGAAACCACTTTGCTTGATGGCCGATTCAGGTTCAATGGTATCCGCTATTTCTCAGGAGGCAGTTAAGCGATTATCCTTATCAGTTTCACAGTATCACAGGTCGCTGTTTGGTTTGTAAGGACACCTCAAAAATGCCCGAAAGGCTGCGTGACCTGTGTTCTCACGCCCCTATATACCTTTCCGCCAACTTTATCTCAAGCGGTAATACTTTCACGCCTTACGACGAACCTTCCAACGGTTCCTCTCCCACTTTCGGTGGACGACAACCTTTCTGATTTGACCCTCCCTGATCCACACTTCCATAAACCTGGCCCTGTTGATTTTCTTCTTGGTGCCGATCTCTTTCCTTGGGTTCTTCTTGGTAGGCAGACAGTTTTTGCTAATGGGGAATTAATGGCTCTAGAGTTTGTCTTCGGCTGGCTGGTGATGGGAGTAGTCTCAAACATTCCAACTTCTGGAATTTCTCAAATTTCGTCCTGCCGTATTCTTGAGGATGCCTCTCTCAAAACACAAAACATTTTGGGAGCTGGAGGAAACCTCAACTCCTATTAATCGGACTCCCGAGGATACTTTCTGTGAAAAATTCTTTTTGGAAACCTGATATAGGGATCACACTGGGAGATACATTGTTTCCCTCCCTTTTAAGCATACCCCTCCACTTCTGGGAGAATCCTACTCGCAAGCAGCCTCACGGTGGGTGGGTCTAGAGAGGAGACTACATTTGAAGCCGCATCTTGGGAAGAAATACGACGATTTTCTAAAAGAATATGAACAATTAGGACATATGTTGCAATCAAGGCACACTGGATTGTATTTTATACCTCATCACGCAGTATTCAAGCCGACCTGGACACAATCAAAGTTGCGGGTTGTTTTCGATGCATCAGAGCGCACTTCTTCTGGCAAATCATTAAATGAGAGATTATTCACTGGTCCTAAATTGCAAAACGATATTTTTGATATCTTATTAACATTTAGATTGCATCTCATAGCTTTTACAATGGATATTTGTAAAATGTATCGGCAAATTCTGGTCGTTCCGGAGCATCAGTGCTACCAACATATCTTATGGTATGATGACCCCGCAAGCTCTTTAAGGGAGTATGAATTAAATACTGTAACATATGGGGTAGCTTCCACTCCATTTCTGGTGATTTGTGTACTTCAGCAGCTGGCTAAAGACAAAGGTTGTCGATTTCCTCACGCAGCTGAAATTCTTGTCCGAGATATGTATGTGGATGATTGGGTGAAAGCAGCATATCTGATGCCTTGGAGCTTCAACAACGATTAATTAGCTTGCTTTCTTCTGGCGGATTTCCATTAGGTAAATGGGCCAGCAACTCTGAAGAATTGTTAACCCGGTTTCGTAAAGATCAATGTGAAACATCATATTTTGATAAATTCGAATGTTCCGCATTAAAGGTGTTGGGGATGTATTGGGCTTCAAACCCAGATACATTTACTTATCATGTAGATTTTGGTGAATCTGTTTGTACTAAGTGCTTACTGTTGTCTAATATTGCACGGATTTTCGACCCACTGAGTATCTTAATCCCGGTTGTATTTTGGGCGAAGTATTTATTGCAGTCCCTTTGGCTCTTGAAATTGGGCTGGGATGACCTCTCTCTCCCCAAGTGAAAGTGGAATGGTCTAAGTTCATTTCTCAAAGTGTACTTCTAGCCCAGATCCAAGTTCCTCAAAGCATTCGTCCTTCTGAATGTGTGGAATATCAGCTGGTTGGGTTCTGTGATGCATCTGAACAGGGGTAAAGTGCAGTGGTGTATTTTCACTCTATCTCCCGATTGGATGAGATCTCAACTTAAATCTCTATCTATTCCCAAAATTGGAACTTTTAGGTGTTCCTATTATCTAGACTATGTAATTGCGAGTTGAATGTCTTTCGTGGTAGAATTTTCATTAGAAAGGTTTTTGCTTGGCCAGATTCTCAGGTTGTTTTGTCTTTGTTGTGGCTCCCACCACATTCCTTGAAATTTTTTGTGGCTTATAGGGTGATAGAAATTCTAAAATTCATACCTATTAATTCTTGGGGCAATATATATTCTGATTTTCACCCTGCTGATTATGCATCCCATGGAATATTGCTAGAGCAATTATTGTCAAATCAATTATGTTGGCAGGGGTCTTCCTTTCTCAGGAATTCAGAATCCTATTGGCCTTCCAGAAATCTCCCAAGTGGGCAGATTTCTTCCTTGCCGGAGCTAAAGCCGGCTACATTCACCACTAGAACCACACTCTGGCTGGGAGACCCTTTAATCTGGATGGAGAGGTTCTCATCATATGTTCGATTGGTAAAAGAAATGGCTTATATGCTTAGGTTTCTGCGTTCATGCAAAGGAACACATTCTCCACCCAACCATTTATTATATTCAGCTGAATGGTCCTCACCATTATTTCCGGTGGTAAAAATTATACAAAATATTTACTTTGCAAAATTTTTTGAATTCCTTCGTGCAGGGACTTGTCTTCCAAAGAGGCGCCTCCGGCCCTTTTTGGATGAATGTGAACTAATTAGAGTTGGTGGTCGCTTACACCACTCTTTGTTACAGTCATCGGCTAAGCAACTGCTGCTCCTTCCCAAAAATGCTTATTTTTTCTCGTTTAGTTGTAAGGCATTTCCATTGGACATCATTACACAGCGGCCCAAGGGCGACGGAAGCAATTATCTCAAGACAGTTTTGGATAATGTCTGCAAGAGTCGTTATCCACTCAGAAATTGAAAAATGCATTCGGTGCTCCCGTTTTCAAGGAGTTCTTCTGCAGCCAATCATGTCCCTCTTCCCAGACACAAATGTAAGAGTTGCAGAATTAGTCACTCATTCAGGGCCCATCACTAGACCCGTCATCAAATTAGTGCCATTGAAATAAGATGGTTTTAATTAAGCAGGAAGATAATTTTTGTTTTGAATTTAATAAATTCAAGGTGGGCGGGGTGTTCGTCCGATGGGCTTCAATGGGAACGGAGGTTCTTTCCTTTCTTTTTGGAGTTCTAGAATATGACAGAAGAGTGTGCCGGTGAGAAGACTGGGGGAAGAGGTGACAGACAGAGGAAGGACACTCTCTCCTGAGACTTCTTCGCGAGCTGATCTTCACCAATCTCCAGACACTCTCTCAGGGGACTTCTTCGCGAGCTGATCTTCGCCAATCTCAAGACAGTCTCTCAGGAGACTTCTTCGTGGGCTGATCTTGCCAACCTTCATTGTAGTCATAAGACCGTCGAGGACGAGCGGTGAGGAGTAAGCCAGCTCTCAATCTTTTTGTTAATATTTCACTGTGTACATGCAAGGTCAATGTAAAACATTTTCTTTTGTGTGTAATTTATTTTGTTTTATTACATGCCTCGTGTCCCAGACAGTATCTGCTGTGTCCATCTTTCCAGAAAGGATTATAGCAATACATGGTCCTCCTTTTCCTCTCCATCTTCATAGATTAGTACAGTCACTGTACTCAACATTTTTTTTCTATGATTCTCTCTGCAAATGTGACATCCACATTAGTATCCAAGCTTTGAAAGCAAGCTCTTCTCTCACACCACCTCTTTAACCCACTTACTAAAAGAGCAGGCAACTCAGTAGCCGGCTGGCTTGTGCCTTTAATAAAATTCTTATTACAATATACTACTTTGTAAGTAGACATTCATGCTCAACTCCTCCTATGAGTTCAGTTCCTTTTTCAAGCTATGCTGTAGATCTCAGGAACATAGGCATTCAGTTTTACCCGAGAAAAATTAATAATGTATATAGTTGATATTGAGAAAAATAAAAAATAGAAAAATATGTTATTTAAAGTTTCTAACAATAATTTACAGGAATAGAAAAAAAATGTAAATACAATATATGAGTAAAATGTAGCTTGCATACTGCAAGCACATCAACAACACTAATTTCATTTCGGCATCATATTGGGACGGTCCTCAAATGAAAAAAAGAAGGATTGAAAATATTCTTAAAATACGCTGCAATTTAATCGTACGGCATCGAACCCGGGCCTTCCTGGTGAACTTACTATGCAGCACAACAGGAGATCACCATCTCTAACTATGTGTGAAAATTCAAGCAAAAATATTGACTGCAACTGCCTCAAACGACGTCTTACTTTTCACATACACTCATTATGTGAGAAAAGTTATTGTGCTCTGGCATCGAACCCAGGAATGGTAGGGTCTTATGAATTTTTTTTCCTTAAACCAATTCTTACCATACATCTTCTATCTAAGCATGAGCTTTCTATCATTTCAATAAGAGCATCAAAAAATAATGAAATACTAAACCTATATATTTTAAACGGGAGACATATTGACTGCCCGGAATCAAATCCGGGACTTTCTGGTGATAGTTTCTATGCAACACAATAGAAGGTTACCATTTCTAACTATGTGTGAAAATTCACGCAGAAATATTGGCTGCAACTGCCTCAAACAACATCTTACTTTTCCCTTATATTCCTTATGAGAGAAAAGTTATTGTGCTCTGGCATCGAACCCAGGAATAGTAAGGTCTTATCTAAATTTTTTCTTAAACCAATTCTTACCATACATCTTCTAGCCAAACATGAACTTCCTATCATTTCGATAAGTGCATCAAAACAAATAATGAAAAACTACTCCCATGTATTTTAAAGGGCGGATATTTGCATCGTCCTAGCATCAAACCCAGGATGTTTTCCGTGAATGAAATTAATGTTTTCGATAGCTCATGACCATATATATAGGCTTCTTGAGTTTTAATTCTCTACCTATCCGGGAAGTATATGTTGTGGATAATGTTAAATGCAAGGTTAGGTTATTCGCTGATGATACTGTTGTGTATAAGGAGATTGTAACTGAAGATGACATTGGTTGTTTGAAGAACGATCTGAATATGATTTCGGGTTGGTGTAGTGATTGGCAGCTAGACCTGAATGTAAAGAAGTGCGGTGCTATGATTTTCACGTGGTCCACCAACGTTACCTGCATACCGTACAGAATTTCAGGAAATTCCTTGTAGCTCGTGATGCATCATAAATATATAGGAATTACACTCAGCAGTAACATTTCCTTCAAAGAGCATATTCAAGGTGTAGTGGGAAAGGCGAATAGAATGCAAAGGTTAGCCTGAAGAATTCTTAGGGGATGCTCATCGAGAGTAAAAGAAATAGCGTACTTTTCCCTAATTCGACCTCTACTTGAATATTGCTGTGCGGTTTGGGATCCTCACGAAGTAGGATTAATTTTCGATCTCGAAATGGTTCAACATAGAGCAGCAAGGTTCGTCAAGGGAGATTTCAGATTTGACAGCATTGTTTTGGCTACGATGGAATCCCTTGAATGGAACTCTCTTAGTGATAGAAGACGTGAATATCGACGGAAGCTTTTTGATAAATTTATCTCTACCGATTTCGGGGAGGAGATAACAGATATTGTCATCCCAGTTATACTCCTATGCGACCTTCGAGAGAAAACAAAAAGGCGATACAGGGAAGTAGTTGCCAGGACAGATAGCTACTTTTGGTCATATTTTCCGTGAAGTATTAGAGTAGCAAATAGCTCTCCAGATTAGATAGGTCCAGAAGGATAGGTCTTACACCCCCTGCCACGCGCCACTGGCGGATTGCAGGGTTTAAATGTAAATGTATTTTTAAAAATTCCCGAAAAATCAAAGCAATGCATTTAAACGGGAAAAATCGGGACTTTGGGGCCCTCTAGAATTGAACCCATGACACTGAGGATCAAAATCCCAATTTTTCTAGTGGTTACACATTATGGCCAATATGTCGTAAAAATTTCAACTCAATCGCACTTATGGTTTAGCCTGTGTATTTTTATCCTATCTATCTATATGAATAAATCCGGAGAAGCATCTATACATAATAGATACGAGTAAAATGTAGCTTGCATACTGCAAGCATACTGATAACACAACATTCAAGTAGGTATCATATCGAGAGGGTACTCAAAAGAAAAAAAAGATTGAAAAAATTCTTCGAATTCGCTGCAATTTATCCTTCCGGCATCGTAGCTGGATCTTCCTGGTAATACTTACTATGCAGCACAACAGAAGATCACCATTTTTAACTATCTGTGAAAATTCAAGCAGAAATATTGGCTGCAACTGCCACAAATGCCGTTCTACTTTACCCTTATAATCCTTATGTGAGAAATTTTAATGTGCTCTGGCATCGAACCAAGGAACAGCATGCTCTTATGTAATTTTTTTCTTAAACGGATTCTTCATATATATATTCTAGCAGAGCGAGAACTTCCTATCATTTCAATAAGTGCATCAAAAAAATAATGAAAAACTAACCCAATGTATTTTAAAAGGGCGACATATTTACCGCCTGGCATCGAACCCGGGTTTTTCTGGTGATACTTCCAATGCAACACAATAGAAGATCACCATCTCTAACTATGTGTGAAGATTCAAGTCGAAATATTGGCTGCAAGTGCCTCAACCAACGTCCTACTTTTCCCTTATATTCCTCATGAGAGAAATGTTAATGCGCCCCGGGATCGAACCCAGGAGCAGTACGGTCTTATCTAAATTTTTTTCTAAATCTTAGTCTTAATATACATCTTCCATATTAGCAAGAACTTCCTATCAATTCGATAAGGGCATCAAAAAAATAATGAAAAACTACTCCCATGTATTTTAAATGACATATTTTTGAATCATCCTAGCATCGAACCCAGGATAATTTCTGTAGGAGTCATTTATGTTTGCAATGGATCATGACCATATATATAGGGTCCTTGAGTTTTAATTCTCTACCTATCCTGATATTATTATTTAAAAATCCCGGAAAATCAAAGCAATGCTTTTAAATGGCAAAAATTGGGACTTTGGGGCCCTCTGGAATCGAACCCATGACACTGGGGATCAAAATCGCAATTTTTCTGGCGGTTACACGTTAGGGCCAATACGTCGTAAAAATTTCAATTTAATCACGCTTGTGGTTTAGCCTGTGTATTAGTATCCTATCTATCCATCTATCTATATCCTTGAATGAATCCATAGAAGCATCTATATATAATAGATTTTACAATAGTATATATATATTTTATTTTAGTATTTTAAAATAAATAAAATTTTAGGATTTTAAAATAGTATATATATTTTAAATAGTATTTTCACTGGAATTATTTAATATTTGCAATATGATAGCAGCCGCAACCCCATTGCAGATTTTAGGTAAACCTTTTCCTTGAAAGTAGCATTCCTGTGGAAGTTCTTTGTCGCAGCTGTCATGGAAATTAGTTTAAAAAAAGAATACTAAATTTATAGTAATACGCCACTATTACTTAAAATTTGATGCATTTTCAATATGTAATTTATTAATTAGAGGGTTTTACGTTGATAGGTAAGAATTTGCGATCGCGACTAATGATTTGTGAAGCGACAAGATCGTTTAAGGGGGGAACCTGGTTTAGAGGCTTAAAAAAATCAATTTTTTTTAAGTCATCTCATTCGATTATAAATATATTCAGAAATATGTCTCCAAAATTTCAGAGTCAAATTCCAAATCTTTTCGCAGATATGGCCCCTGAGAGACCTTGCGCTCAGGAGACAGAGAAGCAGTCGCCAGAGCGCCCAACGCATCTAGACTCGCTCGGTCTCCAGATGATAAAAGATTATCGGATTTTACAATATCAGTTCCAAAAACCTGATTTTGGCTTTTATTTTCTTGTGCACTTCACTGCATTTCCTTCTCAGTGTTTATCTATCCGAAGCAAAGCGTGCATCGTCATATTTTTAAAACTGCTACTATATTATACTGGCAAGGTCATCGATCTCACTGTAAAAAGTTCATACTGTCAAGCTTGTGTTTATTGGAAAGTAAAGAAGGTAGTGATGAATATAAAAAGTGGTATTAAAAACATGAAAGTGAATGTTGTGCAAATCACTCGGGTTCAGCGGGAAAAATGGAGGTTGATGCTGTCAAAGAAATGTTCGCGGCGTCCATCAAGAAGTACGGAGTAAAGTATTTGATTTATATCGGCGACGGAGATTCAAAAACGTACAAAGCTGTGGCCGATCTCAACCCTTATGGAAGCAAACATCCTGTCATCAAAAGAGAGTGTGTGGGTCACGTTGAGAAAAGAATGGGAACGCAATTACGGAATGTGCAAAATCTGCGAAAATTGGTGGGAGGGGCAAGTTAACTACAACTTTGATCAAAAAATTGACGACATGTTATGGATTAGCCATTCGTAGGAATGTGAACTCTGTTGAAGACATGAAAATGAATATAATCACGACTTTGGATCATTTGATTTCCACAGACAAAAAACCAAAGCACAACAATTGCCCACCCGGAGTCGATAGCTGGTGTAAATGGCGAAAAGCAGAAGGAGCTGGTAACCTCGCGGAATTCAAGCATCCTGATCCACTTCATCCCGATGTCATTAAAAACATACGTCCGATTTACGAAGCTTCATCGAATGAAGACCTTCTTACGAGATGTTTGGGTGGTCATACACAAAACTCAAACAAAAGTTTCAACTCCACCATATAGCGTCTCGCTCCGAAGCACTAAAATGCTGGTTCAAAAATCATCGAGATTCCTTCATTCATTACTGCATGCGTATTCAATGAAGGATTTTTGAGTACTTTGAAGATGATGAATGACCTGAACATAAATATTGGGTCACAAGCTCTGAATTTCGCAAGTGGATATGACGAAAAGCGAGTATCACGACAAGACCGGCGTAGTTTTGACAGCACTAAAGAGGCTCGAAAAGAAGAACTTTTGGCTCAAAATGAGTTTTACGAAGAAGTTGAAGGACTAATGTATGGAGCAAGAATAGCAGACTAGCATTTGGTGTTGGTGAGTTTGAAATATAAACAATTAACTTTTGGATAAAACTTTGAACGCGATTTTCTCGAAACAGCGTTTTCCTGCACTGCGTACATGATTAAGAATGTTGTAATTGCCGCATTTTTATAAATGATAGCTCTTTTTAGAGCTTTAAGTGTAAGCTTCTATGAGAATTTCAAAAATCACATAAAAAGTTTTTTTTAATAACTATTTTTTGTTAATTATCTCAAAATTTCGTCAGTAAAATGCGAATTATTTTTTAAACACTCATAAAATTTGCAATTTTTAATATTTCAATAAATTTCTTAGGTTTAAATAGAAGATAAACTCCTAAAGTGCAAAAGAAATTTTGGTTTTAATGTTTGAGATAAAAAGGACGATCGCTATCATGTACGCAGTAGAGAATCTTCAAGCGAGTAGTGCCCCAAACAAATACGAATTTATATTGCTAAATATTATCGAATAAAATAAAAATAATTTTTTTCTGCAAGATTTGTGTATCTATGACCTATTTCAATTGTACTGGAAACATTTCATAAGTTAGGCAGCCTAAAAAGCTGTGCCGAATATCATGCAATTTTCAGCGTTCTAAACTAGGTTCCCCCCTTAAAGTACCCACGAGTAAGTAGTACTTAGTAAGTAATTCTAGTAATCACTGCTAAACGTCAGCATAGTAGAACGCATATAAAAAAGAGGGAGTTGCAAATTAACTTAAGTAAAGTTTTTAAATGACTTAAAATATTTACGAGCGAGTTTCTAGGAATTCATGGCATAAAGGGAATCAGTATAATCATAGTCTTAATTTTTAAATCCTTTCCATTTGATCCAAATATACTGCACATTGGCTCCTGGAGAGCCATGTGGGTAAAACTCGTGACTCCTGAGGAATCGGTTCTACTACGGTTTTAACGAACTACTACTACTATAGTGCACACAGAGAATTGCATGTGATATCTATTGTTTTCTTCCTGAATGAGCTTGTGACTCTTATTTATAACAGAAATTAGTTTGATTTCGTCCTCAAAATTATTTAACAAGTTTAGACCTGCATAGTTTAGTTTTCTTTAAACAGAGCTTTGGTACAATTGTTGCATATCCCTCAAGCACCTCCCCCCCCCCCTACAAGGGATGAATTAAGACACTTCATAAAAGTTCTTCACAATTTTTGAATTTTTAGTGTTGGTGTACCTGATTTATTCAATTATTTCTTTTCAGGTATTGAGAAAATCACCTCATCTTTCATTGAAACTTCAAAAAATCCAAAAATAATTTATGATTATTTTAAAAAGTAAAAATTTTAGAATTTTTTTCTGTTGTATTATTAAATTTATTCTGTTGTATTATTCTGTTGTATGTCATTAAACTGGATGTAAAATTCATTTTATTGAAATATTACCTTCCTTTCAATCCCATTTAACTTTATACACTGTGTGACTGTAACTGGATTGGAATTGTAGAGATTTCAATTGCTAGAAAGAAAACCTCAAATTTACAAAGCCCGAATTTTACAAAGTGCAAATTTTTGGGTCCCTTCAACTTCGTAAAATTGAGGTTCTACTGTATATATGTAAATGCAAATCTGAATTAATTTCCTATACATTTTGAGTGAAAGCTTTCCTGCCCCCAGATTATTTTGGCAATTTGGTTTTTACTTCATGGCTCTGGATCCCCCACCTAGTTAAATGGCCACATCCCATATACACAGCGGAAGTTCGTTATAATGAGAGCTGACAAAAATTGGAGAAGTACTCGCTGTAAAGCATACTCATGATAGCTGACTAGTAATACTAAATGTCCCTCCTCTGGAATCTAAATGCAGCGAGAGTGGCAGAATGGAACTGTAGGACTTTTAATTCTTATGCAGATGCTTCAGAATTTGTAAAAATGTATGCTTGCGTCAAAAATATAATTTCATCCATTAATAATCCATAATCAAAGTAGGTCCTCGAATATAAATGAGGAAAATTATTCAACTTTCACTTTTGTTATTGTTCCACTGATCATAATAGATTGCTACTATTCATTCAAATAGAATGGATTCCAACTCCATATTCTACGCTGGTCAGTGGCGCAGCCTGGATTTGCCAATGGGGGTGTTCAAGGCTGCCGAGGAAATGAAATATGCCTAACTTAAAGGGACTAGTATATTCATGCATGCTACTTATCAAAATATAAGTCAATTCTTTCAAAAACTAAATGCATTGAAAACTAGAGGAACTTAACGCTTAGATGGCCAACTCATTAAACTTTCCAAGATAGTAGATTACATAAGCGAACTCCTGAAAACTTATCATAAGTTTTGTTTGGATATGTTCAATATCTATAAAATGTCATTCTTTTCTATTCTGAAGCATTTTGGTGTTGTAAATATAAGTTTCCCAATACTTTCAGAGTTTTTTTCTCCAAGAGGTTGCAAAGCGTGAGAAGGAAAAAATTAGTTACGGTTATTTGGCAAACAATATAAAACGTCTCAATAAATAACCACATTGGTGCACCCATCCTTATTTGTTTATCATCCATTATTTATCCTTACATCTTTCGTTGTTAACTATATCATCAGCAGCTTTCTAAGGGGTGACTTCATTCGTTGCTTTTAAATTACCTCCTCTTCTAAGAAACAAACCAACAGTTATGAAACAGAATTTGATAAACTTTAACTGTTTATCAAATTTATTTCAAGTCATCAAGTCACAGTTCTGATATATCTGTGCATACCTTACGCGCACAATACCTTTCAGTTGACTGATTTGCTTCCAAAATGGTATATTATTAATGATATCACCGAAAATTAATTTTTACTGATATCTTGCATTGCTCTAATACTTTTAAAAATTTCTGCGGAAATCTGGTTATTGAATAATTTTCGTAACTATACAGCAAATTAACGGGTAATCATAAAATAAGGATCAGTATATTTTCCATCATCTCGGGTAATACTCTACAGTGCCGACTTTTAATCATCCAGAATGGTTAATAAACGAACCTTCTCGTATCTTTGCATCTGTCGCTAAATTTACCTCGAGATGTGCCCTCTGATAACAGCCCTAAAATAAGACAGTTCTAATTAATGAATCTAATAATGGTCATTTCACAAAAAACACATAGCCATTATACCCTTTTTCCGAACTGAAGGCGGCTGAGCCAAGATTCCCTTGCGGGCCTTTCCCTTTTCTAGCCAATCACAGAAGAGGGGAATGTGAGGGTGTGGGGGAGGTCACAGTCTCTCTCAGACCTCCGAACAGTGCACGTCGCACTTCAGCATTCAGTGTTGCCAAATTTCCTAACTTAGTAGTAGCGGAAAGTCGCCGTCTTGCCCCAAACGTGCTTCTATTTACAAGTTCTGGCAACACTGGTCGACCGCATGGGGGGAAGGAGTGAGTAGGACGAAGCCGAATGTCGAGGTGGCTGACCTGGCTGACTGCGCCACTGATGCTGGTTGTGGTCTCTGCACCCTCCTGGAGTGTTTTGCATCACAAATGCAGACTTAATTTTTCTTTGTTCTTTAAATCATAAATTGAGTCGCCAATGACAGGCCATATCATCTGCTAATTTCAGATTTACTCCAAGTTCCTCTTTTGCAAAACTGCACAATTTCTAATTTTTATGCTAAATCTAAAGCCTCCCTTTTGTTCTTCATCACAAAACTGCCACGCTAGATGCTCAGTTAATCTAAAGCTCTCCTGCTTGGACTCTTATTTTATATCAAATTGCTTTCTCGAGATATTTTTCATCCATATGCTTCATGAGCAATTACTGTGATGCAAGAGAGGTTACTCTAGGAATCCAAATCAGCATTGCTTTTATCTCCTATATTCCCACCCATTAGAAGATTACCAAGTTTCATATGAAAACAAATTCTACGGGTGGATGCCAAATAATGGGAACTCAAATAAAAATTCCGGCACTGATTAGAGGGGTCATAGCTGAAAAGAAACAAGATACAAGGTGATAAGATGTACGGTGGGGAAAAGGGTGAAAATCGTGAGAAGTCTCTAATCAAACCTCTCTGAAGCATTTTTGTCAAGTAAGGGTGAGGCGAGTTGTGGGACACAAAAATCAATTTTTCTGTTCTCTGATGAGAAAACTTCTCAGATTACCGTTTGTTTGTTAGACTTTGTCTCTCATGTCAACTGACAATTCTGAGAAATGCCTCCTGCAGCACAAATATAGAAACATGGCGTTCATAATACCAATACTTCAGAAATGAGCACACGTTATAATGGACTCCCTATCCTTTTTGCTGTGAGGTAGACGTACAAAAAACACTCGCTATAATTCAACTCTCGTTAAATGGCGTACCGGTTATAATGGACTTCTACTGTATATATAAACAAACTCAGATTAATATTTACTTTACATAAAATGCGAGTCAACTGATTTAAGAGGACATAAGTTATTTACAATCATAATCAGGCAAAAGTTTACTTTTCAATAACTAATTCTACACATCCATCTGGGCAAATTCTGGAAATTGATGACTACTGCATAGAAATAATACTCATCGAAATGAACCTTAACCAAAATTACAATATTTATGAAATATGAATTAAACTGAAGTTCCTGCCTGTAACAGAGAGGATTAATATGGAGAAGCATTTCTGCCTGAACTTGACGAAAGGCGTTTCTCACCTTATGTGGTTTGGTTCTTTCGAAGAGGAGAGGAGGAGGAGAGGTCTGGCTAAGAGGTCAACAAAACAAGCCGCCAAAGGAGTTGGTGGACGAGGCGTAACACCTAAAAGAGGAGGAGTCCTCTGCTCTAACAGCCATCTCAATTGCTGGAAATAGCCTGAGTTATGGGACAAGAAATTATCAAAATAAATAAATTAAGAAGAATATTCTCCTTAAAACAGGTCAAAATTACAAAAAGGGTTTTAGAATTTAACCTTCTTATGCATACTTCAGGCCTGCATCTCCGAGCAGAAATGACTTTAAACCAGTGGTGGAATACAAAATTTTATGACATAGTTATTAAACTTCTTATACGTAACAGAGTCATCAACCATATACTATTGTCTACATTTCTTATTTTTTCTAATTTTAAATTTTGCTTACAAAAATTTAAGATGAAAATAACATATTTCAAGACCAAACAATTAAATTATATTCTAGTCATAACAAGCATATTGTAGGTCTATGGGTAACTTCCTACAATGGAAGGTACCTGAAAGATTCAGGAACCCATTCTATGAACTCTTGGAAATACCATGTGAACCAGCAGAATCCTGCTTCAAATCATATTAACAAAAGGTATGTTAGTTGTAAGTCATTTAAAGGGTTGATAGAGATGTATGTAAAATTTTCCTTACATTACAAGATGGATGTGTCTACAGTTACTATATCAAGGATCCCTGGAAGAAGGTACCATTCTGAGAATAAACTAATACATATTTCAATCAGCAGGAGAGCACCTAACATCTTAAGGAGAACTTAGTCTCCATTTTAATAGCATAATAATTTTTTGTTTACAGCATCTTGATGCAATGATGATGATGCGTGATCGTTAAAGTGATTATTCAGCTGGTGTGAAATTTAAGATACTCCTTGCATTCTGTGAATACATGCCATTAAACTTTTATTTTTTTTTTAAGTATTACCTGATTTCTATTTTATTTTAACCTTCATTATATCATCTGTAAAATTTAAACTCTCAGGCCTTAAGTTCAAGATACAATATTTACACAAGATTGTAGTTTTAGGCACATTTTTCTAGATGATTGTTATACTTAAAAAGGAAAAAATAACTAGAAGTAGCACAATAAGACATTAGCTTAAATAGAAAAGTCAATACTTAGTTAAGGCTGACATACCTTTTCTAATGAGATACTGATAGGTCAGAAACAAATGGCGAACAACCAATAAAGAATTTCTTTGGCCAACAATTTGTTCCAATCCCTCTTGAAATGTGTATATTTCCAGCATTCGCAGAGGAAGCGCCATCCCAGCTGCAGCACCACTTGCACTGCTCTCTTCGTCTAAATGAGAGCTAGAAGCAGCGGCAATTGAGACAGCGTGGCACAGGCAGATGTGGAGCAATTTTCTCAGCTTCCACGCCCACGCTGTGCTCTCTGATGAGCTGTTCTGGTGCAACCCAGCAGCGCCATTGGAATGAATCCCAGAGATACAAGTATTTATCACTGGACTTGACAGTCGAACCAGGATCTGTGACATACAAGCCTGTAAAAGTTACATTTTTGTCCAACTGAAGTTACATTCTTTGAGGAGATACACAAACTACATTTAAAGTAAGCATCAATGAATAAAAATTAAATGGTGACGGTTCTTCAACTCAGAGAGGTAATCAATCATGGTATCTACAATGAAAATCCAGCCATAATTTGTTTACCTCTAGCAATTTAATATTTAATAACGCAGTTCAATATCAAACGTAGTTTTTATCTTAAGTTAAGAATATTTGGTCACACAAGTAAATATGATCTCTTAACAGGATGATCACAACACCAACTTAGTTTACAAATTAGACAGGATTATATAGTTATAGTGAATTACCAATCTTTGGGCATCAACTGATTCACTATAAAATGCCAATAAGTAACTTAAAGGCTGTACAAGGTCTTCCACTGTCCATTGAGATATGTTGCTTTCTCGGAGTTTACAGTCAAATTCTTCCCTCAGTTTGTTGCGGAGAATGCATCTTGTCCTATGTCCTCTATAAAAAGCTTGAATAAAAATGGCACTATTGTGTTGACGACGGGACTCCTGCGAAATAGAAAGTTGTATTAAAAAGAAGGTTACTTTTTATATCTAAAAAATTAAAATTAAATTAACAATAAGTGCTGAATCCATGCCAGACATAATGAAGAATAATTGATACAAGGATTAACCACAACTGTATGTGCTTCATTTGCTTACTGCTACTCTTAGAAAAAAATAACAAGTATATAACACATGCTTACAAGGAGATAAGGGAAGATTAAAACCCTTCCATTGAAAAAAAGCATTTTGTAACAAGTGTAATTTATCTCTAACTATTCAACCAATGAAAAGGTTCTGTTTAAAAGCAAATTCATGAATTGGATAAGCTTTCAAATATAAATTGGAGCTCAGTTAATATTTGGTCAGAGTTCAAAATCAGCTTATGAACCATGTCTGTTGGTAAAGTCATCAGCCCAAAGATTGATTAGATCACCATTCTCTCTCCTATTATCTGTAAAATGCTTTGGGTAGAGTATGAGAAGGGCTTTCCTCACAGAGCCAGAATGATGTACTAGCGGATCAAAGGCAAATGTAATGAATGACGGAAGAATAGAAATACAAGCGCAACTTGCATGACATTTGATAAGGGATGACTATAATCAATAACATTTACTAATTTTCTTTTTTCTGTAACACTGCTATTTATGAACATTTCAACACCATAATACGTGATTACAATTGCAGAGAGATTGTGTGGACGTAAGCCTAGCAGTGCCCCCTTTGGTGTGACCGACGTGTCAGTGTCAGGCCATACTCAGTTCAGAATCGTTAAAGTGGTAACTTGCAATCACATGCCAGCTGCCTTGTCAAAGTCAAAGAGCATAATATCAGCATGTGAATGAATTGGAACATGGATTGGTCCCCAGGAAATGGGTTTGTCATACCATGATATTGTGGCTTGAACATTGGACCATGCTATTTCACCAAAGAGCTAGATGAGCGCTATCTTGTCCACATGGAACTAACAGAGGGAAGAACTTTGTCTACAGTGTAGGCTCAACGTTGGGGCACGGTGTGAACATGTCTGCATAGGTGGTTCAAAGCTGAGGGATGGACTGGTGGCACGCATACCATTGAATCAGCCTCCATTAACCATAAACCACAGATGCCTCAGACTGCAATGGGCACATGAATGCTGTCACTGGAGTTCTGAGTCGCAAAATATAGTGTTTTTTGAGGAGTCCTCTTCAACCTGCCCAAGAGTGATGGCTGCATAAGTGTTAACTGCTATAGTGGTGAATGCAATTAAGCAGAGTGCATTGTTTAATGGCAGAGAGATGCAGAATGTAATTGTTTGTGGTCCCAATGGGTACAACAAGTTATCCTGCAATGTCAAGCTATATGTGGCAAGGAATGTTCAATCTTTCTTCAAAGAATGATGGATATCCCTGCTTCCCTGGCCCACAAGTTCACCTGAGATTTAGGTCGGCAACTTCTTTGCTGTGGTCCTCCTGCAACCACTGTCGATGATTTTTATATGTACCTACAAACTGCATGGCAGTGTGTTCCCCAGTAACATATCCAGCCACTCTTTGATTCCATACCACAACGTCTAAAGGTTCTGATTTTATCCTTGGAAGCTTCAAACCATACTGAATTCTTACGGTCAGAGCGCAGATAGAAGTCTGAAATTCTAATAGCTTGTGTAATGATATCCCTATTATGTGGAAAATATTTTATTTGAATCAGACTTCTTCTTCTTGGTGTTGTAATTTTCACAAACAGCAGCATAAATATGCAAAATTCCAAGCAATTAGAGCTACATTGCCTTGGAGCACTTGAAAATTTAGACAATAAAATTAAGGTTACTGAAAATTACTTTGTTACTGCATAAGGCCTCTACAAAGTACTGGAGGAAATAAGTAATGCCATTATGGTCTTATGAAGGAAAAAATCCTTATTTCCACCTCCGCATGGTAGAAAGGGGGCAGCAATAGGAAATATCGGCTAACGGAAGAAGGGACCAAATATCTCCCCGGATATTCACTCTTCCAAGAGCCTCATTGAGCAGGAGGTTGCACTTGGGGTAAGAAATAACCTCTGAAGACAGAGTAGCCAATGACATAGGATGCAGAAAGCAATGAGAAACTACTGCATTAAAGACCCATCTCAAATAACAGCAGCTTAAGGATGGAGTGATCTTTAAAGAGGTAAAAAGGGCCAACATTCGGATCTTCGACATACTAATGAGAGGAAATCCATCAGCAAAGGAAATTTTAAAATTGAAACATGGAATGTGCAATCTCTATTAAAATGTTAAAAGTTAGAAAATGTGAAGAAACAAATGAAAAAGATGAACATAGATGTATTGGGATTAACAGAAATTTGAAAGGAAGAAGAGTAGACAAAAGTGGGATCTGCAGATTTTGGAGGAAAATGACACACAGAAAACTTATCAAGAAAAAACTAATCATCAAATGGAGGAACAAGATAGAACTGCTGGAAGTATTAATAAAGAGTGGGAAATAATTAAGAATGATGTTATAAAAGTGCTAGAAAAAGTTGTTGACATTAAGGTTAGAGGAAACCAAAAACCATGGATTACTGAAGACACATTGAAAATGATGGAGGAGACTGAAGATGTGTAATAAACTGGAAGATGAGAAGGAATATAAAAATCTAAGAAATGCCATCAACAGGGAAATCAAAAGAGCAAGAGAATATTTTCTGAAAGAAAAGTGTAAAGAAGTAAAAGTAAACTAGGAGAGGGTATATACAATAATCAAATCATTTTTTGGTGAAAGAAAAAGCACATACAGTGCATTGGTGGATGGAGAGATATTGTTTGACGAAAAAGTTATAATATGGAGATGGAAGCATTACATAGAGAAATTATACAGAGCAGAAAACAAAGAGGCGGCATCGAGAAACATTAAGGACAGCAAGGCTCCTGGGAAAGATAACATTCCAACTGAATTATATTTCCCCCAGATTTATAAATCTGGGGTAAATAAGTTAAAAGAAAGTATTTATGCATTAATAAAAAACATTTATGAAACAAGAAGAATACCACTAGACTTTAAAAAGTGTATTTTAATCTCTATACCCAAAAAGAACAAAGAAAATGTGCAAACAATATCGTACTTTGAGCTAAGTAGTGCATGTGTCAAAAATTTTAATTTAAATCATATGGAACAGTATAGAAAAGGTAATATGATAGTACACTGACTGAAGATCAATTCGGATTTAGGAAAGGGAGGGGAACATGAGAAGCTTTCTTAACTCTAAGAGCAATAATTGTAAGAAGGATAGAGAAAAACAAAGCAACCTATATAGCTTTTGTCGACATTGAAAAAGCATCCAACAATGTACAGCAGTATAAACTCTTTGAAATACTAAAGAAAATAGGAGTCAAATTTAGAGATCATAGAATAACATGGGAATTTTATGATGATGAAAAGGCTGTGATTATGAATGGAAATGAGGGTGAACAAGCTGAAATAAGGCAAGGTTGTAACTTATCTTCGCTTTCATTTAATGCATACAACCAAGATGACATAGATCAAGTAAAGGAAGAAATAAGGGGAGGAGTAAACGTTCAAGGGAAATATATACTGACGTTGCGCTTTGCAGATGACATAGTGTTACTGCCAGAAAGTGAAGAAGAGCTCACAAATATGTACAGAGGATGGATGGCATCATGAAGAAGGAATACAATATAAGCATTTATAAAAAGGAAACTGAGGTTATGATCGGTAGCAGGGAAAAAGACGGGAGGAAAATGAAAATAAAACTAAATGGGCAAGAGTTAGAAGACTAAAAGGAGTTTCACTACTTAGGAATAACAAAAGATGGAAGGGAAGTTACAGTTAGCTGAATTTACATCTAATCTCTCCAAACAAGGATATGATTGCTTCAGAGCTTTGTATGGAATGTGCTCTTGAATGGAAGCAAAGTTTGGACAGTTGATTCAATAGAGAAAAAACGATAAGAGTCCTTTGAGCTTTGGTAATACTGAAGAATGACGAAAATAAGATGGAATGAAAGAATAGGAAATGAGGAAGTTTTAAGGAAAGTATGGAAAGTTATGGAAAAGTAGAGATGTGTTTCTTGGTCATATACTGAGCCACAAAAGTACAGTAAAAATAGTCATATACGGATTTATTGAAGGAAAGAGATTATAGAGGAAGGCCAAGGCTGTCATTCATAAAAAAAGATGTGGGATAGCCATAAAGAAATTTCAGAGAAAGCACAATTGCGACAAAGGCTGCTGCAAACCAACCAAAAGGTTGATAACTGAAGAAGACTGCATAAGGAGAAAAACTTCTAGAAATAACAAATTGGTGTTTTTAAATCTTAGATGTGAGATTTTATTTAAGGTCACAATCAAATCATACATAACTAAATTCCTTGCCAACAATCACCTTACCTCTCTTTTTAGACGTTCACTCTGTGCTCTCTGTAAAAGAGCTTCCCTTTTTTCTTTCCGAGTTGAACCAGACAAATCCTGCTGAGGCCTTCGTCTAAAGTCACCTTCAAAGCTAAACATTCTGACTTTCTATCCCCAGCAATATATATATAACACCTTGATATAGAAAGATAAACAAAATCATAGTATAAGAAAAATGAAACTTGACATCAGATACTTAATCTGTAACTTAACAATTACAGTTGCTACTTTTATCATTTATAATTCAAATTTTACTTTCCATAAAACAATTGAAAGACAGAAACATTTCTAAAATGACATAATATTACAGCTTAGCTAAAAGGAACCACTACTCATTATTTACCCATGTTATCTGTTTATCAAGGAAGTACCAATAAAATTTTATCAAGGAAAAATTATAAATCCCACTTCAATCAAAACGTATGTCAAACTTACATAAATAAAAAATCATAGAATAAGTTTATTTCAATGCAAAATTAAACAGTGGAATCTGTTTGAAGTATAAAACATACATGGAAGCTTTGAATTATAAAAATGTCGAAAAGAGGAATTTCAATACATATAAATAAAAAGAACATAAAATATAAAATTTTTAATTTCGGAATAATTTTGTAAATGAATTATTTCAAAGGGTTGAATGACAATATTATACATAAATCTACAATAGCAACAAAAGAGACTCCAAATACCAGTATACAACACCCAAAGAACTTCAGTAGGTTTTTGGATTTCTCCCTATCTATTATACTTGTGACATCCTCATGATTTTTCTGATTGGACATTTGGCGACTTTAAAATTAGAAAGTTTCCAACTTCCTAACTCTCTTTCTCTCTAAATAAAATTTGAATAGCAGAATCGTTATTATTTATCATAACAACTTCAACAGCAGTGTTTCACTGATGAAATTCGATGGAAAAAGAATAAGATAAAGTTGGTATTTGGTAAATCTAAAACCAACGTCGTCTGATTACAAGTGCCGTAACATTTGCATATTAATTATCTCCCCATCAATTTATATGGTTTAAAAAATTAATTGAGAATATTTTTGGTACTGTTCAGATTTATAACAAAGCAGTTCAATCAAATTAAATGTTTCAAGGACGATTTTCAATGTAATTATGTATTTTATATTAGAAAATGCCTTATTGGTTATTTTTCTGAAGAAAGGGAGAAGAAACTTGCATAGTGCATATCAAACTTATTCCCATTCTATTATCGACTATTACGAAATTTCTGTTTTAACGAGGCAATTGAATTTCATAAATCGCAATGTTTATTGATAGTTGGGATACATGTATTTATTTATTTAAAAATTTCGCTGCAGTCAGACGAAAATCTGGAGGTTGATAATCACGCAGTGTATAAAACACACCGCAATGCATATATAAACAGTTTAATCAATTGATAACAATGATAAAAGCAACAAAGTACATTAATCTACATAATAATATCAATACAATATAATTAGGCGTCGATTAAGTACAAGCATAATCACACAAACATTAACTTTAAGCTAATAAGGAGCAATATCATTTCTCGTAATTGTTCATCAAACTTTAAGACTACTACTAATAATAAACTGGAACGTTTTCCACATGAATAATATGCTCGTGACGTTAAAGGTTTTCATAAATTAAATAAAGCAGGATAACACTGAATTTTCTTTGAGGCAAACAGTGGGATTTCATTCATAGAATATATAGAACGGTTATAATTACTTAATACACTTGATAAAATTTATAACGCAATTTTACCAGCGTTTCTCCCAAATAAACGTAAAATACGAGTAATAATTTTGTATGTTGAAAAATTTTCCATTTAATTCAAACATCTCTTCCCTTCGTTTATAAGGAAATTCGCTTTCAAAAACTCCCTTACAGAAAAATAATTTCTAGTGACATTCCACTATTGTTCCATACAATTTCAGAAAAACACTGTGAACATTCAAAACCCTATAATACAGCTACTGGGCAAGTTAGACCGATCTCCCACTCCTGAACATCCTATTCCATGTTTATCAAACATAAGATAACCAAATTTAATGCAATAAAAACTGTTTATTCTCAGTAAAATAAAGCAAACAAGACAATCATTTATTGAATGACCAAAAAGTAGGAAAAGTGTGATAAAGTGAAGTTCTGACTCAGATCTTAAGTTGCTCAATTCACGAACTAGGATCTGTTATAGCTATTTAATATTATGCTTAATACTTACAAGGCAGGTGACGTTGACGATCCTGCCTCTAAGAACACAAATTTATCACATGAAAACAAAGTAATCCGTGATTATTAAAGAGCAGATTGTAATTTCACTGTAATGGATCATTTGGTTATGTGATAAATGCTTGTAACTAAACAGCTGATGTGACTGTCGAAAGCGATGAAAGCTATCTCAAGGAGACGAAGCGAGCTCAGCGAGCCCGCTATGCGCTTTTGTTTTCAAAACAATCGCGTAAATTAGCGCGCGGTACGCAAGCTCCTTTACAAAAACTTGACGTTAAAGATATTGGACGGTAATCTTCCGGTTTCGAGGAACGTCCTTTCTTGGGAATCTTAGTGATATGCGCTCTTCTCCACGAAATTGGTAGAACGCCTTCGTCCAAGGTTTTCCTATAGAATACGAAAAGAGAACTCCATGCTCAATCACCGAATTTGCCTGTGGATGCTATTCTGCACTTAAGGCACGAGAAGAAGGGAGAGACTCCCACGAGAGGAAGACTCCACAGCAACAAAATTGAATAACAAATCTTGTATTTCCCTCAACAGTTTCTTCATGTTAGATATTATATTACAATTAATTGCGTGGCAATTAAATCAGTGATCTTTTTCTAATAATAATAGCTACTATAACTCCCGTTTTAAGGTAGTACTAGCTATCTATTTTCATTCTTCATACTTTTCCTGCCCTTCCACTTGAAGCATTTTTCATTTTCACCTCATATACAGCTAAGGATATTGTTAATTATTGCGAGTCAAATTTTTTGAGCTTGAACTTTATTCTGATTATTGTGTTAAAATTACTTTTTATGATTATGTTATTTTAAATGTGAAGTTAACTGTACCGTATATTATTCATACTGCATCTGAGGATATCACAGATACTATGTAGCTTCAATCATTAGTCAAATAATTAAATATTTTTTTGCCTTTTCCAGTAGAAGACAAACTTTTTCTACTTAATTGAATACCCCCTTTGCTTTGATGTCAATGTTTTTAATGGAAATGTATTGTTATTTTAGTGTATTGGGGTAGTTAGTAGTTCAATATCTCAATATTATAGGTTATCTTAAGATTGATATTTCTCAGATTCATTCATTAAATTTATAAAAATATGCTTAAAATCTGTGGAGTTTTTGCAAGTGAGGTGGTACATATTTACTCTAAATGGATCATTGGCCATCAGCATCATTTTCCAGGTTTTTTAATTCACTGCAAAATACAATAGATATATAGTTTGATTCCATGTCAAATAAAAATTAATTTATATGTTTGTAATTCCAGTTGGAAACATTTGCCAATTCAACTTTTATATATGTCATTCTCATTTATATAATTCATTGTTGGTTGGTGTTTTCTCTCAAAACACGATGGTGGTTACAAGGGTGTGATAATGATGCATGGTTGAAATGGAACAGTGAGAAAGGGAATTTATATGAGAACTTTATTCCTGTAGTTGTATTGTAATGTAATTGTAAAAGAGTTACATTGGACATACTTGTTAATCATGCTGAATAGCGAGAAATTTTTTTCAGTGAATTAAGAATTGATTTCATTTTCAAGGTTACAAATCATTTTACTTCTCTTTGCTGTGTTAAAATTTCATTCCTATTACTTTATTCATTGTAATATGTATTTATTCACAAATGTATTTATGTATTAAAATAATGCATAACAATAAAATTTTGCAATTACGAAATTTTCTGGTGTATTCTTCATCAATATAATCGATATGAGAAGGCGTGACTTTGTGGAAAGCCATTTGCAGAATGAAAACACTTCGTACTTTTCCACAAAAAATTTATTTTGCGACCGGTTTCATAAGCGAGCATACATCTTAAGGCACAGAGAAAATATTTGTCACAGCATATATAGGATAGTGGAAGGGGTGAAGGGTTATAAATGGGGGGAGGTGTGGGTGCATCGTGGGAATAACTTGCTTGGTAGGGAGAGCAAGGGTGAGGGGTTCAGGAATAAATGGTCGTTGGCCAGCATACCATCCTTATCTCTACTTCCTCCAGGAGGTCTAGGTGGCAGGAATTCTCCTCCTGATGTAGGCATTTTGGTTTGAAATCGCTGGTATGTCTATTGCTTAGGAGGTGAATGGCAAAGTTCGAGAAAGGTTGTCCTCTCTTCAGGCGGTAGTCTCTTTGGTGCTCTGACGCACAGGTTTCTCCCAGTCCTTCCGATATATTTGGTAATAAAAATCTTCAAAAACGGCGAAATGCATTTTTAACGGCGGATTTTTGCCCCGACCTAGTATCGAACCATGGACCATATTCGGCGATGTCTTTCTGATTTACGTTGGAGTTGCACGGCTTATAGCGATCCCTCGAATATCAACACTGCTTTTCCGGGAAGTGTGTAAAAAGATTTTTTGATATTCCCCACCATGTATTCTTATGGAGAAAATCGCGATTTTGGGGCCTTCTGGAATCGAACCCATGACACTGAGGTTCAAAATCGCAATTTTTCTGGCGATTACACATTATGGCCAATACGTCGTAAACATTTCAAGTCGATGACGCTTGTGGTTTAGCCTGTGAATTAGTATCCTATCTATATACCTATCTATATCCATGAATGAATCCGGAGAAGCATATATCTATTACGAGTAAAATGTAGCTTGCATACTGCAAGCAGATCGACAACACTAATTTCTTGCCGGCATCATATCGGGACGGCCCTCAATAGAAAATAAAAAGGGATTGAAAAAGTTCTTAGAATTCGCAGCAATTTAATCGTCTGGCATCGAACCTAGGCCTTCCTGGTGAACGTAATATGCGGCACAACTGAAAATCACCATCTCTTACTATGTGTTAAAATTCAAGCAGAAATATTGGCTCCAACTGCCTCAAACGACGTCCTACTTTTCAATAATGTAAATGGCTCTCTGGATTCGAACCAAGTAGGATCTAGGACATCTAAAATATGTTTTTGAAATGTATCTATGTTCTCTATATATATACCTAATTTCATGTTTTAATATTATTGGGAATGGGTTCAAAAAAATTCCTAAATATCGGATAATTTACTGATTGTAGAGACGCCTGGTGTTGAACCCAGGAAATATTGTTAGCCCGGAATGCACATTATGACTTATAAGTACTTCATCTTATGTTATGCAAAGTTTGAAGTCGATATCATATCGGGAAGTACCTAAAACCTTTTTCCGTTATCTCCATAAGAAATGCATTGAGGAATGTAAATGGCTCTCTGGGATCGAACCAAGGACCATCAGCGAATATGTAAAATTTGATTATGAAATATATTTATGATCTCCAACTTCATGCCGAATTTCAAGTTTCCATGTCATCGGGAAGTTGTCCAAAAAAAATCTTAAATATCGCCACAATGTATTTTAAACGGCCGATATTTGCCTTGACCTAGCATCGAACCCAGGATATTTTCCGTAAAACTCATTTATGTTTTCGATAGATCATGACCATATATATCGGCTCCTTGAGTTTGAAGTCCCTACCTATCCGGCAAGTGTTTTTTAAAAATTCCCGAAAATCAACGCAATGCATTTTAATGGGAAAAATCGGGACTTTGGGGCCTTCTGGAATCGAACCCATGACACTGAGGTTCAAAATCACAATTTTTCTGGTGGTTACACGATATGGCCAATACGTCGTAAAAATTTCAAGCCGATGACGCTTGTGGTTTAGGCTGTGAATTAGTATCCTATCTATATACCTATCTATCTATTATATATAGATGCTTCTCCGGATTCATTCATATAGATAGATAGATAGATAGATAGATAGGATACTAATTCACAGCCTAAACCACAAGCGTCATTGACTTGAAATTTTTACGACGTATTGGCCATAACGTGTAACCGCCAGAAAAATTGCGATTTTGATCCTCAGGTTCATAGGTTCGATTCCAGAGAGCCCCAAAATCGCGATTTTCTCCATAAGAATACATGGCTGGGATTTTCGAAAATTTTTTTGAGGTACTTCCCGGAGAGAGAAAGAGTTGAAACTCGAGGGATCGCTAGAAGCCGTGCGTATCCAACGAAAATCAGAAAAACATCTTAGAATATAGTCCATGGTTCGATGCTAGGTCGGGGCAAAAATCGGCCGTTTAAAATGCATTGCGGCGATTTTGAAGATTTTTTTTGGTACCTTTCCCGATAAAATGGATATTCGAAACTCGGCACTTGGATAGATATCATGGATATACTTCATAATCAAATTTTACATGTTCGCTGATTGTCCTTGGTTCGATCCCAGAGGGCCATTTGCACTTCTCAATGCATTTCTTACGGAGATAACGGAAACAAAATTTAGGTACTTTCCGGAATGCTATCAACTTCAAACTTTGCATGATACAAGAGCAAGTCTTTACAAATCAAATTGTGCATTCACAGCTTGCAATACGTCCTGGGTTCGACACCAGGTGTCTCTGAAATCAGAAGTTGATCCGATTTTTAGGAATTATTTTGAAACCTTTTCCAATAAAATAGAAATTTGAAATTCGGCATATAGATAGAAATCATAAATAACTTTCAGAAAGATGTTTTAGATTTCCAAGATCGTCCTTGGTTACAGTCCGGAGAGTTATTAACATTCGTGAAAATTAGAACGTTTTTTGAGGCAGTTATAGCCAATATTTCTCTGAATTTTCACACATAGTTAGAGATGGTGATCTTCTATTGCGTTTCATAGTTGGTTTACCAGTAAAACCCGGGTTCGATGCCAGACGATGAAATTTCAGCGAATTTTAAGAAAAAATTAAATCCTTTCTTTTTCTTTTGAGGACCGTCCCGATATTATGCCGATATGAAATTAGTATTGCCGATCTGCTTGCAGTATGCAAGCTACATTTTACTCGTATATATATACGAGTAAAATGTAGCTTGCATACTGCAAGCAGATCGACAACACAAATTTATTGTCGGCAACCTATCAGGACGGTCTTCAAAAGAAAAAAAAATTGAAAATAACTTAATAATTCTCTACGATTTTATCGTCTGGCATCGAACCCGGGTCTTCCAGGTGAACTTACTATGCAGCAAAACAGAAGATCACCCTCTATAACTATGTGTGAAAATTCAAACAGAAATATTCGCTAAAACTGCCTCAAAAGACGTTTTACTTTTCACGAATGTAAATGACTCTCTGAAATCGAACCAAGGACTATCTAGGAAATCTAAAACATATTTTTGAAATGTATCTATGATCTCTATCCATGTGCGGAATTCCAAGTTTCTATATCATTGGGAAAGGGTTCAAAATAATTATTGAACATAGGATCAGTTACTGATTGTAGAGACGCCTGGTGTCGAACCCAGGACACATTGGTAGCTGTGCATGCACAGTTTGATTTGCAAGGACTTGATCTTATATTCTGCAAAGTTTGAAGTCGATATCTTGCCAGGAAGTACCTAAAACCTTTTTCTGTCATCTCCATAAGAAATGCATTGAGGAATGTAAATGGCTCTCTGGGATCGAACCAAGGACCATCAGCGAATATATAAAATTTGTCTACAAAATATATTTATGATCTCCAACTCCACGCCGAATTTCTAGTTTCCATGCCATCGGGAAAGGGTCGAAAAAAAATCGTAAAAATCGCCACAATGCATTTTAAACGGCCGATTTTTGCCTTGACCTAGCATCGAACCCAGGTTATTTTCTGTAAAACTCATTTATGTTTTCGATAGATCATGACCATATATATAGGCTCCTAGAGTTTCGATTCTCTACCTATCCGGGAAGTATTTTTTAAAAATTCCCGAAAATCTAGGCAATGCATTTAAACGGGAAAAATCGGGACTTTAGGGCCCTCAAGAATCGAACCCATGACACTGAGGATCAAAGTCGCTTTTTTCCTGGGGGTTTCACGTTATGGCCAATATGTCATAAAAATTTCAGATCAATGACGCTTGTAGTTTAGGCTGTGAATTAGTATCCTATCTATCTATCTATCTATATAGGTATACGAGTAAAATGTAGCTTGCATACTGCAAGCAGATCGACAACACTAATTTCATATCGGCATCATATCGGGACGGACATCAAAAGAAAAAAAAAATTCAAAATATTCGTAGAATTCGCTGCAATTTAATCACCTGGCAGCGAACCCCGGTCTTCCTGGTGTACTTACTATGCAGCGAAATAGAAAATTACCATATCAAACTATGTGTGAAAATTCAAGCAAAACTATTAGGTGCAACTACCTCAAACGACGTCCTACTATTCACATACACTCCTTATTTGAGAAATTATAATGTGCTCTGGCATCGAACCCAGGAACAGCATGGTCTTATCTATTTTTTTTCTTAAACAATGTGTTAATATACATCTTCCATCTAAGCAAGAGCTCCCTTACATATCGATAAATGCATAAAAAAATTATGAAAAGATACCCCATAGTATTATATATGGGTGATATGTTTACCGCCCGGCATCGAACCCGGGTCTTTCAGGCAATACTTTCTATGCAGCACAAAAGAAAAACACCATCTCTAACCGCGTATGCAAATTCAAGCAGAAATATTGGTTACAACTGCCTCAAATGACGTCCTACTTTTCCTTTATATTCCTTATGAGAGAAACGTTATTGTGCTCTGGCTTCGAACCCAGGAACAGTACGGTCTTATGAAAATTTTTTTCTAAAACTTATTCGTACCATACATCTTCCAGCCAAGCACGAACATCCTATCATTTCGATAAGTGCATCTAAAAAAATAATGAAAAACGGCTCCCATGTATTTTAAAGGGCAGATCTTTGCATCGTCCTAGCATCGAACCCAGGATAACTTTTGTAAAAGTCATTGATGTTTTCGAAAGTCCAAGACCATAAATATAAGCACCTTGAGTTTTACTTCTCTACCTATCCGGAAAGTATTTTTTTTTAATTCCCGAAAATCACGGCAATGCATTCAAACGGGAAAAATCGGGACTTTGGGGCCCTCTGGAATCGAACCTATGACACTGAGGATCAAAGTCTCTTTTTTCCTGGGGGTTTCACGTTATGGCCAATATGTCATAAAAATTTCAGATCAATGACGCTTGTAGTTTAGGCTGTGAATTTGTATCCTATCTATCTATATAGGTATATATATGAATGAATCCGGAGAAGCATCTATATATAATAGATATATGAATGAATCCGGAGAAGCATCTATATATAATAGATGAATGAATCCGGAGAAGCATCTATATATAATAGATATACGAGTAAAATGTAGCTTGCATACTGCAAGCAGATCGGCAATACTAATTTCATATCGGCATCATATCGGGACGGTCCTCAAAAGAAAAATAAAATTCTGATGTGGCCAGCACATGACTTTCTCCATATATATAAGATGTAAATATTTATCTACCGCAGTAATTTCGAACTCTATATTCCATCTAAACTTGGAATATGTGTGATTAATATATATATATATATATATATATATTAGCTTTGACGCCAAAAACATGATAAATAATGTTTTACGGGACATGATCGATGAAAAACGATGAAATTGGCCTTTCGCCCATAGAGCCCAGAGCGCCCACAAAGTACATAATCAGCAACTTCCGGTTTATCAGTATTTCATGAATAACTCTTAAACAATCAGTGATACAAAATTAAGTTTCAATCAAAAGTTATAGTAAATTTTATTTTCTAAAACTTTTACAAATAATAGTATATACCTAAATATCATATTTATGGAGATATTTTGATAACCGGAAATGAGCTTTGAAGAATGAAGCTCAACTTCCGGTTAACTAATTTACTCCAAAAACTAATCAACTCTAAAAAAACTAACTAAAGTACTACATATGAAATTTGGTGTAGATACAATGAATAGTTTTAAAGTTAGAGCGCCCACAAAGTACATAACAGCTACTTCCGGTTTATCGGTATTTCACGAATAACTCCTAATCAACCGGTGATACAAAAATATGTTAAATACAAAAGTTATAGTATATATCATTATCTAAAACTTTTATAAGTAATACAATACACGTATATATCATATTTATGGAGATATTTTGAAAGCCGGAAATGAGCTTTAATGAATATAGCTCGACTTCCGGTCAGCCGATTTACTCCAAAAACTAATCAACTCTGACAGCACACACCAAAGTACTTTATACGAAGTTTGGTATTGATACGACCAATAGTTTTCACGTTAGAGCGCCCACAAACACACACACACATACAGACACACACACACACACACACACATACACACAGACATCATTCCGAAAATGGTCAAAACGTGTTCTAGGGACCCCAAAACATGTATTTCCGTTGAAATCTCGAAGTCGAATTTTTTCATGAAAACAATACTTTCTCTATACTTCGTATATGGAGAAAGTAAAAAGGATTGAAATTTTTCTTAAAATTCGCTGAAATTTCATCGTCTGGCATCGAACCCGGTCTTACTGGTGAACTTACTATTCAGCACAATAGAAGATCACCATCTCTAACTATGTGTGAAAATTCAAGCAGAAATATTGGCTACAACTGCCTCAAAAGACGTTCTAATTTTCACGAATGTAAATGGCTCTCTGGACTCGAACCAAGGACGATCATGGAAATCTAAAAAATGTTTCTGAAATTTATTTATGATCTCTATCTATATGCCGAATTTCAAGTTTCTATATAATTGGTAAAGGTTTCAAAATAATTCCTAAAAATCGGATCAACTTCTGATTGCAGAGACACCTGGTGTCGAACCCAGGACATATTGTAGGCTGTTAATGCACAGTTTGATTTGTAAAGACCTGTTCTTCTATCACGCAAAGTTTGAAGTCGATATCGTGCCGGGAAGTACCTAAATATTGTTTCCGTTATCTCCGTAAGAAATGCATTGAGAAGTTCAAATGGCCCTCTGGGATCGAACCAAGGACCATCAGCGAACATGTAAAATTTGATTATTCAAATATATCCATGATATCTATCCACGTGCCGAGTTTCAAGTATCCATGTTATCGGGAAAGTATCCAAAAAAAATCGTTTGTAATGTGCTCTGGAATCGAACTTAGAAACAGCTTGAGAAGTTCAAATGGCCCTCTGGGATCGAACCAAGGATCATCAGCGAACATGTAAAATTGGATTATGAAATATATTCATGATATGTATCCACGTGCTGAGTTTTTAGTATCCTAGTTATTGGGAAAGGATCCAAAAAAATCTTAAAAATCGCCGCAATGCATTTTAAACGGCCGATTTTTGCCCCGACCTAGCATCGAACCATGGACAATATTCGAAGATGTCATTCTGATTTACGTTGGAGTTGCACGGTTTCTAGCGGTCCCTTGAATTTCATCTCTCTACCTTTCCGGGAAGTGCCTCAAAAAAAATCTCGAAAATCCCCTTCATGTATTCTTATGGAGAAAATCGCGACTTTGTGGGCTGCATTGTTGCGAAAGCTTAGTTACGCCGCGGCTCCCAACAATCGTCCGTACATTGTAGTAATCTCGAAGGGTATTGTTGTTGATTTAAGCAAGTAATGAGGGAAGGAGGTATTTTAACTTGCCGCCGAAGAGTGCCGCAGCCATGTTAAATGGTATAACGTTTTCTTGTTCCGATAATGAAACACATTAATGACTCCAGTTTAAGGTTTAAAGAGGCTTTGACTTGTTTGTTAGAACTGGGAATCATCGACTTACTATGTTTCAAATCAAATTTTAGGTATGATGCCATAAAGATAACCCAACAAAATTTACGTGGTAAATAGCTGATGCACTGAAAACGTTTTTAAGATACGTGGCAAAAATTTTTTTTATTATGAATTTTTTTTCAAATTGACCTCAAAGATTTTGTCAAAGTTCGGAATTTTGAGAATTTAAGAATTTGAAATTTTATTTTGGCTGAACGGTATGAGTAAGGGTAAAAAATATTCTTTTGTCAGTTAAAACAACCATTTAGCATTTTTAGAGAAAAAATACAACAATGCATCTCAAATACTTACGTCACCATGACCACAAATGTCTGGAAAGTCATGGTTTTCTCAGAAAATACGAAAAAAATTCGCAACTCGAAAACAAAAGAAGATCGGACACCAAAATGAATTACAAACCTGTAGCTCAGGTGATGTTCTACCTCTGTGTTTCGTTTGGTCCATGACTTTTGGGACACCCTGTATATATAAGTATATCCGGAGAAGCGTCTATATATAATAGATATGAATGAATCCGGAGAAGCATCTATATATAATAGATAGAAGATATAAATATCTACCACCGCACTTTCAGCTCATATAACATCCAACAGCAGATAAAACTACATATTACGTAAATCTGCGATTTAATTACAGTTTCAATAAGCTGAATTCAACTTTAAATGTATGATTGTTATTATCACCTAAATATTTGTGGCCAGCTCATTAGATGATTTTCTCAACTGTATGCTATTCAAAATGTTTCACTCCCGATTTATTGGGTCAAACGCATATGAGAGGGCAATGGGGCCACGGATTTTCTAAGATTTCTGGTCTCCTTTCTTTTTGCCCACCATATCATTAATCGAGTTTTCACGCATACAAAGTCTTGAACTGTATATTTAAAAGAAAACTTATAATTTCCGCAGTAATACATTTGTCGTGACTAGTTTCGTCTACATCCGGGGTACTCAACCTGGAGCTCGAAGCGACCTTGCACAGTACCCATCAAGCTTCGGTAAAATGAATTTTTTTATTTGCTACAACAGTGTTTCTTGGGATTGCACTATAGCGGGGATAGGTTGGAGGTTCGGGGAAGGAGTCAGAAACTTGGTTGGTCTGGTCTTGGGCTGCGCAAACATCGAGGGTGATGGCGTGTCTAAATTGTATCCCTCTTACCGCCTCTGTCCAGATTAACAAGACGTGTTTCTATGTTAGGTTCTAAATTAGGTTTCCAAGAATTCATAAACATAAATTTTCCAATCTGGGCAGTAAAACGAGAAAGCGTGGAGGAAATGTGGGCAGAGTTTAAGGAGATTCTAACTATAAATATCTTCGTAGAAAACGCGACAATAAAGAGAACAATATCACGATCAAAGATACGAAAGGATTAATGATAATTATTGGAACAGAAAAAGGCGAAATGCTTAAATCATTGGTATTCAAGCGTAAATCATAATACCCATTCGATCCACATAAATAATGATAAAACCGTTCAAATTACTAACAGGAGGGATGACTTGAATGGAGACTCTACATGGCAGGTAAATACGTTCATTCTTAGTTACAGCATGATTAGGAAACAGTTAGAGAGATTGGGGAGTGACAAATCTCGCGAGCCAGATAACATATCGGTAGTAGTGATGGCAAATATGGCTCTTTTTAGATAAGACTGGCCTAGTTAGCGAGTCGCCCCAAAGCTCTTAGCTCACTAAAGAGAGTCGCTCCCGAAAATGACTCCCCAGGAGTTGTTTTTTTGGCGGGAAACCGTTCTTAACTCCTCCACCAACGAAGAAAAGAGAAACATATCTGCATGTGGCTGCCCTCACAATCGAAGTTAGGTGCCGATAAGTTATCTGTGAACCCTTTAAATGTTTATGTTTTGTTTAGAGAAAGAAAGAGAGACTACGATAAGATAAGGAGCAAAAGAGAAACCGCTTACGTTTGACAATGAGTACGATTGTGCATATTCAAGGGACGAAACAAGGCATTACTGGTGTGATCATAACTGATGTGAAAGTTAAAAAACTTTGATGAAACGAACAAATTTAGAAAACATGGTCATTGCAAACCATGGAAATTACTAAAAGAATAGGAAGGTATTGTTACGAAGCTGGTAAGCGGGGAACTTGTGTTTTCAACGGAGTTTGTGTTCGCGACGGGGGGATTGTTGAGAAAGAGAGACAGAACAAAAAGTTGGATCGTTTTTACGCGTTGTAATTTGATATGTGGCTTTGTTCAATTGAGATTAGGAAAGAAAGTTTATTGTTTCTTTTAAAACGAGTCTCACTTATCCACGAGCCCACGGGTTACGTAACAGTATAATAAATCCTTGCACAATAAAAATAAAAGAATGTAAATGATTACGTTCTATGAAAGTTGAGTTATTAATTCTTTATTCAAAGATGATAAAAATTGCACTAATCTATAAACCTTATCGAGGAGTAAGAATTATATTAATATTTAGGATTTATTTTTATTTCCCTCGTCGTTGAGTGGTCAATAACGAGATTTCGCCAATTGTGCAAGTGCGAGTAGATGGTTCATCAGTATAAGCTCCTGAGCTGCTATACGTTCAGGAGATTAGAAGAGAGTACCGTTGAAAGGTAGAATTTTATTCTACTTTTATTTATCCTAAACCGTATCATGGTGTTGCAATCTTCAATGCCTATAATTACATTTTCTTTGTAAAGAGCCATGACTACTCCTATACATGTATGTGTCCTTGGGCAGTAATGAATTAATATTATTATTCACTACGTGAAACAACTTATACTCTGATGTGAGTCAACCAGACAGCGATTCAAAATTATATTTCTGTATATCCATGGGTTATTTACGAAATCTCGACTTGTGTTACTTCATTTTGTTTTCCTCTTTCCTTTCTTTAGCGTATTTTTAAGTTGATAAACCAGTTTTTTAAACATGACAATTTCTTTTTTAATTTATAGCTGTTTCTTCATAATTCCTTCCTTCATTCATTATGATATTCCTCTTTATCTTCCTTAAGTTGACGAAAATATATATTATGTTTTTTTATATGAAAATAAGGAATCAAGGAGTAAGAATAGAAGTGTATTTCACGATATTTTCCATATTTTAGCTTCTATAAGCAAATGTTTTCGGATAATTGTATTTTGTCTCTCCCGCGACGGCTCCAATTTATCGCTACTCTACTGTCACATCGAGAATGAACTTCAGCGCCTTTTTTGTCACAACGCAGTTGAGCGGGCATACGGAAGGTTGTTGCTTACGACGAGTTGCTGCAAGTCTGACCATATGGTAATACTACTTGTAAGTTTTTTTATTCTGGTCGTAAATATCATTAAATATGTGTTTTATAGTACGTTATCGCGCTGTATAAGGTTTTCTGTTTTAAAGTCGTCATGATGTCTCATGTGCCGTTCAATACTGTGGGTAAATTCGGCAGCAATAGATAAAATAACTTTTAATTGTGAATAAATCATTTTTATGCAGTGCATTCGTGTGAATGAAGAACCGGAAATCTGAAGAATCTAGTAGTTTGTTGGCAAGCTTGCAATTTATGCTATCTGTATTTCGGTGAGCATTTTTTGTTGTTTACTTTCCATCGGGCTAGGTGAGCTTTTAGGGTGTCAGCTTTAAAATCTTATGTGAGAAAGTGAAGTGAATAGTGAAAGGTAGTGTTTTTCGCCAAATCCTACCCATATGAGTGTTTATAAATTAATACTCGGAATTTTATCTAACTCAACCGCAATTAATGCGTCGAAGAATACGTAAATTAGTCCTTAAAGATAAATTTAGTGAAATTCTTTATAGTTCACAGTCAATTAGTTATTTCTTAGGGATATGCTTTTCTTGTTGCTCGTAATTTAAAAACAGTTAGTTCGAGTATGCTCTATTTATATTGATCTTCGAGCTTAGTTCATTGTATTTTGTTATAAAAGAAGTGATATTTCCATTTATCCGTTTAAAATAAAATTAATGAATAATGGCATAAGAGGGAATTTAAATCTAACCGGACGTCTTTTGATATTTTTGTGTTACTTGGCCTTACTACGCTTACTTACGCTTGAGCTTCCACAAATTTTATGAAGTTATTTTCACTTTATATTACGGACCTTAGGACTGTTCTTTTAACCATTATTTAGACAAGGGTTCAATGCTACGAAGCTTTTATGTGCTACAAGACAAAATAAATTCAAATAAGGCACATTGATTTGCAAACGAAGGAAGCTTTATTGTATTAACTATGGTTTTAATTATTTTTCGGGAAATTTTCAGTTTGATGTTATAAGCCATTGTTGTATGCTTTTTAGATTTTTAAATATTCATGCTTATACAATAAAATTATTTCGGTCTCGTGAAAGTATTGGAAGTCTCTTAATAAATTGTTCCAAGAATTTTTTATGCTTTTAATTGCCATTAATAAATAGTTTCAGTATTATGATTTCATTTATTAATTTGTGCTTATTTGATTTTTATAGCCTTTTCAGTGAATTAATCGTTCATAGATTCAGTGCCCCCATTGTATCCCTCAAGACTTCTCTGGTTTTCTTTGTATTCGGTTATTGATTAAGTTTTCTTTGAGTTGGGAATTTGTCAAAAAATATATCAGTAGGAAACTATATACCTCTTTATTATTTGCAATCACATGGAAACTTGGGCAAAGTTACAAAAAACTAATGACCTTTAGGACTTGAGAAATATTATTCTATTGCAGAGATCAGTAGACATTTAGATATTTTTTAGAATATTTCTTATTTTGTTTATTGTTAGCAATGAAACTTTATTCTCACACTCTAACATTTTATCACAGTTATCATTGCACTTGTTGAGTTTTTTTGTAGTGCTTTTAAATTATCAATTCAATTTAGTGATTGTAATAAATAATTATGTATACTCCAGTAGAATAATTTAACATATCTTAACTTACATTCTTTAGCCATTTTTGTTACTGATTAGGCAGTGTTGCATTGAATTTAAATTACCAGGGTATGCTAATTAAATTTCCAATCATTTTCTGCATTGATGCACATAGAGATTCACATTTGGAATTCGAAATATTTTTATTAAATTTTACTTACTTTTGTTAGTTGAATTTAGGTTTGGTCGGTGATTTTCATTTCTATGTGGAACAAATGGATTTATATTACATTCTTGTCCATTGATTTAGAATAAAAAAGATATCATTTCATTTTCCTTGTTGGTTTTCTTGCTGACTAATGGTACTTAAAATGTTAGGTTTGGCATGGGAGTTCTATGATATAAATAAATACTACTTATGGGCTACAGTTTCTAGCGTATTTTCTGATATATTTATTTACTGCTATCTAGTAGTTAATGATAGTCAAAGAAGCAATCCATTTCAGAAATGGCATTTGCAATTTTTTCAGTTGACAATGGAATGCAATTTCAGAGCTTTTATTCCGTTATGGTAGCACTTAGGTTGAATTCTGTGGCTATGATGTTGGTGTTGAAGATAGTTGGGAATATAAAACATATTTGGCTGAATGTGTTGTTTTTGTTAGTTCAAAGTGGTTTCATTGACTACTTCTATCAAATAAATTTAATAATCAAGATTTCCCAGAGTTCTTAGCAACGTCTTGTTGTGATAGGACGGATAGAATCCAACTAATGGAAACTATAGTAGCTGTGGAAAAGATTTTGTTTTGTGGATTTAATGTCAATTTTAATTACTTTTTACAAAATTTTATGGAATTTATTTGCCGTTTGTTGATATCTTACACTATGGTTGCATTCATAAATTTGTATCAATATCATTCAGTATCAATCAATTATGGAGAATGATATAGTTATAATATAGAAAGTAATGGGCAAAATCATCTTATTACAAATTATGTTGCAGTGCAGATGGAAGTCTAGTGACAGCTAACTTATCTGATTTTCATTGACTTCTTAGTTATTTGAGCATTGATTTTAATCATTCATTGTTAGTTTCAGTGAATTTATTTACTGAAAGCATTCTGAATTATTTTAATAAATTTATTTTCTGATTTTCATAGATTTTTTTGGTGTATTCATCATTGTTTTTTAAAATTTTTCTTTAGTTTCTTTCTATTTTTAATCAATTCACCGTTTATTGGGTATGGAGATTCCACAAAATAAAAAATAAACTATTTCTCAATAGGAAGCTATGGACCTCTTTATGACTAGCAACTTCATGTTCATCGAGGTAGTGTTTCCAAGGAACAAATGACCTCGAAGACCCTATAATCCCTGAAAGAATAAATTTGTATTGCATTGTTCAGTTTATATATGGATATCAGACCATTTAATCAAATGTAATAACAAATTAAGCTTTGGCTGTGTTATAGATTAAGTCTAGTGGTGGATAGTATTTAACTAATAATAACAAGCATCTTCAGAAAGATTTTTTATTTTCTCTTTAGTTAGAATTAGCCTTTTTAACCCATTTCAATTGATAATCCAATGCAATTTGAATGCTTTTATTCTTTTATGGTAGCAGTGAGGTTGAATTGTGTTCCTGGTATTGAGCCTAGTTATGGAATATTTGACATTTTTGGCCAAATATATATTTTTTGGGAATAGAAAGTTGCCTTCACCTAAATTCATTATAAAGGTACATTTTAATAAAATTATTTAATGAAGATGGATAGTATTCTGCTAGTGGAAAAAAGAATCTTTGGAAATATTTTTTATTTGAAACTATAACTTTTTCAGTTTATGATGCCACACATTTTAAAACATTTTAACTAAAATGGTAGCAGTAAAAATGAGTTATTTTTTGAGGGTTCTTGGTGTAGGTTGGGATTGAGTAATTTTTTGAAACAAATACATTTAAATATCATTATTTCCATGAGTTCTTTATTAAGTGATGTGGTGACTATATGAATAATATCCTGCAATTAGAAGCAAGATCTTTGGGAAGACCTTTTTTGTTGTTAATAACAACTTGTAACATTTTTAATTGACAGTGCACTGCAATTTCAAAGCTTTTATCCTATCATTGTGGCAGTGAAGTTGAATTGTTTTATGGGTTTTGGCTGAGGAGGAAGTTGTAGAATGTTGGACTTAGCGGCTTATTGTGCAATTATAGGGGTTTGGATGTGTCTTGGTATCACTTCTTTAAACAGGTTTGAATTTAATTATTTGTGTGTTCTTGATGTAGTGACAAGATGTATAACATTTTACTTTTAGCAACAAGCATATTTGGAAAGTTTTTTTCATTTTTGTTACATTTCTTTAAGTAATGATGTTTATATCCTTATAGGTATGCATACATGGAAATGTATGATATTGAGGCTGATTCTCTGATTATTGGGATTTCAATGTGAATTTTGCTTCACTTAACTGTTCTTTAATAAGTTTATTGGTGATTAGATGGATTATCATTCTAGCAGAAGCACCTTTGAAATTCTTGATAACATTTTATGAGAACAAAACTCCACCATAGCAATACTAAATTTAAAATTGGGCTGGGACTTAATAAAAATCTGTTGAGTCAACTAACTTGAAATTTTAACATCTGATTTTGTCATTAAGTGTTAGTTAAATGGTAGCCAAAGAAGCAATCCTCTTTAGAATTGGTCTTTGAAACTGCATTGAATTGTCAATTGAAAAGTTACTATAGATTTATTTTGAATGCATTGAATTAGTTATATGGCTATTTTTGGCAAAATAGTCACTTTTGAGAAGAATCAGTGGGTTTTATTAGACATACATTTTAAGAAGATTATTTCCCTTTGTTCTTGATTGAGTTTAGTTGTGACAAGATGAATAATCTCCTGTTAGTAGAAAAATGCATTATTGTAAAGATTTTTCAATTTTAGTTACTTTTTAAAGTAATGTCGTTTGTTTGCTTATTCTACAGAATGCATACTAGGAATGAAGCCCTGACAAAGCAATGCTTGGTCGAAAATTTAATTAATGATTCTTTATAGTTATTGTGAAGTTTGTTAGGTTTAACTCGGAAGCTCTATAACAAAAAGACTTGCATTAATGAAAAGTTAACTTAAATTGTTGAATATAATTGCCAAGTATTGGTTATAAGTGATGGTTAAAGTAACTTTATTTTTATGAATCTACCTTCGAAATAACTTGAGATGAAATAATAAATATAAATAAGTTGTATTCAAATAGTTTTTTAGTTTACTATTTTCCTGCTGTTTAGTTTTATGCAAATAGTGGAATGAATTAATTATCAAAGTATTTCCTTGAAAATTTTGATATTTTAATAAAATGTGCGATGGAATTTGCAATCTAAATTAAATTCATCAATATTTAAGTCATAAATTGTGTAAGAACAGGATAAGATGAGTCTAGAAATATTCATAAAATGAATTTTAAATAATATCTATTATTTTAAATTTGTACATCATAATTTGTTGGGTAAGTATTACAATGAATCTAAGAGTTTCTAGAAATTGTGAAGTTCAGCTTGCTTTTGTTGATTCAAAGTGGAAATGAAGTTGAAAATTTTCAAAATAATAATGGCTGTTTGAAACTTCTGATTCTCTGTCGTGTATATTTTTTCCTTTCTGTCACAATACAATTATATTATGAATGGCTACTGTGGACTTAATTTGTATTTTCAAATTATTTCAAGTTTTTGATTTCTTTTTATTTTCGGGACTGATGAAAAATTACTTCAAAGTAGCCAAAAATCAATCTGTAATTGTTCCAACAGTCTTTACCTGTAATTAGCAGATCTCAAATAATTTTGATATGAACAATTTTCTAAGATAACTTCATGTACTTAGGTTTTAAATTTTCACACAAACTAAATTCAAACTTATGAAATTCATTTCATTAAATTTTATTAATCTCTGTTAAGATAATTTTAACTTACATGAAGAAATAAAGAAGTTATTTTTTTAGCTATGTTTTCTTTAGCGTTCTAAATTTCAGTCTTGAAATATGTATTTTATTTTGTGAAATCATATGTTAAGTTTCATTGATCATCGAAAATAAATTGATTTATTTAATGTAATTGATGGATGAACTGTTTTAAACAATTCTTTTATGTAATTATTTAAAATCACAATAAAAATTTTAAATTAGGTTGTATAATTTTTGACTTTATTGCAGGTGGAGTTATTCAATGTCCAGAGCAGTGAAATTTTTCCAGATTTTAAACATGGGAAAATAATTGAAGTCCAGAAATATTTACAAATACCAACAAATACAAACTAGTCAACCAAGGTATATAAGTTTCATACTCAATTGATCGTTACGATATTGTTTTTATGGTGGCGCGATGGTCGACCGCCTCATTATTCTGTCAGCACGAGAATTCGAGGATGTGCGTATTATCTATGTATACGCGGTAAGTTTTTCTAACCTCTGAAATCATCGAAAATTTTAGAATATCATAGATGTAAATAACAGGTTAACTATTACTGCCGAAATTATCTGTATTTATTAATGTCATGTCAGCTCGTCCTTGTTGGAGCTCATGTCGAGTGATAGTTCCTCAGAAAGTATGCCATTGCAATTGAGATTATTACGTGTAATACCGTAATTTATTACCTTTTAAATGTGATGCATAGATTTCTAGCCTTTCATTAAATTATCCATCTTAATATGCACACGTGTCCATACTTGGAAAATTTCATCATTATTTGACATAATGGCATAAGTTAAACAGAAGCAATTCGTGAAATTATATCAAATAATTATTTAGAGTGGCCCATTATGGCATGAAATTAGTTATTTAATTATTTTTTCTAGATTATCTCGAGCGAGAGGACCACATGTTGGAAAGCTAACATGGATATCATCCTTGCCAAGAGAGGACCAGGATTATACTTCAACAAGAGAGAGTGGGTAAAAAAGTAATTCTCCCAAACTGTCCTCATCGAGAATTTTACCGGGGATGTTTATGGCATCATTGCAGGATGGTTTCCTATGGAAAACTAAAATTTAACATTACTCGACTAGCTATTTGTCAACATGGTCGGGAATTACTGCCATAGTTGTTCCATTAATATTTTTCTGTGCGGCGCAGAGGTTCAAGTCTCCCGAGGATGGTCTAATCTTCCTTGAGGCGCACGAGTGCTTGCTTCCTAAAGATGGGGAATTCACTAACTTTTCACGAGGTCAGGCACCTTTTGTGCTGCTATGGGAAAGTTTTACGTCCTGAAGCTAGGAAGAGAGTTCGCTGCCATTTCTCCTATTCACGGCACAAAGGTAAACATCGCCTTCCCTTTCTTTTTCTTCAATCTTCCTATTATTTACCATTACAATTCCGCATTTCTTAAATATTTCTTCCACTAACTTAATTTTTGGGCTTTATTTTCTCTAGGTACTTGGCTCGGTGGCGCTCGCCTCTCTGCTGAGAAGTCGGTGCTTCTGGTGAACGCTTCCCTGAATGACGTTCTGTCATTGAACTTCACCATGGAAAACGTTGGAGTTAGTAGACAAGCATTCGTGGACTGGTGCATCTTCGTCTTCGAGGTTTGCATCGAAGACGTATTTTCCAAAAGTATTCTGGCCAAACTGTCCCCATCGAGAATTTTACCGAGGAGCCCTTTGCATTATAGCGAAGTGAAGTGACTGTGAATACACCGTCAAAACTATAGTGTCCTATGTGATATCAAGCAAACTTCGTGGATGGCCCTGGTCAATTGGTCACATGTCAAAAGTGAGTTGCTGTTTTCTGAGTCAAATCTTAATTATTTGCCCATTTAATTTGAGTGTCTTTAATAAACGCTATTATTTCCAGTGAAAAACACATCTCTAAGGAATTTTGACCAGAATATTTCGTTTACTTAGGCCATTAATTCGTCTTTTAGCATTACGTCATTTTTTTCTGCTCTACTTTCTGTTAATTTTTGCCTACTACGTCTACGTGACAACCATGTTGTCTATAATTGAGCCTTTGAATTGTAGTCAATTGTTTAAACTTTCCAAGTCAATGCTACGTCTGTTCGATAATCTTGGTAACTGTTCACAAAGAAGTACCGTATTTTCCGGCGTATAAGACGACTGGGCGTATAAGACGACCCCCAACTTTTTTGTTAAAATATATAATTCGTGCTATACTCTCCGTATAAGACTACCCCTTTTCCAACGCACACTACCGGTAAATAAAAAACATCAGATTTGATTTCAATATAGAAATTTTTAATTAATATGCTTATGACATCATGGCATGACATGATAGCATGAAAACGGTCACTAATAAACATAAGTCAGTTCCTCATAAAACATATAAAACTAAAACAGTGCAAGTGGATTAAACTTTTCCTAAAGCAGTCTGATACAAGGAAGTTAACAAACGATAGAGAGAGCTCGCAATTCACTGCGAGTCAGCAACGCAGTTTCCATTTAAAAACCTTTAAAATCCTCCTGTTCGTCATTTGATATCATCAGTACATCAATAACGTCTTGTTCTACATTTGTAAGGCAATCATCATATGGATCAAATTCCGTATCAGATGGTGTGGTCTCAGCTTCGACTTCCTCTTCATTTTGCCACAAGTAGTCGCCTCCATACCATCTAACGAATTTGATATGCCACACTTTTTGAAAGACTTGATTACTGTTTTTGCATCAATGTCATTCCAGGCTTTTATAACAAATTTGCACAAAGCATCCAACTGTGGAGCACGCATGTTTCCTCCTTTTGTGAATGACTTCTCACCGCTAACCATCCACTCATTCCACTGTTCTCGAATGCGATCTTTAAACGGCTTGTTTAGGCACACATCCAGTGGCTGTACCAATGATGTCAATCCTGCAGGAATAACTGCTGAATCTGTATTTAGTCTCGCAAGCCTTTCCTTGGTGCTGGGAGTTAAATGAGCCCTGAACATATCCCACACCAGTAGGCTACGTTTTTTAATAAGTCCACCTGGTCGCCTGCTCCATACGTTATCAAGCCATAGCTTTACCCCTTCTTCATCCATCCAGCCTTTTTCATTCACATGTACAAAACAACCAACAGGGAACTTGAGTTTCGGCATTGTTTTTCTTTTAAAAATAACCATTGGTCTCAGTTTGGCGCCATCAGCTGTGCAAGCTAGTACCACTGTAAAACTGGACTTCTCATGTCCTGTTGTTTTAATTAAAATAGTTTTTTCACCTTTTAGATGGACAGTCTTATTTCCAACCATATCAAAATTCATTGAGGTTTCATCCATATTTCCGATACTATTTAACGCATAGCCATGTTTATTGCGCTGTTTTATTACGTATCGATGGAGGTTATTTAATTTGGCATCAAGATCTGCAGGTAATTTCTGTGCAATTTTTGTCTTTTGCCTCAGTACCAAATTGTGCCTTTCTAAGAATCTAGTACACCAGGATACAGTGGCCTTAAATCTGTTGCTGTGATCTGGATTAGATTTTGCCCACTGAAGTGCAAACAAGCGTATTTTATTGCGTGTTACAACATAACCATTTTGGCGATGCTCATTCACCATGTCTGCTAAATGTTTTTCGAGTTCTGGCCAATGTGGGGTGCCTCTTCTTAATGCACACTTACCCCTTGGCATATTCTTCAGTGCTTTTTCGTTTGCTTTCCAGTCACGAACCATCTTTTCTGTTACTCCATAATGTCTTGCAGCAGCGCAGTTATTATGTTCCATGGCAAAGTTTACAACTTTTAGTTTGAAACTGGCTTCATATTTCTTTCTTCTTGTTAGTGGAGCCATGTTGGGGCCTTGACTGTTTGGCATTTATACGGTATATTACAACCAGTGCGATCTCTTATGTGGCTTCCGGGTAGCTTGCACCAACGCCATCTGAGAGAAATATTGAAAGGTGTAGGGGAGGTAAGAGTGGAAGGGGGAAGTAGGGGAGGGTTATCGTAGAGCTCACAAAGCCTGGTATATTAGATCTCAGCACTGGGTTATGGTTAGGGTTCTGCAAATGTGTGAAGTGTTTGTTCAGTGCGGCCACCCCTCCTCCTTGCTGCCACATTCCCGGCGTATAAGACGACCCCGACTTTTTAAAAAAGATTTTAGGTGCTAGAAAGTCCTCTTATACGCCGGAAAATACGGTATTTTGCTTTTGAAAGTCAGTCTATCTACCATATGTTAATGATTTAATTTACTCGAAATGCTATCATTACCTTGATTAATAAGGTATCAGTAAAGCTGATTGGTTTAGCTAACCAGTATCTTTACAAGCTTGTGCTTGCTATTAATAACTTTCTGTTGTCTATTGACTATTTGGATTTTGAAAGCGATGCCTCTCTAATGTCTTAGTATTATCCACTAATATTTTTAATGCTATAATTATTCTGTTTATGAACTTTTTATTATTACCATAGTTTATGGATTTTAAGGATAATCTGATGAAGTATCATTTGATTACATTCTTGCCGTCTTCATGTAATAACTTTACTTTGCTAAATATTTGGGTTCCATATAGTCTGATAGGTCCTCTTGAAGTTAAAATTTTGTTTAAAGATGTGTTTTTTGTTTAATAAAGTTTTGTTGTTTTTTATACAGAAAATTTAATAACGACATGAGAATTTCTTAAGCCATAGAATAGTGGATGCTATAGTTTTCCTTTAGGTTATTTTGTAAATTTTGTGGAATTTATTATTTTTTGGCAGTTAAGACAAAATTGTAAGCAGACATAGACAGTTGAGTTTTAATGTTTTAGCAGTCAATAGTTAGATTGAATGTATAGTATTTTTAGAAATTAGTTGTTAGTTAAGTAAACAAACAAAGACAGCCTATGTCTCTTTAATATAAAATTCTTTACTACCTTATATATATATTTGGTTGAATATTTTTTGTGTAGTTTATTTTTGGAGGAATGTGCAAATATTTTTCCAGCCCAGAACATATTGCCTTATACTAATGGACTTTAAATTTTGTAGCATGGAAAATAATTCAAATAATGATATTTGCATGGAAATTTTATCAAACTTTTTCTTTGCCAGAACTTTGAATTATCTTAAGGAATTAAAGGAGGATATGACTTAGAAAGTATTGGTCTATTCCCCAGTGGGATTGCTAATCATTATCAATAACTGTATTATTATTTCAATGAATCATATCATGTTATTGTTTGAAAGCATGCATTAATAAATTATCTGATCATTTGATAATAATAAAATAAAATCAACTAAAAATAATATTATCGGAATATTTACTCATAATTCTAGAGCATGATTATTTTCTTTTATATTCTAAAGAGAGTTAAATCTTTAATTTGACATAATATTGGCTCAAATACTTTATAATGAGGTCCATGTGAGTGAAATAAAATTTTAGGGCAAGATTCGTTTAGGTTCATTTGATTTTTAACTATGAAAGATTAGTTCTTTGGATGTTTAGAATCGAATTCGAATTTTAAAATCATAATTTAAGGATTTTGCTTGATGTGAAATGACAAAGTTCTAGTGACAAAGGTTGTAGATATGGATATTAGTTTAACTTGGAATACTATGGGATGTGAGATAAGGCATTTATGAAGAATGGTTGAGCAATTGTTTAGCTAGAATCAGCTTCTTGGTGAAAATTTGGGTGAAATATTTGCATTACAAGCTTACTCTCTTCAAATTTTTAAGAAACTTCCTTGAACAACCTGAAACTCCTCACAATCAGTGGTTCTGCTGTTCTATGGCTTTTGAAATTTTCATGCTATTAGGATTATAAATGTTTTGGAAACAGCAATAACAGTGAACAATGTATTACCTTCTTTTAAGCTGATACGGTGAAACCTTTTGCTGCAGAATACTTAGGCACACCATTTTGTCATTTTTAATTAATTATTGACATAGGAGATTTACTTATTTGTCTCACTTGTAACTAGTGACCCAGATAGCTAGAATGGAATTTACATATATAAAGGTGAATGAGCCTTCATTCAACTTACTGTTTTGTTGACTGATGGAAAGCTAAAGCACAGATCTCTTTGTTGCTGATGAGAATAGGGAGAAAGCATGATTCTTAAGTTCTGAGAATGGCTTTCACTTCAATTTTTCATTGATGGATGTGTAACAGACGAAATATAGTATTTTTGATCTCAAACTCAGGGAATTACTTTTGTTTAAAAATTTAATAAACAGTTTTTTCAATTGATATTTTGTCATGATGTTTCTCTCAGATCTTAGAGATAATTCTTGTAGATCTTAAATTTATGATGACATATTGCTTGAATAATTTACTTGCGGTGCAAGGTTATGTTCATGTAATACCCGGATTAACTGATAGAAAAAAGACAAACTTCTTGTACCTATTTTTAAATTCTGAGAATGTTTTAACCTCAATTATTCTTTTGTAGAAAGGAAGTATGATAGATTAAATAAAGTATTTCAGTTCTTAAACAGGTCCATCACATGTTAGATATTCATTACAGTAATGCAGTTTGCGATTAGTTTCCCCATTCATTCACACTTGCAGTTGATATTTTGACATCCAGTTTACTAAAATCTTTGAGATACTTCGAATATATATTTTTGCGATTATGATGATGATGATGCATTGGCTAAGATATATAATTACAGCTCAATTTCACATTTAATTTAGAGATTAGAATTGAGTCTTCATCTACCAATTTTGTTCTTACTGTAAAAATTCTTGTGTTACATCTAAAATTTCAATTGCTTGACTAACTCAGCTTCTTGATAATTTAATTATTTTAAAAATGCGTTAGATTTTCATTGTGATAAAGCAGTTTGCATAGTAGTCTGTTCTTCTATTCATGTTTACAATTGAAAATGCCTCTTTACATTTTGTCGTATAATCTTACTGAATTACTTTAGACGTTATGATAACACTTCATTTGATTAATTAGCTTACAGTTAAATGTTAGGTTTAATTTCAATATTAGAATTGATTGTTAACGTTAAGAATATTGGGAAACCATAATTGTTCATTTTCAGATCACTCTGAAATTATAGCCTACCATTACAATTGCTTGAAGCCCTCTACTTTATGTATTAAAGGTATAGAAACCTATTGGTAGGTCATTTGTCAATTAATATTGGGCAAAAGACAAAGAAAGTATAGGAGAATTCTTGATCAGAATGTTCATAGAATATTATCGGCTTAGAAAGAGGTTTTGCTGTATCATGACTTCTCTTTAAAGACATTTATGTGTCATATCAATTTATTGTTAATACCTGGCTTTATAAATGCATATATTATCTGGGGGTTTGCTTTCTTGGCTTGAAATTCATTTCTCACATTCAACTAAAATGTAGGTACTAGGAGGGATCTTAGCTTTACTGTAATTTGAGTGAGTGATATTTTTTAAACAAGCTTTGAAAGTTTAAGAAAAGATTGATGCTAAATCTAGTGCATATACTGGCAAAAAAGCCAGTGCGATAGACGGACACCCGTTTGGATGGCAATGAAATTAATTCCGATACTCCGTCCGCCGACGTAGGAGATCAGAATAATTGGTGCCAAGTGGTAAGCAAAAGGTCCCCTCCGCTGATACGTACAGTGGCCACGTTTCTTCACCACTTATGTCGGCAAATTCGTCTCGCTCGAGAGACGAAGAAGAAATCCCCCTTCAAATAATAAGGTCAAAAATACCTCAAATTTATCTTAACGACTCTAAAAACTGGGTACAACTTTTTCGTAAGATGTGCAGCTTCAAGCAAATGGCGCAATTGTTCGGGAGATGAGTTATTGTTAATTGTACTCCGGTGAAAGACTTAAAGAATTTTTAATCAATGACAAAATTGAATTTTTTACTTATCGATTCGCCTACGAGAAGAAGAGTAATTTTATCATAAGAAACCTCCCGATCGATATTTTAACAGGTGACACCAACGACTCCCCCCGGGATGATAACATTATTTGCAGTAGAATATCGTAATTGAGGACTTCGCGTCCAACCAAAAAAGATTTTGAACAAAATCAGTTCCCTTACGGCCTCTTCCATCATTTCGAGCTTGATAATAAAGAAATGATAAATTCTTAAATGTCTGATGTGTATGCGGCTTTAAAATGGAAAAATTCAAGCCCCTTAACCTTCCGGCGGGCGCGCTCTTTTCCATCCCACGAGCAGGCGCGCCGTGTACAGAGTACATGGCGCGTACATTCACATAACGATGCCAGTTATCTTAGAATATAGTGGCTATTTTATGAATACTATGAAAGAGCTTGGCCGTTGATAATTAAAGTTTATTTTAATATTTATATTTTACACTTTTATCATAGTTAATTTTTTTTAAATCATCCTTTTCTAAGGTTAACCATTTTTTTAGAGTTTAGCTCGCCGACGAATCTTGATGCTCGTTGTCTTCCAGGCATGGGGTATATATGATACTGTGGCTTTCGAATGTTTCTTACAGATAAATCTACCACATTTATCACACTTTATAGTCGACGTATTATTTACGCACAGCATACATCGCCCTCGTGTTACACCTGTTATGGGAACATTTTGCTCTTATTGCGGACGATAGCGCTTTAGATATCCAGATGAATCCGCAGGAAAAGTAAAGATTGTCGATCTCATTACTAAATGTTCTTTCATCAGACCTATCGCTAAATTTTCAGAAAGATTCTCCTTCTGTATTGTCTTTCTCCGCATGCTCACTAAAGTACAGTATTTGGGTATTTATTCCTGCTATATTCATCAGAGCGAAGAACAAATTAAGAGGCCATCTCCTTGTTATTCTTGCAACGGAGTATGCTGCATACATTTTGTCCACCTTATCAACTGCACCCTTGGAACTGTTATAATCCAAAATTATATTTGGTGTATTTGTAGCAGTATCTACATCCGACGAATCATGCATGGTAGTTAATAATATTACTGCTTTCTTCACTCGTGGTACGTAAGACACTAATGTCACGTTTCTCTGGAAACCAAATAGAGATGAATTTATTCTTCTTGATTTATTACGAAGAATTTCATTTGGGATCTCACGCTTGTTCTTACGTATAATCTAGAGAACAGCAATGGTTAACCGTTTCGACCCGCGTTCTCAGAGCGCCTACGAGCCTGGGTCTATTCGATGACGTAGCCAAAGGGTGTAGGTAACGGTAAATGGCACACGGGTTCGGCTTTACCCGAAGGGAGCACAGGTACTCAAACACCCACGCGGGTCTGGACGGGTTGAAGAGACTCAAAATGAATCAATTGACCCGCCTTGAATCGGTTCCTCCGTCTTCCTCGTCCCTCGCCGCGGTTCTCAATGAAAACCTGCTTATATGTGGAAGCCGTTGTAATTTAGCGATGGTTCTTGCGCAGAGTGGTTTACAGGTTGTTTTTTTCCTATTTGCGATATGTTGTTGATTTTTTTAATGTTAGATATTGATAAAAAATATATCTCTGAAAATTGGTTCACTTATTACAAACAGAAAAAAGTGTATATTGCTTGTAATATTACTTTAACTTGAGTACATATTTCCACCGATTTATTGCGTCCGACTCAGATGGACGAAGTTAGATGTCATACGACGACATTCATTTTGCTTCTAAATGATTTTAATAGAATCTAGTCGAAAAGCAAAACCTTCTCTTAATTAGCATAAGCATTTGCTTTTACTTGCTAGCAAATGCTTTAAATGACGAGTAAAATGCAAACTTGTTTCCATAGAAATGAAGGAATCAGCTATATCCGCCACACGAACAGCATTAACTTGTTCAATTGAAACGTAAATCGGTAACTATTGCTTGAAAATGAGTTATTGTTAATTTTATGATTAATAAAGATATTATAATCGTGTGAAAAAGTGATAGAGAATGTGAAGATGTATCCTTTCTTATTTTTAGAGGAATGGTCTATAAGAAACATGGCGGTGTATTTTATCGAAGATGATTGGTAAACGTCGTTCGCGATTAACCCATTATCGGCCGGAACTATTCGCCATCGATGAATTTTGATGTTATTTAAATTTTTAGACGTTATGAGGCTGTTTAATACATAGATGCCGTGAAAAATCCAAATTTTTTGCGTTATCTTAGTTTTTGGACGTGTTCGAAATTTCGTACGGTGGCCGTAAGGGGGTAAAATATATAAATTAAACGTCAAGATGTTTATTAACATTTTTATTACAGTAAACGTTAAAAATCTCTTTTTTTAAAACTATACATGGTAGTAAAACAGAATATCTTTTTATAAATCAGCAGAAAAGTCCATTCTGCGAGTTTTACATAATCATATCTTAAGGATTTCAAGCGCATTTCGCTATAATACTTACTAAGTAATCAAGTACAATAAACTCACATTGTTGTCAATTTTTAAATCACATTGTTAATCATTTTCAAATCACATTGTTAATCGTTTTCAAATCACTTGTTTTCTTTCACGAATTTAGCGCGTGTGAAAGGCGACAAAGCATCCCTTTGGGTGAAGTCCTATATTACATTTAATACAGTAAAATGAAGCAGTATTGTGACAATTTCCACAACGCCTCGGTTTCTCAATACCATCAACCAGATGGTCAATACCGTCAAAACGAATTTCTGGAGTTTTTTTAGGAATAACTGGGGCAGGTCCGGGTCTGTTCGGCAGGGTTGGGGTAGATAGTAAAGCAATTACAATTCTTCGGACAAACTCAAGAAGAGAAATATTTTTTTCCTTGTACCGGAACAACATTCAAGCGTTTACAACACTGCCGTTTAGCATGAACCTGATCAAGGGCCAGTACCAACACTTTTTTCGGATTTTGATTCGATATATGGCACGTTGTTGATCGAATGTATTCACACTGCCCATCCGCGGTAGTAGTAGGTAGGGTAGTTTTAGTCCATTTTCTTGTGACTGATTTCTTGCTTTGGGATGTTTTCTTCTGTCTTTGAGACGTTTTCTTCGTCCTTTTTTTTCTTAGCGGGAGGTTCATACTCAGGCTCGGGCTCATATTCTTCTGTATCCGGTGTGTTGTCTTCAGAACCACTGGTGTCTACAATTATAGCTCTCATGATCGGCCGAAGGTTATCTCGAGATCGCATTCCCCTAACTTCAATAGGCTGTGCTAAAACTCCCTTCCCAATATCGCGAATACTGGTGACGTCATCTGGCCCTGCTTCACTATGTGCATCGTCTTGATCAGAGTCATTGCCGTCATTTGGTGGGAATAAAACGAACTCAAGCGCGTCCATTTCGGAAATATCCTTGGCCAGCTCATCCTCTTCGTCAAGTTGCTCAAATATATTAACAATGGCCTCGCCATCCGTGTTCAAATTGTACCTGCAAACAATACCACATTTTTTACCCCCTTCCGGCCACCGTACGAAATTTCGAACAGTCAACAAAAACCACATACCTGACTGACATTATTATAACCTTTCATCAAATGACCACTCATACATGTAGTTCATGGTCTACACAAGCCAGTAACACACTCAGGAACAGAATTCAGATTAGTTTTACCAATAAAAAATAAACAAATACTCACCGGCGTGGCATTTTGCGTCGCGCGCCAACCTAGACGAAATCTGACCGCGTGGGAAATGGAGGGAAAGTGGCGCAGCCAGGCGGCACGGGTGAATGGCTGGACCTTTCCCTCAAAAATAATAAGCTAGCGAACTCGATGCAATGACACATCGCGTCACGGCACCGGTTTGTTTACCTCCTTGTTTAGCGTACGAAATTTCGTACGGTGGCCAGTAATGGGTTAATTGCGTTCAAGTAATAAGGTTATACTGATTTGTCCTCCTTGGTGCGAGGATCTGACACAAAGGGAGAAATATTTTTTTATTAATCCAAAGCTGGTCTTTCATAGAGAAGATCAGTAAGGAATCGATAGCATAGAATTTTATGTATGTATGGTGTTAGCTAAAAACATGCAAAAAGGAGGGGTTGAAAACAAGTCATTTTTTGAGGATCGCTTTGTAATATGAATATAAATCCCTTTTAAAAAGTTATAATCTACCAAATGCTTTGCGTAATACCTATTGCGTATTGCTATTGCGTATTGCTATTGCTTATTATTATTATTGCGTATTTTCTGAAATATTATCTAAACTCGTCTCAATAAGGATTGAATTAATCGTCCATGACGCCAAAAGAGCGATCAATTATGTATTTTTATGAATTTTTAAAGCAGAAACTGAAACTAATTTCTGTATAGAGCCGAGCTGAAGTCTATATGCACTTTGGCAAATATGTTATTTGTTGAGTTTCATGTTCTATCATAAATTAGTTTAATTTGTTCATGACGATGAAGGATTTTCAGCGAAATTTTCTTTCGTTTATTCCGCAGTATTACACGATCAATTGTGAGAGGCGGTAAATGCCTCTGGCACAGGCCCTCGGCACGACCAAGCTCCCAGGTGTGCAAATGATAATTATAAATATATATATATATACGAGTAAAATGTTGCTTGCATACTGCAAGCAGATCGACAACACTATTTTCATGTCGGCATCATATCGGGACGGCCATCAAAAGAAAAAAATGTATTGAAATTTTTCTTAAAATTCGCTGAAATTCAATCGTCTGGCATCGAACCCGGGTCTTTACTATGAACTTACTATGCAGCACAATAGAACATCACCATCTCTAACTGTGTGAAAATTCAAGCAGAAATATGGGCTACAACTGCCTCAAAAGACGTTCTAATTTTCACGAATTTAAATGGCTCTCTGGATTCGAACCAAGGACGATCTTGGAATTCTAAAAAATGTCTCTGAATGTTATTTATGATTTCGATTTATATGCCGAATTTGAAGTTTCTATATTATTGGCAAAGGTTTCAAAATAATTCCTAAATATCTGATTAACTTCTGATTGCAGAGACACCTGGTGTCGAACCCAGGACACATTGATAGCTGTGTATGCATGTTTGATTTGTATGGACTTGATCTGTCTTTATGCTAAGCTTGAAGTCGATATCGTGCCGGGAAGTACCTAAAATTTGTTTCCGTTATCTCCGTAAGAAATGCATTGAGGAATTTAAATGTCCCACTGAAATCGAACCAAGGACCATCAGCGAATATCTAAAATTTGATTATAATATATTTTTATGGTATCTAACCTCATACTGAATTTCAAGTTTCTATGGCATCGGAAAAGGGATTAAAAAAATCTTAAAAATCGCCGCAATGCATTTTAAACGGCCGATTTTTGCCCCGACGTAGAATCGAACCATGGACAATATTCGAAAATGTCTTTTTGATTTTCGTTGGATATCCACGGCATCTATCGATCCCTAGAATTTCAACTCTTTCCTTTTCCGGGAAGTGCCTCAAAAATAATTTCGAAAATCCTCACCATGTATCCTTATGGAGAAAATCGGGACTTTGGGGCCTTCTGGAATCAAACCCATGACACTGAGACTCAAGGTCAGATTTTTTCTGGAGGTTACCCGTCATGGCCATAATGTCGTAAAAATTTCAAGTCGATGGCACTTGTGGAACATGGTTTAACTTTTGATCCCCTACGAATGAGTGTATATATATATAGGTACGAGTAAAATGTTGCTTGCATACTGCAAGCAGATCGACAACACTATTTTCATGTCGGCATCATATCGGGACGGCCATCAAAAAAAAGGGGATTGAAATTTTTCTTAAAATTCGCTGAAATTCCATCGTCTGGCATTGAACCCGGGTCTTACTGGTGAACCTACTATGAAACACAATAGAACATCACCATCTCTAACTATGTGTGAAAATTCAAGCAGAAATATGGGCTACAACTGCCTCAAAAGACGTTCTAATTTTCACGAATTTAAATGGCTCTCTGGATTCGAACCAAGGACGATCTTGGAAATCTAAAACATGTTACTGAAAGTTATTTATGATCTCTATCTATATGCCGAATTTGAAGTTTCTATATTATTGGGAAAGGGTTCAAAATAGTTCCTAAAAATTGAATCAATTACTGATTGTAGAGACCCCTGGTGTCGAACCCAGGACCTACTGGCAGCTGTGAAAACACATTATGACTTGGTTTGACCTGATCTTATTAAATGCAAAGTTTGAAGTCAACAACTTGCCAGGAAGTGCCTAAAATTTGCTACCGTAATCTCCATAAGAAATGCATTGTAGGATGTAAATGGCCCTCTGGGATCGAACCAAGGACCATCAGCGAGTTCTAAAATTTTATTATGAAATATATTTATGATATATATCCACGTGCCAAGTTTCAAGTTTCCAAGTCATCTGTAAGTAATTAAAAAAATACTAAAAATCGTAATGTAAATTAAACGGGAGAATATTTGCCCTGGCCTAGCATCGAACCAAGGATAATATTTGTAGATGTCTTTGTTGTTTCCTTTAGATATACACGGCATCTAGCGATGTCTTGAATTTCAACTCTCAACTCTTCCGGGAAGTACCTCAAAAAAATTTTCGTAAATCCCCGTCATGTAATCTTATGGGGAAAATCGCGACTTTGGGGCCTTCTGGAGTCGATCCCATGACACCTAGGTTCAAAGTCGGCTTTTTTCTGGAGGTTACACGTCATGGCCATAACGTCGTAAAAAATTCAAGTCGGTGGCACTTGTGGAACATGGTTAGAATTTTGATCCCCTATATATATATAGGTATATCCGGAGAAACGTCTATATATAACGAGTAAAATGTTGCTTGCATACTGCAAGCAGATCGACAACACTATTATATATTATATATTGACTTTTGATCCCCAGTGTATATCTATTATATATAGACGCTTCTCCGGATATACCTATAAGTTGTAGCCCATATTTCTGCTTGAATTTTCACACATAGTTAGAGATGGCGATGTTCTATTTTGCTGCATAGTATGTTCAACAGTAAAGACCCGGGTTCAATGCCCGACGATGGAATTTCAGCGAATTTTAAGAAAAATTTCAATCCATTTATTTCTTTTGATGGCCGTCCCGATATGATGCCCACATGATAATAGTGTTGTCGATCTGCTTGCAGTATGCAAGCTACATTTTACTCGTATACATATATATTTATATATATATATATATATATATATATATATATATATATATATATATATATATATATATCTATTATATATAGACGCTTCTCCGGATATCTATTATATATAGATGCTTCTCCGGATTCATTCATATATATACCCAGATAGGATACAAATTCACAGGCTAAACCAAAAGCGTCATTGACTTGAAATTTTTACGACATATTGGCCATAACGTGCAACCTCCAGGAAAAAGCCGACTTTGAACCTCGGTGTCATGGGTTCGATTCCAGAAGGCCCCAAAGTCGCGATTTTCCCCATAAGAATACATGGCGGGGATTTTCGAAAATTTTTTTGGGGCACTTCCCGGAAAAGGAGAGAGTTGAAATTCGAGGGATCGCTAGAAGCCGTGCCTATCCAACGTAAATCATAAAGACATCGTCGAATATGGTCCATGGTTCGATGCTAGGACGGGGCAAATATCGGCCGTTTAAAATGCATTGTGGCGATTTTTAAGATTTTTTTTGGACTTCTTCCCGATAACATGGAAACTTGAAATTTGGTATGGGGTTGGATAACTTAAATATATTTCATAATCAAATTTTACATATTCGCTGATGGTCCTTGGTTCGATCCCAAAGGGCCATTTAAATTCCTCAATGCATTTCTTACGGAGATAACGGAAACAAATTTTAGGTACTTCCCGGTATGATATCGACTTCAAACTTTGCATAAAACAAGACCAAGTCAATACAAATCAAACTGTTTATTCACATGGATTAAGGTGTCCTGGGTTCGACACCAGGCGTCTCCTCAATCAGTAACTGATCTGAATTTCAATAATTATTTTGAACCCTTTACCAACAATATAGAAACTTGAAATTCGGCATATAAATAGAATCATAGATATATTTCAAAATAATGTTTTAGATTTCCAAGATCGTCCTTGGTTCGAATCCAGAGAGCCATTTACATACGTGAAAATTAGAACGTCTTTTGAGCAGTTGTAGCCAATATTTCTCCTTGAATTTGCACACATAGTTAGAGATAGTGATTTTCTGCTGTGCTGCATAGTAAGTTCACCAGTAAGACCCGGGTTCGATGCCAGACGATGATAATTCAGCGATTTTTAAGAAAAAATTCAATCCTTTTTTTTTTTTTCTTTTGAGGACCGTCCCGATATGATGCCGATATGAAATTAGTATTGCAGATCTGCTTGCAGTATGCAAGCTAAATTTTACTCGTACCTATATATAAGTTATATATATATATATATATATATATATATAGGGGATCAAAAGTTTTACCATGTTCCACAAGTGCCAAAGACTTGAAATTTTTACGACGAATTGGCCATAACGTGTAACCTCCAGGAAAAAGCCGACATTGAACCTCGGTGTCATGGGTTCGATTCCAGAAGGCCCCAAAGTCCCGATTTTCTCCATAAGGATACATGGTGGCGATTTTCAAAATTTTTTAAATAATACTTCCCGGACAGGTAGAGAATCGAAATTCAAGGACCTTAGAGATATGGTCAAGAACTATTATAAACATTAATGATTACTGATGAGAACGTCCTGGGTTCGACGCTAGGACGATTCAAAAATCCCGCATTTAAAATGCATGGGGATAGTTTTTCATTAATTTTTTTGATGCACTTACCGGAATGTAAGGAACTTTTCGCTCTGCTAGAAGATATATATTGAGAAATGGTTTAAGAAAAAAAATTTCTTAAGCCTGTACTATTCCTGGGTTCGATGCCAGAGCACATTAACTTTTCTCTCATAAGGAATATAAGTGAAAAGTAAGTCGTCGTTTGAGGCAGTTGCAGCCAATATTTCTGCTCGAACTTTTACACATTGTTAGAGATAGTGATCTTCTATTATGTTGCATAGGAAGTATTACCAGAAAGATCCGGGTTCGACGCCGGGTGGCAAATATGTCTCCCGTATAAAATACATTGGTTTAGTATTTCATTATTTTTTTGATGCACTTATCGAAATGATAGGAAGTTCGTACTCGGCTGGAAGATGTTTGAAAAGAATTGGTTTTAGAAAAAAAATCAGATAACACCGTACTATTCCTGGGTTCGATGCCAGAGCACATTAGCATTTCTATCATAAGGAGTATAAGGGAAACGTAGGACGTCGTTTGAGGCAGTTGCAGTTAATATTTCTACTTGAATTTTCACACATAGTTACAGATGGTGATCTTCTATGGTTCTGCATAGTGAGTATGACCGGGAAGACCTGGGTTCGATGCCAGACGAATAAATTGCAGCGGAAATTAAGAATATTTTCTAACCATTTTTTTTTCTTTTGAGGACTCACTCTATGTGATGCCGACAAAAAACTTTTGTTATCGATGTGCTTGCAGTATGCAAGCTACATTTTACTCGTATATATATATATAAGTATATCCGGAGAAGCGTCTATATATAATAGATATCCGGAGAAGCGTCTATATATATATAATATATATAAAATATAAAAAAATTATAAAATATAACATATACAATGTCACTCCTGAGTTAGATTCCGGAACCTTTGCAAACGTAGTCTTCAAGGAGATCAAAATAATTCTGGGATTTCCATGGGTAAAACCCAAGGCGAGAACTACACTAAGGTAAGCCCACATAGTCTTTCTTATATGATAAGACTGGTCACCATCACCACCTGCTGAGCGTTAGGCACCTGCCCCTCAGCAGGGGTGAGGTCGGAAATGTCGGATCCCTTGGATTTCCCCGAAACCCCTTTCATTTTTGAAAATTGAATTTGAAATTCTTTAGCGTTATTATTTGCCAATAGAATTTTATCATAGATATTCACGTAGAATAAGGAGTTAGTCATAATTCAGTGAAGTGAGATATCACACGTCTCTGTTGGTTGAATTGAAGGTGAAATTCTTTGAAACTCCTCAAAATGATCCGAAAAAGAAATAGATTAGTGAGCATTTAAAATTTTATTTTTTCCTGATAGACATCGATTTATATAAAAAATGCGTAAATGATTTTCATTCATTGTTTTCTTATTATAAAAACGGAATTTTTCTTTGATTGATACTTTGCATCCATTACGAAATGCGCAAAAAAAGAGGTTCAATTCGATCGTTCATTCTCATTTCGTCTTTTCTCATCTACATGAATGGAAATAATTATAGAAAAAATTCAGTTTCGCCTTTCCAGATCAATTCACAGTGAGAATATTAATATAGTTGTATGTAAAAAAGAGAGCACGAACGTCAAGGCTGCATCAATCAGGTAACAATTATTTCAATATCCTTTCAGACATCCCGTAACGAAAGAAAGCCTTCGCTTTTGAATCGCGCGCGTACGACAAAGACGATGATGACGTTACGGGTTCGACTGATTCAAACGGTGCGAGTTCCAAGTCAAACATGGACGAGCAAACTCCTCCGCAAATAACCCGTTCGACTCCCGCCGCTTCACTCGCCCCGCCGCCACTCCCGCCGCCGACTGGCGATCTACTTTCCAGAAATGGATGTTAAATCTTGTTACCCTCTCGGGGTAAAATTCTACCACGAAAGAAAATTTAATTGAGTACATTTTAGACTCGACACGAAATTTCATTGATGGATCTCTTAACGTTTTTGAGTGGAATGCTACCGGAATTAAAAAAAAACTTGACTGACTTACATTGTACTTGTTAATAAAATCATTGATATTGCTTTGATCGCTGAGACACACCTGGTCGCCGATATATCCATCGATTTTCCACTGTGTCAGGCGATACAATTCTAGGAAAATAGGGGGTGTTTGCTTTATGTTTCTAAAAGATTAAAAACAATCAATGTTCCGAAATTTAAAAATCTCGAAGCAATAGGTATTACGATCAAGCGCGAACGGAACCTAATTTACTTTATTGCGGCGTACAATTCGCAAAAATATCCTAAAATCGTTTTTTTTCAAAACTTTTTAAAAAATTCTCGAACTCAAGAGCTATTCTATGAGGCGATTTAAAATGCAAAAAAATAAAGCATTGGGATGTCGAACCAATAACGGAGAAATCTTCTTGAGTGAATGGCGCAATTCCGCTTTCAAATTCATGCCCCCCGATCAATTCACACATATCGTTAAAAATCACCCAGAATGGAATGACATTCTCGACTAATTTTTAACCTCGTTTGAGACGAAGCAGATTGATTGTTTTTAATTTCCTCGACTTCCGATCTTCGCGCATTTTCCCGTAGACCTTGGCGATGTTTTTTCCGAAATTTTTAGAATCCTCTTTAGGGATCGTTTTAAGTCTCCTCTTGATATTTTAAAATTCGACGAGACAAAAGATTTCACCGATCATGACGAAATCGATTCGGAAATTTTTACTTTGACGAAGCCCATGAATGTAGCTTTCGTAAAAAGTTAAAAAATTAAAAAGAAATTGCCAATGGGCCACGTCAATCTCCCGCGAATCATTTTAGACAAAATTGCAACTCGCGACATAGTTAGAAAATTATTCCAAAGAACCGGGAATATGACATATGACAATTTATGACGACATCTTCGCTCGGAAATGCAAAAAGAGATTAAAATATTTTAAAATGGTAAAATCGAACGAGAGATTGACGAACTGGGCTCAAACGACCCTAACAAAAGAGCCCTTTGGAAATTCATTTGCAAAATCAAAGGGAAAAATCAAGGAATAAATATTCCGATAAAATCAGAGAATGGTAATTTTATCATTTCGGACTCAAAAAAATTGTACTTTTTGGCGTTCTTTTAAAACTTTTACTCCTTTTGACTCCTTTCCCAGAAGCCGTCGGGCCGCCACCCCGCGCATTTGTACAAAAATTTGTGCAAAAGTACACAAAATAGATCAGCCCCTTTAAGATGACCTTGCGATGGTCATCGAGTTACTGTTTAACATTTTACAGAATAGTAAATCAAGATCATTTATTCCTGATATAAAGGAAAGACACAATCAGCATTGTTTAGTTCATTATAATGGCTTACTTTAGAATGTATAATTAGATGATTTTATTATTACCTTAAGGCCACAAGTAACCTCGGTCGTTTGTTGTGGTCTTTTTTTACCTCCTGAACCTAATATCTAAAATTGAAGTTTTATTTTCCAATCCTGCTAGTGACGCCAAATGGAAAATATTCTCTTTTAGTTTATTTAGAGAATGATTTCCATCTCTCCTATTAAATTACGATGTTTTGGTGTTTGAATGTAGAAAACGCAGCGGCAAAATTACATTTTAGTTTCACATGTGGTTTATCTTAAGTAACTTATCTCTCATAAGGAATATAATGGAAAAGTAGGACGTCATTTGAGGCAGTTGCAACCAATATTTCTGCTTGAATCTGCTTATACAGTTAGAGATGGTGATTTTCTGTTGTGCTGCATAGAAAGTTATGCCAGAAAGGCCCGGGTTCGATGCCGGGCGGTCAATATGTCTCCAGTTCAAAATACATCGGATTAGTATTTCAATATTTTTTTTGATGCACTTATCGAAATGATAGGAAGTTCGTGCTTGGCTTGAAGATGTAAGGTAAGAATTGGATTATGAAAAAAATTCATAATACCGTACTATTCCTGGGTTCGATGCCAGAGCACATTAACATTTCTCTCAAAAGGAATATAAGGGAAAAGTAAGACGTCGTTTGAGGAAGTTGCAGCTAATGTTTCTGCTTCAATTTTCATACATAGATGGTGATCTTCTGTTGTTTAGTATTGGGGTACAAGTCAGCTCCATAATACACTTACTTTCTGCAAAGAATGTTCTTCGTTGGTTTTGAGTGATACATATATAGAATATATATCTGTTATTTGTGTTTAATCATTGTTTCCGAGAATCATTTTTCCCTTTCGAAAAATGTCTCCTAAAAGGTGGTGCTGCTTATCCTAATGTGATCATCGAATATATTTTATAATCCTTAAATCGTTTTTGTCATCATCGAAGAAGGTGTTCATTCAAAGGATATGAGATTAAATCTTTAGGTGACTCTGTAGACTTGATTATAATTTCATTTACTTTGTTCACTGGTTTGGAAAAAAATATAGGCTGGAAGCAGCTATCTACCAAAAATTATGAGGCAAGTGTTACGATCAAGACTGTATTAAGAGTAATTATCAATTTGCATTTCCCCGTTGAGAATCAACGGGCACTTCTGCTAGTTTATAATAATTCAAAAGAGTCTAAAGAGAGAATTGTTTTGCGGTTAAGCTTATTTGAATGAAAGTACGCTATAAAATGAGATGCACGTTTCTTATTTTCATTTTCCGATGAAGAATAAAAGTAGATACATTCAATTTCGTGCGTGAGATAACATTTGGAGACCTTAAGGAATAAGAAAGTGTTCTTATAAGAAGAAAAGAGGCTGAGATATCAAATAAATTATATAAAAAAAATCGATGAGTACTGTTCGACATCAGGGTTTTCAAGAAAGGGAGAGTAGCATTTTCATGACAAAAATAAACACAAATCGTAGGTGAAGAATTTTGGAAAAATTGTCATTTTTCATGATACACTGATAATATTTATGCACGTATAAAATTACGAAAAAAATGTTCATTCATTTATTTCAGTAAAAACCTTTCTATAGCTTGGTTTCAAATACGTCTTATTTAAATCTCTTTCAAGAGCCTATTTCTGGTGGAAAACCTTTATTATCAGCATTAAAAAATACCAATTTTATAAAAATTTAGTAAAGAAGTATGTTTTCAAAAACCACCTTCCGTGCCACAGGGTGAACCTTGGCGGGCCGTTCTGTTGTCCTTATAGTGAGGTTGGGTTGTCCTGAGAGTCTTACTTAAAATTTGACCATGCATATTGAAGGGGTCGCATACAGAAGTAGCAAATACGGCTATAACAAACCTCCTGTGTATACAAATAAGCCAATAATCACGTATCCCCAGTTCACTTACCGTTTATTTATTCTGTAAAACTCCCCAACCACAAAGGCTTTGATTCAATTCCTCCGGTTCTTATAGAACTAGCATTCATTTCCAATCCGTATTCCCACTATATCTGCATTAATAATACAGTTCAACTTTGACAAATCTAATCTAAGCTGTATTGACACAATAATTTTGTAAAGAATTTGAATTTTTATTTTCTCTTAAACCTTTACATAATTAAAGTTTATAGTTATAATGGTATATTCATCCCTGAGTGCTTATTGAAATTATTACTGCGTGTCAATGAACTATATGTAGTACAAGCAATTGTATTCCTTAATTCATGATTTATAAATTTATGAGTAATTTTTAGTGTACCAATTTCAAAGAAAAAATATTTCCTAAATATGTATCCATGTTAAATAACCTCTTCTGGCGATGCCAGAAAAAAATCTTAAATAATTCCCAAAGTAAAAAATCAAAATAAATTTCAAACTATCGCAAGAATAACTAAAAATTGTTCATCGTAACTCTCATTCCTATAATACTCCTAAAGTGTCTCTTCATTTTCTTTCCGCCTTAAAACTGTTCCTGTCACATTATCGTCGTTTGTTATTGTGGCTCTCCGTTTTCCTCTTGTTACGAATTCATTATCCGGAACCTTTTTCACTTAAGATGAATGGAATGTATTTACTCAGCAAGCATCCTCGTAAACGGCATTGTACTTGCTGTAATCGAGCTTCTATGAATGGCCTTCATAACGGCCGGTCATACCTGGCAAATACTATTCTTGCCTCAGAATACCTTGGGAATGGCGTCCACTCTCGAGGAATTGCCAACAAGAATTTCGGCATTCAGTTTGTCTTTTGAGACAAACTGAATGTTCTTTCGAGTGGTTGCAGCGTAGGTTCGACGTCCACGACCACAGGGAAAATATTGTCTCGGATATCGGTCCTAAAAAGTGCGAAAGTTGTAGGATTCAAGTAGTGTATTTATAATAGTAAAGTTAGTTATTAGCTAGAAGGCTGTTTTAAACCACCAACTACCGCCAAAAGATTCGGAGAAGGAGCGAGGATAAGACGAGTGGCTACCAATAGACAATTTAATTATTGTCAAGGATACAACTGGAGCAGCAATACAGCAGTATTGTACGTGTGTTAATAACGCCATGAAAGGAAAAATTGTACGTCCAGAGTGATATGACGCCCACCTGTGGAGCATTTTCAATAGTTTTTGAAGGAGAATTGAACTGCCATTACGGAAACAGAAGATAAGGGCTCCCAGTCAAAATATCTGAGACCCGCGCTAATTTTTTTCTTGGTTTACGTTGAGGAAATGTGCCCGGTAGTGGAAAATAACCTAGAATTCCTCTCCTTGGCCCTGCTTTAATTCTAATGTGGTAGTGAATTTTCTAATATTGGAAGGGAAATATTACGTCATATGTTGTGGAGCGTGTGTATGTCGAGAGAGTGGAAAAGTATTCCATTATCGACTCCTATTTTACTGTTTTCTTCGGAAGTGACATTCGTAAGAAGCGCGACCTTTGGTTGTGTTTGCAACAAAGGATTGCATTATGTCCGAAGGTATGGATGTAATTCATGATATTGTTCAATTAAGTAATTATTTATTTCAACTAACTGATAAATGGATTTAAGTTCTTGGTTCTGGTTTGGTTACTATTAACTTATTATTTATTTCAACTAACTAATTAATCGATTCAATTAACTGTTTCATTACGGAAGATAATTTTCTCGAACAAGTTGCTTTACAAAACTTCTAAATGTATACAATGAATCAAACTACGGTGACTTTTTGACATGTTTGCATATATTCCTGTATTCAATTAGGATAACATTAAATAAGAACGGTTTTTCAGGAGGGAGGAACTCTATTCAAATGTATGCAAAGAGTGCAATGGATATGTGTTCATATGACATTCCTCTGCCTTCGTGATTCCAATTAGAAGGAATGTTATAGCGGCACTGTTTATGACCTCCATGGGGCAATGTTTCGTAGAAGGGTATTGTACGTCCGTGGAATATCCGCGTTTAAGCAGCTATTATTAGCTACGTATTTGACATTGTACAATCTGATGATAATAGAGAAATTAAAGTTTCAGATTCAGAATTCAGTAATGTTAAATTCAATATAAATTTGCTACTTTCCTATGTATAGCTCGAGCAATATGATTTTCAAGTAAATGAAATACAATGAGACGTATTAAATTGAATTGAAGGTTGGCATCTTTAGGTCAATTTCGAAACGAATGCTCTAAAACAAAGTCTTTGGCAACATTAAATAACCGTATAGGATAAAATGTAAGTTTAAAGGTATGCCAAGAGAGGATAGCTTCGTATTTTGTGTAGTGAGGAGAATTATGATGACAATTTCAGTTAAGGATATCCTCTACTCAGTTCATCTTCATGAAATTTGTATTTTTTAGAATCACAAAGGATCACTCTCATGAGGAAGATTCCTCTCTTAGAGGTACCATTGTTGCGGTAACAAATATTTTGTTTTACTAAAGTTATTATTTAACCGTAAGGATATTTAATCGCTCTCTGAGTATCATGAAGTTCAAGTATTGAGTTATTAATGAACATCGATAACTTGAATTTCGCAGTCGAAGCCAGAAGACCTGGAGTATTTGTTATATTTTGTCCATAAATATTCCTGTGGAATTTTCTCTGATTTAATTGGATGATTTATAATAAAACAAAATATTTATTATTCCATTAATTCTAATCATTCGGTCTCTTGGCATAAAAAATGCGTTTTAGAAACGGAATGTTATTTGGTATTATCTGTATATTTGTATACTTTTAAATTAAAATATGCTTAAGATGTGACTTCGGAGACGAGAAATGTCTCGTAAGTTTAATTATGCTTCAGATACGCGACAATAAGTTAATATATAATTTTATCATCTACAAACATGGATGGAATAGGCTTTTGAGATCGCCTTACTTGTGTATAAAATAAGTAAACAACAAAAGAGTACATTCAGAACGCGTATAAAGGAGATGGAAATTTTTATGAAGTAACAAAAACTAATTAATCAACAAACCAAGTTTAATATCTTGTTTTTGACTTCGAAACATAGTATGAGGTGATAAATCATGTTGTGTTTTGCAGGATTAAGATTTTTACACAGGGTTCATAACAGAGGATTTCCTTATTATTAGGAAACGCTTATTGATTTTGAGTATTGACCTTAAAATGATATCGATTTGGTTATTCATAACTTAAAACCATCGCTAGTACTATAATATTAGGAAAATATTGAAAAATTATTGAGGTTTTGTTTAGCAATAAATGTCTGTAACGCAGTGCTTATTAAATAAATTTGCGGTTAATGGTAGTTATGTGAGGTTTTTTTCGAAAATTATCCATGTATTTCAATGTCAACAAATATGTTTGTGATAAAATAATAACGTTACCCTGAGTATTAAATTCGAAAATGAATTTATATAGAGCGAGACTGCGAATGCACCGGATCGAGATTTCACGCTGTACTCCTCGGATCGCTCTTACAGGACAACTCAATAGAATAAGTTCATTCTTTCAATATTTCAATTAATGCTTAACTTAATTTCCATAAATTTAAGTAATACAAAATTACAGGTAGGAATCTCAGTTTCTTCCGTGCCAGAAACTGTTTCTTATAAGAACCGCCTGAGCTGATTGTGAGCAGTAGTAGTTGATCCCTAAATCTTTGCTGAAAGCATGAAAATATGCTACTTGATATTTTGCAAGGTGTTTGTAAAATGATTTCTCAAATATCGTACTACATGACTAAAGAATTGATGCAAGTCTACAGAAATTACTATTGAGATAAGTTTACTTAGAATAAATTAAAGGTTCTATTCTATCTCTAAATGAATTCTTTTAATTTACAATTTAATATAACGCAACAAAAAATTGTGAAGAAATTTTTTTTAATACAAATTCAAAGAATACAGAAATAATAAATTATATTGGTTTTGGATTATTTACAAGGGTTTGCAGTTAAGCAGTAGCATAACTAATAACCTCCAACTTCTTCTCCTCGATTTAATTCCTCCTTTCAGCTACGTCGTTTTTTCTTTTCTTCTCCTCTAATTTCTGATCTTCAATTTCAGACGTTTCTTATAGTAATTCCTTCTCTCAATCCTCATTTCCTTTAGGACATCCAACCTTACAGGTCTGGATGCCTGTATTTTTACCGTGCTGTCTACCTTTGTGTTATCTCTTAATTTAGGGGTGTGTTGAGCCTCTACAGTTTCTTTAGTTCCTGAATAGAATGAAATTCGAAATACAAAATTTCCGTTTTCATCAATACATAAATAAATCTTGTTTAGAAAGAAAAACTTTTTACCTATTCTCTCCCCAATCGTCTTCGGAAGGCTTAAATGATCCACCGTTCTCGCTGATAGTAAAATCTCAGGGACAATATTTTTTTTCCCTAAAAGTTTAGACATCACGTCCGAATATTCGAATTCTTTCCTCCCTCTTCCGGTTTTATTTGCGTTGTCCAAATACCTTTTCTACCCTCTCTCCAACACTTTCCACCTGTTTTCGCAATTCGCAGGTGGCACATCCTGTCGTATTTGGGCCCACAATTCCACCGCTACCACTTCAAAAAGTCTCTTTAAATTTTTTATTTTGTAAGTCCCAACTAGTCCCCTTAATTTTTTGTAAATATCAAGGAACATGAGGGTGCTGTTTCTCGTCCAAGTGAATGATTCCTTGGATTCGTCATCCCGGCTGCTTCCTTCGAAGACTAAAGATTAACTTAAACCTAAAGAAGGGGACAGATGGTTATATACAGTCACAATAAAATTTCAATATGATATGAACCATAATCTACAGAGATGTTCATTGCCAATTTGAATAGACAGGTGAAACATTTGTTTCTTAAAAAGGGTAAATTTACCAAACTAACTGCATAAAAATATTTTTTTTGTTAACAGATTAAACATTTCACCTGTCCTTTCTAATATATTCCCAAGTATTAATTAGTTCAGAATCAGTAATATCCTTCCAAATTTCAAATGCTCAACTTACAATCCATAATTTTCAGCAAAACAAAATTAATTAACCGCGCATGCGCTCTGAAGGAGAACCGAACTAGTTCCGAACTCGTTCGGGATTGTCTCCGCGAACAAACCTAGTCAACGATAGGTTTAAGGTCTAGTAATTGGCTTAAACAATCGCAATTATCATGAAATATGAACAAAATCCACATTCATTTAATGAAGGGCTTCATTGTTTAAGTGAATTAAGCATGCAAACATAGTGTTGTGAGAGTTTTGCGTGCCAAAAAATTCTCTCACGTGCCACTTTGGGTACGCGTGCCATAGGCTCACAACCACTCGTATCAGAGTTGCTCCTCGGCTGGACTCTGAAATCCGGGGGGATGGCAACCATTTTTAGGCTTCTGTGTTAATATACTATTGGATAAACAGTTGTTATTCACTACTTAGATTGTTGGAAAGTTGATCTAAAACAAATTGCTCTCATCCAAGCCTTTTCTTTCACATCCACATGTACAATATTTTCTTACAATCCTTTGAAAGAGCAATACTTAAGATTATTACGTAAGATAATTCGTCGTATTTTTAAAAAGCTCAAATCATGATGGAATAGAATTCGCTCTCTGGACTTTATCTCTCCAATAAATGGTACGATCCGTAAAAATCCCCAATCCTTTCCCTCTTTCAGCCTCCTCGATTAATTCTACTCTGGATGGTTTAGAAAACCTTCTAGGTATATCATTTAAGTTTAATAACAATATTTTAAATTTTAATTTTACAAGTAACTGAAAATATTACGCCCGAAAAATGGTATAAGTAATTGTAATCTCCGACATGGAGAAGTTTTAGAAACGATATCTTCGCACGAATCAATGCGTCTGTAGTTACAGAAATACTTAAAAGATTCTATACAAAGTTATTTTATCGATCTAACACCATTTAATGCTACCTTGAAGCTACTTGTTTTGGGAAGCGCGTTCATGAAGCTGAAAAGGAAAGGAAAATATTTCGAGGAGGCTTGAAAGAGTAAACAATGGAAAATCATTTGACTTCTTTATTAATATTTTTAAAACATTCTTCACAAATTTTAAGAAAGTGCTTTGCACACATGCATTTATCGCAGTATTTGCAATGCAGTTTAGTTTTTATATCCTTATTCCTGGGACATATAACACATCGCCCACTACCTCCTTTTATAATCTTCTCTTGAGGCTCTGATTTCGATGGCTCTCCAAATTTTTCGGCTTTTCTTTTTAGTTCTTTTGGCAAGTTTTTTTGCGAGGCCCTCTTTATTATAAAGGGTTTTATCAACTCCGTAGCGATTTCTCTGAGGAACATCCTCCTATTTATCCTTATATCTGGATATATGCTTCTACATACAATACAAGCATTTATACTCCAAGTGTTTAGCAAATGGTAAAATATTGCTAATGGCCATCTTCAAGTATTTCTTGCCACGCTTTAAGTCCCACACATTTCATCTAGAGTATCGACGCCGTCTTTTGTCGAATTATAAAATGTTATTACCTCAGGCTTCTATTTCTTGTCCATGGACGCATCAATGCAGTTTTCTTTGTGCATACTTGAAATGATCAGCACATTCCTTTTCTCTTTTGGGACATATGATACCAGGGTCATGTTTTTCCTGAAGAAAAACAAGCTGCTGTACTCCTCTCTATTTTTTACTTCTCGAATTTGTGGAGGGAGTTCCTTTTTATCCTTACGGATAATCCCGACTAGCGTCAACTTTTCCTGGAGTAAATCCTCTAAAAGTGGCATGCTTAGAAACCTATTGTCGGCAGTCACGTTCCTCCCTGTCCCCCCAATCGGACTGACAATCTATTTTACGACGTCCTTAGGAATATTGCTGTGTTTATAAGGACCATCTGGTTAAACCCCAACATGAACTTCTAAGTTTTTGGTATAACATACTCCAGCACCCACAAGAGCGAAAATCTTTATCCCATGCTTGGCCGATTTGTTGGGTAGATATAGGTGGAAAGAACATCTGCCTCGAAAAAGAATCAGTTGTTTATCTACGGTGACGAAAGAATGTTATAATTGAAATATAAGAAATTCTCACTTACTTATTAGTGACCAGGAGCTTGGAGGAAGAGATGGATAAACTTACGAAGAAACACTTTCCCAATGGTATAGAAGAGAGCACAGGAGAATAGTAAAGTCATTCTATCCTTTACGTTGCTTTTCTTCACTGAGTAAAGTTATCTCACAAACTCGAGCACTGAATCGCTAACGTCGACTCTGTGAGGCACCACAAATTAGAATGACCAAATCTTTCCACCCGAGTTTCGGTACCCCAAAAAGGGCTGTCCCTGTTTCTTCTTCGACGCGGTCAATCGACAATTATTTTAGCCATGTAACCAAAAAACTAATCCTTATTGTTATGTCTCGTAAAATTAAGACCTGCGTGCCCTCAGAACAAACAGTAGGGGGCAATAAACAAGGCCGCGCTCCCTCAGAAAAAAAGGGGCTTGGTCTTCCTTTGCGCTGAGGGCGACGCTCCATTGCCACAGGGGACAACGGTGTCCGCTCCGTAATATTTCATTTATTCAGAATAACAAATGCAATAAATAAATTCCTTATTTTTTATTTCTAATTGATATTATCTCAAATTCTGTAACTGGCTTGAGAACTGAAACCTCGCCGTGGAAAGCTTCGCGGAGCTAAATAATGAGAGGGAATATTAAAGATTACAAGTGAGATAAAATTACATCAGCGCACTTACCAATAACATTCATGAATTACAACATTTACTTAGTGATCATTGATCATGGAACACACGAATAAAAACATAAAAATTCTAATAATAACCCGTAAAAGAATCAATAAAACACGAACTTCGGAAAATTAACCAAAAAAAGGAGTATTATGAAATGAAAAACGTCATATTTCTGCAAAAAGTGGCAAGAAAGTCACAATTTTTGCAGGAAAGGTCGGGAAGATAAAAAATTGAAGCTACTGAGAAGAAGGGGTCAATAAAACAAAGCGTTAAAAAGTAGATGCCGTTTGAAAACGGCTGGGGTGTAGAAACACCCCACGAGTAATGGCGGGTTAAGGGAATCATAAAGGTCTCACTCTCTCTTCCCCCTAAACCCACGTTTTATTGACATTCATATAACCTGTAATATTATAGATTAAAATTAATGTTGTTATTAACAATCATATCCTATTCAAAAGAGCGTTTGCACTTGATTTCCTTAATAAATGTATTTTAAATTTTTTTTACATTTATTTATTATTTTATTTCATTTTTTCATTTATTTATTATTTATGTTTTATGAATTGTTATTCATGAAATTTTTGGTCTTCTATATGGTTTTTCTTCTATTTGCCATGTCTTATTATCTTCTTCGACTTCTTTTATCCTCTTTGTTATTCATCTGCCTGAATTGATGACATTGAAAATCTGCATCGAGATTCTCTTCTCATTCATCCTGCGGAAGTGCAGGTAAAATTTAATTTTTCTTTTTGTGTTTGTGTCTGTGTTCATATCTTTGTGTCTATAGATTTCTGATGCTGTTCTTTTCATCCAAATCCCTTCTCTATTTATCGGTCCAAAATTTTTCCTAAGGATTTTCCATTCTTGTTACTCTATTTTTTAAGTTTTGTTTGCCCATCAATTTGTGTTGTTTCAGCTGCGAAAAATGCTTTTGGAAGTGCGATTGTATAGTAGTGTCTCAATTTCGCAATCAATCTCTTATTGAAATGATTCCATTTATATATTAATTTAATATTTACGTTTATATAAAACGTTAAATTATTCCATGAATGTATAAAAATACGGTATGTTAGGTCGATGAAAAAGCGTAAACATATCTTCTGAGTTCCCTAGTAACCTGGATAGATTGTTCGGGGATCGAAATGCTGCTCTGATGTTTTCGGGGAAAACATTGCCCAGCTGGTATGACACTTTCCCCAGAATTCTTCGCGTCTTTTCAGTGGGGAAAGGGAATCTTCTCGACGGCCAGTTTCCTTTGTTTCTTTTTGAGGAGCTTTTCCACGCGGACCGTGGGGTATCCGTTGGCCATGTCTATGGTTTTTATGACATTGAGTTCTTCAATAAACTCCTCTTGGGAGATGGTCAATAAGCGATGGAGCATTGAATGCAGCCCCGCATGCTTGTGGTTGTAGTGGTGAGAGGAGGAATTGTGGATAATTTGGTCCGTATATTCCCGCTTTCGGTAGATTTTGAATGTTGGTCTTCCATCATTTGAGATTATGGAGTTATCTAAACAGTTGATTTTTCTGTTCACATCTATCTCCACCGTGAACTCCAAATTGAGGTAGAAGGACTTTATTAACGCATTTGCGCAACTGTCTATGACTATCTCCCCAAATACAGAAGATATCATCCAAACATCTTTTCCAGTAGAGAGTCTGTTTTGATAAGGATTCACCAGAATTAAACAATTTTTCTTCTGTTTTGTTCATGAAGATATCTGCTAGGATAGGGGACAAGGGAGACCCCATAGCTAGGCTATCTTTTTGGCGGTAGAATTTACTATCAAAAATGAAGAAATTCCGCTCTAGACAGATTTTTATTAAATTAATTATTTCCTCCTTTGCTTTAGAGTCCATTATTGATGCGGTGAGTTTCCTCGGAAGATATGGCCTCTTGGATAAGTGTTGAGGTAAAAACATTTTTCACGTCAAAGCTCACTAAAATTGCATTCTTGGGGAACGTTTTTTTCATTAAATCCACTGCCAGTTGGGCTGAGTTCTTCACACTGTATTTTGGGTAAAAGTTTGTTTGTTTTCGGATTAAACTATTTAAAATAAATGCTAATTTGTGAGTAGGTGAAGACACTATTGGTCTCAGTGGATGATTTTCTTGACAAAGCTTAGGAAATCCATACAACCTTGGTGGGAGGGGGTTCATTGACGTAAGAAAGTATTTTCAGAAAAAAAAGGACTGTCTTTGAGGGATTTCTTTGCGGAGGAGTGAAATTTAGGAATAGGATCTTTCGGAATAGTTTCTATATAGTTATGTTTATCTACATAAAATCATGCCATAAATTCAATGCAAAATAAGGCGCAATTAGATACTATATTCCTAGATTTCTCCAAAGCATTTGATTCCCTTGATCACGAGTCAATGATATTCAAACTTGCCCATCGTTTTAATATTCACGGAAAATTCTTACAGCTGATATCAAGCTTCCTAACCAATCGAACGCAATGTGTCAATCTTCCAGACGCTAAATCCAACAGGGTTACTGTCATCTCTGGGGTTCCACAGGGCAGTTCCCTAAGCCCATATCTATTCAACCTCTTCGTTGATGATCTAGTCTCAATACCCCCTACGGAGGAGAATATTCTACTATATGCTGATGATTGTAAACTTTTTGCCAGTGTGACAAAGGTAGCGGATTGTGAAAAATTTCAAAGAACGTTAAATAAAACAACCCAGTGGTGCGGAGACTGGAAATTAAATTTAAACATTAATAAATGCCAAATAATGTCTATAGGGTTAAAAAAACCTCTTGCCTTTCCCTATACTTCTCTTCTTTCCTACTGTATCTTACTTAGTGATGGGAAAAAAACGTTTTTTTTCATGCGAACGTTTTAAAACGTTGAATAAAAAACGTTTTTTTCATTTTATTTCTAAAAGAAACGTTTTTTACATTTTATTCCCATATTAGGATTGAAATTAGACATTTATGTGTATAGTTCTCATTGAAAATATAAACTGATTCATTATCTGTTCCAAGTAATAGTTATTCAACAAAAAATTTAAATTAATGACGTAAGTTTATTACAAAATTATGCACAATGACGCGCTGAAAATCACATTTGAATACTCGATGATCTCAAATACGTAAATCTTTCTTACTTGTCATATTAAAGAGCTAATAAAGGAACCAAATGGATTAAGCATATAATAGTTATGATAAGTATAATAATTAGTATTAGATATGAAATTATTTCAGCCACCATTAACAGGTTCTGAATTTTAAAGGAAAATATTCAATTGGATATAAATGCTGAGGAATCCTCCAGTTTTCGCACGGTAAGGGCGGAGTTAATATAAATAATAAATAAATTATTTATAATACTAATACGACTTACCTCGAATAGCAGAAACATCTTCGAAAAATGTTTATATCTTTTCAGTATATCGATAGTGGTTTTTTTATCTAATAGTATAGGGAGTATAGGGGATTAATTTAGGCTTAAAAAACGTAAAATTAAAGACAAACAGCAGCTACATTTTTGTTTGATATTCCAATCTAATTGTGATGACACATGTTTTGTTTTAAAAATTCCGTTTCGTATCTTAGAATGCTTGAAATAAATGAGTGAAAAAGTTCGTAGATAATTATAAATAAGAAGGATATATTTTTACATATTTTTTAAATCATGGACTATATCATCTTTCATGGTATTAATTACAGCCATAATTATATTATTTGTAGTTAAACTATAGTCTGTATTAGTTGCAAATAAATTATAGTTTGTAGGGCACAACTCTAAAGATGCATAAACTCGATACAAAAGCAAAAGAACCAAAGTGGACATATGTTTTGGATTGGATTAGTCTGTAACTGTGTCTTCAAATTCCTCCACAACGCCATCTAGATCTGATTCCTCGTTGGAAATGAGTGAAGAATTGTTCTCATCTACACCCGCAGGTGTAACAACTTCCTCTCCATCCAGTTATCGAGAGATTATCGCCTGAAATTTTAGCCCTTTCGGTTTCCAGTAATTTCAAGTTGTGCTTGATTAAAATAGGTTTCAAAGCTCTTTCATTAGTCCTGCGGTTTCTTCTTAGGTTGTGAATATTCCCGTGCTTGCTAAAACTTCTTTCCGTCGCCGAAGATGTGGGTGGAAGTGAAAAATCTTTACGGCAACTCAATAGACTTTTTTTTGGAGCATATTCCCTTCCAAAAAATTAGAGGCGAAAGTTTTTTAGATACTGAAATGACGTATGGTGTCTTCCACTTACCATCGTCATTCACGTTGGTTGCCATCTCGGAATGAACTTCAGCTATATTCTCTTCACTGAAGGAGGGATCTGATTTTGCGAGAATATCAAGAAATTTAAAAACATCAGAAATTTTTGATGGTTCCAAGCTCGAACCTTTTCTTGAAGGGTCAAAAAAAATTATCTGGCAAATGGGCCTTCGTCACGGCCAAATCTCTTCTCTTTTTAATTAAATTTATTATTTTACAACTGCGACCATCAGTAATTTAAGTTGTGATCATACAAAAATGTTTTACTCTTTCAAAGGGATCTAGGAAAATGTAGCAGACTTTGCTAAGCTGTGGCTCATCATTTATTGCCATGTCGATTATTTAAGCTTTAAATGATTTCAGAACGTCTTGCAGATTATTTTAAAAAATCCAAAAGTTAATTTTCGGACAGAACACGTTTTTTGTGTCGTGACGAAGCCTCAAGGGTGGATTCTTAGGATTCGCATCAATCGCTATCTATTGCAGCACACTTTTGTTAGTAATTAATGATTCCCGAGCAATAGCTGTGGATCAGAATCGAGTTACTGCAGGGTTTTTTAAGTGATAAAAATTTTTTTGCTCTTTTGAACATCTGAAAACTAAGTTCGAACGATGATACACACGCTCAAATAATCCACGCAATGATACGTCTTCCATTCAGAGCTTGAAGCGGAACACTGAATTTGATGAATTCCAACACGTAAATACATGGTGTCAAGAAAAAACTATGAACACTATTTTCTGTTCGGCAACATGAACCTTAGCGGTCACTAGTGAACCACATGGGGCCAATTTTCGAAATTTTCTACACTTTATCATAGGTTGCTTTTACAAAGCTATTAACTCATTTGAATTTTATCTTGAAGCCAAACTTCCACAAAGTTACGCCTGAAAATGTTGATTTTATACAATGTATCAGTCTTGCAAACATATACACACTTGTGTTTTTTATAAAATCGTTTTAAAAACTAGAGAAATACATTCTTTACAAGCTATTAGGTCAGGTAAACTGCAAAATTTACTAATCAGGATAGTAAATCTATCGGATAAACCACGAAGAACGCCATCTCAAAATTGACGAAAAAAACGTTTTTTTCACGTTTTTTTCATGACGAATGAAAAAACGTTTTTTTCAAACGTTTTAAACGTTTAAAACGTTTCATTTTTTTCGAGGTTCCCATCTCTAATCTTACTGCTCCCCATCTGGTCTATGTCCTCTCCAACTCATCTTTCCTCATTAGATAGAATTGCTAACTTCTTTCTCAGAATTGTAAAAGCCAGAGTTCCTTCCTTCCGTCAAGCCTCTAAAAATTCTATCGTATCTTCACTATCCTTGGAATCTCTTTCTGTCACTAGATCAAAACATGATTTATCCTTCTTACATTCACTGCTGAACTCCCTTTCTGACTGTCCTCAACTTCAACTATCAATTATCGTTTTCCACACAGATCTACCCGTTTGACATCCTTACTTCACTATACAACTCCTAGACTTTCATTTATCAAGCGTTCCCTTTTCTTTCGTCTTCCATCTCTGATGAACACAATTCCTCCTTCTATCGATCCTTTATATAAAGGGAAATTTTTGAACTTACCAAACAATAAATCCATATAATTGTGAAATCTACCTTTATGTTTGTTTTCTTTTTCACTATATTTTCTATCACTTTTTTAACTATTTATGTTTATTACTTTACTATATGTATATTTTTATATTTCACTTTAAATTGGCATTGTTATGCTGTATGAGAGATTTGAATAAATAAATAAATATCATTCTCGTCGAAAAAAGAGGAGCATTTCTCTAAATAGAGCTCCTTGTCTAGTATCACAGCACCTTTATCAGCCTTCGTTAATACAAGATTATTCTCAGATATGAATTTTTTTGCTGTAGAATATCACACGGTAATTTTATGTGGGGCTTTCGGGAACACTTCACAGAATTACTTATTAAAAGACAGCACTCGTGTATTAATGAGTGGCGATCACTATTTCACAGTCCACAACAAGATTTCCACTGAGTTTGGATTGAGTTTAGCTGGCGGGCAGAATTTTAATCCTAGTAAGTCGGTAGTATTGTCGGGAATCGTAAGAGAGATTTGAAACTCTTATTTATGGCACACTTTTGAGGGGTTAATTATTTTTAAACTCCTCCTCTTCTTACCAAGCAAAATATTCCCATGATGCACCCACCCCCTCCCAGCCCTCTCAACCATCCTATATATTCCTTGCAAAAATGTTTCCCTTTGCCTGAAGATGTAATGCAAATTACGAAACCAGTCGCGAATAAACTCAGTGTGGAAATTTTAAAAGATTTTTCAAATAATGTTTATACTTATACATGTTGAAATTTTCTTGTGAGACTAGCACGCTAACTCCTCATTTATTCAATTTATTAATCACTACTTACAAATTCTTTCGCTTTTGAAAACTTAGCTTCTTATGTATCTATATAACTTCTCATCTTTTCATCTTAACGCTGCATATATCTCTTCAAGATACCGCATCAACCAGCCCTCTATCGGTCTTCCTTTCCTTGAAGAACCCACTCACATTCCACTTCCGCACAACAAATAACAACAGAGGGAAAAATGAACGGTTTTGGTCAAATTGCTGGAGAATACATTAGAACAGTGACTCGAGAGCCTTCATTACATTGAAAGCGATGGTAAATCGCTTTCAATGCCGGGATGGGTGGTCGGTCAGCTGGCAGATGAGCCTAATTGGTCTTAACATCCACCAATCAAATAGAAGAACTTATCAATATGACGTCTTCCCCTACGTTTCTCGTCTATTATGAAAGAGTTTTCTCGAGGAAGGAATCCGATAACTTCAAATTCTTATAGTGGTGGGATAAAAATAAGACTTCGAAATTGTTACAGAATGTATGAACACAGTTGAATTTTCTGATATATTCATTTTAATTGATGGTTGACCAATTTCAAAGATCGACTAAATCATTTACAGATGTCAATTTACATAGAAACTATAAATAAATATAATTCAAATAATATAAATTCGTCGAAACATATTCCACTAATTTGTGAAAATTGTATGTTTCAGAAACGGGGGACCTCATCCAGCCCAAAGCTGCCTTTTCTACCCTCATTGGAACAAACAATGGTAAGTAAATTATTTACTACTACTGTTCAAATTATTTCACTTTGCAAACTCATTTTTTACTTTAAAAATAATGCTACACCGGAAATCGTAACGAAAGTATTAGCTTCAAGTTTACCTAGTGGATAAACTCATTTTTCTGCATTCAATTTCGATTGATAACCTATTTCTACTTTTGAATTCCAAAGATCTCCGTACCAAACGATTTTTATACAAACTAGTTTGGAAATCGTCCAAACGATCGTACGATCTCTAAGGTGTCTACGCGAATCTAATTTTTTGTAAAAAGTATTTTGCAATTCGGTTCAGTTGATCTCTCTAAGGCAACGGGAAAGTCAAGTCCTGTTTTCATTTCAAACGCACTAAGGTTTATGCGAGTCCCACCTAAGCTTAAGTTGCGGTGGGGTATGTATCGGATTGCAAAGCGAAATAAATTTTCAAATAATGAACTTTTAAAAGAGTTGATAGATTAGCCAAAGGATCGGTAAAATCACTAGGATGCGATTGTGTTTAAATATTGAGATTTGAGAGGTAGTACGGTTTAGTGCATTCGGCGAGAGGTTATAGATTGAATATTTGACGATAAATTTGAAAAATCCAGTTTACAAGTTCCAACTTACCGTTTAATCTTTTGGAAGTAGAATCACTTCTGCGTCAATAATTCAATCCCTTGCCGAATCAGGTCCAGCGTAGTCAAGCCCTGTCTACGCACTACAAGAAGCATTATCCAATTTGTCCAATCAGACTAACTACACACTATTATACCGGGTTTGCAAGTTACAGGATTTGTCGTACGATTTGTCTTATCTGGAGTTGTACGATAAATCGTAATGTATAAACCGGCATAATATTGTATAGTCTATCGATTAAACAAAAACATTCCCCGCCCCAGTATACTCATATTTTCACTTCTATTACGTAATGTCTCTCTCGAACTTTTCCCCAGCATCGATCCGAATTCGCAGTTATGATAAGATGTCGTCGAATGCCATTCGAAAAGGGGCATTTATTCTCGTTTCTAGGTCTCAATAGAACTCCTTGCAGAGTTTCCTCGGATGCGGAAGGCATAGCGGCGGAGAATTTAACGAGGGAAACTTCTTTGTTCCCGTCGCGATATTTTAAATCGAAAACGTCTCGTAATGTAACATCTTTTGCCTTTCGGAAGCGCATTCAAATCTCTCGAGTCGGAAGATTTCTCCGCTAGAGAAACTTCTCTCATTCGCCGTTGAATAAACATGCACGGGGCTAAAGAATGGGGAACGGGATTGATTTTAGAGTTGTCCTTCCTTCGAGGAGCGTTTTTGAACGGGATGTATCTCAAATGGAGCAACCATCTGCTTTATTCTATATTTATATCCCCATTAGGCTCTCAAGCGCTGCGAGAATAAACTAAATATTACACCCTTGAAGGTGTATCAGTTTAAATTGAAATTATTTATGCCACCAAGAGTTTGATGATAGGGAAGTTAATTCGAAATCATAATTCTTGCAACCATTTGATTTGTTTTAAATTCATGTCTCCATTGATCACTCGAGTACTAAGTAGATGGACTAGATATTAACCTTGTGAAGGATTCTAGAATGCGTATCAAATTTGAAAACATTCACTATGCTGCCTTGAGTTTGATGTTACTGATGTAAATTCGTAATCATAATTCTTGTGTGGAGTAAATTAATACGGCGTTCGGAAAAAGTTATCATAATTTAGGAATATAATGTATGATCCGCTTTACTAGATGTTTCTTTGATTTCTTTGTTTATATTCTTATATCTTAGGTCCTCAAAGAAAAAAAAAATTGAAAATATTCTTAAAATTCGCTGCAATTTAATCGTCTAGCATCGAACCTGGGTCTTCCTGTTGATACTTACTGTGTAGCACAACAGACGATCACCAACTATAACTATGTGTGAAAATTCAAGCAGAAATATTGGCTGCAACTGCCTCAAATGACTTCCTACTTTTCCCTTATATTCCTTTTGAGAGAAATTTTTAAGGTGCTGTGGCATCGAACCCAGGAACATTACGGTCTTATCTAATATTTTTCTAAAACCGATTATTAATATACATCTTCCAGCAAAGCAAGAACTTCCTATCATTTCGATAAGTACATCAAAATAAATAATGAAAAACTACCTCAATGTATTTTAAATGACAGATTTTTGCGCAGTCCTAGCATTGAGCCCAGGATAATTTCTGTAAAAGGCTCTCTATATCTATTATTTAATACTAATTTCTGTAAATCCTCTCCCTCTATATCTATTATATATAGATGCTTCTCCGAATTCATTCATATATATAGCTATATAGGTATATAGATAGGATACAAATTCACAGGCTAAACCACAAGCCTCATTGACTTGAAATTTTTATGACTTATTGGCCATAACGTGAAACCCCCAGGAAAAAAGCGACTGTGATCCTCAGTGTCATAGGTTCGATTCCAGAGGGCCCCAAAGTCCCGATTTTTCCCGTATAAATGCATTGCCGTGATTTTCGGGAATAAAAAAAAAACTTTCCGGAGAGATAGAGAAATAAAACTCAAGGAGCCTATATTTATGGTCTTGGTGTTTCGAAAACATCAATGACTTTCACAAAAAATATCCTGGGTTCGATGCTAGGATGATGCAAATATCTGCCCTTTAAAATACATGGGAGTAGTTTTTCATTATTTCTTTTGATGCACTTATCGAAATGATAGGAAGTTTGTTCTTTGCTGGAAGATGTATGGTAAGAATTGGCTTAAGAAAAAATATTGATAAGACCGAACTGTTCCTGGGTTCGATGCCGGGGCACATTAAAATTTCTCTCATAAGGAATATAAGGGAAAAGTAGGACGTCGTCTGAGGCAGTTGGAACCAATATATCTGCTTGAATTTTCACACATGGTTAAAGGTGGTGATCTTCTTTAATGCTGCATAGAAAGTATTACCAGAAAGACCCGGGTTCGAAGCCAGACGGTATATATATCCCCCATTTATAATATATTGAGTTAGTTTTCATTATTTATTTTGTTGTACTTATCGAAATAATAGGAATTTCTTGCTTTGCTAGAAGATGTATATTTAGACTCGGCTTAAGAAAAAAAATTTGATACGACAATGCTTTTCCTGGGTTCGATGCCAGAGCACGTTAAAATTTCTCTCATAAGGAATATAAGGGAAAAGTAAGTCGTCGTTTTAGGCAGTTGCAGCCAATATTTCTGATTGAATTTCCACACCTAGTTAGAGATGGTGATCTTCTGTTTTGCTGCATAGTAAGTTAACCAGGAAGACCCGGGTTCGATGCCATACGATTAATTTGCAGCGAATTTTAAGATTATTTCCTATCCTTTTTTTTTCTTTTTCGGACCGTCCCGATATAATGCCGATATAAAATAAGTGTTGTCGATCTGCTTGCAGTATGCAAGCAACATTTAACTCGTATATATATACGAGTCAGTGGCGCAGCCAGGATTTTCCAATGGGGGGGGTCCGAGAAAACGAAAAAATGCCTACCTTACAGGGGCTAGTATATTTATGCCCGCTACTATAATATATATGTAAATTCTTTCAAAACTTAAAGTACATTGAAAACAAGAGAAGTTTAACACTTATCTGGCCAACTTATTAAACTTTCCAGGATAGTAGTTTATATTAGTAAACTATTGGAAACTTATCATAAGTGTTGTTTGGATTTCTAGTTTGAAAACGTTCAATATCTATTTAAAAGTCATTCTTTTTTTTCTATGCTGAAGGTTTTAGTGTTGTAGATATAAATTTCCCGAGCCTTTGAGAGTTCTTTCTTCCAAGAGGTTGTTGAGGAGGAAAAAATTACTTACGGTTATTTGGCACACGATATAAAACGTAACATCCACTCATTAGATCCACCACATTGGCAGGCCCATGCTTTATTGAATATCTTTCGTTATTAGACTATTTCATCAGCAGATTTTGGAATTTAATTGAAATTTCGCCTGCCCAGAAAACACCATCTATGTATAACAAGCACACACAAACATACACACATACATCATTCTGAAAATGGTGAAAACGTGTTTTAGGGACCCCAAAACATGTATTTCCGTTGAAATCTCAAAGTCGATTTTTTTCGTGAAAACAATACTTGCTCTATACTACGTATATGAAGAAAGTAAAAATAATGATATGAAGTATACATACAGCTTATTGGACAAGGTTTATATGCGCCGTGTCAGAATTTCGCTACAGGAATCTATGTCTATGTAAGAACCATGCAAGCCGCCATTGGCGTGTTGCAGGGGGTGCAGGCACCTTGACTCTATTTCCTAAACGGTTGCTTTCGCGTATAGTTCGCGGAAAAAATGAATTTTTGAAACAATTCGTTGTAGCATCTATTTCCCTAATCTTTCTGCCAGTATCAGAACGGCCCATATAACAAGGGGGTCACATAATATCGGTTACATCATCTGAGAACGTAATTTCTCTGAACTCATTTAATCAATTTATACTTTGAATTTTTCTTCTATCTTCTAATAATTCCCATCCCGCGTCCTGTAACATCTGAGTTACACTCGCTGTTTTATCGTAGCAATTCTTTACAAATCGTATCTCCTTTCGTTGTACTTTTTCTAAATCCCGAATGATATTTTTGGCGGGGTCCATTTCTCTAAATGCATACTCAAGGTGAGGCCTAACTAACGCTAAGTAACATCGCTCGCAAACTTTTTCTTCGCTCCTACCGACTATTATTTTAACAAATCCGAGTTTCTTATGTGCTTTCCCACATATATTTCGCATGTGGGCACTCTATGATAGATTATTCGTGAAAGAATCTAAAGTTAAATTGGACTAAATGAGGCTTTACTAGAGTGAGTTCTTATATGTATGCACCTGAAGATGATGCTATGCATCGAAACCCTGGGTCGTCTGTAACAATTTCTTCTCTGGTAGTAGTATAAATGAATCTATTCCTTGTCAATTTTCTTCTTTTAATCTAAAGTTAATTAGATTTGATAACTAAGATATTTTAATAAAAAGAGGATATTTAAATTTAGTAAATACCTGAACTGAAAAATAATAAAAAAAGGTTCTCAAAAACTATAATTTTTGTTTCAAAACCAAGAATTAAACGTTTTAAGTAAGAAAATCACGAAATAATTCCATGGATTGCTCAGAATCTCCATTTTAGTTGTGTCGTCAATCTAGAACAGCGGTCCCCAACCGGTGGGCCGCGGAACGGTTACAAGTGGATCGCGAATAGATCCTGAAACTATCAGAAACCATAGAATAAACCATCTAAATGAAAAGAAAAATGGTAACAAATCGAATTGTGTTTTGACTGTTTTCTGGGCTCTTGGCATCTGGAGCAGCCAACAGAACCACTACATCCCGTTCTTCGTTCTTTTTCAATTATTGCAGGAATAATAGAATGTGCACTTGTCCTTCGATATACTTCTAAGAATAGTTTCAGAATCCGGATTTTTATCTATTATCAAATGAACAATCCAATATCCAAGCGTGATGACTGACTCGAGTGAGACCCTTCAGCTGCATTGCACGAAACATCTTCTCGAGCTTTCTTAGGAGTGACCTTAACCTTCGTTTATAAAATTACTCTCTCTAAGAAACAAAAATCTTTATATCAGATGAAATTCTCTGATAGGCTTACAATTAAGCCTGATTTCGTTATTTATGTATTAGCGATGTGTTTAATTGAATTTTCCTCATACCGATCATTAAAAATTCGGCTGCATTAAAAAATACAGTGGACTCTTGATTATAGTTGATATTATATCTAAATTTGCAGAATTAGATTTACATACAAAAGTGAAAAATATGAAGACGTCAACTTAAATTTTATTTAGACTTAGTAATAGTTAGGTGTTTTAACCTGCAGATAGCTGACACAAACCCAGTATTACGCACTGAATGTTCAAAGAAATCAAAATTTTTCCATGAATTGAAATTTTAAAGGGGCATTGCATGACCACGTGGTTGACAGGATAAGTCATGAGATTCGTTGGTTTCTGTCGCCAAAGAAAAATTGGCTACAGGAAGCTGAGGAATTTAAGTCATAGTTTTAACAGTATATGGAATTTATTTCGAGTCACCAAGTTACAGTTCCGATAAATCAGTGCGTACCATACGCCTACAATACCTTTCAGCTGACCAATTTGCTTCCAAATTGGTACATTATTAATAATATCATCGAAAATTAATTTTACTGATATCTTGTATTGCTCCAATACTTTTTCAAATTTCTACGGACATTTGGGTGTTGAATTATTTTCGTAAATATACATCAAATTTACAGGTAATCATAAAATAAGGATTAGTATTTTTTCTATCATCACGAATAATGAAGAGTCTACTTTACAGACTTTTAATCGTCCAGAATGCTTCATAAAGGAACCTTTGAAATAGTTGCTAAACTCATCTTCAGATGTGCCCTCCGATAACTGCCCTAACATAAGACAATTCTAATTTATACATCTAATAATTGTAATTTCACAACAAAAAACATAACCATTAACTAACGTTTTTTCAATAAAGGTCTCGAGCTATTAGCGGACTGTTAAAACAATTTTTGGATGTCCGTCTGTAACTTATGAAATCCAAACTAAACAATACTTCGAATTGTTCACTGTGAATTTCTCAAAAGCGCTACTTACGAGCCAAGCTTTGCATTCACACCATTTAAGCAGTTACATGGAGAAGATCTAACTGAGCTTTTATGAATCTGTTTGTCCCTCAAACGTAATCTTAAAATCTGTTTTCAGGGTGTAAGTTTCGAATTACTTCTCGAATGTTCCCTTTTATTTTTGCGAGGAGTAAACGAATCAGCACTTTTGAATTTTTCTCATGGGAATCATATCTTATGGTGTGAGTCATCTAACTAAAGCATAGGCTTAAGAAGTGCACGCGTTGAACGTTGTGTGCGAAACACTCGTATAGTAGCGTCCCATTGGTATCGATGTCGGCACTAGGCCTCTGATCTGCTGCCGAAAACATCTCCTTAGCTGACATCGGAGCCATATTTACGGGTATGCGAAGCTTTCACTGAATTTATCAAGCAAACACTAGCTGTGTGTTTGTAAGAAATGCGTGTTGATTGGGGTTTTGTACTCTTCAGCAGAAAAAAAGGACAGAGCTAGTAATTGGACTTGACTCTTGGGGGGGGGGGTTGAACCCCTAAAACCCCCCCCTCGCTGCGCCACTGATACGAGTAAAATGTTGCTTGCATACTGCAAGCACATCGATAACAAATGTTTTTTGTCGGCATCACATAGAGTATGTCCTCAAAAGAAAAAAAATGTATGGAAAATATTCTTAATTTCCGCTGCAATATATTCGTCTGGCATTGAACCCAGGTCTTCCCGGTCATACTTACTATGCAGCACTATAGAAGATCACCATCTGTAACTATGTGTGAAAATTCAATTAGAAATATTAACTGCAACTGCCTCAAACGACGTCCTACTTTTCCCTTATATTCCTTATAAGAGAAATGCTAATGTGCTCTGGCATCGAACCCAGGAATAGTACGGGCTTATGAAATTTTTTTTCTTAAACAAACTCTTAATATATATCTTTTAGCTGAGCGAGAAAATCCTCACATTCCGATAAGTAACATCAAAAAAATTAATGAAAAACTATCCCCATGCATTTTAAATGCGGGATTTTTGCATCGTCCTAGAATCGAACCCAGGACGTTCCTATTGGCAGTCATTAATGTTTTTAATAGTTCTTAACCATATCTGTAAGCTCCTTGAATTTCGTTTCTCTACCTGTCCGGGAAGTATTATTTAAAAAATTTTGAAAATCGCCACCATGTATCCTTAGGGAGAAAATCGGGACTTTGAGGCCTTCTGGAATCGAACCCATGACACTGAGGTTCAATGTCGGCTTTTTCCTGGAGGTTACACGTCATGGCCATAACGTCGTAAAAATTTCAACTCGGTGGCACTTGTGGAACATGCTTAGACTTTTGATCCCCAGTGTATATATATATCTATTATATATAGATGCTTCTCCGGATTCATTCATATATATACCTATATAGATAGATAGGATACAAATTCACAGCCTAAACTACAAGCGTCATTGATCTGAAATTTTTATGACATATTGGCCATAACGTGAAACCCCCAGGAAAAAAGAGACTTTGATCCTCAGTGTCATAGGTTCGATTCCAGAGGGCCCCAAAGTCCCGATTTTTCCCGTTTGAATGCTTTGCCGTGATTTTCGGGAATTAAAAAAAAATACTTTCCGGATAGGTAGAGAAGTAAAACTCAAGGTGCCTATATTTATGGTCTTGGACTTTCGAAAACATCAATGACTTTTACAAAAGTTATCCTGGGTTCGATGCTAGGACGATGCAAAGATCTGCCCTTTAAAATACATGGGAGCCGTTTTTCATTATTTTTTTAGATGCACTTATCGAAATGATAGGATGTTCGTGCTTGGCTGGAAGATGTATGGTACGAATAAGTTTTAGAAAAAAATTTTCATAAGACCGTACTGTTCCTGGGTTCGAAGCCAGAGCACAATAACGTTTCTCTCATAAGGAATATAAAGGAAAAGTAGGACGTCATTTGAGGCAGTTGTAACCAATATTTCTGCTTGAATTTGCATACGCGGTTAGAGATGGTGTTTTTCTTTTGTGCTGCATAGAAAGTATTGCCTGAAAGACCCGGGTTCGATGCCGGGCGGTAAAAATATCACCCATATATAATACTATGGGGTATCTTTTCATAATTTTTTTATGCATTTATCGATATGTAAGGGAGCTCTTGCTTAGATGGAAGATGTATATTAACACTTTGTTTAAGAAAAAAAATAGATAAGACCATGCTGTTCCTGGGTTCGATGCCAGAGCACATTATAATTTCTCAAATAAGGAGTGTATGTGAATAGTAGGACGTCGTTTGAGGTAGTTGCACCTAATAGTTTTGCTTGAATTTTCACACATAGTTTGATATGGTAATTTTCTATTTTGCTGCATAGTAAGTACACCAGGAAGACCGGGGTTCGCTGCCAGGTGATTAAATTGCAGCGAATTCTACGAATATTTTGAATTTTTTTTTTTCTTTTGATGTCCATCCCGATATGATGCCGATATGAAATTAGTGTTGTCGATCTGCTTGCAGTATGCAAGCTACATTTTACTCGTATATATATATATATACGAGTAAAATGTTGCTTGCATACTGCAAGCACATCGATAACAAAAGTTTTTTGTCGGCATCACATAGAGTGAGTCCTCAAAAGAAAAAAAAAATGGACGGAAAATATTCTTAATTTCCGCTGCAATTTATTCGTCTGGCATCGAACCCAGGTCTTCCCGGTCAAACTTACTATGCAGAACCATAGAAGATAACCATCTCTAACTATGTGTGAAAATTCGAGCAGAAATATTGGCTGCAACTGCCTCAAACGACGTCCTACTTTTCCCTTATATTCCTTATGAGAGAAATGTTAATGTGCTCTGGCATCGAACCCAGGAATAGTACGGGCTTAAGAAATTTTTTTCTTAAACCAATTCTTAATATATATCTTGTAGCTGAGCGAAAAGTTCCTTACATTCCGGTAAGTGCATCAAAAAAATTAATGAAAAACTATCCCCATGCATTTTAAATGCGGGATTTTTGCATCGTCCTAGCGTCGAACCCAGGACGTTCTCATTAGTAATCATTCATGTTTATAATAGTTCTTGACCATATCTCTAAGCTCCTTGAATTTCGATTCTCTACCTGTCCGGGAAGTATTATTAAAAAAATTTTGAAAATCGCCACCATGTATCCTTATGGAGAAAATCGGGACTTTGGGGCCTTCTGATCGAACCCATGACACCGAGGTTCAATGTCGGCTTTTTCCTGGAGGTTACACGTTATGGCCAA